>JAQPPZ010016717.1:3857500-5143333 GCA_028583015.1 Wollemia nobilis
ACAAGTTGTTGAGTAAATATCATTTTCTTTGAATGATCTTTTGGGTACCAAAAACCTCTCATTGTGGAGGTGTGATCAAGATTTAAGGTTGATCCAATAGGAAATTTTTATTTATAGATTTCTTTTGGCTACCAGAATCCTCTCATTGTGGAGGTGTGATCAATATTTAAGGTTGATCTAATAGGAAATTTTTATTTTTAGATTTAAAGAGAAATGGGAAATTCAAAGGTCATTGAAGAAGTTGAAGAATAGGACATGTATTTAAGTGGAATAAAATTCCATCATAGGAATATGGTACAAGAAACAATTTGTATAAGAACATCAAGAGGCCCAACTACCCACCACACACTTATGGTGACTCGGTTAGAAAAAGGTATGACTTTTGACCCTCCATGCCCTGCTTTCCTTCCCCATTGCTAAAACCATATAAATTGAGGGTGTTGGTACATTTCCCAACCATAGGCAAGTAAGGAGCTTCTGAAAGTAATTTGGAGTTATATGAGGTTTTATGTCCTCTCCTCTTTTTCTCTAGGAGAGACTATATGTTTAGTTCATGCATATTGTAATCTCAATTATTACATCTCCATAATATAAGTCGCAACATATTATAATATATTTTCTTTTCCTAAAAGTTTTCCCCACATAAAACATGGTGTCCTAGTTGTTTCATCAAGTTTGATTTCCTTGTCAATGGTTGTTTTAATTCATTGCTCTTTTCCTATGCAATTTTCAGCTATGTTTTCTCTTGTTTTGATGCATTGATCAAAGTTTCTTGTGTTGTCTAACTTTGTATGAAGAGATATCTATGTGAGCGATTCAATTGAGGGGCTACCACGAATCAATAACTTCAATGCTGAGAGAACAATGATACTCAAGCTTTAGTTTCTAGTTTAAAGATAATTTGGAGAAGTCAAAGAAGAATGTTTTTTAATCTCCTTTGGGGTAACAATGTTTAACTTCATGTTTTCAATATGGTCTTTATCCCTTTGAAAGCAGTAGAGGAGGTATGTATGGTCCTAAAAAGGATTAGCTTGTGAAGGTGATATTTGGTCAATCAAAGGATTCTTATATTGTTTAGGTTGCAAATTCAAGGTGTAGTAGGGCCCTTAACTAATCTTGAAAGCCATGATAGATTGCAACATGTTCTGTCAGTACTGCTCCCAAAGTTACAAAAGAAACCTTTTGAGTTCATAACATGTAGAAATACCATATCAAGGAATTTGTTAGTAGATGCATGGTTATTGAACGTGGTACAACTTGGGAAGATGTTAGTTGGTGTCAAATTGGTCAAGTTCTTTAGAAGATGTGGTTTTTCTCCTTCAACATTTTGTTGAGCACCTTGAGAAGTAGTAGGTTGATTTTGTATGGAATGGAACTATGGTTGAACTCCTAGAGACCAGGGGAAATAATGTGACATATGAAACATGTGTCCCTTTTTTGTTGCCTTTTAGTATAAGAAATTACCACAGGCCAAACCATTTGTATTGTATATTTAATAATATACAAAATATTGCATATTGTAAGAACATTTGTTAGTGAGTTCAAATTATAACTAATCAAACAATCTTACCAATAGTTAACATTCAGTTCAAGAATAAGTAAGTCTAACTTCTAACACCCCCCTTTAATGACTAACCTAGATACAACCCCAAGTTTATCCTTAAGTATTACATATTTTTCTCTACCTAGGGGTTTAGTTGTTACATCTATAATATGTTTAGCAATTAGACAATAATTTAAACAAATTTTTCATGCTCCACAAGTCAGATATAGTGATGATGAACTTCAATATATTTTGTTTTGGCATGTTATATTTGATTCTTCACCAACTTGAGCACACTTTGATTATCACAATGAAGAGGTATTGACGTTATTTAATCTATTTGAAGATTATACAATATATGTTGTAACCAAACAACTTCACAACCTCTACTTTAATTGATGACAAAGCAATTGTATGTTGAAGTTTACTTTGCCAAGAAATAGACCATAATCCAAGAGCAAACATCTAACTAGTAGTGGATTTTTTATCATCTCCAATGCAGTATGCATTAGGGTATTCAACCAACTAAAAGTTATTAGATTGTTGACACAAAATACCAAAGTTAAGGGTACATTTAATATATTTGAATATGTGTTTTGCATATTGCTAATGTTCTTTTTGTATTTGACATGAAATGTAACAAATAACTCACTACAAAACATATTTGGTTTGAGAGGTCTGAGGTGTAGACCAATTTGGTTTGGCAAAACCCCGTAAGGGGGACGAACGTCCAAGGTTCAAATCTCGGGCCTCGTCGGATTGAACGCTTGTCTGTATTCTTGGTGCTTTCAGCGACGTAAAAGATTTAAAATGATGTGGCATGGTGGTTATAGGGGCGGACAACGCAAATAACTGTGGCAGCTACCGATTCCACCATGTTCAAAAAAAAAAACATATTTGGTTTGAGTGATCATAAAATAAATTAGGATGCCTAAGGGGGCACTTATTGTGAAGAGTGTGTATTATTCCTCTTGCCACTCAATAGTGCCCCTTTGGTCTCAGGTCTTTGTGTGCATGCATAACATTTCCTAAAAAAAACTAGTTGCCCACAAATTGACCATATACTTACTCATTAATTGGAGATGCATCAGAGTGAGCTAACAATTTCATCCCAACTTCTATAGGTGCAGAAATTGAATTACAATGTCATTTGAAATCTTTCCAAAAGGATACAAAAGTAACATGATCAAGTTGTCAAAGTCTACACCTAGGCAGTAATGTAGGAGCATAAATATATCATATCAAAAACTGAACACAAATCGAATTTTACCTTTCGAATCAAGTGGGCTCCACTACTAGTGATCACAAAATCATTGACATACACAATAAGAATTACAATGTCACTTGTAGTTTTAATATGGAGTTAGGATCACCGAAGCTTCAAACGAATCATAAATCTCTTAGATGTTAATCGATCTTGAAGTACTAGGCTTAAGGGGCCTACTTAAGTTCATATAGGGACTTGATCAATCTGCAAACCAAATGTTCTTTTTGCACCTAAAACCCTTGTGGTTGCACTGTATAGATTTTTTCTTCTAAATCTCCATTTAAGAAGGCGCTCTTCACATCCATCTCATACACCTTCCATCCAAACTATGTTGTAATGGAGAGAACTAATCGAGAAGTCATCATCTCTATAGTTGGGGAAATGTTTCACCATAGTTTATTCCTTCTTGTTGTGCATAGCCTTTACAAAAAGACAGACTTTGAACTTGTCATTTGAGCCATCTAATTTGCATTTTACCTTACAAACCCTTTTGCAACCAATGGGTTTCTTTCCATATGGGGTAATTCACACAATTCCTATGTTTTATTCTTCAACAAAGAATCAAATTTTGCCTTCATGGCAGCTTCCCATTTTGGTTTTCCTTTGGCCTTTATATCTACTAGGTTCATAAACATGTGAAAATAAAGCAAAAATCATCTACTCAATTGCCTGTCTAGGCTCTTTTCTAGTTCGCCTAGATCATCCAGCTACTACTTTTTCATCCTCTTTAACATCTCTCATAGTCTATTCATTTCATTTTGGTCGTCAACATGGCTCTTATTGCTAGCGAACTTCACTTAGGTGAACCTCTTTCAATCTTTGTTCTTCAAGATCATTCCAAAGTGGATTTGCAATATGCCAATATGATTGAGTCTTCGCATCTTCTTTTTATAATCAGTCTATGATGTTCTAAATCCAAGTGAACTTGACTACTTAAACCTATTTCAGCATTATTAGCGGTTCTAAAGCTACATAAATGTCAATACCATCATGTGAGAAGAAATGCCTCTTCTCATGTACTTATAATATCTTTGCTAATAACAATCTTGTTAGTAGAGATATCAAGTAATTTGTATGCTTTAAATTGTTCACTACAAAACATGCACTTGTTTTTTTTGCATCTTACTTCTTATTATTGGGAATTAATGCAAAAGCAATACAACTAAAAAAATGAAAATAACTAACCAATGGTCTCCGTCTAGACCGAGCTTCTATAGGGGTGACATTCTACAAAGCTTTACATTAGACACTTGTTGAGAATGAAGGCTGACTTTTTTATTGACTCTAATAGTAACAGTATGGTACATTTTGGCTATGCACCATATATCTTGTCATCTCCATGATTGTCACATTTCTCCTTTCTATTAATTTGTTTTATTGTGAAGTGTATATAGTTGTATATTGCCTATGTATACCCTTATGCTTGCAAAAAACCTAAAAAAAATTAAAGGTAAACTCACCTCTATTGTTTGGCCTCAAGACATTGATATGCTTTCCAAATTGTTTCTCTACCAAAGCCTTGACTGCTCTTATGTATGAAAAGCATTCAAACTCATATTTTATGGAGTATACCCACATCTTCCTCAAATGATCATCTACCATCAACAAAAAACATTTGACACCACAAATTGGACCTCACAAATCAATATGTACTAAATCCAAAGGACCTTGTGCATGTCAAGACTTACCCATTTTAAATGGTTTTAGATTTTGTTTACCAAATTGGCATCCTACACATAAACTCTATTGCTTCTAAATAGATGGTAATCCATGAACCATGTTAGTCTTGGTGAGAACTGATAAATATTTATAATTGAGATGTCCAAACATTTCATGCCAAAGAACAAAACTATTATCTTCAACTACCAAGGTAAATGAATTGGTAGACTTGGCATCAACTAACTTGTACAATCTCTTTTCTCCTATACGAGGAGCAATGAGTTTGTTACTACCAACATGCATCACCTCACATCTATTTTATGAAAATTTATTACAAGTTGAGAATTCTTGGTGATTTTGACTAATTAACAAAAGATTCTTTATTCTTTAGGAACATACTGAACATTTGTAAAGATGTATATAATATTATTGTTCAATATCACACTAACATCATCTCATCCTCCAACAAAGTATGATCTACGATCTCCAAGTGAAACAGACTCATTTTTACTTTGATCTTCAACAAAATTAACATACTAGTTTTTTCGAATGTCTAAATGTTTTGGAGTCAAAATATCACTTAATGGATTGATTTAATTTACAAATGCAGATTTCTCTTCTTGATTTTCTATCTCATCAGCATTGACTTGTTTTGTCCCTTGCTTGCTTTGTTTACACTTTTTATTTACTGCAATCTTTTTTGAAATAACCAGACTTCCTGCAGCAAAAACAAATGACTCCTCACTGCTTTACACTTGATGTTTTACCTTCTTTGTGGTTAGATGATAGCTTCGCATTGTGATTGCCCTTTCTTTTGTCTTTAGTAGTGTATGCACTCTCTATACTGCTTGAGGTGGATTTTCCCATCTATCTCCTCTCCTTTTCTAGAAGTAAAGTAGACATCTCATCAAAATCAAGAAGATGAATTTCAGCAGGCTAATGCAAAGACTCAACTAAAAATTCATAAGATGGAGTCAAACCTCACAACACTAAGCCATGTCCTCATCATCGACTATTTTCTAGATAATTGTTAACTGAATTTGTTTATCCTTCAGATGTATGAGATATTCGGAAACAGATCCACCAACTTGCAACCGAGAAGAATAAAAAAGATTCTTCTAAAACAGAGCACGTTCTGATTCAAAAGTCTAATACTTATTCTGCAAACTTGTCCAAAGTGTTGCAGCCTCATTGGCATTACAAACTTTAGATACCAATTCATCTACAACAGACAATTTTAGAAGCATCAAAGTTTCTCTCTACCAAGTGTCGAAATCATCATCATCATCATCGTCTGGTCTAAGATTCTTTCTTGAGAACAATATTTACCAAATCACAATACTCACAAATAATATCTTATGACTCCACATGCTATAATTTCTTCCAATCAATTTCTATGATTCTGGAAGAAGTAGAGTCTTAACTATTTGCCACTATTTCTCCAATGGCAACTATCACAAAATGGCACACACTTGTCAAAGTTATGCCAAACAATTGAACTCCGAAATATGAACCAATACCGAATTCTGAACACTAAAAGCCAAACTTTGCTTCACCCAAGTTGTAAACTTGGGCAGTCTCCAATTCAATGTAAACTCCCAACATCGAATCCCAATTCTGTACAAATGCCAAACTCCGAACTCTGAACACAGAATGCCAAAACTCCGCTTCACACAAGTTGTAAACTTGGGCAGACTCCAAATCAATGTAGACTCTGAACTCAGAACACCAAACTACAAACTCTGAACTCTGTCCAGAACTTGGGTAGTCGAGTCCAGAACTCTGTTTTCCAAAATCCAAACTCCCTAACTCCAAACTAACTCCAAAGTCAGAACTTTGAATGCTGAATTTCGAAAATGAACTCACTCCGAAGTCCTAACTTCTTAACTCCGAACTTTGAACTTCTGAACTCCAAAAAAGTTGGGCTAAGGCACCCCTGAATTTAAAGGCATTCCGAACTTTCGAATATCTGAACTCCAAACATTGAAAAAGTTGAGCTAAAAGGCACCCACAAAATTAGGTTGAGCTGAAAGGCACCCACGAAATTAAAGACACTCTGAACTTCCAAATGTCAAAACTCCAAACTTTTGAACTTCAAAAACATTGAACTGAAAGGCACCCACAAAATTAAATTGGTCTGAAAGGCACCCACAAAATTCAAACCTGTGATCTCATTGCATTGCGGACACCACACAACATGAAAGCAATGACACTTAGATAAGAAGCAAAGTATGGAGGTCAAACTCCAAACACCAAACACTCAACGCCAAATGCCAAATGCCAAACGCCAAAGTGATGTCAAATTCCGAACACTGAATACCAAACGCCAAAGTGTGGAGGTCAAACTCCAAAGACCGGACACTAAATGCCTTTGATCATATCTAAAATCAACACAGGGGAGAACGTAGACCACACAGCTAAACAAAACGTCTGCAAAGGGACAAACTGTAGTACACAAACACGACTGGGACAAACTGCAGTGAACAAAGGCTGCTAGGTTGAGGCAAGCAATGTGGTGTCTGCAAGGTTGAGGAGAGCAACGTGGTGACTGTGCTGAGAACAGCAACATGATGGCTGCGACTTCAGCTGCAAACTAATCCTTACTCAAATTCCTCCTTACTTTTGTGGCTTTGATACCATATAAGAATTTAGCACAGGC
Source organism: Wollemia nobilis (assembly GCA_028583015.1). NCBI lineage: Eukaryota > Viridiplantae > Streptophyta > Pinopsida > Araucariales > Araucariaceae > Wollemia > Wollemia nobilis. The sequence continues at coordinate 3,864,629 of JAQPPZ010016717.1, forward strand.
CACACCATTCATATTGCATATTCAATAATACACAGAGAGATTGCCTATTGCAGTTAGAACTTCTGCCAGTGAGTTAAATCCTAACTAATCAAACAATCCTACCAGTAGTTAACAGACAGGTCAATAATAGATACGACTAAATCTTAACTTCTAACCATACAATTTTATCCTAACATTCAGTACGTTGGTCAAATATTTAGAGTGGATACTGCGTGGATTGACTTATTTTTAGGGTGGAAAGATACAAAACTTGGGACAGATATATTCCAAGCCTACTTTTGAGAAGATTTTACATAATACCCAGAACCATGGGAGAATCTTAGCTGTCTACAGTGGCAGATGTCAAAACAAAGCAGAAGACTTATTTAAGGGTATGCTGCTGGCAATAAACAAATCACTGCAGCCCTCCAGAAGGGTTGCTTTAACAGAGCATGCGATAAGTAAATATGTATTTTTTAGCAAGTTGGATTTGGAAATCTTTGTAGAAAGTATCATAAACTACTAAAACTCATTCACTACTATTAAAAAGGCTGCAATTCTAGATTTCCATCACACAAATAGTACCTCTTCCTTACAATGCTCCTTGGATAATCCAGCATACAAACATCTCGAACATGATATACAGCCCTTGTATTTAGAGTTGAGTTCATTGTAGATATTTAGATACTTTTTTTACCAAAAATTGTGAAGTGACATTTTGGAAGAGGCATAACCTGTAACATGGCAAAACTAAAGTAAAACAAAGAAACATCAATAAAAAGCAAACAAAAAAAAACTAAAAAATAATTATAGTCAGCAACTTTGCTTGGCTGCCACACTAGAATATAAGTTGACAAGCATACCAAGAAAAGGATGTCAATAAAATACTGTCAGACATTTACTGCCAAGGTAACAATTTCAGCTGAATCTTAGAAGTAGCATCTTAAGATAAAAACTTCAAAATCTAATATGAATTCATTGAAAAGTCGCAGAGATTTTAGTAAAGAAACCCTGCAGCACAAAACAGAAGATCCAAAATTTATATGACAAAAAAAATGCTAACGGCAACCTTATTCCTTCAAACAGCCAGCTGATTGCTGTATAGCAATTGGGTGACTTTGTTGCAATAGTCCAACCTACTTGGTATAGCAGCAGAGTATTATGGTAATTAGCCAAAAAAAAAGTTATAAAAGCAACAGATTTAGTAATAACAACAGTAGAATTCCAACTTCATATTTTGATTAGTTAGCATCAGCAACTAACATGCCAACAATTAGCAGCCGCCATCAGTCGGAGAGGGGAGCAGCAGTCTCCCATCAAATTCGCCACTGTAGCAGCCGACACTGTAGAAGCCTGCATACTGTAGCAGCCGCCACTTTAGCAGTCCGTGCACGGTAGCGGTCACAAAAATTTTGGCCCTAAAAAAAAAAAAAAAAAAATGGCAGATTTTGGAGGCAACAAGTTGTGACGGATGGAGCAGCAAGGAGGAGGAGCGAGAGGTCTAGGGGCATCAAACCCTAGGTGTGGGACTTCAGAGGGCAGATCAGAAGACGCGGCAGGTGGGGGCTCTGGCGAGATAGCGGGGCCCCCGGGCGGAGGATGTGGACAAGGAAGTTCTATTGGAACCGGTCCAAGGGCGTTGGGCGGATGCGGTTGAAGATTTCTACGAGGGGGACCCCGAGGACTCTATGCGTCGGGATCAAAGGAAGACCCAAGAAGGAGACAAAGAGAAACATGGCAACTGGAGACCTTCATATCTTAATGCTCTTCGCGGTAAGCAAAAATTATCCGACTCTTGTTTTAATCTAAAATCTGTCAATGGTAGGTTGCACATCCCGGATTCCTTAGCTCGGCATGTGGCTATGGAGGGCGAGAACATCTCTGGTGGCTAAATTTATGGGGGTGAGGCCGGACATGGAAGTCATAAGGAGATGGGCCATCCAAAAATGGCAGCCAAGGGCCGGTATGATGATTAAGGCTTTACCCAAGAGTTTTCTTTTGGTGACATTTCAATGTGAACAGGGGACATGGAAAGGACTCTCCAAGGAGGTCCTTGGTTTTTTGGGAAAAGGGGCTTGTATCCGAAGCGTTGGTCCCCCGATTTCCAACCCCCGGACTCGGGGTCTTTGGATTTGGCTCCTATTTGGGTTAAGATGCCGGGGATTACCTCCGCTTTTCGGAACGAACAAATCTTGGGTGGGATAGCTACGGAGATTGGAGAACTAATAGCTATTGATCCTGCAACCTTGAGCAAAACAAGACTCCTGTATGCTCGCATGTGTGTGTTGGCGGACATGAGTAAAGAGCTCCCTAAATCCATTATTTTGTCGTCTATGTTTGGCCTTCATACTCAGGTCTTTGAATATGAAAATATGTCTTTTAAGTGTAGTGTTTGTGGGAAGGTAGGGCACCAGGGTATCCACTGCATTTCCAAGAACCGGCCCCCACTCCAAAATGCTGATCCTCAAACCCGGAATAATATCCCTCCCCGCGAGATCTCCATTCCTACCCAACCTGGGCCTCAAGGACGTGGAGCTCGAAATCCGAATATCGAGAGACCACTGTTCGCCCTATTGTAAGCAAGAGGCAGCGTTTTAACCCTCCTCCCAAAAATTCCTATGCCCCGAAACCCTCTCACGGGGGAGCTGGTCCCTTTGATGGGAACCCTCAAGCTCAACTCTGCTCCTAAGATGATACTGGCAAGCCTCGGAGCCAAATCACAAAGGAAAGAACCCCATAGATCAACGCCACAGGGCAAGTAAGTTTGATTGGGTGATACGGGAGGCCTATGGAGGCTCGGTGGAAGTGGTCCCATGTACTGCGGAGGAATTTATGGGAAGAAATTCCAAGGAGATCAACATCCCGGTGGAGAACAGTTTTGATGCATTAAATCATTTGAAGGGAGATCGGATGGACGGCCAAGAAGTGGAATGCGAGGTAGAGGAGACTCAAGAGAAGGATTTAGAGGAGAAAAATCGGAGGAAGGAGCAGGAAACTAATAATACAGGCAAGGATACTCAGGAGGAAGAGGTGAACCACCAAGATCAGTGTAACCCCAAAGCAGGGAAAAAAGAATCTACTAATCAAGAAGCTAAGAGCACGGAATCATCTCCACTGTCAAAAAGACCAGTTAACCTGGAAAGCCAGATTGTTACCCCAAAGACCAAGACTGACCTACCCAAGATGGTTACTAGAAGCCAAGTGAATCCCAAGGAACTTCAACCTAGAGCGGATGTATGGGGATATGGTTCGGTAGGAAGAGGGAAACCTAGCAATGTTGCCTTAAGGCAGAAAGAAGCAGAGCGAGGAGTGGCTGATGGCACTCAAGCAGTATTGCTCTTTGGGGCGAAGGCTCGAGGATCCAAAGCCCATAAATGAAGATTCTTTCATGGAATATTCGTGGGAGTAATCCTGCAAAAATAAGAGCTTTGTATGCTCTTAGACAAGAACACAAACCGGATATGATTTTACTGCAAGAAACTAAAATGGAGGAGAGTAGAGTTATTCCTTTTAAGAATAGGACTTGGCGAGAAGCTGAAGTAGTAGGCCAAGAGGCCATTTGGAACAGCGAGGAGGGTTCTTGGTTATGTGGAACAAAAATGTGATTGATAGTAGAGTGATTCGAATGTCTAGTTGGTTTATTTGTCTCTTATGTGTGGATAAAACCACGCGGGAAGAGTGGATCTTAACGAATGTATATGCTCCGGTTAGACGAGGGATCGAGAAGGGTTCTTTGGAGTCGGCTAGCTAAATTGAGGGAGACGGTCCCCAACTACCCTTGGATTGTGGCGGGGGATTTCAATTGCTACCTTAATCCTGTAGATAAATTGGGGGGCTCTCAAAGAATAACTGCTGATATCTACGAGTTTAGAGATTTTGTTGAGCAACATGAGCTGATGGATGTGGACCTGCGTAGATTCTCCTATACATGGTCTAACAAAAGATTGAAGGAAAACCAAATTCAGATAAGATTAGATAGGTTTCTTCTTTCTCAAGAATGCCTGGAGAGGTTTGGGGACTCTTCATTAACGGCACTCCCAAGAATCGGGTCTGATCACAACCCAATTCTGTGGGAAACGAGGGGAGGACTCTAAGAAAAGATACATCGAGACCCTTTCGATTCGAACTTATGTGGTTCCAACATCGGATCTCAAGGATCTGGTTGCCCAATGGTGGGACAAAAAGTATAAGGGTTCGAAACTGGCCCAAGTGGCATGTAAACTAAGGAATGTGAAGGCTAACATTAGAGAGTGGAACAAAACTTCCTTTGGCAATATTTTTGTTAAAAAGGCAGAACTAAAAGACAAGATCAATGAACTACGGGAGAAGCTGAAGTCAGAGCAGCTTACAGAGGATATGAGAAACCAGGAGAGGGAGCTGTTAGCCGAATACCACACGATGCTAGGATTTGAAGAAACCTTTTGGAGGCAGAAATCCAGACTGCGTTGGTTAAAGGAGGGTGACAGAAATACAAAGTTCTTCCATGTCTCTACTCTTCGCCACGGGAGTACTAACAAAATTAAGGAGATCAAGATGGCCGATGGGTCTAACACCAAAGATATGGAAGACATAAGGAGGGAAGCGGTTGAGTACTTTAAATCGTTGCTAGAAGATGTAAATCCGACTATTGAAGAAGAGGACTCTCTGTTGGCAGCCATTCCACCCCTCATAACTGATAATCTTAATGGATTCTTACTTAGTCCTTTCACAAAGGAGGAAATCAAGAAGGTCGTTTTTGACATGGATGGTAACGGCTCCCCGGGACCGGATGGCTTCCCTGCTGCTTTCTTCCAGAAGTTTTGGGATATCCTAGGCAATGATGTAGTGGAAGCTATAATTGAGGCTCAAAAGGACATGGAAATCCCAGAAGGAGTTAATGCTACTTTTTTAGTCCTCATCCCTAAACTAGTGGGAGCAATGGAATTTTCCGAGTTTCGCCCTATCAGTTTATGTAACACTCTGATGAAGATTCTCACAAAAACAATCGCCAATAGGCTGAAGGTTATCCTTCCTTTCATCATTGATATGAACCAAGGTGGCTTTGTGAAAGGGCGACAAATATTGGATGGTATCATCACAATTCATGAGGTTATTCATTCAATGGTGACTAGTAAGGAAGCAGGTATGTTACTAAAGCTTGATATGAATAAAGCCTACGACCGGGTCTCATGGCGGTTCCTCACCAAGATTTTGGGTAAGTTTGGTTTATGTCCCCGGTGGATTAAGTTGATTTTTAGTTGTATCTCTACTACAAGATTTTCTGTCATGGTGAATGGGTCACCCTCCGGTTACTTTAAGAGTGAAAGGGGGTTGCGACAAGGAGATCCTTTGTCTCCATACTTGTTTATTATTTTAGCGGAAGCATTGGGTAGGAACATTTCAGCGGCGGTGGCAGATGGTCAATTGGAAGGTTTTAAACCGGCCTCAACGAGCGAGCCAGTGTCTCACCAACGGTTTGTGGATGATACAATCATTGTGTCCAAAGCCTCGGTGCCTCAAGCTAGGAAGTTGAAGAGAATTCTAACCAAGTATGAGACAGAAGCGAGGACGGTACATAAACTATAAGAAGAGTAGCATCTATTTCTTTAACACGCCTGGTGGGAGGGAGGAAAGAATAGCTAACCTCTTCGGTTGTGGAAAGGAGCTTCTACCGGCAACTTATCTAGGCATGCCTATGTTCGAAGGAAGAATGAAGGCTACTTTGTGGAACTCGGTCATTGACAGGATCTCCAAAAAGTTAGCAGGGTGGAAGGGCAGCCTTCTCAGCTCCGCAGGAAAAGCCTTATTAGTTCAAACTACTTTACAGAGCATTCCAATTTACTGCATGTCTCTATTTAGAATGCCTGCAAAGGTCCGAGCTACATTGGAGCTAATTCAACGCAACTTCTTGTGGTCAGGTTCAGAGGAGAGAAAGAGAATTTCGTTGGTAGCATGGAATCAGGTGTGTGCAAGCAAGGATCAGGGGGGCCTGGGGTTAAAGAGAATGAAAGAAATGAATCAAGCTATGATTGGCAAACAGGTATGGAGATTTATCAATAATGATCAATTGGGATGGGTAAAACTTCTTAAGGCAAAATATATCAGAAATAATCAGGACTTCCTGAAAGGTGATAATCTTCCTAGAGGATCCTATTTTTGGAATTGTTTGCTCGAATGTCGGGAGGTAGTCAGGAAAGGCATCAGATGGAGAATTGGTAATGGAAGACAAGTGGACTTTTGGAAAGACCCGTGGTTGGAAGAGGCCCCTATGAAAGATAACTTAGACCTTCAGGTCCTCCAACATAAACTTTCGAAGGAAATGGGAGGAAAAGTAGGGGATTTTATTGCTGTAGCACAGGAAACTTCTTCTTGGAAGAAAATCACAGTTCATAATCTGTCAGAGCAAGAGAAGGTGGCCCTAACCAAACTCAATGATGCTTTAAGGGTGTTCCCGATCATTCCTGGGGAAGGAAGAGACAAGGCGATTTGGGGCAAAACTACAAGTGGGATCTATTCAGTAAAAACTGCCTATAAGTTAATCCACTCAGGATTCAATGGCTGGACTCCGACTTCGGTTATTTGGTTAAATAATTTAACCCCAAAAATAGCTTTCTTCTTTTGGTTGGCGAGTTCAAAATAAGATCCCGACAACGAGATAATCTGCAAAGGAGAGGTTTCCAATTCATCAATCGATGTATCTTGTGTGAGAAAGCAATAGAATCAGTAAGTCATATATTTCTAACTTGTGATTTTTCTTGTACGAGTCTTCCAAATGATCTGTCCAAATTTCATATAGATTGGGTCTGTCCAAATAGCATGTCGACTTACGCATACGGTGGGCTTCCCCCTTCCGGGCAAAGCTTTTGACTTGGCTCGGAAGCTCGGCTTACCCCATTTTTTATGGGGGATATGGAATGAGAGAAATAAGAGAGTATTTAAAGGACGTAAGAAAGATCCCGGGTTATGTGGTAATAAAATAATCGAGCTTTGAAAGAAAAGCTGGAAAACTTTCTTCTTCAAAAATGAGACCATGTCTCTAAGGGAAAGGAGGATTTTGCGGAGCTCGGGAGAGGAACTTCCGAGACCTAGACATTACAACCAACCCACGGGATGGTGTCAAGTGGATACCCCCCACACAAAAGTGGGTTAAGTTTAATTTTGACGGGGCGGCTAAAGGAAATCCGGGGCTGCGGGAGCGAGGAGGAGTTTTGAGAAATGAGGAAGGAAAAGTGGTCCTTGCCTTTGCAGAGCCTTTGGGAACTCAAACAAATCATTTTGCGAAGCCCGAGCTCGCATGCGAGGCAATGAGAATTGCCGGACTTGAGGGTTATAAGGAAGTTATCTTTGAAGGGGATTAGCTTAATATAATCAAGGCAATTAAGGAGGATAAAGACCCCAATTGGACCATATTGGAGCTTATCCTAGAAGCAAAGATTCATAAATCTCATTTGGTTAATTCCCGAATCCAACACACCTTCAGAGAAGGGAACCGGGCGGCGGATCTAATGGCAAATATTGCGGTTTCTGTTGGGGAGATGCAAATTTGGAAGGATAACTTCCCTCAAGAACTATTGGTGTTGGCTGCTAGAGAAGAGCTAAGATCAAACCTGTTAGAGCATCAGGAGATCAGAGGGGCTGATGATGAGTAATCCGACAGATGGAATTAGGCAGAAAAGGCATCCCATTTGCTGGGGCCTGGGAGGTGACAAGTGTACAGTACAGCAACCTAGTGTTAGTAAGTGCTAGGTGTTGTTTGGTTTTTGTTTTATCCTGAATAGTCAAGCGACAAGTATAGGATTGTGGACTCTAAGTATGGCTTAATGTGAGTCTTAGAAAGATCCATTTTGTATTTTGATTATACGGGCTTGATGCTAGAACCAGCCCATTTTGACTTTGTAAAAGGTTTGTGGACCTTATAACCACCTCTACCTTATACCAAAAAAATAACATGCCAACAACCCAAATTAGCATAAACCAGTGTTTAGTTGAGGTTGAATATCATATAACTCACAAAATCACAAGTAGGATGGAAATAATTTCCTGTGAAAGTATACCCCCCAACTTGGGCCCAAAATAGATATGGGTAGTATGTATGCTGCATTTGGCCATGATGAGGTCTCCCACAGACTGTTTTCACTTGATATTTGTCTCTTTCATGTGGGAGAACTAGACTTTACACATTAATCAACCAGAAAGTACAAGTGATCAAAATCAACATACAGACCATTAACAAACAATATATATAAACGACTATCAAAATTCCTGGTGTCCTCAATGAAGTCCCAATGACTATGCTGAAAGACCTCATCTTTCACATTGTAAAAGCCCGTCATCCTTGAATTCCTTTAGCCCAAAGCAATTGTTATCTTGCAGTGTTTCAAAGCCTTCCCACATGGCATCCTCCAGTAGCAGATCCTCCTGCTGAATAAGATACAAATTAGCCCTAAATTTCTTGTGTCTGGTGGCCAAATGCCTTCTATCAATTGCTGAAGAGTGTAGAAGGAATCAGTTGTAAGAGGCATCTGCTGATGTTTTCCATGGCTGTGTCTTTCATGAGACTTCAAATATTTCTGCATCGCATGTAAACTCCTTTGAATATTTTTGAAACGGCGCTATGCACACTTCTCATTGTCATGGTTGAAAGGCAGAATAGCCCCGTCATTTGTACCACTAGATATTGTGGGTGTGAGAGCATGCACCATTGAAATTGCAGCTCTGCTTACAAAGCCCTTGCTTATAGATCATCAGTATTTCTAGCTATAACAGGGGATCAGTTATTTTGCAAATTTTAGGGCCCATGCCACATATCTCAACAATATTACCAGAATCATCACTAATCTAGGGTTGTTGGCATCCATAGACAATCAATTTGTTATTGTACAACATCCCCAAAGCAATGGCAATAAGGCCATACATTGCAGCAAAACTACAACTTACAAGGATGTCTGCCATGATAGCAGTTATGAGAAAAAAAAACGAATTCAGTATCCAAAAGTAAACCAGAGAATGGCATTTGTTGCACTATTGGTTTTGCAGATCTGAACAGCAGCTTCAAAGGAACAATAGGCGTTGTTTGGATGGTATCCAGTGGTGTAATTGAACATGAGTCCTATAAACATCACTATTATCAATGTTGTAAACATAACAAAGTCATTCTTCAATATTGGTTTTATCTCCTTCATCGCCTTAATCTCAAATAAGTTGATTGCAAATGGCAATGAAACCATGATTGTTGCCAAATAGTAAAACGGAATATCACAAGAAGCACTGCATGAGAAAGTCGACCTTAGAAATCAAACAAACCTAAGCCTATATCAGCAATGCCTCCAACATTATCACCAATAGCTGGATTCTGAGGTCATCTTTGCACATGTTGTTCTCGAACCTCCCAACAAGACGAGAATCAACATCCGGAACTCTAATGTAAGCTCCTCCAATAACCATTCCTAAAGAAGTCATTCAAGACCCACTAAAGCCATAACCAGTAATAGCTTCAAAGAGAACCTCAGAGGTATCTCCATGTTGGATATTGAGAGTATTAAAGGGAATATACAAAACCAAAAACCATTGGCATCATGAAAGAGTCCATCATAGATGATTTATCTCAGATTCAAATATTACACTTGGTTTAGAAAACCCCTCAACTAAATATGGCATTGTTTCAATCTATTTTAAAAATCCTTTCCCGTGGTAACTGGTTCATTTCATAATTTTCTTCTAAAAAAACCTTTTCTAATTGACAAATACATATAGCTTGCTATAACAAAAAAATGTTTAGGGACTTACAAAGCTGAATAGTCCACTACTCAAGTGCTTGACACAGTTGTCTGATACCTGCATAAATAAGATCATTACAGTCTGTATAATGCCTTCCCTCTCATACAAGTCTTTAGGAGTGTGAAGAAGAGAATGTGACAGTGAAAAAGTGTGTCGTCTTGCAGCAGAGTATGCCAACTCTATTGTTGAACCGATACACATGACAATGCGACACCAATTGGAAATGTTGCAACATAAACACCTACAGTTAAGAATTTCTTAAGTTGAATCCTTTCATTTGAAGTTACTGATTACTCCACTTATAGCAACTTGTAAAATATTTAGCCATTCCATTAGCTTGTATTCCTCAGCACATATTGCAATGTTTAGTGCAACTAATATCTTCCACAATGCATTATATATCTCCTAACTTTATGTTAATGTTTTAAACAGATAATAATCAGAAAAAAGAAAAAGAAAAAAAACTGTCTAATAAAAAGCAAAAAGAACTTCACCTTTCATTAAAAGAATAAAGTTGATTAGAAAATGCCTCTAAATGAGTTGTGCCAAGATCAGTTTAACTTTTTCCTTAGTTGTTCCTGTTTCAGCCTCAGATGGTTGCAGATGTGAAAGGGAGTCTGGCAGATTTGAGAATGCTTTCCATAGGTTAAGGGACATCAAGTTTTAGGTTTTTTTTTTTCATTTTTTAAAACTTTGTTTGACATTGACTGTCATCTGTCCAATTTTCTCAAATTTGTTTGCATACGCGAAAAAATCACCAAAATTCAAATATTTTCCATAAATTCAACGAACCTAGTAGGAGTCTGAGAGTAGACTAACGGGACATTTCCCTGGCAATCAGTTAGCTTTGATAATATAATGAGGTGAAGGTAAGTACATCGAATAGAGATGCAATACACTTGTCTAGAGCAACAGCGGTACATGCTCAAGACTTCGAAATTTAAAGAACTTTTCAAGGCTTACATCTCTTAGTAACATATCATAAAAATTGAAGACCTAGACTGCCTTGGTAAGTGAAGGAATAACACAATATATGGTATCCATCTCTACTTGCTCGTTGACTGTTGGCCTTCTTTGTTCTTTCCTGACATTTTTGCCCCCTTTTTGCTTTATAGCAATGACCTTATTAGCTATGGTTGTTATTGGAAGTCTCTTAGACAAAATAATCACACTCAGGAAGATGTATGCCAGGCTTTATTGAAGAATAGAGATCTTCTCTCAAGCAGCATGCTTCATCCAAATCAAATGGAAGATTATTTGTACATATTTAACAGTGTCTACCTCCTGTTCCACCATATGCTCAAGAAGTAGATGTTGAACTTGGCCAAATCTACGAAGAACTCCAGCTGCATTCTCTTTGATTGGCAGAAGACCAACAGGAAAAAGAAAATGTGAGATGTTTCAGCAAGTACTGTCCATGGAACATAATTTGGAGCTCTATTTAATTTGTGCATTTTGTTAGTACACGAGGTTACCAAGGGTGGGGGTGCGGGTGCGGCAGGAATCGCGGGTGCGGCCCCTGTCAAAAATAGGGTTCGTCGGGTGAGGGTGCGGCTATTTTTTAATTAAAATATAAATATATATATATATATATATATATATATATATATATATATTTATATATTTTAATTAAAAAATTAAAATAATATGCACATTGCGAAATAATTAAATAAATGATAAATCATACACATTGTGAAATAAAATAAATCATTCATACACATTGCAAAATAATAAATATTTAAATATGGCATCATAAAAGCATATTGATATATGATATTTCATATTCATGTAAAAAAATGACAGGATGTCAAGTCATAAAGAGTCAAGAGATAACAATATACTATATAGTAGTGGACATGTACAAAGATAACATCAAATATCTGATATTTGACTCTCATTCGTCATATTCCTCATCATCATCTTCTAGGCCCTCCTCCTATGGATCTGGTGGTGGTAGATTTGAAAAGCCATCACACCTACTGTCATCTCTGGTGTCATCAGGAACTGCATCCCAACGTGCAAAAGGCCCCTCTGTATAACCCTTGTCCCTACAAGACATGAGTCAAAGAGTACTATGGACATACATGAAGTTCTCTATTTTTTTTTTTTTTTTTTTTTTTTTTAGCCCGTATGGACTGGATGTGGCTGGGCCCACCTTAAAAAAAATAATAATAAAAAAAAACGTTTTTTTTCCTATGTTAATGCCCAAACTGGGCTAGGTTCGGGTGGGTGAACCCTGACTGACCACTGACTGACAGGGTTCGATCAAATCTGAACCCTGTCAGACGGTTCAGATGGGGTTCGGCCAAGCCATACCCGATCGTGAAACCGCAAACCCGATGCGGGTGGGGATGCGCACACCTAGCCAACTGGGTGCGCGAACCCGGTTACACTGTTAGTACATGACTTTCTTAAACATCCCATTACACTTATCCTATTCTTCTCAACTAATGTATATCACAAATGTGTTGCTAAGTTCTCTATAAGGGCATATCCCAGAATAATCTCACTATCCTCAGGTGCATTTATCTTTCCAAAAGCAGAAAGAACATCTTGGAGTGCCTCCATTGTAATAAATGATAACAAATTGCCTCTTGTGCAATTGTGGTAAACAATTCAGCCCTTGTTCTGCAACCTCTTTGGCTTCTTCTATCCAAAAGAAAAATAGATGTCCCTAGCATAACAACTACAAAAGTTTTAGATTTGCCATCCATTAGAAGGATCTTGATTGCCTCATGTCCTTGTTAACAAGGCAGAGGGAAAACATATCATATACATGATCCATGCCTACAAAGTGAAATTCAAAAGATTTGAATAAAACACCTACTTTGTAGACCTCTTTTCCATTCAAATATTGTTCTAGAATAGGGTTATAGGCGGTATATACTTGGAAGTTGCTCATTTCTCTTTCTTTGAAGAAATCCCTTTCCCAGGGCTTTCACAACAACATCTATAACAGAATAATGACCACAGCATATGAGCAAATTTTCAGCTAAATCTTCATTGTCAGCCTCATGATTGTAAAGACTACCACTAAGCCCAGATCTTCACCAGCAAGTTGATGGGTTGACTATTTCCATCCTTGCTCTGCCTTCATCAAGAGATTTTCCAACAACCACTTCCTATGATCTTCAGTCATAATGTTGAACATACTCAAAAAGGATAGGCCTTGAGGACATTCTTCAATGTAAGTCCCCACAAGCCTGGGTACTTGACACAACTTCAGTTCTGAAAAATCCTGTCAACGCTGGTGTTCCTCCCATAAGGCCAAGAAAGTAGATCCTATACCCTGCTATAAACCCAATTAGAAATATTAGTGGAAACCCTCCAGGAGAAAAGTAGAGAACCGAAAGCAGTATGAGGGGGAAAAAAATGCTAACAGCAGAACCGCACACTGATTTCTTGCAGCAGCAAACTTATTTCTTCGTAACCATGGGTTGATTCCTCTCAACAGTTCAATCTAGTTGAAATAAATGAAGCATTTTCATGACAGCGACAGATTTAGTCATTATGACAGCAATTCAGCAATAAAAATGGTAGGATTTGGCTATGAAAAAGTAATTCGGCTAAAACAACAACTAGATGGTAATGCTTTCAGCACCAAAAGACTCAGAATTAACATGAATCAATGCGTAGCTTGACCTCAAAATAAATAAACAAGGAGTGTAGATTAATTTTTTCTTTGATTATATAGATGACAAAACAGGCCCGAATATCCAAGGGCAGTATAGACACTCTGCTGGGACACAAAGAGGTCTCCACCAACTCCTCTACAAAAACATTCCAAGAGACAACTCCACTCTAACCTCTCTTGCTCTCCCACTTAGCTCTTTCCTCTCTTGCATGTTTATTTAATTAGATTTACAAAACAACTCCATTAGCTCTGTTATAGCTAATGTTCTCCCACTTAGCTCTTTCCTCTCTTGCATGTTTATTTAATTAGATTTACAAAACAACTCCATTAACCAACAGAAAAGTACAAGTGGATGAACTAAACATAAAATCAGCTAATCAACAAAAGGTATAAATGACCATATAATTTTTTTGATGACCCACATGAAGACCCTATAATTAAGACTGAAATGGGTCATCCTGACACATTTTAACAAAATCCATAAGCAAATGGTTGTAGGATGAAGATATTCTCTTGGTTCAAAGCACAAATATAAAATTATTGTTCAATAAGTTTCTGGCTATTTATAAGAGTGAAGCTGCCTTCCAATGTCTGCATTAACAAAAAGTGTGATTAATATATTACAATTTTAGATTAGCAATCCCATTCTCCTTCAACTGGATAGATTGGCTTCAATTTTTGGTCCTTTTATTATAGGGTACTTGGTACCTTATTCTCACTCTTGCTTCTGCATTTATCAACCGTAGCAAAAATCAAAATTTTGAAAAGCACCAATCCTTAAGACTGAACTAGTTCTGCAGAAAAAATCTTCCTCAAAAACAGCTCAAAAGGATGGAGCAAGGATGAACATGCTTAGAGTCCCTAGAATAGTCCAAGAAAAATAAAAATAAAGTGATTCTCTGAACAGCTTCATGATTTAACCAATATTACAAATTCAACTACGAAGAGCATACCTCATACAAAAGAATGAAATAGTTCACAGCAAGATCAGAGCTTTTGGTAGTCATATAATTTGCAGGGAATAAAATAGCTCCTGGAACATATTCCATAGTTGCCACAATTAAAAGGAAGCACCAAAACCATCTTTAGAAAGGAATATATTTCGATAAGCAAATCGCTATTTGGTTACATAATCTTACAGTTGACAATGCAGTGGAGCTCGTGTACAACCAAATATCCTGTGAAAATGATTTGTTTATTCATATATCAATGGCATTTACTATTTGCACAACAATAGACGCTGAATATAATTATTTCTAAAGAGATTCTGCCAAAAACTAATTGTTACAAGTACATAAGAACAAGGCAAACCATGAAAAATATATTGGATTTTCTGGAAACAGGAATTACAGACTGTCAGCCGCTGCTTTGAAATGATCTTCTTCGGCCCATGGAACTTGGCCCCTCAAACAATTCGTTGATGAGAGTCTCTAAGTCTTCAGGTGCATATTTGATGTACTTATCTGAATGTCTGCCGTTCTCTATATACTGTTGAAACCGGCCTAGAAAAGATCGATAAGCTGGAATAACCATCTCAGCAATAGAAATCCGTAACTCTGTTTGAAGTTGTTCATCTCCAATAATCCAAGCTGACTGTGTCTTATGAATTTCTTCAAATGAAGCATTGAAATTTTTGAATCTTTCTTTTAGGACTTGTCTGGAGACACCACTGGAGAAGTTTCCGCTGACATGAATGCCCTCATCTTTCAAAAAAGAGAGAATCTTGCCCCAGGCAACCCTCTGATAGTTCTTATGGTACTGTCGGACATTTGAGGAATGCTTGCGGACCCAATCATCACCCAACAATCTGTGAATTTCAGAATCTTTCACTTTTTGCACGATGTATCGGCCATTGTTCATCAGAAACACATAGCTCAGAGCTGGATCCTTGTACAACCTTGACTTCGCATCCAAGTTGCTTTCCAAAAGATCCATAATTGCAATGGTTTGAATGGACAAAGGTGACAAACCATCCCTGTCGTCTATGCTCTTCTCAGATGAAAAGCTGTCCGAGTGGTCCAAAGGACCCTCTGTCATTCTTTGACCTTCACCCTTGTCACCCTCTCTAAAGACCTGCTCAAGCGTCTCTCTGTAATCACACGCAAGTCTCATGTAATTCATAACATAGCGGGTTAGTGGATGGATAGCTCCTCCAGGCACGGGGTTCCTGGCCACATCGCCTTGGATAGCGGTCTCAAGCTCCACAAATGTTCCCCGTGCCGCTTCCCCCAGCAGCATCCAAACTGCAAAAGCTTCCGACCTCACCGCGGAACAAATTTCACGAGAAAATATGGAATCTATTTCAGGCATGAGATCCCTTAATGTCTCGTACATATCCAAAATCTTGAACAGCTTTTCAGGAGCCCTCCGACTGATTGCCACCGCTTCGCCAAAATTGAGGAGCTCGATCATCCCCTTCGCAAGCTCACCGAAGCATGACTCGGCAACAGAAGGAACATATGCAAAGACTCTGTCACAGAGCTTCCTCTCGCTAGCAAAAAAAACATTCACAGTCACCTTCAAGGCCTGCATCCACTTCGAGATCTCGACCTCGAGCAGCTCCCACTGAATCTTCTGAACCTCCTCGATGCTTATTTTCTCAAAACCAAGCCTAAAAACGCTCTCCTCTAGGAACATCTTCCTAATCATGATATAACCCTGGGAGCACTCCGTCATATACCCTGCCCGGGCCATGCGCACCACAATCTCGGCCAGCTGGCTCACAACCCCCTCAGGCAGCAAATCTATAGTAAAATTCAGGTCACCCACAGGCTGCGCAACGGGCACTTCCTCCTCCTTCGACTCCTCCCCCTCCTTCTCCTCATCCCCGGAGTGCCATGAACCCCTATCATCATAATTCGAGCTGAAGGAGGGCCCAGTCTTGGAATCAAACAACCAATCTGGATCCACAGACTCGCTGTGCTTCTCCAGAAGAAACTTAAACCCCTCCTCCAAGTGCGACATGGCCTGGTGGAGAATATTCTCCGCCCGCTGCAAAGATACCAAATCCTTACCATCCTCGGGCAGCCGAATCAACGCATCTACGATATTCTGCACGTCATCGATTGCCCTAAGATACAAATAAACCTGATCGGACTCCTCGCTCCAAACCAAACCCTGCCCCTCCCCCTCCCATCTTCTCACTATCCTCTCCTCCAAAGACCCCAATTCCTCCTCCAAATTCTCAGGCAGAGTAAATTCCTCATTTCTCCTCGCACTTTTACCGCCCACGCAGGAGAAGGGCCCATCCAACTTAGAAAAAAACCGATGCATGTCATCCACCAAACTATCCACAGCATCAAAGCTCTTTGCCGCATTTACTTTGCCTCCTCTGGCCGGAGAAGCCATGGCCTACGGTGTAAATACTCTACTTTATGCTAATTTTGACCACCGCGTTCAGCCCGTGTTGTATGAAGCTTCCATGGCTAATTCAAGGCGGCGGCTAGGGTTTAAACTAAACAAAGCGCCATTAAACGCCCCCAGAACCTAGGGTTAGGCGCGTCTACTACACGGATGCTTGTTAACACCCGTGAAAAATCAAAAAAGTCGTAACGTGATCAAAACCATCATCTCAGTCTAGATTTTGCCTTTCCGCCGTCAAAGAACTTAAACAATAAATACAGACTGGGCACTCTACCTTCCGAAGATCTCGCATGACGTCCCAAAGACCATTCTTTCCATGCCTTAGACGGCAGACTCGAACCCGGGTCGTTACCTTGTCTTCAGTAGTACTACGGAGTAATATCAAACAAAGTCACTTGGGATCTCAGACTAAGAAGCAAAGATTCACCTGAGATCTCAGTGTTTTGACCAAGGTTTGAGCTGTCACTGTAATTCCCAACGTTTTAACTGCGGGTAATTCAAAAAGAACTTGTTTGGCCGCCTTCTTTTAATCCGGGGTAAATTTTTATTTCATCCCCAAATCAGAACTCTGCAGTATCTGGGTGTTGCTATACTTCCAGCTAATTGTGAGACTGTGTGGAAAGGTCAATGAACAATTTTGACCTGTACATGATTGGTCACCTCTCAGTATTTAATACAGGTGGTCTTCCAGTTTTGTCAGGACATCCTTATCGTATAGTATTGAATTTTCTTAGCTATTGGATTCTTTTAATAGAGATGAGTATTGGATTCTGAAGGTGGCTTCCCACCTTCCATATATCTCTAGTTGTATGTTTCCGCTATTAAAAATAATAATTTTCAAAATACTCCAAGATATCCTTTATATTAACTGTTATTATCTATTTAAAAAAATAATAATCTAAGGTTCTTCTTCACATTTATTATAACCGTAAAGACCAAACTGTAGGCTGGGGTTTCGGTTTTCATTGATGTATTTAGTGTGCTAGGTATAAGTATATCAGAGACTGAGTTTGTGTGTAAACCGCTCACGATTGCTTCGCTTTATGCAATCTTCTAAGGTGCACATGATCTGGATTTTGTTATGGTTACGCTTATTTCATTGGATGCCATGAAACCGTTTGAAATAATTTTTTTTTAAAACGGTAATAGCCAAAGCATATTTCGGGAATTAAACTTAGCTTTTTTATAAAAGCTTAATGTTTTTTGGGTTATTATTTATATTTTTAGAAATATATATTAAATGTGATAATTATGTCAAACTAGTATTATATATCAAAGTAATTATTTTATTTTATTTTAATTTTTTTTTTAAGAATTCCAAGAAATTATATTAAAGTAAGATTATTTAGGAGGTTTTTTTTTGCTCCTTTTAATTTTTTAATAAACTTTTATAACTCTAAAACCAAAAATCCTAGGATCTAAACTACTTTTGGTTACAATCGAACCAAATCTCCTAAATCATATTATAATATTATAATTATAAGATGGTATTATAATAATTTGATAATTACATATGTAAAGTTGTTTAGGGACAGTGTAACTATTCTAGTTTGGCTCTTTTGTGGGAGATTGAAGGTTCAAACCAAGGCATAAAAAATTATGTATGCATAATTTGACAAGATTTAAACTTCAATTTTTGCTTGAAAGTTGAAGAATATAATCAAGTGAACTAATATTATTTAATACTTAAAATTTTCTCTTTAAATGTAGAAAAAATTGACTGTTATTTTATATTAAAATTATATATTTTAAATGTTATAGATTCTTTTTAATTTAATTCAGTTGAATTTTTTTAAATTATAAATTTATAAATTTGTTTCCTCAATTTTAGCAATAAGTTTAGAAAATAGTTTTTCTGTAAGGAGGTTGAGAATGAGGGCATTTCAGGGCCACTCTTACCCTGAATTGAACTTGAACTTAGGTCTCTCTTAATATCATAAATTAGTTTAGAATCTTGATTTTAAAAAATACATTGTCTATAATTCGTATAAAAATATAATATTTTTAACTTATTTTAGATTAGGTAAATGCATAGGACTTATATAGATGTGTTCATGCGGGTGAATTGAACTTAGATCTCCCGTAAATTAGTTTAGAATCTTGAGTTTTAAAAAATATTATTTTTTAAATGATTTATAATTTTTATAAAAATATAATAATTTTTAATTTTTTTTTTTATATTTAGTTTAAAATCTTGATTTTAAAAAAATATTATTTTTAAATTATCTATAATTTTTATAAAAGTATAATAACTTTTAATTTTTTTTATTTTTATTTATTTATTTATTTGATTAGTGTGAGAAACCCCTACTACCAACGCCTGGATTGAGCAATCTCCTCCCAACCATGATCCCTTGTAAAGCCGAGAGCTATGCTTATCAATAGGGAATTTAACACACATTCACCTTCTCGCACACTCGCCCACGCCGTCGGTTTGAACCTTGGACTTTTCGATAACTTTTAACTTATTTTAGGTAAATGCATAGGACTTATATAGATGTGTTTGTGTGGATTTAGTTATAATTTATAAAATAATTTGTGGATGTTAAGTTGTTTTTTTTTATTTGGTTAGTGTAAGAAACCCCTACGACTGACGTTCAAGGCAAACATCTTCATCCTACAGTTGAGCTTATCAATAGGAAACTTAACACACACCCATACACACTCACCTCCTCACACACTCACCTACACCCCACAGTTTGAACCTTGGATCTCCCAAAGAAGAGGTAAAGCCCTGTCCCCCATAGACTTTGTGGGTGTTAAGTTTTATCATACATCTTTTAAATTGAATTTGATTAACTTTGTTAAGAAATTTATGTGGAAAATATGTTTATAGGGTTATATATTTAATATTGTTATATAATACATTTAAAATAATAATATTTTTACCTTTTACTTTATATAAATATATTTTTATATTATGTGTTTTCAAGTCGTATATAAGTACCATTACACAAGTTTTTATGAAGTTTCCTAGTTCCCTCATAATAAGTGAGGTTTGAACCTCTAAAAGAGAGGCCCACTGTTGTAAGCTTGTAACTTATATAAGTACCAATTTTATTATGTGGATCATGTAAGTTGATTTTTTTACAACCACAACTATTATGGTAATGCTAATCAAAATGCCAATTTTACTATGTGGATTATGTGAGTTGATTCATTTTTACAACTACAAATATTATAGTAATGCTAATCAAATTTAGTTAGAACAGGTAGATGATTAAGTTGAGGGTTGACAGTGTTTTTGTAATAGTTGAGTTTTTTTAGTTTAGTTAGTGTGAAAAACCCTTATGAGCAATGTTTAGGGCTGAGCATTCTTATCCAAGATCGAGAGCTAAACTTATCAATATAATATTAACACACAACCACACACGCCACGGTTTAAATCTTGGATCTCCTAAAGAAGAGCCAAACTCCGGACCCAAACCGTTGTTCTATCCTTCGGGACCTTTTTTTTTCTTAATAGCATTACTATCATTCTTTATAAATGTCCTTATATAACTTAATTGTTTGAATATTTTTGTCACTTATTTTTTAATTACAAATAAGCAAAACAAAAATGTTAGGCAAAATGATAGAGAATTTATTTAATATTGAATAGTTTGTGTTTATATTGCAAAAAATGCTTTAAGGTTTCACTTCCAATAGCATTAATTATACTCCATAGAAGGATGGGATAGGGTGTTGGTACTAAAATTTAAACTGATTTATGTTAATTTAGTTTTGTATTTGCTCACTTTTATTCAAAGATTTTCAAGATATATTACCACCACCTTTATCTCCCAACCATAAAAGATAAGAGGTAAAGCAAGCTTATAGAATAGGTTTTTTTTTGTTATTCATAAAATTCAATATTTGAACTTTTAACTTTTTCAACTTTTTGATATTGATAAATTATTTATTACTATTCTTGTGGTTGCACTTATGTTTATGGAACTAGATTTGGTAAGGCAGATAATAATAAAGCAAATTTTTGGAAATATTACTCTACTAAAATGAAGTTTTGATATTGTGAAGGCTACTATAAAAAACATATCAAGAAGGATGTTGAATTCTAGAATATTTGTATTTACAAAGATAATTGAAGAAGATCTAAAAAATGAAAAACAAAAATTCAAACTTCTAATAAAAAATATGCAAGTATCTAGTTATAGTAACTCAATTGAGATGAAAATTGAATCTATTTATAAACTCTCAAACTTTAAAGGGGGAGAGTTGTGATTTGTCAAGGGTGGGAAACTTGAGTACAACTCATTTTTTCTCAAGCAAAACAATAAAATAAAGTTCAATATTTGAATATTTATTTTGGAGGATATAGAAGACCTTCAACATGCATAAATTATTTTTCTAATGTGAATGTTTCAATTTTTAATTTGATTTTTTTAAAATGTTTACATGAAAGGTTGACTTTTGATATTTTATAAATTTAGTTTTATGAACACTAATTATTAAAAAAAAATGCAATATTGAGGGAGATACGACCCTGTGAAGTCAACCATTTGGAACAAGGGCAGTGACGATTTTTCAAGTCACGAAAAATGAAATTGCAAATATTTGTCATCTAGGGTTCAAATGATGGGAAGAGCAATGAAGGGCTAGGACTTCAGTGAGGCAAGACATTCTATCTAGATAGAATTTTTCAGCTAAGTTTTTTTCCCTTCTTTATCTTAGAAATTGTGCATGCAAATTATTATAAAGTTTTTATCAAATATTATATTTGCTATAGGACATTCTAATAAATTTCAATAGATTTTGAGTTTTAGTTTCCTTTCCATGGATCGATTTATAGTTAAATCCTTAGAATCATCTCTAGTGGTAGAGGTTAGTGAGCGTACCTTGGAGAGGTTCTCATTGCTCTAAGATAGGGTCGTTTTTGGTAAATTTAAGGGGTATTGGCCAAGGGCTTCAGCCTTGCAAAAAATGGATTGATAGGAGTTGGAAGTCTCTAGGAGTGATTCTATCCTTTATTTCCAAAGGTTTCTTCCTAGCCATTTTTTGTTCTAGGGAAGAAAGAGAAAAATCCTAAAAGGGGGTCCTTGGTTTATGGGAAGAGCAGGACTCTTCCTTACTCGCTAGTATGAAGGCTTTTCACCTGAAAATGTAAATCTATCCCTAGTACCAGTTTGGGTTAGGATGTTTGGGTTACCCATTGAATTTTGGGAAATAGATACCTTCAAGGTAATAGGCAACACTCTAGGAGAAATCCTTGAGATTTCAGATACTACAAAAGATGGATTCTTGGCTATTTATGCTCGGATATTGGTCATGATTGATATAAGTAAAGCTTTACCAGAATCAATCATTCTTAAGTATGGGGATAAGATGTGGACCCAAACCATAGATTATGAAAACATATCTTTTAGATGTAGAAGATGTCATGAGGTGGGGCATATTGAGAGATCATGCCCTAAGAAGAGCCCAACAGAATCATATGTAGAAAACCGCAAGAGAAACTTACAAATGGTTATGGATGAAGATGGTTTTCAACTTCCAAAAAATAGATCTAGAAAAATGAAATAAAATAAATAGTGGAGACTAGTAAGGAAGGATATTGGAAGAAATACCAACTCTTTTGAGGCTTTAGCCTATGAAGAAAAAGTAGATCAAAACTTAGAGGACACAATACAATAGGTTCAACATATTAACAAGGAATCATCTATTCAATATGATCCTGATTTAAGGAAGAACATTCTCGATGAACCTAAGGAATGTGTCTCATCAGATTTTGAAGACTCTCTTGAAGTACCATGCACCATTCAAGAAAAAAATGGTAAAGAAAATGCAGTTTTAGAAGTTAATACCTCTGCCATTAATAAGGAAATACCAGAAAATGAGCAGGACAAGTCAAAAGCTTCTATAGTAGAGCCAGGAGAGGATAAATATGATGAAAAACAAAATTGTGAAAGAATATTGAGGAATAGAATAATAAGACCTACTCCTGATATAGGTAAGGCAAAAAGAGGAAAACCCTCAAATTATCAAGCAAGATCCAGGGAAGCAAGAGCAAACATAGAGAAAGGAACACAAACTAAGTTGGTTGAACTTCTCTTTACCAAACAACAAAATGATATTGGTAATATGCAAGTAGGGCCAAAGCCCCTAATGAGACATGATTATCATCTCATGGAATATAAGGGGTGCTAATGCCCCCTCAAAGCAGAGGTGTATCAGGGACCTATGTTTAAGTAATAAGTCTGATATTCTTTGTATCCAGGAAACTAAAATGACAAAAGAAGAAGTTTCAAAAACTATGAAAGCTAGTATGGGCAAGATGTGAATGGGATGCTATGGATTCTAAAGGAGCGAGGAGGGGGAATTCTAACTTGTTGGAATCCTTCTAGAACCTCTTGTGTAACCATTCATAAAACTAGGCATTGGATAGCCTCTTTAGTCACTTGCTACTTTGCAGATATTCGTTTCATCCTTATCAATGTCTATGGACCTACAACTCAGTCAGGTAGATTAGAAGTTTGGAGTGGGATTGAAGCCTTTATGAGAAGTAAAGACCAAGAAACTCGATTCATGATCATAGGAGATTTTAATGCCATAACCAAGCTAGATGAAAATTTTGGGGGAATTAGGAAATTAACCCAAAGTATGAGAGATTTCTTAGCTTTTATTCAAAACAATAATCTATGGGAGGTTGAGTTTGAAGAAGACAACTATACATGGACCAACAATAGGAGAGGCCAGAACCTAATAGTAGAAAAATTAGATAGATGCATTCTCTCAGATCATTGGCTAGATGAAGGAACTTGTGCTAAAATTAATACCTTAACAAGGATTGGTTCAGATCACTGGCCAATAAGAGTTAAAATGGTGGTAAGTGAATTCAAAAAAATATCATATTTTAAATATGAGCAGATGTGGGAAGACCATCCTCAATTTGTTGATATGATAGCTCAAACATGGAATTCTTTAGGAAATGGTGGGTTGTATGCTCTTCCAAAACAAATTAAATCTATGACATCTAGATTAAAAGAATGGAACAAGAACACTTTTGGAAATATTTTTGAGAAGAAAGAAGAACTAAAAGATAAACTTTCAAAATTCTAAAAAGGTGATCATAATAATCCAAGCTTAGAGGAAAGGGAGTTGCTTAGTGAATATCATAATATTTTGAGTAAGGAAGAGAAATTTTGGAGATTAAAATCAAGATAAACTTGGTTAAAAGAAGGAGATAAAAATACAAAGTTTTTTCATAGGATGGCTATAGTACAAAGATCAACATCCAAAATTAGTAGAATTAAATCAATAGAAGGGGTTTGGATTGAAGATCAGAGTGAAATTAGAAAAGAGGTAAAGTCTTTTTATCAAAATATTCTAGGATCAGAGGAGACTGAAGTTCTTAATGATAAACTTCTTCAAGATGTACCTTCAGTTATAACAAATGAAGACAATAGGAAACTGATGGAGCCTATTACTCTAGAAGAAGTTCATTTAGCTCTTTTCTCTTTTAATAAGGATAAATCCCTAGGTCCAGATGGGCTCTCTGCAGCTTTTTACCAACATAATTGGGATATAGTGAAGGATTATTTATTGGTGGTAGTGGAACAATCTAGGGTAAAACAATACATACCTTATAAAATAAATGCAACATATCTTACCCTAATTCCAAAAAAGAAGGATGTTGAATTGTTTGATTCTTTTAGACCCATAAGCCTATGTAATATGGCATATAAGATTATCTCCAAAGTGATGGTAAATCGATTAAGGCCATTGTTAGACAAAATTATTTCAGAAGAGCAAGGAGGATTTGTGAAAGGGAGACAAATTTTGGATGGGATCATAGTAGCTCATGAAGTTATACATTCAACAACTTCAAGAAAAGAGAAAGCAATGATCTTAAAACTTGATATGAGTAAAGCCTATGATAGGGTTAAATGGGATTTTCTTTTTGCAGTTTTAGAAAAGTTTGGATTTGGGAAGAAATGGGTTAGATGGATTAAAGCTTGTGTCTCTATAGTTTCTTATTCAATGTTGGTCAATGGGTTAGTAACAAAATATTTTAAAGCCAAGAGAGGCCTTAGACAAGGAGATCCTCTATCTCCTTATTTGTTCATTATTATGGTAGAGGTTTTGAGTAGGAACTTAAAGAAGGCTTACAAATATGGGCTTATAAGTGGACTTAAGGTTAGTAATAACATCGACAACATCACCCATCAACAGTTTGTAGATGATACAACCCTTTTTGGAAGGGCAAGGATAAATGAGGCCAGAGCTTTGAATAACTTTTTAAAGGAATACGAAAGAGCATCAGGGCAAAAAGTTAATAGGACAAAATCCAAAATTTACTTCCTTAACACTCCAGCTAATATCAAAGCAAGAATTTGCAAGTTACTTCAAATGGAGGAGGTAAATTTACCAACAACTTATCTAGGGATGCCTTTATTTGAGGGGAGAATGAGGATAGAATTATGGAATCCAGTTATTAGTAAAGTTTAGAATAAACTACCAACTTGGAAAGGTAGATGGTTATCGTTAGTAGGAAGAGTGCAGTTAATTAAGTCAGTCTTATAGGCCATTCCAACATATTATATGTCATTGTATACTATGCCAAAATTAGTTGAAAAAAGTTTAATCTATATTATGCGATCCTTTTTATGGTCAGGTTTACATGATAAAAGGAAATTTTCATTTGGTGAAATGGAGCAAGGTGTGTGATGATAAAACTAGGGGAGGTCTTGGTTTAAGAGTTCTTACAGATGCAAACTTAGCTCTTAGGGGAAAAGTAATATGGAGATTGTACAAAGAGAGTCAAAGACAATGGGCAAGAATTCTTCTAAGTATGTTGATCTCAATGACCCAAGTTTAATATTTATTGCATTCTCTCTACCAAATGGTTCTGCTCTTTGGAATGGTTTAAAAAAATCTATTTGATCTAATGATTAAAGGTTTAAGATGGGTGGTGGGAAGTGGAGAAAATTTTATATTTGGATGGATACTTGGTGTGATAAAAAACCACTCAATTTAGATCCAATTTTGAAACCTTGGATGAGATTACTTCAAGACAAATATGGTGATAGGGTTTCAAACATTTTGTACAAGGATCAAGAAGGAAGATACAAATGGAAAGAAGATTTTTTTACAAGTATACAAGACATTGATGCTAGGAGGCAATTGAGTAGAAAGATAACAACTATGATTATTCCAAGGGGAGCCAAGGATAAATTGATTTGGGAGTTGAATAGCTCAGGAGAATACACAACAAGAAGTGGATATAATGTAAAGCACCAACAAAATAGTAATATCACTAGAATATGGAGAGATATTTGGGATAGCCCAAGCATTCCTAAAGTCAAAATGTTTGTTTGGCTAGTAGGTCATAGAAGAATTTTATCTTGGGATAACCTTATGAAAAGGGGTTTTCATGGCCCCTCTCAATGTGTTCTTTGTAAAAAGGAGGAGAGTATAGACCATCTCTTGGGACATTGCTCAATAGTCTAGAAACTATGGCAATGGATTCTTAATATGTTTGGTAAATGCATGGTGATGAATAGCAGAATTGAAGATTGGTTAAAGCAATGGCAGAGCACTTATAAAAGTGAGGCTTTACAAACAATATGGGATATATCAAAAGATACAATACTTTGGATTATATGGCTAGAAAGGAATAGAAGAATATTTAAAGGAAAGGAAAGTAGTTTAGAGGTAATGAAAAGGAAGATATGTTTAGCCATAGAGGAGTCTAAACCAACCCTATCAACTCACCCAATCCCTAATCTGGAAGCAGAGAGCCTTGATAGATGGAGTCAAGTCATTAAATGGAATTATGATGTTGGGTACAAGAGAAGCAAAAAGAAGGCAAAGAATATAAAGTGGAAACCACCAGATGTGGAGTGGGTCAAATTGAATTTTGATGGAGCATCTAAAGGAAATCTAGGATCAGGAGGAGGAGGAATAATTAGAAATAATAGAGGAGAGATTTTATCTCATTACGCTTTCAATAGTGGATTTAAGACAAATAATGAAGTTGAAGCTTGGGCGGCTTTAGAAGGGTTAAAAATATGTAAACAAATGAAATGGAATAGAGTATGGATGGAAGGTGATTCTCTCATAGTAATAAATGCAATTTTGAGGAAAGCAAAGGCTCCATGGAACATACAAGAGATAATTATGGAAATTCAAGATCTTGCTAAAGAGTTTGAAGAAATCAGGTTTACACATACATTAAGGGAAGGAAACAAATGTGCAGATAGGCTAGCCAATAGAGGGGTTTTGATTGAGGATCATGAAGTTAAATTCTCCTTTCCATGGTTAGAGGAAGTAGTAAGTTTAGTTGAAGCTGACAAGAAAATGTTGATTGCCTGAATCAAATAATGATTAAGATTTACTTTAATGTTTTCCATTGGTAATATTTGCTTTATTTTGTAACATTAATGTGTTTTCATATAAGACTATTTATTATAATTTTTGTGGTTGCACTTGTGTTTCAGGAAGGAAACTAGCAATCCAGATTTGGTAAAGTGGACTATGATAGTGCGATGTTTTGGAAATATTACTCTACTAAGATGCAATGCATAGATAATAGAGGTGAAGTTTTGGTATTGTGAAGGTTGCTATAGAAAAATGTCAAGAAGGATGATGAATTCTAGAATATTTGTATTCATACAAAAAATTGAAAAGATCCAGAAAATGAAAATCAAGAATTCAAACATTTTATGTAAAATGATGTAGGTTTCTAGCTATAGCATCTCAATTGAGATGAGAAGTGTATCTATTTGTAAAATCTCAAGCTCTAAAGAAGAGAGTTGTAATTTGTCAAGGGTGGGGGACCCGAGTACAATCCTTATTATTATCAAGCAAAAATAAACTATTACGAAAACTTTGAAGGAATGCTAATTCTATATAAAAATACTATACCATCCATGCAAAAACGTTCCTCTTCAAGAAATATTTCAAATTTATCTATAGCAACACTGTTTCATACAATATATTATCAATATAAGCTTGATATATGTATGAATTTATTTATGATATTTTAGAGATTTTCAAATTCCTTTTGAAATGATCTTAATGGCATTTTGAAGATGGTGTCAATAATCTTAGTAAAGTTAACAAATCAAGCAATTAGATTTTTTTTAATTCATAATTTTCAATAATTACAAAGATCGAGCTAACTGTGAACTCTTAACTAAATGCAATTTGGTCTTTAACTCTTAACTAATATATTTTATTCTTATAAAATTTTAAAAATGATAATAATAGATAAATTATAATAATTTTTATAATTAAAAACATTATTTTGGTCACCATTGGATGCCATAAAGCTTTTTGCCCATTATTTAACTTTAAATAAATTAGCTTTGTTCAATTGCAATACTATAATACCTATGTTTTTTTTTGCTTGATAATAAGGGGTTGTACTCGGGTCCCCCACCCTTAACAAATTACATCTCTCTTCTTTAGAGCTTGAGAGTTTACAAATAGATACACTTCTCATCTCAATTGAGATGCTATAGTTAGAAACCTACATCATTTTACATAAAATGTCTGAATTCTTGATTTTCATTTTTTGGATCTTTTCAAATCTATGTATGAATACAATTACTCCAGAATTTAGCATCTTTCTTGACATTTTCCTATAGCAGCCTTCACAATGCCAAAACTTCACCTCTACTATCTATGCCTTGCATCTTAGTAGAGTAATATTTCCAAAACATCGCACTATCATAGTCCGCTTTACCAAATTTGGATTGCTAGTTTCCTTCCTGAAACACAAGTGCAACCACAAAAATTATAATAAATAGTCTAAATGAACACACATTATTGTTACAAAATAAAACAGATATTACCAATGGAAAACATTAAAGTAAATCTTAATCATTAATTGATTTAGGCAATCAACAATTTTTGTCAGCTTCAACTAAACTTTCTACTTCCTCTAACCATGGAAAGGAGATGTTAACTTCACGATCCTCAATCAAAACCCCTCTATTGGCTAGCTTATCTGCACATTTGTTTCCTTCCCTTAATATATGTGTAAACCTGATTTCTTCAAACTCTTTAGCAAGATCTTGAATTTCCACAATTATCTCTTGTATGTTCCATGGAGCCTTTGCTTTCCTCAAAATTGCATTTATTACTATGAGAGAATCACCTTCCATCCATACTCTATTCCATTTCATTTGTTTACATATTTTTAACCCTTCTAAAGTTGCCCAAGCTTCAGCTTCATTATTTGTCTTAAATCCACTATTGAAAGCATAATGAGACAAAATCTCTCCTCTATTATTTCTAATTATTCCTCCTCCTCCTAGTCCTGGGTTTCCTTTAGATGCTCCATCAAAATTCAATTTAACCCACTCCACATCTGGTGGTTTCCACTTTATATTCTTTACCTTATTTTTGCTTCTCTTGTACCCAACATCATAATTCCATTTAATGACTTGACTCCATCTATCAAGACTCTCTGCTTCCAAATTAGGGATTGGGTGAGTTGATAGGGTTGGTTTAGACTCCTCTATGGCTAAACATATCTTCTTTTTCATTACCTCTAAATTGCTTTCCTTTCCTTTAAATATTCTTCTATTCCTTTCTAGCCATATAGTCCAAAGTATTGTATCTTTTGATATATCCCATATTGTCTGTAAAGCCTCACTTTTATAAGTGCTCTGCCATTGCTTTAACCAATCTTCAATTATGTTATTCATCACCATGCATTTACCAAACATATTAAGAATCCATTGCCATAGATTCCAGACTATTGAGCAATGTCCCAAGAGATGGTCAATACTCTCCTCCTCCTTATTACAGAAAACACATTTAGAGGGGCCATGAAAACCCCTTTTCATAAGGTTATCCTAGGATAAAATTCTTCTATGACCTACTAGCCAAACAAACATTTTGACTTTAGGAATGCTTGGGCTATCCCAAATATCTCTCCATATTCTAGTGATATTATTATTATGTTGGTGTTGAACATTATATCCACTTCTTGTTGTGTATTCTCCTGAGCTATTCAACTCCCAAATCAATTTATCCTTGGCACCCCTCGAAATAATCACAGTTGTTATCTTTCTACTCAATTGCCTCCTAGCATCAATGTCTTGTATACTTGTAAAAAAATATTCTTTCCATTTGTATCTTCCTTCTCGATCCTTGTACAAAATGTTTGAAACCCTATCACCATATTTGTCTTGAAGCAATCTCATCCAAGGTTTCAAAACTGGATCTAAATTGAGTGGTTTTTTATCACACCAAGTATCCATCCAAATAGAAATTTTTTCTCCAGTTCCCACCACCCATCTTAAACCTTTAATCATAAGATCAATAGATTTTTTAAACCATTCCAAAGAGCATAACCATTTGGAAGAGAGAATGCAATAAATATTAAACTTGGGTCATTGGGATCAACATACTTAGAAGAATTCTTGCCCATTGTCTTTGACTCTCTTTGTACAATCTCCAGATAAATTTTCCCCTAAGAGCTAAGTTTGCATCTGTAAGAGCTCTTAAACCAAGACCTCCCCTAGTTTTGTCATCACACAACTTGCTCCATTTCACCAAAGGAAATTTCCTTTTATCATGTAAACCTGACCATAAAAAGGATCGCATAATAAAGATTAAACTTTTTTCAACTGATTTTGGCATAGAATACAATGACATATAATATGTTGGAATGGCTTGTAAGACTGACTTAATTAACTGCACTCTTCTTGCTAATGATAACCATCTACCTTTCCAAGCTGGAAGTTTATTTTGAACTTTACTAATAACTAGATTCCATAAATCTATCCTCATTCTCCCCTCAAATAAAGGCATCCCTAGATAAGTTGTTGGTAAATTTGCCTCCTCCATTTGAAGCAACCTATAAATTCTTGCTTTGATATTAGCAGGAGTGTTAAGGAAGTAAATTTTGGATTTAGTCCTATTAATTTTTTGCCCTGAAGCTCTTTCATACTCTTTTAAAAAGTTATTCAAAGCTTTGGCCTCATTTATCCTTGCCCTTCCAAAAAGGGTTGTATCATCTACAAACTGTTGATGGGTGATGTTATCGATGTTATTACTAACCTTAAGTCCACTTATAAGCCCATATTTGTAAGCCTTCTTTAAGTTCCTACTCAAAACTTCTACCATAATAATGAACAAATAAGGAGATAGAGGATCTCCTTGTCTAAGGCCTCTCTTGGCTTTAAAATATTATGTCACTAACCCATTGACCAACACTGAATAAGAAACTGTAGAGACACAAGATTTAATCCATCTAACCCATTTCTTTCCAAAACCAAACTTATCTAAAACTGCAAAAAGAAAATTCCATTTAACCCTATCATAGGCTTTACTCATATCAAGTTTTAAGATCATAGCTTTCTCTTTTCTTGAAGCTGTTGAATGTATAACTTCATGAGCTACTATGATCCCATCCAAAATTTGTCTCCCTTTCATAAAACCTCCTTGCTCTTCTGAAATAATTTTGTCTAACAATGGCCTTAATCTATTCGCCATCACTTTGGAAATAATATTATAAGCCATATTACATAGGCTTATGGGTCTAAAAGAATCAAACAATTCAGCATCCTTTTTTGGAATTAGGGTAAGATAAGTTGCATTTATTTTATAAGGAATGTATTGTTTTACCCTAGACCGTTCCACTACCACCAATAAAGAATCCTTCACTATATCCCAATTATGTTGGTAAAAAGTTGTAGAGAGCCCATCTGGACCAGGGGATTTATCCTTATTAAAAGAGAAAAGAGCTAAATGAACTTCTTCTAGAGTAATAGGCTCCATCAGTTTCCTATTGTCTTCATTTGTTATAACTGAAGGAACATCTTGAAGAAGTTTATCATTAAGAACTTTGGTCTCCTCTGAACCTAGAATATTATGATAAAATGACTTAGCCTCTTTTCTAATTTCACTCGATCTTCAATCCAAACCCCTTCTATTGATTTAATTCTACCAATTCTAGAAGATGATCTTTGTACTATAGCCATCCTATGAAAAAACATTGTATTTTTATCTCCTTCTTTTAACCAAGTCTATCTTGATTTTAATCTCCAAAATTTCTCTTCCTTACTCAAAATATTATGATATTCACTAAGCAACTCCCTTTCCTCATGAGCTTGTATTATTTTCATCACCTTTTTGGATTTTGAAAGTTTATCTTTTAGTTCTTCTTTCTTCTCAAAAATATTTCCAAAGGTGTTCTTGTTCCATTCTTTTAATCTAGATGTCATAGCTTTAATTTGGTTTGGAAGAGCATACAACCCACCATTACCTAAAGAATTCCATGTTTGAGCTATCATATCAACAAATTGAGGATGGTCTTCCCACATCTGCTCATATTTAAAATATGATATTTTTTTAATTCACTAACCACCATTTTAACTCTTATTGGCCAATGATCTGAACCAATCCTTGTTAAGGTATTAATTTTAGCACAAGTTCCTTCATCTAGCCAATGATCTGAGAGAATGCATCTATCTAATTTTTTTGCT
The DNA here is from genome assembly GCA_028583015.1 of Wollemia nobilis. NCBI lineage: Eukaryota > Viridiplantae > Streptophyta > Pinopsida > Araucariales > Araucariaceae > Wollemia > Wollemia nobilis. The sequence continues at coordinate 3,896,801 of JAQPPZ010016717.1, forward strand.
ATTAGGTTCTGGCCTCTCTTATTGTTGGTCCAAGTATAGTTGTCTTCTTCAAACTCAACTTCCCATAGATTGTTGTTTTGAATAAAAGCTGAGAAATCTTTCATACTTTGGGTCAATTTCCTAATTCCCCCAAATTTTTCATTCATCTTGGTAATGGCATTAAAATCTCCAATGATCATGAAATAGGTTTCTTGGTCTTTACTTCTCATAAAGGCCTCAATCCCACTCCAAACTTCTAATCTACTTGATTGAGTTGTAGGACCATACACATTGATAAGGATGAAGCGAATATCAGCAAAGTAGCAAGTGACTAAAGAGGCTATCCAATGCCTAGTTTTATGAATGGTTACACAAGAGGTTCTAGAAGGATTCCAACAAGTTAGAATTCCCCCTATTGCTCCTTTAGAATCCATAGCATCCCATTCACATCTTGCCCAAACTACTTTCATAGTTTTTGAAACTTCTTCTTTTGTCATTTTAGTTTCCTGGATACAGAGAATATCAGGTTTATTACTTAAACATAGGTCCCTAATACACCTATGCTTTGAGGGGGCATTAGCACCCCTTATATTCCATGAGATGATAATCATGTCTCATTAGGGGATTTTTGCCCCTCTTGCGTATTACCAATATCATTTTGTTGTTTGGTAAAGAGAAGTTCAACCAACTTAGTTTGTGTTCCTTTCTCTATGTTAGCTCTTGCTTCCCTAGATCTTGCTTGATAATTTGAGGGTTTTCCTCTTTTTGCCTTGCCTATATCAGGAGTAGGTCTTATTATTCTATTCCTCAATATTCTTTTACAATTTTGTTTTTCAATATATTTATCCTCTCCTGGCTCTATTATAGAAGCTTTTGACTTATCCTGCTCATTTTCTGGTATTTCCTTATTAATGGCAGATGTATTAACTTCTAAAACTGCATTTTCTTTACCAATTATTTTCTCTTGAATGGTGCATGGTACTTCAAGAGAGTCTTCAAAATCTGATGAAACACATTCCTTGGGTTCATCAAGAATGTTCTTCCTTAAATTAGGATCATATTGAATAGATGATTCCTTGCTAATATGTTGAAATTGTTGTCCTGTATCCTCTAAGTTTTGATCTACTTTTTCTTCATAGGCTAAAGCCTCAAAAGAATTGGAATTTCTTCCAGTATCCTTTCTTATTGGTCTCCATTGTTCATTTTATTTTATTTTTCTAGATCTATTTTTTGGAAGTTGAAAACCATCTTTATCCATAACCATTTGTAAATTTCTCTTACGATTTTCTACAAATGATTATGTTGGGCTCTTCTTAGGGCATGATCTCTCAATATGCCCCACCTCATGACATCTTCTACATCTAAAAGATATGTTTTCATAATCTATAGTTTGGATCCACATCTTATCCCCATACTTAAGAATGATTGATTATGGTAAAGCTTTACTTATATCAATCATGACCAATATTCGAGCATAAATAGCCAAAAATCCATCTTTTGTTGTATCTGAAATCTCAAGGAATTCTCCTAGAGTGTTGCCTATTGCCTTGAAGGTATCTATTTCCTAAAATTCAATGGGCAATCCAAACATCCTAACCTAGATTGGTACTAGGGATAGATTTATATTTTTAGGTGAAAAGCCTTCATACTAGCGGGTAAGGAAGAGCCCTGCTCTTCCCATAAACCAAGGACCCCCTTTTAGGATTCTTTTTCTTTCTTCCCTAGAACAAAAAATGGCTAGGAAGAAACCTTTGGGAAGAAATGATAGAATCACTCCTGGAGACTTCCAACTCCTATCAATCCATTTTCTCAAGGCTGAAGCCCTTGGCCAATACCCATTAAATTTACCAAAAATTGCCCTATCTTGGAGCAATGAGGATCTCTCTGAGGTGCGCTCACTAACCTCTACCACTAGGGATGATTCTAAGGATTTAACTATAAATCGATCCATGGAAAGGAAACTAAAACTCAAAATCTAATGAAATTTATCTAAAAGTTCTATAACAAATATAATATTTGATAAAAACTTTATAAAATTTTCATGCACAATTTCTAAGATAAAGAAAGGGAAAAAATAACTTAGCTAAAAAATTCTTTGTCCAGATAGAATGTCTTGCCTCGCTAAAGTCCTAGCCCTTCATTTCTCTTCCCATCATTCGAACCCTAGTTGGCAAATATTTGCAATTTCGTTTTTCATGACTTGAAAAATTGTCACTACCCTTGTTCCAAATGGTTGACTTCACAGGATTGTATCTCCCTCAATATTGCTTAGATTTTTGCATATGACCACTCATTTTAAAGCTATTCAAATTCTGCACAAGTTGGTCCAAGAATCAACTGAATTAGATAACTCTTCGTGAAGATATGGCTCCTAAAAGATGAGACATTTTTCAAGAAAAAACCCTAATCCTTCGCACTTTGCAATTTTGTTTTTCGCGATTTGAAAAATCGTCACTGCCCTTGTTTCGAATGGTTGACTTCACATGATCGTATCTCCCTCAATATTGCTTGGATTTTTGCATATGACCACTCATTTTAAAGCTATTCAAATTCTACACAAGTTGGTCCAAGAATTAGCTGAATTGGATCTATAATACCTATGTTAATTTATAATAATGTTCTTTATTTGCAAGCTTGTTCACTTGCATGCAATCTCTATTTGAAATGTGTGCTAGAAGAAAGAATAGTTATTTTAAAAAAAATTCTAGTGATAAGTCATTGGGTTTTCATCCATGATACCCAAGTTCAAATCCCAATACAAGAAAACCGGGACCTCTTGTAAAAACCAATATTTTTTAGCTTGAAAATTTTGGAATTCATACATATCTTTAGAGATAAGAACATGGTAGCAGATGTGTTGGCTAACTAGGCTCTTAACCAAGAAGACCTTACTTGCTATGGATATCCTCCTAGATGGTGGACTCAACAAATCAAGAAAGTTCTTTTTCCCATTCTTACCATCGATGATATTGTTTCCTATTGTATCTAGATTTATATATCCTTGTTTTACATAGATACTCTTATGCATAAATAATTGTAGTAGATTAGATATGAGGAAGCATAGTCTCACATCCTTTGTAAACACTTAGTTTAAAGACCTTCAAACCTGAAAAGATAAGATATATAATATGAGTTTCAAAGTCCCAAGGAGACAGTGCAACGATTCGGGCTTTGGCTCTTCTTCAGGAGGTCCAAGGTTCAAACTATGGCGTGGGCGAGTGTGTGAGAGGGTGGGTTTGTGGTGGACGTGTGTTATATTCCCTATTAATAAGCATAGCTCTCGGTTTTAGGAGGGGTCATGGTTGGGAGGAGTCTGCTCAGCCGTGTGTGTTGGTCGTAGGATTTTCTCACACTAACGAATATATATATATATATATGAATTTCAAATAAATAAATTTATTAATTTATTAATATTTTTACCTAAAAATAAACATTTTCACAAAAATCTAAAAATTTAAGATGAGGCATTAATTTTTTTTAATAATATAAATTAAAAAATTTATGGATATTTTTAATTGCACAAGCATATATAACTACGGGTAAGAATATATTAATAAAAATAATATTTTACAAGATAATGATAGGATAAAAACTTATTTAATTTTATTTTTTATTAACTAAAATTAATAACATCAAACCAACAAACAAACCAGTAAAACATCACATACTCACTCCAGTAAAACATAACATACTCCACATCCACAACCATAAAGATTGTCAACCTAAAATTTTTTTACCCTTGAATTATAAATATGACAACATTGGGAATCATTCCAATGTTGTGGGTATTTTTGCTCTTACTCAACTTATTAAGATAAATATACATATGTATCATATGCATATTTGATGAACTAGTTATTCTACAAACTTAATTACTAGTTGAAATTTTAAAGTAAATTTTATATAAACATTATATATATAGAGAGAGGGGAGTTAATTACAGCCACATTAATTTTAGTAATTGACAAGTACATGGTTCAAGCCATAGGGGTTGCTCCCACCAAGCCTATTCCATCTCATTTTTATTGACCACATACTCGAGGTTCGTACTATCATTGTCGATCTGGTACACACTCAAATGATTCAAAGAAGACTACTACCTTTGCAAATAGACACCCCAAAGGTTTGAACCCAGGTCTCTTCTTGGTAAGTGTCTGGATAGACAAAAACTTACCAATCCACCTACCCTTTGGGGTCTTATATAAACATATTCTTAATTAATTAGTATATATATAAAAGCTTGAACTACAACATGACCACATAATGGTATTATAATAGTTTGAAAATTATGACTGTATTGCTTTTTATTTTTTTCCTTTTTCTTTTTCTTTTGCATGTATTGCTTGGTAGATTTGAACACTTGTATTCTCCTTGAAAGTTGAATAATTACAATAGTGGTATTATAATAGTTTGAAAATTATGCATGTATTGTTTGTTTTTCTGTGCTTGTATTTTTTTGGCAAGATTTGAACACCTATCTTCTCCTTGAAAATCAAGGAATTTAATTGATTGAGCTCATGTTCTTTTTTCAATTGTTTATATGGGATTGAAATGGCCCCACCCGTATTACATCATCAACACATAGTGGTATTAAAACAAAGCTTGGATATAATTGATTGAGCTCATGTTCTTTTTTCAATTATTTATATGGGATTGAAATGGCCCCACCCATATTACATCATCAACACATAGTGGTATTAAAACAAAACTCGGATATTATCCATATATCGATTGGCAAGATTTGAACCTTGGTCTCCTCAGATGAAATGTTGAGGAATCTAATTGGTTGAGCTAATACCACTTGATAAAAAATCAATGAGTTACACATGTTTTTATGAGGGGTCCTAGTCCCCTCATACTAAGTGGGGTTTGAACCTTGGACCTCTCAAAGAGAGGCCAAATCCCTTACCACTACAATAAGCTTGCAACTATGATTAAGCTCATGTTTTTTTAATGGGTTACATGGATTCAAACGTGCCTCACCAATATTACATTATCACCAAATAGTGATATTACAACAAACCTTGGATATTATCCATGTATCGTTTGACAGAACTTGGGTCTCCTTGAAATGTTGAGAAATCTAACTAATTGAGCTAATGCCACTTGATATGATTAAGCTAATGTTATTTAATAGTTTTTGTTCAATTTTTTAATTTATATGAAACATAATATTTTTATGCTAGTTATTTGTTAATGTTTAAAATAAAATTATATTTAAAATATTGAAATTTTAATTATATATATATATATATATATATTTGTTTGTTTGTAACAAGTTCATTCACACACACATCCCATTGTGGTTTGAACTTGGATCTCTCGGAAGAGATCCGAAAACCCAAACCATTACAATGTCCCACAATGACATTAATTATATATTTAATAGTTTATATAAAATGTAAGTTAGAAAAATATAACAAATTTAAACATGATCATATAGAGTCCATGAGATTTAGAGTCATTTATAGAGAATGAAGAATTTTTTTTTATTGCTAAAAGGGATTTTGAAAGGATTCCATAACCTTTTACAAAAAGAAAACCATTACAAAAAGCTCCATAGAGGCAAAAAGGAACAGGAGCATCAACCTTGGATGAGAGCCCAGGAGAAGCCTAACACACCTTAGGAGATCCATAACAAGACACAAAAACATGAAACAGACCCACGCAAGGGTAAAGCCAACAAACCCAGAAGAGATACCCATGCAGGGGCAGGAAACAACAAAAACCAGACCTTTTCGAAGCAAACCCAACCCAGGACTCTCCTTTGTCCCTAAATAGGGCCAATTCCCCTTGAAGAGAATGCTTCTCATGGTTGATAATTTCTTCGTCATTGGTAAGGCCAATGATTTTGACCAACAAATCAGCCGTGATAGTGAAACCTAGTCCTTTGTGGACAACATGTCCTCAATTCCACGTATGAACGAAGTTTAGTGACAGGTCCGGTTCATTTCCATTAAATAGATACAAAAAATTGAGGAGGCCATGCTCTCTAAAAATATCTTCAACCAAAGGGGTAATTTGAAGGGAGGATGGTTCGATTTCGGCCATGGTAGGAGACTTAAGCAGAGCAGGTGGAAGAGGCTCAGGGAAGGAAAGGTGGCAAAGATGAGAAGCTAACAAAAATGCGAGGGTGGTAATGAGGCTAGTGGAAAGACCTAGAAGGCATCAAAACTCAGGGTGACTTGTGGTCCACGTCATCCAAATCAACTGAAGAACCACAGGTACGAGTGAAAAGGCACGCCAAACTAGGGTGTGGAACAAATGGAGGTGGGCATGGATGACACCAAGGCCTATTAACGAGGTATTCCAAGTCAGATTTCGATGATGAAGATAACTATCCTTGTTGGACAAGGGCACATGGTAAAAGTGCTCAAAATGGTTAATGATAATGATGGCCGAGGGACTGCTAGTATCAAGGAAATCCTTTTGACAAAGGATACTTGACAGGGGCACCAACCTGAAAATGCACACGAACCAACTCACCAAGATTAAAATCGAGCGGTGATAAGTCAGTGTGCTTTGGTTGAAGACAAGAAAAAAATAGGAAAACCAGATAACCTCGATACTGGAACAGTGACCAAATCGGAGCTAGATGAGTGGGAATCAGACGACATGGCTAAAAAATGATTACTCAAAATCTGGCTGAAAGTCCCAATGATGAGGATGAAAAACTTATCGCTAATGTCAAGGGTTTGGGCACACATTTCGAACATAGATGGAGAAAAAATAGGTATGGTGTAATTCCAAGGGTCCGCTTTGCTAAGAAATGGGTTTGGCCACGTCTTAGAAAAAATGGTGATGTCATTCCCGTAGAACTCGCTACACGTGAGAAACTAATTATTGAACATGTGATCAATAAGTCTATTGGAGAAATTGTTGGTGGTGTGGGCCCCTTTGACCTATCGATGAGGGAAAGGGTCGAGCTGGATGCAGTGTAAGTGAGGTACCTTACTGAGTGAGGGTTGACCACTCAAGCAAACGCCTATTTGGAGGCAATAGGAATAACCTATCGGGCTGTGCAAAAGATGACCAATCAAAAAGCTGAGATGAAAATGAGCTTAGAACCACTGAGGTAAAAGCTGATTTCTAAACCCGACGCACCAAGATTCACTATTTGTTGATTTTAGTAACATTGATATCAATAAGATACTAGGGGAAGGATCCTCTCCACATAGTGAGACTATGTTCAGAGATGCCCATATTTGCTAAGTGGTCAGCGACCCGATTTCATTCCCTATAAATGTGGTTCATCCTTATGTTCAAGAATGAAAGCATTAGATGATTGATTTCAATGATCATGTTGGAGATGTTCCATGAAGCTAGAATATTTCTCATTGTCAGGCAGTTGATGATGTTCTTTGAGTCCCCTTCTACTAGGACATTGGGAGCCTACAAACTATGGAGGAGAACAACACCCTGATAAAGAGATCTAGCCTCGATGAATTGGCTAGAATTATGGCCCAAGTTCTCAGCATAGGCCAGGATGATGCTTCTTGAATAATCCCTGATGATGCCACCCACCCCCGCTGTCCCAAGATTATCTTTGGCTGCTTCATAAAAAGTTCAACTTGAGGAACCTTGAGGGGGAAGTGGTCCATTTGACAAGGGAGCAGTCTATCCTGGAAAAAATGTGGATGTGAATGTCCTTGGGGATCCTGAGGGAAGAGGCTAGAAGGGCTTCAGACCTCGTCTCAGGATCATCATCATCATGAGTGATGGACACATTCTCAGCAGTTGCAACCATGATTTTGGATAGAACATACTTTTCATTATGAATGTAGTCCTTGAAGGCACGAGTATTACATTCCTACCAAATATCCCATAGGATTTGGGGAAGGCAGAAAGATAAAAAAGTCTTCAAGCGATGGCCCCTAAAAGGGTTAGGTCACTGGACACAAATATCACTTACCAGGGTAGGTGGGACCCAAGAGATACCAATAGAGAAGAATATGGATGAGAAAATGGACTGGGAGAAAGGACGAGATAAAAGGATGTGCTAGGTAGACTCATAGTCCATGTGGTAGAGATAACAACGGTTGGGGATGGAAAAGTCATGGTGATGGAGGTTCGAGATGGTGAGGATCTTATTCTATATGGCAAGCCAGAGGAAAAAATTGACCTTAGGGATAAGGTGGGGCTTCCATATGAGCTTGGAAGGGAACCAGGGAGGGCCAGGGTTCTCAGTGAGGGCATAGGCAGACTTGACGGAGAAGAGACCATTGGAGTTAGGATCCCAGAGGATGGAGTCTTCCACAGGAGAGGAAGGAATCACACAAAGGCATAGTAAGCTCAAAAGGTCAGTAGAGGCTTGTTTTTTCTCATCATTGAGGATGTCAATAGGTAAATATTTCCAATAGCGGCTATTGGGGAGGAAAAAATTGCATACCTTAGAACCAAACAGGGCATCAGTCACCAGTTTGAGGCATAAGAGATTCTTACACTTATGAAGTGGACTATTGCCTAGCTAGAGGTCTTCCCATAATCTAATCCTGAAACCATTTCCTAGCTTCCATCGAATACCCTTTTGAAGGATTTGCTTAGTTTTGAGGATGGAGTTCCAAACAATAGATCTGCGGATGGGAGTGGGGTCATCCAAAATTTTTTGATTGTGCCAAAGGTATTTAGATTTGATGATGGAGACCCAAAGGGAGTCTTCATTGGTGAGAATTTCCCAACCTTACTTGGCTATGAGGGCAAGATTCATGTTACGTATTTTTCAGAGTCCAATGCCACCATGCTCTTTCCTGGAACAAACCTAATTCTATGCTACCGGGTGAATCCACTGTTTGGTATTTGATCGTGACCATAAGAAATTTATTTGGAGTTGCTCAATGTGATTGCATATGTTAATAGGGATCTGGAAGATAGAAATAAAGAAGATAGGAATGCTTTGCAGAGTGGCCTTGACTAAAGCAACTTTGCCTGCTTGACTGAGGAGGCTCCCTTTCAACCGACCAATTTATTTTGGATACACTCAATGATAGGGTTTCATAAAGATGTTTTGGAATGGCCTTCAAAGAGAGGAAACCCTAAATAGGTGGTAGGGAAAGAAGTAATGGAGTAATCTAGGATGATAGCAATACGGGCTTGATGTGTCATAGGAGTATCGATAAAGTATATTTTACTTTTGTTGAAATTCACCTTTTGACTAGCAACGACCTCAAATAAAAGCATGATGGATTTGATGTGTTGAGCTTGGGGAACTGATGCAGAGGTAGCTAAAATGGTGTCATCAACAAACTGTTGGTGAGAGATGGCATGGAGAGAAGAATCAAGTTTGATACCAAAAATTATCCCCTCGAAGCAAGCATGGTTGAGATCTCTCCCTAGAGCTTCAACAACAATGATAAATAAAAAGGGGGAGAGGGGGTCTCCTTGTCTAAGACCTTTGAAATTATTGAAATAGCTTACTAGGGAACTGTTCACCAGGATAAAAAAATTAGCAGAGGTGATGCATTCCTTGACAAGAGCAATCCAATCAAGATGGAAGCCGAATCTATGGAGAACCGAGAATAGGAAATCCTAGGAGACTCTATCAAAGGCTTTATCCATGCCAAGTTTTAGAAGAAGGCCATCCTTACCACTTGAGGAAATAGAATGGATGATTTTGTGGATGGTGATAATGCTGTCAGTGATCTATCTCCCTCGGATGAAGCTTCCCTGGTTTGGAGCTATGATGCAGGGAAGGATGGGTTTGAGTCTGGTTGTCATGGATTTGGTGAGAATTTTGTAGAGGATATTACAAAGGCTTATAGGGTGGAAGTCAAAAAGGGTACGGGACTGGTTCACTTTGGGGATGAGAGCTAAAAAGTTGGAATTGATGTCCCTTGGGATCACCTTATATCTTTGCATATGCTGGATAGAAGAGACCACATTTGGGCCCACTATGTCCCAAAAATGTTGGAAAATTATGGAGGGGAATCCATCCGGGCCAGGTGCCTTCCCACCCTACATGGAGAAAACAACGGTTCAAATTTCTTCAGTAGAGAGGATCCTGATTAAAAATTTGTTCTGATATGTAGTTACTAACCTGGGGATGTTCCGAAGGAGGTCCTCAGAGGTTCGATGGTTGCATCCTGGAGTGGGACCAAGCAGTTCCTCAAAGAAAATAACTGCCTTGGTTTTGATTTCTGAGATGTCCATGATTACCTCGCTATTCTGCTGGACTAACTCCTTGATTCTGTTGTTGCCTTTGTGTCTCATCATTATGGCATGGAAGAACTTTGTTCGAATCACCTTATTTCAGCCAAGTGAACTTGAACTTTTATTTCCAAAATACGTTTTCGCTTTGGAGGATGTCGTGGAAGTCTGAGAGGAGGATCCTTTTCAAGTCCTGGAGAGTGAGATCAAGTTCTCCATGTTGCATTGAGAGTAATGTTTTGGAGCTAGGACTAAATTTGTTGCTTTTTATAGATGTTTTCGAAGACCTTCTTGTTCCACTGTTTTAGTTTATATTTTACATGTCTTAATTTATTGCTTACTTGGGAGACTATGGATTCATGAAAGGGTCGAGTCCACCATTGGGAAACCAAATACTTAAGGTTCAAATATTAGAGCCACATGGATTCAAATCTAAAGGAACATTTGAAAGTAGAAACCTGGGGATAACTATCCAACAACATGGGATTGTGGTTAGATCCAATCCTGGGCAAAGAGCGCATGATGGAATCATTGAATTTGGGGATGGAATTAGTGGAAATGAGGACACAATCGAGGTGAATCTAAATCAATTGATCTCCTTTCCTACGATTGCTCCAAGTGTATTTTGGTCCTCTAAGTCTGATATCCATCAGTTTATTATTGTCAAAAAAGTTTGCAAAGTGCTCGTAGGAACCCTTAGTTATTTAGAACCATCCTTTCTTGTCAGTGGGGAAGAGAGGGGAGTTGAAATCTCCAGCCAACATCCAAGCTTCTTAGGAGAAGACTTCCCTTAGCTGGCTGAGAGAGTTCCATAACAGAATCCTGCTAGAAGAAGAGTTAGGAGCATAAATGTTGGACAAGACCCAATGAAAACCATCCTCTTTATTGAAAAATAAAATATTTATATAGCTCTTAGCTGTTTATAGCACTCTTCCATAAAATTTGGATGGGTCCCATAGGTACAACAGTCCCCTTGAGGTTCCATTATCCAAACTAAAAGAGAACTCAAAGTCCTTCCAAATATATTTAGAAATGCAAGAAACACTTTGAGGATTGAGTTTGGTTTCCTATAGTAAAAGAATTTTGGGTCTATGTTCTCTCCTCATGGACTTAACTAAGTGTTTCTTGTTTTGTCCATTGAGTCCTCTCACGTTCCATGAGAGGACCTTCATTTGGAAAATCTTGAAGATGTTCACTTCCCTCTTCCGAGTAGGAGGGGAAGTTTGGTTTTGTTTTGATCCTGAGACTCCATGAGCTTGGATGACCCTCTAAGGGTGAGCTGAGTGCCATTCACAATTCTGTTTGATGCTTTCTTATTTTGGATATCCTGAGCTGAAGGGTGGCCTCACTTTTTCCTAGAGCCCACATCAGTGGTTGATTTATTCTAAGAATGGATGGGGGGAGAGTTAAGGGAAGGTGGGATACTGGTGGGGGAGGCAAGGGGGCTCATCGAGGAGGGTGGAGAAGGTGGAGGGTGCAAAGGATGATTAAATATAAGTTCAGTTGGATCAGAGGAAGGATCGATGGTGTAGAGAGGGTAGAAATGGTTGGAAACCAAGATCGATGGGGTACGAGTAGGGGAGAGGTCATGACCTGGCTAGGAACCCATCTGAGGATGCCCAGAGGGTTCCCAAGAGGAAGGATTAGGAGTGGTGGGGTTGGATTCAAATAAGGAAGGGTGATTGGGTTTAGGGGGACGGTGGCCCTTGCAGGGAGCAACAACAAAAGGTTTGGAAGGACATTGAGAGGTTAAGTGACCTTGCTTGGAACATAGGCTACACAATGTAGGTTTGTTTTCATATTCAATAGTTTGAGAAAAGGAACACACCTTGGATATGAGGATGATAGAAGTCAAGAGGATTGCATCTAGATTGGCATTAATGCACATGCAAGCCTGGGTCATGCGGGTTTCGACTCTAGTAGGTGGATCAAAAGAAATCAACTCCCTAATGCTTCTCGCGATGCTGCGAAGGATATCTTCATGCCAAAACTGGACTGGAAGGTCCAAGATATGGATCCAAATTGGAGCAGCATTGATGTTCTAGGTTTATGGGTAGAAATCCACACCCCATTTTTGAAGGAAAATATATCTTCGTTTGAAGAACTAGGGCCCACCTGTGAGAATCCATCGAGAGTCTGCAGGGTTGTTTAATTGGATTAGGAAGAATCCTCTAGGAAGTGCTACTAGTTCCATGGATCCTATCGGATGCCAAGATGTATTGGCCCATTTGCGGATAGACTCCATGTCAGACCACGATCCAAGGAATTTACCAATCAATGAGTTAGAGTTGCAGTCGATCACACTGGACATGATTTCATAAGGGATATCAAGGCTACCATTGGAGGGAAGCAATTCAATCCTAGTATTTGTGTTTGAAAAATGGTTTTGATTGACCATGTCTGCATAGGACCGAACAAGATCCGTTGACCCGCTTGTCGTTCCTGGTGTTGTTTTCCATTTCAAAGAATCTTGAGCATCTTCTAGGATAAGTGTTCCATTGATCTATGCCTTTGAGCCAGACTTCAATCCATGATAGTGGGATCTAGTAGTATTCAGAGTGGTTGGTCCGAAATCTTCCTCTTACACTACATATATTTTCTCCCATTTGGTCCAAGTGGGAGTTGTTCCTTCCTCTGTGCTACGACTCAAACCATCCTTTTTCGAAATGTCCAGGATGACAATAGCTCTATCGTCGTCACTGTTAGGGGTATCTCTATATTTTCTATCTTGACCTATGTTGACTCTACCGCTTCCTTCAGATCCATTGGTGTTAGGGTTGTTATCCCCATTAGTTGCTACTACTGCTTTATCTTCATTCGCTAATTCTTCCATCTTCGTCGCATCTCTAACAAGCCTCAATTTTACTGAAAATGTAATAATATGACTCCATCCATATCATAGAATGAAGAATTTTACACCCTTAACTAAAGTTCAAATCTCATGGATGAACCTTAACATTTGAATCAAATAGAATTAGATCACCTAGATAAACCCCTTAACTTTCAAGGAGAAGACTTAGATTTAAATGTTGCCAAGAAATACATGTATGATTGCTAATTTGTTGTAATACCACTATATAATCATAATGTAAGATAGGTATTATTCATTCCAATCCTATATATAACTAGTTAAAAAAGAGATCATGTAGCAAAAAAAAAAATTTATATATTACTTTCACGATTACCAATATGTATAGCATTTAAACTTGATAATATTCAAAGAGATTCTCTTTGGAAAGTATGTGAATGATAAGTTAGGTTTTTTCTTTGCAAGTGGTATAGGGTTTGCCAAAGTAATAATATTGAAGAGGTTGGCTAATGGAAGTATAGACTTATGAGTTTTGTATTAGGGTTAAAACTTGGCAAGGGATTATTCAAAGATTAAGGAGAAAAAAAATTACTTAAAAAAAAATTAGGTTGTCTTGAGGTAATACAACTATTCAAGAAACAAACCCTACCTAAATTATTGCTAACATGGAACTTTGTATTATGTATTTTACAATTGATCAAGAAACATATTAGATGCTCAATTAATGAGGGGTTTTCTATAGATTTTTGGTTTAATGCTTGGCAAGATCATTTTCCTCTTATAAATGTCAACCTTTGGCTTGGGCATGTCTAGCTTATAAAGATCCAAAGGTTAAAGTTATACTAATGTAGGCAACAACCCCAAATCAAGGATTTCTATTAGTGACTTGGTTGAAGAAGAGGAACTCAAGCAAGTAGCAAATGAGTTTCAAAAGATGCTTCAAGAGTTATATTTATCTATTTTTATATGAAAGGATGATTTAGATTGGAATCTATCAAAAAATGATAGATTCTCAGTCAAGTTGGAATATGAGAATTAGAGTAATTAGAATTTCCTACTACTAATGATTTCCCTTTGGAAGAATGTTTGGTTATTGGAGGCCCTCTCTAAGACATCAACATTCCTTTGGTTAGTTGTTCAAAGGAAGATTCTCATAGGAGAGATTTTATAAGGAAGAGGATATCATGGACCTTTCAAGTATGCTTTATGTGAGAAGGATCTAGAAACATCAAACCATTTACTTCTTCATTATCTATTTGCTTATACCATTTGAGACTGGTTTTCTAAAAATAGGAGAATATATTGGGTAGCTCCATCAATATTGAAATAGTTGATAAAATGTTATTTTGTGGAGGATTGGTCTTACCACTATTTATTAGAATTTATGGCTTGAAAGGAATAATAGATTTTTTTTTTAAAAAGGATGCTAAATTGTTTGATTCTTTTAGACCCATAAACCTATGTAATATGACTTATAATATTATTTCCAAAGTGATGGAGAATAGATTGAGGCCATTGTTATACAAAATCATTTCATAAGAGCAAGGAGGATTTGTGAAAGGGAGACAAATTCTAGATGGGATCATAGTAGCTCATGAAGTTATACATTCAACAACTTCAAGAAAAGAGAAAGCTATGATCTTAAAACTTGATATGAGTAAAGCCTATGATAGGGTTAAATGTGATTTTATTTTTGCAGTTTTAGATAAGTTTAGTTTTGGGAAGAAATAGGTTAGATGGATTAAAGCTTGTGTCTATACAGTTTCTTATTCAGTGTTGGTCAATGGGTTAGTGACAAAATATTTTAAATCCAAGAGAGGCCTTAGACAAGGAGATCCTCTATCACCTTATTTGTTCATTATTATGGTAGATGTTTTGAGTAGGAACTTAAAGAAGGCTTACAAATATGTGCTTATAAGTGGACTTAAGGTTAATAATAACATTGATAACATCACCCATAAACAGTTTGTAAATGATATATATTTTTTGTAAGGGTAAGGATAAATGAGGCTAGAGCTTTGAATAATTTTTTAAAAGAGTATGAGCGAGCTTCAGGGCAATTTTTTTTATTTTACATGATGAAATCGATAGCCACCACAAATTCGAGCATGTTGTCTGGATTTTTATGGCTGCCATAGTATTCTACGTTGTCCACCTCGAAAGCTGCCACATGGATCTTCATGCAGTACGCCCCTATAAACACCATGCCACGATCAGTTTAGACCTTTTATGCCATTGAAAGCACTAGTAAAGGGACAATCGTTCAGTTCGATGAAGCTCGAGATTTGAACCTTGGACCTCCACCCCCCTTACGGGGTTTGGGGGAACGAATTGATCTACACCTCGAATCTCTTCAGGGCAAAAAATTAATAGAACTAAATCCAAAATTTACTTAACACTCTTGCTAATATCAAAACTAGAATTTGTAGGTTGCTTCAAATGGAAGAGGTGATCTAACCAAAAAGCGTGCACCCATCTACTGTATTATGTCGTATTCATTCATTCAAAGCATACAAATGACAAGATTGCATAGATTCAAAAACATAAGTGTTTCTTGTATTAATAATTGCAAAGAATCTCGATTACAATCATGCCCCTTTTAGGGTCACCCAAATGATGATACGATTAATACAATGCCAAAGCCCTCAATAGGGTAGGCGCACTAATGTTACTTTTCAACTAGTCACAAACTACCTTAGGGTGGAGTTGCCCTCTTCTTCGCGTTGAGGAAGGAACTTGATGGTTGAATCTCCTTCGAATATGTTCCCTATGATCAAGAAACAACATAAAAGTGTCAAAAATATAGGCAGCCTCTCATGATGAGGCCCTTTTAGGAAAAATGCATAAAGACACCATTAAGCATGTATAATCAAGAAAGTGTGAAAAGCACTTCTAAACTATGTAAATTGAATCAAGATTCATGGAATTTCATAAATAAAGATAACAACTACACTATGCATGGACCAATTATGTGAAATAAAGCATGAAAGTGCATAAAGAATCCATTAATGTCCTATTTGATGCTTAACACAAAGAAACTATTCTAACCTTATTCTATCGGTCAGAAATCTGCTAAACTACAATTGAACCATGGAAATAGCTAAAATAAGATAATTAATCAGACATAAATGAAAAAGATAAGGCGATGATACCTTTGCTACAAACCGCAACTCTAGTGAGCGGTATGCACTGTAAACCGCGGTTGAAATCTGCGGTTAGCAATCTGATAGGTTTACCCTCAATTTCAAGGGCAGTGGGCTTGACCTCCTTGTCCAAATTGATGTTCAATGGTCGCATTTGGTGTCCTCAGAATGATTTGGCGATTGATTCGCTATGAAGGACCTTCGTTTGTCCAAATTCTTGGATCTCCTAGGCTCCTAGGGCATCCATAATGCAATTCATCATGAATATTGGCAAGTAGGTAGGGGATAAGTGTAATAGCTTTCTCTTAGTATACTCAGTTGAGTGTACAATTCGATAGGGCTTCGCTACTAAAATCTCCAATGCTCTCTCTTCGTTTACACTAATTATGATGGGTACTTATAGAACTATCCAAGGGCTAGGGGTGGCTTCATGGAGAAGCCAAGATCAAGAAGGGGTGGTTAGGACAGTTGGATTGGAAGCTTATGTCCTCTAACCACCGTCTTCTAGATCAAATGGTCGTTCAAACCGATTTGGCTCGAATGAAGGCCAACTGAACTTTAGTTAAGAGCGTAGGTTACAACTGTGGTCTAGATTGTAAACCGCAGGTCTCAACCATGATTCAACCTATAAACCACAGGTTTAGGCTGCGGTTATGACTGATTAGGCTAAGGAGCCCAAATTGAGTGGTTAGAACCATTGCTCTATCTTGGAGTCTGTCCAAGATCCTCCATATGGTCTTGTAGCATGTCCATATGAGTAGTCGCCCTTGCCATGACGCGTTTTAGGGGGTTGCATTGTGAGATCGAACAATGTTGAGCAAAAATATACCTCCTAAAATGATGACGAAGGTTCTATGATGATCATTAGTCGGATCAACATTAGATACCTCTTATCTAGCAAAAGGACATGCATCCTAGAATCATTGCTTCCAATTGGATGAAAGGCTTATTTTTGAAAAGTGTGTGCCCTTCTAATGTCATTCGGTGCAACTATGCATTCCATAGGTATCTTCTGACCCATAGATCTGAAAGGCGGAGAACAACAAGCAAAGTCGTATTTGTTATTTGCCCCAAGAAAGGGGATAAGCTTATGATAGTTGTTGACAATTATTCACAAGGACGAACATAATTTTAACAAGATCAAGAGATCTATGATTTTAGGGATCTTCTCTTGATTTTGATTATGATTTGATATTATGACTACCCCATCAAGCGACGAGTCGATGAGGGTAATGACAATGATTAAAGCGACGATGTCACTTGACCACCATGGATGATCTGAGCAAATTTAGATTTGAGCAAATTAATGCCTTGGCTAGGCCTAGTTCAACTTTTGATTCCAACTATTAATAGTGATTTCACATTCCTATCCCATGGAGCAATCGGGCTACAATAGCCGTCTTAGGGAATCGAAATGATACAAATTCAATTAGATTTGTGTTGAATCAAATTATCGATGATTTGTTGAAAAAATGTCATAGAAGACATGATATGAAACACCTTGTTCCCGTGGAGAAGTCCAGCCGCGAAGGCCTTCTTAGGGATTGAAAATAAGCATATAAGATCAACGATGACAATTTTTGCCCCAACTGTCCTTAAGGTAATTTACTCATCTTGTCGTATTGCATGGAGCACAAGTCACTGCAACCACCAAGTGTATAGGTATTACTGAATACGAGGCACATTTGGTGTTTTTAATTATTTGATTTTTTTGTTGTTAATTTTGATTTTTTTTTTAAATTGATCCTGGTGCTTGAACATCACCAAATTTGCAACATTGATTGCTCTTTTTGAAAATTTGATCCAATGGGAGTCATTAATTTGCCTTTTTAGACCTTCCCACGGTGGGATTTGACTAAATTTGCTAGTAGTTGCAAACCGTGGTTAGGGTCTGCGGTTCCCAATTGCAATTTTGGGAACCGCAGCAAGGGCCTGCGGTCCGTGCGAAATAAGAAAACCTTATAAAAGCTCAATTTTCAAATTTCTTTCATTATTACTTGACAAAGATTGGCAATTAAAGAGCTTGATAGTGAAAATTGACCTGAAACTATCAAAATCTACACCCACACCTACACACCGCACGATGGCAGAGTGCAAGCAAGTTTCATCTAGCCGCGACGACCGAGGTGAGGGCAAGGTAATTCGAAACCAAGACCTCACATCCATTACTAGTAAAATTAACCTCATTAAGAAATGGGCTAATTGAACCTAATTAAACTGCTGGTAACGAACCTCATGCTAGATTATGCTAGTTTAGGCTTCTTTTTTTTTTTTTGTTTTTTAGCCGTGGACATGATGCGGACGGGATTTCAGTCGGAGACCGCAGGTACCAGCTACGATTCCCAATTGATCAATTGGGGACTGCAGATGCCAGCTGCGGTCCGCATTTAAAATCCCAACGGTCAATTTTTGATCGCATGCGAACCGCAGGGTTGACCCGCGGTTCACCAACTTTAGGAATAATTTATCAAAATTTTTATTTTTCCAAGGTTTAATAGGCAAATAATGTCATTTAATACATTTTTGACTTGTATAAGTGATATATTTTATTTTATTTTTATTTTTATTTGTGGAAAACATCCCAAAAGGGATGCCACTTTCGGGTAAGACCCAAGGAGGCAGGGGTATCCATTCCACCAAAAACGCCCAGGACTCGGACCTGGCCTACCACCTTTGACATACTCAAGGAGCAAACAAACACACAAAAATAATTTAAAAATAAGTAAATAACAACAAAAATAATAAAATAAAATAAAAAACATGCTCCTTGAGTGTGTCAAAAACAAAAACACAACCAAACATGCACAATAAGATAAAAGAAACCACAACACAAACCACATAGAAAAACACAAGAACCACATAACAAAACAAAAACAACAGAACACTACAAAGACAACCCAAAAAAAACATGAAAAATAAACACAACCAAAACCTAAAAAATTAAAAAATTAAAATAAAAATAAAAATAAAAAACAACCAACAACAGACAATAAACAAAAACAAAAAACATAGAAAACACTCACACATAAAAATACGAAATAACACAAACAAAGAGAAACCCAAGAACAAGAACAAAAAAAACACAAGAACAATAACAAAAAACATAAAAAAAAAAAACAAAACAACAAAAATACAAGAACAACAAAAAACAACACATAACACAAAAACAAAACAAATTAAAAAAACCCACCCACCTTAAAAAACTAAACAAAAAAAAAGAAAAAAGAAATAAAAAATGAACAAAACAATGACCTGTAGACACCAAAACAGCACCATTTCGATTAAGTGATTACAAACATTGATCACATTGATATCACAGCTTTTAGGGCAGCCCTTAGAGGTCAAATAGTGGTCTTAACCACTTGCACAACAGTTCGGAAGATCGGAAAATGAGCAGAGCAAAGTTGGTCGTTCTAGAGCCTTCAACAAACTTCTTAGCCTTCTTCAAAGCCTTCCGCACCAAGCCTTTTGTCAAAAACCTAAGCGGGCCCAAAGTGTCGCGATATCGCGACACCTTGGGCCCCGACCCAAAGCGGGCCCAAGGTGTCGCGATATCGCAACACCTTGGGCCCCGACCCAAAGCCGGCCCAAGGTGTTGCGATATCGCGACACTTTGGGCCCCAACCCAAAGCCGGCCCAAGACGTCGCGATATCGCGACACTTTGGGCCCCGAGCCGACACGTCATCAGTCAAAGGCATGCAGTCAACTACCTAAGGAACGATCGCCACGTGGCACCCTCTACGTGTCCCTTTTCAAAAAAAAAAAAACAACCCCGCGGGTCTGTAGAACGACGGATTTAACGACGAGCATTAATTAGACGAGCGGTTTTAATAAATATCCGATCCGAGGCCATGCCTCATAACTTCCGATGTCAGTGCGAGCCATGCTTAGTAATGACCCGATAAGGATCAAATCTGAGCGGCCTTACGGAGTTAGGGTTTCGAACATTAATGTTTTCAGAGGCCGAACCCTCTATAAATAGAACCGACTCGATACGTAAAGAAAGGGAAGCATTTTCTGGAAAAAGAACGAAGTGCTGTTAAACTAAACACAGTCATTTGAATCTTGCAATTCCGGCAGTGGATTACAATAATCCATCAATTCGACGACAACACGTTATCCGGGACTTTGAGTCAATTCCTAGTGGATTGGCATCGAAGTCGGATTTTTACAGGGCGGCCCGCTTGGGCATCCCACATATGTTCGTAGTATTAATTCAATTTATGCTGTTTCGAATGGATTAAAGTCGTTTATGTTTCGTATATGCTGCTTTCAAACGTATTAAAGCAACAGTTCATGTTTTTATAATGTATGCCGTCTTCGAATTTGTTAAATAACAGTTTACGTCTTATATTGGTGAATACATGTTGTTTCGAATGTCTGTCGTGCTCTGTTCTTTATAAAAGTGGCAGGTTACGTAGAGTTATTTAACGTATGCATTTAATCAAATGTTTGCATACATAATTCATTGTTTCACAAAGTCAAGCGTTCCGACTTCTTACCGCACGTGCTATTAACCGTTTACTGTTTCTTTTACAGCAAGAACAGCAGCAAGCAGGAATTCACCATAATTAAACATCAAGCGGCGGCAACACTACAGCCCGCCTATTTTACATGTGGGCATGCGGAAAGAGATCACCGTTTATCCGGTGTAACAGAGAATATTGCATTAAAGAGATTTATTGTAACCGGGCTAGAATCTTATTAATAAAAGGGGTTGTGCTCCTATTATTTTAATTTGATTGTATCCATGTCATTTCACGTATAAATCTGGTCTTATCTTTATTACATCTGAACACTGTTTTCTTTATCTTCCGAAATCTCATGCTTTCAGTGGCGATCACGGTGGGACCCAGGTCCACAGTTTTATTTTTTGGATTAAGTTACTGATCTAAAAATTGCTTTTTACAGGTACACTATTCGTCTCACCCAAGGACGATTATGAATCTGCGCATCTTTCAAAAAAAAATCAGAGACATCCAGTTAGGCAGAAAAGAGGTAGGGGTTTTTATAGCTCCTGTCAAAATTTCTGTTTTTCGGTCTTCTGTTTTTTTTTTTTTTTTTAGTTTGGGCGGCTTAAAAATTGTTTTATACTTTATTTAAATAAAGATAAGAAGAATTTTAATTTTTCTTGCTTTATTTAAATAAGGGTAGAAGGATTTTAATTTTTCTTGCTTTATTTAAAAAAATAAAAATAAAAAAATTCTTGCTTTATTTAAAGAAGGGTAGAGGATTTTTTTTTAAATTTTTCTTGCTTTAGTCGTAAACATTTTTTTCTACTTGCTGTTTTCCAGTTTGTAGTATATGTCTGGCATAGGGAAAGATTTCTTTTTCGGTTGCTTGTTTCAAATTTGCAAAGTAAAATGAATCCCACACACCACGTGGTACTTTAAACCAAGGCGTTGGTCGTAAAACCCCAACCCTTGAGCAAGACCAAAGGTGGATTCCATCACCACTTTGGCTTGAGATATTGCATCCATTACCTCGATCGCGACTGTTGCTAGACGTAAATCCTGACGAAAGCTGATCGAGTGTTGTCGGGGTGATTCCCATGCACGCGAGGATAAGTTTTCTATGGTAGGTGTCATAAACGGAGCGATTCCCCTTCCGTACCGCCTATGTTCCACGTACCATCTGCTCTCACGTACCTATAGTCTCCCTCACGTAAGGGCGGGTATATAGAGAGGTTGGTATATCGGTCCGACAATGGTATATTGAAGGGGCGACCATTTATGGGAGTCATATGAGCCAACATTATGCATTTAAACGTTCTTCCAAAATTGCAAAAACAAAACAAAACATCAAAATGCACTAAACCAGTTGAGGACACACTATCAATCCTTAAAAGAGATAATCACGATTTTGCGTATGTGTGTGTTCATTTCTGCTTGGTGTGCACAAAAAGACAAATCATCATAAACGAGATAAAATCTGCTTAGATAGTAGCGACACATCACAATGGTGTACACTCGTAGCCAAGCCCAATCAAGGGCAGACGCTATGGAAGGTACACAAAGAGAGGGTGCTAGTCGCCTCCGCTTTAGCCCTGAGGACCTAGCCAAACCATCTTGGCAGTCTGGCCTACAACAAAGTCCACATCAGGCCACTTCAAGAAGGAACTATTGGGAACCTCCTCATTGGAATACACCCGTTCAACGCACCCCCTTTCGGGAAGATGGTTCACATGCGGATCTCAATATAAGTAGACAACCGCCTCTTGAGGCTAGGTCTCGAATAGCCACAGCGCGATGAAGCACTAGAGAGGCATACTGTCCATTTGGAGGGGCAACGTGGATATGGCATCCCTTATTTACCTCCCATCGGAACGGAAAAACAACATCCGCAGCGCGAGGCTCTTTACACAGGGCTAGCTAACTCCGCCCGCCTCTCTCACACCTGGAAAATGGAGTACGAGGAAGATCATCACATTCCTCGAGAACAACAAACAACGCGGGAACCTTGTGTTTCTGCACCTGAGATATCATAATCACACATCGAGGCCAGAACCTCAAACAAATGTCGCTTACCCCGACAAAGGGAAGCAACCCATTGAAAATCTCGACCATCAAGATCGAGGCAAACACATGGGCAAAACATTCAAGCCTCCTCAACAAAAGAGGGCAGACCCAGTTGACCCGACAGTCGCCAGACATGCCGCTCGTCAAGCCCAGATCATGCGGCTTAAACAAAGTCATCAAGAAATAGAGTATCGATACCGCTTGGATAGAGAGCGCATGCAACGCGAAGCGGATGAGTTACGCTATGCAATACCTGAGAGGGGGCCAACCCCTCGCATCCAAAGAGCACAACAATATGAGAGGCACAACCCGTTGGGGCAGGACAGGTCTCCGCGACCTCGTCAAGCTTTGCCTCTGAGACCTTATAGACCCGAAAGGGAGGCCACTCCCCGGAACAATGATGGGTACCCTCAGCGGGGACTCGATCACGGTTATAGGGCTCGCCCAGAGACTCCTCAAGAGTTTTATGAGGAATATGAACCAGAAATAGAATGGGTCGACACACCCCATCAAGGCGGGAGGGCTGCCAATCGGCCACCTCCCCATAATCCTCCAGTCTCCCTTGACCCACAACGGGAGCAAACCAAAGAAGAAGAAATAAAATCTTCGGATGCGTACAAAGCGCTATTAGAGCGTTTAGAGTCTGTGGAGATAAAAGCTTCTGGGCATCAAAAGCCCACACTATGTCAACTCCGTAGTCATCCGGTGCATTCCTCAGTACCCATACCTCTCTACCCTGAACATTTCAAATTGCCACAATTGGCAATCTTTAAAGGGGAGGAGGACGCACAAGAACATGTCACGAGGTTCCTGAGTCAATGCTTCGGTATCCAAGACAATGATGCGTTATTGCTTAGAACTTTCATAACCACATTCGCAGGCCCTGCCTCGGATTGGTTTACACAATTGCCCAAACATAGTATCAACAACTTAGATCAACTAGTGGATGCATTTCTTGAACGCTTTGCTTTCAACACAAGGAAGAAGGCATCACTAAGTGATTTGGCCAGCATCAGGCAGTATGAGGAGGAAACAATAGCAGCATACGAGAACTGATGGAGGGCTTTGCTTTCCAGGCTACCGTACCGTCCCCCTATGTCTGATCTCACTCAGATGTTCGCATGAAGTTGCTTAAAATCAATCTCTGGGCTATTGCTGCTACAGCAATACGACAGCTTAGAAGAAGCCTTGGCGCAAGCCAGAGTCATAGAAGAGATTAAAATAGGCGAAGGCGCAATTGCCAAGCCTAAGAAGAAAGAGTGGAATAAAACCACTAAGACTGGGAATATGCAATCACAACCCGTAGCGGTTAATCAAGTTGCAATCAATGTTCCCAAGCCGATGCAAGACACGCAGCCTCAAAAGGCCAATTACCAGGCAGTGCCTCCTAGTTATGAGAAAGATAACAAGAAACAGGAGCCGAATCAGCAGCGTCGCCCTAAGCGACAATTCACCCCCTACACGGAGTCTAGGGACTCCTTATTTGATCGCTTGTCGACGGCAAATTTAGTAACCCTTCCAGAGATCCCGACTATAGACCCTAACGCTCCTAAACCTAAGGGATATAGAGAGGAACTATACTGTAGATTTCACAGGCGAAGGGGACACGATTTGAATGGATGTTGGAAGTTCAAAGGTCTAATCCAAGATTTAATCGAAAATAAAACGTTGGCCGTGGACAACCCCATAGCGCCAAACAACCAACAAATGGAGGTATTTAAAGACCCCTTGCCTGCTCACGAGACACGAGCAAAACCTCTCCAAGTTAATGAAGTACGCGCGAATCTTCCCATGCAAGGATTTGTGGGAATGATTAGCATAGTGACGCGGAATAAAAAATACTCGAGCAATTGCCCCCGTGGCAGCCACAAAGGAAGTTCCGACAACGTCACAGCCTCAACAACACCCTATACAGATCACCTCCGCCTAGACCGGAAATCACGATACGGTCCAAACTCACGCAGAGTTTACGGACCACATCGGCTAGGCTCGTCCATTTATGAGCTTATTCAACAATCAACACCTCATAGAGAAGCTCTTATGGACATTTTAAAAACCATCGAATTACAGCCCCAAGAAGCAAATTCTTTCAACAACTTCGTGGGACACGTAAAACGATGTACTGAGCCGGTCATCACCTTCAAAGAGGATGAAGTCAAAGCAATATCGAATGACACGGCTGATCCACCCCTACATGTTGTTGCGCGGATCAATGGGATCCCGTATAAGAGAGTGTTGGTAGATTCTGGCTCGTCCAGTAATATTATTACCACTGCAGCCCTGAAACATTTGAAGCTGCCAGCCTCTCATATCACAACCTCCACATACACACTGCGAGCCTTCAATGATGCAATATGCTCGACAGTCGGCACAGTTGTTCTACCTGTCCAGGTAGGACAAAAGACAACCCCAACATTGTGCCATGTGCTGGAAGGCGAGATGGCCTACAATATACTTCTAGGGCGACCTTGGATTCGGGACATGAAGTGTGTCCCTTCCATCGCTCACCAGTGCTTAAAGTATGCTTTTGAAGGTGAAATACACGTAGTCCCAATGGACCTGGAACCCTTCAAGTATTGCAATACGGTACAACTAATGCCTCAGTCGACTCTCCCTTCAACGCATTTGGATTTCCAATTAAATCCAGCTAAACAGGGTCCAATACCGCAAGCACCACTGATGACCGAATCACTAAAACCTCAGCCAGGTGAGCCTTCATCATCTGCTCCTTCATCATCAACGCCACCTGCCATGGCTACACAGAAGGACAAGGGAAAAAAAATCATGGAAGAGGCTCGACCCTTAGAAGAGGGGTTGCCCACAATATCAACGGTATCAACAGAAGAAATATCCAGCACAACGGAAGCTGAGACCCCAAACCTACCAAACATGGAATGGACTCAGGAAGGACTCCCATTCCCTCCCTCCGAAGCATCAACAATCACTGTTAGAATGGCTAGTACAGGCCTGGGGGAGTACATAGTGCAGAATTTTGTGGCAACGCCCGCATTAGAGTCAGTCTAGGATATGGGAAGACCTCGCCTTCCCATAGGAACAGTTGTTCCCCTAGGTCACCCACCCAACCAGACAAATTTTGTGTATGGGGGCCTTGATCATGGTCTTGAACCATGTCAGCAAAAGGAAGCAGACAAAGAACCTTTTGTTGAAAACATCAATTATATGTCAAACCCACAATTTGCCCTCAAATATCTCGGCCAATGCCATTGGCATGGATACGGGCTAGGCAGATATGAGCAAGGGATGCGTCTCCCTTGCCAACCAAGATATCAGATGCCATATGACAAGTCAGGAGTAGGGTTCAACCACCCCCTGCCCTTGGACATCTTGGTTGAAAATATGCAAGACCTAGGAGTAGGGTTCAAAAACAGAATTTACATTGGGAGATTACCTCCCATGGTCACCCAACACCCTTGGTAACAGCAGTAATCCCTCTCCTTTGCCAGAGAGAGGCAAAAGTTTGGATACCCATCCCCAAAAAGAATATCAATGGTGTCTGAACATCTTTTCAAAACTGTTCCCCTTAGAGATTCCAGTTGAGTTAGCACAATGTCAAGAGAGTCAGGTCCCTCCACAAACAGTGGAACAACCGCAATGGGACCAGATTAACTTATTGGAGCAAGGAGAGTCCTCAACATCGCCAGCACTAGTCGCTGAAGAGAATGAACATTTTCGAATCTTTGAAAGTGACTCAGAAGATGAGACTGAGATGGACTATCTCAGACATGCCCGATGACATTATCATGCTTTAACTCATGAAGATCTAATGGGACAGATGGGCATACGATTAGGGCATGAATGGTGGGTCGACCCAGCAGGGTGGGACCTGATCTTGGATCTATGGCTCCACATTCGCGATGAGCACCGTCCACCTCGAGACCCTATCATAACAATAGTGCCGAGGGAGGACCCTGTCCTCCATTTGGCACATAGGGCCGATCCGTTCGTGCCCATTCCCATAGAGCCAGATCCAGAGTATAGGGAATATCTAGAAAAATCAAGTTATCATACCCGCGGTAATGGAGACCAAATTCATTCCATCCACATGATCTCCATTGATTTGACCGCACCCATCCGTAATCCGGCCGATCCAAAGACGGTCATTGCATCTCGACATAGATGCCATCGACTGGGATCGCGTCAATTCACCCCTATCACCAACAGAGTACTGGCCTTTTGGTGAAATGCCTCATTTTACCCCAAGGACAACTCAGGATATTTTTCAAGTTGAAGAGGAACCTGAGGTTCCAAACATAGACCTAAATTCAGCTAATGATATCCATTTGATCCCGACTCCACATCAGTTGGAGGACGGATCCCACATGTCAGTCGAGGAGACGACTGACGTAGACATCGGCACAGATCCACTGAATCCACAGATTCTCAAGCTGGGGGTAAGTCTTTCCCCCGAAGAGCAAGCCGAATACATTGCCCTTCTCAAAGAGAAGAAGGAGGTTTTTGCATGGTCGTACAAGGATATTCCAGGACTAGACCCGCAGCTAGTCACACATAATTTAACGCTTGATCCGACAATCAAGCCTGTAAAGCAAAAACTACGTAAGATGCACCCAACAGTGGCCTTAATGGTCAAAGACGAATTGCAAAAGCTGTTGGATGCACAATTTGTCATCTGTGTGGATTATCCGCCATGGTTGTCCAACATGGTTCCCGTCAAGAAGCCCGACGGGAGGATTCGCATATGCACCCATTTTTGAGACTTAAACAAAGCGAGTCCTAAGGATGATTTCCCCTTGCCAAGCATCGATGCGTTGGTAGACGCTACAGCAGGTCACGAAATGCTCTCCCTAATGGATGGTTTCTCGAGATATAATCAAATTCGTATCAATCCTGAGGATCAACTCAAAATGGCATTCACAACGCCTTGGGGAACATTTTGTTATAAGGTCATGCCTTTTGGCCTTAAAAATGCTGGTGCCACCTACCAACGTGCCATGACGTATATCTTCCACGATTACATGCACAAAACTTTGGAAGATTACATGGATGATTTATTAGCCAAGTCTCTCTTGCGCTCAAATCATATCGCTGACTTAGGCAAGATCCTCGATCGCCTCATGGAGCATAAAGTCAAACTAAACCCCAAGAAGTGCGTCTTTGGCGTCACATCTTGAAAACTCTTGGGTTTCATAGTCTCAAAACGAGGAATCGAGGTGGACCCAAAGAAAGTCAAGGCAATCCTTGAAATGGTTCCCCCAACCACAATCAAGTAGCTCAGGAGTCTGCAGGGCAAGGTCGCGTCGATTAAACGCTTCATAGCACAATTATCTGACAAGTGCCGACCTATGAACAAATTATTGCACAAGGGGGTTACATTTCATTGGGATGACGAGTGCCAATCAGCCTTTGACGAGATCAAACAGTACTTGGCTTCGCCGCCAGTATTGGCACCACCTAGGCCAGGAGTGTCGTTCTACTTATACATCTCAGCCATCGAGGTGGCACCGGGAGCCATGCTAGCCCGGAAGAATGAACTTCACAAAGAACGAGGCTACATACTATCTTAGCCGCACTGCGGTCGGTTACGAACTTAACTATGCATACGTTGAGAAACTTTGCCTGGCAGTGGTGTTTGCTACTAAAAAGCTATGCCACTACATGCTGAGCAACACTACGTATGTTGTGTCTAAGGAGAATCCATTGCGATACATGATGAGTCGTACTTATCATAGTAGTCACACGACAAAATGGATCATGTTGTTGACGAAATTTGACATAGAGTTTATTGGACAAAAATCTATCAAAGGACAAGTCATAGCCGATCAACTAGCAGAGGCTCCTCTTGAAGACAATCAGCCTCTGGTCATAGAACTACCCGATGATGGGGTCTTTCATGTCTCAGAATCTCTAGATTCTGATGAGCCTGAGTCACAGGCCGACATAACCTTATTCTTCGATGGTTCTAAGTGTGAGCAAGGTGGTGGTGCGGGAATTGTATTCTTCACACCGCAGGGTGCTCCAATGCCCCTGTCATTTAAATTAAACTTCCCGTGCACCAACAACAACGCAGAGTATGAAGCCTTGCTCCTAGGTCTTCAGACAGCAATCGCCATGAACATCAAAAGACTGAACATCTTTGGTGATTCGCTGTTAATAGTCAATCAAGTCAAAGGGGTATATCAATGCAAATGCCCAGTTCTGAAGGCTTATAAAGCCCTTGTGGACAAATTCCTGGTAAAACTTGAGTGGTATGACATCGAGGCACTCCCTCGATCATCAAACCATTTTGCGGATACAATGGCCTCCTTGGGGTCGTTAATTTTGTAGGACCTTTCTGGTGATATGACAACCATTCAAGTCAAAACCTTATCGCAATCCACGATGGAGCGTGCAAGTTTAGACTCGACGCCAGGAATCCACATGATACAAATTGAACCATCCTCGGATAGGTTCTCTCGAATCCGAGATCGTTTGAAACACGCCAACTGGGGGTCCTTGTTCTCCCCTACTCCCATTAATAGCAACACAATACTATTCATGCAGGTTCTATCCCATTCAGCATTTGCTAGGGATGAACTTCAGGAGAGATTGGCTGTTCATACTATCGAGGTTTCTGATCAACAGGATCGGTATTTACCCATTCGAGACTACCTCAAGTTAGGTAGTCTCCCACTTGATTTGACTCATGCCGCAAAACGAGCACTCAAGCGGAAAGCGGCTAAGTATGTCTTGATAGGAGACATCTTGTATCGTCGCAGCCTATGAAGGAATCCTCCTTCGTTGCTTGGACCAAGCAAGAGTCCACTTGGGCGATCGCCCAAGCACACGATGGTACATGTGGTGGCCACTTCGATGGAATGGCCATTGCAAAGCGCATTCTTCGCATGGGCTATTATTGGCCATCTTTAGAGCGAGATTGTTGCACCTATGTCAAGAAGTGCGTGAAGTGTCAACATCATGCCAATCTAATGCACGTACCTTCTCAGACCTTGCAGACAGTCCAGTCTGCTTGGCCATTTTCACAATGGGGCTTTGATCTCATTGGAAAGATCTCCCCTGCGTCATCAGGCCGTCACACGTTTATCATAACGGCCATAGAGTACTTCACCAAGTGGGTGGAAGCAATTTCGCTTACCTCTACGATAGGACCCCGCATTGTGGAGTTCATTTTGCATAACATCATATGTTGTTTTGGTATTCCATCCAAAATAGTCTCGGATAATGGGACACCTTTCAAGAACAAAGACGTGCGTGCTTTGACCACAAAGTACAAGATTCAGCACAACTTTTCAACACCTTATTATCCGTAGGCAAATGGACAAGCAGAGGCGTCAAACAAAACGCTAGTTGCCATCCTTAAAAAGACCATCGCAGACAGTCATAAGGATTGGCACATTCAAATCCCACTTGCCCTATGGGCCTATCGCACTAGCATTCGGACGCCCACTGGGCCACTCCGTTTCGCTCGTGTATGGCTCCGAGGCGCTCATGCCTCTAGAGTTGGAGATTCCTTCCTGCGCATATCAATGCATGAGTTCATAGATGATGATTCTGCACGGCAGACCCGGTTAGACCAGCTTACGTTGCTTGACGAACGACGCGTTAATGCTCTCGAGCATTTACGCATTTATCAAGAACGACTTAAGAAAGCTTACAACATGAAAGTTCACCTTCGGGACTTTCGCGTTGGTGATTTGGTTTTGAAGGAAAATCAACAAAATTCCAGTTTGCCATCCCACCTAAGGGACAAGTTTGCGGCAAATTGGTTAGGTCCGTATGTCATTGATAGCAAAATCGGACCCGGGACATACTGGTTAGCTTCTCTTGATGGTATCAAGGAAACCGAACCCTTGAATATCAGTCATTTACGACCATTTCATATCTAAAGAAAGCCATATCCCAAAAGGCTCCAAGGATTCTTAAAATCGCTTGGTCAAACCAAAAGGCTCCAAGGATTCTTAAAATCGCTTGGTCAAACCAAAAGGCTCCAAGGATTCTTAAAATCGCTTGGTCAAACCAAAAGGCTCCAAGGATTCTTAAAATCGCTTGGTCAAACCAAAAGGCTCCAAGGATTCTTAAAATCGCTTTGGTCAAACCAAAAGGCTCCAAGGATTATCACAATCGCTTGGTCAATCCCCCAAAATGCTCCAAGGATTATCGCAATCGCTTGGTCACCCCAAAATCCCCAAGGATTATCACAATCGCTTGGTCAATCTCAAAACGCTCCAAGGATTTCCACAATCACTTGGTCACAAATCATGAAAATTCAAAAACAACAAAAATCACCAAAAACAACAAAAACTGCAACACAAAAAGAAGCAATAAGCATTGCCGGACACGAGTACTCTTGCACTCAACCTCTGGGCAAAGAAAATTGATGGCGAGGTTCAAATTATCTCTCTCCTACTTCCCCAAGAAGGCTAACATAGCCGGACCGCTCCACGGGAAGTTAGATTTTCGATGATTTCACCTCAGTACGGCATCACCAAAAGGGTTAACACCCACCAAAAACAGGTCCAAATGTCAAGAGATTGCACGTGCTCAAATGGAAAAACATCTAAAGCCACCCTAACCTAAGTCATCTTGGGTCAAGCGACTCGTCGCTTTTCTCACGAAGGTCATTCCCTCATCGATTCGTCGCTTGAGGGGGTAGTCACACTTAGTCACCAATCAACAAGCACACACCCAATCAAGGCCATGACATGCATTCAAAGAATCATTGACAAAGACAATCACGCTCCCGGCTTGGGGCGATAAACAAGCAATCATTAAATTGATCAAATACTTGGCATTCCCAAAGCATGAACACAAGGTTCCCTTGTGGATAAAAGGTTGCGCCCTTTGCCTAATCATGACTGATCAATGTCCAAGCTCAAGTCACACCTCACCAAAACAAGTTAACACTTGAAATCAAATTCCCTAGCTCGTCAGAAGCAAGGATTCAAGAATGCATGCCCTTTCCATACTTGGGGCATTAAAAGTTGGTTAGGTTACTAAGAAACCCTAATCTTTAGTGCTTTGGTCGTATATTTTTGCTCAGCACTGCGTCACCCGCATCGCTTCCCAAAAAGGGGCATCTGTAGACACCAAAACAGCACCATTTCGATTAAGTGATTACAAACATTGATCACATTGATATCACAGCTTTTAGGGCAGCCCTTAGAGGTCAAATAGTGGTCTTAACCACTTGCACAGCAGTTCGGAAGATCGGAAAATGAGCAGAGCAAAGTTGGTCGTTCTAGAGCCTTCAACAAACTTCTTAGCCTTCTTCAAAGCCTTCCGCACCAAGCCTTTTGTCAAAAACCTAAGCGGGCCCAAAGTGTCGCGATATCGCGACACCTTGGGCCCCGACCCAAGCGGGCCCAAAGTGTCACGATATCGCGACACCTTGGGCCCCGACCCCAAGCGGGCCCAAAGTGTCGCGATATCGCAACACCTTGGGCCCCGACCCAAAGCGGGCCCAAGGTGTCGCGATATCGCGACACCTTGGGCCCCGACCCAAAGTAGGCCCAAGGTGTCACGATATCGCGACACTTTGGGCCCCGATCCGACACGTCATCAGTCAAAGGCATGCAGTCAACTACCTAAGGAACGATCGCCACGTGGCACCCTCTACGTGTCCCTTTTAAAAAAAAAAAACAACCCCGCGGGTTCCGTAGAACGACGAATTTAACGACGAGCATTAATTAGACGAGCGGTTTTAATAAATATTCGATCCGAGGCCATGCCTCATAACTTCCGATGTCAGTGCGAGCCATGCTTAGTAATGACCCGATAAGGATCAAATCTGAGCGGCCTTACGGAGTTAGGGTTTCGAACATTAATGTTTTCAGAGGCCGAACCCTCTATAAATAGAACCGACTCGATACGTAAAGAAAAAAAAGCATTTTCTGGAAAAAGAACGAAGTGCTGTTAAACTAAACACAGTCATTTGAATCTTGCAATTCCGGCAGTGGATTACAATAATCCATCAATTCGACGACAACACGTTATCCGGGACTTTGAGTCAATTCCTAGTGGATTGGCGTCGAAGTCGGATTTTTACAGGGCGGCCCGCTTGGGCATCCCACATATGTTCGTAGTATTAATTCAATTTATGCTGTTTCGAATGG
This sequence comes from Wollemia nobilis, assembly GCA_028583015.1. Taxonomy (NCBI): domain Eukaryota; kingdom Viridiplantae; phylum Streptophyta; class Pinopsida; order Araucariales; family Araucariaceae; genus Wollemia; species Wollemia nobilis. The sequence goes on from JAQPPZ010016717.1 coordinate 3,929,482, forward strand.
ATTAAAGCCGTTTATGTTTCGTATATGCTGCTTTCAAACGTATTAAAGAAACAGTTCATGTTTTTATAATGTATGTCGTCTTCGAATTTGTTAAATAACAGTTTACGTCTTATATTGGTGAATACATGTTGTTTCGAATGTCTGTCGTGCTCTGTTCTTTATAAAAGTGGCAGGTTACGTAGAGTTATTTAACGTATGCATTTAATCAAATGTTTGCATACATAATTCATTGTTTCACAAAGTCAAGCGTTCCGACTTCTTACCGCACGTGCTATTAACCGTTTACTGTTTCTTTTACAGCAAGAACAGCAGCAAGCAGGAATTCACCATAATTAAACATCAAGCGGTGGCAACACTATAGCCCGCCTATTTTACATGTGGGCATGCGGAAAGAGATCACTGTTTATCCGGTGTAACAGAGAATATTGCATTAAAGAGATTTATTGTAACCGGGCTAGAATCTTATTAATAAAAGGGGCTGTGCTCCTGTTATTTTAATTTGATTGTATCCATGTCATTTCACGTATAAATCTGGTCTTATCTTTATTACATCTGAACACTGTTTTCTTTATCTTCCGAAATCTCATGCTTTCATGACCTATCTAGACCAGAAGACTATTAAGGCAAGAATCAACAGAGGAAACAAAATAAAGAATAGAATGAGCTAGGGAACTAAAAAAAATTGAATGAACCAAAGAGAAGCAAAAAAAAAACAAGAAGAAACTAGGAACCTTCAGAACTGGAGCCATCCAAAAAAATGATAGAAAGAAGAGCTTCCCTAATTTGAGAAGCCCACCATATAGGAGGGTGGCCATAACAAGTAAGATCGCCTTTTTCCAAAGCCCAATTAGCTAAAGCATCAACACTCTTGTTTTGATCTCTGACCACATGATTGTAATCAACTTTCAAAAATCCCATCTAGATTAACTGAATCTTCTCAATAATTCTTTTTATTCTCCAATCCACCTTATGATTCTTAGAAGGATTCTTCAAGATATTAATCATAAGTTGAGAGTTAGAATCAACTAAAACCTTTTCCCATCCAACCTTAGTAGCCTCCTAAAGGCCTCTGAGGATACCATACCCCTCAGCAAGGTTATTGGAAAGAATACCCAAATTATCAACAAAAGTAAAAACCAGGGAGCCATCTGAAAGTCTACCAATTTCTCCCACATCTGGCTTTTCCTGGGTTCCCTCTAGAGGCTCCATCAGTATTGACTTTTCCAAAATCCTTAGGAGGAGGTTGCCAATTTCTATTCCTATCCATCTTACTAATACTCACATTCCCTTTAAGTTGGTTTCCCTTAGAAGGTTTAATCTTCAATATTTGCATCACTTGATCCCAAATTTGGTGGGAGTTTTGGGGGTGATTAAGGAGATGATGGACTGATTCAACTAAGTTGGCTATGGTATTTTGCCAAATATAGTGAATATCCTTCCTATATTGATTAAAAATTTGGTTGTTCCTTTCATTCCAAATATTCCAAAGAAGAATGGTAGAACCCATCCAAACTAACTACCTAATAAAATGATCAACACCCTCTTGATTAGGCCAATCCCTCCAAAGCTGTTCAAAAGTAAAAAAATTGGACCACTGTAAGCCAAGTAAAGTGGCCATTCTCCTCCACAACTCGAAGGCTAAAGTACACTCAATAAAAATATGGTTGATATTTTCTACATTCTCTTCACACATTTCACATCTAAAAGGGCCATGAAAACCACGCTTCATAAGTTGCTCACCGATAAGCACCCTACGATGCAATAAAAGCCAATTAAAGAACCTCACCTTAGGCCAGAGCTTTTGAGCCCACAATCGAGAAAGTATGTCAGAAGGATGGTTGGGATTATTATGGCATAAGGTCAAATAACCTTGAGCAACTGAATACTCAACCTTAGTAGTGTTGTTCCATCCAAAATAATTTTTTTCATGGGACCAAGAGAGGGATCTCATATGAAGGATGTCTTGGATATCTTGTCTTTGCCTTTCTAGGATTTGAATAGGCCAGTCCTCAATAGGGATCCAATATCTACCAACCTTTGAATTACCAGTATGGTATCGACAGTAATTAGCCACCTTTATCCAATTAGCTCGGTGAAGTTCCTCCATCCAAGGCCTCCAATTGGGAAACTGAGTTATCAAAGGCTTGTGACCATCCCAAGAATCTGTCCAAAAATTTGCATGTTGACCATTATGAATGATCCAAAATAATTTTATCTTTATCAAATACTCACCAGTCTTAAGAACTACTAAAATGGGAGAACCTTTGGTAGGATGTTGATAGCAAACAAGGTCTTCAGGACTTTTGTTCTCAGCATATTTAGCACGGAGATTATTGGCCCAAAGAGCATTGGGGTTACGCAACATCCTCCAATATAATTTAGCAGCTAAAGCTTTGTTGTTATTAATAGAAGACCATAATCCTAACCCCCTTCACTCTTAGGAAGACATAAAGTATCCCATTTCACCAAGGCCCATTTTCTTTTCTCCTTAGTACCACTCCAAAGGAAACGATAACTGATTTGATCCAATTCTCGAAGAATAGCCTTTGGGATATTCAAAATGAAAGAAACATAAATAGGAATAGCTTGAAGGACTGATTTTACCAAGGTGATTCTACCCCCAGAAGAAAGCCACTTATTGGTCCACTTTCCAATTTTCTTCTTGACTTTGTCCAACAACCAATTCCAATATTTATTTTTTTGCCTTTGAATATTTATGGGAATACCTAAATAAGTGATTGGAAGAGAGGTCTTTTTATATCTTAGTTTATCCAAGACCATGGATTCCTGTCTAGCAGAGCGGTGAAAGAAAATAACTTTAGATTTGTCTTCATTGATCAAGCTCGCTTAGTAGCCTTAGAAAAACAGCTAATGATTTGCTTAATATTAGAAGCTTCCTTAACCGTAGCTTTACCTAAAAGAGTAGAGTCATCCACAAATTGAAGATGAGAGATAGGTCTAGCTCCATGAGCAATGGTAACTCCATCAAGGGTTTTTTTTCCCTCTTTTTGGTTATAGTCCTACCCAAGCATTCAACAAGAATTATGAATAAATAAGGGGATAGCGGGTCACCTTGCCTAATACCTATGGAAGCTGGGAAAGACTGAGAAGGCCTGCCATTGATAAGAACTAAGTAGGAAACTGAAGAGATACATACCATAATCCAATCCATCCAATCCTTATAGAAACCAAATTGCCTCAAAAATTTGATAAGGAAGTGCCAATCCACTCTGTCATAAGCTTTGGATAAGTCTAATCGAATGAACATGGAAGGAGAATTTTGCATATCCATGGAATGGATGGCTTCCTGAGAAAGAACTATCTCATCTACTATTTGACGTCCTTCCACATAACCCCCTTGCTCTGGGGAAATAATCTTATGCAAAAGAGGCTTCAACCTTTCTGCCATGATTTTAGTAATGATTTTGAGAAGAACATTACATAAAGCAATAGGTCTAAAAGCTGAGATATGATCAACCTCTTGAGCTTTTGGAACAAGAGTAATATAAGTTTTATTGATAACCTTCAAAATTTCTTTGGCTTTCCTGGCTTCTTCCACCACATCTAATAAATCAACATGAAGGATATCCTAGAACTCTTGGTAGAACTCAATAGGAAAACCATCAGGACCTGGGGTTTTCCCTTTTTGTATTTTAAAAACTACTTGTTGAAGCTCATTGATAGTAACAGGAGCAGTCAAAATAGAGTTCTCCTCGAAGTGATAAGAGAAGGGATTGCTTGAAGAACATTATATTGTGAAGTTGAGTCAAGGGGAGTAGCAGCAAAAATATTGGAAAAGTAATCAACAACAATAGAGTTCATGCCATCCAAAGTATAAACAACATCTCCAGAATCTGATTTTAAGGAAGAAATAAAGTTGTGAGATCTTCGAGCTAGAAGAGATTTGTGGAAGAAATTTGTATTTCGATTTGCTTCTTTGAGCCATTGAATTCTAGATTTTTGCTTCCATAAGATTTCTTCTCTTTTTTCCCATTCCTCTAACTGAGTTGTGAGTTTAATTTCATCTGCACTTCTCTTCTCTGTGAGGCCATATAAATGGATTTTCTTATTCAATTTTTCAAGATGAGCAATAACTTCATGTTTTTTTTTATGAACATCCCCAAACTCTTTCCAGTTCCAAGTCTTGATTTTGGAAAAAAATAATTTATAGTGGAAAACACCCCTTTCGAGGTGCCACTTTCAACAGGTTGGGTATAGGAGGAATGAAGCCTTGTCGGCCTCTACCAGCACATAGGACATTCTTAACTATACCATATATCTACAGGATGGAGACAAGGGTAATGGAACCTGGGTCGGCCTCTACCAGCACCCAGGGCATTTACCATTGCACCACAACAAGCAGATAAACTAATTTATAGTGGAAAACACCCCTTTCAAGGTGCCACTTTCAACAGGTTGGGCATAGGAGGAATGGATCCTTGTCGGCCTCTACCAGCACATAGGACATTTCTAACTATACCATATATCTGCAGGATGGAGACAATGGGAATGAAACCTGGGTCGACCTCTACCAGCACCTAGGGAATTTACCACTGCACCACAACAAGCAAATAAAACTAATTTATAGTGGAAAACACCCCTTTCGAGGTGCCACTTTCAACGGGTTGGGCATAGGAGGAATGGAGCCTTGTCGGCCTCTACCAGCACATAGGACATTCCTAACTATACCATATATCTACAGGATGGAGACAAGGGGAATGGAACCTGGTTCGACCTCTACCAGCACCCAGGGCATTTACCACTGCACCACAACAAGCAGATCAAAAAACTAATTTATAGTGGAAAACACCCCTTTCGAGGTGCCACTTTCAACAGGTTGGGCATAGGAGGAATGGAGCCTTGTCGGCCTCTACTAGCACATAGGACATTCCTAACTATACCATATATCTGTAGGATGGAGACAAGGGGAATGGAACCTGGGTCGGCCTCTACCAGCACCAGGGCATTTACCACTATATCATAACAAGCAGATTGATATTTTTTATTTTTATGACTGCCTGATGACATGTTTTTGTACTTTTATCAGTTTTTAGATGTTTTTGATGATTTTTAGGTCATTTTTAAATGTTTTTGCTTGTTTTTAGTTAACTTTTCTCTTATATTATGCTTTTTTATTTCAGAGGTTGACCTCTAGAGCTCGTGAGCCCGACATCCTTAAGACTCTTTGCAGAGAGCTCACTCTCGAGGAGCGAAGATGGTTCGCAGTCGTCGACTTTGGTTACGTCTTAGATCTACCCACGATTAGGGTGGATCAAGCCTACTTGACTATGTTGGCCCGGCGCTGGAATGCGCGGACCAACACATTTCACCTGCCTATAGGTGAAATGACGGTGACCCTGGAGGACGTCTACAGGATCTTCAGGATCCCCATTGATGGCGAGGCCATCATCTCTTCTACTTTTGGGGCCAAAGGGCCCATTTTTTATGTTATATTTGGTGATCAGAGCCAGGAGGCTCAGCGTAGTATCGATCATGGAGGAGTCCATATCGGATACTGGCAGGGGAAGAACATCTTCTCTATGCATGAGGCCATTTTTATGCACCTGGTGGTGCAAGTTGTTCTTCCAGACTCCTCGAGTGTGAGGATTCCCTAGAACCTCCTAGCCACTATCCGGAGAGTGGTTCAGAGCTCAACGAATCAGCCACTACGACTGGCCTGGGGGAGCACCCTCCTACTAGTTGTATAGAGAGTTGTACCAGATCACTGACCAGAGCCATCGGGGCATTAGTTATAGCCTGCTACTTCAGATTTGGGGTTGGCAGCACATCAGGATAGAGCATCCTAGAGAGCTACCACTATACATCATGAAGATTGATGATGACCACCAGTGTTATACCACCTATTGGCCTCACAAGGAGGAGGGGTTCAGGAGTAGGACCCATGTTGGTGATATCCAACATTATATTACACGGTTCGGATCACTCGACCTAGATGACATTGAGTGGTGGTCGTACATGGATTGCCCAACATGGGCTGAGGCGGGCGAGTGGCTTCGATAGGCTCATAGAGATAGGTGGCTACTCGGTCGAAAGGCCGAGATTAGAGAGTATCAGTTCTACTCTGCATCCTATGGTAGTTTGGCATAGTGCAGGACATCCCAGAGATCCCATTTCTATATCGATGCTTGGCATTAGAGCGGGATCTACCATGGATTCGACCTCCGACTCTAGGAGACGAGCCAGATGACTTCTAGGAGACTGGGGTTGATAGGGCTGCTACCACCTCGACATATGATGGATGGTGGTCCATGCTCTGGTGGCATGGATCGGGGCCTCTAGGCAGAGTGCAGATTAGGTAGAGGCAGGAGGATCCTGATGGGTGCAGGGTGCACCAATGGACAGAGGGTGGATGGGGCACAGAGGCCACCATCGAGGAGGCTCCTAAGGTCGACCCAGATGATGAGGCTCCAGAGGAGGGTGAGGTCCCTCCTGATAGTGTAGAGGGGCTGCTCCTAGCTCAGGTTGCTGACTTGCAGAGTCAGCTCGATAGATATGTCACATAACAGATGGAGCGAGACACCACTATTGCTACTCTACGAGCACTAGCTGACTGATAGAGATCGCAGACTAACCAGGTAGAGTAGCAGATCACTAGCTTGACTACACGGGCTACGACAGTAGAGGGGAGGGTCCAGGAGCTCACTAGTGCACATGATTTGGTAGAGGCATGACTAGGTACAACTATAGCAGAGAGGGACTTGGCCCTGGCTCAGAGGGGAGATCCTTCATCTTCCTGTGTTGTCATGGCACCACCTATAGCACCAGTGCTAGTGCTCCCTAGTGGTCATGATCCCATGTCAGAGATCCAACATTTATAGGCCCTCATGGAGGAGGGCAATGATAGACATACTAGCAGGGTAGCCCGTATAGACCAGCTAGAGGGCTACATCAGGTTGATTGGTGGCACGGTCCTAGAGGATTCTCATGTTGTAGGGTCTCAGCGGACCAGGTCCAGGACTACGGGGTAGTCCATAGCTAGCTCTAGCCAGTGGACCCATAGGACAGAGAGGACACATAGGTCCTCTAGCACACATGGTGGCAGCTCGCACAGGAGCCACAAGGAGATAGGTGAGACCTCTAGCCATAGGACTAGCCGCCTGGACATACCAGTCTCTCATGTGCTAGGCTTCCTCGAGCTAGGTGGTACACAGGGCCCTCGAAGAGTGCATACAACAGGGGCTAGATCCGACTGCAGAGTAGGCTCCAAGTCACAAGGCTGAGGGAGGTGGCGAGAGCTCCAGTTCAGGGGGAGCCGGCCAGAGCTAGGGCTCTTGTCAGATCACAGCTACTTTTTGTATATGTATCATTTTTGGTGTAAGGTCGAGGACCTACACGATTGTAGCCTACGGGCATTTTGTACTCATCTGATGTACTTTGAGACACATATATATATATATGATCATTTATGGCTCATGATGTGTACTTGATTTATATGTGTTTGATTTTATGTTTATTTGATGCACATGGATGCAATGCTTATGTTAATTTGATGCTATATGATGTGATGTATGGATGACATGCACTAGATAGCTATTTGATTTATGATGATGATTATATGCAGTGATCTAGATGCTTAGATGTGCGATTTATGATGGATGCATATGGATGCAATGTTTTCTCTTAACACATATTTGATATTGCTTTATTGTATGCATTAATGTATGTAATGATTTATTTACATGATGGTAATCTAATGTAAATGAACTTGTATGCTTTAATCACTTAAAACATAAGGAATGAATGCAAATATGTTTATCAATCTAATGGATGACACCACATAATGTATAAAAATCATGAATGTAATTGAAAATCCTTAAGATAAGAATTTAATCAATTAATCACCCATATATGAAATGCAATGAATGCAGTTGTTTGATGTGAATGATATAATGTGTCATTCTATTTTCTTTTGCAAATTTGAAAAATATGCATGATATAGTCAGTGGTCATCTAAATATTATTTCTAATATCCATCCAGTATCTATCCTATATTTTGATTGTGCTCTATATGATGATGTATCATGGACTCGATACTTTGCAATTTGATGATTTTATATGGTTTGAGATATTTGATATTTTGTTGCTATGAGAGAAATTTTTGAGGTTTTCCATGAGACTCAAACACCCTAATAGACTTATCAAAAGTTGCATACTAACCACACTAGACTTTTGAGATAAAAGGCTTTTGCTAGGATAGGCCCTAACTATTCATTATCCCTATGTGTGCACATGATTATTTTAAGATAAGACACGAGCGTTCCTCGATGTCAAGCGAGATTCTTTCAGCCCATTGCTAAGATAGGGGTTCCACAAATGTCTTATCCAATCCCAAGTTTAGATTTTAGTTGGACTAAGCCACTAGGCAATGCAGGACACCTGAAGCTAGCTCTTCCACATTCAAACATTGGTCCTGCCCACAAGCGAGATGCAAGTGTATCGGACATATCATCATGCGTAAGGTACAGTAGTGCCGACAATTCTAGGGATTCAGGCTCATTCCTTTCTATCCTTCAATTTTTGGGATACTTGCTCATATGTAGTGAAGCAAGGGAGTCGATTCCATCTTCATTTTGAACTGTCTTTGGATCTTCATTTGATCTCTCTTCGAACTAGATTTTGGATCTTCATTTGATCTCCACTCGAACTTTGATTTATGATCTTCATTTGATCTTCACTTTGAACTTTGATTTGAGCCTATTTTCTGATCTTCATTCGATCTTCACTTTTTGGCATTTACATTTGATAATTTTCTTCAGAAACTTTCCTTTGGGGGATTTACTTGGGAAAATTATTTCTAGTATATCGATTGAGAATATCGATCTTATGATATCAATATGGGATATCAATCTGGGAAGTCGATCTATGATATCGATCTAGGGTATCAATCATGAGGATTGATGTGGGATATCACTCAGGGATATTGCTCATTTTATCATAAGCAAGGGATTCTGAATAGGGAACTAACCTATCCTTTTGCCAACTACCAACATTTCCCATACCATCTGCACAGAGGGATAAGCAAGAATAACTCTTTTCGCTTCAGGATACCCGGTCCTGCTTCATGGCTTTCATCTTCCCCTAGTCCTTGTTAGGATTGTTTAATTTGTTGATTAGTGATAGGCTTCTGATATGCTAAGGGCTATACTAACTGAACCTTAGCTACAAAAGCAAAGCAAGCTTTCTACCAACTCTTGATAAGACCACTAGGTATGGTTGAGTGACCGAAAAACCCTAGTATATCTCCATAGCAACATTATAGGTTGTGTTGAAAAACATAATTACTCACATGAATGATGGATCATGATAAATGTAGAGATGCATGATTTAAACACAAACGTGGTGTCATTTGTAAGACTGACAAACATAATCCCTCCTACTATGGAATGCAATGGATGATGAATGCCTATATGCAATGCAGTAATGCAATGAATGCATGTGTGAATGCAAATGACAATGCAAAATTCAAATGCAAATGCAAATGTTTTTGGATTTTATGCTTTATCCATTTTTTTTGGATTTTATTGATTTTATTATTTTTATGAGTTTTGAGCCTCATATCTGACCAAACGGTGAGTACATGCCTCTGGAGCCTTTAGATTGACCAAGCAATTTTTCTACAAAATCCTTGGAGCTTTTTAGGATGACCGAGGGTTTTAAGCAAACCCTCAGAGCTTTTGGGGTTTGACCAAAGGGTTTATGAGCACCTTTGGGACATTTTGGGATGACCAAGTGATATTTTAAGAATCCTTGGAGCTTTTGGGTTGACCAAGCAATTTTTCAGAAACTCTTGGTGCCTTTTGATTGACCAAACTACTCACAGATGAGCTTGGAGCCTTTTAGGATGACCGAGCGATTATAAGCAAACCCTCAGCCTTTGACTGACATGACCAAGCGGTTTTAGGAACCCTTGGAGCCTTTTGGGATGACCAAGTGATTTTAAACAAACCCTCAAAGCTTTTTGAGGTTGACCAAAGGGCTTACAGATGCCTTTGGAGCTTTTTGATTGACCAAACTACTTATGAGAGTGTTTGGAGCTTTTTAGGATGACCGAGCAGTTACAAGCAACCCTCGAAGCCTTTTACTATGCTCTTCAAGCATAAAATACCTTAATATGGATGATGTTGAGAGGTTCAGGCTCTTCAACACCCCCTAGCGATGTTAGGTGATAGGTACCTGGACCAATATTTTTAGATATGATGTAGGGTCCTAGCCAATTAGCCATAAATTTGTCTCGCATATCTAGCGATAAATTAGAGTTATGTTGGTTCTCTTTCAAGACAAGATCCCCAACTTCAAAGTCTCTCTAGTGGACTTTGATATTGTAAGCTCATTTTAGTCACTCCTGATAAACGTGAAGATGCTCCAGGGCATTCACGCGATGTTCATCAAGTAGCGTCAGTTGATCCAATCGAGCTTGTCGTGCAGTGTCATCATCGATGAACTCTTTCAATGCGATGCATAGCATTGGAATTTCTAATTCCAAGGGCATAATGGCCTCAATGCCATATACTAGTGAGAATGGTGTTGCCCCAATGGGCATCCGAATACTAGTCCTATAAGCCCATAATGCAAGGGGCAACTGGATATGCCAGTCTTTATGGTTTTCTTGTACCATATTTTTCAAGATGGCCACCACTATCTTATTTGAAGCCTCACCTACCCGTTTGCTTGCGGATAGTATGGAGTCACAAAACTATGTTTGATTCTATATTTAGATGTCAAAGCTCTCATAGTTTTGTTCTTGAAAGATGTTCCATTATCCGATATTATTTTGGATGGAATCCCAAAATGACTTATGATATGCTCAAGTATAAACTCTGCTATACGAGCTCCAGTTGTCATTGTTAAGGGTATTGCTTCCACCCACTTTGTAAAATACTCAGTAGCCATGATTATGAATGTATGTCGGCCCGATGATGGAGGAGAGATCTTGCCTATAAGATCTAATCCCCACTGAGCAAATGGCCAAGCCGCTTGGATGGGCTGTAAGGCCTACGATGGCAAGTGCGTAAGATTAGCATGATGTTGACATTTAACGCATTTCTTGACATACACATTGCACTCCTTCTCCATAGTGGGCCAATAGTAGCCCATTCGAAGGATGCGCTTGACGATGGCCATGCCGCTGAAATGGCCACCGCACGTACCATCATGAGCTTGCAAAATCACCCATGATGCCTCTTGGGGCTCTAAGAAATGAAGGAGAACTCCATCGTAGCCTCGTCGGTACAAGATGTCTCCTATTAAGACATATTTAGCCACTTTCTATTTAAATGTGTGCTTCATGACATGCGATAATCCCTCTGGGATTATACTAAGCTTTAGGAAGTCTTTAATTTGTGACATCCAATTTTGATAAGCCTCAGCTTTGACTGCTAAGATGACTTGCTCCCCCTACGTATTTACCTTTGCAAATGCAGACTCAAAAACAACCCTGTGGTGAATGGTAGTACCACTCCCCATAGGACTCTGAGAGGTTAATGACCCCTAGGGTGCCTTCTTAAGAAAGTCTTCAGCTTTGCAGAACCATTCAGCTTTTGGTTCTACACTGATCATGTTGACCGATTCTCTGTTATCATAGGTTGCACGCTCTACTTTTGGATGTGAGAGCATCTTGACATGGATGGTAGTGAAATCAGTAGATGGATTCTGAGGGATTAAAGATCCCAAAGAAGCCATGGTATCTACAAACCTATTTGATGATCGAGGGATTGCCTCAATGTCATACCATTCAAATTTGGCCAAATATGTGTCAACTAGATCTTTATAGGCTTTCAGTATGGGACATCGACACTGAAAAAGCCCCTTGACTTGATTTACTATGAGCAAGGAGTCACCAAAGATGTTCAATCTCTTAATATTCATGGCGATGGCTGTGTGGAGGCCCAGTAGTAGGGCTTCGTACTCAACGTTGTTGTTGGTGCATGAAAAATCCAACTTGAATGACAAGGGCATTGGAGCTCCTTGCGGCATGAAGAACACTATTTCGGCACCACCTCCTTGTTCGCACTTTGAACCATCGAAGAACAGAGTCATATCAGCATTGTTCTCTGGTTCTTCGAGTTTGGGAGCTTCAGATATGATGAAGACTGCATCGTCTGAAAGCTCAATTGTTAGAGGCCTACTATTTGATAGTGGTGCCTCAGCTAATTGATCTGCTATGACCTATCCCTTAATGGACTTCTGGCTTATGAATTCCAGATCGAATTCTATCAATAGCATGATCCACTTTGTAGTACATGTATTGTGATAAGTCTTACTCATCATGTACTGCAAAGGATTTTGTTTGGATATAACATATGTCGTATGACTTAACATATAATGTCACAATTTCTTTGTAGTGAACACTACTGCTAAACATAATTTTTCCACATATGCATACCCGAGCTCATAGCTCACCAAGGTTCGACTAATATAATATATGGCCTGTTCTTTGCCTTGCACATTCTTTTGGGCTAACATGGTTCCCAGTGCAAAGTTAGTTGTCGATATATATAGTAGAAAAGGCACCTCTAGCCTTGGTGGAGCTAGCACTGGCGGCGTCGCTAGGTATTGCTTTATTTCAGTGAAGGCTGCCTTGTAGTCCTCATCCCAATTGAATGGGACTCCCTTATGTAGCAGTCGATTCATGGGTCGACATTTATCCGATAGTTGAGTGATAAATCACTTTATCGAGGCTACCTTGCCCTGAAGGCTCCTTAATTCCTTAATATTGGTGGGAGGACGCATTTCCAAAATGGCCTTGACCTTCGCTGGGTCTACTTCGATGCCTCTCTTAGAGACGATGAATCCTAGTAATTTTCTAGAAGTTACGCCAAATACGCACTTCTTAGGATTCAACCTGACATTGTGCTCTATCAGGTGATCGAAGACTTTCCTTAAGACCTCTGCATGCTCTTCTCACAGCAATGACTTGGCTAACAAGTCATCGATATAATCTTCTAGAATTTTGTGCATATAGTCATGAAAAATGTATGTCATGGCCCGTTGATATGTGGCACCAACATTTTTGAGGCCAAATGGCATAACTTTGTAGCAAAACGTTCCCCATGGCGTTATAAACATGGTTTTATGTTGGTCTTCGGGTTTAATCCGAATTTGATTGTAACCAGAAAAATCATCCATTAAGGAGAGCATTTCATGACCTGTAGTTGCATCTACGAGAGCATCAATATTGGGCAACGAAAATGAATCTTTGGGTGTTGCCTTATTTAGGTCTCTAAAATCCATGCAAATACGGATTCTTCCATCGGGTTTTCCCATGGGTACCATATTGGACACCCATTCTGGATAATCGATGGAGATCACAAATTCCACATCCAACAACTTTTGTAGCTCATATTTCACCATTAAGGCTACTGTTGGGTGCATTTTTCTAAGCTTTTGCTTGATCGACTTCTTCGTCAGATCTAGCGAAAGGTTATGCGTAACCAATTTTGGGTCTAGACCTGGCATATCCTTGTACGTCCAAGCAAACAAATTTGGTCTCTCTTTCAGCAGAGGGATGAGGGTGGCCCGCTCATCTGGAGTGAGACTCTCTCCAAATTTAACCTTCTTTGCACTGGTGGGATCATTACTAATATCCACCTCAAAGGTTTCCTCTATCGACATATGTGATCCCTCCTCAAGCTGGTGAGGCATAGGAATCAGATGGATGTCATCATCGGGTTGATCGGTTCCACGTTGGAAGCATTTTTGGCATGATAAACATCATATGCATAGCCTGGTGCAAAATGGAAAGGTTGCAACATTTCTTCATTGGGGAAGAAATCCTCAGGCTCAACGGGTGAATCAACACGATCCCAGTCGATAGCATCTTTGTTAAGATACAACGGTTTGGATGGATCTACTGGATTGTGGAGTGGAGTGGTCAAATCAATGGAGACCATGTTTATGGAATGGAATTGATCTCCAAGACCACATGGACCGACTTCTACAAAATCTATGTAGTCCTCATACCCACGATCTGGCTCTAATGGCACAGGCACAAAGGGGTCTTCCCTATGAGGACTACGAACAACTGGATCCTCCCTATGCAATGAATGCAAAATAGGATCATTTGGCTCATGGAGCTCCATGTAGGTTGGTGGAAGGGGATTAACCAACCGATGAATTTGATCCAAGTTTAACCGTCTTGCTCTCAGACGAGGACCAACACGTAGCTGTCGATAGACCTCATCTATGTCGATGGGTTGATGATGGTAACACAAATAAGGAGGACCAAGGTAGGCCCTCTCTAGCTCATCTTCTTCATCACTATCATAATAGAATCCTTCATTCACCCCTACTCCTAGGGGGCGCTCTGGCAAGTGCGGCCCCATGAATCTGACCGCTTGATCATTGTCATCACTATCTGGATAAACCGGATAATTATATCGTAAGTGTGACATCACCAAGAAATCTAGCTCTGCTTCTTCCCCTGAATGATCAATATTGGGAAGGATCTCTTCGATAACCTGTACCGACTCAATAGGCAATAAATGATGTGCATGCCAAGGCCTCACATAGGCACCTTCGACTTCATCCCCAGATTCATCATCATTTGAGGATTCCTCATCTGCATCATAACCTGGTCCACTCATATCGGAGGTGGACTCCACTCCATATTCATTACAAAGATCTCCTAGCTCGAGATCGCATACAGTAATGGGGTTACGCCCCTACATGTCTGTGTCATCGACTGCATCATGGGTTTGGTGTCCCAGGTGATCTCTAGGGTTCAGTTCTATCTCAATCTACTCAAGGAGCCCTTCATGATGATCTTCGAGTGGCTCAATGGTGATGACAGATATCATAGGGTGATTCCTCCAGAATCTGGAAGGATCCAGATGATATGGATTAAAATCCACATCATCCACCATACTAAGGTACAGATGATCTAGGGATGCTATGAGCAAATCATCCTACCCTCATATCTATAACCCTAAACCGAACCTATCAGTGACTAACTGATAACGAGGTTCCAATGGAGTCCTCCATCCTTGTTCAAAGAGACCAAGGTCGTATCCATGCCAATGATATAGCTCAAAGATACGCATGGCATACTCTGGATTGGATAGATAACGAACGTTTACAATGAAAGGTTCATCATCATCTTCATCCATGGGCTCTCACATTGGAAGCTGGTCTAGCCCCGCATAGATGAAGTTAGTCTGATTAGGTGGCTCTCCCAATGGAACCATCGATCCAACCGGGTAACGATGAGTGGATGGTCGGCCCATCTCTTGCATAGTCTTCAGAATCGGTCCGAAGGTTACATTCTGCACAAGGTACTCACCTAATCCGGTATTGGCGAGATGTACTATCACCCACGGTGTGGATGACCCTGCTGAAGATGCAGGTGAGGTAGGCTGAGGTGCCTCCTCGGCTTTGTCTTGGGGTTCCTCAACTTCCATAGGAATGGGAACCTCCTCGACGATTGGCTCGGGCTCACGCTCCTTCTCTTTCTCACCCATTTTTACCTTCAACTTCCTGTCATCCCGATGCATGACTGATGTCGATGGTTTCAAGGAAGTGGCAGTGGTGTGCTCCGATCTATGTGACACAGATGGCATTGGTTGAGCACGTACTACTGGTTTACCTCCTAGTTTCTTTATCGACGATGATGACCGAACATCCAGGTGCATTGATGGGAGTATGAAACCCCAGGCAAATCTGCTAGGTTCACAAACTTAAATGGTTCTTCATTCGATGCCACTACGTGAACCTGTCCCTCGTGAATATACTTCACACACTGATGCAATATCGAGGGAACGCAATGCATTTCATGAATCCAAGGCCTACCGAGTAATATGTTGTACTGCATGGCCCCTTCTATCACATGACACATCATAGAGATGGTCTTCAAGCCTACCTGCATGGGTAGGATAATTGTGCCAATAGTCGAACATAGTGCATCGTTAAACGATCTCAATGTAAATGTAGTGGGCACAATGTGTGATTTAGGTAGCTTCAAATGACTCAATGCCTTGGTCGTTATTATGTTGATCGATGAGCCGATATCGATCAAGACCCTTTTAAATGGCATGTGATTAACACATGCGATTATGTGCAATGGTGGGTCAGCCATAGTTGTAGAAACCATCCTTATCTCATGATCATAAAATTGGATCATCGATTCCTGACACTATTGTACATGTCCCACAAAATTAGTAAATGCCTGCGCATCCTAGGACTGTACTTCAATGGACCTCAAAATATCCATAAGAGTCTCCCTATGCCTCGGGGACTATTGTATTAGCTCATATATCGACAACTTCATAGGAGTTATCTACAGGTTTTGGACCAACCTGCTCCTTATGGTCACCACCGATCTTGTTGGTGGGCCTGGAATATTCTGCATCGATCGTTGATTCGGTATGGCTTGTATTTGAATGGGAGCACGAGGTTGATTCTATTGTTCATATCTCCCATGCCTAGTGACAATGTTCACCATGCCTACGAACCCTTGGGTAGGTGGTTCGACTCGCACCTGGTTGACTTGGCCAATGTTGTTGTGAGGTGCCTCATGATTTGGCAAGGGGTTTTTGTAAATCCTCATATTCTGATTATCGGGTGCCTATGGGTTGTGTGGCACTACAAGCTCACCTTTGTCAATCATATTTTGCACCATGTGTTTGAAAGTCTAGCACACCTCAATGTCATGGCCTTTCATTCGATGAAAAATGCAAAATAGATCTTCTTGGTACCCCTTTGGTTTGGGTTGATTGGGGTCTATCATCTTGATTTTGGGTAATCTAATTGCCTTGGCCTCGCATAGTTGATGGAAAATCGACGTCAATGATTCCGTCAATGGTGTGAACTGGTGAGGTGGGCGTTGATATTTGTTCTTGCCCTTATAATTGTTGTTGCGCTTGTCATATTGCGTAGGAGGAGGTTGGGCCTGATAATTCTATTTTTATTGCCCCTTGTTCTCCCTCTGGAGATTCAGCACCACTTGATTCACATGGGCCTGCTTGCCCTATTGTTTTGTGGCACTCTTCTTTTGTCCCTCTCTCCTGTTCTTGAGCTTCAAGTTGCCTTCCTGCAACTTGATGTCCTCAATCACTTTGGCTTGCACCAAAGCCTCTTCGAATGTAGGATACTACTGTAGCTATAATAGTAACGAGATGTGCTTGGCACAACTCTTTGTAAACATTCGGGTTAACTCTATGGTAGGAATAGGGAATGGCAACTTCACCATTAGTCTCCTCCATCTCTTTTTGTATTGCTCTATTGGCTCATCATCGTGCTGAGCTAGCACAGCCAGATCGAAAATATTGGCCTATTTCTTGATGCCAAAGGAATAGCATTCAAGAAAGGCATCAACTAATTGCTCGAAACTAGTTATGCTATGTTTCTTTAGCTGATTGAACCACTCTCGAGCGGACTAAAAAGTGTCATGATGAACGTACGCAACAACAATGCATCATTGCTTGCTATCTAAAAACAAGCATCCAGAAAGCTCGTGACATGTTCCTGTGCATCTTCATCACCCTTAAACTTGTCCAACCTGGGCATATCAAAATGCTCAGGGTAAGCCGGAGTAGGCACCGAAGGATCCAAAGGCTCATTATGAATTTTCCTTAATGTCAGCTTTTGAATAGTCGTGCCTTGTCTCTCGATGGCTTTGATCTTCTCGGCTAAGGCCTTATAGGCCTCCGAAGATAGAAAGTCCTCCTCCCTAAGTTGACGTGGAGGTGGCTTAGGAGGTACTATCTTCCTCGTACGAGATGGAGGGCATTGCTCTTCCTCCTCCTCAGCTCGAGAGCTCTCAGGATATTCTTGCTCGTATCCATCTCCTTCTACTTCTTCATGCTGCCTCTACCTCTGATTATCGAGCGGTGGTGGTCGCTCCCTCTATTCGGCACTAGCATGAGTACGAGCATCTCTTTGCTCTTGATGCATATCGGCTTGAGACAAAGCCTTCCTATATACATGCTCTCTATGCTCATCATGAGGATATAGGCCAGCCCTAGCTAACCTATCCTCCTGCTCCACGCGCTCCTTCTAGGCAAGGATACACTCTTCGCGCATGCGCTGCTCATATAGCCTCTATCTAATGAGCCTCTATGCTTGAATATTTTCATCTTCAATGTGCTACCTCTCTAGGTGAGCATCCTCCAATTGATCTTGGAGGAGTTGGCATTTCTGCTTCGATACCAATCGATGTGATCTATCGATCTGATCGACCGTGGGAGGCCTCTAGTATCCCTGCTCTATACGAGCGACCTTGTGGGTTCTGTACCCATCGGACTGATGTGTTGTGCCTTTGCCTCTATCTATGAAGATGGCATTGGCATCCTACTATGTCCTATACTATGAACCACCATGCGTAGATAGTGGGTGTGTGACATGAGGGTGCTTAGAAGCCTCTCCATGCTCTCTAGTAGTCCTGACGACACTCACGCTATGCTCACTCGAGGCACGAGTGGGTGGAGCGGAAGGCTTGTAGCCTAGCTACTCTAAAACACTACCTAGACCCTCTAGCTATCTAGACCACCATCGCTCATGCGGTGGTGTGCCATTATCTCCCACCTTTGATATATCAATGGTGATCTTGCATGGTGGACCATGCATGGGAGTATGGTTAGACCTATGCTCGATAGCGAGCCTATCTGCCTACCCCTGAATGGGTGGATCTCTAGTCCTTCTATACTCAGAAGGTGGAGGCATGGATCCTCCTATGGACTTAGTACGTAGGGGCACCAACCTGGTCCCCTGCACAACAAACTCTTTGGTCGATCCCATGGATGCGCGTGCAGTGCGGTCTCGATAATGGCTCTCGAGTGGAGCACCCTCATGCTGGAAGGCTCCCTATTCTATCCTATGCCTAGAGGAGTGTACTAAAGCTCCTCTATCTAGGGTATGCTCTACAGGCTCCCCTCGTGTCGAGTTATCTCCTCTGATGCTTGTCGAACGATGTTCGGTTCGCTCATGTGGTTGAGGAATTGACACGTGTTGTTGTGAATTGGTTAGGGGTTGGTCATCGGCATTAGGTTTAGACCTTTGTCGACCACCCCGTGTATCCACCATTGTGTACCTAGCATCTAGATGTATCTTTTATTATTAAGCAAACAAGGTATACAATAATGATTATCTCATATTAAATTTTGAAAGTGAGTCCTAAACTGTTTGATGTGTTTTCAAGATTTGTTGTATCAGTGTAGAAACTCTTATCATGTTTTGCAAAACTTGTTGGATTTTATTCTTAGTTTAATGGCTTTCACCTGTACGCTCGTAGCTCGACAACTTGGCTATGAACTCCAAGTCATGTAATCCAACCTATAATGTGTGGTAATGAAGCCCACACATGGTCAGGGAGCACATGTCCTCCCAGATCCTCACCCATTTTCCCCCAATCAACGTTATACCCTTCGAAGAGAATACATGCAAATTTTCTAGGGTACGAAAGGTTCTCGGATCTGGTATTGGTCTAGTATCCAAAAGGTTCATGGGATTTGGGCCAACGGATGGAAGTTACGCCCACCGTCGTTGAACCCTACTAGTGGTTGGATGTCAAGCCCAACTCACTAGCATTTAAGTGCCAAGTGGTGTGTGTGGTTCCTTTTAATGTACATAAAAGAAATGCATCATATAGCATTCATGCTCATTTTCTAAATGCTATGCAAATGAAAGAACGTTTCAAATTCAGAAAATGCAAGCTATTCTAGATGCTCTTTGAGACAATGCACATTACGATGATAATTGGCCACTAATTGGGCCTCACACATGCAAACCAATCACATAAATTCTATCAAGCACGTTGGATTCTAGGGCGGATTAAAATCAGAGATCCATTGTTCCTAGCAACGCCTTTCTAACGACACGAAAGATAAATGCAAACTAAGACCTAATTCATTTCTTTTTCTTTCTTAATTTCTTAATTGCATTCCAAATTTGACTTTCTGGAAAAACACAGAGACAAAAAAAATTACAGAGAGTGAGAAGTAGGGCCTACCTCAAGTCCTCATCTGAATGAGCTTTATCCCTCTGTTGTTTGTTGTGTCTATTGGAAACCGTAGGTCTAGGTCTACGGTTCTGACTATGGCCATGGGTTGAACCTACGGTTCAATTGTTGGCCCATAGTTGATAGCTGCGGTCTATACCTGCAAGTCACAAAAACCAAAAACACATAGTCAGATGCTAGAATTATGGAGTTCCACCATGATCGCCTTTGATCTAACCAAAAAGTGTGCACCCATCTACTGTATTATATCATATTCAATCATTCAAAGCATAAAAATGACAAGATTGCATAGATTCAACAAAATAAGTGTTTCTTGTATTAATAATTGCAAAGAATCTCGATTACAATCATGCCCCTCTTAGGGTCACCCAAATGATGATACAATTAATACAATGCCAAAGCCCTCAATAGGGTAGGCGCACTAATGTTGCTTTTCAACTAGTCACAAACTGCTCTAGGGTGGAGTTGCCCTCTTCTTCGCATTGAGGAAGGAACTTGATGGTTGAATCTCCTTCGAATCTGTTCCCTACGATCAAGAAACAACATAAAAGTGTCAAAAATATAGGCAGCCTCTCATGATGAGGCCCTTTTAGGAAAAATGCATAAAGATACCATTAAGCATGTATAATCAAGAAAGCATGAAAAGCACTTCTAAACTATGTTAATTGGATCAAGATTTATGGAATTGCATAAAGGAAGATAACAACTACACTATGCATGGACCAATTATGTGAAATAAAGCATGAAAGTGCATAAAGAATCCATTAATGTCCTATTTGATGCTTAACACAAAGAAACTATTCTAACCTAATTCTACCGGTCAAAAATCTGCTAAACTACAATTGAACCATGGAAATAGCTAAACTAAGCTAACTAGCCGGACAAAAATGAAAAAGGTAAGGTGGTGATACCTCTACTGCAAACCGTAGCTCTGGTGAGCGGTCTGCACTGTAAACCATGGCTGAAAGCCATGGTTAGCAATCTGATAGGTTTACCCTCAATTTCAAGGGTAGTGGGCTTGACCTCCTTGTCCAAATTGATGTTCAATGGTCGCCTTCGGTGTCCTCAGACTGATTTGGTGGTTGATTCGCTGTGAAGGGCCTTCGTTTGCCCGAATATGCGCTTCTTGGCTCTCCTAGGCTCCTAGGGCATCCATAATGCAATTCATCATGAATCTTGGCAAGTAGGTAGGGGATAAGTGCAATAGCTCTCTCTCAGTATACTCGGTTGAGTGTACAATTCGATAGGGCTTCGCTGCTCAAATATCCAATGCTCTCTCTATAGTTTGCCCTAATTCTGAGGGGTACTTATAGGACTACCCAAGGGCTAGGGGTGGCTTCATGGAGAAGCCAAGATCAAGAAGGGGTGGTTAGGACAGTTGGATTGGAAGCTTCCATCCTCTAACCACCTTCTTCTAGATCAAATGGTCGTTCAAACCGATTTGGCTCGGATGAAGGCCAACTGAACTTTAGTTAAGACCGTAGGTTACAGCTGTGGTCTAGACTATAAACCGTAGGTCTCAGCCATGGTTCAGCCTATAAACCGTAGGTCTGGGCTGTGGTTCAGACTGATTAGGCCAAGGAGCCCAAATTGAGTGGTTAGAACCACTGCTCTATCTTGGAGTCTATCCAAGATCCTCCATATGGTCTTGTAGCATGTCCATATGAGTAGTCGCCCTCGACATGACGCGTTTTAGGTGTCTACAAGAGGCAAATTTACCAACAAATTATCTAGGGATGCCTTTATTTAAGGGGAGAATGAGGATAGATTTATGGAATCCAATTATTAGTAAAGTTTAAAAAAAACACAGCTGGAAAGGTGGATGGTTATCATTAGTGGGAAGAGTCCAATTAATTAAGTCAATATTACAAGTCATTCCAACATATTATATGTTCTTGTATACTATGCCAAAATCAGTTGATAGAAAAAGTTTAATCTTTATTATGCGGTCATTTTTGTGGTCAGGATTACATTATAAAAGGAAATTTCCTTTGGTGAAATGGAGCAAGTTGTGTGATGATAAAACTAGGGGAGGTCTCGGTTTAAGAGCTCTTACAAATGTAAACTTAGCTCTTAGGGAAAAATTTATCTAGAGATTGTACAAAGAGAGTAAAAGATAATGGGAAAGAATTCTTCTAAGTATGTTGATCCCAATGACCCAAGTTTAATATTTATTGCATTCTCTCTTCCAAATGGTTCTGCTCTTTGGAATAGTTTAAAAAATTCTATTGATCTTATGATTAAAGGTTTAAGATGGGTGGTGGAAATTAGAGAAAATTTTTATATTTGGATGGATACTTGGTGTGATAAAAAACCACTCAATCTAGATCCAGTTTTGAAACCTTGGATGAGATTGCTTCAAGATAAATACGGTGATAGGGTTTCAAAAATTTTGTACAAGGATCAAGAAGGAAGATACAAATGGAAAGAATATTTTTTTATAAGTATACAAGACATTGATGCTAGGAGGCAATTGAGTAGAAAGATAACAACTATGATTATTCTGAGGGGAGCCAAGGATAAATTGATTTGGGAGTTGAATAGCTCATGAGAATACACAACAAGAAGTGGATATAATATTCAACACCAACTTAATAAGAATATCACTAGAATATGGAGAGATATTTGGGATAGCCCAAGCATTCCTAAAGTCAAAATTTTTGTTTGGCTAGTAGGTCATAGAAGAATTTTATCCTGGGATAACCTTATGAAAAGGGGTTTTCATGGCCCTTCTCAATGTTTTATTTGTAAAAAGGAGGAGGAGAGTATAGACCATCTCTTGGGGCATTGCTCAATAGTCTAGAAACTATGGCAATGTATTCTTAATATGTTTGGTAAATGCATGGTGATGAATAGCAAAATTAAAGAATGGTTAAAGCAATACCATAATACTTATAAAAGTGAGGCTTTATAGACAATATGGGATATATCAAAAGATACAATACTTTGGATTGTATGGCTAGAAAGGAATAGAATAATATTTAAAGGAAAGAAAATCAGTTTAGAGGTAATGAAAAGGAAGATATGTTTAGCCATAGAGGAGTCTAAACCAACCCTATAAAGTCACCCAATACCTAATTTGGAAGCAGAGGGTCTTGATAGATGGAGTCAAGTCATTAAATGGAATTATGATATTGGGTACAAGAGAAGAAAAAATAAGGTAAACAATATAAAGTGGAAACCACCAGATGTGGAGTGGGTTAAATTGAATTTTGATGAAGCATCTAAAGGAAATCCAGGACCAGCAGGAGGAGGAGGAATAATTATAAATAATAGAGGAGAGATTTTGTCTCATTATGCTTTTAATAGTGGATTTAAGACAAATAATGAAGTTGAAGCTTGGGTAGGTTTAGAAGGGTTAAAAATTTGGAAACAAATGAAATGGAATAGAGTATGGATGGAAGGTCATAGTAATAAATTCAATTTTGAGGAAAGCAAAGGCTCCATGAAACATACAAGAGATAATTATGGAAATTTAAGATTTTGTTAAAGAGTTTGAATAAACCAGATTTACACATATATTAAGGAAAGGAAACAAATGTGCAGATAAGCTAGCCAATATAGGGGTTTTGATTGAGGATCGTGAAGTTAAATTCTCCTTTCCATGGTTAGAGGAAGTAGAAAGTTTAGTTGAAGCTGACAAAAAATGTTGATTGCCTAAATCTATTAATGATTAAGATTTACTTTAATGTTTTCCATTGGTAATATTTGTTTTATTTTGTAACAATAATGTGTTTTCATTTAGACTATTTATTATAATTTTTGCGGTTGCACTTGTGTTTCAGGAAGGAAACTTGCAATATAGATTTGGTAAAGCGGACTATGATAGTGCGATGTTTTGGAAATTACTCTACTAAGATGCAAGGCATAGATAGTAGAGGTGAAGTTTTGGCATTGTGAAGGCTACTATAGAAAAATGTCAAGAAATATGCTAAATTCTGGAGTAATTGTATTCATACAAAGATTGAAAAGACCCAAAAAATGAAAATCAAGAATTTAGACATTTTATATAAAATGATGTAGATTTCTAGTTGTAGCATCTCAATTGAGATGAGAAGTGTATATATTTGTAAACTCTCAAGCTCTAAATAAAAGAGATGTAATTTATCAAGGGTAGGGGACCCGATTACAACCCCTTTATTATCAAGAAAAAAAAATAGAATTTTATAAAATAAATCTCAAAATAATTTCCAAGTTTGGAAGAATATTATTAATTTTTTGTATAATGTTGATAGACACAATGCTCATCATGGGAAGTCTCAACTGCAAACAAAAAATCCTTACCTCTTGGTTATAGGATTTTAATAAACTAGAAGGGCTATCTACAAAAATAGAGTTAACATAAAGGATTTGTTTTGATATATGATAGAATAAAATTGTCCAAAAAATGGGTTTATCAAAATTAATTTTGATGATCCTTCTAAAGTAAATTCAAGAAAAATTGGTGGAGGTAATGCTTTTCAAAATAATGAAGGCAAAATTATCCTCACTTAGAATCATATGGAACTTCAACTAATAACTATGTAGAGGCTAGGGAACTTCTTATAGGGATCAACATTGCAATTAAAAAATATGAAAACATATTTTAACTAGGGGGGATTTACCAATTATCATTGATGTTATTGATAAAAATGGATGTGGGGATTGGGAAAAATAAAATTATTTTTTTTGCTCATCAACTATTTTTGGAGGCAATCTCTAATAAATATGAACATATATGGGGAGAAGGAAATTAGGTAGTATATAGTTTATTCGATCATGTTGTTGATCTTTATCTTGGTGAAATTCAAATTTTAGAAGGCAATTGGCCAAGTGAGACTCTATCTCTTAAATAAAATGATATCGAGGAGCTAATTGTGAAAACATACAATTTTAAAAAATGAAAAATGTATTTGATTAAAAAAATAAATGAAGAAAAACTTTGATAAAAGGGTAAGGTAGATTGAATGATCGAAAGAGAGCTCTACTAGGGTTTGCACACAATATCTCTACCATTGCATGCAGAAGCCTCATGGCAGGTGAAGCGAGTGCACAAGACATACACGCAATGGATAGGAGAAATCAACAAGGGCCTGTAGGCCCGTGGAGGAGTCAAAACATGGGAAAACCACAGGATGATGGTAGGATGATGGGAGGAGAAACTAGTATGGAAAACCCTTTTTGCTAAGTAGTTTTAGACACAAACAAAAGAGGATGGAAATAATGCCAATCTTATGTAGTTAGATCATCAATATCTAGGGAAAGTGATTACAAACCAATAGGACCACTTATGCATAGAGGATCACAACAATTTTTAGTTTACAACACAATCTAGTGGGGAAAAGTCCCAACCAGCAAAGAAATAGCCCCAAGGGTAGAAGAGACCAAGGACCCAAATCCAAGGAGCAGATCAAAGGAAAAGGGAGATTGTACAAAAAACCCAAATGGAAGCAAAGCTCTCCAAACCTGATATCCAAGCTCACCCGAAAGGACCAACCATAGTAACACCTATGAAAGAGAAAGATAATGGGGAGATACCCCAAAAAATGAGCTTCAAATATGCCCTCTGAGGAGGCCAAGCCCAGGCAAGAGGCATTAACAATCCAAGAATGCCAAGAAGAACATTGAGGATGCCAAAGGTGGATCCAAGGAAAACGAAAGCGGGATGCATGAGAGTAGCAAATGGGTCCCCGATAGTAAAATTGGAACCATACGATATCTAGGATGGCATAGATGCCATGGAAATAAGGGGTCTAATTTGTCGATTTATGGGTTTTCGTTCGATCCTACCGGTGTTCAAGCTATGGGCTACCAAATAGTGGAGAACCAAAGGTGAGTTTCAAATTTTTTATTATCCCAATGGGTATTTTCTAGTCATGTTTGCTACAGAAGAGGATAGAGAAGACATATTTCAAGGAGGGCCATGGTTCTTTGGTAGATCAAGGCTCTTCATGAAGCCCTAGCATACAAAATTTAAAGCGAAGGAGGAAATACCCTCAACTGGACCCGTTTGGGTCAGACTTTTTGGTCTCCCAATAGAATTTTGGAACCCGCAAGTCCTAGCTGCAATTGGTAACACCCTAGGCACTTTCATGATGATAGCCGATAGTACTCAAAAGTTTGAACATTTTATTTATGCATGAATCTATGTGTTGATAGATTTTGACAAACCCCTCCTAAAAAAGGTCACATTACAATTTGGGGAGGATACATGGGAACAACAAGTGGACTATGAGAATGTCCCCTTTAGATGCAAAATTTACCATGAATATGGCCATCTGGCTAAGGATTGCCCACATAAATTTTAGGAGCAAAAGAAAGAAGATAAGGAAAAGGTGGGATTCCAAATACCAAAGAAAAAAACACACAAAGAAAACCTATAACTAAGGAGAAGGAAGTGCTTTCAACAAACATGTTTGGAAGCCTAGCCATGGATGACCTCCCAGATGAAGAAGAAGATGGAGCTAAAACAGAGATTCTAGAAACACAGTTTGAGGAAGTACGAGGAGAAACAAATATGCAAGAAGTCAAAAGATCAATGGAGAAAACATTGATGGGGTAAAGCAGTAACAAGGGAGAACTAAACCAGATGGCAATGAGCTATCAGAGAAAGAATAAAGAAGAAAATAAAATAAATGGAAAAAGTACTTCATTAGATGGAACCACCAATAATGCATTGGTACCCTATACACAAGACATCAAAAGCTATGGGGGTGAACCAAGAACCTAGTAAAAATATGAAGGTGGACACAAATTAGAAGGTGGGAAGAAAGTCCAACCAACATCACGTGGCAAAGGAAGGTCAAAAATTAATTGAGGAAGGTAAGGTTACGATACTTACCCATATTTTTAACCCTTGTTACTGATGAAAGTCATTACATGGAATATTAGAGGACTAAAAGGAAGTCCTTCTAAACAAAATGAGATAAAAAGAATGATTCAGATAAATCGGCCACAAATGGTCTTCCTCCAAGAGACAAAGGTATCTTTCGAGGAAATGGATATAATAAAAAGAAGGATATGGCAACCCAAGAAATATCCTTGAGTTCCCAAGGAGCTTCAGGGGGAGTTACATGCTTGTGGGACCCCAAAGAACTAGTGGTACACTATACAATTGGTAGTAAAGGATTGATTGGTGTGGTAGCAAAAAATAGACAATATGACCAACAAATTCTCTATCTGAATGTATATGCCCCAAGCACCATTGAAGAAAAGAGGAAGCTATGGAGGGACATAGACTATATCTCTTCATAATTTTTTAGAGCATGGATATTGTTGGGGGGGATTTCAACACCATTCTCTCTCTAGAAGAGAAGGTGGGAGGAAATTAGGCTCTAGATGGAGGTACAAATATCATGAGTGAGTACATGGGACACCTGCACCTCATAGATATCAAACCTGATAATGGTTTTATGACTTGGTCCAATAGGAGACTAGGCCCAACTTGCATTTTGGAAAGACTAGACAAGTTCTTGGTATAAAAAAATCTCTTGATACAGGGACATATCCCGAAGGTCAAAATCTTAAATAATGCAAGGTCGGATCATTGGCCTATAATGATAGAAGTTTGAAAAACTAATCCAAAACAAGCACCCTTTTGGTTCCAACTCATGTGGCTTAGAGATAAATCATTCAGACCACGAATGCAATAATGGTGGTAGGAAGGAAAACCGAGACATGGCACACAAATGTTTTATTTTTCCAAATGACTATAGTATATCAAAAACAAAATTAAGAGATGGAATTGGGAGGAATTTGGGGATGTCACAAAAAATAAAAAGAAATTTATTGAACGACTAGAGGAGCTGAATGATCAAATAAGAAAGGAGGGGCTCACAAAAACCAAGGCCAAAATAGAACTGGATCTCACAAACCAAAAGGAGGAATGGGAAAGAAGGGAGGAGCTATTGTGGAAAAAAAAATCCAGAATCAAGTGGCTAAGAGAAGGAGACAAAAACACAAGATTCTTCCACAAGTCCCTTTTAGCCTGGAGGACATATAACTTCATCTCTTCTATGAAAAATGAAGAAGGGGAGATGATTCACACATGGGAGGGCATGAACTCGATAGCAATGAACTATTTTGCAAATATGTTCATGGTTGAGACCCTGGATCCAAAAGCCCAACAAGAAATGCTACAAGAGATACCCACACTCATTACAGGAGAAGAAAATGATATACTAGGTGCACCAGTAACAATGCAAGAATTGTAGGAGGTAGTGTTCAAAATGCAAAAGGGGAAAACTCCAGGTCTAGATGGATTCCCTATTGAATTCTACCAAGAATTTTGGGACATTATGCAGGAAGACCTTCTGGAGGTGGTAGAAGAGGTGAGAAAATCCAAGGAAATATTGAAGGAAATCAACAAAACTTACATAACACTAATACCAAAGGCAAGGGAAGTAGAAAATATAAGTGGATACCAACCAATAGCATTATGTAATGTTTTATTGAATATTATCACCAAGGTCATGGATGAGAGGCTAAAACCACTTTTGCACAAAATAATCTCCCCCAAACAAGGTGGATTCGTAGAGGGTAGACAAATAGTGGATGAGATAGTGCTTGCCCAAGAAGCAATACATTCTATGGAAGCACAAAAATCCCCCACTATGTTCATCTGACTAGACCTATCTAAAGCCTATGATAGAGTGGATTGACACTTCTTAATCTAGGTTATGAGGAAATTTGGGTTCTCTGAGGAGTGGAAAAATTGGATCAAAGGTTGCATATCATCGGTCTCATACTCAATTATCATCAATGGATGCCCCACAAAGTTATTCCCAACATCAAGAGGTATTAGGCAAGGGGATCCCCTCTCCTCGTACCTATTCATTATTCTAGTTGAATGTCTAGGGAGAACATTGGCTAAGAATAGAGATAATAAGAGACTAGAGGGAGTTTTAGTTGCTAATGGAGCTAGCCCGATCACCCATTTATAATTTGTTGATGATTCCACATTGTTAGGAAAAGCAACAATTAAAGAAGTAGCTAGAATAAAGCAAATCCTAAACTACTTTACCAAGGCAACAAGCCAGATGGTGAATAATGATAAATCCAAAGTAATCTTCTTCCATTGTTCACCTTGATAGGAGACCTTGGTATTGGATAGACTTGGTTTTTGGAAAACCTCACTCCCAGTTATCTATTTGGGGGTCCTAATAAAAATTGGTAGACAAAAGGAGGATTGGGCATGGTTGATAGATAAAATCAAGGGTAAAATTTGCAAATGGACAAATAAGTGGCTATCATCAGGAGGGTGTATTACCTTAATCAAGTTAGTGTTACAATCTATCCCCATCTATGTGTCATCGATTTTGGATATCTCGAAGGTGGTGCTTCGAGAGCTTGATCACATAAGTCATAGATTCCTCTGGATGGGTGCTAGGGAGGAAAGGAAATGGACCTTGGTAAAGTGGGAAACTCTGTGTTTGCCAAAATAGGAAGGGGGATTGGGTTTTAGATCTATAATAAAAAATAACAAGGCATTGGCTATAAAATTGTATTGGAGAATGATTAATAGTCCCAATGCATTATGGGCCAAAAATATGTAGAGAACAAGACCCCAACAGAGATTATCTGATATCATTTGTCTAACAGAGGTTCCCCTATTTTAGCGATACTCAAAATAAGAGAGAAAATGATCAAAGAAAGGTTGTTTTGGATAGTTTTTTTTTTTTACAATAAAAAAGGCTTTGAATCTATTAAACTTGAGAAGAGATTACAATACTTACAATACCTGACCACAAACAGAGGTAACTAAGACCTCGATCATCTTACCCATGAAGCCGATAATGTTTGGCCACCAATCTAGCTAACAAAAATATACAAGTATAAAAGGCCTGGAATAAAAACAACTACAACACATGTGATGTTGAGGATATTATATTACCTTAGGTTTATTTATAAGCCTAAGTTATTTTATTGCATTGTATTATGTGTGGCATAGTATGCCCACATTAGATATTATATTTCTTGCATTTGTATTTATGTAATTTATAGTATGCCCATGTTGGATATGTGTTTGTTATTTGTTAGGATGCATAGTTAGACTGTTAGAGATGTGTTTTGTCATCTAGCAATTAGTTATTTGTTTGCATCCATGTTTGGCAAGTTGTTATCCCTACATATCTTTCAGTTAGTAGTGGTTAGCTTTGCATGGCAAATTATTACAACCACTGTAACCTACATGATTCTTTGTAGCTTCAATATATTATATTGCCAATAATGAATAATCAGCTTCACGTTTGGTATTTCCATATCACTAGTAATCATAGTCATAGGATAATCTTTGTAAGAAAGGAGACAAGGTGCCAACTTCATTGCTAGGTGACTAGTATTATTTTGTTGCTATTACACCATATACTAGGGTAGTTGCTACAAGGAATTGATTTGGACCATCCTGTAGCATCATTTTATGAAGCTCCTGAGGTGGAAGAGGGTGAAAATTAACCCTACACTGAATACCATTGACAAAATATCAAAGGGTAAATAGACTTGCCCTAAGGAAGACAAGAAAATTTTATCTTCTTTGAAGATCAAAGATATTTATCTTGTTTGGAGATTGAAGAATGAAGGAGAAATTTTGTTGTTTGGAAGATCAATGCACAAAAATTGAGGCCAATTTGTGGCAAAAAAAAAGCTTGATACGCATTGCCAAGGCAACACCTGGATTGTCGAAGAAGTGTCCAAGTGCTTTGGGAGGACCCCTCTTGTGCGTTAATAAGGAGATAACTGGGCTCATCAAGAATTATTTGGAAATTAATTTTTCCTATTTCCTATTTTATTTATTCCCTATGCCTCTCCTAAGTCGGTCAACCACCTTGTCGACCGATCACCCCAGCTGACCGGCCTTCACTGTCGATCATTGAGGTTGGGAAACCCTTTCCTCCTCCTCCTCCCCTTATCCCTCTATATTCCCTCCCCTTATATCTCCATTTTTGCCCTTCTTATCAACCGATGTGCAGTGCTTAAGAGAGCAACCCGCAATTGTTGACAACCCGCAACCACCGATAACCCGTGACTATCAACAATCGATCACCGCACAGACACTCGACCATTGGTGGGATGTCGTGGGCCACCCTCAGTATCAAGCAATATGATGCTGCCTCATGAAATCCGATGGTGCTGATCGTAGACGAGTTCCATTCTCGCAGTCGCAATGTAGGGCCTAATAAAAAATTGTAGATGAAAATTAAACAACTGACTAAGGTTTTTAAACCAACCTATCTCGTGCAAGATTCAAACCCTAAAGAACTCTCCCATTCATGGTGTGACATGTGGTGATATTGGGAAGTTCAAGAATCTTGAAAATGACCACTTGTAGATGGGCACATGGTGTTTGAAGTCTTTGATAGTTTTTCGGTGAAGAAAATCGTGAATCCGGATGCTTTCTAATGTTTTCGATAAAATTAAACTGTTTTTGGTTGGTTTAGAATTTTTCAGCAATAACAAATAGATTCTTGGTAGAAATTTAAATTTCTCAAGCAGTGTTTAGCTATTTCTGGAAAATTCTTGCGATTTCGATGCCCATTTGTAGTTTTCAACGTGTGAAAATAGTTTCTTGACAAGAACCCAACGTATTCTCCGCATTCCCAGTGTATTATTGGGTCTCCAAAAATTTCATGACGTTCCTGGTGACTAAACAAATTTTTTTGCAGACTTCTAAATTTTCTCGATAACAAAATCTTTTTTCCTGGTGATAAATTTATTTTTCGGCATCGTTGCCCATGTCTCGATGATTTGGTTATTTTTCAACATAATTTGCGGTTTTTGACAGAAGGAAAACACCATGCATTAAAAAACAACAATGGGATATATCCTACATTGGCCTCACAAGAGGCCAAGGTCACTTTATAAGCGCAAATGTGCTATATTTGAAGTGACCACCTTACAGTGGTCACCAAAGGTCCGCACTCGCACGTAGGCCCACGCGCTAGTGGTGGTAGCAGGCACTTAGTGCCAAGTGGTGGTTCATAGATGGTTTGACCTTTGCAGTGCATTAACCATTGGATGTATGACCTTTACAGTGTAGTGATCATTGCAAATATAAATTCAAAATTCGTAGGAGGATCCGTTGATCATTGGATAAATTCAAAATTCGTAGGCGGACTTGTTGACCTGTAGTTGACAAACATTTTTTTAGCCGCCCAAAGAAAAATTTCCTTCCCAAAATTCACATTTTTGAATTCAAATTTGGTGCCAAAACTACAAGGTGATATTTAAAAAAAAATTGTAAATTTTTATCAATTTATATTTGCAAAAATTAACAATTTTGCCTCCACAAAGCTAAAATTTTGCAAATTTGAAAGGCTAATTTTTCTAATTTTAGTGCTATTTTTATTTTTTACCCATTGCAAATTGGAAAGGTATGTTTTTTAATTGCAAAATTGATGTCATTTTTGTAAAAGCACTATAATAGCCCCTTTTATAAATTGGAAGGCAAATTGTAAATCTAGGTTAATTTTGCTTTAGGAATTTCACAAATTGTCCTAAGCAATTACCAAGATAGTCCCTGCAGCCACATTCTAGTCTAGCATATACACATCATCAAATTACTTTTGACCTTAAAATAAACATGGAAAATCTTACTATTGTAGTAGATATTTTGGTAGATAAAGTGAAAGATATTACTGTCCAATTGACTCCTAGTGATGTCAAAATTTATAACAAATCTGCCAACAAGGAAAAATGTGAGGTCAAATTGTATGACAGATTAAGAGATCTTGATGTCTTATCTACTTGGATTTTGGATATGCAAACTTGGTTCACCTATGCTAAAATTCTTGAATATGAACAAGTTGCTTTTGCCACAGTCAAACTCACAGGCTTAGCAAAAGTTTTGATTGTAGAAAGACAAAGCCACAATGCTGCCATGACTTGGAAAGAATTGATCCAAATTCTGAAGAACACCTTTTTCCCACCAAATTATCAAAGTGACCTCACAACCAAGTGGTATAGGTTGAGGTAAGCCTATAGTATGTCAGTTGCAAACTACATTTTTCAATTCAATAGGCTAAGGGTTCTTCTTGGTGTGAAATATTTAGAAGAGGATTTGATTAACAAGTTCACTCGTGGATTGCAAGATCATATTTTTAGGGAAATCAAACTTAATTATTTCCTCACTTTGGATGTGGTATTCAAGCATGCCATTCTAGTAGAGGAGAAAGTTGGTGCCTCTCATAGATCTCGACAAGAAAGCAGTTCCAAAGGCATGAATCAACATCAACAAAAGGTAAATAACACTTATCATTCTTTCCCTAATTCTTCTTCTCCTCCCACTTCACCTAAAGCACATTCTTCTTCTTCTCACTCTAAAGATTATTTTTCTTCAACATTGTATTGTGATTTTTGTAAAAAGAATGGTCATACAAAATCTAGATGCTTTACTTTTGAAAGAATGAAGAAGAAGAAGTCCCTAATTGTACAACCTACAAATGAGGAACCACAAGATGATCCCATTGTGACTACAAGGATAGAAGAATAATATCCAACTTTGAAGGGTAAACTAAACAAAGTTACCCTCATGTCAAATATTTTTCTAGGGGTTCATGACCATTTGTTTGTCACTCAAGCCCACCTTACTCATGATTTTTATATGGATTGTATCATAGATAACGACTCGCAAAATAATCTCATTGTGAGGACCATTATTGAGAAGTTGAAGCTTCCCACAAAGCCACATCCTCAACCCTATGCACTTGGGTGGAAGGATGTAGACTCTACATCCAAAATCACACACACTTACACCTTGACTTTTGCTTTTGATGATAAGTTTGTGGATAAAGTGAGATGTGATGTCACTGAGATGGATTGATGTGGACTATTGCTTGGTAAGCCCTATCAATTTGATAGGAATGCGGTGTATCATGCGAAGAAGAACACATACACCCTGGAATTGCATGATAAAATATATTTGATACAAAGCACTACACCCACATCAAATTTGATGCTAAGTTGTAGATAAGCTTGTAAGCCATTAAGTAAAGCACTTGTATTGGCTTCTACTTACATAAGTCCCACACAGGATAAAGAACAATCACCTCCAAAGACTCATGATAAAAAAAAAAAGCTTCACTTCCACAATTTGAAAAATCACAAGAGCTTGTGGTTAAGGAACCTATCACTCTCACTCATGAGAAATATATCAACCGTTCCATTGGCATCATTTTGGGTACACCTATGAACACACAACCACTTGCTCCACATATATTGCCTATAGATTTACCCTCTTCCACCATTTCACATACAGAGAAGGAGCAAGCTAAGGTAAATTCCTTCATTTAGCATCGGTAGAGCCTTTAGACAAGATAATACCAAATTTGCATAAGAATCAACAAGCACAACAGAGAGTGATGGGCAAGCATCACAATCCTCATCCATTTTAGGTTGGAGATAGAGTTTGGCTTCCTTTGGATAAGCGATGCTTTCTAGAGACACCATATCAGGATCCTCCTTTGGCACCTGAACCTATCATCAACCCTACAACAGTAGTGGCATTTAACCCTTAGCTTTCACTCATTACAAATAGAGTTTTTGATACAAAGACTCATCACACTCGATAGGGTTCTTCCACTTATTATCTTGTCGCCCGTCGCGATCACTTTCCACATATGGCTCGCTAGATTCATCACCATAATATGGCCTATGACTTTCCACATTTATTGAGAGCATTGGGGTCCAATGCTTCTATGGTTGGAAGGAGTGTTGAGGATACTATATTACCTTAGATTTATTTATAAGCCTAAGTTATTTTATTGCATTGTATTATGTGTGGCATAGTATGCCCACATTGGATATTATATTTCTTGCATTTGTATTTATGTGAGTTATAGTATGCCCATGTTGGATATGTGTTTGTTATTTGTTAGGATGCATAGTTAGACTGTTAGAGATGTGTTTTGTCATCTAGCAATTCGTTATTTGTTTGCATCCATGTTTGGCAAGTTGTTATCCCTACATATATTTCAGTTAGTAGTGGTTGGCCTTGTATGGCAAATTGTTACAACCATTGTAACCTACATGATTCTTTATAACTTCTATATATTCTATTGCAAATAATGAATAATCAGCTTCACATTTGGTATTTCCATATCACGTGAGAAGCTGAAAATTCCTCAACTCACAACATAAACATAAACAAAAATACTGGAAACCTCGCAACCAACTCTTTCCTCCAAAAAATTGCACTCTATCCCTGAACAATAATGGAAAAAAAATAGCCTAACTAACTAAGTGAACACAGTTCTAGATAGTGATTCTTTATTTTTCAATGATCAATTAGAGCACTGGTAAATTTGTAGATTTTTGGCAGTTAAGTGTGCAGTTGTCTTTACTAATTGATTTGCATTCGAATTAAACTTTCTATAAACATGATGAATCTGGAAGGATTTAAATAACTTTGTCAATCTAATCACTTCCTCTTTCATGTCTTTAAGGACCAAATCATTAACTTTCCAATTTTTCCCTAAGGATTCTGTGATTAACTTGGAGTCAGCCTTGACAAAAATCTCTGTGATATTTTCTTGCAAAGCAATTTTCAATCCTCTCAATAGAGCTGCCATTTTTGTGTAGTTGTTTGTGTTCAACCCTAACCCTTTAGAAAAGCAAATTATATTTTATTGTAGGGGCCATACTAATTTCCTTCCTGATCTTGCTTTGCCCAGATTTCCAAGAGAAGATCCATCAAAATAGAAGGTCACCATAAATTCTTTTATGATGTTAATACCTATTGTTTGTCTCGAAGGAGTGGACTATTTTAAATTCAAACCAAATACCTCCAAAATTTCTTTTTACTCCCTAGAACAGTGTGCAATTGCTAGTACTTTAGTTAGAAATAAAATAGTAGCCTGTTCACTTATAGATATGATTAAATTTACCCATATTCTTCTTGAGTTTATGACCTGATATCTAAAGTATTTATCATTTCGAGCCTTCCATAACTGCCACATCAAGCAAAAAGCCATAGACCTGCATAGTTATTTGATCGGTAAGTAGTTAATTATTTGATTCAAAATATCTATAGCATCCATAAAATAATTTAACTCTCGAGTAAGGCATTTAAATATCTTTATCAACTTGGTCCATAGATCTGTTGACATTGAACAATTAAATATTAGATGATTTAGAGTTTCTCCTTATCTTTCACAAAGGCAACATCTGTCTGGACCAATCACACCCCTATTTCTTAGATTCTTAGCTATTAGAATCATACCATGAGCCACCAACCATCCAAACATCTATATTTTTGGAACCACCCTAGACTTCCAAACATGCTCCATTGGCACCTCTAGGGAATTATCTTGGTTGTCCTGAGTAGTTAAGAACATGTACACAAATTTTGTTGATAGATTCACTGGTCTTTCATTCTATTTCCATGTTGGTAGATCTTCCCCCTCTTGGATACAAATTCTCCTACTACCCAAGTGGTCTTTTAAACAGTTAAATCATCTTTCAAATGTCATGGACAGAGGTTTTTCAAATATGTTTTAAATACACAATCTCTCCACCCTATTGTGTGGGTCATTTTCATAAAGAATTCCTTGACTTCGTAAATGTTTTGCTATAAGAAATGAGCCCTAATGTTGTTATGATTTATAAATGTTTCTAGGGGTTTGGATCTAGCCAAGGACTAGTTGAAAATATTTAAATCACCTTATTTCACCACCCAAGTCAGATTCTCCTTAATGATCTTCAACCCTATCAAGATGTTTGACCAAATTTTGGTACCTCTCTGTTCTGGATTGAGGTTCAAAAGAACATATTTTGGTCTACCTCCATCATAGTATTTCTTCAATAAAAGGTTGGCCCAAGGAGCCTCAAAGTTGAGTGGCATTCTCCAAGTAGTTTTAGTGGCTAAATATTGGCTAACTTTGTCAAGTTGTCTTATCCCCACTGATATGGAATGAACACTCGAGAGCTAGATGCAATAATGAGCACGATGAAAACTGATTTGCATTCACACCAAAAATATATTTATAGGTATGTATGCCTTTACAAAGAGGTATTTAATGCACCAATCCATATGAGCATTAAATGTTGTACAAAGTGATCCGTGTGAATAGGGATAATATTAAATATTAATCCCTATCATTCCTCCCCACCCTAGAAGCATTGGCCTCCAATGCATCCAAAATAGAGGGAAAATCTCGAGCCAACTGTGCTGAATTGATCCAATTAGCTTGGTGAGGAAGCTCACCGTGGTGTGCAACCAGATATGAAGTGGATGAACCTTGGTGAGTGTGGTGAGTCTTGGTGTCAAACAAACGGTCCTCCTCCAATGGAAGCTAGAAATCTGGAACAACATCGGAAGGATAACTTATGGTCGGTGGGCTCTCTAGTGTGGACTCATGATATGGATGGAGAAGATCAATATTAACAACATCATGAATACCCAAGTGTGCTGGAAGGTCCAACCTGAATGCATTCTCGAATAGTTGTTGAATTATTGTGTAAGGCCTATAGTGGAGAGGTTTGATCTTGTTGTGTGCCTTCTTTGTAAAACTCTTATGATCGAGGTACAACCAAACTTGATCACCTCCCTGAAAGGAGTGTGGAACACAATGACAATGCATAGCCTATTTTTGCTACTTTTGTATCTGCTGTAGGATGTGTACAACCTTGGACTGTAGCTACTGCAAGTGCTAGATGAAGCACTATGCTTTATCTTGTGCTTTTGTATGTGGACTATGACTGGAGATGGAAGAGACAAGGGTAACTCATATGGAACGACAAGTTGAAACCCTTGACATACCTCAAAAGGACTATGACCAGTGGACGTATGAACTACTCTATTATATGCATGCTCAATATGAGTTAGACTGAGATCCCACTTGGCTGGTGATGCATGGTGGTAGACTCGAATACTTTGGAAAAGTGTACGATTGAAGACTTCTGTTTGACCATCAGAATGAGGATGGAATGTTGTGGAAAAATTAAGGGACACACCTAATAGTTTCCATAAATATCTCCAAAAATGATCAACAAAATGGGAATCACGATCAAACACAATACTTGTGGGGAGACCAAAGGATCACCAGATGACATCAAAGAACAATTTGGCTAAGTATGCAGTAGAACTTATTTTTCGACATGGAATGAACTTATCCATTTTATTGAAATAGTTGACTATGACAAAGACACAATCATGTTGACGGACAGTTATGGAAAAACCACTGACAAGATCCATAGAGATACTTTCCCAAGGATGGGAGGCAATGGGTAAAGGCATACTAAGACCAAGCCTACAGTTGGATGACTTAGACCGACTACATGGACACATTGTTTTAAATATTTGAGAACATCTCATTGCATGTGTGGCCAATAGAAGAATCTTTGCAAATGGTGAAGGGTCTTATGCTTACCAAAAAGACCACCATAGAGTGTGGAATGAGCCTCTCTTAGAAGGGATGGTCTGCTCTGAGTAGGAACACAAAGCTTATCTAGACGGTAAAGAAACCCTCCTTGAGATGGAAATATTGAAAGGGATTTAAATTGGAGGAGGATGGGTGCTGTAATTTGTGATAAAATATGGCAAAGTTGGGATCATTAGGATACTCAGTAGGCCAAGATTGGAAGGATAAATGAGAGGTTGTGACAATGGTTAAGGGAAATCGTATAGCACCAAGCATGAGGTGGATGAACTCGATCAAGTAAAATATCACAGTGGCCAAGCACGAGGTGGATGAACTCGGTTAAGGAAAATCTCACAGTGACCAAGCATGAGGTATACAACACAACACCCAAGGCAACAACGAGACGATGACATAGGGTACGACAGACCGAGGCAATAGCTAGATAGCAACATAAGGCATGATAGGTAAAAATAGAACCACTCACAAGGTGACAACTAGACGGTGATAGATGGTACGATGGACCGAGGCAACAGCGAGGACGCGTCAAATGGCAAGATGGACAGATCGTAGCAATGAGGATAAAATGCATGATTGGCACAACAAATACAGTTATCAGGTAGGGTTTGATGGAAGGTGGGATAGGAGGGGAGGGTAGCCAACATAAGCTGGCTAATCCCTAAGGTGCACTATGGGGATTAAAAATGATGGATATCCCCCATGCGCAGACAATGTGGGATAAACCCATAATAAACTTTCTACGCTTGTCACCGAAGAAACTTGTTCCCATCGAAAACGAACTGCCAAAGCCAAAACCCATCATCGAGAAATTTTTTCTAAGCACGAAACTTAGGAATTTGATTTATTTACTCACTAGAATTAATTTTTCTTGCCGATTTTTTTTTACTTGCCGAAAATGCAAGATTTATGCATAATCGATGCATCTGCTACCGAACTTCCTTCGATGGCAGTTTGGTGGGCGTTCAATGATGTCATCTCTTTCGTATGGGGGTTTGCAGATTAATATTCCACATAATGGGTTTAGTATGAAGGAGCAGGAGCAGGGTGGTGATGCATATGTCATTCAAAAACATCGAATGGCTCGAATCCAATGGCCTTGTGGATCATCTTAGGGGCAGACATCAGTGGAGCGATCTCTTTCAGTTAGCATGGATGCATTCTATTGTTGCATGGTGTGAGGGGCACTCATCGAGGTAGTTGCATTGCGCAGTGTAGTCAAAAATTTGTCTATAGATCAAATGTGCATCGATCGTTCCACAAAATTCTTCACAAGGAGTAGATCTACTCTGTCTTCAAATGTGTAGACTAGGTAGATCTAAACTGAGCACCAAAGATCTTAATCCAACTGGAATGCAATGAACGAAAAGCCAAAATTATGCTAGGGTTTGGAGGGTTGTGTTAAATGAATGATAAATCCAAGTGCAAAAACTTGGATCAAGAGTCGAGGTTTGAGGTTAAAGGAACCCTAGCTAGCTAAAGGTCGATGACCAGAGGGACCTCCGCAGAGTTTTTGAATGAGAAGTGCTCAAAAGGTGTGCGAAAAATGGAAGAGTGTTCCTCCCAAGCCCATATCTGTTGGTGGTTTTCTCATTCCCCCTATGAACCAGCCTGGCCTAGGGGAAGAGGATACTTGCCAATCCAACACTCGACTTTGATACCACTGATATGGAATGAACACTCGAGAGCTAAACGCAAGAAT
Source organism: Wollemia nobilis (assembly GCA_028583015.1). NCBI lineage: Eukaryota > Viridiplantae > Streptophyta > Pinopsida > Araucariales > Araucariaceae > Wollemia > Wollemia nobilis. The sequence goes on from JAQPPZ010016717.1 coordinate 3,969,500, forward strand.
GAGCACAATGAAAACTGATTTGCATTCACACCAAAAATATATTTATAGGCATGTTTGCCTTTACAAAGTGGCATTTAATGCACCAATCCGTGTGAGCATTAAATGTTGTACAAAGCGATCCATGTGAATAGGGATAATATTAAATATTAATCCCTATCACCCAGACCCCCAAACTTTTTGGGTTTGTAGATCTTAGAGGTGGAATTTCTTCCTCCTAGTTTTACCTCCAGATCAAAGAAAAATTTTGAATTATTTTTCCATTTCACTTATAGTCTTAGGAGCTAAAAGTAAGGACATACAATAAATTGGGATTGCAGTTAAAGTTGCCAAAAACAATGTTCTTTTACCTTCCAGGTTTAAAAATTGATTTTCCCAACTGCCTATTGTTATTTTAATTTTATCTACAACGTAAAACTAGTCCACAACTTTACGGTTGCATGTTATGATAGGAATGCCAAGATACTTGATTGTGGAATTATCTTCTCCTTCTTGGAATTGTAGAATTCTGCAATTTTTCCTCTTTGAATAGGGTTGTGTATTGAGCAAAAAATGATTCTTTTTTCTCTATTTATCACACTCCCAGTAGCTGAAGTGAAATCTGTCATAATATTTTGGATAGCCTTGGTTGCTTGAATGATAGCTAAATCCATTAACAATGTGTCATCTGCAAAGAGGAGATGAGAGGTTCCTTTCACATTGGTAGTAGCACTTAAACCTTGAAAATTGTGCTTTTTATAACTTACTTGGAAGGATCTACTCAGCCCTTCTGAGACTAAAGTGAAAAAAAAGGGTAATAAAGGGTATCCTTGATGAATAATCCTTGATTTCTCAAAGGAGGATGGGCCCCCATTTATTAGAACTGCAGCATTTGGATTACGTATGCATCCCTGCACCCAATTTGTCCATATATCATTAAATCCATTTTTCTTTAACGCCTTGCTTATAATTTGCCTATCCAACCTATCATAGGCATTAGAGAGACCCACCTTGATTTTCATGGCTCTGTTTTTATTTATCATTGGAGAATGTAAATTTTCTTGAGCTATTACAATATTATCATGTATGTGTCTACCAAGAATGAATCCACCTTGTTCCACTAAAATCAAATTATTTACGAAGGGCTTCAATCTGTTAGCCATTAACTTCGTTATTATCTAATAAGAGGTATTGCAAAAAGAAATAGGATGAAATCTCTCAAAGGCTACTGCATCTCTATTTTTAGGAATGAGTGTAATGAAATAGGTATCGATAGCCCCTAAAACTGTACCATTATGTCTAGATTATTCAATCATTTTGACCAAATATTCCTTTATGATTTTCCAACAGGCCTTATATAAATTAACCTAAAAACCATCAGGTCTCAGGGCCTTATCCAAGCCCATACTCTTGATAGTCTCATAAACCTCTTCCTCTGTAATGGATTTCTCTAGTTACTCATTCATTTGGTGTGACCAAAATTGGTATGCAGTTGAGAATTCTTTGTTGTGATTCTTCATTGTTTTATGTCCCCTCATTTAAGAAAGACTCAAAATAATTGATTGCTTCCTTATTAATTAAGTCTTGATCTTTATCCTCCTCTCCCTTTGAGTTCTTAATCATGGAAATCTGATCATCTCCCCTTCTTTTACTAGTTGCCTTGTGGAAGAAGGATCTGTTTAAGTCAAATTCTTCAATATTTTAATCTCCAAACATGCTCTTCTCTTTCCTCTTCCTTATCAATGATTTATTTCCATTTTTGCTCTTCCTGGAATAAATAATCATCCCAACCTTCCTCTAAGATTTTTTGCTCAGTTTGAAGGAATTTTTCTTTTGCTATTCTTACTTGTTCTTGTTGCTAAGATATGATATTTTGAGTCCATATCTTTATACCTCTTTTTACATTAAGTAGCCTCTTATGAAATTGATACATTTGAGATCCATGATTAGGGGGCACCATTGTCCCACCAAAATTTGACCCGAGGGATAAACTCTTAACACTCTATCAACATGGGTAGAAATTTAAAAGGAGAATTTCTTACTTTCAAAATAAATTGAAGTTCAACAACCATTGGCCAATGATCAGAGCTAGTGCCTGAGACTACCCTTGTTTCCACAATATTGGAGTCAGTAATTAAGCTTTCATATAATAGAAACTAGTTTAGCCTTTTAGAAATCATCACTTTCTCTTTTCTTCTATTACTTTAGGTAAACCAACCTTCTTTGGGTGGAATGTCATTGAGTTCAAACTGTTGAATTCCCCCAATAATTTTGGATCATACTTGATCATTGTTGTTGAACGATCCTCCTTTCTTTTCATTACTATCTAGAACTGAGTTGAAGTCTCCACCTAGAATGACATGCTGATTTTGTAGATACTCCACTAGATTCCATACTTGATGCCATATTTCAAATTTGGCAGCAGTATTGTTAGGTCCATATATGTTGATTAAATTAAAAGTTAACTTTAGAGATGTTTCAAGGAATTTTAAACAGATCCAATCACTTCCTAATATTGTTTCAATAATTTCAAAAGTATTGCTTTTCCATAGAATGGTTAAACCACCTGATTGCCCACTTGCACTAATTACCACTACTTTACTACCTTTCCAAATATGATCTTTCACCTGTATAAAATCTTCTTCATTCATCTTTGTCTCTTGTATCACAATAATATTTGGTTTTTATTAAATGATTTTTCGTCTCAAAGATGTTCTTTTTTTAAGGGAGCCAAGACCCCTAATGTTCCAAGAAAAGTACTTCATTTAGCTATTTTTTTCCCTGCTCTCATCCTAATTCCTTTGTCCTCAATCATGATATGGGTCCCATCAGCAATTAATTATCAAGTTTGCTTCTCCCGCATTGCTTTACTATTGGGTCTACCCACTATTTTAGGTGGACCTCCTATATCTATTTCACAATATTTTTTTTGGGAAGTCATTTCAATGTCGTGAAATATGAATACAAATTTTCAAATCTCTACAGGTGGATCTGCCCCTCAAAACTCATCAGAGATAGGTAATGCATGCGACAGCGAGAAAGTAGGCCCCGATTCAGAACCAGATGGTAAGGATCCTCCCGATAAGGGACACATGTTTAATGGGTCCCTCTCTCAAGACTGTGATTCCTCTCCTCGGTCTTATGCTAAGAAATTAAAAGGGTCTACGAAACCTCCTTCGGGCAGTGGAACCCTCTTACTCCCAGTGGGTGAAGACCTGGTAATTCCTGAAACCCTAATGGCGGATTACATTTCTGTTGAATCCCACAATCTGGTGGGGAAATTTATTGGAGGATGGCTAGATATGGAATCTATTCGGTGGTGGGCCTATACCAAATGGAAAACCCTAGGCAATATGGAGTTGGTTGCCCTTTCAAAGGGCTTTTTCCTCATTCGACTCAACAATGAAGAAGATGCCTCCCGGATCCTTACCAGGGGTCCTTGGTTCTTCGATCGAAAGAGTCTCTTTCTTCGGAGGTGGGGTGAAGATTTCAACCCCGAGATGTAGAGCATAAATTTTGCACCAATCTGGGTTTGGTTTCTAGATCTGCCTACCCATTTTTGGCACGAAGATATTTTAAAGGGTATTGGCAAATATATAGGCGAGTTGGTTGCAATCGACCCGGTGACCAGAGCACGCACTCGCATGGTACATGCTAGAATTTGTGTTAACGCCAATCTGGATTCCCAGCTTCCCACTCAGATAAATTTGGTTTATGGCTCCTATCGTAGATGTCAGGCCATAGAATATGAGAATAAGCCTGCATTCTGCATTGAATGCAAGGCTTAGGGCCATCTCAAAACCCAATGCCCATTGCTAAGAAACTCAAAGGAGATGAAATTCCCCAATACCTCTCGAAGTGGGTTGCATATTGGGCGGCAACAAGGCAGACCCCTACAGGGCAAGCAACAAAGCAGCTACTACCAGAAGAAGGATCAAATTCCAAAAAATTCCAAAGGAAAGCAGATTGAAATCCAAGATTCGAAGAACGATCATCCAAAGGTGAGTTCCATTTTTGCCTTCCAAAATCATTTTGATGTTTTAAAAGGAACTACTTTTCATGGGCCTAAACCTGGTGAGGATGACATTACCTCACATCTAGCTGAAACCCTAGTTTTTGACCAAGATGAGCCTCAATCCTCGACCAGATCTGGGCCCTCCAATACTGTCTCAAAACCTCCATCCACCCCTGAGGGGCATATAGAAATTGGTAGTCCCATCTCAAACAAAGTGGAGAAAGAAGATAAATATGATTTCAGCCCCATTAACACTAGAAGTCTCAAGAAAGATTCTATTGACATCGATAGTGAAAAGAAAAAAAGGGAAGACCCTCTATAAATGATCAGAAGAAAAAGGAAATAGAAAATGATATTGCAAATGGTACCCATAAAACCCTATTCCAAGATCTTCTCGGATAGGAGAAGGATGAATAAAAAGACCCAAACCTCCCTTGCAATAATCTAAGGGAGGCCAAAAAATTTTCAAAAATTCTAAATGAGGATCCTCTCATGGAATGTGAGAGGCCTCAATAGTGTTGTCAAGCAAAGGCTTGTTTGCACTCTGAGGAAAGAACATAGACCCACTATCATAGTTCTACAAGAAATGAAGATTGACCAAAATAAAATCCAGAAAATCACAAATTCTATCTAGAAAAATGGTGAGTTTGCTTTTTGCCCCACTCAAGGTACGTCTGGGGGACTTCTCTGTATTTGGGACTCAAACAAGTTAGAAGGCAGAATCATTTCCTCTTCTGAAAAGGTCCTCAATATGATGTTCTTCTGTAAAAGCAGTAATTTCTCTTGGGTTCTGTCCAATGTCTATGCCCCTAACAATCCTCTCAATCGTAGGGGCCTATGGGATACTTTGAGTCAGATGAGAAGTGCTTTCTTAAACCTTTCATGGATTATCGTTGGAGATTTCAACTCTCTCCTTTTTCCTTCTGACAAGCAGGGAGGGAACCTGATGCCCTCCAAAAGCATTGAGGATTTTCATAACTTTGTCACTGATTGTGAGCTGATGGATGTTCAGACTAAAGGGGAAAAATACACCTGGAGCAATAGGAGAATTGGGGATCAACACATTCAAGTTAAACTTGATAGGGTTTTTTGTCTCAAGAAGCTATACCGATGATGGGTGATGGCACTCTTATCTATCTTCCCAGAGTTGGATCTGATCATTGTCCTTTATTGTTTGAAGTCGATAAAGGTCCTTGTTTCAAAATCCCCTTCATATTTGAAGCTATGTGGACTCAACACCCAGATTTGTGGATGCAAATTGTTGACTGGTGGTAATTTGACTATCATGGGTCCTTTATTTTTAAGGTTTCTCAAAAACTTAAGTGTGTCAAAGAAAATATTCGAGTCTAGAACAGAGAAGTTTTTGGTAACATATTTGAAAATAAGGAGAAGATTTTGCAAAAGCTAAAAAGTATTGAACTCCAAATTCAGAATGGGTAGCTCAATGAACAACTCAGAAATGAAGAGAGACAAGTTCTTGTAGACTATCATAATGTACTAGCTAAAGAGGAGACTTTTTGGAGGCAAAAATCAAGGGCCCTTTGGCTCAAAGAGGGGGACTCTAACACAAAATTCTTTCATGCCACTACCCTTAGGCACCAAAGTTCAAACAAAATTAAAGAATTAACCAGAAGTGATGGCACCATCATCAAGGATATTTTTGAGATCCGAAATGAAGCTTCATCTTTCTTTGAAGGCCTTTTGGGAGCCAACCCCCAAAATACTACCCAGGCTGGTAGACAATTGCTCCACCATATTCCCAGCCTAGTCACTTCAGATATGAATTTGACTCTTATCAAACCCCTCACCCCTGATGAAATTAAAGAGGCCCTTTTTTCTATGCACCCTGATAAAACCCCAGGCCCTGATGGGTTTTCCCCCGGTTCTACCAGACCTTTTGGGACATCATTGGGCCTGACATTTGTAATGCCATCATTGAAATTCAACAAACTAAATCTATACCCAGAAGTATCAACTCCACTTTCATTGCCTTGGTTCCCAAAGGGCCTGTTTGCAAATCTATGTCAGATTTCAGACCCATTAGTCTCTGCAATGTTCTTTACAAAACTCTCACTAAAGCCATGGCTACAAGACTCAAGGAGATCCTTCCTCAGATCATAGACCCTTGTCAAGGTAGCTCTATCAAAGGAAGAAATATTATTGATGGTGTTATCACGTTACATGAAGTCCTTCATTCTACCAGCCTTAACAAAAAAGTTGCCATGTTTTTCAAAATTGATATGAATAAGGCATTTGATAGAGTTAACAGATATTTCCTGATTTTTGTCCTTCTCAAATTTGGATTTCATAGGGAATGGGTTGATCTTGTTCACAATTGCATCTCTAATCCTTGGTTTTCAATCCTGGTAAATGGATCTGCAGTAGGGTTTTTCCCTAGTAATAGGGGCCTCAGATAGGGAGATCCTCTCTCCCCCATCCTTTTTATCATTCTTGTTGAATCCTTGGGTAGAGCACTCAAAAATGCCTGCTCCAATGACATAATTTTAGGCATTAAGGTTGCATCCAATTTAAGAGCCCTATCTCACCAGTAGTTCATTGATGATACCATCATTGCTACTCATGCTTCTGTGTGGGAAGCAAAAGCCATTAAGAGTATTCTTGATACTTATGAGGAGGTTGCAGGTCAGAAAATAAATTATATTAAAAGTAAAATCTATTTCATCAACACTCCCCAAGAGAGACAAGCAAATATTGCACGTATTTTTCAATGTGTTATATCTCAGTTACCTACTCAATATTTGGGCCTCCCTCTTTTCACCAGTGCTTCGAAGGAATCCATGTGGAGTAATGTTATTGAGAGGATTAACAAAAAACTTGTAGGTTGGAAAGGGACCCTCCTCTCTCAAGCAGCCAAAGCCACCCTGACAATGGCTTATCTCCAAAGTGTTCCTATTTATTTCATGTCCATATTCAAAGTTCTTGCTACTGTCTGCATGAAAATTGAGCAAATCCAGAAGAGATTTTTGTGGGCAGGTGTCGAGGATAGGAAAATATTTCATCTAGTCAGTTGGGACAAGGTGTGCTCCCCAAAAATTTAGGGGGATTGGGGCTTTGAAGAGTTTTTAATATGAACACAACCTTGTTAGCCAAGCAAGCATGGAAGGTTTTCACCAATAACAACCTTGAATGGGTCTCAATTGTCAATAGAAAATATCTTCAAAATCATTGTTTCCTGGATGATGATATTCCTAGAGATGGGTCCACTTTTTGGAAATCAATTATCCAAACCAGATCTCTTATTCAGAAGGGGATAAGGTGGCAACTAGGCACAGGGAGCAAAATTAATTTTTGGACTGACAGGTGGATTTCTAATCAACCGCTTTCAGAGAACAATGAAATTGTTATCTTACAACCTTTCCTGGACACTTTAATTGGTAGCAAGGTTGAAGATTTCATTGATATTTCATTGGATTCCAAGTGTTGGAAATATTTTCATATTCCATGTGCTAATGGTCAAATCTCTGCTACCTCAGAAGTTCTCAAAACCATCCTAAATGCAATAGTCATCCCCACTGGTAATTCCCCTGACTCTCCTTTTTGGAAAGAAATTGATTCTGGGTTGTTCATTATTAAATCTGCTCATGATATGACTATTGATTATCAAGTGGTCCATATCCCTTATGATCGAGTGTGGATTAAATACCTCATTCTAAAAGTTGCTCATTTCAGCTGGTTGGCCATTCAAAATAAGATTCTAATGATTGATAACATTATGAAAAGGGGTATGTCTATCCCCAACATATGCTATTTGTGCATGAATGCCTAGGAATCTACCAATCACCTCCTTCTAGAGTGCCCTTTCTCCAAGATAGCTTTGGATCACCTTATGTCCACTTTTCATATCTCTTGGGTTCCTCCTAATTCGTTGAGTCACCTTTTCACCCAATGGCCTACTCCATTCAAAAATCTTAGATTATCTTCTTTATGGAAAGTGAGCCTTCATCATATCTTATGGCAATTATGGCTTGAAAGAAATAGCAAGGTTTTCTCTTCCTCCTCTAAGGATCCCATATCTATAGCCAACAAAGCTATTGCCTTTGTTGTCAAGAATTCCTAGCTCTTCCCTTGTCCCAAACCACCTGATTCTAGATTGGAGTCTATTATATTCTCTTCTTTAAATATTCCCTGCAACTCCAGTTCTAGTTTACCAGCCCCCCATCCCAGAGTGGGTGCCCATTGGATTCCTCCCCCAAGTGAGTGGCTGAAACTTAATTTTGATGGTGCCTCCAAAGGAAACCCAGGGGATGCTGGTGCAGGTGGCCTAGTCAGAGATAGCAATGGTCAAGTTATTATGGCTTATGTTGAGTATCTAGGGTGCCAAACAAATCATTTTGTTGAAGGTCGTGCACTATGGAGAGGGCTAGATCTTCTCAAGGATTATAAATGCAACCTTTTTATTGAGGGAGATTCTTTGAACATTATAAATGCTCTTAAAAACAATAGGGTGTCCTCTTGGAATGTCAGAACTATTGTTTAAGAAGCTAAGAAGTTATCCCAAAATTTCAATGATATCTCTATCAACCATGTGTACCATGAAGCTAACAGACCTACAGATATTCTTGCCAATTGGGGAGTTACCCATAAATCTCTATCCATTTGGAAAGAAAGCTTTCCCCAAGAAGTTTTAAATGCTACTAATAATGATTTGGTTTGAAAGTTGTGGTCACAGGTTTTGGTGGGTCAGCTTCTCCAATGCTGACTCTACCCTTTTCAGCATGATGTGTTTCTTTGGTTCCAATTCTTATGGTGAAAGTTTTTTGATTAGCGTGACTCTCTACCTTGCTATCAGTGTTGGCATTTGGTTCTCCCATTTCCCTTCCGTGAAGTATGCAATGTCCCAAGATAGGCCCTATCAGTGGGTTTACCTCGTGGTTGTCTTCTCCAAGCATGTCAAGTCCCTGAGTAGGTCTAGGCTGTGCAATTGGATGTTATCAAACAATGTCAATATGCGTCAAGTCTTGAGATGCTTAATTTTATGTCTTGTGAATTTTGAGATTCATTATTTCAGTCATTTGGCACTCCCAATCCTATCCCAGCCCTATCATGTGCGAAGTCTATCCTGTGCCATGTCTATTTTTTTGGTGTCGGTTCCCTATGGAGAATTATTACGTGGTCTACCAATCACACCAACTCAACTTCCAGAAAGGGCGTCTATTGTACCAAAAATTTCTATATTTACATCCTTGGTCTGTGTCAGTCCATTGTCATCTGGTTTTGTTCATCGTTGTGTGTCCTAGGTAGTAAGAAGCTTTTGTGGTCTTCCTTTCTCCTCAGTCTTGCCAATATGGCCCTGCTTGAGCCATCTACCCTTCAACTTGATCCCCTATCTCACACCTTTCTGGAAGCTCATGGTCTCATTCCATTTCTAAGCAAGTTCAAAGGGGTTGAGCAAGATATCACTGAAGCCTTTGTCATTTCATGGAATAATGGTTATGTTGTTGTGCGTAACCTCCATTTTAGAGTTACTATTAAGTTGATGGTTGAGGTGATAGAACTATCGATGAAAGGGTGAGCGGTGCGAAGAGATCATCATAATTGGGAACTTGAGCTCCAGGGTTTCCCAAATCATTCGAATATTTTCAAGTGGAAGGGTGTTGTTGTTGATCATGAGTCATTGCCTACGCCCTGGCCCACGGTGTCTATTATAGTTTTTATGGATATTTTGCGAGCTTCCCCTACATGGGTTTTTGTCATAGCTCCTTTACAAGTTTTTCAGATAGTTACTTCTCTTAAGCAACCCCTGCGTGGGTATTGCTCGGACTGCATTTTTATTTTTCTGACGTCAGGCGTCCATCCAACCTTCTCTGCTATTGTTTGGACCTTTTTCTTCAGGTTGTTGCTGGCCAATATGCAGGCCTGTGTCATCTTATGCTATTGGTTTAGCTACCAGTTTATGTACTTGGGTTTGGGGCCCATTTAAACCCCACACTTAATCAATTTTACCTACCAAAAAAAATCAGGAACAAGAGATGTTTGTCCAGATTTTGTAATGTCGATCCACTACATACTAAAGTGATTTTGTGCTCCCTCTTTTCATGTTGTTTTTTGATTTATAGTTTCTTCATTTAGATCCTCTTTGATTCCTCCGTCTGGTTGAGTCCCTTTGTTGAGACTATCTTCAACTATGTCCACTTCAGATCCCCCAAACTATTGTAGAGCCTTGAATTTGTTGAAATTTTTCTTTTGAAAATTTTGTTGTGAGGTGAATAGCCCTGGTTTATTCTGTCTTTGTCCTATTTTGCTACGGACCTGCTGGTAACCATACTTATTAACATATTTTGTTTGATATTCCGCTAGAGGGATCTTAGGACAATAACGGGAAAAATGTCCATACTCATGGCATCAGATACATTTGAAAGGAAGACATTCATAATCTAATTTGTGTTGAATCTGGAAGGAGTCCACATTAATCATTACTGCTTCTGGTAATCCAATTTCAATGTTTACCTGGACACCATTGCACCATTTATCTTTGCACCTTTGATGAAGATCCAAAATTTATTACCTATTTCCTCCAGTATTGAGTTCTTTCTCAAAAACATAGGTAAAAAGGGTAAATGGACCCAAACTGGCACTTCCCTTAGGTTGTCCTCTAATGGATTGAAATTGATATGCCGTGGAGCTAAGTACAAACCACTTCTGCTCATGAAATAAGGGCCCTGCTCAAACACCTTTTCTCTATCCTTTGAGGAACTAAAAACAACTATGAAAAATCCCCTACCTTCCATGGAAATTTCAATGCTTCCTTGCACCTTTGGCTTCCAATTGACATCAACCCAAGTCCTAAGTGCAGTAGCTCTACGTCATATTCCACAAAAATGACAAATCAATGTTTGGTTCTTCAAAAGAATGATTTTATCATTGACCTCTTGGATTCTCACTTCCACTGATGGACTACCATCCAGCTTTTTCACAAATACCTGGTTTTCCTTTAATTTTTTATCAATTTTCTTGCCTGAGATTTTTGAACCACCCTTTGTGCTTTAGACAAAGCCACACTTGATGAACCTCCTATATTTTGGTTTGGGAGGGGCACAATGGCCCCTCTAGAAGCACCTTTCATAAGTTGAAGAGACCAGGAAAACATTGAATGACTCACAAACTTGCTAGGGTTTGCACCATCCTACCCAACCTTCAATTCCCATCACTTGTTCTCTATGTGTTATATGTTAATATATATAGTATTTAAATTATAAAACACAAATATCACTTCATTATAAAATAGATAAAGGACTAATAATCCATAACACAAATGCCACACCTTTTTTTTTTTTTTAATTGAGTAAATACTTCATAGGAAGTAATCCATATGAATAATGTTCATGAAACTTAGGAATTCTTGTTTTAGATAGTTAATAATGGAAAATAAAAAAAAATTAGTTAGACTCATGGGATGGACATCCATATTTGGTGACTCAATATCCAAAGTGGACCCCAGTGATAGAGGAGCTACATAGAAAGTAATGGATAAAAGTAGAAAAATACTCCAAGGACCAAACACAAGAACCAAAAGTTGGAAGATACTAGATTCCATAGAAAGAATAGCCAATCCAAATTCCAAGGAGACTAGCAAAGGAGATTGACCAAATCATACAAATGGGAACATTATCATCGTCATATGATGAAGATCGATTTAGATGGAATAGTAGGACTAAGGGGTTGTATAGAATAGCATAGGGATACAAAGCATTATGCCCTAACACTTCTTATACGAACTAGGATCTATTCACACAACTGTAGATGTAAACATTATGGCCAAATGTTAGGTTCTTCAATTCATTACTTCTCCACAAAAGGGTAATCATAGGGGACAACTTATTGGTGAGGAGAGTCTATGGACCTTTTAGATGTACATTGTATATGGAAGAGAATAAAACTTTCAACTACCTTTTTATAGAATGCCCCACAATGATGAAGTTATGGAAAATATTGACATATTTTCTAGGTTTGCATTGGACCAATAATCAATCCATAGAAGAGATCTAGATAGTATGGAAGAATCAACAAGGATTATGTGGTTATGTGGGACAGATAGTATGGATGGGGATGACGATCCTACCTTGGAACATCTAGAATGAGTGGAATAGAAGGATCTTCAAACAAGATATTAGAGATATCCATTGTATGTGGGTGAAGACCATATCCAATATAATAGAGACTATCCAATTCATGTTGAAGCAACCATAAAAATCACATCAATTATGAGAGAAAATAATGGCATGACTCAAGATCACTCCCCAGATAGACAAAGATAGAAGAGTCAAACCACAAGACAAAATGATGGATAGAACCCAAAAATTGTAGCGATCACCATTGGTGTTTGGAAAGGTAAATACAGATGGGACGTCAAGGGGTAACCCAAGTAGGGCTAGTGTAGGGGAATACGTAGACTACCAAACAATACCCCAACATTCACATTTACAACAAACTTAGGTACAATTTCCAACAATATTGCTAAGGGATATGGCATTTTGAGAGGGATGCAAGAGGCTCTCAAGGTAAGATGGAATAGAGTTATAGTGGAGTCAAAATATTAGTTATTGATTAACTATCTTAAATCCCTATTGAGAATCAAGAATGCTAGTTGAAGAATTTAGAGGATTGTAGAGAAAATCAAACGAATACAAAGCAATTTTGTAGAGGTGATATACACCCATATACCAAGAGAGCAGAATAAGGTAGTTGATGGTATGATAAATTAAGCTTTGGAAAAGGAAGATCTTATTTGCTATGGGCACCCTCCTAAGTGGTGGGCATATAAAATAAGTGAAGAGCTTTTACGTATCCAATATATTGATGATAAAATTCCTCGTAATGTGTAGAGATTCAATTTTTGTGACACTTTTTTACTGATTGGAATTTTGGTTCTTAGTACAATTGTTGAGATAGCTAAAATTGATGTATCCAATGCCAAAACATAGGTGAAAATACTGATGGGTTGGAAATGCCAAAGATGTAATATGATTTGATGAACAATATAATATAATCACTCTTTTAACCAAAAAAATGTAAGGTGGATCTATTATAACAACACATATAATATTATTTTTGTTATTTTGATGGGAGTGACCTCCAAAAGAAGCCACATATAATTTATTAAAAGAGAAAATATTGTTTATATATATTAATAAATTTTCCATTCATTAAAATAAATATGTTTCATGGCACATGTTTATTTTTTGCTTGAGAAAAAAGGGTTGTACTCAGGTCCCCCACCCTTGACAAATCACAACTCTCTTCTGTAAAGCTTGATATTTTACAAATATATTCAATTACCATCTCAATTGAGATGCTATAACTAAATACCTTGTCTTTTTCACAAAAAGTCTAAATTTTTTATATTCATTTTTTGGGTCTTCAATTTTTTTTGTAAATACAAATATTCAACATTTTTTTTCTTGACAATTTCCAATCTTGTTCATCCATCCATCCAAGTGAAATCTTGATTAATGATTATTGGGGTTTCAAAGCGACCCATTGCACTCTCTAAGAGTCATGACCCCCCGCGATTGAGGTTTTGTCTCTTCACCTCTACCAAGTGGGTGCATCTAGTGTCTTACACCTTGCATGGGAGCGCTAGTCTTGGGAATTATAGAGAAGCATGGGGTGCGGCTTCACCAAACAACCTTCAAGATTTTTATCAAGGTCGACTCCTTGTTAAGACGTAGTCTTTTGGTACTCATATTTTTTATGCTACACTAGCCTATTCTACCTGCCTTCTTTGGAGCAAAGAGAAAGAGAGAAAACATAAAGTAAATTGCATAAAGTCTATCTAGTCTATCTAACGGGCATGATGGGCAAAGAGAATGCAATTTCCATATTACAACTCATTGGGATGAATGAACACATGAACTAAGCAAGATAGTGAAATAAAACACAAATTTGACCATACAAACATGCAATATATATGTATAATCAAAATAGGCTTGGTGTCCCACACATGCAGTTGGCCTAAGGCTCGAGTCTAGACTGAGAAGCAAAATGGAAAAGGGATAGAGACAATGCCATCGGTTAGATACTTGACATAATAACAAAATACAACTCTCCATTTTTTGCTTATAGGAACTACTATTTATAATATTTATAGGTGAAGCTTGAAATTTAGCATTCCCTCCATAATGGCATGGGTGAGAGCATCGATGTCAGCTTCTGGTTATAGGATCAAGAAGATTGCACCACATTAATTTCTAGGGAGTCTAAAGCTAAGTGGAGTTAAATCACTATAAATTCCCTCATGAGTGGCATACTCCTCTTTTCATAGAGGTCATTTAATGATCCTACCTTCCTTCATGGAGAAAAGAGCTCAAGTTTTGGCTTTGGTTGACAAGGTTGTTTTGGTGACCACAACCTCATATTTCCTTGGCTTTCAACCTATCTCGATGACTCATACTTTCTTTGTGTCAGCTCAATATATCTTAGTAAAGGTTTGGTTATAAACCTCCCCTTCGATGATCCAGTTACTTCGATGGTCTTTCCCCTTACTTTAGATCAGTCCCTAGTTCGGTTGTTGTTGTTTATGATGTTCCTTGTTTCTCCTTATGGTTGATTCTCTAAGAATGACCTTGCACAAGATTCCATTGGGTCTCATTTTATGGGTACACTTCTGGTCCCTAGTGTTTTTTCCATGCTCTTTTTCCCTCTCTCGCCTCTAAGCCTTTGAGGGATATTTGTGAGGATTAGTAGGTATGTTGGCCTTATTGAATCCTTACTTGACTCTTTCAATCCCCCTTATTATTTATCTCCAAGGCCCTTGGGTTTCCCCTAATAGGCATGTTTCTTATTCCATTGAGCAACTATATTTGGGTATATAGAGTGTTGCAACCCAATTTTTGAAGGAAGATAACTCAGTTTTAGGGCCTTCATGTCTGTTAGGCAAGCAAATCCTAGTGAACCAAGTTTTTGGAGGCCTCATCATCAAGGGAACCCTTTTAGTCACCATTGGGAAGGCTCAAGGGTTCCTCTTGATGATGGTATGAGGTTTAGTCACCACCAAAAAGGCTAAAATCCCTTTCTAGCTTGATCTGGATGGATGACTATTACCTCAAGGTGGGGAGCTTCAAGCATGTTATTAGTCTTTGGCACAAAACATCCTTTGTAGGTGCTTTCTTCAAATTAACTACTTGGTATGTAGATGGAGATTTATGGCCTTTCATTTGGATGGCTCAAGTGGTAGTTCTTGCTTGTTTTTATTTTGGGATAGGAACATGTCCCACTATAGTGAAAATTTCACTACAATGATGGTCTTTGATGATGCCAAGTTGTCATTATGTCACTTGAATATCCATAATTGCTTTGTTGGTTCCATGCATCTGCTAATATACCCTAATATTTTGAATAACTGGTCTTGTTGCTCCTTGATGTTGTTGCATCTCTTTGAAATATAAAAAAAAACATTATGCTTTTTTTTCCAAACACCATCATACTTGATATTTTCCTGACTCCATGTAGATCTAAAATGTTGATTCCTCAAGCTATACATCCATGATTGTTGTCACTCGGGGTGGTGTAGGTTTTTATATGTTACAACCTTAACCCGACATTCTATTTCTTTTGATTCTTCAACAATTTGTTTTTTAATTTTAAATTCTTCTTGTCAATGTTCTCTCTTATACCTGTCTTTTAGTTCATCCTTGTTCACTTCTAATAAGGCTTCCTTGGACTTTGTTATTGCTATTACAAATTTAACTTTTGAGTTTTCTAATAGTTCTTCAACTTGTTCCCTTTCCATAATTTCTTCTTTCTTCTCCTTGGATCCTTGCTTCTTAAACATTTCCTTCTAAATGCAACCATGAACTTGCACATTGTCATCTATAATTTTTTCTTCTATTGTATCCTCTTTATTCATTTCTTTTAGTTCCATATAAATCCTTTTTATTTCTTCTTCATATCCTCTTATGGTGACCTTCAAACTAGCTATATTTTCATATAGGTTCCACTAAATTAAGAATATGTGCTCCATTTCATCCCAGGTGAAATTCCTTTCCTTAGCAAGAATTGCCCACCAATCATAAGCTTCCTCTCTTAAAAGATAGAAAAATATGCATGGTAACTAGAATATAGAGATCTAAACTTCGTCCACCATTCTTGAGCATCACATCATTTCCAATGAAAATTGGTAACTCTATGATCTCAACACAAAAAAAGTCCAAAAGCAACTAGGGTTTTGGATAAAAAACAAGGGTTTTTCAAAATTTTCTTTCTTTTTTAATCTCCTCTAATCCTTTTTTTCAATGAGTTTACATAGGTTTTTATGAGGAATCTTGGTCCCCTCATACTAAGTGGGATTTTAATCTTGGACCTCTCAAAGAGAGGCCAAAGTCCTTACCACTTCAGTAAGCTTGCAGCTTTAATCTCCTCTAATCCTTGCTATCACTAGTAGAACAATTTAAATGCAAAGTAATTGACATAAAAAAGGAATATAGTCATCCATTACAAATTTACATTAATCCATTACCAAGTTTCTCCTCCAAAGAGACTGTTGTTGTTGCGAATAAGCATGGATGGCTTCAACAACATACTGGTTTTTCTCGATGGTGGCAGCAATAATGTTGGAAATTTATTTTGTTGATAAACAAGAAATTTCAATGGAAACTCAAATTGCTTCTATTTTTTAGTTTTTCCATGGCACATGTTATTAATTCATACATTAACCTTTCCTTAATATTTCCCCATTTATGGAGGTTGGCATCTCAAAACGCTCATACTAAAGTTCCAAAAAATTTGCTTAGTTTAGGCTATATAGCCTATTCGATGTTGCCAAGATTCGAATCTTGGTATGGGCTACATAATTTGTATGCCCTTAACCATTGAACCAAGACCTCTTTGATGAAATATATAATATGTTAAAGGATATTTTTCACTTTCTTTTAATGTATAAGTATTGAGAATGGTTTAGTGTTCCTTAGTCATACAAATTTTTTTCTATAGATTATGAAAAACTCAAATTTTTACATACTTTCCCATTCTACAAAGAAATTTTTCCTAAATTACTTTGTTTTTATTATTTTCCTCTACACATACCTACTTTTTGTACAAGTAAAACATACTAAATTCATTAATTTCACTATGAATGAATGCTTTTTCGGTGTAGTCTTGTTATTTTTTGTGTATGCATGATTTTTATATAGCGTACTTGCTTTTTCATTGCGTGCATGCATTTTTGTCAATTGGTTATATGGGATTGAAATGGGCCCCACCTGTATTACATCATCACAACATAGTGGTATTACAACTAAGCCTGGATATTATCCATGTATCTCTTGGCAAGATTTGAACCTTGGTCTCCTCTTTAAATATTGAGGAATCTAATCGGTTGAGCTAATGCCACTTGATGCATGCATACATTTTACATTATATGAAAGATTTTTTACTAAGAATGCAAGTATGATCTACACATACAATATCTAACATTGACCAACAATAATAAATAAGTGCTTTCTAGTCAAGGTTTTTTCAGGGCCTTTGAATTTCTTGAAGCCATCTCATGTAGGGAATTCTGACCACTATTTGACTTTGACATAGATAGATTCAAAATAGGTGGGATCCTATAGTCTTGTTTTCTTTCATACTATAAATTTTAACCTCTACTAGAAGTACCTCTTGTATTTATGGCTTCATACATTGTGGAACCATAGGTTCATTTAGGCTTTGATCCTCACTTGAGTGCTTCATTGTAGGGCTTGGTTGTTCTTCATCAAACATCACCTTCTCTTTACTACACAATGTAACACAATAATATTCCTCTACAACACCTTTACACCATATAAAATTTTTCTTTCTTCTTCATTTAACCATTTACAAGTCCCTATCTATAAAAGCCACACTATCTTCAAATTTGTGCTAGATTTATTCTTAAATATAAGGTTGGCATTGATAAGAAGACCAAATTTATAATATTTCTTGCACCAAAAAGTAATATTTTTATAATCCATCTTTTTTCTAGTGGAACCCCATACTAATGTATAACCTATTGGTAGAACTTTACTCATATCAACCTCCACATAAACATGAGCATATGTAGTCTTGAATATTTCTTTGGTTGACTTCAAAGGAAATAAATTTCTCGATGGTATTGCTATTATGTTCTAGATTTTATGACATCTAAAATACAAAGGAAAATTTAGCAACCTCGCCTATAGTGGAACACAAGATGATTTCCTTTAAAGGGTCAAGATCTTGAAACCATGGTTCCCTAGATAGCCTAGATTCACCATGAAATCAAGGTCCTTTGTTGTAAATGATATCCTTATTTACCTCTTCCATAACAAATCCTTGGTCACATGGATAAATTTATATCTCATATGAAATCAAAGGTGACTAGTTTTGGTGTATCCACTCACTTAAGGTAGGGAGAGTGAGCCAAAACCCATTAATGTATATATTAAACCTTTATCAAGGAGAGATAAAGCAAAGTGTTAAATTTAATTATTTTCTAAGCTATCATAAAGAGAATCAAACGCTTTTTCCATGATAAATCCTTATCTATGAGTAGGAAGGGAAGTAGTGCATATTATGGTAAGGTCATTAAATCAAATAACCAACCCTTGATGATGCAACCCAATATTCCTATTGGATAAGCCTACATTACTTTTGTGTCACCTCCTTGAATGAGGCTTTAATTAGAATATTCATGTATTGTAGATCTATTCTACAAATATCTTGGTTTCCATTATAGACCTTGCATGTCAATCCAGGTCATTGTGTTGGTAAAATATTCTTCATGATAGTAGAAACTCTTTCAGAATTCTTGCATGCAACATCAGGATTCCTACATATTACTTCATATACTAATTTTGATGCATCTTCTTTGTAAGAGTTTGAGTCTCCTCTATATCTTTTATATGTAGGATTTGATTTAGATTTTGCAAATTTTCCCATAATTGGTTCTTTGAAGCTACTCTATATCCCTTAAGTTTATCCAATCTATTAGAACCAAAATATCTCCCTGGTCAAAGAACTTAGTGTCTTTTTTCTTCTTTTTTTAAGTATATGAAAAAACCTACATTCAAGTATTTAATATTAATATTTATGAAGCCTAATCCAGTATTTCACTTCATGTTTAATTCTATTTTTTTGTTGCAAATAAATGTGGTTTTGACACATTAAAAAATATGTTATAGAAGGATTTTTACCATGACAAAATTTAGACAATAGTAATTAACATTTTTAGTCCCTATGGGACTATAACATTCAATTACCATGGAAGCTTTAAGCAATATGACCAAATGGTTGTGAATTTTACTTTTATCTATAGTTTTCAAATAGCATTATTGTTAACTATGTAATTCAATATTATAAAATATATCAAATATCATGAGTTCAACTAGTTAAATTCCTTAACTTTAAAAGAGGGGACCTAAGTTTAAATCTTGTTAAATGAATGCATAATCTCCAAGTTGTTGTAATATTTCTAAGTGGTCATGATATAATGAGGGGTGCCCATTTCAATCCCATATAGTCAATGTCATCTACATAATATAATATAATATATGAATTAGAAGGTCTTGTTGAGACATAATACCCAATCTCTCTTAAAAGAATTTTATAGAACAAATTTTATGCAATTTGTATATTTTGTTAGGTGTTTGCTTCATTTACTGTGATGTTGAAAATGTTGTTAGGATAGAATAGATGGTGCAAGCCAACTCTTATCTAGTTCAACTTCCTTGCCTTCGTCAACCATAACTTAGTATCACATAATCATGTCCCCTAATATTAGAGCTTTGCCATTGTTGATCCTTGTGTATATAGACTACCTTGCTTTATACTAGCCCCCTTGCTTCTACCATAGATATATATACACACTAACTATATATACACACTTATTAAAATAGTCAATGGGAGTACAAAATAATAGTTAGAGAGGGTGCTTGGTGTTGTTTCCATTGTGAGTGAGGTAGGAGAGAAATTGTAGGCTAGTGAGGGAATTTTAGTGTATCCAAAGAGCAATGCATTGGTAGTATGGAGAATCAAACCATGCTTAATTATGTTAACAATTTTTGCTTCTGAGCATAGTAGCTCTATTCCCATTATAGAAGCAAAATTTATTGTAGAATACAATAGTCCCATTGCTTGTTTAATTTTTGAGGGCTCTATTTCTCATCTAATTAAAACCATAAAGGAATCTAACCTAACTAGTGTTATTGTCCTTAGTTCCATCCATTCCAAAATGTTATATATTAGGGAAAAATCTACCAGGGGTTTCAAAACTCTAAGTAGGCTTGATAGAGGAGGAAAATCCACCATTAAGACACTATCTCCTTGAAAATGCTTTCCCTATAAAATTTGATCTAGTGTAATGAAACTTTCATTATGACTTTGATATATAAAAGGAAAGCACAACTTTGAAAGGAAAAAGAGAACAAAATAGGAAACATTTCGAGGGGAAATACATTGAAATATAGAAACATATATTGGAATTGAATTCTATAGTCTTCATAGGTGCATCCTTAGTATACAATTTAAATAAGAATATTCCACTATTTACATGAAGGATGATACCGCTTGAAGTTCGTTAGACACAAAGATATCTTGAGTCAAGAATACATTGTGCTACTCAATTCTACTTTCCATGAGTTGAACATGTAAAGCCTATAGATTTTTTGGATACTAGCAATAGGGAGGATGTTCAATTTCACTAGAATTTCATGTTTTCCATGGATTTGGTGCTAATAGAGAACCCTAATACAAACTAAATCTGATAGAATAACCTCTTGATTTAGTGGCATCACCAAGCTTGATGAGAATGAGGTGATGTTGTTACGCCTTGCACAAGAGCATCACTCATGTGTCATCATGGCCAAGGTGAAGAGGAAAAACAATACACTAGAAACACCCACCCACCAAACATGACACTTCTATATCCATTGGCTTGTTATGCCCCCTTTACTTCTTGATATGTGTACATCCCAAGCATTACCCACACTAGTGTTGATTTTGAATGTAACTCTAATAGACTCCCCTCCTTTACATGCTTGAGACTTTGTTAGGTATCATGACACCTCACCTTACCTACTGCATATAAAATTGACTATTGCTCATCCATATATATAGAACATGTGTCCACCAACATAATTCATAAATCCAAATCATTCAACATCTAAGCCATAGGCCACCCATAGAACACTTGCATTCAACACCTCTAATGAGGTGAAGGTTAAAACAATGATAAAGCAAATAGAAAATGTACATTAGGCAATATCTTTGCTCACCAATCATGGAGTTTTAGTGCCCTACACCTGTAGGGACTTAGCCATTACATGGATCTTTTTAAGTTTACTAATCCATATGTTGAATCTATTTCTTATTAAATGATAATTTCATATCATTCATATTCCAGTCCTTAAATTGAAATTATAGTTGGACTTCATAATCAAGGTCACATGTGATTCAACATAAGAATACTAGATGGGGATTAAAAGTGGGATCAAATGTGTAAGTTGACCATTTTATAATCATATTTTTTTTCTAAATTTCTTCCTTTTTACTTTTTTAATTGTCTTAAAATTGTCATTTGAATCATTAGCATGTAACCAAGTCTAGAATCATCTCATGTGTACATGATGCAAACCAAGTTATTCATGCATTTACCACATAGATTAGATATAATCAAGGTAATATTTGCATCTAAATTTATATCATTTAGAGTGGATACAAGATCCATCTAAATTGCATTAACAAATGAGAAGCACTATAATCAATTTTATTTATAATTCAAAATATTTATAGGTTTTGTAAGGAGATTTATTTTGTTGTTATTGGTAAATAACATGATTTTGAAAGGGACCCTTCCCTTTTACAACTTATGAAAATCCATGAAAAATAAATGAATCAATCTAGGCACAAAAAACAACTTATCTTATTACAAATAAAATTCTGCATTTTCTAAACAATATAACCTTTTTTGACCAAAAGTGCGATGACCAAAATAATATAGTCTAAATAGACTACTATACTGCTAGTTATAATTTCCCACCAACAATGAGAAATTATTAAATTTAGTTTGCAAATCATGTGAACAAAATGGAAATAAACTTGTCATTAATCTGCAAACATTGTCCCTCCAATCACTTTGGATTCTATAAAGTCCATAAACCCCTAGATGCACCATCAACAAGAACCATTTCCATCTGAGTTGTTTTCCAAATTGAATTCTTCACCTTCTAAAAATTGGAATCATCCATTTTAATATCTTGTAATAAAATAATATCAACCCTCCTCTCTTTTCTTAACTCTCTAAGAATCTTATGTTTAGTCGGGGTATTTATACCTTGAATATTCCAAGATAGAAAATTCATTTTGTACCAAGTTAAGGAATTCTTCCTTCTCCCAAAGATAATTTCTTTACTTCCCATCAACTACATCCTTAGCAATGAGTTTGGTTTTCAATTCTCAAATATTTAACCTTCCTCGAGAAACTAAAATTCCCAAATCAACCTTAGATTTACTTTTACTTCTAACAATGTTTTTTTGGATAACCTTTTCCAACTACTAATCACTAGTAAAAGTCAATTTTCCTCAATCTTCTTCATCCTCAAACCCATTCTGAATAATGTTAATATTTTTATTTTTTCTCCCATAGCCAATCAATGTCACATTCTATTGAGGAGTGGTTTTTCCTGAAACCCTCGTTTCTATGTTCTTTTCCTTTAGCCCTACTAGAGAGTGTGTTGTTTTCTCAATATTATCTTCTACATGCAAAGAAGAACCTTAGTAATTATTTTCCTTTTCAATCAAATCCTCGATCATTAGTTCATTAATACCTCTAGGTTGAGTTTCTAGAACAAACTCTTCCCCTCCAACAATGTCATCCCCATCAAGGGTAGCAAGAACCTCAAAGCTATTTGGAGATGGACCCTTACTACTTTCACCAATTTTATTTTACCCCATAACTTCCCCTTGCATACATTGTAAGGAGAAAATGTTATGAATTTAGTCAAGATGGAATCTTCCAAAAGGATCTAAACCAAATTTATAAACTTTTGAAAATCTTTTTATTACATACAATTTTAATTGTTTAAGCCAACAACCCTATTATACATAATGTTATATTTTAAAATCATATTATGCATTTTTGGTCATATGTTGGGTATTGAGCATAATTATTTTTTTATGCTAAATACACTTATTCATTCTATGAAATGTGTTTTAATCAAAAAACTTTAAATAAATGTGATAATTTATAATTTTTCATTTGGTGAACTGAGTAAAGTTTATAACTTTTAAAATATATTTTAAAAAATTTGTACACCTTTACTACTAGTCCTTTCAAAAATAAATGACTCTAGCAACCAGTATTTGACATTAATTAGCTATGGTTTTCCATGAATTAATCACTTCAATTTTGTGTTTCTTGTCATTTTTAGTATTTCTAAAAAATGTGAAGCTTCATAAGTTTTACTTTCTTAAGATAAGGGGTTTCAAATAAATTTTCTAGTGTGTCAAATTAAGAACTATGATATGATGTGGTATCTGATTATAGAAGGACACCTCTTCTTATATTTGTGTATCTTTATATCTCTCAAACCTTATATTCCTCTTTTTATATGGACATGATTTTTTGCTTACCAAATAAGATGATGTCAAGCAAGGGTTACCTCCATTACTTTATGCTCACAACCAAATAATGAAGCCTCACATCACCCATCATGGAAATAAATCCAACTTATCATCTTCTCTTTAATGAAAAAAATTCATGTGTGACAAATATCTTGCTTTAATGTCTAACTATTTCTTATTATCATGAAAGCATTCCTCAGTTATCTCTAATATAAATAACTATATCATTCACTATAGTTATGAATATTTTAAATCCTCCCTAAAAATGTTGACTGCTGATTTTGAAGATATAGGATTTGGTTCTTATTGCAAAAAAAATGTAGAGGCAAATGCACATGAGTAGACTTGTATATATATTGATAGGAGATAAGGTTTTGGTGTTAGCATTCACACTAGATTCTATCTTCAACTTTTCCAAATATTTGTTTACATCCCTAAATTTCTCACTAATTATATTTGTTTCTTGTATTAAAATAAATCCATGACAATAAAAACCTATAAATTCTTTAATAACTTTTTTTTTGGATCTTATTCATACCCCTAATATTTCAAGATGAAATTTTCATAATCACTTTTTATTCTTATTGTGGCCTTAGTACCATTATTTGTTAACACTTGTGATATGTTTTTATGGTTTCCCATATTGATATCCATTTGAGTTTCTTTTTCTCTTTTGTCTTGCTTGGAGCATCTTCCTCTTCCTTTTGCATTTCCACCAACACACCAAAAAATATTGTATAGAGAATTTACCCCCTAACCATAAGAAGCTTGAGCAATGGATGCAATATTGTAGCCTTACATCTCTTCTAAAATATTTCTTGCATTGTACTCTATTTTATTAGCAATAAAATCATTATATTATTATGCTTATGTATCTATGTTTTGATTTATTATACTCTATTATTTTTGAATTGTATTTTATTTTGATCTTAATTCAAAATTCTAATTTTTGGATCAATGGTATTAGAGTAGTCTACATTTTAAATGTATGTTGATCAACACGAGAATAGGGCATTGAAAGCTTCGATATGAGATCAAGATCCCTCTAATTACTTGCCTTATCATTTTAAATGATCTCAAATGAGAATTAAAATTTGTAGTGAAAAATCACTACACCAAGAAAATCCTACCTCTAAAGGTAATTTTGGTCATGACATATCCAAAGCTGAAATTCAAAGTTGAAATGAAGAGACCCAAAGCCCCTACTACTTATGAAGCAGTTGAAGCCAAAATACCATCCAAAGTCCAACCAAGGATAAATCCTTGCTACCAACTAGTGTTGAACCTAAAGCTCCCCGTACCACATCTAGCTGATTTGCCAAACCAAATCCAAGCAAGGACTCAAAAAACCTTTCTGATGTCATCTAAAGTAGATTGAGTTAATACTTGGGACCCTTAAGCCATTTAAATTATGGCCAAAGGAAACCCATTCTAAATAGGGGCCAAGTAGAAGGAAAGCAAATGAATCCCTAGTGCATTTCTTAAATGATACCACCAATGAATCTTGAGGACTAAGGTTCATTCCTCATCCAAGTAGAAGGAAGGTCTAATGTGGCCAAGTATGGAGGTAACAATGCAAGACCCTTCCCTTCCTAAAGAGGGGCTTAATACCTAAAGGATAGGGGAAAATAGAGCAACTTAAAGATTCATTGGTTGTGTCATCTTCCTTGAACTTCCAGGATTGTTGGATTTCCAAAAATCTCCTTATGATCCATGGTTGAAGAGGAGTACCAAAGAGCAAGGAATCATGAAAGGCAACAACCACGACCTCCAAGGGATGCACTAAATAAAATCTTCACCATGCAGACCTGTTAAAGGAGCATGGGAAAGGTCAACATTCACTACAACCACCATACCAACCCATCATGACCAGACACAAGGGAAGGGATGATGATCTATTTTTTTTATCTTGGAACCCCATAATCAGGTATAATTTCCTAGGTAACAACTAAAACATTAAAGTGGCAACATGGAGGTTAGCCCAAGGGGCAATGCAAAAACCAAGGCATTGATGATCTCATAAGTCTATTCATGGTGATTTCTAGCACAAAGTAGCTCAATGACACAACACTTAAATCAACATGCCAACAACATTTATGGATTCAAATATCCAAGGCCTCAAGATCATTCCATATTAATGTTGACTAGCCTAGACAATTTTTAACTCAAATTGTAAATTCCTACGCAAATTTTGTGGGGAAATTCTCCACTTCTTATAAATACCTCCTTTATTGTAAGTATCAAAGGCCAGCCATACTCATGCCTAGTATTTACCCTCATGTGAGGTTTTATTTCATTCTCTTTGGTGTCATGGATTGGATTGAGTCTTGTATTTTTTGTCTAATTAGTTTTCTATCCTATCTTATTGGCATGTATGTAATCCAAAGTTCACATAAATAAGAAGTTATGACTATCTTAGCATTTCTATCCTAGTTTTTATGTGGGTGTATTGTATAATGCATGTTTGAAGATATTGTGTTTCTTGTGTGTTGTTGACAAGAATGCATGTGTTCACTCAACTCACCATGGCACAGACAGTCTCTTATATCTTTGGTGCATCATCATCTGTAGCTTAGGCTAGTTAGGCTAGATTAGTTCTTACTACTTTTCATCATTTGCTTTCAGTTATTTTACTACATTTTCCCTCTTTCCTTTTCAATGAAAAAGCACCTGCTAGGTTAGGCTAGCATAGGAGGAAGATATCCAAAGATCACACCCAAGCAATGAGCTAACATTGGTATAAAATATTGGAGGTCATCCTATAGTCACCAAATCCTAGACATTTGCCTTCCATACAAGTTTTCTTGCCATTTCCAATCATTATTCACATTTATTTATATATATTTATTTTATATATGTTTAAATATAATATTTAATATTATATTTGAATATATATTTAATAAATATGTATTTATTTAAGTGAACTAATCCTAGGCATCCAATTTCATTTAATATCGACCATCCATTTACATCAATCCGTGCCACACCCTAGATTTATTATCAACCCTTGGATATGCTTTAATCTCAACCACATGATTAGTGTTGTTGAAAATCTGGCATGCCTTAGGTTAGATTATAAATAGGACCCATTTTGATGGCTCAATACCTAAGTCTTTTACTAACCCTAAGTGCCTAGGTTCCCTAGATTTTCTATGCCCTGATCCTTGAGTGCTAAAGACCTTGTAATAAGCTCTTAGTGCCCTAGCCCTATTCCATCTGTCGCATTCCATACCCCTCACTCGCCATCACTACCTCTGCATCCCCCACCCTCACCTGATCTTCTTCTGTAGAATTTTCCATCAGCCACCATGCGCCTTCGAGCACTTCCTATTAACACCAAACGCCTCTAGATGCCTCCCTACCAGCACCAAGTTCCCACGGGCATGGGCATTTTACACTCCCATTCCTGAAGTCCCCCCTAGCCTCCGGGTGATGCTAGGGCATCACCATACCTGACATCTACATAAAATTTTCCACATCAAAACACAATACATAAGTAAGACAGATCTACCCTGCATTTGTTTATTATTATATATATATGTGTTTTAGCTTTTGTTCACTATACTTGAGGCATCTAGTTAGGGTTTTAGTATTGCATATAGAGGGTCTCATACTATGAAGCCCTCGCATATACTACTAACTTTTTTTTGTGTCATTGTGTGTAGATCTAGAGCACTACATCAACATCTTGAGTGGCCCAACCTTGGATATCCAAAAAGCCCACTCAACCTTATTGGGATCAAGATGCACTTGAAGACACCATGAACTTACTTCTTAGGGTTTTAGAGAACCCTAAATTGTTGTAATATTGTATCAAAAGGATTCAAGGATCCGAGCTTATAACAATGGAGTTTCTAGGCTGCCCCCATCAATAAAGAATTTATTCTATTGTGTAAACTTTTGTCACCTTGTATTTTAGTTTGTTCAAAGCATTGTCTGTGTGTTGTGTTTTGCATCTTTCAAATGGCGACCACGGTGGGAACCCCTAAGGGTTTCTACTTATGATATATTTTACTAATTCGTTTACTATTTTCTTTCATCTTACGGGTTTTCAGAAGCATGGATTTCATAGTTTTTGTTAGATCTAGGGTTTTTGAAGTCTACAAAATTTTGCAGAAGGTGCGCAAAGCACCCAATGGCATCCGAAGGCAATCCAAAAATACCCAGAGGCATTTCAAGCCGTCTAAAAGCACCTGCGGGTATATCAGTAGCATTTAGAAGCACCCAGAGGCGTTTACAAAGAATTAAGAGCGAAAACGTAGGCTTTCCAATAAGTTGACTATTTAAAACCCTAGTTTTCTAGTCTTACGTATTTGAGCATCTTCTGTATTTTTTAGATTTTGAACAATAAAATGAATCATCATTAAGAAATATGAAAATGAACACATAATATTTTGCATTTTTAGATCTGCATTTCATTCACACATTCGGATTAGGGTTTTTGTTTTTTGGGTGCAAATTGCTACATTTTGTCTACATTTGAACTGAAACTTGCATAATCTAGTGTTGCATATTAGGGTTAAAGATATTTTATTTTGTATATTTAAGTTGGAACAATAATAGATTGCCAAAAGTATTCTTTCCAGTTGGGTGATTCCAGGCAGAGGGGTGGATGAACCCTCAGGTTGTTATTTAGATAGAGGGTCTTAAGCGGTGTACTTCACACCCTTTGGAGAACTTGGAAGTATTTTGTTGGCTTCTAATTTAGGTTTATGAAATTAATTGTTTTTAACATTGTTTGTACACTATAAAAAACATAAAACTTAAAAAGAATCCACACACATCATGATTCATGCAAAACAGTAGTGGTTGGATTTCATCACCAACCATTGCTTGATATTTGGTGATGGTGGCATTCATCTCCATCCACCAATATTTGCCCTTAGACACCTTAGGAATACCCTCGAGCAAACTTGTTGGATTTCATCACCAAAAAGAATCTCGTTGCCCTACCTTAGCCATAGTTTTTCACCTTTTTTTCATTAATAAATATTAGAAAATCAAAACACACAAAACTGGAACATAAAATGAACACACATTAAAAGGAGATAATTAATGAACGAGGTAAGCCACATTGGTTGAGCCTTAGCATTGTTTGTTTCCTTAAGCATTCCAATTTTTGTATTACATTTGGTATTTTAATTTACATCTTACTTTGCTTATGGTATTAACTCGAAATCAAAAGAAAGCAATAAGTCAAGAAAAATTAATGGAACCTTCATCCACCTTCCCTACCATTTCAGTGGTAGATACCTTAAATGTGAAACAGATAGATTTATCTATAGGTCCTTCATATTCTTTGCCTTCCACATCCTATCATATGGCCATGCCCCAAGAGGATTCAAACTCCCCTACCATCAACCACCACATCACCCATATAGACATGGCAAAAGTAGAAGCCTTCATGAAGTCTTCTAATTATGTCTTAGAATCTATCCCCAACTCGCCTAGACAGGATGTTGCTTTACAACAAGAGCCTGTCTATTCCCAACCTCCATCCACCTTTAGCCAGGTGTATACTAACCCTCTTTTTGAGGCATCAGTTGCACATTCATCCCTCAACCTTTAGGTGCTCCTAGCACCTCATATAACTCCACCTACACCAATCCTTTGTATGAAGCACAAGTAAATGATGCTTCACAAGTCCCAACCTCACAAGTTGCCATACCTAGTGTAACTTGTATTCCAACCACCTCTTCCATACCATCTAAATTTATACCCCTAGCATCTGATTGAGATATTAGTGAAGCATGAGAACACCTAAACAAATTTCTTAGACAACATCAAAATGCTCAACAACAAGTACAAGTTAATCCTATGCCTTTACATAACTCTACTCAGACTCCTCTTGTCAACCAGGGTCCATCATGGGCACCTCAGTCTTCGATGGTCTCTATCTCGATTCCCCCATCAAGCCATACCATTATCCATCCTATTCCCATTGGACAACCTAGCCATACCTTTCATCCATCAACATCATTCCATAATTCCCCATATTTTCATCAACAATCCCCCATTCATCATATTCCATCCAATTCACCTCATCATTAATACCAATCTCCTCATCATTTAGTCACTCCACAACATCTTTCCATGCCATCACAAATCCATCAGGTAATTCATGGTTTTCGCATATTTAAGGAAGACCCTCGAATTGAGGACATGTAGAAACAAATAGATCAATTAATGCAATTCACTCATGGATTTTCAAATTAGAAATTAACTTTACGCCAATTGTGTTAGAATAATATTCCATTACTTGGGATATTTTCCCCATTTCCTACATTAGGTAGTTTTTAGTTACCACATGGTAAAATAAGGTAGTGTATTGCATTACACTACGTGGGGTTATTACATTTACTTTTCTATGTAATTATGTAATTACCATGAGATATTTTCCTCATGGTTAAACTAGGTAAGTACCTAAATATCCTATGTTAGATATTTAGGTTAGTGTTATGGTTAGAACTCTCTACCTAGGTTAGTGGTTAGCATCACGCAACTCCCTCCCTATTCTATTGTTAGAGGGTAGTTAGCGCTATATCCTCAGAACTATTGGTTAGTCTATTATTTAAGCATAGACTAAACCTTAGCAATGGTTAATTAATCTATTGATTATTTTGTGAACTTACCTTCGGACCTACATTGGTATCATTCGCCAAGGAGGAGAATACGAGCTTTCGCTCGTTCCCCATCGATGCGGACTCCCACGGAGCAGCTGAGGTGCTCGACGTAGGGAGTCCCTCACGGAGCAGCCGCAACGCTCCTACTCTGGCCCGCACGGTCGACGTCGACCAGGGCCCGCGTGTTGGCCCGCCGACCTGGCCGACGCAGTCGACGCAGGCCAAGGGTCCGCGATCCCCTAGACCGGATGCGATCGACGTCCCGAGGCCATCAATCCTCGGCTCCCGCGCCGGCCTAGGGCCCGTAGAGCCACGTAGGCCAAGCAGGCCACGTGGCCCATTCACGGGAGAGCAGCGAGGGCAGGAGCGCCCTCCCCTCCCCACGAACATAGACCCAGACCTCGGGATCTGAGAGGGCAGGCGGCCCTCCAATCCCTGATCGACACGTGGCACTTTTTTGTGCCTAACCTGCACGCACCTCGAGGGACACGTGGACTGGACCCTGGCACGCACCCCGAGGTGCTGACTAGACTAGACCGAGATCGGACACGTGGCGGACAACCACTGGATGATGACCACATAGACTGGACCGAGACCGGACACATGGTGGATAGCCACTGGACGACGCACGACGCTGATCGAACATGACTCGACACGTGGCACATCGCCACAGGACCGACCCGGACTGACTGGCCTACCCCTGGCGCCACGTGGCGACGTCCAAAAGGGTAGGCGACTCTGGTCGATTTCTCGAAGGCAATCGACGTACAAGGGGAGGCCTCCGCCTTAAAAACCACTCTGCATCCCACTACGGGATGCATGTGGGATAAAAGTCTAGCGACTTTAAAAAAAAACTCCCGTCGTCCGCAGAGTTTAAGAGGCACATCGTGTGCCTCAGTACCCATCGGGCTCTTTAGCCCGACCGGTTGATCGGGTCGAGCTAAGGCCCTAGGCGGGGAGTCCAGGGTTCGACTCCCGTCGGGTACAGAAGGCAATTTTTTGCCTTCGACGCCAAGGTACATTAATTTTTTTTTATTTTTTTTTTTGCATTAACATTAAAGTTTTTTTAGTATTATTTTTTTTAATAATTTAAACTTTAAAAAAATAATGTTTTATTTCATAAATCAATTTCTCTTTAATATTTAAGTTGATTTATTTAAAACATATATATTTTTTAGTTTTTTATTATTCATTAAAATGATTTATTAAACTTTTCTTAAATATTGCAAATTAAAATTAAAGAAATATTTTTTTTTTGCAACTTTGAAATTTAAAGGTGCTAGTATTTTCTCACCAAATGGAGATATGAGACATAGCAAGAGCACATTTTTTGTTGCAAATTAGACAACTCTTCTCAAACCTTGTTAATTTAGCATACAAGAAAGGATCACACTTGATTTTTTTTTTGCAAATTAGACAACAAGGTTCCTGAAATTTTTTGTAAGAATCAAAAGTTCAAAGAGTGCATTTGTTTTCTCCAAGGAGATATAATACATAAAATTGCACATCTATTTTTTTTCTGCAAAATTGAGAAGACCTTGTAACCTTGGGTCCATAAAAACTAAGTCGTGTGTCGACTAGTTCTGGAAGCCTTTCAAACGCGGGTCGTGTGTCGACTTGTCTTGAAAGGAGTGCTCTAAATTCTACATTTTGTAAACATTAAGGGGGGATAGAATTCAATTTTTTTTTATTCTATAGTTTGCAAAATTGTAACGAAAAAGGGGGGATCTTTCAGAGTAAGAAAGGTGCATTCTCGATTTTACTCGACACCTTCTCTTAAAAATTGCTTGTACTAGGTGCATTTTCGGTTGCATCCGACACCTAGAGTGATACAAATTTGGGTTGCTCTCATGTTTTGATTATTGCACTAACACCCATGTTTTTTGTGTGCAATTAAAAATTCAAATACAACATTAAAAGAAGCATTTCAC
Organism: Wollemia nobilis; assembly: GCA_028583015.1. NCBI lineage: Eukaryota > Viridiplantae > Streptophyta > Pinopsida > Araucariales > Araucariaceae > Wollemia > Wollemia nobilis. The sequence continues at coordinate 4,001,623 of JAQPPZ010016717.1, forward strand.
AAAACCCAAACTTCACTCAAAAACCATGCTAAACTTTGCATAGGTTAAATCAAGTCATTTTTTTTACTCCCCATCAAAAGGTCAAAAATCCAAATCACCTTGATTCACTCTCTTTGTTTGGCTTAATATCCTCAAATTTTTCATCCTTCTTCAAGGGTGTTAAAGCAGGTGCCATTAAATATCCTAGAGGGCAAAATCAAAAGTTTTTAAACAAACCTACCCCTGTTTCATTTGCTCTATTTTGTTTGGCTTAAAAATCCTCCAACTTTTCATCCCTTGGTAAGGGTGTTAAGGCAGGTGCCATTAAATATCTTATAGAGGCAAATTGAAAACAACTTCCATATACTCTTTTGAGGGTATAGTGCAAGATATAACCATCTTAGTCCTATCAAATTTGAAACCTAAACCATGGCCATGATACACAAGTATCTCACTGAGAGCCAACTGCTCAAAGGTTCAAATTATTCAGCTTGGAAGACTAAGATGAAAGCTATCTTAACTGTAGAGGATTTATGGTCAATAGTGGATGGAAGTGTCACTAGACCTCAATCACCTGGAGCAGATCAAAGAGACTTTGATAAAAAGGATAAAAAACTATCCTTAATGATCTTGCTTGCTATTACTGATGATATCCAACCTCATATCAGTGAAGCTACGATTGGTAAGGCAGCATGGGATGCCTTAAATACCATCTATGAGGGAAAGAATCAATCAACGATTCTTAACCTTCAAACACAACTTCATACTCTACATATGAAATCAGGAGAAACAAGTAGAGCTATTCCTCTGCAGAGTCGCAGAATTGAAAACAAAACTGCAATCCTTAGGAGAGAAAGTGGAAGACCAAGTCTTGAACTCTATCATTTTGAGAGCTCTTCCTGACTCCTACCGAACGTTGATCACTTCACTACAAGTTTTTGGTAGGACAGTAACTTTTGTCGAGTTGGTAAACATGCTTCAAACAGAAGAAGCTAATCAACTCCAAAAATATGAGGCATCCAACAATGCTCTTTTCTCAAAAAGACAAGGTGGTAAGAAAAAGTGGAATCAACAGAAAGGTTCTTCTTCTAATCAAGAAAAGGGTAAAGCCAAAGAGATTCCGAAGAAGAAGCAGTATTGTAAAATCTGTGACAAAGACACTCATCAAACCAAGAGATGTTGGTTTAAGAACAAGCCTCCCAAAGAGAAAGGTCAAAAGACAAACCAAGGCAATGTTGCAAATGAGATGTCTAATACAGATTCTGATTCTGGTTCAGAGAAAGCACACAGAGTGCTAATTGCTAGAACAATTTTGTAAAGGGAAAACAGATGTGTCCCTTGGGCAAAAGCACCATTTTCTCTCTCTCTTCTTTTAGGCTTCATAAATAGCATAAGTATTTTGTTTGAAGACCTTGCAATAAGGGGTGCTTGTACCTCTTTTAGGCTTCATAAATAGCAAATTCTAGGTGTTTGAAGTACTTGTAACAAGAGGAGCGATTTTTTGTGATGTAAAATTGTCTAGGAGGCAATATTTGTAAGATCCTTCACAACACTCTTGCATTGCACACTTTTTGCAATTGAAGGGGGATATCAATTTCTTTTCTTCACAATTTTTTGTAAAAAGGGAAGATGGCTTATAAGGGTGCATTTTCGGCTTCGACCGACACCTTAGTCACACTTCCTTCAGAAATTACTTACACTATGTTTTGCAACGAGAAGGGGGGAACTTATAAGGGTGCATTTTTGGCAGCGACCGACACCTTAGCTACCTTATCTTTTGCAAATTCATATTGTAAATGAATGAACCTTGTATGAAGTGATCTATTCTACTACACCGAGCGATTGCAATGGTTGGTTACCCATGCAATTCGGTTGGATGATGTGATTACCATAAGGACATTCGTTGGCATGAAGACAAAGTGAGGAATGACCCACTTTTTGCTTAGGAGCAGCCAGAGCACTGTGACAGAGCAAAGAACCAACAGATCAACATCTTCTTCACTGTATTGGGGCAGTTATATACTTTACCCAAATATTGTTGTATAGAGGGATATGTATGTATTACCCAAATAATGTAATAAGGGGGGATGTTAGAATAATATTCCATTACTTGGGATATTTTCCCCATTTCCTACATTAGGTAGTTTTTAGTTACCACATGGTAAAATAAGGTAGTGTATTGCATTACACTACGTGGGGTTATTACATTTACTTTTCTATGTAATTATGTAATTACCATGAGATATTTTCCTCATGGTTAAACTAGGTAAGTACCTAAATATCCTATGTTAGATATTTAGGTTAGTGTTATGGTTAGAACTCTCTACCTAGGTTAGTGGTTAGCATCACGCAACTCCCTCCCTATTCTATTGTTAGAGGGTAGTTAGCGCTATATCCTCAGAACTGTTGGTTAGTCTATTATTTAAGCATAGACTAAACCTTAGCAATGGTTAATTAATCTATTGATTATTTTGTGAACTTACCTTCGGACCTACAAATTGATCAAACAACCAATTCATCCTTCGATACCAACCATGCCATATTCGGCATACTTTACGATACCCAAGTTTGACAAATTTAAGGGAAGTGAGGATTCCAAAGAACATGTGAGCACCTTTGTGCATGTTTCAAAATTCAAGATGATAATGCTCTCATGCTTTGAAATTTTCCTCAAACATTAGGATGGGATGTCATAGAATGGTACAATCAATTGCCAAGCCATAGTATCTATACTTTTGACCAATTTATTGAGCAATTCTTTGATCGCTTCATCCTAAATGCCAAAAAGAATATCTCATTATCTGACATCTATGCCTTAAGACAACATGATGATGAATCTATCTATGATTTTGGAAACCATTGGAGGGTTATCATCACAAAATTTCCATTCACCCTACCAATGGATGAGCTAATTAAGCTATTCACCAAGATTTGCTTAAAACCCATCTCTTGGATGCTCCAATTAAGAAATTTTCAAACTTTTGAAGAAGCTTTAGCTCAGGCTAGTGTCATTGAGGATATCAAAATCCAATAACGCATCATTAATCCCAAGAAGAAAGAATGGCAAAACAATGGCCAATACAAAAGTAATTATTCAGGCCAACAAAAATCATCATAGGCTACCCTAGCCACACAATCTAATCAATTCAATCAAGTTGTCATAAGCCAGCTAGTAATGGCTCAACAACAACCTGTGCAACAAGTACTACAATAAATTTCCTATCATGTGGTACCCTTAACAACACAAGCTCCAACAGTTCAAAACACAGTGCCACCTATGGAAAACCGTTCCTAGCGATAGTCTGTCTGACAGAATCGTCAATACACCCCACTAGATGAGTCATATGCCTCTCTATTTAGAAGGTCGTATGAGATAAAAAAACTTGCTTTGCCCGACATTAGACCAGATGATCCTGCCAAGTATGGTAAAAATTACCGAGAATACTTATCTTACCCCTATCATAGGCAAAACGGGCATGACATCAACAATTACCATATGTTTAAAAATGGAGTCCAAGACCTCATTGACTTGGGGGCAATTAATAGTCCCCCGGATCAACAAAACCAAGACCTTGGTATATTTCAGACACCAACTCCTCATCATGAGGAGGTGCAATCAAACATAGAGGGAGCAAACACTAAAACTCCTAACCAAGTCAACCATATTCAACAATACCAAGGGTTTGTAGGGGCCATTCATGTGGTCACTAGAGGTCAACGAAATAATCAACAAAGGCAACAACCTCAAGCAAGTGTCTCACAACCTTCTACATTGCCACCCATCCAAGTGTCCCCTAATCCATCATCACCCATTCATATACCTGGTCAATCAAATTCATCAAATCCACCCATAAACCGTCCACCCCGACCTGTCATCTCATTGAGTAGTCGGTTAACCACAAGTTTGAAAATGGCATTCGCAAAATTGTCAATATATTAGCTAATCCAAAAATCTCCCCCACATTGAGATGCATTAATAGAAATTTTGAAATCCATCAAATTGCAATTGCAATACCCTAATGCCTTCAATAACTTTTTGGGGAGCATTTAAACCTTCCTCCATCTCACATCATCAAATCATCCTTCACCCTCAAAGCATTTAATGATGCTTTGTGTTCCACAGTTGGCACTGTTGTTTTACCCATCGAAGTAGGGGTTAAAATGTTACACACAATGTTCCACATCTTGAGGATCCATGGCATACAATGTACTCCTTGGAAGACCTTGGATGAGGGAAATGAGATGTGTTCCCTCCATTTTACATCAATGCTTAAAATATATCCATGAGGGATAGGTACATTGCATACCAGTGGATGTCAAGCCGTTTAAGTATTGCAATCTCATCTCAAATCCTTATGATTCCATGCTCCCTTCCACTCATCTTTTTCTTTCACCATCATCTAATCCATCCACTACTCCACCAACCTCGTCATAAAATGATACCTTTCCTGAAGAGCTCCCCATCACCAAGCCTCAACAAACCACCATAATCTCATCATCGTCATCAATGACTTCATGCACATGTGGTCATAAGCAGTCCATGTCATCAACATCATTGCCATCCACTTCATCATCAACCATACTGCAACCTTCCCAATCCAATCCATCTCCTTCATCGAATGTCTCACAAGTTGAATTTATGTATTATGATATACCTCCATTTCCACTATTTCTCGATCCATCGCTTGACCATGATCCTCCCATATCATCCCAAGTTGAAGTCCACCTCACCAATCTTGGTGTTGGTGAATACGTGGTCGATGACATCACCATCACACACATCACCATCCCTAGTGCTAAGGATTTTGGTCACCCACATGACCAACCTTTAGCAATAGGAGCAATTTACAATATGGGTTCAGCTCCAAATAGCATTAACTTTGTATATGGGGGAATTGAATCTTCATCAAGTCCAACACCCATAGAAGAGCCCAAAGAACCAAAACTTGCCAATATTTCAAACATGTCAGGATTTCCATCTCGATACTTCCACATTGTCAATTGGCAAGGCCATGGCCTAGGATTGCATGAATAGGGCGTGCATCAACCTATCGATGTTCCATATCAAGAGGTGCACGATCATTCAGGTCTAGGTTTCCACCCACTTCCTAGCATCTCTTCTTTTGAATAAGCCTTTCAAAGACTTAACCTCAATTTAGAAGAAGAAGTACTCCATCCCAATAATTATGATGATGAAATCTACGAAGAATTTAAACTTATGTCGATTATTTTGGATGAATCTGAATAATAATCAGAGCTCATCATTCCTCATACCGAACAAGATGAGTTTTATCTCAACACGTTCCCCATCCATGAACCCATTTTTTACTTGCTTCTTCCACAAGAGCGAGCCACCCCTACCGATGAACCACCACCTCCATTCCATTAAGCCATTCCATAAGCCAATTTGTAACATATATACATAATTCAAAATAGTAGTTATCACCACTACAAAAAAACAAATGAATCACTACAAAAAAAAACAAAAAAAATCAATCAAAAATAAAAAACATGTTTGCTTTCTTTGCATTACATATGTAAATATTGGAAATTTGAGTTAATTTGAGGCATTTTGTGTTGTCATTGATGTCACATGGATCATTGATGTCACATGGATCACATTTGGTTTTGGTGGCCAAAATATTTCATAAATAAGCATTTATGATATTTTGGAAAGCATGGCAATTTTTAGGCTTTTTATGAAAACCAAGGCAGGTAAAATAAAAGGTTTTATTTAAACCATGGTGGGCTTATGTGGAAAGGGCTTTTCTTAAAAGACAATGTGGAATTTTGTTTCATCGAAAAAGGACCTCCGGTGATGAAGATATTAAAGTTTAAAGTTTAAGTTTAAATTAATGGAGGGCCAACCTATGTGAAATTAATGGAGGGTGGCATATATATATGTAAAGGTTTCAATTTATTTTGGAAAGGGGGCATATTATATATCGTCGGAAAGCTTATTTTGAGGGCTATTTGACTAACTTATTTAGAAGGAGAAATAAGGTGTGTGTAAAGAGATATTTCTGATTTTGCAAAGGGGTTCCAAAAGTGAAGTTTGTCTTGTTCTTTTTCAAGAGGATTAATTATTTCATGAGGTGACAAGGTATGCAATATTGTGATTTATTTTATTTTATGGTATAAGTGGTTTTGGGAGTGAAAAGGTTATGCAATGTTTTGATTTATTTTATTTTATGGTACAAGTGGTTTTAGGAGAGATAAGGAAGTTGTGCAATTAAAGGCCTTGGTGATGATTATTGAAAAGTGGAGTAATGTTGATTATTTTATGATCTACTAACCCTTGTGAATATTGGCAAAAGAATTTTGTGATTGTGGCAGATTTACAAAGAGGTTTTTTAATATTCATAAAAGGTATGGGCACATTCTTCTATTGATTGTTTATGGTGGTTAATTTCTGAAATATCATTGGAGGGAAAAGGATTGTTTGTGGTTTCCTTTTCGAAAGTGGTTGGTTGAATGCTTCAAGGTTTTCTGAATTGAGAGTTGTGTCTAAACCTTGTTTGATAAGCATAGTTGTTGAAACCCATTGGTTGTGAAAGAACTTGAGTTAGAAAATAACATGAGTATCATTGTTATGTGAGATTTGTGGTTGAGAATTGTTGGAAACATTTGAGTTGGTTGATACATACTTGGACTAAGGTTGTGTGAGAAAGAGTTGTTCCTTGTGATGATTGGTTGAGTTGAGTTGATTTGAGTTGAGTTGAGATTGATTTGGGTTGAGAGTGATTTTAGAACATATTGAGTCTCTAACAATTCTCTTTATGCTTCTATGAGTTGAGTTGAGTTTGATTTGGATTGAGAGTGAGATTAGAACATATTGAGTCTCTAACAATTCTCTTTATGCTTCTATGAAGTTAATTTGAGTTGAGATTGCCATTCATTGTTGAGTTCATTTTGAGTACTACTTGAGCATGATTTATTGAGCCTTTGAGAAGGCCTTTGGGAAAGATTTGAGGACAGTGTTGGGACAAATTTGAGGACAGTGTTGGGACAAATTTGTGGACAGTTTTGGGCAAGTTCTTGGTGAGCTTGCTAGAGTAGATTTGGGCAAGTTCTTGGTGAGCTTGCTAGAGCAGATTTGGGAAAGTTCTTGGTGAGCTTGCTAGTGCAAATTTGACAAGTTCTGTGTGAGCTTGTTAATCAGGTTCTATGTGAGCCTATTGAGAAGGTTCTTAGTGAGCCTATTGACAAAGCTTTGGAGGTGACAAAGTACAGAATATAGAGTCTCAGTGGATAGAGATCCAGCAGCCAGCACAGTTGAAGATAAATCTGAGTGAGGAGTCTTCAAGTGGAGAGAGGTCCACCAGTTAGTGTAGTAGAGATACAAAGTCTTCTAGAAGATCACATAGCCAGAGCAAAAGGGGAAAGAGTTCTCCTATGGAAGATATCCACGAACTTGAGATTAGGGGATCAACATCTCCTTTGGATAAAGATCCATAAACATTGTAATTGGGAGTGATTACCAAAGATATTGATTGAGAAAGTTTTAGTAAAATATTTTCTCCGTGGAGTAGCCCACATTGGGTGAACCACATAAATTATGATGTCTCTATTGTGTATGGTTTCTATGCATTGCTTTGATTATTGCTATATTTACACAACATAATATTGAATTGGAATAAAAAGTAAAAAGTGGTCTTAGACTATTCACCCCCCCTCTCAGTATAAGCTTGTGTTCTTTAGTAAATATACCATTTAAGTAAATATATTTTGTGTTGCTTGTTATTGTTCAGGTTAACCAAGCTCTTATCATCGATTCCATCCATTTCATCCAACCTTATCCACATTGCCCATAAGTCAACATGAATCCTATTGATTTATTCACCCCGCTCCGCAATCCATACGATCCGGCTAAGCCAATTCCAATTGACATAAGCCTTATTGATATGGACTGAATTTCCTCACCTCCAACATTTTTTGATGTTGTCTTGTTTGAGTAATTATTAAGTGCTTTTTCCAATTACATTCCTCCATCCCCTCCGCCTTCGCCTTCACCTTCACCTTCACCTTCGGATCCTAAGGTTTTCCAGGAAGATATAGATAAGGGTAATCTAGAAGATTTTGATGACATCTTAGAAAATATTCATCTGATCCCTACATCCCATCAGCTTGAGGAAGGTTCCCACATGTCTATTGAAGGTACTATCGATGTGGACCTTAGTTTAGACAAAGACAATCCCAAAATTGTTAAGTTTGGCACAAGCTTATCACTCAACGAACAAGAGAAATTAATCGCTCTCCTCAAGAGGGAAAAAGGTATATTTGCATGGTCATACAAGGACATGCCTGGTCTTGACCCTAGTCTAGTGGTCCACAATCTCACCTTACAGCTTGATGCTAAGTCGATCAAACAAAAGCTTATAAAAATGCATCTTGTCATGGCCCTCATGGTAAAAATAGAGCTTCAAAAACTCCTAGATGTGAACTTCATAGTTTTTATCGATTATCTTGAGTGGCTCTCAAAAATGATACTCGTTTGTAAGCCTAACAGGATGGTATGCGTATGCACTAATTTTCGAGATCTTAACAAAGCGTGTCCTAAGGATGACTTCCCTCTCCCAAACATCGATACTCTTGTCGATACCTACGCTGGTTATGAAATGCTTTCACTCATGGACGGTTTTTTAGGATACAACCAGATTCGAATAAATCCTGATGACCAAAACAAAACAACATTCACTACACCTTGGGGAACTTTCTATTACAAGGTGATGCCCTTTGGCCTCAAAAATTTAGGTTCCACTTATCAACGTGCCATGACATACATTTTCTATGACTACATGCATAATATTATCGAAGACTATGTAGATGATATCTTGGCTAAATCTAAAACTTGACAAGAACATATCGACGTATTGGAGAAAGTTTTTGATCGACTCCTAGAGCATAATGTAAGGTTGAATCCCAAGAAATGTGTCTTTGGTGTTACCTCGGACAAACTTCTAGGATTAATTATCTCTAAAAGAGGCATTGAGGTGGACCCTAATAAGTTTAAGGTTATCCTAGAGATGCCTCCCCCAACTAACTTAAAGGAATTGGATAGTTTACAAGGAAAGATACAATCAATCCGTCGTTTTATTACGCAACTTTCTAAGAAATGTAGGTCATTCAATCACCTACTACAAAAGGGGATGCCATTCTCTTGGACAAATGAATGTCAAAAATCCTTCGATGATATTAAGCAATACCTAGCTTCTCCACCAGTCTTAGCTCCTCCTCGTCCGGGGGTCCCATTTTATCTTTATATCTCAACAACAAACTTTGCATTAGGGACAATGCTTGCACAAAAGAATGAACAAAATTGAGAGCAAGTTGTCTATTACATTAGTTGAAAATTGGTAAGATATGAAACTAAATACGCTTATGTAGAAAATTGTGCTTAGCAGTGGTTTTTGCCACTAAGAAACTTCAACATTACATTCTAAGCCACACAACCTATGTCATAGCTAGAGAAAATTCTCTACGTTACATGATGTCCCACACTTATAATAATACCTGCACTACTAAATGTATAATTCTCCTTACTGTTCGACTTGGAATTCATTAGCCAAAAATCCATTAAAGGGCAGGTAATAGCCGATCAACTTGTGGAAGCTCCACTACCTAGTGATCACCCCTTGATTATTGAGCTCCCAGATGATTTGGTATTTTCTTTCACTGAACAAGAACAAGATGTCATGCCGAATGAATACGTCGATATCACACTATTATTTGATGGCTCTAAGTGCACAAAATATCAAGGTGTTGGAGTCGTATTTCACACACCATAGGGGTACCTATCCCATTGTCATTTAAACTAGACTTCCAATGCACAAACAACACTGCAGAGTATGAAGCCTTAATATTAGGTCTTCAATCAGCTATAGCTATGAGCATTAAGTGTATTAGGATATTTGGTGATTCTCAACTTGTTGTAAAGCAAATCAACAAAGAATACCAATGCAAAGAACCTACCATTAAGCTTTATCATGAGGTAGCAATGAAATTTCTCTCTAAGTTTGATTGGTATGAAATCAATAGCTTGTCAAGTTCGACTAACAGATTTGCAGATGCGATGGCCTCCCTTGGATCCTTTATTCCAAAAGATTCATTTGGAGAGGTACAACCCCTTATTATTTCAACGGTCTCTAAATTTGCAATTTTTTGTGTTGAGTCAAAATATGAAAAAGATGTTTGATTTATCCAATTGGATTCATATGAGCCTTGGTCGAGCCAAATAGTAGCCTTTATCAAGTTTGGAACACTCCCATATGACATGTCTCAAACTTCCAAGAAAAATTTCAAGCAAAAGGCAGCTCGTTTTGTTCTTTTGGGGGACGTGTTGTATAAACGTGGTTATGATGGAATCCTCCTTCATTGTCTCAAGGCTAGTAACGCTCAAAGAGCCATAGTTGAAGCCCATGATGGTACTTGTGGTGGTCATTTTAGTGTAATGGCCATTGCAAAGCGTATTCTATGCATGGGTTATTATTGGCCCACAATGGAACATGATTGTTGCACCTATGTTAAACATTGCAAAAAGTGTCAAGAACATGCTAATCTAACTCATGTACCATCACAAGCTTTATAGCCTATTAAAAGCCTTTGGCCCTTTTCACAATGGGGCCTAGATATAATTGGTAAAATTTCACCTCCTTCCTCGGGACAATATACTTTCATCATCATAGCCACTAAATACTTCACAAAGTGGGTTGAGGCAATTCCTCTAACCACCACGTCAGGACATAGAATTGTGGAGTTTATACTTCATCATATCATTTATCGTTTTGGTATCCCCTCAAAAATAATTTTAGACAATGGAAAATCTTTCAAGAACAAGGATGTTCAAGCACTTTATGAGAAATATAACATTCAACATAGTTTTTGGACTCCTTATTACTCACAAGTAAGTGGACAAGCTGAAGCTTCCAACAAGACCTTAATTGCTATTCTCAAGAAACTTGTCAAAGAAAATCATAAAGATTCGCATACAAAAATTCCCTTGGCATTATGGGCTTATCGAACAAGCATCCGCACACCTATAGGGGCAACACCATTGTCATTGGTCTATGGATCCGAAGAAGCAATCATGCCTCTTGAGCTCGAGATCCCTTCTTTACGAATTTCTTTGCAGGAATTCATATATGACGACACTGCTAGACAAGCACGTCTTGACCAACTCACACTTCTAGATGAAATGTGAGTCAATGCATTAGAGCATTTACAAATTTATCAAGACTACCTCAAACGTGCTTACAACGCCAAAGTCCATCTATGTGAATTCCAAGTAGGATATATTTTCCTTAAAGAGAATCAACAAAACACCAATGCATTACCATACCTTCATGATAAATTTGTGGCTAATTGGTTAGGTCCATACATAATTACACAAACAGTGGGTAATGGTACTTATAGACTTGCCAGTCTAGAGGGAGAGGAAGAATCCGAACCACTTAATGTTATACACTTGAGAGCATTCTATGCATGATTACCATATATATGTATACATGGCTAATACACAAACATTTTGCATACATTTCATTCATAACATTGCATTTCACTTGCATCTACATTCCAAAAACAATGCATTCACCCATATATCATATTACAAAATTGCATGTCATACATTGCATTTACATCCACATTCCACATTTCATATAGGGATCATTTATTCAAGGTCTTAATTGATCCAAAAAAAGTCATGTTGCCTTAATCAGGGGCACCTTCATAATGTCATCTACACAAATTTACAAAGTCAATTTGTCATCCATAAAAGCCACATTCACAATTCCTAGGTGTTTTCAGTCACTCAACCACTCCTAGTGTTTTAAACAATATCCAAAAATCATGTCAAGTTCTTCTTAGGACCATTGCACATCTTACACTAAGAAAATCTTGAGTTTGGGAATTTGATTCCAAAAACATTCTTGAAACAAGCACAATTCTCACATCTTAAAAACATATTGTGTCAAAGAGGGATAACACCATACTTGGTATGAACCTCAAGGTGAAAAGGATCATCCTTGCTAGTCCCATCATGCAACATAGTCCATAATAATAGTGGTTTGCACCACTATCATAGTTGCTTCAAATTCAAAAGATAGAGTAGTAAGGATAGGGTACAATTCTCATCACACTTAGGTTGATAATCTGATTCCCCAAAGCTCTAAACCTTTTACATCACACACAATTGATTAATTGGGTTGTATGGATTGTACTACTTTTCCAGTCAGACGGTTAGGTAGTCATACCCAAAGCTTAAGAGATCAACAACAAAATCATAGACTATGGAGTTAGCCTCCATCGGAGCTATAGACGCTTGACTGGCAGTGGAGTACACTCATGCGTGGTGACATGTCTCTTTTAGAAAGAGACCTCTGACCACTCATACGGACAATCTAGCCTCTTGATTTCAACCATAACAGGTTTACCCAATTTACTCAAGATGAGTTAATGAACTCACTTGCACACACACTAGTTCTTGATTGTCTTGGATCATTACCTTGCTCTTGTTTTGGTAAATGAATTCACTAAACACACATTTGATCCTAGAAGGATTAGGTAGTTTTAGTGGGTTTTTTTATGCCACTAGGATGTTTGAGTCTCTGCAAATTAGGTTGTCTTCCATATCAACATCCATATCTTCTTCCATATCAACATCCATAACTTTTTCCATGTCAACATCCATGTCAATTCATAAGCCATTTATATCATATGCCACCAAGTCTGGTGCCCCTGATTAAACAACAATGCTAGAAACTGGTCAAGCAAATATCTAAACCATAAATTATCATTAGAACATGCCATTTTGCATAAATAATCCATACATTTTGTCTTGCATTAATCATCCATAACATCTCATATGCTTTAGTCATAAACATAAACATGCATTCCACAAAGCATTCACACAAAATAAACACAAAAGTAAAAGCCATGTATATATATATACATGGCTTTTACTTTTGTGTTATATTTTGTGTGAATGCTTTGTGGAATGCATGTTTATGTTTATGACTAAAGCATATGAGATGTTATGGATGATTAATGCAAGACAAAATGTATGGATTATTTATGAAAAATGGCATGTTCTAATGATAATTTATGGTTTAGATATTTGCTTGACCAGTTTCTAGCATTGTTGTTTAATCAGGGGCACCAGACTTGGTGGCATATGATATAAATGGCTTATGAATTGACATGGATGTTGACATGGAAAAAGTTATGGATGTTGACATGGAAGAAGACCATAACAAAAATGGTATCACATTTTACATCATTCATATCGTCCTTATCACCTCACATTTGCACAAAACCCTTCATATTTTGGGGCAAAAATAGACACATCATATCACATTTTTCAACAACCCCCTTCCCACCATTGGGGCAAAAATGGTATCATATCATCCATCATTCATTTGCATAGATTTTTCAATTGGCTTGTGAGATTCATCCGTAACCTCATTTTCCAATTGAGGGGTAAGCTACGCAAAACTCCAAATTCTTTTATTCTATTATCTTCAAGCTCGTGCTCCACATCCCAAGAGAAGTTGCTTCTACACCTGGCCAAAATAGGTGTCTCGTATTTTTGCACTACATTGTGTTTCACGCAACGCAGTACAAAAAGGGGCATTTTTAGACACCAAATCCTAGCCATTTACCTTCCATCTAGGTTTTCCTGCCATTTCCAATCATTATTCACATTTATTTATATATTTTTATTTTATATATGTTTAAATATAATATTTTATATTATATTTTAATATATATTTAATAAATATGTATTTATTTAAGTGAATTAATCCCAACCATCCAATTTCATTTAATCCTGACCATCCATTTACATCAATTCATGCCACAACCTAGATTTATTATCAACCCCTAGATGTGCTTTAATCTCAGCCACACAATTAGTGTTGTTGAAACTCTAGCAAGCCCTAGGCTAGATTATAAATAGGAGCCATTTTGATGGCTCAACCCTTAAGTCTTTTTCCAACCCTAAGTGTTTGCATTCCCTAGATTTTTTATGCCCTGATTCCCTGAGTGCTAAAGACCTTGCAATAAACTCTTAGTGCCCTAGCCCTATTCCATCCTTCACATTCCATACCCCTCACTCGCCATCACTGCCACTGCATCCCTTGTCCTCGCCTGATCTGCTTCTACAAAATTTACTATCAGCCTCCAAGCGCCTTTGGGTGCTTCCTGTCAACACCAGGTGCCTTTAGGCATCTCCCTACCAACACCAAGTGCCCACGGGCATTTTTTGGAGCTGCCAGGTGCTCGTGAGCATTTTACGCTCCCATTCCTGAAGTCCCCCTAGCCTCTGGGTGACGCTAGGTCATCGTCGTACCATAAATTTGCATCAAATTTCCACATCAGGACATAGTACATAAGTAAGACAGATCTAATTTGTATTTGTTTATTTTATATGTGTTTCAGCTTTTGTTCACTATACTTGCAGCATCTAGTTAGGATTTTATTATTGCATACAGAGGGTCTCACACTGTGGAGCCCTTGCATATACTACTAACTATTTTATATGTCATTGTGTGCAAATCTGGAGCACTACATCAGAATCTGGATCAAAAGGATTCAAGACGTGCTTGAAGACAACATGACCTTGCTTCTTAGGGTTTTGGAGAACCCTAAATTATTGTAATATTGTATCAAAAGGATTCAAGGATCCAAGCTTGTAACAATGGAGTTTCTAGGCTCCCCCCATCAATAAAGAATTTATTCTATTGTGTAAACTTGTGTTACCTTGTATTTTATTTTGTTCAAAGCATTGTCTATGTGTTGTGTTTTGCATCTTTCACATCCAAAAGAGATGCATCCCATGCTCCTCATACTTCCCATGACTAGCATCCCAAGTGAGGCATAAAGCATTAGACACACCCTCTTATAGATACCAAAAATTAGATCACCTATCTCGTATCAATTCTTAAAGTAAACCAACAAATTAGCTCAATTAATCATAACAAATCAATCAACCTCAAAATTTGCAAATAAAACCCAGCAGGGGCGAATCCATCAACTCAAAATGAGTCCACCTTAAAGCAAATTTTCTTTTAGCCTAGCATATTTACAAAAGTTAAAAATTTCCCTTTATCTAGCCAATTTGACCTCTAATGGTCAGTAGAGCAAATACGCTAAGTTACGAATCCTCTTGACGACATATTTGTTTAAGCGATGTATTCGCACCCAAAAATAAAAATCTAATTTACACCTACAGAAGCCTATTAAAGCACAATTCTTGCATTGGCTAACAACATGCAAGTATAGAGGGTCATCGATAATGGAAGGAAAGTTATGGATTCCCTTCCACTTTCCAAATGGCCCAAAACTTACCCTAATCCAATTATGTTAGCAAAATTAACAACAAATCAACCCAGTCAACCAATAAGACCAACTAGCATGTCATCCACCTTGACTTACCCATTTGGAAAACTCCAGGAGGGTAGAACCCTATAAATTAAAACCTTGTAGGAGCATTTGACATGACTCTCTCTCGCAACAAAGTTTTGTCAAATTCACTAACAAAACAAACAAGCAACAAAGTGTTTCCAAAATCCTTTTATAGAACCACCAACAATTCTACCAAGAAGCAAGGAGAAGGGGGGCATCTTGTATTTGGAAGCTCAATGATACTATAGCACCCTAAAATTGATGCAGTAAAACTTAGCAATAATCAAAATTACCTTAGTAATAATTCAAATTCAAATTCAACCCCCAAAACCGCTCCCAAACCATCGTTTAACCCGTTTCCTTGTTTTCCATGCCATTTTTAGGATTTGTTGTGACCGTTGGATGATATCGTCGCCGATCAGACGATATCGCCTCAGATCGGACGATTTTGTCTGGACTAGGACGTCCAGACGATCTTGTCCCAAAACTAATTTTTCATAATTAGCTTCTGTTTCAACAGCTTCTCTAACTCGGGCAGAGACGCGTCTGCACCGTTAGAGACCTCCCCCATTGGAGATCTTCCAAATTAGGATGATCTCCAACCTCCCAACTTCCCTCCTAAGTCTACTTAAACCTTAGGACCCCCCTTGACATTCCCCTGGCTGGATTTTTTGTAACTTGACCTTTATACGCATTAGAACACCCTGGATTATCATCCGCACTTGTCCTATCCAAATTTTTTTGCAGGAACCTTGTTATTCTTCAGCGGAGCAAGCTCAGGTCGTCGCAGATGATCCTGTCCAATTCGAGATGATTTCATACCAATCCGAGATGATTTCGACTACGGTCAGCATTGGGGCAATCAGTGCCCGTAGTTTGCATTTTCTCTACTCTTTTCTCGTTGCATTATTCTGCATTTAGTTAATTCTATGGTTATTCCTTATTACTCTGCATTTTGGAGTTCACCCATATAGTTTTAATGCATGATAAAGTCATAATTTGTCATTAAATCATTGAAATACACTCATATTTTGTTTATAATTATCCGTCTAATATTATTGTTGTCATTCTGCATCATTGCCCTCTGTTTGTATTGCTCGCATTTTTTGCATTTTGTATCTATTTCTCTGTTTGCAGGTCTTTGACGAATTCGTCTGATGAATTCGTCAGATCTCAGATGATCCTGTCAGATCAGAGATGATCCTGTCAAATTCCAAATGATCTGGACTGCTTCAAAAATTAGAATCTCCATCAGACATCCGGGACCAGGTATGGATTTCTTCCCTTAGTTTACTCTCTGTGTTTTTTGTTAAATCTATTTTTTGTATTTAAATTTGCATTTTCATATAGAATAACTTAGATTCATCTGGCCAAACCTAGGACTTGGATGTTTAAAGCTAAAATTGAACACATTAAACTCATTCCCAACCTAGGCGTGGAAACTGCCACTAAACGTTTCCTGGTGAACCCCACCATCCATCGAAAAATCACCTTAATACCCCTCCCCCGAGAGGCGGGACCTTCCAAAGGCCTCTCAGTCCGAGGTATTGTCCCATCCTTTTCCCATCCTCCTTCCGAGCATGGATCCTTTAGCCTGAAGGTAAGGATGCAAAAAATTTGGAGCGATACATTTTGGTGAACCCGACGTGAAACTAAAACCTTTTGAAAACAAAAAAAAACAAACCAAAAACATAGATGCACTTCAAATCATTAGAAAAATACTAAGTTGCATATCATGTCTAGATGGTAGCTCCTAAGAAAATATTAGTAGTTACTATAAATGTTGAAAACCAATTAGCAGCCATAGAAGTTAATTATGTGCTTAGTGTGCTTGAAACAGATAGAAACCAACTTCTGTGGAAAGAACTTGATAGGAGGCTAGATATCATTTCATCTAGATCAACCGAACTTAGACAAATCAAGAGGTTTGCCCTAGATAGGATCCTAGATCCTCATCAACTCATTGTTTATCATGAACTTTAGAGAGCCTGCCATAGGTGGTTAGCTTATAGGAGAGCTCTTGTGTCTTCAGAATTGTTCACCTTCGAGGAATACCTCGAGAACGCAGTTGTTATACACCAATTCCTAGGTCATGTAGAAGATCAAGAGGTCGTTCTTATGGATAGGGAAATATGGAATAGAGTTCCTAGGGCTGTGTTATATCGAGAGTATTGCCACGAAATTTATTTCTACCAACCAGAATCTGAGACAGATAATATCACTATAGCACTTTTTATCAAATTCTTGAAAGAAAATTTTCAATTTGAAGAAGAACACTTCATGACTCCTGAAGAACTCGAGCCCATTAATGATATTTATAAATTGTTTATAGAAAACTAGATCATTGCTTTCATTATTATTATTTCTTGCATTTAGTGTGTTGTTTGTTATCTTTATAATATTGTTACAAAAACAAGAAAAACCAAAAACATTTTATTTCAAATACTATAGTAGGTATATAATTAAAATATATACCTCTTAAGCTTGTTGCACATACACACACACACACACACACATATATATATATACAAGTATATATATATTTTCTGAAATCTAAACTTAACCACAATGCCTAAACTTAGGAATGGTAAACAAAATGAACAAGAAGAAGAAGATTGGTTAGAAGACAAAACAAAAAACCCAAATGTCCTTCCTGAGGAATCAATTTCGGAAGGAGAAACTCTAGAACAGCCGAAAGATGACCTGGTTGAAGAAAATGAACAACAAGAAAACCTTAAAGAGGAAGGATCCTCATCCCCTAGAATAGCTCCAGATGGAACTATTGCTTTTGATAACTTAGATCATTTCTAGAAATTTTTCAATAATAACATTGGTGCTCTTAATATGGCAGTTCGTATTGATAAAGGGCAAATTAGTGACACTCAAGCAGCCATGGAACATATGTTTGACATACACACTAATCCCTTGTCTTTCATTGATCAAGAAAGTGATAAAGCTGGACCATCCAATAGAGATATGGTCACTATGATTCAAAACATGCCAAAACAACAGGTTACCCAACCCCCTAAGGAACCCCGTTATTGAGCCTAAAATCATTCCCACACAAAAGAAACCTTCCTTCACTGCCTTACTTCGCCAAACTATTGATCAATATGCTTCAAGTAGACAAAAACCTAAAATGAAGCCAAACACCAATTTTCAACAATCGGGCATACAACATAATACAACTTCAAAATTTCTTCATAACACCCTTCCTACCAACAATTTACACAATAGCAATATAGCATCTAATCTCCATGTCCCTCCATCATATGCTCACAAATCCCATATTAATGCCCTACCGAACCAATATGGTGGGCAAACCAGAAATCTGGAAGCCATGGTGAAACAGTTAGCTTCGCGTATGGACCCAGATAGATCCCTACCGTCCCTCGTACAATTATCGAGAGATATGTAGTCAACCTCTGGATCCCATAGTTGTAGCACAACCATACCCTAAACACTTCCCCATGCCCGTCCTGCCTATATATAAAGGAACCGAAGATCCCATAGAGCATCTTCGCATGTTTAGGATAGCATGTCATGATATATCACATGATGACTTGCTATTACTAAAAATGTTCCCGAAAAGCTTAGGAGGAATGGCATTAGAGTGGTACTATCAATTGCCCACTCATTCTTTGAGAAATTTTGAAGAAACAAATTGAATCTTTTGTCCATCAATTTAGTGCCTACATCGAGAGGCATGTCACCATTAAAGATTTGTACAACTTAAAACAAGACAAAGATGAATGTTTTGCTGATTTCTTAGCTAGATGGAGGCAATTGATAGGAAAACTGCACTTTGTGCTACCTTATAGGGAAATGTTGGACATTTTTATTAATAATTTACAAGAACAAATATCTTATGAACTATCAATTGCCACCTTAACTACCTTCGATCAAGCTATAGACTTAGCTCGAAGGGTAGAAGATGCTCTCATTAGAAGAGGTCAGCTCAAAAAGAAAGATGATGAGAAAACATCTAGAAATCAGTATAAAAACAAACAAGTTGTAGGTGACGGAGTCACTGATAGTAGAAATGTTGCTAACATCAATACAACGAAGACAACAGAAAAATTTATATTAAAACCTCCCTGATAAACCTCCTCGAGAATTTACTAGATTAAATCAACCTTTATCAACCATTCTTCCTCAATTATTAGCACGAGGCTTGATTCAATTACCAACTATCCGGGAACCTGATCCAACTATACCCGGATATAGAGCTGATTTACATTGTGACTTTCATAGAGGACCTGGACATGCTACAAACTCTTGCAAAATATTGAAACATAAAATACAAGATCTGATTGATAATAATGAAATGGAGGTGCAAGCCTTCCAACCTAAACAAAATGCTCCTAATAACGCTCAAAAGACCATTCCCCAAAATCAGAATCAAAATGCTAATCAATCATTGGATATATTTCAACATCCTTTACCAAACCATGGTAAAGAAGTGGCCAATCAAATCGAACATCATAATGTTCCCCCTCCTACCCGATATGTAGGGACTATTAGCGGACAATTATCTGTTCAGGATCCTCAAATATTTGGCACAACCTTATCCCTGGTCACGACCAGGCCCCTACATAATATTCAAACTCCCGATCCTAGTGATGTAGAATCAGATACTGAAAGTGAAGTAGACATCACCTCAAATCAATCGAATAGTTCTAAAAATGAATCAGATCCTATTCAACCCATCACAGATGCTATGGTTCCAGAAGAACCATTTCCTAGAAGAGTTACTACTCGACCCTCTTCTAATCAGTTCCTTCCTAATGAACAAGCCATAAACGCTCAACCAAGACCAGTTCAGCGTCTTCAATATAACATTGTAGGTACCATTGGAGCCGTTACTAGACAACAAGCTCAAAACTCTCAACAAGATCAAACTCAGAATGATGGATCAGCTCCATTTATTTTGAAAAATCCCAATAAAGGGAATCATATGTCTAATGTTCAACCAAAACCTCCTTACAATATTAATGAACAATTATCCAATACTACAGCCAGAATTTCCCTTTTGGACTTGTTAAGATCTTCTCCTACCCATAGGGATGAGTTAATGCTTACATTAAGCCAAATGATGGTACCTCAAAATATTCAACCCGAAGCCATGGCCAATACTATCATCACTAGAGAAGTTGATTGTATTGACTTTCGGGATAAAGATATCCCACAACATAGTTTACATAAGGATAACCCCTTATATATTACTTGCTCTAATTGGAGATGTAGTCGTTAAAAGAGTCTTGATTGATAATGGTTCATCTCTAAACATTTGCACTTTTGACTTCTACCAACGATTTGGGTTTAGAAGTGATGAAATGAAGAAAATTGACATGATTATCAAAGCTTTCAATGACGAGACACAAGAAACGTGTGGAGTCATTACCTTACCCTTGCAAGTTGGTCCTAGAACCCTAGATACAACCGTGTTTATTGTACATTGCCCAACATCGTACAATATACTTTTGGGTCGACCCTTGGATCAATGCGATGCGAGCGGTTCCCTCCACTTTACATCAGTGTGTTAAATTTGAATTTAAAAATCAGTTGGTCACTATCCATGGTGACCCTAGACCCTTTGATATGTGTGCTTTGGCAGAACTTGTTGGAGTGCAATTTTGCCCCGCTCTGTCATCCACACATCCTAATTCTTATTTTTCATCTAAACATGTGAAAAACACACACATAACATCATCTACTCCATCAACTACACCTATACATTTAACTCAACCATCTTCCGAACAAACCACACTAAAACCTCAAAAAGGTCTTCAATCCACAACCAATCCTTCATGTTCTATCCCTATAATTTCAAAACCTATAGACCCATTTATTGACACTTCCACATTATCAACATCTATCATACCTTCCACATCTAAAGATATAGGGAATGATCCTTCTACATCTTATGCTCTTTCGATGAACTTTTACCGGAATTATCCACAATCTTAATATCAGAAAAAACAAATGCTTTTATGCAAGATTCAATTCTTTTAAATAACTTGCCGCCATCTCCTCGTACTTTGGGCCTCCCACAACCTATGGGAAGTACTTACCAAGTCGGGAGTTGTGCTTTTATTTATAAAGGATATGATTGGGGAAGAATACCCAGGAATATCAAAACTCATCATGAGGGATATGCCCGATGTTATTTTGCTAATGAATATATTAAAGCTAAACCCATAATGCTTAAAATGGGCTATAAAGGGAAAGGCTTGGGACCTTTCCAAAATGGTATGAAAGAACCTATTGAGGTAGAGCCATGGCCCGCCCGATGTGGTGTGGGCCTATTTCCTAGTAAGGGTCAACCCTTCCCTTTTGAAGATGATGATCAACTCATATGTTATCAAGATTATCTAGATAAACAAGATTCTTTGTGTTCAAAGAATAATCCCTTTACCTGCAACATGCTATCCATAGCTTACCCTGAATTGATTGCTGAATCCGATGAGGAGTTGGAAGGAGATATTTTCCATGATGTCTCCGTTGAAGAGTTGTTACACAATGGTTTTTATTTTGATGGTTCTATACCAACTATAGCCCAACTTGAGGCCACCACTCATCAAGACGAATTATCCAACTTAACCTTAAAATAATTACAAGAATTGGGCGTTTCACCCGCCCCACCTAATTTTGAAAGAGATCTACACATGGAAGTAGAAAACGTCATTAAAGTTAACATTGGAACTGAGGATAATCCTCACATAATCAATATTGGATCAGCATTAAGTCAAGAAAAACAAGATGAATACATTGCATTCCTTAAAGAATATGAAGATGTCTTCGCTTGGACATATGAAGATATGCCAGGTCTGGACCCTTTCGTAGTCATGCATCATCTAGTAGTCCATCCGGATGCTAAACCTGTTAAACAGAAACTTAGAAAAATGCATCCCAAAGTGGCCTTGCTAGTCAAAGGGGAGTTAGAAAAACTCCTGAATGTTATTTTCATACAAGCTATTGATTATGCTGAATGGATCTCAAATGTAGTTCCAGTCACCAAGAAAGAAGCTACCAAAGTTAGGGTTTGCACGGACTTTAGAGATATTAACGCTGCATGCCCTAAAGATGATTTTCCTCTTCCAAACATGGACCAAATCATTGACTTTACCACTGGGAGTGGAATGATGTCCCTAATGGATGGATTCTCCGGCTATAATCAGATCAAGATAGCTCCTGAAGATCAAGCTAAAACAACCTTTATTACCCCTTGGGGTACCTTTTGTTGGAAAGTGATGCCATTTGGTTTAAAGAATGCAAGCGCAACATATCAACGAGCTATGACTTATATCTTTCATGATATGATGCATGATATCCTACATGATTACGTAGATGATATTATAGCTCGCTCTATTAAAGAAGATGATCATTTAGATGATTTGAGAAAAGTATTTAATCGGTTAAGAGAATACCTTATTCGATTAAATCCAGCCAAATGCATATTCGGAGTTAAGTCCGGTAAACTATTAGGGGTTTTAGTTTCTTTACGTGGTATCGAAATCGACCCTCTCAAGATTGCGGCTATCACTGATATGCCCGCACCTACCAATATATCTGAGTTACGAAGTTTACAAGGTAAGCTTCAAGCCATCCGTCGCTTCATCGATAAGTCGGCGGACAAAACCACTCCCTTTCTTAAGCTCCTTAAGAAGGATGTCCCTTTTAACTGGGACGACGAATGTATAGAAGCTTTTGAACTTCTCAAACAATACCTCCTTAACCCACCTATGCTTTCACCGCCTAGACCTGATCGCCCGTTTCTCCTGTATATTTCAGCTTCAGATTTTGCTTTAGGAGCTATGTTAGCTCAGCTTGATGATGAGAAGAAAGAACGTGCTAATTATTACATTAGCCAAACTTTAATCAGTTATGAAACTCGTTATACAACATTAGAGAAACTATGTCTAGCAGTCGTATTTTCTACGCAAAAATTATGCCATTATATGCTTAGTCAAAAAACATATGTCATTGCTAAATATGATCCCTTGCGGTATCTTATGAGTCGACCTTATTTATCGGGTCGCACAGCCAAGTGGGTTCTTGCTCTAAGCGAGTTTGAACTCACATTCATAGGTCAAAAGTCTGTTAAGGGTCAAATCATAGCAGATCAGTTAGTCGTTGCACCCTTAGAGTCTACCCATCCCCTCATCATTGAGTTTCCCGATGAATGCCTTCAATTAGAGGCAGACCATGTTGAACAATGGTCCTTATACTTTGATGGAGCCCGATGCATGAGTGGGGCTGGTGCGGGTATTATTTTAATATCCCCACAAAAACACATCATTCCTCTGTCCTTCAAATTAACATTTGCTTGCACCAATAATACTGTCGAATATGAGGCTCTAATCCTTGGATTACGAGCTGCCTTGGCATTAAAAATCAAACATCTGCTAGTTTTTGGTGACTCCCAACTTGTCATAAATCAAATTAATGAAGTTTATCAGACCAGAGATGATAAATTGCGCCCATATAAAGCATATGTTTTGCAATTGTTATCCTTGTTTGATAAAGTTACTTTGGAAGCTATTCCATGAACTAGCAACCGTGCGGCTGACGCTATGGCCGCAGCTGCATCTCTTCTACCCTTGGAGTTAGATGACGAATATGCCACCATCATTATTCGTCGACTCCAGGAACCCGCTTCAAATAAGTCATGTTTAGAACCTTTGGATGTGTTTCTAATCAATGAAACTACTCCTGACCCTTGGTATACGGATATAGTTGATTTTCTTCAAAATGGGACTTTCCCTGCCAATTCTAATAGAAACCAGCGATGGTTATTACGTAGACGAGCAAGTCGATTTGTAATAATTGGCAATACTTTATATAGGAGATCTTTTGAAGGTATCCTATTGAGATGTTTGAATCTAGAAGAATCCAAATCAGCTTTAAGTGAAGTCCACGATGGATCTTGTGGAGGACACTTCAGTGGTAGTGTCATTGCTAAAAAGCTCCTTAGGATAGGCTACTTTTGGCCTACTATGGAAAAGGATGCACATGATTATGTGCGCCATTGCGACAAGTGCCAGAAACATGCTGACCTTGTCCATGCGCCTGCACAAGAGCTGCAAGCTATTTCATCTCCTTGGCCCTTTTCAAAATGGGGCTTAGACATTATTGGCAAAATTAATCCTGTGTCATCTGATGGACACAAATTCATCATAACCGCCACTTGAGTATTTCACGAAGTGGGTTGAAGCTATGCCTTTAGCTTCCTGCACTGGAACACAAGTCTCTAAATTTATTTTTAATCAAATCATTTGTAGGTTCGAAATTCCTGCAAATCTCATCTCAGACAATGGAACTTGTTTCAAAAATAAAGATGTCAAGAAATTATGCCAAAAATATAAGATTCAACATCGCTGGTCCACTCCCTATTATCCTCAGGGTAATGGCCAAGTAGAAGCATCTAACAAAACCTTAATCAAAATTCTCAAAATATTGGTCAATAAATCTAGCCGTGACTGGCATATTCAATTATATCCGACTTTGTGGGCTTATCGAACTAGTGTTCGAACTCCCACTGGAACTTCACCTTTTGTCTTGGTTTATGGCGCTGAAGCCATTTTTCCTTTTGAATTAGAAGTTCCTTCTTTGGCTCTACTACTTCAAGATACCGAAGTAGGAGATGAATATCGAGTATGGGAGACTCGATCAGTAGAACTTCTAGATGAAAAGTGCATCAATGCTTTGGAGCATCTTCGTGCTTACCAAAACAAGCTTAAAAGATCATATGCCAAGAAAGTTCGTCATCGATCCTTTGAGGTCGGCGACCTTGTTTTAAAAGAAAATAAAAAAATACTAATGCAACTAAAGACCTTAAAGGTAAATTTGAGCCCAACTGGCTTGGACCATATATTATTACTGCTAAATTTGAATCGAGAGCATACAAATTAGCTACCTTAGATGGTAAATATTTAAAAGAACCTATGAATATTATGCATCTTAAGCGATATTACGCATAAAATTTGGTCATTTCATCATTTGTACATATTTTGCATGTTGTCTCATTTTAAAAAATATATATATATATATAACTGTTTAAACAAAAACTAAAAATAAAAATAAAAGTCAAAAACAGCTATATTATTGACTCTTTTCAAAACCAAAAAAAAAAATAAAGAAGAAAGAGAGAGTCAAGATCATCAAACTCCTCAAAAATATTTGTTGTATATATTTCTTCTTCAAGTATTGCAGTTATATTTTCAAATTATTTTGGATAAATTAGCATTTATTTGGAATCCCTCACTATCACAAACACAAAAATAAATATCTTGATTTTATCTGGCATGATTACTAATCTCTCTTATATCAAAGTCCACAAAATTCAATTAAATAAAGTTTGAGCATAGAGAATTGATCTTGTTATTTACTTAAACCAAGCATATCTTTTCACAATAAAATGATTACATTTGTAATTTCCATGTTATGCTACATAGTAGAAGTGGTTTCCTTGAGCGAAAAGTTTCCCCTGCTATCCTATCATGCACATGGTCTAGAATCTTTGAGAATTGACAAAAGGACAAGCTCACCCCTACCCGGAATAAAAATCCCTTGCTCTACAGACTAATCCGAGCAAGTATCCCTAGTATAGGAAGAAAAGAAAAGTTCAAGAAAAAGAGAAAAAGAAACAAGTTATTTCAGCATTATCTCAAATATCAAGCCAAAATACAAAAATACAAAAAAAAAAAAAGAGAGAAAAAGAAAAGCAAAAGCAAAGAAAAAGAAACAAATAAAATCCCTTTCCCTACCCATTGAAAAGAAAAGAAGGGTTGATGAGCTTGAATCCCTGGAATTCTCAATTATTCGAAAACTGTGAGGTAAGCCCCATAACAGGTGGTTTGTGCCCAACCCGCTTGGCCTTGGGTAACTCCTAGCGTGGTGATATGTCCGTCACATTAGCGACCTTCTTTTGTATAGACCTATGTCTGCTTATGGATTAGCTAGCTCTTGATAACCCGACTTACATAGTAGTCTGGTATGGTTATATGCATCTAAATCATGGTTAATGAACACTTATTTGGTTAATTCAAATCACTTGTATCATAGTATCTTGCTCAAACCTGGTAAATGAACAATGCAATTGCACACACATTTTGTATTTGAGAGATTTTGTGTATCATTATGATAAATCAAGATTGGTAATGAACTCACCTACGCACATGGGATTCCTTATAAATCTAACTTTTGTCTTTAAGATACTTTGAAATATTTTTGCAAATTGTTTGGAATAAATTCATTTTCTTCTTTGAAGAACAGTTGTTTAGTATAAAGACAACTACATGCATTATCAAAAATCAAAATCATTTTCAAAAACATGCAATAAAGTTACATTTATATATAACTTTTGACTTTCGCGACGATGGTATAGTTCCAAAACCAAAATTGGAATTTTATGCCTAGCGCAAGTCCTCATCTTCATATTTTCTGTTTATTTTCAAAAATTAAAAAATCAACCATGCAATAAAACTATTATATTATTTTCTTCTTTGGATTTCGCGATGATGGTATAAGTCTATACCTAAATATTCTATGCCTAGCGCAAACCATTGTACCAATTTTATTTTCCATTCAAAATCATAAAAACATATGACTTAAATCATTATGTTACACCATTATGCTTTAAAACAAAACAAACACTTACTCTATTTTCATGTCATTATGTCAAACTTCAATTTTGCAATGATGGTATAATTCCTAGGGAATTATCCAAAAAATTTATCACACTTAGGAATTTATGCCTAGCAAAAGTCATTTTAAAATATTTCATGCATAATATTTTCATGGAAATCTGAAAACAAATCATCATCATCATCATCATCATCATTTGCATCATCACACCAAAGTCTTAAGACAGTCTCTTAAGCACTCTTTTACTTTTAACAATATTTCTATACCGGGATTAGCTTGACGACCGAGTGAGCGGCGACTCCATGAAATGGTCTATAATAGCGACAATGTCCTTTGAAATTATTGTTAAAAGTCCTCTTTTATTTTTATCAAATTATCACATCACAAACAACCAATTTGTTTACATCAGATTATTTCATTTAAATTTTAAAAAGCATGACATTCAAACCATAATATTTCCAACCGACATAATTACATAAATCATCCAATCAATCACACCACAACAATAAAGCATCATACAAACACATAAGACAAGTCATATGATCAAAAATATCATATATATATATATATATATATCTCAACAATATATGTACATCATATCAAAACTGGATTGGTAGGCCACAATCTACATCTTGGCATACTCAATCCTCTCAAATCATATAATCTATGTATAGTGCAGTAGCCTAGCCTCGAGAACCCCTCGAGCTCTCAGCCTCATCTCCTCCCCAGCCCTGAGGTGGACGAGGTGGCCCCATCGCAGTATGTGTGGTACTGCGAGTCCTAGTCATCGATCGGGATGAAGTCCTCGATGACCCAACCCTGATCGGATCCGCAATGTCGGTTGGCAGCTGTACCCTCTGGCCCTCTGGCACCATCTAGAAGTAGATACCCTGATAGAACGTGGTCTGAGCAATCGACCGTGCCAGCTCCTGAGTGCTCGCTCCTCCGCTCCATGCTCCGAGGCGTGCAACCTCATCTCCGAGCTGTGTAGCCTCAGCTCGATGGCGTGCAGCCTCATCTCGTAGAGTCTGCACCTATGCCTGGAGACGGATAGTCTCCACTCGAAGAGTAGCCATCTCACTACTCTCTCCTATGTCCACACCCTTGCCCTTATCGGGCGATGGTGGTCTCTCTCTCCATGGAGAAGGGGGTCTCTCCTCCCTCCTCTCCTACTGTCGTGGCCTCTGCTGAGCCTGTGGTCTCCTCTGCTCTCTCCCTCCATGACCCTGTGCCGCCTCAATGGCCGCCTGGCGCCGCCTCCCCATCCGATGCACAACTGCGTGAATCGGACCCTGAGCCCTCGTCATCCGAGGAGGGCGGATGCCTGTGTACCAGGCATCATAGCCGTCGGCTACCCCTACGTCATCCCCATCCACTGGCTGAATGGGGGCATCATCTACGTCCTGACTCCAGAAGCACTGCATATCTGGAGCCCCGCTAGCTGTAGTGTTATCCCGGATGGTCCGAGAAAACTCGTAGTCTCTAAGAGATGGGATCCCCTGTTGTAGACCGAACTGTCTCAAAACTCGGTCGTAGCGGTGGAGCTCCACCTCTCCTCTCTCCATCCTCAACCAACAGACTCGCCTGACGTGAGCCAGCTCCTGTCCATCCTCGGCCCACCCTGGATGATCTCTCCAAGGCCTCCAGGTGATCTGGTCGGAGACAAGGTCGTCAAGTAGTCTCCGGGACATTGGCAGATCTATCCGCCGTTGTGACCCTCTTCGGAGCCACCAGTAGAAAGCTCGGGGCCTCTCCCCATCAATCCCTGTTAGTGGGAGCCCTACCGGCCTCCGCACCATGATGTGCTCCCAACACCAAACCTGCAGTAGTGATGTCATCACCAGACATCGGCCGCCCTTGTATACGACCCCATGCAGGATCCTATACAATCGGCATAGTACATAACTCCCCCAAGCAAACCTGTATCCATGGTCTCTCATGTCATAGACCACATCTGTCAGTAGCCATGGTACTCTGCATCCACTCTGATGGCATAGCAGCAGACCACCTACAACCCTAGCCAAAACCTGTGTCAGTCTAGATGCCCTAGGCATCTGGCGTAGTGACTCGATGTTCACTCCGCCCTTCTCCAGGGCGAAGCTCGGATCTCCGCATAGTCGCATCATCGCGTGGCCCTGATTGGCCATGGGAGTTATCAACCGTCCTTGTATGGGGATCCTCAAAATCCTCCATACATCCTCTAGTGTGGGAGTCATCTCCCCTGTCGATAACCGAAAATAGGAAGAACCCGGATACCACCTCTCTGCTAGGGCTGTCAATAGCCCCATATCTGTAGAAACCTGTGGCATCTCTGCCACATGCTGCAAGCCGACTTGTGCCAACTGATCTCGCTCTGCCTGAGATAGAGTGGCCAAGTCATCCCTCAGCCCGTCGTATTTCCATTCTCTGCTCTTTAGTAATCCTCTCTACAACATAAACAACAAAACAATAAAAATCATTAATCCAAATCATTAATAAAATAGTGATTAAAAATGCAAGTAAAGTAAGTTCAATTTCATCAATGATGATATCGTCCACTATTGGATGATATCGTCCCAAATTTGAGCAAATTCGTCTCCGATTTTGCAAGCCGAAATCGTCCCTTTTTTGACGAAATCGTCCCCATTTCGTCGATTTCGCCATTGGACGAAATCGGCGATATCGAGATGATTTCGACGAAATCGAGACGATTTCATCCCGACGACGTCGACGGCCCAAAAATGGCCGCGATGCTCAAAAATCATCAAAATTTAATCTACAAAGCATAGAAAATCAAATTTCAAGCATTCTAAACTAAGTTTAGACCCTTACCCGTAGCCCGCGTCGGACCTCTGTCGATCTGTGCGCTGTTTCGACCATCTTGTCTGCAGAGCTCTAGAAAATAGTAAAAATGAACAGTAACAATGAATTAGGGTTTTTCCCTATTTTTCTTAATTTTATTCAAAAACAACTAAAAACATTTTAATTTTTTGCTTTTTCGCGTTTTTACCTCAAACGTTCGATTTGGGTAAAAACACGGAGGGGGCATCATAGTAAGTCTGTCAGTACGATTCGACCAAGAATCGTCGCCTAAAAATGGGAATAATTTTTGCTTTCTCGTAGATCGAGAAGAACTCATCTTTAACGCATTTTCTTCAGAAAATTCGCTAAAGAGGGGGCAAAATGTAGCACCCTAAAATTGGCGCAGTAAAACTTAGCAATAATCAAAATTACCTTAGTAATAATTCAAATTCAAATTCAACCCCCAAAACCGCTCCCAAACCGCCGTTTAACCCGTTTCCTTGTTTTCTCGTGCCATTTTTAGGATTTGTTGTGACCGTTGGACGATATCGTCGTCGATCAGACGATATCGCCTCAGATCGGACGATTTCGTCTGGACTAGGACGTCCAGACGATCTTGTCCCAAAACTAATTTTTCATAATTAGCTTCTGTTTCAACAACTTCTCTAACTCGGGCAGAGACGCGTCTGCACCGTTAGAGACCTCCCCCATTGGAGATCTTCCAAATTAGGATGATCTCCAACCTCCCAACTTCCCTCCTAAGTCTACTTAAACCTTAGGACCCCCCTTGACATTCCCCTGGCTGGATTTTCTGTAACTTGACCTTTACACGCATTAGAACACCCTGGATTACCATCTGCACTTGTCCTATCCAAATTTTGTTGCAGGAACCTTGTTATTCTTCAGCCGGAGCAAGCTCAGGTCGTCGCAGACGATCCTGTCCAATTCGAGATGATTTCGTACCAATCCGAGATGATTTCGATTGCAGTCTGCATTGGGGCAATCAGTGCCCAGAGTTTGCATTTTCTCTACTCTTTTTTGCTGCATTATTCTGCATTTAGTTAATTCTATGGTTATTCCTTATTACTCTGCATTTTGGAGTTCACCCATATAGTTTTAATGCATGATAAAGTCATAATTTGTCATTAAATCATTGAAATACACTCATATTTTGTTTATAATTATCCGTCTAATATTATTGTTGTCATTCTGCATCATTGCCCTCTGTTTGTATTGCTGCATTTTCTGCATTTTGTATCTATTTCTCTGTTTGCAGGTCTCTGACGAATTCGTCTGACGAATTCGTCAGATCTCAGACGATCCTGTCAGATCAGAGACGATCCTGTCAAATTCCAGACGATCTGGACTGCTTCAAAAATCAGAATCTCCATCAGACATCCGGGACCAGGTATGGATTTCTTCCCTTAGTTTACTCTCTGTGTTTTCTGTTAAATCTGTTTTCTCGTATTTAAATTTGCATTTTCATATAGAATAACTTAGATTCATCCGGCCAAACCTAGGACTTGGATGTTTAAAGCTAAAATTGAACACATTAAACTCATTCCCAACCTAGGCGTGGAAACCGCCACTAAACGTTTCCTGGTGAACCCCACCATCCGTCAAAAAATCACCTTAATACCCCTCCCCCGAGAGGCGGGACCTTCCAAAGGCCTCTCAGTCCGAGGTATTGTCCCATCCTTTTCCCATCCTCCTTCCGGGCGCGGATCCTTTAGCCTGAAGGTAAGGATGCAAAAAATTTGGAGCGATACAGATACTTTTCCTAACATACACTTTGTTTTACATTTCAATCATCCTTAACATTTTATTTATTTACAATTTGCATCCATAGCATGAATTAGTATATGTTGTATTTTTGAAATCTAACCATCACTTTTGTGAAAGTTTTCCTTGTCTTCAGTTGTAGGCACCTTACGATGCCATTACAAAATAAGAATAGTCATCAAAACCTCTATTGATCTGATAGAGAACACCTTTTTTGATCCCCTAATGCAATTCAATATTCCTTTAATGGATGTAGCGAATACACCAAGTAAACTACCTCAAGCGGTGTATTTACGTAGAACTTCTATGTGGTCCTTCTGATAGAAGCAACCATTCTTTATTCCCTAAAATTCAAAGTGGATCCGTCGAGTAAGCTTATCTCAAGAAATATATTCACATTGAGTATTTGTGCAGTCACTTCAAAAACTTTCATCCTCTACCCTCCAACACCTAGAGCGAATCCATCGACTAAACCTATTTTAGGTGGTGTATTCACCATGAATTTGAGAAATCTTAGATTCTCTATTTTCTCTAGCATCCAGTCTAACCAAACTTGTTCTTTTGCATCCCCTTTGACAAGTATAAGATCCTTATTTCTTAGCACATCCTATCATCCATCCAATATAGCCATTATAGCAAATCCTTCGAGTAAAATAGTTTCAGCATATTCGTAACAGTTCTTTCTACATCCATATCTAAGGGTAAGCTCACCTTAATATTTGCATAAACAAAGGGCATGACTATACAAACTAAGAAGAATAAACCTTCTTGCTATTTGGCAGGCCCTAAAACTATAACATCCATATTTTTTTGTTAGTTTTGTAGGTTTTGAACAAATCCATCGACTGAAAGAACTCTAGTTGACGTATTCACACAAGGAGCACATTCAACTCTAGATGACATATTTGCACCAACTATCAAAATAGGTAAGTGCCCTTGATCCTCCAGTTTTCTATTTCATTTTATAAACCTATTTTTTTGTTTTTGTCTTGTTCTTTCTTTTTTAGAACATATAAAAGAGAAAAATTAAAAGAAACATTAGTCTAGTTATCATTTTAATTTGTTTTTCTAGGCATTCAAAATGAATATCACATGTATCCTTATATTAGGTTAATTTGTATGATTTTACCCTTCTTACACCATTGTCTTCATAAGAAAAGAAAAAGAAAAAAAAAATTCATAGCATAGATAGTAAAATAATAAAAATTCAAATTGCATATAGGATAACATTGCATTCTTGCATTATTATCTTCATATTGCATTTCATTGCACTCTCATCCTACATATTAGATCCTAGGATAAACTACCAAAACCTAGGTGTTTTTCAAAAATTAAATATATCAAATAGATTAGGGAATCTATAAATCCCTTGGTTAATCCAAAACTCTTCCACCAAAGATAGTATTGCATTCAAAACACAATCATATTCAAAATGATGAGTTAGCAACAACGCTATCCCACCCGAGTGTGGATGACCCCAAAAAGTAAAAAACGTACCCCTAAGGGCCAACACCCCCAAGATAGGGTGTGGAACTTTTTGGCGTTCCACATATTTGGTGAACCCAACATGAAACATATAACTTAGGTATTTTACCCAAAAAGAAAACTACCTTTTATTTTGCCACATAAGGAATTACTGCATATTTTCATACATAATTTACAAGAGCATTTATTAGTGTTGTGTCCTTTGATGACGTAATTAATATTACAAAATAAATGAAAGTTATATTTCAACAAAGAGGGCAACTAAAAATCAAGAAAGAAGAAGATGAACCACCTTCTCCCAACACCGAAGGATAGTATAAGAACAAACTTGTTTTGGGTGATGGTGTAACTAATTCTCGACCCAACATCAACCCTAAAATAGGTAATAGCAGTACCATTGTAGTACTGAGCAAGTTAATCCTAGCTAAATCTCTAGAAAAGCCTCTTAGAAAGTTTACTAAATTAAACTAGGCTCTCATCTATATTGACACCATTGTTAGATGCAAAGATGATAGAATTACCCCCTATAAGACAACATGACCCTGAAAGAGAGAAGCTCCCTTGGTTCCAAGTTTTCCAACAATACACTTTTCATCACAATAATGGCCACAATATAAATAAGTGTATTACTCTCAAGAATGTTGTGCAAGATCTTGTTGACTAAGGTTATCTAGTGGTCGATGGTCTTGAATAAGTAACATCCTCCAATCAAGATTTGGGGATATCTCAAGACCCCCTACCTAAAAATGGATAAAACATTGTCAATCGAGTGCAATACCATAGTGTCACTATACTAGATCAAAATATGGTAAGTATGATTCATGTTTGCACTATGACTAGGCAATAGGCAAGGGAGAAGGATCAAGCTTCTAAACTACCTCTTGAACCACCCCTAATTTTATGGTCAAGATGTGCAAACACTCCTAAGGAACCACTTTGGTTTTAAAACTATAAGAAAAAAAAATTTAACCTTCAGTAGAAATTAGAGGTTACACCATCTAAGATCTCCATATTTGAGTTGTTGCAAACCTCCCTAAGCAATAGAGAGAATTTTTTCAAGCTTTTAAGTGAATAGATAGTGCTTAAAAATGACACTTCTGACGATTTGGCTAACATGGTGAGGTCACTTAGTGTGAACCATATGACTATATCCTTATTTAAGTATGAATTCCATCAACTTCTATGCTTGGAGAGATACCTTTGTATATCACATGCAATATTGGTGAACAATCTAACAAAAGGATTCTCATTGATAATGGATCATCCATTAATGTTTGTACTCGTAGCTTTATTCATAAAATAGGGCCCAACAAGCAATATTTGTAAAAATCATATTTCCTCATAAAAACTTATTACAAGGAAGAACAAGAAGCTACAAGGACCATAGTTCTACTAGTAAAAGTAGGGTCTCACGTCTTGAATACGTTCTTTTACATGTTATCATGTGAGCTAAACTATAACCTCCTTTTAGGGCGAGTTTGGATCCATACAATGCAAGTTTTTCCCTCGACCTACCATCAATGTGTCAAGTTTGAATATCAAGGTAAACTATATAACAGAGTGGTTGACCATGATCCTTTTACCTATTTTCAGAACATCCGATAGAGGGAAAAATACCCGTCATAGACAATTCTCAACGAATTTGCTAGGAGCCAAGCTAACTGCGAGGCTATTGTTATATACATTTTGGGGCTTGGGAGATTAAGGGGTTCACCAGGAAAAATATTAGGACTTGCTCCAAGTTTGGGATGGAATATTTAGTATTGTTAATTTATTAAACACCTAAGTTTAGCCTTTTAAAAATGAAATGCTAATATTATAAAATAAACTAGAATCTAAATATGCATAAAACAAGTGCAAAATACAAGAGCTAACCTAAAATTATTCTTTTATTGAATGAGACTAGTCCTAGGGTATAAGAAAGTAAATCTTTTTCTTTAAGGCAAGGGTTCAAGAAAATGCACAAACAAATCTAGCCTAATGCAAACTACATGCACTTTTGATTTTAATGCCCAGAAGTTAAAGTAGGATAACTTTTCTTTTAAAATGAACTAAAACTAAAATAATTTGATTTTTTAATTAATTTCCTAAATGAGATTGGATTTAAATTTTACTTTATTAATTGCAAAGTAACAAAAACAAAATTAAAACACATAGCAAGCAACCTAATAGACTAAGTAGAACACCTACTTGTCTTGATGTTTTATCCTACATTGTATTCATGCTCTTAAACTTGTAATCATGAATCCAGATAAATATAGGAACAAATATAGAAACTAAAAAAAAGTGATTAGTGTTTGGGGGCCTACTTAGGCCGCTATATGACTAAGCTTGGAGGTGCAACAGTCAAGCTCCCTTGGTCCTTTTAGTTGACCAAAAAGAAAAGAGAGTATTGACCTTTTGGAATGGATGAGCATATGAAAGTAAGAAAGATGATAATGATGATGATGATGTTGTTCGTTAATCTTAGGAGATCTACCCACTTTTGATTACCAAGTTCACATGAAGTATGAGGGAAGAGCATATATGGAATAGGGACCCATTTTAATGTGGTATGCTTGTGCAATAATGTGAGAGCATGAAAATAGTTCACATTAAATAACAAGGTGAATATAAATAAATAATATTAGAAGTGAAATAAATAGATGATTAAAATAATGTAAAGGTGTGATATTGTTTTGTTAATCTTAGATGACCTACCTATTTTTTATTCCCAAGTTCACATGAAGTGTAAGGGAAGAGCATACACGGAATAAGGACCCCTTTTAATGTGGTATGCTTGTGCAATAATGTGAGAGTATAAAAAAGGTTAGCATTAAATAACAAGATGAATGTGGATAAAGAATATTAACTGTGTAAAAATGAGAAATGATTGAGATAATAAGAAGATGAAAGTAACTAGACAAGATTATATGTGATTAGAAGAAAATTAGCTATAAAATGAGAATGTTATTTAAACTAGCAAGGCGGTAGAAACTAAATGAGCATAATATAAAAGAGAGAAGGGAGGGGGAAAGAGCACAACCCTTGAAGAAGAGTTGTCTCCTTCTTTATGAAAACTTGATGATGACCTCCTCCCTATGCTTGGATGCTTGAAGGTGGTGATGTTGATGATGATACCTCCCCTTTGAGATCTTTGCTTGAGAACTCAAATACTTGAAGAAAAACTTGTGGAATTTTAGTACTTAATAATGCTTGATGAAGAGGCTATCCCAAGGGTTCTATTTATAGATTTTTCATGGCCTTGGGAGAGAGGGAAAAATGATATTAATAAAATATTGTCCATAAAACGGTGGAAAATAACATGCCACTTTGAAAATGGACTAGTGAAGTAACATGCCATTTTGAAAATGAAACATGCTATTTTGAAAATGGACTTTGAAGTAACATGCCACTTTGAAAGTGGAACATGCTACTTTGAAAATGGATAATAAAAAAATAAAATAATAAAATAATATGTCACTTTGAAAAATGGCCATCAAGATAACATGCCACTTTGAAAGTGGACAAGTAAAGTAACATGCCACTTTGAAAATGGATTAATAAAGTAACATGCCATTTTGAAAATGGAACATGCTACTTTGAAAATAGACTTTGAAATAACATGCCACTTTGAAAGTGGGCATGCTATTTTTGAAAATGAAATTTGAAATAACATGCCCCCTTGAAAGTAGAACATGCTATTTTGAAAATGGAAAATGGTTCTACGTGCACTTATGTGTACCAAGATGCCTTGTATAGAAGGTTCTTATTTAATATCATGTGGGTCCTTATCATTGCGTAAAATCATGACAGCTAGACCCATGTGCAATTTTTTTGTATTTTGGAAGATCAAATGATGTTAGAATAAGACAAATTATACTATCAAAAAGCTCTTTTGGGCCCAATCCAATGGTAGTTGTTTTGAGAAGTTTGGAGATGATTTTGTAGGGTAAAAGTTGGCTCAAATATGACCTTACATTTTGAAGGAATAAATGCTCAATTTTAGTTTTTTTTAAAGATGAATTTGGTTTTGTTGGTTAATACATGAGGGTGAATTAATTAAAATTGATGTAAAGTGGGTCAATTTTTAATATATACACATCCAATCAAAAAATCAAAAAACTTGACTTTGTCCTTTGTTGAATGCTTCTTGTCCTTTCATTGATGATAACTTAAGTTCCAATCTACCTAAGAAAACAAACATCCACAAAGAAGAAGGAATCAATTGTCAAGTCATGGAAACAGTAAAAAAGAATATAGAAGATATATATAACATAAACCTTAATGATCAGTGCTACGAGTTATTAGCCTTGACTTAGTTAGACTACACTCGTTACCGCATGTTTTTGGGTTACTATATATTCAAAGGACAATCGTCTAGATAGGACTTGCACTTTCATCTCTGTAGGAATGATGTATGAAGAAAAGATACATGGGACCAATCCTCACCCGATAGAGTTAAGGTATACTTCATGTTTTCTTTCCAATCTTTATCTTATCCCCAAGAAAATTCTTTGTAACTTTAGCTACACAAGAAAAGGTTTAAGACTTCGGGGATAAGGGATCAAAGAGCCTCTAGAAACCAAAACTTGGCTTGAGCATTGTGGATTAGGGTATTTCCATGACCACAATAAGATCATGTATCCTCCTTTTGAAAGTGATGATGATGATGCATGGTTGTCCTCATTTGAACCACCAATAGAAGATGCTTTAGCAATAGGTTTAGATTAGAACGAAAATGAGGAAGTCAAACCTCTTCCTTTCACCTATTCATATATATTTTTGCAATATGAATGAATATATCATATCAATATCAAACCTATTGAGGAGATCAGAAAATATCCCTATGATAGCTTCAATAACGAGCATATACAATCTTCAATGTATAAGCATAAAGCTACCCTGCCTCATTCGATGGCTAATCATGTATCAAAATTGCACATAAATGATTATGAGGTGAAATCTTTATCTCTCTCTTCATAGAGATAATAATAATGATATATCTCCTAGTGATATCCCTATTGAAGGAATTATTACTTAGGATATACATCCCTTACAATCATTTAGTATGGAAAAATAGACTGTAGAGGTCGATGAGCTGCAAATTCTAAAGGTCATACCTACCCCTCCATATTATGAAGATGAATCCAACATCCTCATTGAATAAACCATAGATGTAATCATAGGATCAAGCATCAATCCATGAATGATAAAGTTAGAAAAAATCTTGACTTTGAAAGAGAGAAAGGAGTATACAAAACTTTTAATTGAGTACAACAATATCTTTGCATGGTCTTATGTGGACATGTTTGGACTCGATCCATATTTAGTATTTCATTACTTAGTAGTCAAGCCTGATGCTAAGTTGGTGAAACAAAAATTATGAAAGATGCACCTAAAAGTTGCTTTGCTAGTCTAAGAGGAACTCCAAAAGCTTTAAGAAATCAAGTTTATCAAAGTTATCGATTATTCCAATTAGATCTCGAACATAGTACCAGTTGCAAAGAAAGAAGGTGCCATGTGAGTATGCATAGACTTTCATGACATTAACAAAGGTTATCCTAAGGATAATTTTCCTCTGCCAAACATAGACATGATAGTAAATTTCTTTGTTGGCTGTGGAATGTTATCCTTAATGGATGTATTTTCTAGTTACAATTAGATTAATATAGTACCAAAATACCAAGGTAAAATAACGTTTACTATTCCTTAGGGAACCTTCTACTATAAAGTTATGCCCTTCAT
Source organism: Wollemia nobilis (assembly GCA_028583015.1). Classification (NCBI taxonomy): domain Eukaryota; kingdom Viridiplantae; phylum Streptophyta; class Pinopsida; order Araucariales; family Araucariaceae; genus Wollemia; species Wollemia nobilis. The sequence continues at coordinate 4,040,425 of JAQPPZ010016717.1, forward strand.
ATTGAAAATGCTTTCACAACTTATCAACTTGCCATGACATAATTTCAATATATGATGCATGATATTGGTGAAGATTATGTTGATGATCTTCTCAAATGATCAATGAAAAAAGATCACATCAAGGACTTCAAACGAATCTTTGAATGACTACAAGAGTACAAAATTCTTTTAAAACCCTTAAAAATTTTATTTGGGTAACATTTGGCAAGATTTTGGGCTATATGGTGTCTAATAAGGGTATCGAAGTAGATCTTGATAAAATATCAGCTATAACTGACATGCCATCTCCCATAATCCTAAAGAGCTTAGAATCTTAAAAGGCAAGATCAAAGCGATAAGGAGATTTATATCCCAATTGTCTGATAAATACCAACTCTTTTCATCACAATTGCAAAAGAGATTGAGTTCAATTGGAATGAGGAATGTCAAAAAGCTTTCGATGCTTTGAAAATATACTTGTTATCTCCCCTAGTCCTTGTGCCACTTGATCCCCTTAGTCCACTGTTGTTGTATAATTCAACAATAGTCCATGCATTAGGTGCCATGTTGGCACAATATTGTGAGCAACATAGAGAATGAGTCGTTTACTATATTAGTAAAACCCTCATCAATTATGAAACTAGGTTTACCTCTTTAAAAAATTTGTGCTTAGCCATGGTCTTTACTTCCCAAAAGATAAGACATTACATGTTGAGTCAAAAGACCTACATTATAGCTAAGATTGATTTGTTGTGATACCTTATATCAAAACCTTACCTATCAAGTAGGGTAGCAAAATAGGTAATGGCACTTAATGAATTTTATCTCAAAATGGTTAGTCAAAAATCAATCAAGGAGCAAGTGATAGTCGATCAAATAGCAACATCCCCTTGACACATCGCAACTAAATTCTCAAACTCTTTTTTTCAATGGCACAAGGTGTGTTAAAGGAGTAGGAGCAAGAATTGTCCTAGTATCCTCGTAACAAATTAAAATTTTGTTATATTTTAAGCTTCAATTCTCATGTACTAATAACATGGTTGAATATGAAGCTCTTATCCTTGGGCTACAAGCAATGTTGGCCCTAAAAGTCACTAGCCTCTCCATTTTTGGAGACTCCCAATTTATAGTCAAACAAATAAATGAGATATATCAAACTGAGGATGATAAACTAAAACTATATAAAGACATTATGGATAACCTGACGATTTCATTTGAAAAGATAACCATTGATACGGTTCCATGCTCTAGTATTTTCCAAGCATATGCAATGGATGTTGCTACATCACTCATGCCTCTAGAGTTGGAGGATGAGCAAGCAATAATTATCATTCTTCAAGTTAGACAACCAAAAACATTGTCATCTAGTCAAGAGCCATAGGCTACTTTTGCCATTGAACAAGTGTCGATGCTTGACTCTTGGTATAATAAAATATATAATTTTCTTAAGAGCAATGTTTTGCTCAAAGTAACTACAACAAGTGAAATAATATTAGGCAACATGTCTATCGATTCATCATAATTGGAGACATCCTTTATCAAAGGAATTTTGATGGTATTATTTTAAGATGCCTCAATGCGAACAAATCCAAAATAGTCATTGAAGATACCCATGAGGGGGCATGTGGTGGGCACTTCAATGGGAGCACCATCGCTAAGAAGCTCATTCATATGGGCTATTATTGGTTGAATATGGAATGAGATACTCGTAGCCATATATGCAAATATGATAAATTTCAAAAGCATGATAAGCTAATTCATGCACCATCTCAAGAACTTCAGTCGATCACATCGCCTTGGCCCTTTTCTACTTGAGGGCTAGATATTATCGATAACTAAACCTAATGTCATCTAATAGACATAAATTCAACATCATGGAAATTGAGTACTTTAGCAAGTGGGTAGAAGCTATTCCTCTAGCCTCTTGTACCAATATTGAAGTCTCCAAGTTTATCCTAAATCAGATCTTATTGTGTTATGGTATTCCTAACATGTTTATATTTGATAATGACACTCCTTTCAAAAATAAGGATGTGGTTAAACTTTATGCTAAAATAAAAATTTATCATAAGTGATCAACACCATAATACCCATAAGGTAATGTCCAAGCTAAAGCTTCTAACAAAATACTAATAAAAATCCTAAAGAAGCTAGTAAGTAAAACCAAAAGGGATTGTCATTTGCAGCTATATTGTTAGGACCCTGTTCCTAACACATAGTATATTATTTCATTAATTCATTGTAAAGGACCAGTGTGTCCTTTAGTTTACAACTCTTCACATATATTTATAGTTAATATATTTGGTGTCATAAGGCATCAAATCAAATACATTTCAATTTATTCATATTGTTTGGATTTCAACAATATTCAAAGTGATTCTTAACTGCGATTCTTCTATTTTCAACTGTTTAGAAAATTTGCAAGAGTATTACCACCAAGAACACAAATAGGACCATAGGTATCTTGCATTTGGTATTAGAGCAACGATCTTGGCAAAGTGGGGATAAATTTTTTTTGGAATACCATCATCTATTCGCTTCCCAAATCACAGCATTACATAGAAGATCCAACACAGTTTCCCTTAAAAACCAGACTCAAATAAAACCAATTTCAAGTGACTCCCCAAGTGATTTCAACCTGTGTCTTCCAGTCCAGCAACTTCGATCCTAACACTCCCAGCGATTCAACGACAAGGAATAGTGATTCTAGAGCTACACAAAAATACGTTTTGACTTATGTCGGGCAGGTTCAAACTCTTATAGCAGGTTTGGGGCAACTTCAAATATTGAGGACGTATACATTTTCGTTGTTTCGTAGACATAGTCCTTGCACGACGCAATTACTAATCAATGACAAATCTAGGAATTTCAGGACAAATAATTTTAAAGCTACTTTTTTGGACGGTGAAATTTTTGCATAGGAAGATTATCGTGCATCTACGTAGGACGATCCCCAGCATGCATTTTCAAATATTCAAAAAACAATCATCGTGTTTCTACGTATGATGATCCCTAACGTGCATTTTTTCTAAACATTTCCAACGCATACGATGCAGTTTCGATCGGCAGAGAGATTACGCAAAAAAATTCACTGAGATCGAATAATACGTAGAGATAGAATATTTTGCAGTGATCAGTGTAAACGAAATAATTAAATTCCCATATTTTTTTCGGACGTCGTTGCTCGTCCCCTGCCTGTGGCCGTGGACGTCCCTGCAAGTTCCGTCCCTACCTACGACCTCCAACGTCGCTTCTTTTCCCTGCTTTTACCAGCCATTGGTGTCCCTGCATAAGGCCTTCATGAAGAAAAAGAAATCACTGTTGGCAGAAGATCGTTCGCGCACGAAAATTCATTTAAAAATCCTTCTGCATCATTTTCCAACGGCAACAGGTTTTCTGGGCAGGAAAAATTCTTTAACCTAAGGTTTTCAAAAAAATATTAAGGTTTTTTCGACGCTGGAAAACAAGTCTTCGACGTCGGAGACAACAACACGAAAAAGCCTTTAAAGGCTTAATCCCACATCACTATCGATAAACGTAAATGGGAGATTTATAATTGACAAGGCACCCAAGTCTAATTGCCTAGCGCGTTAGACGTACACGCCCACACGCGGGCAATACCGGTTGGAGCACTTGGCAAAAAATTTCTACTCAAAAATCGTGCCTTGACTTTGACCGCCTACCGCCATTCGTCCGCCCACCACTCGACTGTCCTTCACCACTCATCCGTGCTGCCATCCGTCGCTTAAAAATTTAATTTAAAACTTGCAAATTGTGACAAATTAAAAAGTTGTCAGTAACTTGAAAACCCAATTTTTGCAAAAATTGAAGCCACAATTTTGCAACTTTTTTTTAAGCCAAAATTTTGCAAATTGTAAAACTAAAAGTGAAGAAGTCATCAAAACAAACTTTGGGAAATCAAAAATTTTAAAATCCCACCATGGTAGAAGGTAGAAGATCGCAGGATATCACGCTCGAGAAAATTTACCAGGAACTTCACCAATATAAAGAGGAGAGCATAGCTACAAGACAACAATTGGAGCAAAGGATATCCGCAATTGACTTGAAAATCAATGCCTTCAATCAAAACATGGCATTAGTTCAAACTAACCAAACTACGGGAGGACCAATGCACCAAACAACATTAGGAGGGCCACAAACATCCATCCTTCCTAGGACTACTAAGTTAGATTTTCCAAAATTCGAAGGTGGTGACCCAAATAACTGGATTTACCGGGCAGAGCAATATTTTTCCTTAAACTAAATTTTGAAAGCACAAAAAGTGCATATTGCATCTTTTCACTTAGAAAATGAGGCTATTCAATGGTACCAGTGGTTCGAGAAAACCAATGGCACCCCTACTTGGTGAAACTTTACACAAAACCTATTAGTACAATTTGGCCCTAGCAAGCTCAAAAATTTCATAGGAGCCCTTACCATACTGTGTCAAACCACGTTAGTATGTGAATATCAAGTAGAATTTGAGAGATTGGCAAATCGCACAATAGGGCTAGATGCCTCTTTTTTTCAGGATTGTTTCATCAGTGGATTAAAGGAAGAGATCCGAATAGAAGTACAAATTTTTTACCCCACTACCATGATACAAACCATTGGATTGGTCAAATTAGTTGAATACAAAATCAACAACCAACGTCGACTCGAAAACGTATCTACAACAGACTTCCACCAACCAAAAACTAACTGAATTCATGCCAATTAAACGCATTAGCCCTGAAGAAATGAAGGAAATAATATTAAAAGGCCTTTGTTTTCATTGTGATGAGAAATTCGTTCTGAATCACAAATGTATTATGCCCAAAATTTATATTTTAGATGCAGCTCTTCCTAGTCAATCAACACTAGATGAAGAAGAAATCGAGGTCGAACTAGTGGAAGATATACCTAAAGATAAACCTCGAGGTCCGTTAGAAATTTTCTTCAACGCCCTCATCAAAAATTCATCCCCCCAAATGATGAAAGTTTTCGGTTCCTTTAAACAACAAAATCTTATTGTGCTTATTGACTCCGAAAGTACACATAATCTCATCGACCCACGTATGGCAAAACAAACCGACTGCTTTATCCATCCTTGTAATACTTTTGAAATCATGATTGGTAATGGGGAAATAATCACTTGTAATGGGAAATGTCATAATATTAAGCTCACCTTGGGCAATTACACCATCAAACATGACATGTATGCAATTCCATTAGGAGGTTGTGATATTGTTTTAGGTGTGCAATGGCTATGAACGCTCAGCATAATTTAGTGGGACCTTGATGAGTTATGGATGAAGTTCACACAGAAGGGTCACACATATATGCTTACAGGGATAAAATATGGCCCTTCTCTACTAGCAAGTTCTCATCGCATGGAGAAAGTTGTTCCTAGAGGAGGAGAGTCAAGGGTTGCCCATTTGTTTTCTCTCCAAGCCAGGAAAAAACCACCAACACTTTCACCTTCCCAATATCCTTGCTTGAGGAACAATGATATTAAAATAGTACAAGAACATGAGCACGTACTTTTAACAAAATAGAGGATGAAGTTTCTCACTGCGAGCTTTGAGGACAAAGATCCTTTTAAGGAGGGTGGCATGTTAGGACCCTGTTCCTAACACATAGTATATTATTTCATTAATTCATTATAAAGGACCAACGTGTCCTTTCGTTTACAACACTTCACATATATTTATAGTTAATATATTTGGTGTCATAAGGCATCAAATCAAATACATTTCAATTTATTCATATTGTTTGGATTCCAACAATATTCAAAGCAATTCTTAACTGCGATTCTTCCATTTGCAACTGTTTAGAAAATCTGCAGGAGTATTACCACCAAGAATACGAACAAGACCAGAGGTATCTTGCATATATCTCACCTTATGGGCATATTGCACTAGTGTTCAAAATCCAATTGGTGTTATGACGTATGCCTTAGCTTATGGTGTTGAGGCCACCTTTCCCTTTGAGTTAGAAGTTCCATCTCTTAGGATCGTTCTAAAAGATGCAATAGTTGGTAATGCGTATTGCCACATGAGACTTATCCAACTTGAGTTGCTCGATGAAAGGCAAAATCATGCCTTAGAGCACTTACATGTGTATCACCAAATAATCAAGAAAACATATAGAAAGAGAGAACTTATTTCTTTGAAGTAGGAGATCTTGTCCTCAAGGAAAACCAAAAAAAATACTAATGTTAAAGAAGACCTTAAGGATAAATTTTAACCCAACTGGTTAGGTCCCTTCATCATAACAACCAAATATGGATCAGGTAGTTATCGCCTAGCTTTCATAGATGGTGATGAACATAAAAAACCTATTAATATAATACATTTAAAAAGATGTTATGCTTGAATTTGCATGTTTGCTTGCTTATGTGCCTGATTGCATGCTTGATTGTATGCATGATTGCCTATTTTTTTAAATGAGAATGAAATGAACATCTTTTACTTTCCTTCATATGCCTGAATTACATGTTTTCTTGCATCTTCATGTTCATCCCATAAATTCATGAGGGGGCATCTCACAATAAAACAATAATTATCCTAGCTAGAAAATAATATCACTTGCATTGCACTTGTAGTAGGTCATTCAACTAGTGGAGTCCCTTGGCAACTTCGTTAAAATTCCATCATTTCCTTTAGATATTTTGAACTCTAAAGTAGAAATTGAGTTTGTGACAAGCATAAGATAGTCATCAGTTATGATTTGACTATAGCTAGATACCCTAAGTTCTTTGTCTAAGAGTCCAAAATTTCTAAAAGAACTTATGTGCATTATCTTGTTTGCTCCTATGTTTGTTTGTTGCATTATTAGATAGCACGTTTAATTTCCTATGTTCCTATGCTCTTGCTAGACTTGTTAGCACTCTATGATGACACTGATACTACAATGTTGACCTAAGAGTGGCATATAAAAGGGTATGTTTGAGCTAACAAGTCACACCCTAAGCAAAAATCTCCCCATCCCTTCTATACTATATTTTTATTATCACATATTTTGATTAATCTTTCCACTTGAAAAAAGTAGATCATAGGATTATTTGATGATTGGTAAGTGCTTGAAATATTGGAAAGCATCCAACAACATGGGATGATTCTATGAAATATTTTTTCTTGGTGAAAGTATTTATCAAAAATCTCAATCTCATCAAAATTTTGTTCTCAAAACATCATTTTCATCAAATCATGGTTCATCCTTATATCCAAATAGAAAGTTTAATAGAATCATTCACCACTTGGTAAGCGTTAGCAATTTCTATACACCCAATACATGAGGAATGATTTTGTTAAACCTTCTTCTTTGATATAAGGGTCTATCATATATCAAAATCGATAACACACATAGAAATTCTAACATATCAAAAAGTATGATCAAGTTATGATTTATCCTTATATCCAAATAGAAAGTTTGATAGAATCATTCATCACTTGGTAAGTGTTAGCAATTTCTATACACCCAACAAGTGAGGGATGATTATGTCAAACCCTCTTCTTTGATATAAGGGTTCAGCATTCATCATAATTGATAACAAACATAATTGTATCAACATCCTATCAGTTTGTGGTTCATTCTTATATCTAGTTAGAAGGTGGGATAGAATGATTTGACACTTGGCAAGTGTTAGAGTTCCTATACACCCAACAAGTGAGGAATTATTCTATCAAACCTTTTTCCTTGATATAAGGATCAATCATAAACTCAATTTTATCAATTAAATCATTCTATTGTTATACCTAACACAAATGAATGACATAGAATTACTTAATACCAAACAAAATATTCCAAAATATTGAATGATATTGGATAAATTAAATCAAAAATATTATTTTGGTACAAAATTCTATCATAATTATCATATAATCACCTACTCCTAAATTGAGGAACTATAATGAAACATAATCATTGATAAGCCCATATCATCAATATTCTTGACATAAATCTAATAATTTTTGAAACTTTTAGATCATCAATTAATTTTGTACATATGATGCATGCTTGTTTTAAATTTTCTTAAGTGTATGATTGTGTGTGTGTAGATAAACTACATAATATAATTCATTTTTTGCTTCTACTTCATTGTGATATTTCATAGCATAGTCTTTCCCTGAAAAGGCATGAAATCGAGAGATTCTCAAGAAGGGGAGAAACAAGAATTATTTCCCATCTAGATAATTTTTGTGGCTTCAAAAATATTCTATGGGGAATAACTCTTAATTTCTCCTCCTTCACTGAGAAGCATTGAGATATTACTCACATATCATCCATCATTACTATCATCATTGTATGCCTGCACTTATGCATTGATTGTGTGCACATATAGAAAAACAAGGGTTTTGTGATGAGGTGATGATGACCACTAGTTAGGATAGCATTCACTTGCATTGCATTCAAACTAGGTCTCTAATGCTAGAAAATCCTCCTCTTAGGATCACTTGCATGATATATGTTTCTTAATGCCATAATACTCTTGCATGATTTAGAAATATACATGATCCCTCCATATATGGTTTCCCCATGTAGTTTTTGTTTATAAAGATAACATGTTATCATTGAAATAACTATGATATCCTTTTAAACAAATACTACCATGGTGGAAAACAATAATCTTCATCTACATTTAGCTTACATCTCAACATGTTTGAATATCACACATTGATTTACTTCATTGGCTTTGTCCCCTACAATAACTTTAACAAAGCTTAACACATATAGGGTGTTATTTTTTAGGCTATTGTGGGTGAACAAAATCATGGACTAAATCATCCAATCTTCTCTATGCACTCTTTTTATGATGATGACATGTTTTCCCAAGATGATGCAACCTTGTTATGGTCACAAAAGGTGTTGCCATGGTTGAACATTGGACATACAACCACCAGGATGCAACAAAGAATCCAAGCTATACATACCATTATAGACTTTGGGTCCTAAAATACTAGTGGCATATCAATAGAATACACATTGAATTCCATGTTTTCTTACTTGAAATAGTTACTTGTTTCATGCTTCGGTTAACACACATACAAACAATAAAATAATAAGAAATTAGTTCAAATTAGAACATCCCTCTACTTGCCAAATGATGATATTCCCTAAGTTGTAGGGATATAAAGTCATAACATCTTATAGAATTTTAATTCCTTCTAAATAATTATCTCATTTTGAGTCCTCTTATTAGCACCTTCCATGTAAAGAATGGTGCAACATTTCATTTTCTTACAAGCCCTAATAAGGGTTTCAAATGATCAACCTTCTTACACATAAATATTATCATCTTTAGCAACATTGTTCTAAATATGATTTGACATCTTTGAATCTATTAAAAGTATGCTAAAATAAAAATCCTATGACATTAATATTACTGATGGCAAGATCCCTACTCCTCTAAACAAAACCCCAAAAGTGGGGGCTTTAACAATATGAGCAATAAAGACAATAAATTATCTCGATCGAGTAAAATAAAAGAACTATATCAAGACATCAGTTGTCCATTAATATTGTACTTTATCAAGACATTAATTATCTATTGGTAGTGTACTATATTAGGACATCATTTATTTGTTAGCATTGTACTATATCAGGACATCAACTGTTCACTAGCATTGTACCATATCATGACATCAATTATCCGCAAAAACATTGTACTATATTAGGACATTGATTGTCTGCCTAACAAAAAGAGGTATTGACTTCCTACAAACACAATAATTTATCTAAGTGTTTGTCTATTTATCAGGCTAAAAGATATGTTGCTTAGAAGTAAAGTATTTTATAGGACATAAATTATCCTATGGTATGGATTGCCTAAAAACATCATCAATCATAGTCATCTAAGTTCTTGTCATTTATTAGGCTGAGAGGCCCTTGTTTAGGGTCTACTATTGACATAAATAATCAGTTTGTAAAGAACTATTAGGCTAGCCTTGCAAATTGGTATATATATTTATATATAATATGTAATAATTTAGGATTGGATGCCTAGGTTTGACCTTTCTTTTCATAAACAAAATAAATTTGTGAAAATACCTTTCTCCCTACTAACTCAAGACAAACCATAACAATAAATTTTATAAACATCATTTAACATGTGTAACATCTCAAAATGCAAAAATCAAGACATCTCAAAATTATGTGAAATTTATTTTGGACCCTTACTGTGGTGTTAATCCAATTATTTCAACCTTTCCGAAATTCAATTTTACACATTCATTATCCTTCAAATTAATATTCAATCCCTTTATCAAAGAAAAATTCACCATATCACACCTATCTATCACATTATTATTTGACATTCATTTATTTTGAAATTAGGTCAAATACCCATCAAACCCTTTTAATACGCCAAAATTTTAAAAATAAAATCATTTTGATAAAAATATCAAAATAGTTTAGAAACCAAATTTCTACTCATCAAGCAATACAATAACACTCATCTAGCATCACTCAAGTTTCATATCATTAACTCTCTCATTCACACAATTTCAACAAAAAAGTTTCACATCACAACAAATCAATACCACATAAACACCATCATGAAATAATAAAATGCTTGATATGTATATATATAGTAGACTTGATGTACCACAATCAACCAAAATTGGTACACTCAGATCATGTCACCTGGCTAAAGCTTCCCAAAATCGATGCTTCCATGCCACTCAAACAAATAAAAAATGACAAGCTAATTTATCGCATAAACCTACATCTCAAACCCACCCTTAGCTGGATGAGGTGGAAACTAAACAGATTGTTGTCATGGATGAGTAACTAATATTGTCCTAGAGCATGAATGAGATCGAGTCGTTGAAGGTGATGGTTACCTCTACTCTGGAGGAACAACTGCATAGTACATTTCTCTATAATGGGTTCTCCTTGCCACCTTTACCATATACTAAGCTTATAGAGTAGTTATTTGATAAAATAATCCTCTAACAACTACATCACTACTCCCAGTCCTTACTACAATTGCTCTAGCTAGCGTGATATCATATTTAGTTTGTATATGATCTTGTTCAGCTCAGGCCTGATCCCTCTCCAAAATGACTTGGTCTCTTTCCAAAATGACATGGTCCCTCTCTACCAATGCCTATGTTAGTTGCTCCTATATCAACTCAATTTGTCTCCTCATAGCCTCTCTCTCCTATTCAAATACCTCCTAGGCGGTCATGTTGGTCCCTGCTTCACTATCATGAGTAGTGGCTAGTGGGGGCACAATCAAATATTTCAAGGGCATTGAGCCATTCTTCAATCTCTATCATAAATGCTCCTATGTAATCTAGACATGATGGTGGGCTATCCTACTTTGTTTAGGGTCCATTCATGGCTACCTGATCACCGGTATAACTCGAGCAAGGCAAAATTGGTGTTACCACTAGAGATTCCCTAGGGCAAACCCTACATCATCCAAGCTAGGCTCCTTAACTGGAGGACCATCAATATCCTCCTCAATAAATCCCTCAAGATCAAGAAGGTCACCAAAGCCATATCTCTCGAGTTACCTATTGGAACCACTACTCCCCTAGCTCAATAATACCATGAACTAGACCAACCCTATATGAACTATAGAGTTCAAACTCTCCCCATGGTCCCCTCAACCACCCGATCCTCCAGATTCATGCTAACTCAAATTCATCCACTGCCCACCCTACGTGTTCCCTCTAAGGATGCCAAACTATCTGGTTAGGCTGGAGGTCATCAATCACCCTCCGAGCTGGCATCATCACCCCCTTAAAGGCTCTCCTACCTATCTCATGAGCCCTATCCCATCTAAATCCTACAGGAATATATAGATTTTTTGGTGTCATGGGTAATTCTATAGATTATGATGGCTATGTGCTCCCACACCCAGACCTGTAGCAAGAGGCAATATATTAGACTCTTCCCCTCCTTGTAAGCAAAAAGGTGGAGAGTCTAGTAGAGCTATAGAGAATAAAGGGTCCTCAAGAAAATTGTACACAATCATCCCTCATTTGGACAATGATCCCAAAAATCCCCCAATGTAGTAGTCTCTTGCTACCAACAGATACTATAACACATAGTAGTCTATATCAACCAATCTAGTAAGCCAGCCTAGAATGTGGTATTGATATCAATGCCATAGTGTCTCAACTAAAAATGGTGTCCACAAGTCAACCTCAAGATGATCTTGTCCTGGTTACGACTCAACCATATACTAGCAGCTTGAATAGGCACTCGTAGGATCCTCCAAACATCCTCCAGGGTGACAGTCATCTCCCTTATAGATAATAAAAATGTCCCACACTCCGAGTGCCACCACTTTGCCAAAGTAGTCAAAAGGGCACAATCCATCTTAATTTTGGCATGGTAGCCAATTGCAATAGACCTACAATGTCTAGCACATCTTGATCTACGGGTAGACACAATTATAGATTAGAGGATGGAAGGGTGATAGTCTCTGCACTCTAACACTATGTACACATACAACCAAGAAGTGACAACAATATGAAAGTAAAAAATTTTAGCTAAGCAATTTAAATAAACTAGTTAGAAATTTTGGTGAATATGGCCACTAAATGTGAATCCATCGAGTGGCGTATATGTCAGCAAAAAGAAAATTCGTGAAGCCACAAAAATTATAAATATGTCGAGTGGCGTATTCGAGTTGATGTATTCATGCTTGTGGGATGAATATGTCGACCATAGTGACCCGACCACACAAAGATAAAATTAAACTAAACTAACAAATAGAAAAGCTCCATACCTCAAGCTAGGCCCCACTTGGGCCTATTCCTCTCCATACTCTGTCCAAACGATGAATTAGATGTCTCGATTGTGCCATTTCATGAAGCCCTAGCATTTTCTCCACAACATATTTTTTTCCTCGATGCGTGGTAAAAATAAAATTTACTACCACTATTTTCCCTATTTTTACCTTGATTTGGGTAAAAACTTATCTTTTATAAATCTCCAATCCATCTTAATTGAGTTCCTTTGTGACTATATTTGGTCCCTCAAAAACTTGAGGGGGACCTAGGTTGAGGGTATTAATCGATTTTAAAACCCCACATCAACCATAGCAAGAAATTTATTCAGTAAAAATTTGAAAAAAATTTTGTTTCCACTAAAACATTTGTTTTTTATACATTTTGCCTCGTATTGATTAATGAAAGCCCAATCACCATGTTTTTCTCAAAAATGTAGTCACTTCGACAGAAACTTTCATCCTCTATCCTCTAGCATCCATTGTGAATTTATCAACTAAACCAGATTTAGGTGGCATATTTGCCATAACTCTAAGAAACCTCATATTCTCTATTTTTCTTAGCATCCATTCAAACAAAATATGTTCATTTTCATCCCCTTTGATAGGTAGAAAGTCCTTATTTCTCATCATATCCTATCATCCATCCAACATAGTCATTATAACAAGTTTGTTGAGTAAAATAGTTTTAGCTAGCGTATTTTCTGCATCCATATCCAAGGCAAGGTCACCTTGATTTTTGCAAACATAATGGCCTAACTATGCAAACTAAGAAGAATCAAGCTTCTTGCTATTTGGAAGACCCTAAAACTATAACATCCATCTTTTTTTGGTTAGTTTTGTAGGTTTTGAACTAAATTGCCAATTGAAAGAAATCTAGTCGACGTATTCGCATAGGAAGCATATTCAACTCCAGATAGCGTATTCACACCAACTACCAAAACAGGTAAGTACCCTTGATCCTCCAATTTTCTATTTTATTTTATAAACTTTTTTAATTTGTTTTTGTCTTGTTCTTTTCTTTTTAGCATATATAAAAAAGAAAAATCAAAAGAAAATTAGTCTAGTTAGCAATTTACTTCATTTTCCTAGGCATTCAAAACAAATATCACATGTAGTCTTGCATTAGATTAATTTATATGATTTATCCTTATTACACCCTTGTCTTCATAAGAAAATAAAAGAAAACTTATTTTTCATAGCTTAACTATCAAAATCATCAAAATTCAAATTGCATATAGGATAGAATTGTATTCTTGCATTGTTATCTTCATATTGCATTGCATTGCACTCTCATCTTGCATATTAGATCCCATGCTAGACTACAAAAACCTAGGTGTTTGTCAAAAATTGAATTCATCAAATATATTAGGGAATCTATAAATCCCTTGGTGAACCCAAAAATCTCCCACCAAAGATAGTACTACATACAAAACACAATCATATCCAAAATGATAGGTTAGCAGTAGCACTCTCCCACACAAGTGTGGACGATCCTAGAAAGGGAAAAATACACCTCCAGGGTCTAGTGCCCCCAATACAGGATGCAAACCTTTTTGGTGTCCCACACCTCTTAGAAATATAATGCATCCATGTGGAGGTTATGGCACATGAGGCATAAGGGTTATTTTTGACCCCCAACAATTCAAATTAGCATGCTCGATGGAAGTCAAATTGTTAAACTCATCCCTTGATTAGAAGTAAGATTGAGATCCTAGTGAAGGCCTCAATCCTCTACTTGTTGAAGCACCATAAATATTCACTTGAAAACTTTATTACAAGAGAGGACCCTAAATAAGTTGTCATTACAGGCCAAGGTTACTATGGGAACCCCCACTTGTTGGACAAATAGTATTTCCCACCTAGCGACTCCTCTTAGAAAGAGATGTCTTGAACAAGCTTCTAACAAAAGGAGTTAGATTAAGGTTTCAATGAAGGCCTCAATCCTCATCTTATTGAAGCATTGAAAATATTCACCTGGTAACTCTTCTAGTCAGCAAACTAGCCAAGTTCCATGCCCTAACTAGAAAATAAACCAGGAATCCACCATATAACAATATGACTTTACAACTAAATATTGAAAGAATCCCCACATGAAACAACCAAGGTCCCTTGATTCCCCCAATTCCATCCAATATGTGGGATCCAATCCCTACTATAGCTCTAGACTCCCTACTAAAATTCATCGAAGAAAATGCAACCACCGCCTTGGAGCACTTGCATCATATGGTAACTATTTACACAATGCACAATGTGGTTTAACAAAATGTGACTTTGAGGATCCTAGAAACCTTAGTAGTGAATAATGGTATATGTCCCTCCCTACACATTAAATAACATATTGGGACCAACTGGCCACCTAGCTAGTAGATATATTTGGGAAGAAAGTAGATAGAGCTTCACTACTAGAGCACCTAATAAATATCAAATGCGCTCCCATGGAGGCAATGAATGATTTCAACACACATTTTTATAAAACTTGGCACAAAATCTTAAATGATATTAGACCTCCCCCAGGTATGGCACTCATTTTCTATCTCAAGTCCTTCAATTTTGAAATGCCATGATGATAAAAATCTAGGGAGGAAACTCTTTCCCAGTAACCTATCAAATAGCCACGTAGGAAAAAAAAAACCTTGTAAAGATAGGTAGGCTATCCTCGAAGCCTTTATATCCCTAAACCATGCAACATTTTCTATCAATCATGAAACTAACCACCTCCTACCATGCACTCACCATAAACCTAATTATTATCCCTTCCCCATACCATCCAGTGTTAATTATCCCATTGGATATTGAAATGGAAGAGATGAGGAGGAAAATATAGGCACTTTTTGAGGAATTGCTCATTCTAAAGAAGTAGTGTAACAACTCAGCATCCCATACTTTCAGCCATGGGGCCACCCTCTTTAGAGGTATTTGGTCATGAACCATAAGCCAACTCCAAGAGCCTACCCTAGCTTTCAACCTTAGCAAAACTCCCAACCTTTGATAGAAGTGTGAAAGAAAGAAGTACCAATAGCACCAGCCCATTTTCAATCAATCACTTGTCAGGGTATCAATGCCCCAACAGTCATGCCCATAGAGCAAGTTATGTTTGCATGAGGAGGAAGCAAAGCATATATGGCAGACAACCAAATCAGTGGGACACCACCCAAAAAATATTGAAACCTATTGGGCATGGAAAAGGCAATTGGATCTAGAACTACCCTAGAGAGATGGGGTAACTAGATTAAAAAAGATGCCTATTATCATAATCATTCCAGGAAAACTACCACTAGATATTTTGGTAAACACCAATGTTAACACTCAAATTTTCCCAGAAGTTCCTAAATCAATAAGGGAGTGGTTGAGGTCCTAACCACCAGTAAGACCCTAATAAAAAAATAACTTGGAGGTCAGGTTAGAGCAAGGGAAGAATGAGATAAAGTTTCACATGCATATCAAAGTAGAATCATTCCACCTAACCCTAATGTGCAATGCAAGATTGGTCTAGAGCCACCTAGTTGATCATATGCTCGTCTCCTCCTCCTTATTAAAAGTGATGGTGAATGTGTTCAAATCATACTAGTGGCTAACCGAAGGAGTAGGACAATCGAGTGAGGGGATTACCCTAGTAATTAACCTCCTAATACCTCACCAAGGTTAGAGTCTTGAAAATATAGGATTGGATTTTGGAGAGTATCAAGGAACCAAACTGACACAAAATCTCCCACAAACAGAGAATGAGATCGAAAGCAACCTGCAGGGGGTAACTTGGTATGACTATGAGGGAGGATTACTTATGAGAAACCTAGAGGCAAAAGGTGGGAAGGACCTACTATGGAGTGAAACACACTTGGATCACAAGAGAAGGCAACCCGTCATGGATATCTAGGAAGCTAATCCTATTAGGACCTTTGACAACACTAGTATGGGATAAATGCTTGATATAAGGACTACTCCTTCGACCCCTTGGACCTTTGTAAATATATAATATATATCATTATTATTGTGAGAATGCTTGATTATTATAGGAAATGAGTGAGTTTAGACTTCTAGTGTCCAATTATGGAGGCAGCAAGGCAAGCCCCTTCCCTTTTCGAAGAGGGGCTTAATGCTTGAAGGAAAAGGAGAAATAGAGTAACTCAAAAAAATTTTGAGTACAATGTCTTCCTTGAACTTCTAGGCTTGCTAGCTCCCCAAAAGCCTCCTCACGATCTCTGGTGGAAGAGGAGTACCAAAAGAACATGGAAATATAGATGACAACAACCATGACCTCCAAGGGATGCACTAGAGAATATATTTATCAAGGGGACCTGCTAAAGGAGCATGGAAAATGACAACCACCATAAAAACCATCAAACCAATCCACTATGATTGGATGCAAGGGAAGGGATGATGATTCAGTTCTAGTATTGGCAACCCATAGTCAGACATAATTTCTTAGGTGATAGTTGAAACATTAAAGTGGTGACGTAGAGGTCAGCCTAAGGGGCAATGAAGAACTCAAGGCATTAATGATAAAATATCTCATATGTCTAATAATGGGAATTTCTAGCTCAAAGTATTTCAAAGACACAATAATGAAATCAACCTGCCAGTAACATTTATGGCTATGAACCCCAAGGCCTCAATATAATTACTTATTAATGTTGACTAGCCCAAGCAATTTTGAACTCCTATGTAAATTTTGGGGGGGAATCTCCACTTCTTATTAATACCTCCTTATTCATTGTAAGTATTGAAATCCAACCATACCCATGCCTAGTATTTGGTATCATGTGGGATTTTCTTTCATTCTCTTCTATGTCTTGGTCTAGCTTGAGCCTAGAATTATTTTGTACAATTAGTTTTTGAGCCTCTCTTCTTGTCATGTATGTGATCTAGAGTTCACATAAATAAGTTGTGACTATCTCATTATTTTTGTCCTGGTTCTTGTGTGGGTGTTCTATAATATGCATGATTGAGGAGACTATGTTACTTGTATATTTTTAGCTACAATACATGTGTCCACTCAAGCCATCATAGCATAGAGAGTCTCTTAGATCTTTGACACATTACCATCTGTAGCTTAGGCTAGTTAGGGTAGATTAGTTTTTACTGCTTTCTATCATTTGCTTTCAATTATTTTATTTCATTTTATCTCTTTCCTTTTTCCCTGACAAAGCACCTAGTAGGTTAGGCTAGAATAAGAGGAAGAATGCCAAATATTACACCCAAGCAAAGATCCAATCTTTGTAAAAATATTTGGACGCCATCCGAGGGAGCTGCGTCCCACACTCCCTAGACTTCCCAAGACTAGTGCCCCAAGCAAAGTGCAAGGCATCAAATGCACCTATTTGGAGAAACACTACATCCATAGGGAGTCATGACACCTAGGATGTAGGGTCATTTTTGGCCATCCACAGTTCAAACTGGCATGCCTGATGGGATCCGAATTGTTAAATTTATCCCTTGATCAAAAGTCAGATTGAGGTCTTGATGAAGGCCTCAATCCTTTGCTTATTGAAGCACCATAAAGATTCACCTAATGACTCCTCTACAAGAGAATATTTTGAAGAAATTATTATTACATCCAAGGTTATGATGGGAGCCCCCGTCATGTTTTGGGGGTGCTCCTTAGCACCAAATTTGCTTGAGATATGAACCATTTTTTGATCAGATTCTTGAAACTTGTTTCGAGATCTCTTTAATCCTTGCCTTGGACGTTGAGAAAAGGTATGATTTTAACTTTTGTTTTGTGCAACAAATTGGAAGTTATTGTCAATCAAGTTGGCAACATGAAGATCTATTGAAATACATATTTCTAACCCATCTTGGGTCCCTTGCAACATATCCAGATGAAATCTTGAGCAAAAACCACAAAAATGTTGGTCGCTAGGGCCTGAGGCCCCAAAAAACAACCTCTAGAGCTACTTGCACTCAACATAGATGAAACCCTTGCACAATCGCTCACTTTCAAAAAACAACGTTCATGTATTGAGCATTTCCATCAGTTGTTCTTATCAAAATAATGGCAAAACCTAATGATTACATGAAATCACATATTGACAAGAAATTTAAAAAGTATTTATAAGACAAAATAATGTAATATTCTCTAACAAACTTTAATCCATCTTAAATCATTTCTTTCCAAATCCAAACTTTTCTAATACTACAAAAAAAAATCTGAATTAACCCTATCAAAGGCTTTATTCATATCAAGTTTTAATATCATCGCTCTCTTTTTTCTAGAAGCTACTGAATGCATTACTTCATGAGCTACTATGATCCCATCTAGAATTTGTCCCCCTTTCACAAATCTCCCTTACTCTTTTTAAATAATTTTGTCTAATAGAGATATTAACCAATTTGCCATCATTTTGGAAATCATCTTATATGCCATATTACATAAGCTTATGGGTGTGAATGAATCAAACAATTATGGATCCTTCTATTTTGGAATCAGGGTAAGATATGTTGAATTTATTTTATAAGGTATGTATTATTTTACCCTAGATTGTTCCATTGCCACCAATAAAGAATCCTTCACTATTTCCTAATTATGTTGATAGAATGCTATAAAGAGTCCATCTAGACTTGGGGATTTATTCTTATCAAAAGAGAAAATAGTTGAATAAACTTATTGCAGGGTAATAGGCTCCATCAATTTGTTATTGTCTTCATTTTTTACAATTAGAGGTACTTTTGATTTCACTTTGGTTTTCAATCCAAACCCTTTCTATTGATATAATTCTACTAATTCTAGATGTTTATCTCGATACTATTGCCATCATATGAAAAACTGTGTTTTTATCTCCTTTTAACCAATTCTATTTTTATTTTAATCTCCAAAATTTCTCTTTTTTACTCAAAATATTATGATGTTCACTAAGCAACTCCCTTTCCTCCGATCTTGGATAATTCTGCTTCTATTTTGGAATTTTGAAAGTTTTTGTTTTAGTTCTTCTTTCTTATCAAAAATATTTTTGAAAGTGTTATTGTTCCATTATTTTAATCTATATGTCATTGATTTAATTTATTTTGGAAGTGTATACAATCCACTATTTCTTGAAGTATTTTATGTTTGTGCTATCATATCAACAAATTAGGATGGTCTTACCACATGTGCTCATATTTAAAATATTACATTTTTTTAAATTCACTTACCACCATTTTAAATCTTCTAGCCAATTATCTGAACCAATCCTTACCAAGGTATTAATTTTAGCACAAGTCCCTTCATCTAGCCAATGATCTAAGAGTATGCATCTATCCATTTGCTTTGCTATCAATTTTTGACCTATCCTTTTATTGGTCCATGTATAGTTGTCCTCTTCAAATTCAACCTCCCATGGATTATTGTTTTAAATGAAAGCTGATAAATCTCTCATACTATAGTCTATTTTCTTAATTCTCCAAAATTTTCATCCAACTTGGTTACGACATTATAATATCCTATGATCATGAATCAAGTTTTGTAGTCTTTACTTCTCATAAAGGCTTTAATCCCAATCTATACTTTTGATTTGCCTGATCAAGTTCTAGGTCCATAGACATTGAAAAGGATGAAACGAATATCTACAAAGTAACATGTGACTAATGAGGCTATTCAATGCCTAGTTTTATGAATGGTTTCATAGGAGGTTATAACTGGATTTCAACATGTTAGAATGCCCCCTATTACTTCTTTTAGATCCATAGCATCCCATTCACACCTTGCTCGTAATACTTTCATAATTTTGGAAACTTCTTCCTTTGTCATTTTAGTTTTCTAGATACAAATAATATTAGGCTTATTACTTAAATAGAGGTCCTTGATAGACCTTTGCTTTGAGGAGGCATTGACACCCATTATATTCTATAAGATAGTAATAATGTCTCGTTAGGGGCTATTGGCCCCTCCTGTGAATTGCAAATATCACTTTGTTGTTTGGTAAAGAGAAGTTCAACCAACTTAGATTGTGTTATTTTCTCTATGTTTGCTCTTGCTTCCATGGCTCTCACTTGATAATTTGAAGGTTTTTCTCTTTTTACCTTGCTAGTATCAGGGATAGGTCTTATTATTCTATTCCTCAATATTCTTTCATAACTTTTCTTTTCTTTATATATATCCTCTCTTGGCTCTACTAAGGAAGCTTTTGACTTATCTTGCTCATTTTCTGGTATTTCCTTGTTAATGGTAGAGGTATTAACATCTAACACTACGTTTTCTCTACCACTTTACTTCTCATGAATGGTGCATGGTACTTTAAGAGAGTCTTCAAAATGGTATGAGGCACATTCCTTAGCTTCAGCAAGAATATTCATTCCTCAATTGGGTTCAAACTAAGCAGACGGTTCCTTGTTAATATTTTATTCCTATTGTACCATGTTCTCTAAGATCTGTTATGCTTTTTTCTTCCAATATCCTTATTGGTCTCTACTATTTACTTACTTTTATCTATTTGGACCTATTTTTAAAAAATTGAAAACCATCATCATCCATATCCATTTGTAAGTTTCTCTTGCGGTTTTCTACATATGTTTTTGCTAGACTCTTCTTAGGGCATGATCTCTCAATATGCCCACCTCATGACATCTTCTACATCTAAAACATATATTTTAATAATCCATGGTTTGGGCCTACAACTTACCCCCATACCTAAGAATTCTTGATTTTGGTAAAGGTTTACTCATATCAATCAAGACCGATATCCAAGTATAAATAGCCAAAGACTCTGTCTTATGTAGTTTTGAATTCTTAAGGAATTATCCTAGAATGTTTCCTATTGCCTTGAAGGTGTCCATTTACTAAATTTCAATGGGCAATCCATACATCCTAATCCATATTGGTATTAGTGATAGATATATGTTTTAAAGTGCAAAACCTTCAAACCAATGGGAAAGAAAGAGTATACTCTTCCCATAAACCAAGGACCCCCTTTTAAGTTTCTATCTCTTTCCTTCTTGGAACAAAAAATAGCTAGGAAGAAACTTTTAGGAAGAAAGGATAGACTTACTAAAGAGTTCCATCTCCTATCAATGTATTTTCTCATAGTTGGAAGCCTTTGGCCAAGACCCATTAAATTTACCAATAACTACCTTATCTTTGAGCAACAAGGATCACTGCTCTTTAAAGTCCTCCCGAACCTCTACTACTAGGGATGATTTTAAGGATTCACTATAAATTGGTCCATGGGAAAGACACTAATACTTAATATCTACTAGAATTTATTAGTATATCATATAACAATTATATTATTTGAAAATAGACCTACAATAATCTACATGCAAAACTTCGAAGAAAATGATGGGATAAATGAAACTTAGCTTAAAAAATTATATACCTAGATGGAATGTCATGTCTCACTGATGTCCTACCCCTTCATTTCTCCTCCCATCATCTAAACCCTAGTTGACAAATATCTGCAATTTTGTTTTCCCATGACTCAAAAAATTATCATTGCTCTTATTCGAGATAATGGACTTCACAAGGTCGTATCTCCCTCAATACTACTCAGATTCTTTCATATAACCACTCATTTTAAAGCTCTTCCAACTCCAAACAAATTGGTCTAAGGATCATCTAAATCAAATGACCCTTTGCAAACATATGGCTCTTCAAAGGTGATATATATTTTTAGAAATATTTGCCCTAACATTGCCCTTGTTCTGAATGATTCTCTTCACATGGATGTATCTCCCTCAATATTTTTTGGATTCTTTCGTATGACAACTCATTTCAAAACTCTTCAAGTTATGTAAAATTGACAATAATCATCTGAATTGAACAACTCTATGAAAAGATATGACTTTTAAAAGATAAAACATTTTTCAAAAAAAATTCCCCTAATTACAACAAATTAATCATATTTTAAATTATTATAATTTAAATAAATATTTTTTTTATACATAGAGGAATCGGTAACTACCTTTCCTTTTTAACAATTGGCCACAGTGTCAAGTCACATTGCCTCCAATCTAATTGTCAAATCATGGTACTACCACTATAACCCTTATCTTGCCTCGATAAACACAACCCGACGTGAGAAAGACCCTAGTGGATTGGGGTTGGTATCATCATTATTAAGCTGGTGCACACTCAACATGCACTGGAATTAGGTCAAACTATTACCTTTTCCCAAATTAGGCATGCCACTGAGGTTTGAACCTAGGTCTTCTCTTGATAAGTGCCCAACGTCTTGCCAATCCATTAGCCCAGACTAATTTAAAAAAAATAACAAACATATATATATATATATATATATATATATATATATATATATATATATATATATATATATTGAATTTACATGGTGGAACCGATAACCACCATGAAT
Source organism: Wollemia nobilis (assembly GCA_028583015.1). Taxonomy (NCBI): domain Eukaryota; kingdom Viridiplantae; phylum Streptophyta; class Pinopsida; order Araucariales; family Araucariaceae; genus Wollemia; species Wollemia nobilis. The sequence continues at coordinate 4,063,414 of JAQPPZ010016717.1, forward strand.
TCGGATAGGTTGTCCAAAATTTTATGGCCAATTCTTCACGCAGTCCACCCCTATAACCACCATGCCACAATCATTTTAAACCTTTTACACCATTGAAAGCACCAAAAAAAGGGACAAGCATTCAGTCCAACAAGGCTCGAGATTTGTATCTTGAATGTTAGGGTAAAAAGTAAATTGTTACTTTTACCATTAGTTTATTACCTTTACTTTTTAACCTAGAAGATATTATTCCTAATATCTATCCTATGGTTAGTAGTCGTAGTCATTTTGACTACGTTAGTTGTTAGTAGTTAAGCGCTTCTCACTCAAGCGTATTTGTTAGCATTACACTAGGAAGATATTATTCCTAATATCTATCCTATGCTACTTTGTACTATTTATACTCCTACCTATGAATAATATTTCTAATGTTCACGCTCTAACTAGCATTGGTATCAAAACAACATTTACGAACTAACCTAGGCGAGTGAAATTGAGGAATCTAGACAATGGGGCACAATTTTCGAGATGGAACCCCCTCCAACACCCTGCTACTCGACACATTTCTCGAGGAGTCTAGAACCTGCACAATTTTTGAGGTGATCTGATGGCTGATGTGCTGCGCTGACTTCGTAGTTTTGAATCTCAGGTTTCTTACTTAGTGCGAAGATTTGACCCTGTCCTATATTTTTGTTTCGAAACTATTCATGTTGTTTCGGATCTGACGATGACAACAACCTACAGATCTGAAAGCCTATCAAACCTGACAGGTCTTGTAAGACCCACATCCTTGGAGCACAGGCAGCAACCCACCAATCTACTGGCGATCGACCTGCTGGCCCATCTCCACAAGTGGGCAGGCAACCCCGATCTGCAGCTTAGCGCCCATCGGATCCCTAACAACTTGACTATGTTCGATGCGAAAACCCACCTCTGGAGGCCCTTGATTTGACATGCACACATAGCACCCCCTGACAACCCGATACCTTTGATGCATCTCTGATCGCACGGATCCTGAGACAGTTCTACCCTACTGCATGCGATCTATTATGTGTACCTGGCATTCATCTCAAATCCTGAGGAGGATCTAACAAAGCTGACATCATTTGGTGCTCATCTCGGATCTCAAGGAGGATCTGACAAGGTTCATATCATCTGGTGCTCAACACGAATCCTGAGGAGTATTTGACGAGGTTGACATGGCGCTACTGCTGATGTGGATGCATGAATCGAGGCGTTGATCGCTGATGTGGTAAGGTTGAGCTGGGCATCTAATGTGGCACAAGCTTGCAATTCAAAGCTATGTTGGCATCGTTTAGTTAGGACACGTGGCAGCGATCAACTCTGCCATGTGGCCCCACATGTGGGTTCTCCGTCGACAAAAGGTAGTCTTTGACTGCCCACAGGCAGTCGAAATACTAAGGGAGTGTTTGCCCTTTTAAAAAGCCCAACATTGCCCACACGGGCAATGTGGGATAAAAAGTTCCCAAAAAATAATTTCTCGCTCAGACATAGGAAAGCCTTCAAAGTGAAGGCCCTTCCCTTCACTTACCGTCGGACGGGTTAGCCCGACTAACAGGAGCGCAAGTCATAAGGCTAATATCCGCAGAGCTATGGGTTCAACTCCCAACAGGGTCACAAACTATTTTTTTGCACAAGAAAATTACAAACTTTAAAAAAAAGGTAAATATTTTTTAAATTGTTTTGTATTTTTTTTATTTTTTCTTAGTCTTTTTTATTAATAGTTTAATATTTTTTATATAAAATCATTTTTTTTAGCAAATCAAGTGTTTTTTTTTTTTTTTTTAGGGAAAAACCCTTTGTGGGGCCGCCTTGGTCTGAGAGACCACGAACAGGGGGTTCTACTCCGTCAATGTCACTCGAGAGTCGCACCCGACCCTACCCGCACCAACATTATCAATTGGATTTTGGATGCCCAATTCAGCTTTTTGGTAGGGTGGAGATTTGAACCTGGGACCTCTCTTGGAGGATTTCCCTCTCCTCTCCAACTCACCTACAACACCTAGGTACAAATCAAGTGATTTTTTTTATTAAAAAATATATTTTATTATTAAAATTATGCTAGAAATTAATTAAAATTATGCATTAAAATTGAAATTCAAAGGCAATTTTTTTGCAAAATATAAAAATTGATGTTTTTTTGTTTTCTCCAAATCAAGGGGGATAAGAGACAAAAATCAAAGCACAATTTCTTTTGCAACAAATTGAGATTTCTAACACTTTGCTCCAAAATTTTCTAATCATTTTTTAGAGTATAAGTTTTGTCTCATGAAGAAGAGGCCTTGGATCCAAAAATCTCTTCGTCGTCTAAGAGTCATTCGAAAGAGAAACGAACTCCATCGTCAAACCACAAGATCCAATTTTTGGTGGATGCTTAGAAGACACAGAAAGAGTTTACCTCATTTCAATACTTACACAGATCCTTGGAAGGGTTTGGATCAAAGCTATGGTCCCATGAGGATTAGAGAACCTTTTAATCCTGATGCACCTCCAATTTTTGAGTATTGAAGCCTTAAGGGTCCACTAAAACCAAGTCGTGTGTCGACTGGTTCTGGAAAGCCTTTCAAAAGCTTGTCGTGTGTCGACTTGTCTTGAAAGGTGTGCTACTTTGTTATTTTTGCAAAACAAAGGGGGATAATTGATAATTGATAATTGTCCTTTTGCAAAAATTGTAACACAAAGGGGGAGAATTTGAAAATCAAATTTATTTTTTTGCAAAACACAAATCAATATTTTGTTGCAAAAACTTGTAATTAGGTGCATTTTCGATATTACTCGACACCTTTATTAAAAATTGGCATTGCTAAATTAGGTGCATTTTTGGTTGCATCCGACACCTATGTGATAAAAATTTTGTGGGCACTCTTTGATTGATTATTGCATTTAATTTCTTATTTTTTGCAATTATAAGTCATCAAAATCAAGAGCACTCAAAACCCCAAAATTTCACAATAATTTGTGTAAACTCATTGCACAGGTATAAAGCCAATTTTTCTTGATATTCTCTCCTAAATCAAAATCCCTAATTCACTCTTTTTTGTTTGGCTTAATTCCCTCAAACTAACTATCCTTCTTCAGGAGGATTTTTAGGTAGGTGCCATTAAATATCAATAAGAGTGAATTATCTCTCATTTCTTCTTGTTTGGCTTAAATATCCTCAAACTGATAATCCTTCCTCAAGGGTTTTTCAGGCAGGTGCCATTAAATATCAAGTAGAGAGAAAGAGAGACCATATTGGAACCATTCTAGAACCTTCATCATGGCAACTATCAACAAATACCTAAATGATACACAATTGCTTAAAGGTTCTAATTTTTCTGCATGGAAAACCAAGATGAAGGTCATTCTTACTGTTGAGGAAATGTGGGATATAGTGGATGGCACTATTCAAAAACCCACTACAGCAGGAGCAGATCAAATTGCATGGGATAAAAAGAACAATAGACTTCTCATGTTGATTTTGCTCGCCACTACTGATGAAATCCAACCTCACATAAGTGAAGCTAAAAATGGTAAAGATGCATGGGATGCATTATGTACCATTTTTGAAGGTAAGAATCAATCGACTATTCTAAACCTTCAAACTCAACTTCATACACTCCATATGAAGTCAGGAGAATCAGTAGAGCTATTCCTTTGCAGAGTGGCAGAACTGAAGTCAAAGTTGAATGCTTTAGGAGCCAAAGTAGAAGATACTATTCTGACTTCAGTAATATTGAGGGCTCTTCCAGAATCCTACAAGATGTTAATAACATCCCTTAATGTATCTCAAAGAATAGTAACCTTTGTGGAGTTAGTCAATTTGCTTCAAACCGAGGAAGCAAATCAGCTCCAAAGTGATGAAGTGTCAAACAATGCACTTTACACAAACAAACAGGGTGGAAAGAAGAAAGGTAACTTTCAAAAGGGAGGATCATCTTCAAGAGATAAGGGCAAGCAACCTCAATCACAAGGGAAGTATTGCACGAATTGCAAAATGGACAACCATGACACCAATCGGTGTTGGTTTAAGAACAAACAAGACAAGAAGGGCAAAAACAAGCCACAAAAGAAAAATAGACAACAACGAGGACATGTTGCTATTGAAAATTCTGATTCTGATTCAGAAAGAGCACACAAAGTGCTCATGACCCATACAACTTCTACACAGAAGGATTATATTTGGTACATTGATTCAGGTGCCAACAAACACATGATTAGCGACAAGCAGTGGTTTGAGACATTTGTGGCAAGAGAAGGCAAACCAGTAACAATTGTTGATAATAAGACCTATCGTGTCCAGGGAGAAGGCAGTGTATCTATTTCCCTTCCAGATGGAAAGTGTCATATTCAAAATGTCCTTTATGTTCCAGGATTGACAAACAACTTGTTGTCAGTTCCACAAATCCTGGATAAAAACATGGTTGTCAACTTCAAAGTGGAAAATGGACTGAAACGTTGCTATATCACCAAGCAGGGTAAACACATAGCAACCGGTTCTTACAAGCATGGCTTGTTCACACTAGATGTTGTTTCAACGCCTCATGTTGCCATGGTGGTCAACACAAAGGAGGCCACTTCTCTTTGGCATAAGAGATTTGGGCATCTTAGTACAGGGTATTTACTTGAGCTAAGTAAATCTCAAATGGTGAAGGGACTTCCCACCCTTTCATCTACATTGCCAATCTGCTCGGATTGCTTAGCAGGGAAGCAACGTCGAGCACCATTCGAAGCTAGCTCTTCTAGAGCTAAGAGACCATTGGAGTTAGTGCACACTGATTTGTGTGGTCCCATACCACCAAGTTTTGGAGGAAAGAGGTATTATCAGTTGTTTGTGGATGATCACTCATGAAAGATGTGGGTCTTCTTCCTCCAACTGAAATCAGAAGCATTTTCCTACTTTCAACAGTTCAAGAAACTAGTTGAGAAGGAGTCTAGATGCTACATAAAGACCCTCCACTCAGATCGAGGGGGAATATACCTCAAATGAATTCTCTTCATTTCTAAAATCACATGGGATCAAAAGATAGCTAACCACAACCTATTCTCCACAGCAAAATGGAGTTGTTGAAAGGAGGAATCATTCCATCATGGAAACGGTTCGTAGTATGCTTAAGGGAGCAAATCTTGAGCAATGCTATTGGGCAGAAGCTGTCACAATGATAATATATATTTTGAATAGGGCACCCACAAAGGCCCTTAAAGATATAACTCCACAGGAAGCATGGAGCGGCAGGAAGCCGTCCATCTCTCATCTAAGAGTCTTTGGGTGTAAGGCATTTATGCATATACCTAAAGAAAAGAGAAAGAAACTAGATGAGAAAACCTTACAGTGCATTTTCCTTGGCTATGATGAATATTCTAAAGGGTATCGATTGTATGACCCTAGAACAAAGAAAATACACATAAGTAGAGATGTGGTGTTCGATGAGGCTTTCACACCTGACATCACATCCTCTGTATACCTGGAAGATGAGGAGCCACAGAAACAAACTCCTCCACCTCAGCAAAAGGTGCCAAAATGGTATACAAGTACGGTGAGAGATTCAAAGTTGACCTCACCTCCTGATCTTACTCTGAATCATCCTCGAACTCGCAACATGTCTCGGCAGAAGAGAGCAGAAGCATCACCAATAGTTGATGACCTTTGCCAACATTTCGAAGAGCTTTATGTAGACAGAGAGATTGATAGTGGAGAAGAGATGGAGATTGATGATGAGAGGGTTTATATGTCTTCATATGATGAACATGAACCCACCACGGTCAAAGAAGCACTTAGTGAGCCATAGTGGAGGGCAGCTATGGATGCTGAATATAAATCTCTCATTAAGAACAATACATGGAAGTTGGTTAATTTACCTTTAGGTAAGAAACCCATAGGCTGTAAATGGGTTTACAAAATGAAATACAAGGCAGATGGAACCATTGACAAGCATAAGGCCCACCTTGTGGCAAAGGGCTATGCTCAAAAGGAAGGCATCGATTACGAAGAGACCTTTGCACCCACTGCAAGGATGACCACCATTCATGTTCTTTGTGCTATGGCAGCACAATACGGATGGAAACTTCATCAAATGGATGTCAAGAGCACCTTCCTAAATGGTGATTTGAACGAGGAAGTATACATGACTCAACCACAAGGATTTGTTGAGGAAGGCCATGAGCAACAAGTTTGCAAACTGGTTAAATCCTTGTATGGGTTGAAACAAGCCCCTAGAGCATGGTATATAAAGATAGACAATCACCTTCTACAACATGGATTTAAGAGAAGTCCTTCAGATGCAAATCTCTATGTTAAGAACATTGGTTCTGAGATAGTGATACTTGTACTCTATGTGGATGATTTGATCATAACCGACAACTCAGAGACATTGATAGACGCCGTGAAGAATGACTTGAGAGAGTCATTTGATATGACAGATTTGGGACTTCTCCACTATTGTCTTGGTCTGGAGATTGAACAAAAAAAGAATTACCTAAGGGTGACTCAAAAGAAGTACGCCAAGACACTGATCGAAAAGTATCGTATGACTGATTGCAAGCCAAAAGCAACACCGATGGAACAAGGGCTTCAATTGTCACGATACGATGATTCACCTCAGGTAGATGGCACTCTTTATCATCAGATGATTGGGAGCCTTATATACCTGACAAACACTAGACCAGATATCACATTTGTTGTGAATTATCTTTCTCGGTTCATGCAAGAACCAAAAGTTACTCACTGGAAAGCAGCAAAGCGTGTTCTCCACTATATCCATGGTAGTGTGGAGTATGGTTTAGAGTATAGGAAGAATGACAAATTCTTCTTACAGGGTTTCATGGACTCTGACTATGCTGGATCAGTAGATGACCGAAAGTCAACATCTGGATATGTTTTTCATCTAGGATCCGGACCTGTCTCATGGCACAACAAGAAGCAACAGGTGGTTGCTATATCTTCAACAGAGGTAGAATATCACGCAGCACGAGGAGCAGTGTGCGAAGCGATATGGTTGAGTCGCATTATGGCAAGTATGGGTTTACCCAAGAAACTTCCAATTCACTTGTACTACGACAACCAGGGTGTTTTGAACTTAGTGAAGAATCCAGTTCACCATGAGCGCACCAAACATATTGACACACAGTGTCATTTCATTCGCGACGAAGTTCCTAAACACAACATCAAGCTCCAATACATTCCCACTGACGAACAGGTTGCAGACATCTTCACAAAGGCACTTGGACGTGTCAAATTTGAGTTGTTCCACAACACTCTTTGTATATCAAAGTAAAATGTAATAAAGGGGGGATGTTAGGGTAAAAAGTAGTTTGTTACTTTTACCATTAGATTATTACCTTTACTTTTTAACCTAGAAGATATTATTTCTAATATCTATCCTATGGTTAGTAGTCATAGTCATTTTGACTACGTTAGTTGTTAGTTGTTAAACGTTTCTCACTCGTTACACTAGAAAAATATTATTTCTAATATCTATCCTATACTACTTTGTACTATTTACACTCCTGCCTATGAATAATATTTTTAATGTTCCGGCTCTAACTAACATTGAACCTCCACCCCTTACGTGGTTTGGTTGGACCTTAATATATATTCTTTGTAATTGAGGCGTTCATATTCGGGAGAAGACCGTTACAATGACAGAGCTTTCATGCAGGAATAAATTTTCGAAAATTCTAAATTGAAATATCTGGCCCGAATTTTTAGGTCTGATCGTGGCACAAGCTTGGCTCTCTTATCGCTTAATCAATCAATGGGTTCTGTCAAGGGGCATTCTAACTCCGATTTATTCAAATTAGGGCTTGGTGTTTATTAGCGAGTTGATCTCCACATCAGCGAATCCACCTTGATTAGGAGAAGTTTGGGTGAGAATGTTTATGAATTTCATTTTTGAATTGTTAGTGTTTTAGATTTTCCTCATATTTGGCATTCGATGGTTGGTATATTCATCGATAGGGTTTGAAATTCGTACGACTGCATTAGGTTTTAGGGTCAATCTTTTCGATCGTTATACGAAATGAATTGTGTAATCATTTAATCCGCAATTACAGGTACTGTGATTAATAAGCATCGGTTTTTATATTTGTTTGGATTTTGATGTTTTTTCGCGGGGAATTTGTTTTAAGTGTGGAGCTTCACATTATTACCTGTTAATTGTGAAGTAAACTATGGACATTCTTTAACAGGATAGTATCTCGGGTTTCCTTTTAGCCAGGGGAGCATGTCTTGGCTTTTAAGCAACCTTTAGGTCTAGCTAGATTTGAGTGAAAGCGGGGCCTCATGCTTCACGAACGCTTAAAATTTTTAGAGAGCATTGGGGGAGAATTTTTACGACTGGTCTAGCAGAATTTTGGTGCGATGCCATTAAAAAACGAGATAAATTTAGAATTGTACAGGAAATTGAGAGAGAGCTCGACCAAACTTGAGATGCCCTGCGACTTTTAAATATTTTTCTTGTGATTTAATCTTTCAGCTCCCTTCAAGTGTCCGCTGAAGGTTTCTACTCCGCAGCTTAAGAAAAGATTCTGATCTTTAATAGAACACAATGATTTATTGTCCCATGAAACACCATGCGCACGGATTTTCGGAGCTTTAGCCCCCGGACATGGACTTTAGACATTGTTTCTAGAATTAGCGTCCCAATATGGTTTTTTGTAATCTTTATTCCTAAAATATGTGTGCTTTGTTTCAGCTAGATATGCGTGTGCCGAATTCTAAAGCAATTAACATGAAAACCTTATCCAATATTTGCAAATCAAATATTGGGCATAATTGATTTTTGCCTGTAACAGGACTGTGCATTATCGTGTGAAGGAATAACCTAAAACCTTAGGCAACATTGAATGTTTTATTTATTTGTTTAGCTTTGGCCTGAATATGTCTTCAATGTATGACATGTATGCATAATTAAAGGATCGTTGTTGATGTTTACCAGGATTTAGTCGACAATTTAATTGTGAAAGAAATGGAAGATTGCTGTGCCGTGTGTGCGGAACCTCTCGAGTGGTTGGCATATGGCCCCTGTGGCCACAGTGAGGTGTGCTCAACTTGCACTGCAAGGTTGCGCTTTATTCTTGATGACGAATGTTGTTGCATTTGCAAACAAGAATGTCCAACTGTTTTTGTAACTAAGGTATGTTCTCATTGCTATGATTAAAAAAATTTGATATTTTCTGAATGAATGCCAAAAAGTCAATGTGTGCTAGCAGTAGTAATTGGAGTTCTGTAATTTTCATAATAAGACATGAGCTGTCTGGTATGTGAACAGGCCTTGGGAGACTATACAAAGTTAATAAAGGATTTTACGACTCTGCCAGCTGGTGCAAACGAGGGGAAAGTCGGTGATTACTGGTTTCATTCAGACACTCAAGCTTATTTTGATGAGGAGATACATTACAAAATGATCAAGGATATGTGCAGGTTGAGTTGCAGTATATGTGAAAGTACTGTTCCTAAAGAGCCAGGAAATGAGTCTCAAAATCGGGATAGAGAGTTCAAACACATAGATCAGTTGAGAAGACACTTATATCATGTTCACAAGCTCAGTATGTGCACCTTGTGCATCGAAGGGCGAAAGGTGAGCACGCTTAAGATTTTTATCAGCCTTGTGTTTATTGCATTAAAAATAGCTGCGATACAATGTATTTCAGTTTCCTGTCTTTCCATCTTATTCAGAATGCATTGCTATTTAAAACGGCTATTTTTAATGATTTATGTACAATGAGGCATGATAAAACATGAAAACTTGCTTGCCATTTATTAAGTGTTAATTGATTTCATTCCTTTATGGTTATTGTTTTTGGTTGATTCATGTAAATTGAGTGTTTAATTTTATTTGTGCAATATCAAATGTATGTAAAGCTGTGTGGCAGCCTTGGTTCTCATTACTTGAAGGTTGTTTAAAACGATAGGACCACCGTGACTTGTGGGAATTTTTAGTCATTATCTGTTTATTTCATACTTATAAGATGTTACCCATTCACAAGTGTTAAAGGTTAATACTGGATGGCCAGTTTTATATTTCAGATTGGAAGACAAAATACAAGTTATCTTTTTTCTGCATTGTTACATTGTTTTTTCTAATGCCATTATGAACTAAGTGCCTGTATGGTTTGTTTTCTATCCAAAATATCAACTCAGGTGTTTATAGGTGAACAGAAGCTTTATACGCAGGTTCAACTAGATGGACATTTAGACAAAGGGGATTCAGAAGTGGATGGCAGTGAAATAGAAAGAGGAGGTTTTATAGGCCATCCGATTTGTGATATTTGCAAGAAACGGTTCTATGGAGACAATGAACTTTGTCTGCATATGCAAACAGAACATTATACTTGCCACATATGTCAAAGGTGAGGCTATCTATGCATAATGTCAGGTGTGATGGCTGAAGTCTTACTGCAGCATTCAATTGTTTACTGTCTCTGATGTAATGTACTGTTTTGAATTGCAGAAGGCACCCTGGGCATTATGATTACTATCGAAACTATAATGATTTAGAGGTAAAATTTTTATAAGTGACCTTGAGATTAGTATTTGTAATCCACATTTGTTTTGTTATATATCATATTGTAAGGATGGATGACTTCAAGTCCTTAATTTCGTTATTGCAGGCGCATTTTAGTCAAGAACACTTCCTATGTGAAAATCCAGATTGCCTTGCAAAAAAGTTTATTGTCTTTGCAACTGAGTCAGAGTTGAAGGTTGGTTTTTCTCATTCAATTATAAGCACTTTTAGTAAGAAGCGTATTGTTTGTAAACCTTATTGTTTTTTGGCCAAGTTACTATCTATTTTGATGTTTTGCTAGAAAGAATCTAACCTATGTAGTTATAAATTGTAATTCAGAGGCATAACGCAATTGAGCATGCTGGGAATATGTCTTGTTTGCAACACAATGCTGCACTTCAAGTATGTTTGAATTTCCTTTGTCACATACTTTCTGTCCATAAGTTATCTGAGAGTGAATTTGGACCTGCCAAAGATTAATGTAAAATAATCTCTTTCATGGATATAAGAATTATGAATTTTCAAGACAGATCATAATATTGGCTCTTATTGATACCCTGGTAAATGGTGTACCTGTGTTTTAATGTCACTATTTGCTTTTTGCTGAGTTGCGAGTTTTCCAACTATGATTTGACCAATGGACTTTAGTCTTTGAGCCATTACTCATTCTCAACATGTATTTAATAGGATTTGCAGGTAGTTTGCAATTCTGCATTCCAAGCTGATTTGTTACATCTCTGGTATACTTATTATCTGGCTTCTTGATGCTATCTCTATGTGACCTGCCTCATTGCTTAACAGTGAAGTGGGAAATATTTGATTCTTTGTGCATGCTTGACTTGAACTCTTTAAATGTTTTCGTTGTATCAGTGGTATAATCAATTTGTTAACATAAACTACAATGATTAGGTAACTTTGGACTTTCTTCCTTTACATATAGACTTGCATCTGACTGAATCTTTCTGAGTTTATTTTGTCTGGAATCATCATCTGTTCAGGTATATTAAGCTCTCAGCACCTGCTTAATTCTATACAAAGCCTTCTTCAAGCTGGATAAATGTTTCCTCTCCTTAAATCCTGTTTGCTTCACAACATAAATCTCCTGGTCAACATAATAATGTAAAAACACATTATTAGCATCCTTTTTGTATGTCTCCAAACCTTTTATATACTGCCCAGCTTAAAATTATTTTGATCATGTCCTTAGACAAGATGGTAAATGTTACTGTATAATTTATGTCTGCCTGCTATGTGTATGCTTGCTACATATGTTATCAAGTGTGCAACAAGTCATCTTAGTTACTCTCTTTTTAATTTGATCAACATGAGATGGATTTTGTTGACTTGCTCTTAGTTATCAAGTGTGCAACAAGCCATCTTGTTTTATTATCTTTTGTGAAATATGTTTGAGAGGTTTTTGGTTGTTATTTTCAGATAAATTGTTAACTGCTCAATTTTCTGTACTATAACAACAAAACAGAGAAAAGATGTGTTCTAACATAAAGATCAAGAAGGAAGGTGGGTCTTCTATGTGAACGGCATCTTGCATGGCATATTTGATTTTGAAAATATTTTTGCATTTATACTTGAAACATTAAAAATCGTTAATTGTTTTTCTTCATGCAGTTACAGAACTTGATGGTTATTATTTTTTCCCCACATTGTTGGCATTTAAGTAGTTCTCTAATGATAATGGTCAATGCTATGGGAATGATATCTTTGGTAGTGTCCTTGTCTTATTTGATTTTTGTTGTGATTGTTGAATTCACATCTGAACTCGAGGCTTCTCTTATGTGCCTGTCAGCTCTAAATTGAGTAGTGAATCTGTGTTCAGGTGGGTGTCATAACATTATAGTCTGAGTCATCAAATCAAGAGTACCATCTAGGACTCAAGCCTTTTATTGAGAGTCAGTTTACTACTTTTGTAAGGGTGTGGGCTTAATTTATAAATATTCATTTTGGTGGTGCCCCCCAAAAAAAACCATGGCGTAGATTCTAATGTCTTGAAGTAATGCTGTTGAGCATAAAAATGCCATTGGTTTTTCTCTTAATGGTTGTACTGTTTTGGGTCCTGGACTATCAAAAGAAGCTTGGAAAAAGATTGAGAGAGTCCAAACATGCTTTTCTTCTTTGCTAGAAGAACAAAGGGTTAAAGTTCATACTCCTTATGATATTAGCAGAAACAAGAATGTTATCATTAGAAGGAGAAGCATTGTGTCAATTTTTAACACATAATCAAAATAAATAAAGCAGATTACAACATCAAGCGATGCTTGCAATTTAACGGAAGGCTCGGTACCAAGAGGGCATAGAGTAGAGTAAAAAATAGGAAATAGATGAGAAAATGATTTACCAAAACACTCATCAGGAATTTGAGACACTACACACATTCTTTGGCAAGCTTCTAGTGGGAAAGTGAGGTTTGACATTTACGAGATCAATCCAATAGTCACCTACAAAGAGCGTAATCACCTCCATAAGATCTTAATGAAAAAAAAATATTATCAATCAATTTAGACTAAGTTCTCATCATATTGCAATTGAAACAGGAATATGGAAAAATCTTGATAGAGAAGAATACCTATGTTTACTGTACACACAAGGAGAAGTTGAGGAAGAGAAAAATGTGAGACATTGTCCTGCATACTGACATCTAAGACAAAAGCACTTGTTGGAACATATGATGACTTGAACAGCTTATATAATTTATCTAGTTTACCATCAAAGTGGGAGATATTTTAAGGAGGTTTTTGAACATCTTAGAATGAACATAGACAAGATTCTTGTGGATTAATCTTGTAGCAATATTGAATTTAACTGCAGAAGAGCTTCTGGAAAAACGAAAATCTTATTTTTGTAATCTATATCTCTTTATTTTCCATTCCATAGATCCTCTTGGGTCTCTTGTGGGCAAAATTAAAAATATTTCAATCTCAATGCAATATATAAAAAAAAATTGGGTATAATAGGTGCTGATTTGATTTTGGACAAATGATGAAATAAGTATGGACAATCTAACTATTATCATTTTACAATACTTCAGCTTATTATGGAATGGAGAGTTGAAAGCTGGCATTGGGTGGTGGTACATCTAAAGAAATTGATAGGTACTCTTTAGAGATATAGAGTCATGCCATATTTGAAATACACGGTGAGCACAAATAAAATTTTAAAACCTGTCTTAGGGTTGGGGTGTTTGTCCAAAATTGGTATGTATTTGCAAATTTAAAAATTTAGAAATGTCGAGGTAGATAGCTTATTTTATGCATTTTCATGTTAGATTAGAGGTTTTTATGTTAGATTAACTAACATTTGACTTGGTTTTGGATGCAGGTACAAGAAATTGTCTTGGAGTGTCGAGAGAGTCGTCTCCACGCATTGGAGACGATTCAGGGACTGTTAGGGTTTGAGGACTATGCACTCCTTGAGGCAGTAGGGCTATACCATGTAGCCCTGATGCCTAAGGTGGAGTTTGATCGGGCGTTGTTGACCGCATTGGTTGAGAGATGGCGTTCTGAGACAAGTACCTTTCAACTCCCGACAGGGGAGATGACAATTACTTTGGAGGACGTTTGGAGGATCCTCCGGGTGCCAATTAGAGGAGTGGCAGTTCAAATTAGCCAAGATCAAGGTCGGGCACTGCAGCGATTGACTGGAGATGCGGCCTTTCCATTAGTTAGGTCAGGTATTGATATTAATGCTGCTTATGCTAGAGGCTGCTTAGACATGCAAACGACCCTCCTATGTGCCTTGACATCAGGCTTCTTGGTCGGAGACACGAGCAGGAGACTTATACACTGGGGATGGGGAGAGATCGTAGCAGCGATGCGGGACCAACAGGTGGTCTATGCATGGGGACCAGTGGTACTAGCGCGCCTATATCAGATACTACATCGGGTAGTGTACAAAGGTGGCAAGAGCCTAGTTTGTTGTACATTACTCCAAGTATGGGCCTGGGAGCATTTGGCTATTATGAGACCGCCAGGGTTGCCAGGGCAGGTGGAAGACCAAGAGGTATCGGTCGCATTTAGATGGGGCCGACATTTTGAGGTTGGACAGAGAAGGCTACATAGGGGATCATTGATAGCGGCTAGACGAGCAATAGATGACCTGATGACAAACCAGATCATTTGGAGGCCGTATAGGCAACATCCTCGGTGGCAAGATGATGCATATCATTTGGCTCGTGTGAGGCGAGTCAAATGGCTGGTAGGACCACGGGGAGAGCGAGAGCTCCACCGTTTTGATAGGGTGGTCCGCCAATTTGGCGTGGAGCAAGGGATACCGACGGGACCAGTGTGGTTTAGCCGAACGAGACGGGAGAGAGGTTTTGGGGGACCTCCAGACCCAAATACATACATAGAGGTAGACTTTGATGACCCCCCAATAACAGACCCAGGGCGAGATGACCCTGGGGTGGCAGCGGGCTATACCCAATGGTACGAGGGGGTACGACCACAGAGGGTTACAATGTCGAGGCCACGGTCGCAGAGGTCGAGACAAGTGGCATCATTTTTGCTGCGTCATTTTAGAGAGGCGCATCGACGGCGACAGAGGCAGCGGCAGGCAAGGACAGAGGCAGCAATGACACCAGTGACAGTATCCCCATTGTTAGCGTCACCATTGCTTGAGAGTGCGGTAGACGAGGCAGAACCTAGTAGATCGCCTCGAGCAACCGTCAAGACAGAGCAGGTTGTGCTAGCACGACATGTTGCTAGCTTGGAGGCAACATTAGCGGCGACATCAGCAGAGAGGGACCAGTTGGTGGGGGAGGTTGCTATGATGCGGCAAACTATCCAAGGTCTGACCATTGAGCGTGATGCCATAGCAACACGAGCTGCAACTGTAGGGATAGTTGGTGGAGGCCAAATGGTCCAAATGCTCTGGGACCAGTTGATGCAGGTTCAGGCAGAGCTTCAGGCAGAGATCGAGTGCTCAACGCACTATCGGACGGCATACCATGCAATCGTTCCTGTTGATCGACGCTTGCCCTCTCCAACAAGGACAAGGACGTGGACCCAATCTAGGTCTGTGACACGACTCTCCTAGCAATATGGAAGGAGGGGGAGCACCAAACACGGGCTCCCAAAGCTAGGCCGAGCCATATTTTGATGCTATTTGTCCTGATTTTAGGGATTTTGAAGATCATTTTTGTATTATGATGACAAATGTATACTTGTAATCATACACCATTGTTCCATACATTTTTTGTATAGATACTTTGATGCGATTAATACAAAGATATTGGTTTTTATGGATTTATTGATGGTGTTTATGGTTGTATGTTTTATGGTCATGTGTTATTTAATTGCTTCAATGGTTTATGGTATGTGATGATGAGAAGATGAGAATTGATGTTTAATGATGTATGAATTATTTGTTTTTAATGATTTATGTTTTGATGTATGGTTAATGTAATTTTTAAAATAGACTTATAGATGAAATGATGATGATTTGATTTAGATTAAATATGCATGGGTTAAATGTGTTGTTTTAAGTCTTGGTGATTGATTAATTGATGAAAAGTTGTTTAAAAGATCAGAGAATAAATGGTGAGAGATGGAAGATGAAATGAGAGGGATGATTATAAATGATGAAATATGTAAGACAACCCTGCTAATTTTTTTTTGAGAGTATATACAATGTTACAACTATAGACAGAGAGATTTGCTCAAGTGGACTTTATTTAGCCTTTGACTTGTCTTTAAGCACATACCTGTTTGCTTGGCCTTTAGACAAATGCTTAGAAGATTTTTTATTTGATTTGAGATTTTCCCAAGGGGACTTCTGTTAGCTTTTGACTGACCGTTAGCCTTAGGGCATTTTGATTTGCTTTGCTCATTAGCTTTAGGGCATTTTGATACGAGATGTGTCTCTAAGCAAAGACTCATGCTTAAGGGATCTTTTGATATGCCTGATTTGCCTTAAGATTGATTGGTGTGGCAACGCATGATGCCTCTAGTTGGGAAGACAATTTTGTTGTTGACTAGTTGCCTCCACATAAGCTGTTTTATGGGAAAACAATAGATGATAAGGTTGATAGGGCTACAACATTTGCGAGAGCTTGTGGTATTCATCGTGTAGCGATTAATGAGACAAAAGTTCATCTAATATTTGCCATCAAGACCTGCAAAGTTTGTAGCATGCAGCAAGGGAGTTGTAGTTTGAAACACTTGATAGATATGATTTGAGACAAATTAGATTGGGCTAGAGATTTGAAATAGATAAATGATTTAAATTGATAGAGATTGATGGGTGCGCGATCTTTGACTTGGGAGGATCCACTTGCATCAGTCACTTAGTGCCATGCAAGAATGAACTATCCTGATTAGGATCATCATTTACATCATCTAGAATCCCTGACTAGAGATGCAACAAACAATCCGAACATAGACAAGCATATGCATACAAGCAGGTATGAGGTTAGGCAGAATGCAAGCAAGCAACTGAAAGAAACAAGCAGCCAATGCAGTCTCAAATGTAAGATCTTTTAAAATGTATTATGTTTATTGGTTCTTTAAGTTCTTTTTTTTCAAGTGTGGCAAGATGGTAAGCTTCTGAACCAAACTTGGCGGTTATGATGAATGCACCTAGCCAATTAGGCTCAAACTTACCTTTGAGCTCGATTTTGGCATTAGTGTTTTCTGGTTCTCCTTGAGAACAAGATCACCAACCTCAAATGAGCAAGATCGTACCTTTTTGTTATAGGCACGCTTTAGCCTTTGTTGGTAGACCTGTAGGTTCTTTGGGGCATGGATTTGCTTTTTGTCAAACAGTTCCAACCAACAAAAATGGGCGAGATGATATTCGTCTTCGACAGAGGCAGCCTGCAACAAAATACGCAATGAAGGCACTTCAAACTTGAAAGGGAAGATGACTTCAGTTCCATAAACCAAAGCATGGGGTGTCGCACCAATGGGAGTTTGAACACTAGTGTGATAGGCCCACTAGACGAGATAAAGTTGAAGATGCCAGTTTTGACCAGTTTTGCTGATGAGCTTCTTAAGGATTTTATTGAGTCTTGTCAAAAGCTTTAGCTTGGCCATTGCCTTGAGGATAGTAAGGTGTTGACCATTTGTGTTAAATCTTGTATTTAGCACAAATTTGGAGACTTGAACTCTAGTAGTTAAGGCTTAGGACATGGTTTCAACTCATTTAGTGAAGTATTTAGTAGGCGTGATGATGAACTTATGCCCATTAGATTCCTTTTCATTAATACTTAATATTGTTTGTTGTCTGATTAGATTAGTTTCTATTTCTGTTAATTTGATTAAATAAACAAAAGGGAAAGAAGGAACTAGTTTAGTCTTAATCATATAGGGGACCAACTAAATCTTCAAGCTTTAGCATTAAATTAAAATTGCATATAGCTGCACTTAAGACTTATTTGCTGCATCCTCTTGCACCCTTGCCTTCAAAAGAAAAAAAGTCATTACTTTATCATCGAAAAGCAAAAAAGATTTTACTTTTAGGCCTTGTTGCATTAGGGTTAGATTATGGTCAAACTTAGTGAAAAGAGTATCTTAGGAGAAATGTAGGTGTTCTTCAATCAGTCTATCGAACACTAAGCTTTAAGCTAACAAATTGCCCTTATCCTCGAGTTGAGAGAGGGAAAAGACATGGTGGATCTTGTAAGAGACCCTTTATGATCTCTTTCCCCATTTAACATTTTGGTGAACTCGACGTGAACACCACCACGGGTCCCAAGATCTTCTTTAACCAAGCTAAACCTTAATCAAGCCAAAGTTTATCAAACATTAATCAAGACCACTTAATCTTGTTTTTTTTAGATTAGATCACATTAAATCTAGATAACAAGAATATAATCAATTACCAATCCTACTAAGGGTCTTCATGATCCTTTGAGTAGTCGTACAAGCTATTAGGCTATATTGGCTATATAGCAAGCCTAGGCCACAAATCACCCACATAGGGTCTCACGCGTACTTATATGTCTAGTGGGCTAGTGGGAGTCATAAGGAGGCATACAATTATCCCTTATGTACCATCTTGGCTATTTATCCAACTGGTCACTTCCACGTATCATTGGCAACCCATTTATCTACTTTCTCTCACGTATCAACGAGTATATATAGGGGAGTTAGGTATATAGAGATCTTCGGTATATAGGGAGGCCTTGAGGTATAAAGGTCAAATTTGATATATCGAGGGAAGGGGATATAAGGTTGCTAAAACATCTTCTCTTTCTTCTTTAATCAACTTTATAAACTTTAAAGCTTAATTATTATTTCCTCTCCTCCCAAACCTTTGGTCGAGGGATGCTACCTAACCCGTAGCACTGATCATCAATTGGCCATTAATCCTAACCCCCACAAAAGGTCATGATGACCAACCTGCCTTTGAAAACCCAAAATTTGAGGAAGAAGGGGTTTCTACACCTTCGGGTTTTCTAATCCCTATCCATGATGAGCAAGGAAGAATGGTTTTCCAATCTACAACTCACATGGCTAACTTCTTGCAGAAGCAATAGGGATGTTGTGGAATCTGTTCTTAGGGAAGGTCATGACACCCTAGGTGTCTCTACAGGGGAAGGTTCACTCATGGATCGTCCCTAACAACCTAGCTCAAACCCTTTGCCTCTGAATCAATTGGATCCATCCCTTGGGTCTTTAAATGCAAAGCTCAATGCATCAACTTCTATCTTCATTGATTCAAATCCTCCTATTGTCACCACCTCCACGAATGCCAAGAGGCAAACCCTTCTATCTTCTTTCAGACTTCATTCATCTTTGCCTACTCTTAAAGAATTATTACAAGGCAATGTAAGTTGTCTTGTATCTCAACAAGTAGACACAAGCTACACTCCTAATTAGGGTGTATCATCAAGTGTCCCAATCTCTAATCCTCATGTCAACAACCTTCATTCTAATCTCACAAGTGCAAGTATGGGTTTCATACAAAACACTAATCTCACAATCTCTCATATTTCATCCTCTAACCTTTTCATCTCAAATACCTTGAGAGTAAATCATATGATGCCAACTTCAACACCATACACCCAAGTGTATCAACCACATTCTTATATCAATAACCAAATTCCTCGTCTCTCAACACATACCCTTTGTGCGATCAAACTTTGTTTCTTCCGGGCTTCAAACTCTAACCTCTTAATTAGAGCTATTGAAACAATAAATAGCTGTCATCCAAGCTTATTCTTCCAATCACAAGTACTCTTGTGATAACTTGTGCAACCAACCCCTAGATCTTTTGTAGCTAGTCGCGTTTTTCCTCCCAACTTTGAAACCCCTAAGTTTCAAATGTATAAAGGAAGGAAGATCTTGTCAACCACCTTAGGTTGTTCAAAATTTCTTAAAGCAATATTTCTTATGATGAAACATTACTATTCAAGATCGTTCCTAAGAGCCTTGGTGTCCTTGCCTTGAAATGGTACTACCAAAGCCCAAGGCATTCCTTGAAAAGCTTTAGAAACCTTGTTGAGATGTTTGTTAAGCAGTTCTCCATCTATATTGAGAAAAAGGTCATGATTAGTGATCTATACCAACTCGACCAATCAAAAGATGAGAATTTTGCCAACTTCTTAGCAAGATGGTACATCCTAGTGGGAGGACTCCGGTATGTCCCTCCACCTAGAGACCTCCTAGACATCTTTATAGGAAACCTTAACGAGCAATTGGCCTTCCACTTAGGGATGACCAATGTATCTTCTTTTGAAGATGTGATTGACATGGCCAAGAGAGTAGAGACTGCCCTTGTCAAAAGAGAACAATTGAAAACCCAATCCCATAAGGAAGAAGACAAGTCTTTCTTCTAACCCAAAGGGACAATATAAGAACAAGCATGTTGTAGGCAATGGAGTTACAGACTCATGCCATACCAACAATGTTAGTGCTTTCACAAACCTCCAAAGGCTTGTCTTTTGGAAGCCACAACAACAAAAACCTAAGAGGAAGTACTCCCGACTGGACAAATCTCTTTTAGCCATCCTAGATCAACTCTTGAAAGCCAAATGGTGGAGCTTCTGTTGGCCTTCCTGCCACATTTTGTAAAATTTTAAGTTGTATGCAGTTTTGGGAGTTAATCATTGTAAAACTTCTCTTTTTCCATTGAAAATGGTTAAGATGTTGTTATGTTTGCTGTGTTTTCACCAGCTGTCTCCTTTTACTCAAAGCTGTTTTCTTTCAAATCCTATGGTTTCTCTGGTTTTTCTGCGCTTTTCCTGTCGTTTCGCATGCAAAATTGTAAACGTTTTAGCATGGGGCGATGTTGTGGATGTATTTTCTGCTTAAGGCTGATTTCTGCAAGTTCGTTTCACTCTGCACATATGGTGACAGTTTCCGGCGACTTAGATAATTTTCAGAGCATGCTTCCCTTTTGAATGCAATGCAAGGGGCACTTTCGCTCCATTGGTGGAGCGAAAGTGTTTTCGCTCCCAATTGTGGAGCGAAAGTTCCTATTAAAGGAGGGGGGAGCAAATGACTAAGTCTTGGCTAAGGCACAAAGTGCTTTCGCTCCATGTGGAGCGAAAGCCCTCCATAGAATTAAGTGTGCACCAAAGACTTTCACTCCACTTGGAGCAAAAGTGCTTTCGCTCCACTTATGGAGCGAAAGCTCCTTCTTGAGAACCACGAAAGTCAAAGTGCAATGAAAGTCAAAGTCTTGGTCAAAGGTGGTGTCGCTCCACTAGTGAGAGCAAACTCCACCAAAACCATGAGCGAAAATCTCTGTCGCTCCACCAGTGGAGCGACACTCAAGAAAAAGCACAAATCGTCTTAAGTGTAAGGCCAAGGGTGCTTTCGCTCCACTTGTGGAGCGAAAGCTGGCCAAAAAGTAAGTTGAAGACTCTAAGCAAGGCAAAGGGATGCTTTCGCTCCACCTCTGGAGCGAAAGTACTTTCGCTCCAGTTGTGGAGCGAAACTCCAGGCGGGCCCCAAGCACAGCGAAAGCTGCCCAGAACCGTCATTGAGTGCTCAACCGACCCCGAAGCTGCGCTCCTAGCCGTCCGATCATGGTAGATCAAGGGAACCTTCTGCATTCAATGCTAAGTTATCTGCAAAATCAAATTTATGTTGTTAAGTCGGTTCCGGATCAAATCTACCTATCACCATCGCAGAAGTGGTTGGGCATTAATGTTTTGAGAGGTGGAATCCTCTATAAAAGCTAGAATTTTCTCTGTAACTAAGGATGGACAATCTCTGCTAGAAAAGCAGTTGTATATCTTGAAATCTACTGAAACACGAACTTCTGGTTCCGGTCTTGAATCTTCTATCTTTGTGTATGCCTTCTATCATGTTATTTCTATTAAGTTAGTCACTTTGTCATACGACTTGAATTCTGTTTCTGGATTTAGCTGTTGGTGAAGGATTAATGCTGGAGTACCCCTGGAGGTTATGCAATTGAGAGGATTTAGTGTCGGTTTCTGTTAAAAGTTTATTGTTTTGATTGTTGTTGGTTCAAGTGTTAGGCTGTGTATCGTGCTTCCTGTCCATCACCCTCGTATTTCAGGCTTTTAGCCTCCTTTCCCATTCCTTTCAGTAATTTCCCTCTCTTTTAGCATCTTCCCTAACCCTTATCTCAAAAACCAATTTTATTTTATTTCGGAACCAGCCCTACTGGAGATTGTCACGGAGGACATTTCTTTCCTTCGGACATTCAATGCTTGGCAGCGGGTCTAGGGCGCTGTAGACTTAGAAAATCTATATCTAGGCCGATTCGATTGCCAACAGTTTCTGGCACGCCCGGTGGGACGCAAACGTTCCACGTTAAAAGCAGTATTAAGAAGTTGATGTTCATCTTATTGCTGTCAAATCCGAACATCTGGCGACTCAGCTGAACTCAGACGCCTCCGAATCTCGAAGACCAGTTTAAAAGCCCACCTTCATGTACACGAGATGGAGAGCTAAAAATACAGAAGAAGTCGAGTTCTTCGAGCTTGACATCGACGCTTTGGGAGAACATCCTAGAGTGGTCCGACCGAATATCCCGTTAGACGGGACATCTTCGCAAGTAGTTGTTGTTGCTTCGCAGACTCCAAGTCCTGCCAACACAACAACTAGCTTGCCCCCGAATCCGCCAAATTCTCCAGTTCAACCGAATCCTCCGGTTCAACCGAACGTTCAAAACGTTCCGGTCCAGCCAGTTCAACCAAATCCGCCAGTCCAGATGGCGCAGCAAGCTGCCCCTAGGCAGTTCCCCGCATGGAATCATTCGGGGCCTCTAGCTTTGACGGCTCAGAACCAAGTACCGCCCGCAGCATTGAAAGCTCTACCCACATACGACGGTACAGGGAAGACGGCTTACGAGCATGTCCAAGACGTCGCCGGACTAGCAACCATTCACCACATCACCGAAGAAGATATCATGGTGAGGCTGCTAGTGCTCTCACTCAGAGGTAAGCTCCTCTACTGGTACCGGTCTCTTCCGTCGGCACCATCACTACATGGGACCAATTGGCAGAACAGTTGATAAGGGGCTTCAATGAACAAGCGGACCCCTTCTCTTTGTTGCACCAGTTCACCACCATCCAGAGGCATCCCCAGGAGGAGGTAGCGGACTTTAACGTCAGGTTCGCTCGAACCTGGCAGAGAGTCACTGCCGGCCTTCGGCCCACCCCGGAGCAAGCGGCGTTCTACTACTTGAGAGCTTTCCATTCGGATATAAGCATGAGCATCCGACATGCTAATATCAATACGTTCCCTGCCTTGTATGAGCAAGCGCAGAAGGCCGAGGCTGACCTGATAGCTATCGGAAAGTTGCCTCCCAAGGTGACTATGCCGATTTACCCGGACTTTCCCTCAGAACATGTATCCCAGTGCATCTTCTCAGTCTATGCCTTCACCCCCGATGTACCCCAATCAATCATGGAGCCCCAACCCTCAGAAATCAAGCGGTACCCACTCCGCAGTATCAAGCACCCGCCATTCCTCAGCTCCCAGCTCCTGTCCAATATCCGGCATTGCCTGCACCATTGGCGCCATTGCCATTACCCGCGCCTCAAGCAGTTTTAAATGCAGACCAGGTCAAGGAGTTGCAAGATTTGCGAGCATCAATGAAGACGATGGCGAATGAGATGACCGTCATGAGGAGGAGGCAAAATGATCAAAGCTTCCAGTCAAGGAGATTCCCTCCTCCCCCGATCACTAGGGAGCAAGCTTCTGCCAGTAGGGCTCCTGAGAGAAATGCAGCAGTGTTGGAAAGTGAAGAAGCCGGTTCATCCGACAGAACTTATTGGTGTACCACGTGCAACGACCCGCACAACGAAGAAACCTGCATGGTGCACCTCAACTATGTCCAGACGCTGGCCGGTGGCGCTTACGATGGGCAAATCAACATGATCAGAGAAGCTGGTCATAATTTCATGATGCCTTCCGCCGAGCAAGTCTCAGTCCTCACCAAGGCTGGGAAGAAGCCTATTGAGGTAGATCCAACCCAGATGGATCCGCTAAAGGTGCCTGCTGCACCCAAACCGCGGAGCGAAAAGGCCCAGTCGCCGGCGAAAGCTCCCGATCCAACGACGACCTCAGAGCAGTCCGACTTACTGAAGGACTTCCTGCCCCCACGAGCTAGAGAAAGGGGTTTCCAACCCAAAGCTTCGACTTCTCAGCCACAAGCCGAGACGCGAGATCAAGCCAGGGAGAAGCTCCGATACCCCTCACTGACCAAGCGTCAAAGGGTGGATGCCACGCAACAGTACCGGAATACCTACGAGTCTGCAAAAGGAGTGGGAGAATCTGGCACTTCGGCGTACAACATAGTCGAAGAGATGAAAAAGGCACCCGCCAAGGTAAGCCTTTATGACGCCCTCCAACTTCCCGGTCAAGTAGACCTCTTGCAGGAATCTCTCAAGTCTGCCAAAGACAAGGAGAGTAGGCCGACGCAGACGGTGTTTGCTCAGCCGTTGACGACTTCGGCCACAGGTAAGAATAGGCCCCCGCCATTCTACCTTTCCCTTCGAATGGAAGGATGGATCGTGCACAACTGCATGATCGACTCTGGCGCTGCGACGACCGTCATGCCCAAAGCGGTGTGCGACATCATGGGCATGGAGTATACCCGGAGCAGCCCTAGGGTGTTGCAACTAGACGGGACTCCCGTAAAGACGGTGGGAGTGATCAAAGATGTTCCGATCCTCCTGCACAAAATGCCGCAAGTCACGGTCATCCAAGAGATCGTGGTGGTCGACCTTGAGCCATACTTCAGTATGTGCCTCTCAAGAGAATTCACGGCCAAGTTGGGAGGCTACCTCTCCCTCGACTACTCGCACTTGGAAATCCCCTTCAAGGGGAAGAAATTTAAGCTCTTCAACGAGAAGCCTACCAGTTTTCATGTCGAAAAACTTGAAGACGAGGAGAAAGGCTCGGACTCTGTCAACCTGATGACAGAAGAAATGCAAGAAGTGAACCTGATGGAAGAATCTCTCGATGAGCTCCGAGCTGAAGATGAGTTTTCTATGACCGATTTTAATGCCATCATCGGGACAGATTTAGGGTGCTACTCACTCACAAAGCCTGAAAAGGCTGAAACAAAAGCACCTGAAGAAGAGCCCCCGATACCCGATCAGCTATGGAAACTTTTCTTCGACGGCGCGCGATGCAAAAACGGCGTCGGGGCTGGTGTCGCTCTTATCTCTCCATCTGGCGAACAAAAGACTTACTCGTACAGGCTTGCATGGAGTTGTACGAATAATGCAACAGAGTATGAGGCTTTGTGCCTCGGACTCAAGAAAGCCGAGAAACTCGGCATCAAGCAATTGCAGATATTCGAGGATTCCGAATTGATCTGCAACCAAGTCACCAACAAGTGCTCCTCCAAGCAGCACTATCTAAAGGCGTACCGCAACAAGGTGTGGGATTTGCTTGAATCCTTCACCGCACTGAGCATCAAGTCGATTTCGCGAGAGCGAAATAAGCTTGCGGACATCTTGGCCTCCATTGGCGCCCGGTTCTCACCGGCGGACAATCTGATGCATAAGCCAAAAACGGTGAGGCTGATCTACAGGCCTTCTGTGCCTGATAAGAAGATCCACTGGCAAGTGTTCGACAATGATGAACAACTTGTCAATTTTCTGGTTAATGAAGCGTCCTCAATTGAGAATCGGACTCTGGACGAAGAAGACCGCGAGGGATTAATCCAATTGAAAAACAATCATATCCCCAAGGGTCTGATCACATTAGAAAGTCTGTTTGATCGGAACGACAGGTCTGTCGCCCACAAGATCAAAGTAGACAGCAGAGAGTTCGTAGACCTGGAGTTAGAACCGGGGAAAGTTATCAAAGTAGGGGCTGATTGCACAGCCAAGGAGCTCCAACAGATTCGCGCCCTATGCAAGGAGTACCCCGATATCATCGCTTGGTGCTATCAAGATCTAAGGGGGTATGACAAGAATGTCATCCAACACACAATTGAGCTGGAAGAAGGGATCAAACCCTTCAGGCAGAAACAGAGGCCCGTCAACCCGAAGATCGAGATGCTGATGAGAGCTGAGCTTCTGAAGATGCTTGAAGCGAAGATCATCTACCCGATCAAGCACTCCTCCTGGGTGGCCAACCTGGTCCCGGTACGAAAGAAGAACGGGGACATTCGCTTGTGTATTGATTTTCGAAATCTTAACCAAGCGTCGCTCAAGGACCACTACCCGCTACCTCAGATTGACCAGATTCTTCACGTAGTGGCGGGAGCGCAGAGGTTCTCTTTGCTGGATGGCTTCTCCGGCTACAACCAGATATGGGTCAAGGACGAAGACCAACATAAGACTGCGTTCACCACCAAGTGGGGAACCTTCGCCTATCAACGTATGCCCTTCGGCCTCTCGAACGCCGGAGCGACTTTCCAAAGGGCGATGGACCTCGCTTTTGGCGAACTGTTAAATCATGTCATCGTGATCTACTTGGATGATATGACAGTCTTCTCCCATAAGAGGGAGGAACACGGCCTACATTTACGGCAAGTCTTTGAGAAATGCCGGGAGTTCGGGGTCTCCATCAACCCCAAAAAATCAATTTTTGCAGTGAAGGAAGGCAAACTTCTCGGGCACTTGATCTCTGAGAAGGGATTAACTGTCGATCCCGCCCGAGCTGAAGCGCTCCTCCGACTTCCACTGCCGTCGAACAAGAAAGCCCTGCAGTCCTTTTTCGGACAAATCAACTTCGTTAGGAAGTTCATAGCCGACTTCGCCCAAGTGGTGAAGCCGATGACCGAGCTTCTGAAGAAGGATGTCGAGTTCAAGTGGACCGATGTAAGGAAGCAGGCATTCCAAGAGATCAAGGAGCGGATCGCTCAAGCTCCAGTCCTCATAAATCTTGACTACGCAAAAGATTTTATCCTGTACGTCGTCGGGGAACCAGAAAGCTACGCAGTTGTTCTGACCCAAAAGGGGGAAGATGGAGATGAGCGCCCGATAGCGTTCCTGAGCCAGATCATCCAACCGCACGAAGAAAGGTACAATTTTATCGAAAGACAAGTGCATGCGGTGATGAAATCGCTCCAGAAATTCAGACATTTCGTCTCCCAGAGTAAGACGATAGTGTACGTGGTACACCCCGACGTCAGGAGTTTCATTATTCAGGGAGAGCTCGGCAATAGGAGGGCTGGATGGGTCTCCAAGATCCAAGAATTTGATATTGAAGTACGCCCTACCAAGTTGGTCCGAGGCCGAGCGCTCTGTCAGGAACTAGCCAGAAGTGCTGCAGCTGAAGCAGCAAACCCTGAATCAGAGCACTCTACACCTGAAAGCAACCTTGCCAACCTGTCGGTTAGCAGTCCAGATTGGACGGATGACCTTGTCGAGTACTTCGACACGGGCAAATGTCCTTCTCGCTTCAATGCTTCGCAAAGAAGGAGATTTCGCTTGCAGGCTGGCCGGTACGTTCTGACACCCAACGGACTGTTCTATCAGAATATCGACGGAGTCCTCTTGAGGTGCATCAGAGAGTCGGAGAAATCAAGGATCCTTGAAGAGTTTCACTCTGGGATTTCGGGAGGTCATTTCGCGGGCAGGCCAATGGCCCTGAAGATCATCAAGGCAGGTTACTACTGGCCCACCCTCTTCGCCGACGCTTTCAAGGTCAGTCAGTGCTGTGACAAATGCCAGCGCTACTCGGGTAGAACCCGGAACGCCTCGCTTCCTCTCCACCCCATTCAAGCAGAAGCTCCGTTCCAGCAATGGGGCTTAGACTTCATCGGGATCATCAACCCCAACTCCTCCGCCGGCCACAAATACATTTTGACCGCTACAGACTATTTCACTCGGTGGTCGGAGGCAGTGCCAACCAAGCAGGCCAACCAAGACGTGGTTATCTCTTTTCTTCAAGGGTTGATCACTCGTTTTGGCGTGCCTGAGGCGATCAATGTCTAATAACGACTCTCCTTTCACCGGTGCAAGGATCTGCGAGTTCGCAGTCAGGTACGGGATTTATTTGAAGACCTCGTCTAACTATTACCCGTAGGGCAATGGATTGGCGGAGTCTACGAACAAGAACCTGTTGCGGATTCTGAAAAGGTCCCTGGCGGAGAATAAGCGAAGCTGGCATCTGCTCTTAGACCAGTCGCTTTGGGCTGATCGCATTTCGATCAAGCGCTCAATCAAAACATCACCCTATTCGCTGGTGTACGGGAAAGAGGCAGTCTTGCCCACGCACATAGAGCTACCCGCATTGCAGTTACTCAAGTGGCTCGACGGTGAAGAGGGCGAATTCGACCCGATGGATGCAAGGTTAGCCCAGCTACTACAGTTGGAAGAAGACAGAGAGAAAGCTTACGAAGCTTTCGCAAAGCATGTCGAATCCACCAAAGGCTGGTTCGGTAAAAGACTTTGAGAGAGCCTTCAATGTCGGAGACTTGGTCTTAAAATGGAATGAAAACAAGTCTAAGTCAGGGAACCACGAGAAGTTCGACGCCTTTTAGGAAGGCCCATTTCAAGTCTCCAACATCAATCAGATCAATTCCTTCATCCTGCAAGACATGGAGGGTTTTACTCTCCCAATTTCGATGAACGACTTTTGTTTGAAGGCTTACCACCATGAATTCCCAGAAAGTCCGAAATTTCTAGTATGATCTTTTTATATATATTAATACTTAAAAAAAAACTTTCACTCCACTAGTGGAGCGAAAGTCTCCCCTTCCTTTCTTTTTTCGTCTTTGTTTTATTTGTTATTTTCTTTTAAGGCCGTCCATCCGAAAAGCGCCATGTGTCAAGCAGAGATAAGTTCGAAGGCGCTCTCTAGCCTAGCGAAACGTTATAAAAGTGGGGCCATTCGACGTCTTTATCCAATCAAAGTGCTTTCGCTCCATAAAGTTCTGAAACGCGCCTCCCCGTGGCAAGTCCAAGTGAGCGCTCCTCTCGAGAAGCATGCGCCCCAAGGAGGATTTTCTTGTCCGACGCTGATATTCATCATTAAAGAGGGCGAACTACCAGCACGAGGGCAAATCAGAGGCGCACGATTCCATGCACGATTTCCACCTGCATTAACTCCCGACGCTGGCATTTAAAGTGGTAGATTTGAAAGGAGCGCTATAAGGAGAAGGGTTTGCCAGAGTCATTTCATGCCCTTCATTGCAGTTGCATTTTCGTGCAGTCCTTGCGCCTGCAGTTTCCAGATCGTTTATCTGTGCAAGAGTTCGAATCGAACAATTCGTTGTTTGACATGGGCAAGAAGAGTGGGGAGCATAGAGAGAAGGCGTCCAAGGAAAAGATGACGTCCCCAAAAGAGAGCGGCTCGAAGAAGCCGCGAAAGCGTGTGAAGAAGCCGGTAAAGCTGACGCCGCCCGAAGACAACCTCTTCAGACTTCGGGATTGTCTGATGACGCACAAAGACCTCGAAGAACTGCGCCAGGACGTCGAGAGGGCGTTCAAAGAAAATCCGACTGGAAATGCGTTGGCTGCAGTTCACCACTCGCACCTGTTCTTTTACATGTGCACGCCCGTGCATCATTGCCCAGAGTTTGTGTGGGCAATTTCACAATTTTATGATGCCCAGACAAGAACAGTGCGGGATTCCAATGGGAATAGGTTGTTCCCCATTACAACTGATACCGTTCGAGAGGCTTTTGCCTACGGAAAGAAACCCTCGACTAATTTCCTCCCCAGGAAGATCACCAGTTTCGAGCAGAGCGAGAGGTATCAGCCCACGCCTCAGATGTGCCGGTTCATGAGAGAGCAGTTGGGAGGAGCACCATCATCTGGAGAGCTTCCCGAATTACCCATGCGCCTGACAGAATTTGTGCATCGCGACATTTATTCGATTCTGGCATGGGTGATGGGGCTCTCTACCGACGCTATAGTCTACGACTGGCAGGTGTCCATGGCGGAGTCCATTTTTCACAATGAAATCTATTTCCCGTCCAAGATGAAGTCGAATACCATGCCAGTTTTCTTCGACTGGGCAGAGTGGGTGGCGCGGCAGATGCACCTCTCATTATCCTACCTGCAGAGCCGCAAAGATGATCAGTTCAGACATTGCTCCTCCCTCGCGTGGTATTTCTTCTACCACCTGCATGAGCGCTTCCCCTTCATCCCCAAGAATCAGACTGACGAAGAAGGCAAGGCGTTGTCGGTCTATCTCTGGACGCAGAGCTTGTCCAGGGATGAATCGTACTACAATTTTAACCGAGTTTTCTTGGGGCCGGCGCTGAAGCTGATCTATGGCCACTGCGAGCGAGTTCCCGCGGAGATGAGAGACAAAGTGGTGGACGAGAAGTTGGGAGATGTTTTCCTGCTCACCCAGGGCTTGGTGATCAGAATTTTCGGGTTCACAGAGAAACCCTTCCTGTTGCCCTACTACGCCACGCCGTACCTGTTTGCCCTGGAGGTCGCCCGACAATGCGACTTCACCAACGAGTCGTACGGGAAAGGCAGAGGGAAGAAGCACACATGTCCTATGCCCTTCGAGTTCGGAGACATCAAGGTGACGCAGTGTGGCCAGAACGTTGTCCTTACAGTAACGTTGTACGACTTCGGGTTAGTTGAGCTCCCCCAACGCTGGAAGTACGATCCACGTGACATCTTCCGAAATTTCATTGGAGCGAAGTCTTTTCACTGCTGCCCTCGCCCGGACATCGTCGCCCAATGAAATAACCCTACGGGACGTGAGTTGGAGTGGCACATCGATGAGATGGTGCCCTTGCCCCCCTGGCATGACTTTTACACCATAGAGGTTGACTACGACCCAACTGTCAACCCAGAGCAGAGGCTTCCCAAGGATGTGTACCAGGCGATGAAGGAAAAGCTGCGACATTGGTCAGATCACAAGATAAAAGAGTGGTGGATCATGAGAGTCCACAATAACAAAATGCTTTCTGACTACCCAATGGCGTTGGATGATAAATTCTCCATGGTGTATGATGAAAACGTGGACACCTATCGGGCCTCCTCGTTTTCCGAGATTGTGCCTCGAAGCACACAAAGCCCTGACGAAGTGGATGACCTGGCAGTAAAGAAGCACGTGGTGCAAGGCAAGGGCAAAGCAGTCCTGAGTGGTTCGCGATTGGCTGGAGAGAGTGGGCCATCGCCTCATAAGAAGCAGAGCGCCCTCCCAAAGAGAAAAGTTGAAGAGACGCCTCTCCGCCGCAAGCAACGAAGAGGCCGCGAACCAGCGCTCCAAGGCCCTCTAGAACGAGCTCTTCTGCGGCACCTGAAACCCCTCCATCGAGCGCTCCTGAAGCGCCTATCGCGGAGCATTTGGAAAAGCAGAAAGGAGAGGTGGAGGTGATTGACGTAGAGGCGATTGACGTGGAGGAGAGAGAAGACCCACACACGCAGCATTCCACTTCCTCGGCTCCTTTGATCACGGAGCCCGAAGGTACGCATTCACTCTTGTCTCTTTCTTCTTCCCTCTCTCTAGCAGCCGTTTCCTCAACGGTTGAAACCCTAGTCGCTGCTCCTATTTCTCTTCCGCCACCCCTCACCGTGGTTTTTGGCATTTCGGTTTCCCCAGCCCTTTCGTCGCCCTCAGCAGCATTCGCATCTTTTGCAACTCGCCTTAACGCTTTCACAGTCTCTGCACCTGCCAGCCTCCCTTCCTCTGTTTCGGAAGACCCTATCGCTGACCTTTCCACCGCCGCAGAGATAAATCCATTTTCCCTTTCACCACCCTCTACTATCATGGCGTCAGTTGCCTCTGATGTTTTAACGCCTAAGCCCACCATCTCCGCGGTCGCTGTCCAAACCCAAGCGCCCTTGAGGGTTAGCGCAGTCGCTTCCCCTCCTGTTTCCCATATGCTGTCCGAACTTGAGCCGCAACTTCCTCTCTTTCCTTACACACCGATCCTCGGAGTTCAGGAGCCGCTCGAAGCCGAGTTGGAGATGACGCAGCACCTTGCAGCTGCGGAGAGCATCCGCAAGGCGCGTCATAGTTCATCGCGCTGGCTGAGGGACCGCAGGAGGAAGGAGGCGCAGACTCTGGCGCAAGCTGAGAAAGCGTCCATTATCAATCCAGAAAGGATGGAGCTCCACACGGTAGAGAAGGTACCAATTGTTCAGAAGCCCCTGGGGGAGATGACCCCGACTGATTACACTTACCGCCATACCGTGGAGGACGTGACAAAGATTAACACGGCGCAGAAGATGGGCAACATTGCAGTCGAAATGGGCTCCATCTATTTCCATGGCGAGCACTACAAGGAGCGCTTCTTTGAAGCGCAGGCCAAGAACTTCGAGCTTGAGGAGGCCTTGGCAAAGGCGAGGGGACAACTTGAAACGCTCGAGTCCGAAGCCGCGCAGTTGAGACAACGCGTGGTTTCGCTAGAGGCGGAGGTCGATGAGCATTCCAAGGCGCGCGCCCAAGCAGATCAGCAGGTGCAGACACTGAGCGTTCAGGTCCAGCAGTTGCAGGCCGAGTTAGCAGAGAAGACGTCGCAGCCTGTCGCGTTCTCTAAGGAGCGCATCAAGGAGATGCGCCTGCAGTTCCTGACAGATTTCCCGGCAAGGGCTGCGCGGGAGTCACGATTTTAACCTTTTTCAGGGAAGCACAGGAGGCAGTTGCCGCTGGCAGCTCCGTTTTAGAAGCTGCTCAGAAAGATGTTGATCTTTGGCTAGACTTAGCCACGCAGCTCAAGAAAATTGAAAATGTGGATGCCCACCTTACTCCCATGAGCCCCCTGGCTCGATCCTGGGCAACAACGAAGATGACCCTGCGCTCTTTCTTCACGAAGCTCGAGCTGACCAAAGAAGCTCGTAAGCTCTCAGACGCCCTCGAGCAGGAGAGAGACGTTTCGCTGCAATACTTTAATGCCCTCGCACAAATCGGCATCCCCGGCTTCACAGACAATGAAGGAGACATTCCACCACTCGAGGAGTTAAGGCCGATATGGGCGGCATTCGTTGACAACGCCTCAGACGTTGACGCTTGGGAGGATCCAATTTCAGATGCACAGGTGATGCCTTTCATGGCCAAATATGCCACAATTGAGTCTTGCTTGCAGGAGTTCGACCGGAGGCTGGATCTTGCTGATATTGAGCGAATTGAGACCTTCCGTTACCTGATCCAGGAGCTCCAGAAACAGCCAACCTTTTGCCTCGACCACTGGGTCAATGCTTCCGCGGTGTACGAACATGTGTTTAAGAGCTCTCTGGAAAGATTTCTCCCCCAGCCGCGCGAGCTAGATTCCGAGGAGGAAGCAGAAGGCGAGCAAGAAGAAGAAGAGGAAAAGGACCGACTTGAAGAGCTACCAGGAAGCAGCGATGAGCAGTCCGAGGATGCTGAAAGTGAAGATGACTCTGCAACCCAAGGATAAGGCCTGGGATCTTTGCATTGAGGCAGGCTCAATACCCCGCGAGCCGCCAGAGATGTTGGCCTTCCTGCCACATTTTGTAAAATTTTAAGTTGTATGCAGTTTTGGGAGTTAATCATTGTAAAACTTCTCTTTTTCCATCAAAAATGGTTAAGATGTTGTTATGTTTGTTGTGTTTTCACCAGCTGCTTTCACTTTCTTACTCAAAAGCTGTTTTCTTTCAAATCCTATGGTTTCTCTGGTTTTTCTGCACTTTTCCTGTCATTTCGCATGCAAAATTGTAAATGTTTTAGCATGGGGCGATGTTGTGGATGTGTTTTCTGCTTAAGATCTGATTTCTGCAGGTTCGTTCCACTCTGTGCATATGGTGACAGTTTCTGGCAACTTAGATAATTTTCAGAGCATGCTTCCCTTTGAATGCAAGGGGACACTTTCGCTCCACTGGTGGAGCGAAAGTGTTTTCGCTCCCAGTTGTGGAGCGAAAGTTCCTATTAAAGGAGGGGGAGCAAATGACTAAGTCTTGGCTAAGGCACAAAGTGCTTTCGCTCCATGTGGAGCGAAAGCCCCCAAAAAAAATTGGGTGCACTCTAACCAGACTTTCGCTCCACTTAGGGAGCGAAAGCTCCTTCTTGAGAACCGCGAAAGTCAAAGTGCAAAGAAAGTCAAAGTCGTGGTCAAAGGTGGTGTCGCTCCACCAGTGGAGCGAAAATCTCTGTCGCTCCACCAGTGGAGCGAAACTCAAGAAAAGGCACAATCGTCTAAGTGTAAGGCCAAGGGTGCTTTCGCTCCACTTGTGGAGCGAAAGCTGGCCAGAAAGTAAGTTGAAGACTCTAAGCAAAGCAAAGGGATGCTTTCGCTCCACCTCTAGAGCGAAAGTACTTTCGCTCCAGTTGTGGAGCGAAACTCCAGGTGGGCCCCAAGCACAGCGAAAGCTGCCCAGAACCGTCATTAACTGCTCAACCGACCCCGAAGTTGCGCTCTGAGTCGTCCGATCATGGTAGATCAGGGGAACCTTCTGCATTCAATGCTAAGTTATCTGCAAAATCAAATTTATGTTGTTAAGTCGGTTCCGGATCAAATCTATCTGTCACCATCGCAGAAGTGGTTGGGCATTAATGTTTTGAGAGGTGGAATCCTCTATAAAAGCTAGAATTTTCTCTGTAACTAAGGATGGACAATCTCTGCTAGAAAAGCAGTTGTATATCTTGAAATCTGCTTCTGAAACACGGACTTCTGGTTCCGGTCTTGAATCTTCTGTCTCTGTGTATGCCTTCTATCATGTTATTTCTGTTAAGTTAGTCACTTTGTCATACGGCTTGAATTCTGTTTCTGGATTTAGCTGTTGGTGAAGGATTAATTCTGGAGTACCCCTGGAGGTTATGCAAGTGAGAGGATTTAGTGTCGGTTTCTGTTAAAAGTCTATTGTTTTGATTGTTGTTGGTTCGAGTGAAAGGTTGTGTATCGTGCTTCCTGTCCATCACCCCCGTATTTCAGGCTTTTAGCCTCTTTTCCCATTCCTTTCAGTAATTTCCTTCTCTTTCAGCATCTTCCCTAACCCTTATCTCAAAAACCAATTTTATTTTATTTTCGGAACCAGCCCTACTGGAGATTGTCACGGAGGACATTTCTTTCCTTCGGACATTCAATGCTTGGCAGCGGGTCTAGGGCGCTGTAGACTTAGAAAATCTATATCTAGGCCGATTCGATTGCCAACACTTCCACCTGCAAAACCTTTAGATATTGGAAGGGAAAAGGCTCCTTGGTTTTGTCCTAATGAGCAAAGTGCCTTTCGCCGTGTTAACGGTCATATGGCCGATAAATGCATAAGCCTTAGAGACCTAATCTAAGACCTACTTGATAAAGGTCAAGTTGTTCTCAATGGCTTTGATTCTCACTCTTCTTATAATCAGGACCTTGGAATGTTCCAAAATCTGCTGCCTAATCATAATTAGAACCAAAACACAGCAAATAATGTTCACTAGAGGAACATCCCACCTCCAAACCAAGGGATGGTTGGGATGCTCCATTCTTCTTATCATATCTCTCACATTTGTATTATAACCAGACAACAACACAAGTGTTACGTATCACATGAATGTAATCCATGTTGGCCTTTGTTATTTTACCATATGGAGTATATGAAGAGGGCCACATTCAACTTATAAATTGTTTGTAAACCTTAGCCAAGTTACTATCTATTTGGATGTTTTGTTAGAAAGAATCTAACCTATGTAGTTATAAATTGTAATTCAAAGGCATAATGCAATTGAGCATGCTGGGAATATGTCTTGTTCGCGACGCAATGCTGCACTTCAAGTATATTTGAATTTCTTTTGTCACATATTTTCTGTCCATAAATGATCTGAGAGTGAATTTGGACCTGCCAAGATTAATGTAACATAATCTCTATAATGGATATAAGAGGTATTAATTTTCAAGACAGATCATAGTATTGGCTCTTAAACAATTGGTACCATGGTAAACAGTGTACCTGTGTTTTAATGTTGCTACTTGTTTTTTGACATTTTGTTTTTGACTTGATTTCTTTAGTGATCATCATATCATTTTTTTATACACATGAATGTGTTTCTTTTACTTGATAGATATTTGATTTCCAAAATTTCATTGTAATTCTATCATAAGGAGGAGTGAGTACATAAGAGGAAGTAATCCACTAGTAACATTTGATCCAAATTAATTGGTCAGTAGTAATGTTCAATCCCTAAAATTTCTAAATCTTGTGAACCTGATTATAAAAGAGTATTGATCTGAAAATAACTTTGCTACAGAACAAGATAACATGATGAATTATGCAGCTTGGTGCAAAGGAAATGCAGAGGTCAGGAAGAATATTTTCAAATATGTGGATACATTCATAACATTCTAATTTTAATTTGTTGAGTATTATCATAATTGTAGTTGGCTATTTTTATTAAAATGTTCATGAGCTGAGTAGGAAGATGACAAAAATAAAACTTTTTATTTTTTTTTTCCCCTAATAAGTTATATGGTATTGAAATGGGCCTCACCAGAATTAAATCATGACTACATACTGGTGTTACAACAACTTATTAATTATGCATGTATCACTTGGCAAGATTCGAACCTAATCTCCTCCTTGAAATTCAAGGATTTTAACTGGTTGAGCTAATGCCATTTGATGACAAAAATACAAACTTTTATTTCAATGAGTTTGCACGG
Source organism: Wollemia nobilis (assembly GCA_028583015.1). Taxonomy (NCBI): domain Eukaryota; kingdom Viridiplantae; phylum Streptophyta; class Pinopsida; order Araucariales; family Araucariaceae; genus Wollemia; species Wollemia nobilis. The sequence continues at coordinate 4,099,803 of JAQPPZ010016717.1, forward strand.
TTTAATGAGGGGTCCTGGTCCCCTCATACTTAGTGGGGTTTGAACCTTAGACCTCTCAAAGAGAGGCCAAAACCCTTACCACTGCAGTAAGCTTGCAGCTTACAAAAATATAAACTTTTTAAATGCCATAAGAAGCAGAACATTCTTGGCCCATGGCTTCAGTTAATTATAGAAGGGGCAATATATATGATCTAGAATAGAGGCTGTGGGCATTTCTTATAGGTATTTTATGAACTGAAAAGCAAGATGACAAAAGTACAAACGTTATAATTGCAATAAAAATCACGACCTCTCTGCCACATGACTTCAGCTTGATAATACAAAGAGGTGGTGCATTTCATATTGAACAGTTGCTTTGGGCATTTTTTATGGAACTTTTATTGAGGAGCAAAATGACACAAGCACAAATCGTTTAGATGATGCAAGAAGCACAACTTTCTCTTCTTTTGACTTGAGCTTCATTATACAAGAAGTGACCTTGGTTTCATGTAGAACAGAGGATCATTTAAAAACATTGCTGCAGGGGTGGTTCCTTACTTCAAATTAATAATACATAGATTTTACAGACCAAAAGTCATATGCATATATTAATATCTACTTCTTTGGCATACAAGCAGTCTAAGCTAGTAGAATATAATCATCCTTAATATTTACCATATTTTCTGTGCAAAGATAGGCCATAAAATCAAACTTGTGAAATGGAAATGTGCACATCTCAGGTTTAGATTGGGTGGCAAGACTTGATATACAATTATTTTAATCAAAGGGCGAAAACCCTATGAGGTGCACAATCAAACTGAAATATGAAGTAATGTGCAAAGTTTCCCTTCCGACAATAACGGGGTCTTATATGCCGAAGAGGTGTGCTGTTTTGGCTGAGATAAAATATCACCTTTAACTTTATGTAAATTTTGGCAGAAAGAAGTCATTCCTACCACATCACAATGTACTTAATAGGGCAAATAAAAAATTCATTAAGTATGCACCTATATTTAATAGAATGCATGCTTATTTTTTGAGCTGACCCTTTTATTTTAAAATTTTGTTGTATGAGGCTGAAATGGGCCCCACTTGTATTATGTCATGACCACGTTATAGCAGAATTTCAACAAACCACAATATTGTTGTTTTAAAACAAACCGTATTACCATTGGCTACCTTATTGCTGGAGTGTCCATCACAATGTGGGGATTTGAACTCTGGTTGTGTTTGTATAAATGCATCACATTTACTATTGCTTCAGGATGCCTTGGACATGACTTTAATGATGACTGGTCATTGATTTATGTGACCTCTTTAAATCCCATTAATTTAGTAATAGTTATAGTTTATAGGGAAAAATAAAGCACACAAGTACCTTAAGTGATGTTAATACTGAAGAAAAGGAAGATGCTAACACATCAACCCAGAGACTCTCACCACAATGTTGGATTCCGGATTGGCTTAGCTGACCTTTATTATCAGGTCTTATGTTCTTTTTTATCATCTACCTTTGGATCAACTTATCTTCTACATAAACTGCCAATGCTTCAGTCTCCTGACACAACATTGTGACCATGATTATATCAAATCATGCAGTAACTCCACTCATATTTCGGAACTGAAGTGAGTTGATCATTTGGGATGATTCCTAACTATTATCCGAACCTGTAAAACTTGTGTTTGGAAAGCCTTTTTGTGAGGTTGTCTGTTAACTGCTCATCCGTGTTATAGGAAACCAATTGAAGATAACCTTTCTGTAAGAAACCCCTGATGAAGCGATTTTGAAGCCCAAGCTTCTTTATACTTGGTCCTCGCATTGAACAGTGTATTCTTAATCATGGCAATGATACCTTGATTATAGAAATGTCAAATACATGTACACAAACACACTAAGAGAGTAAATAACAATAGAGAAAACAAATGGATCGTGTAGATAAAAAGAAATGCAAATATCTTGTTTTTGGGACTCTCACGAGTATGCAGGTATGCAGAAATGAGTCCTCAACCTCAATAAACGAATTTTCGAGGCAGTATGTCACAATGCAACGGTGTATTGCACTTGCTCCATCTGTGACTTCTTGAGCAACTGCTTCAAAGCCCATGCATAAAGCATAAGCTGAAGCTGATTTTCTTTCCTTTCACACAATTTGCCTTTTCCCAGTCTGAGTATTGATAAATCGGAATGCATCTGCACACTTTATACTCTAATTCATAATAGAGCATCTCTCTCAACCTATGTTGCAGGGAAACATACGGAATCTGGACGGATACGACAAAATTTTGAGACCCCTACCATGGATATGGCTTGGTGCGGCATTATCAAAAGCATATGTATTAAACGAAGAACACAAAAGTGTTTGCACAAATGTGATTTTTAAATTAGATATTTTCATTAATTTTAGAAGAGGATTATCACCGTGTTTTAAATTTAGTTTATTTAACTAATTTTTAAAAATAAATCTGTATTTTTCTTTTAATTTGATATGGATAGAGCTCTGGAAGTGCCTAGGCCATATTTAGATGTATTAGAATTAGATATTTGACCAAACTGATTGTATTTTCGGATGTGTTCAAATATAGTATCTATGCATTCAGATATGTTTGGATATGGTATCTGAGAAATATCGTATCTGTATACATATCTGGTATGTGGATACGGGTATCCAACAGAAGGAGATACAGTAACTATGCTCTTAATATATGTGGGCATCTCTTTGCTTCTAGCAAATGAGAAGTTTTAGGTTCTGCTATGAATTGGGCTCCTATCCCATTTGGATAGATAGTGTTTGGTTCAGCCTTTGCAGGTAGATTAGGCATCAATCGTCTATACTAAGTTGAGCCAATTGAGTTCTCACTTGAGCCAACTCAGCTTCTCATTCTTGGTGCCTGCAAAAGAACATGAGGTGAATCAAGCTATCCTATTACAAACCGTTTAACCCAGTGATAGAAAACTCACTGATTTCTCACGAGTTGGTTTTCTTGCGAGAAATTGAGGTGGGCATTTTTTTTAATTAAAAACTTGGCATAGAGAAATTTGTGATTTTCTTTCTGAAAACTCATCGAGAAACTGCCAAAAACTTAATGAGAAATCGCAAAAAATGGGCAAAACTGTCGGCCACATGGTGGAAAAAGCAGAAAATGTTTTAAAAAACCGAGAAACCGTCATTTGCTCATTTTTCCTTCTCCTGCTGAGAACATAATTTTTCTAGAGGCCAACCAGACACTGTAGACGCATATGGAGAGCATTTTCATGGATTTGACACCACTTATTGGCTATTTCCTTCATTCACACAAGATTTCAGAGGTAGTTTATATGATTTTTTTTTTAGATTTTTGTTTTTTCCAATGTTTTCTCTCTTGAATGCTGTTCTTAAATAAAGCATGGATATTGATTCAATCTGATAGCCAAAAATAGATATAGACGCTTTAAAACATTCACATGATCAATCAATGTTGCTTTGCACCTGTTCAAATACCCTGTTGGATTGCATAATATTTGTCAAAATAAGTGAACTATAGAGCCATCTTGTTTTATTATCTTTTGTGAAATATGTTTGAGAGGTTTTTGGTTGTTATTTTCAGATAAATTGTTAACTGCTCAATTTTTTGTACTCTAACAACAAAACAGAGAAAAGACATATCTTCTAACATAAAGATTAAAAAGGAAGGTGGGTTTTCTCTGTGAACAGCACCTTGCATGGCATATTTGATTTTGATAATATTTTTGCATTTATACCTGAAACATATAAAATTGATAATCGTTTTTCTTCACGCAGTTACAGAACTTGATGGTTATTATTTTTTCCCTACATTGTTGGCATATAAGTAGTTCTCTAATGATCAATGCTGTGGGAAGGTTATCTTTGGTAATGTCCTTGTCTTATTTGATTTTTGTTGTAATTGTTGAATTCACATCCGAGCTCAAGGCTTCTCTTATGTGCCTGTCAGTTCTAAATTGAGTAGTGAATCTGTATTCAGGTGGGTGTCATAACATTATATTCTGAGTCATCAAATCAAGAGTACCATCTAGGATTCAAGCCTCTATACGAGAGTTAATTTTAATACTTTTGCAAGTGTGTGGGTTTATTTTATAAATAGTCATTTTGGTGCCCCCAAAAAAGCCTTGTCGCAGATTCTAATATCTTGAAGTAATGCAGTTGAGAATAAAAAATGCAATTGGGCTATATCTTAATGTTTGTCTTGTTTTGGGTCCTGGACTATCAAAAGAAGCTTGGAAAAAGATTGGGAGAGTCCAAACATGCTTTTTTGCTTTGCTAGAAGAACAAGGGGTTAAGAGTTCAAACTACTTATCTCATGATATTAGCAGAAATTAGAATGTTACCATTAGAAGGAGAAGCATTGTGTTAATATTTAACACTATCAAAATAAATAAAGCAGATTACAATATCAAGTGATGCTTTCATTTTAAGAGAAGGCTTGGTACCAAGAGGGCATAGAGTAGAGTAAAAAATGGTCAATAGATGAGAAAGTGATTTACCAAAGGACTTATCAGGAATAAAGCAGATTACTATATCAAGTGATGCTCTCAATTTAAGAGAAGGCTCGGTACCAAGAGGGCATGGAGTAGAGTAAAAAATGGGCAATAGATGAGAAAGTGATTTACCAAAAGACTTGTTAGGAATTTGAGACATTACACAAAAAAATAAAAGTGATCTTTGGCAAGTGTCTGGTGAGAAAATAAGATTTTACGTTTACGAGATCAATCCAATAGTCACCTACAAAAAGCAAAATCATCTCCATAAGATCTTAATGAAAAAAATAAAAATTTTCATTCAATTTAGACCAAGTTCTCATCATATTGCAATTGAAATAGGAAGATGGAAAAATATTGATAGAGAAGAATACATATGTTTACTCTACACACAAGGAAAAGTTGAGGAAGAGAAACGTGAGACATTGTCCTGCATACCAACATCTAAGACAAAAGCACTTGTTGGAACATATGATGACTTGAACAACTTACACAAGTTATTAAGTTGACCATCTAAGTGGGAGATATCTTAAGGAGGTTAAACATCATAAAATGAACAAAGATAAGATTCAAGGTTCCACGAGCCTAGGGGATAGGGGGATGGGTTTTCGGGGACGGCGGGGGACGACGGGTCGATTTTAGGGGACGACTCGGGGACGGTTGGGGGGGATGACTGGTATAATACTATAAAAAATGAAATTTTTTAGAAATTTAGAATAATCTACACATTCAAAATTCTACACCCAACAAAAATGATATTTCATATTACTAATCAATTATGTAAGTGCAGCCATTCATATTCAGATTAGTTACTAACACATAAGTGCAGCCATAATTGAGTCATTTAACATTTTCATGTTCATATTAGTTACTAATTTGCAGCCATTTAATTGTTTCAAGTTCAACAACTATAACTTGAAGGTTCAGCCAAGGATATCAAGTGCAAACAATGTTCAAACAGTCATCATTTTAAGTAATAACAGTCATCATTTTTTCAGCCACCAATGTTCAAACAAAGACTGTCATGTTTAAAAATTTTCAGTCACTAACTGTTCAAATATGACAGCAATAAGAAATCTGAAATAGTCATAGTATCAATGCTCATTTGCAACAAAAAGACTCAAAACTAAAATAGTAAAGGAGTATACAATGTAATAGAACTCCTATGGAACTTCGTTGGGCTATCACTATCAAAATCTGTATCACTATTTGATGAGATGCCCTCATCATCTAAGTGAAGATCCTCCAATGAAACTCCAACCAACCCCTCATGACTCTCATCCTCATCAATCTGTCTTGCATCCTCTGGATCAACATCCCATCGTGTAGCTGGAGATTGCTTGTACTTTGGCTTAACTCTCTCACGAAGACGAAGAGAGCTATGCACTGCAACTAGCTTCTCCGCTCTGCGAGAGGTAAGCCTATTCCTCCTCACATTGTGGATAAAGCTGTATGTAGACCAATTCCTCTCAGCAGCAGAGGAACTAGCAACCTGTGAAAGAACCCTAATTGCAAAATATTTCAAGTTAGGTGTGTTGTCCCCATATAGCTGCCACCATCCAATGGGATTTCTTTGGGCAATGGTAGCCCTATCCTCCCTACACTCTGGGTGGCTGAAGCGAGGGCCCTCGAGATTAGCAAATTTGAGCCACTCATCTCTAATATTTGAGCTCTCCTCCCTCGCATATATCTTTCTAATGGCCTCCAAAAACCCTTCTCTCACCTCTGGATCCTCATGGGGAGACACTCTCCCAGGCCTAGGCTCATACCACTTTGGGTTTACTGAATATGCTGCCATATGAAGGGGGGTGTTCATCCTATCCCACCTCCTCTGTATAATAGGCCTGATGTAGGCCTCATAGAATAACAGGGATGGATCTCTAGCAGAAATGACTTTTTTAATCTCCCCCAACATGCTGTCAAAAGTCTCATATATTTCTCCTAGACTAGGAGCATCTGTGTCAGCATATCTGATGACAACAACAATAGGGGCAACAAAAGACACAATATACCTACAAGAAATCAAAAACAAAATTTAGAAACTTATGTCACATTGTCATATGAGCACTCCAATTTGAAACAAACAATGAAAATTGAAAAATCATAAATAACATTTTGGTTTCTTACTTGGCTTGAGACCACCAACTATCATCCAATGTTTTGTCTCTAATTTTTTTTCCCTCCTCTGTCCTTGATTCCGGCCACCTCTTCCACTCCGTGCATACTACCATGGATTGTAGAGCATCTTGCACCTCAATCATCCTCTCCAATAAAATGAAGTAGGTGGCGTATCTAGTGTCTCCCGGTTTGATGAACTCCTCCTTTGAGAAGGACCGAAAGAGGGCTAACGAAGTGTGATGGTTGCAAATGAACATTTGCATATCTCTGGCTTGTGCAACCATCTCCTTCACCCAATCTATCCTCCCAATGTCCTTCAATGCATTGTTCAATGCATGAACACAACACGGGGTCCAAAAAATATGTTTATATTCTTGTTCTATCATTTTGCCTGTACGTTGACTAACAGGGGCTGCATCTGTAACTACCTGTAGTGTACGACAAAAAATTAAAATGGTCTCATTTAAGTTTTTAACGGCCATTTAGAATCTAGATTTGTAATTTTAAAATTTAAAGATTTTGATTTTCATAAAAAAATCGAAAAAAACTTAAAACTTAAAAGTAAAACAGAAATTATCGAATTGATTACCTGTACAACATTGGAGGCTCCAACCTCCTCAATAGCCTCCTTCAACTGAAGGAACTGGAACTCAGCATCCTTTTTTTTTCTCGTGCAATCAATGGCTTTGAGAAAATAGGGACCTGCTTTACATGTGACAATGATATTGATGAGTGGACGTTGACGAATGTCAGTCCACCCATCCATGATGATAGAACATCCATGAGTCAACCATGTGTTCCTCATCTGCTCCATAACCACACTGCATTTGGAATAGTGTTTGTCTAAAAGAGAGGTACGCAACCTAGTTTCTCCAGGCGGTAGATATGAAGTCCCTGCCTTGGCTATTTCTCTTACTGCGTCCTTGAAGTAGGGGGAGCGTGCAATATGGAAAGGCAGCCCATGTGCAAAAAATAATTTTGCTATAGCATCATCTGCTGATTCTCTTCCTTGCACATTAAACATTTCATTTACAGTTCCCCTTTTCTTTGAGGGCAGCGGTGGCATACTGGATGTTTGGGTTAATTCTTGTGGCTGTTCTGAGGAGGCCCCAATGTCCTCTCTAAATGATGGGCTGCCTGTAGATAAAGACAAACCAAAATTTTTAAATCTAGACTCTTGCACAATCTTATGGACTTCATTAACTTGTGCCCGGGTCATTTTTTGGCAAGCCCTAACCCCTGTTCTTGCCTTATCCGTGAGATGAGACTCAACCCTAGTATAGCTGCCCTTAAATGTAGTTTTGCAAAAATTACACAACCATGTTCTTGAGCCCCCAAATTTTTTTCCCTTGGTCACGATTAGTTACAAATTGCAATAGTGGTTTTTTTATATTAAATGGACCCCTGGCATATTCTTTAAGTAACAAAGATAGGTAGTCAAAACTAGGTTGAGAAGCAGTGCTATCCCCTTTGGAAGTTTGGGGTTGGATGGTAGAGGATGAATCCCTAACAACAATATTCATGTTTATGTTTTGATTTTCAGTTTGGTTTCCCTCCTCCAAATTAACCTCAAAAGAACCTGATGCACTGCTGGCCATGTTTTGTGTTGAAATTAAAATATAAAATTTCAATTTGAAAACTTCACTAACGACTTGGAAGAGGTAAAAAAAATTGAAAACCTAGTGTTGTTGCTTTGTTATTTTTTCTTTGTTGTTTGCTGCCTATTGCTGCTGCCCTTGCTTGCCTACTCTCTGCTGCTATCTTGCCCTTATCGCCTCTGCTTGCTTTGCTATGCTATCCTTGTTGCCCTTGCTTGCCTACTGTTGCTTTTTCCTTTTGCTCTCCAACTCTCTTTTTCTTATTCTCTCTTGAAAAATGAAAGATGAGTGTAAGTGGTTTTTTGTTTTCACTTTATATAACATACTTTTAGGTTTAGGGTTTTTTTTTTGGGGGAGGGGGTGAGACTCAAAATGGGTCCCACCCCTTACCTTTTTAAAAAGTAATTTTTTTTTTTCCCCTTTGGTGGGGACGCCCAGTCGTGGGGGACGGCTGGGCCCCATGGGGACGCTCGGGCCGTCCCTAGGGACGGTTGGGCGTCCCGGGGACGGCTGGGCACCTCAAAGCCGTCCCCGGGGACGCCTAGCCGTCCCTAGGGACGATCTGAGCCGTCCCCGAGGATGGCTGGGCGTGGACGTCCTGGGGACGGGAGGCCACAGGCCTCAGCCGTCCCGGGGACGTTTCCCAACCGTCCCCCAAAAAGGGGGACGGGGGGAAACGTCCCCTTTGTTGTCCCCCCGTCCCGGGGGACGGGGGAAATGGGGGGACGCGTCCCCATGGAATACTGATAAGATTCTTGTGGATTTTTTTTTGGTTGGATAATAAGGGGTTGTACTCGGGTCCCCCACCCTTGACAAATTACAACTCTCTTCTTTAGAGCTTGAGAGTTTACAAATAGATACACTTCTCATCTCAATTGAGATGCTATAGCTAGAAACCTACATCATTTTACATAAAATGTCTGAATTCTTGATTTTCATTTTTTGGATCTTTTCAATTTTTTGTATGAATACAAATATTCCAGAATTCAGCATCCTTCTTGACATTTTTCTATAGCAGCCTTCACAATACCAAAACTTCACCTCTACTATCTATGCATTGCATCTTAGTAGAGTAATATTTCCAAAACATCGCACTATCATAGTCCGCTTTACCAAATCTGGATTGCTAGTTTCCTTCCTGAAACACAAGTGCAACCACAAAAATTATAATAAATAGTTTATATGAAAACACATTATTGTTATAAAATAAAGCAGATATTACCAATGGAAAACATTAAAGTAAATCTTAATCATTATTTGATTCAGGCAATCAACATTTTCTTGTCAACTTCAACTAAACTTACTACTTCCTCTAACCATGGAAAGGAGAATTTAACTTCACGATCCTCAATCAAAACCCCTCTATTGGCTAGCCTATCTGCACATTTGTTTCCTTCCCTTAATGTATGTGTAAACCTGATTTCTTCAAACTCTTTAGCAAGATCTTGAATTTCCACAATTATCTCTTGTATGTTCCATGGAGCCTTTGCTTTCCTCAAAATTGCATTTATTACTATGAGAGAATCACCTTCCATCCATACTCTATTCCATTTCATTTGTTTGCATATTTTTAACCCTTCTAAACCCCCAAGTTACTTCATCTTCTTTTCTTAAATCCCTCATAATGAGACAAAATCTCCTCTATTATTTCTAATTATTCCTCCTCTTATTGGTCCTAGATTTCCTTTAGATGCTCCATCAAAATTCAATTTAACCAACTCCACATCTAGTGGTTTCCACTTTATATTCTTTGCCTTCTTTTTGCTTCTCTTGTACCCAACATCATAATTCCATTTAATGACTTGACTCCATCTATCAAGGCTCTCTACTTCCAGATTAGGGATTGGGTGAGTTGATAGGGTTGGTTTAGACTCCTCTATGGCTAAACATATCTTCCTTTTCATTACCTCTAAACTACTTTCCTTTCCTTTAAATATTCTTCTATTCCTTTCTAGCCATACAATCCAAAGTATTGTATCTTTTGATATATCCCATATTGTCTGTAAAGCCTCACTTTTATAAGTGCTCTACCATTGCTTTAACCAATCTTCAATTCTGCTATTCATCACCATGCATTTACCAAACATATTAAGAATCCATTGCCATAGTTTCCAGACTATTGAGCAATGTCCCAAGAGATGGTCTATACTCTCCTCCTTTTTACAAAGAACACATTGAGAGGGGCCATGAAAACCCCTTTTCATAAGGTTATCCCAGGATAAAATTCTTCTATGACCTACTAGCCAAACAAACATTTTGACTTTAGGAATGCTTGGGCTATCCCAAATATCTCTCCATATTCTAGTGATATTACTATTTTGTTGGTGCTTTACATTATATCCACTTCTTGTTGTGTATTCTCCTGAGCTATTCAACTCCCAAATCAATTTATCCTTGGCTCCCCTCGAAATAATCATAATTGTTATCTTTCTACTCAATTGCCTCCTAGCATCAATGTCTTGTATACTTGTAAAAAAATCTTCTTTCCATTTGTATCTTCCTTCTTGATCCTTGTACAAAATGTTTGAAACCCTATCACCATATTTGTCTTGAAGCAATCTCATCCAAGGTTTCAAAATTGGATCTAAATTGAGTGGTTTTTTATCACACCAAGTATCCATCCAAATAGAATTTTTTCTCCAGTTCCCACCACCCATCTTAAACCTTTAATCATTAGATCAATAGATTTTTTTAAACCATTCCAAAGAGCAGAACCATTTGGTAGAGAGAATGCAGTAAATATTAAACTTGGGTCATTGGGCTCAACATACTTAGAAGAATTCTTGCCCATTGTCTTTGACTCTCTTTGTACAATCTCCAGATTACTTTTCCCCTAAGAGCTAAGTTTGCATCTGTAAGAACTCTTAAACCAAGACCTCCCCTAGTTTTATCATCACACACCTTGCTCCATTTCACCAAAGGAAATTTTCCTTTTATCATGTAAACCTGACCATAAAAAGGATCGCATAATATAGATTAAACTTTTTTCAACTGATTTTGGCATAGTATACAATGACATATAATATGTTGGAATGGCCTATAAGACTGACTTAATTAACTGCACTCTTCCTGCTAACGATAACCATCTACCTTTCCAAGCTGGTAGTTTATTCTGAACTTTACTAATAACTAGATTCCATAATTCTATCCTCATTCTCCCCTCAAATAAAGGCATCCCTAGATAAGTTGTTAGCAAATTTGCCTCCTCCATTTGAAGTAACCTGCAAATTCTTGCTTTGATATTAGTTGGAGTGTTAAGGAAGTAAATTTTGGATTTTGTCCTATTAAATTTTTGCCTTGATGCTCTTTCATATTCCTTTAAAAAGTTATTCAAAGCTCTAGCCTCATTTATCCTTGCCCTTCCAAAAAGGGTTGTATCATCTACAAATTATTGATGGGTGATGTTGTCGATGTTATTACTAACCTTAAGTCCACTTATAAGCCCATATTTGTAAGCCTTCTTTAAGTTCCTACTCAAAACCTCTACCATAATAATGAACAAATAAGGAGATAGAGGATCTCCTTGTCTAAGGCCTCTCTTGGCTTTAAAAGATTTTGTTACTAACCCATTGACCAACATTGAATAAGAAACTGTAGAGACACAAGCTTTAATCCATCTAACCCATTTCTTCCCAAATCCAAACTTTTCTAAAACTGCAAAAAGAAAATCCCATTTAACCCTATCATAGGCTTTACTCATATCAAGTTTTAAGATCATTGCTTTCTCTTTTCTTGAAGTTGTTGAATGTATAACTTCATGAGCTACTATGATCCCATCCAAAATTTGTCTCCCTTTCACAAATCCTCCTTGCTCTTCTAAAATAATTTTGTCTAACAATGGCCTTAATCGATTCGCCATCACTTTGGAGATAATCTTATATGCCATATTACATAGGCTTATGGGTCTAAAAGAATCAAACAATTCAACATCCTTCTTTTTTGGAATTAGGGTAAGATATGTTGCATTTATTTTATAAGGTATGTATTGTTTTACCCTAGACTATTCCACTGCCACCAATAAAGAATCCTTCACTATATCCCAATTATGTTGGTAAAAAGCTATAGAGAGCCCATCTGGACCTGGGGATTTATCCTTATTAAAAGAGAAAAGAGCTAAATGAACTTCTTCTAGAGTAATAGGCTCCATCAATTTCCTATTGTCTTCATTCATTATAATTGAAGGTACATCTTGAAGAAGTTTATCATTAAGAACTTCAGTCTCCTCTGATCCTAGAATATTATGATAAAAAGACTTTACCTCTTTTCTAATTTCACTATGATCTTCAATCCAAACCCCTTCTATTGATTTAATTCTACTAATTTTAGATGTTGATCTTTGTACTATAGCCATCCTATGAAAAAACTTTGTATTTTTATCTCCTTTTAACCAAGTCTGTCTTGATTTTAATCTCCAAAATTTCTCTTCCTTACTCAAAATATTATGATATTCACTAAGCAACTCCCTTTCCTCTGAGCTTGGATTATTATGATCACCTTTTTGGAATTTTGAAAGTTTATCTTTTAGTTCTTCTTTCTTCTCAAAAATATTTCCAAAAGTGTTCTTGTTCCATTCTTTTAATCTAGATGTCATAGATTTAATTTGTTTTGGAAGAGCATACAACCCACCATTTCTTGAAGAATTCCACGTTTGTGCTATCATATCAACAAATTGAGGATGGTCTTCCCACATCTACTCATATTTAAAATATGATATTTTTTGAATTCACTTACCACCATTTTAACTCTTATTGGCCAGTGATCTGAACCAATCCTTGTTAAGGTATTAATTTTAGCACAAGTTCCTTCATCTAGCCAATGATTTGAGAGTATGCATCTATCTAATTTTTTTGCTATTAGGTTCTGGCCTCTCTTATTGTTGGTCCATGTATAGTTGTCTTCTTCAAACTCAACCTCCCATAGATTATTGTTTTGAATAAAAGCTGAGAAATCTCTCATACTTTGGGTTAATTTCCTAATTCCCCCAAAATTTTCATCCAGCTTGGTTATGGCATTAAAATATCCTATGATCATGAATCGGGTTTCTTGGTCTTTACTTCTCATAAAGGCTTCAATCCCACTCCAAACTTCTAATCTACCTGATTGAGTTGTAGGTCCATAGACATTGATAAGGATGAAATGAATATCTGCAAAGTAGCAAGTGACTAAAGAGGCTATCCAATGCCTAGTTTTATGAATGGTTACACAAGAGGTTCTAGAAGGATTCCAACAAGTTAGAATTCCCCTTGTCACTCCTTCAAGAATCCATAGCATCCCATTCACATCTTGCCCATATTACTTTCATAGTTTTTGAAACTTCTTTTGTCATTTTAGTTTCTTGGATACAAAGAATATCAGGCTTATTACTTAAACATAGGTCCTTGATACACCTCTACTTTGAGGGGGCATTAGCACCCCTTATATTCCATGAGATGATAATCATGTCTCATTAGGGGCTATTGGCCTCACTTGTGTATTACCAATATCATTTTGTTGTTTGGTAAAGAGAAGTTCAACCAACTTAGTTTGTGTTCCTTTCTCTATGTTTGCTCTTGCTTCCCTGGATCTTGCTTGATAATTTGAGGGTTTTCCTCTTTTTGCCTTGCCTATATCAGGAGTAGGTCTTATTATTCTATTCCTCAATATTCTTTCACAATTTTATTTTTCATCATATTTATCCTCTCTTGGCTCTACTACAGAAGCTTTTGACTTGTCCTACTCATTTTTTGGTATTTCCTTATTAATGGCAGAGGTATTAACTTCTAAAACTGCATTTTCTTTACCAATTTTTTTCTCTTAAATGGTGCATGGTACTTCAAGAGAGTCTTCAAAATCTGATGAGACACATTCCTTAGGTTCATCGAGAATGTTCTTCCTTAAATCAAGATCATACTGAATAGATGGTTCCTTGTTAATATGTTGAACCTGTTGTATTGTGTCCTCTAAGTTTTGATCTACTTTTTCTTCATAGGCTAAAGCCTCAAAAGAGTTGGTATTTCTTCCAATATCCTTCCTTATTGGTCTCCACTGTTTATTTTCTTTCATTTTTCTAGATCTATTTTTTGGAAGTTGAAAACCATCTTCATCCATAACCATTTGTAAGTTTCTCTTGCGGTTTTCTACATATGATTCTGTTGGGCTCTTCTTAGGGCATGATCTCTCAATATGCCCCACCTCATGACATCTTCTACATCTAAAAGATATGTTTTCATAATCTATGGTTTGGGTCCACATCTTATCCCCATACTTAAGAATGATTGATTATGGTAAAGCTTTACTTATATCAATCATGACCAATATCCGAGCATAAATAGCCAAGAATCCATCTTTCATAGTATCTGAAATCTCAAGGAATTCTCCTAGAGTGTTGCCTATTGCCTTGAAGGTATCTATTTCCCAAAATTCAATGGGCAACCCAAACATCCTAACCCAGACTGGTACTAGGGATAGATTTACATTTTCAGGTGAAAAGCCTTCATACCAGTGGGTAAGGAAGAGTCCTGCTCTTCCCATAAACCAAGGACCCCCTTTTAGGATTTTTTCTCTTTCTTCCCTAGAACAAAAAATGGCTAGGAAGAAACCTTTGGGAAGAAAGGATAGAATCACTCCTGGAGACTTCCAACTCCTATCAATCCATTTTCTCAAGGCTGAAGCCCCTGGCCAATACCCATTAAATTTACCAAAAACCGCCCTATCTTGGAGCAACGAGGATCTCTCTGAGGTGCGCTCACTAACCTCTACCACTAGAGATGATTCTAAGGATTTAACTATAAATCGGTCCATGGAAAGGAAACTAAAACTCAAAATCTATTGAAATTTATCAGAATGTCCTATAGCAAATATAATATTTGATAAAAAATTTATAATAATTTGCATGCAAAATTTCTAAGATAAAGAAGGGAAAAAAAACTTAGCTGAAAAATTCTATGTCCAGATAGAATGTCTTGCCTCACTTAAGTCCTAGCCCTTCATTGCTCTTCCCATCATCCGAACCCTAGCTGACAAATATTTGCAATTTTGTTTTTCGTGACTTGAAAAATCGTCACTGCCCTTGTTCCGGATGGTTGACTTCATAGGGTCGTATCTCCCTCAATATTGCTTGGATTCCTTCATATGACCACTCATTTTAAAGCTATTCAAATTCCGCACAAGTTGGTCCAAGAATCAGCTGAATCGGATAACCCTTCGCGAAGATATGGCTCCTAAAAGATGAGACATTTTTCCAAAAAAAAAATACCCTAATCCTTCTAAAAGCGACCATAATATGGCTTAAGATAAATCACTTATTAATGTGAGACAAAATTCTTGTGTATTGATCTTGCAACAGTATTGAATTTAACTGCAGAAGAGCTTCAAGAAAAAAGAAAATCTTATTTTTGTTTCGTAGATCCTATTGGATCGCTTATGGACCAAATTAAAAAATATTTCAATCTCCAAAAAAACTGAGTATAATAGGTGCTGATTTGATTTTGGACCAAAAAGAAATAAGTATGAACAATCTAACTATTGACATTTTACAATACTTCATTGGATAGTGGAGAGGTGACATTGGGTGGTGGCTCATTTAAAAAACTGATAGCTACTCTTTAGAGAGATAGAGTCATGCCATATTTGAAATACATGATGAGCACAAACAAACTTTTAAAGCTTATCTTAGAGTTGGGGTGCTTGTCCAAAACTGGTGAGTCTTTGCAAATTTAAAAATAAAAAAAAGTTGAGGCTAGATATGCTTAATTTTTTGCATTTTCATGTTAGATTAAAGGTTTCTATGTTAGATTAACAAACATTTTGACTTGGTTTTGGATGTAGGTACAACATACTGTTTTAAAGTGTTGAGAGAGACGTCCTCATGCATTGGAGATGATTCAGGGACTGTTGAGAGAGACGTCCTCGTGCATTGGAGATGTAAGTTCAGGTCGAGCTTCAGGCGAGATCGAGCGGTCGACACACTATGCAGCCGTTCCTATTGATCGATGCGAGGATGTGGATCCACTTCAGGTCTGTGACACGACACTCTCAATAGCTGGTGAGGAGGGGGAGCACCAAACACGGGTTCCCAAAGCTAGGTCGAGCCATATTTTTACCTTGTTTGTGTTGATTTTGAAGATCATTTTTGTGATATATGCTTGTGATTATACACCAGTGTTCCATACATTTTTTTATAGATTTTGATGTGATTAATACAAAGATACTGGTTTTTATGGATTTATTGATTGGTTTTTATGGTTATGAATGTTTTACGGTATGTGTAATTTAATTGTTTCACTGTTTTATGGTTATGTGACGATGAGAATTGATGTTTAATGATGTGTGAATTAATTGCTTTTATGATTTGTGTTTTTTTTTAATAATATGTCGAATCTCGGTTACATCATAGATAATGCAAGTGGCGTCCTTGCCAGTAAACCACACTTATGTGGATTAATGATTTATGTTTTGATGTATGATTAATGATGATGGTGATTGATGTAATTTTAAAAAATAGACATATAGATGAAATGATTATTTGATTTAGTTTAAAAATGCATTGGGTTAGATGTGTTGTTTTAAGTTTTGGTGATTGATTAATTAACAAAGGTTAATTGATGAAAAGTTGTTTAAAAGAAAATGTGTTGTTTTAAGTTTTTGTGATTGATTAATTAACGATGGTTAATTGATGAAAAGTTATTTAAAAGATAAAAGATTAAATAATGAGATGGAAGATGAAATAAGAGGGATGATTAAGAATGATGAAAGATGCAAGACAACTCTTGAAAGTGTTTGAAAGTATATATAATATGTACGACTATAGTTGAAAAAATCTGCAAAAAAAATCTTGATTTTTTTGTCGATTTTTACCCTTTGTATAAAATCCTAATTTTTTTTCAAAAAATTTTAGTGCAATGACATGGGTAGAGGAAACAATAAAAATAGCTTGTTTTTTTTCATTTTGCTTGTTCCATATTGGAGAGAGAGGTCTACCTACCTGCTACCATACCAAACAAAACACTAAAGTGCATTTTAATAACGGATTTTTTGTCAATGAAAAATTGCATTGTCTTCTTTTTTTACTGATTTTTTTGCTAATTCCTAATTTTTTCGATTCTTTTGCCTTGTCGATTATTATTTTCTCAACTATATGTACAACTATGTATAGAGACATTTGTCCTTGTGGACTTTAGTTAGCATTTGAATTGTCTTTAAGCACGTGCCTATTTGTCTAGTCTTTAGACAAATGCTTAAAGCAATTTGGTTAGATTTAAAATTTTCCCAAGGGGACTTTTGTTAGCTTTTGACTTACTCGTTAGCCTTAGGGTGTTTTGATTTGCTTTGTTGTTAACTTTAGGGCATTTTGATATGAGATTTGCCTTGATATGTCTCATGCTTAAAGGATATTTTGATATGCCCGATTTGCCTTGTAGAGAAGTGTCATAGAGAACTTATGATTGATTGGTGTGGCAATGGATGATGCCTCTAGTTGGAAAGATAAGTTTATTGTTGATCAGTTGCCTCCACATAAATTATTTTATGGGTAACCAGTAGTTTATAAGATTGAGAGGGCTATTAGCACCTACGAGAACTCATGATATTCATCATGTAGAAATTAATGAGACAAAAGTTAATTTGATTTTTATCAACACTTGTGAAGTTCACAGTATGCGAGAAGGGAGTTGTAGTTCAAAATATTTGATAGATATGCTTTGAGACAAATTTGATTGAATTAGAGATTTCATACAGATAAATGAGTTAGATTGATAGAGATTGATGGTTACGTGATCTTTGATTTGATTTGCAAAGGTGGGATTGAGAGGATCTGCTTACATCGGTCACCTCATGCCATGCAAAAATAAACTATCTTGACTAGGATCATCATTTACATCATCACGTATTTTTGACTAGAGATGCAATAGGAAATACAAAAATAGACAAGCCCGTGCATACAAGTAGGTATGAAGTCAGGTAGAATGCAAGCAAACAACGACAAGCAACTAAAAGAAACAAGCAACCAATGTAGACTCAAATGTAATACCTTTTAAGGTGTGTTATGTTTATTGATTCTTTAAGTTATTTTTCATAAATCGTGGCAATACGGTAAGCTCCTAAACTAAAATTGACAGTTATGATGAATGGACCTAGCTAATTAGGCTCAAACTTACCTTTGAGCTTAGTTTTAGCATTGGTATTTTTTTGTTCTCCTTGAGAACGAGATCACCAACCTCAAAGGAGCAGGATTGCACATTTTTGTTATAGGAAGCTTAAGTCTTTGTTGGTAGACCTACATGTTCTTTAAGGCATGGATCTGCTTTTTGTCAAGCAGTTCCAATTGGATAAAATAGGTAAGATGATATTCGTCTCCAACAGAGGCATCTTGCAATAAAATACGCAATGAAGTCATCTCAAGCCTAAAAGGGAAAATAACTTTAGTTCCATAAATCAAAGCATAGGGTTTTGTAGCAATAGGAGTTCGAACACTAGTGTGATAGGCCCACAAGGCGAGATAAAGTTAAAGATGCCAATTACAATAGATTTTGTTGATGAGCTTATTAAGGATATTGATAAGAGTCTTATTAAAAGCTTTAGCTTGGTCATTTATTTGAGGATAGTAAGGTTTTGATCATTTGTATTGAATATTGTATTTAACACAAATATTTTAGATATCCTTGTTCTTGAAGGGTGTTTCATTGTCATAGATTAGCACAAAAGGGATATCATAACGATTAAGGAATTGGTTAAGTATACATTTGGAGACTTGAAATCTAGTGGTTAAGGGTAAGGGCATGGCTTGAACTCATTTAATGAAATATTTGGTATCCGTGATGATGAACTTATGGCCATTAGATTCCTTTAAATTAATACTTATATTTTTTGTTGTCTGACTAGATTAGTTTCTATTTTTGTTTATTTGATTAAATAAACAAAAGGGAAAGAAGGAACTAGTTTAGTATTAATCATTTAGAGGACCAACTAAAAATTCAAGCTTTAGCATTAAATTAACATTGCATATAACTCCACTTAAGACTTGTTTGTTGCATCCTCTTGCACCCTTGCCTTCAAAATAAAAACTGTCATTTACTTTTCATCGAAAAGCAAAAAATATTTTAGTTTTAGGCCTTGTTGCATTAATGTTAGATTAGGATCAAACTTAGTAAAAAAAAGTATCCTAGGAGAAACCTAGGTGTTCTTAAATAAATCTATCAAACACTAAGCTCTAAGCTAACATATTGCCCCTATCCTCGAGTTGAGAGAGGGAAAATATGCAGTGGATCTTGTAAGAGACCCTTCATGATTTCATTATCCATATGCCATTTTGGTGAACTCAACGTGAACACCACCACGGGTCCCAAGATCTTCTTTGACCAAGCTAAACCTTAATCAAGCTAAAACTTATCAAACATTAATCAAGACAACTTAATCTTGTTTAGATTAGACCACATTAAATCTAAGATAACAAGAACATAATCAATTGCTAGTTATACTAAGGGTCTTCACAATCCTTTGAGTAGTTGTCACATAAGCTACTAGGCTATATTGGCTATATAGATAGACCACCAATTTCCCACATAGGGTCTCATGCGTACTTATGTCTAATAAAGAGTATATTGCAGTGGGCTAGTGGGAGTCATAAGGAGGCATACTATTATCCCTTATGAACCATCTTGGTCTATATCCAACTAGTCACTTTCACATATCATTGGCAACCCATGTATCTATTTTCTCTCACGTACTGATGAGTATATATAGAGAAGTTAGGTATATAAAGACCTTTAATATCTAGGGAGGACCTTGAGGTATAAAGGTCAAATTTGATATATCAGGGAAGGGGATATAAGGTTGCCAAAAAATATTCTCTTTCTTCTTTAATCAACTCTATAAACTTCAAAACTTAATAAATATTTCCTCTCTTCCCAAACCTATGGCCGAGAGATACTACATAACCCATAGCACTGCTCATAAATTAGCCATTAACCCTAACCCTCATGGAAGGTCATGATGATCAACTTGCATTTGATAACTCAAACTTCAAGGAAGAAGAGGTTTCTACACCTTCAGGTTGTCTAATTTCCATCCATGATGAACGAGGAAGAGAGGTTTTCTAATCTACAACTCACATGGCTTAATTCTTGTAGAAGCATAAGGATGTTGTAGAATTTGTTCTTAGGGAAGGTCATGACTCTTTATGTGTCTTTGCAGGGGAAGGTTCACTCATGGATCATCCCCAACAACCTAGCTCAAACCCTTTGCCTCTAAATCAATCAGATCCATCCCTTGGGTCTTTAAATGCAAATATTAATGCATAAACTTCTAACTTAAAAAATTCAAATCCTCCTATAATCACCACCTCCATGGATGCTAGGAGGCAAACCCTTTTTTCTCCTCTTAGACATCATTCATATTTGCCTACTATTGAAGAATTATTACAAGGTAATGTAAGTTCTCATGTACCTCAAAAAGCAGACACAAGCTACACTCCTAATTAGGGTGTATCATCAATAGTCCCAATCTTTGATTTTTATGTCAACAACCTTCATTCTAATATCACAAGTGCGAGTATGGGTTTCACACAAAACACTAATCTCGTAATATCTCATCTTTCATCCTCTAAACCTTTCATCTCAAATACCTTGAGAGTAAATCATACAATGCCAACTTAAACACCATACACCCAAGTGTATCAACCATATTATTACATCAATTACCAAATTCCTCATCTTTCAATACATACTCTTTGTGCCATCAAACTCTCTTTCTTATGAGCTTCAAACTCTAAACTCTTAACTAAAGCTATTGAAATAATAAATGGTTGTCATCCAAGCATATTATTCCAATCACAAGTACTCTTATGATAACTTGTGCAACCAACCCCTAGATCCTTTTGTAGCTAGTCATTTTTTTCCAACTTTGAAACCTCCAAGTTACATATGTATAATGGAAGAGAGATCTTGTCAACCACCTTAGGTTGTTTAGAACTGCTTAAAGCAATATTTGTTATGATGAAATATTACTACTTAAGATCTTCCCTCAGAGCCTTAGTGTCCTTGCCTTGGAATGGTACAACTAAATAACAAGACATTCCTTGAAAAACTTTAGAAACCTTATTGAGATTTTTGTTAAACAATTCTTCGTCTACATTGAGAAAAATGTCATGATTAGTGATCTATACCGACTCAAGAAATCAAAAGACAAGAATTTTACCAACATCTTAGCAGGATGGTAAACCATAGTGGGAATATTTTAATATGTACCCGCACCTAGATATCTCCTAGACATCTTCATAGGAAACCTTAATGAGCAATTGGCCTTCTACTTAGAGATGACTAATGTATCTTCTTTTGAAGATGTGATTGACATGGCCAAGAGAGTAGAGATTGCCCTTGTCAAAAAAGGACAATTGAAAACTAAATCCCATAAGGAGTAAGATAAATCTTCTTCTAACCCAAAGGGGTAGTATAAGAACAAGCATGTTGTAGGCAATGGAGTTACAGACTCATGCCATGCCAACAATGTTAGTGCTACCACAAACCTCTAAAAGCTTATCTTTTGGAAGTCATAATAACAAAAACCTAAGAGGAAGTACTCTTGACTGGACAAATCTCTTTTAGCCATCCTAGATCAACTCTTGAAAGCCAAAATGGTGGAGCTTCCACCTACCAAACCTTTAAAACTTGGAAGGGAAAGGGTTTCTTCATTTTGTCATAATGAGAAATGTACCTTTTTGTCGTATTAATGGCCATACGATCGATAGATGCATAAGCATTAGAAATATAATCTAAGACCTAATTGATTCTCAATAACTTTGATTCTGTCTTATAATAAGGACCTTGAATTTTTTTAAAATCTACTACCTAATCATAATCAAAACCAAAACACAACAAATAATGTTTACTAAAGAAACGTCCCACCTCCAAAAAAAGGGATGAGATGCTCCATTTATATAATGATATCTATCTGTTAGGAACCTACTATTAAAAATAAACTCACACACAAATACTATAAATAAAATAGAGATTCATGAAATAACAAAATATCATAATGCAGAAAGTAAATGCATAATTAAACAATCTCACAACACAAAATCATAGCCCTCTTTAAGGGGCAACCTACTTTAATACTTTAATTAATTTACAAAAGATACATTCATAAATGGGTCCATGTATTTTAAAGATACACTTCATGCAATCCTAACCCTCAGCTCAAGAGTTGGCTTACATGCAAAAATGCCACTCAAGCTAGAATCTTCTACTAAATAACAATTACATTCTTGATAACGGTTACATGAAATGGCCAAACTTTTCTAGGAATATTACTTGCCACATACCACTACAAAATATTATAAAATAACATGATAAAGGTATCACCACGTTGGGAGTGGGTAATTACAACAATAATTTGAGAATTACAAAATGGTATTAGGGTGGGGTCTTAACATGACCTCCCTCTTAAAAAAAAATATATCCTCAAAGTTATAGATGAGAAAACCGATGTTGTAGTTGTTGGAGGGATTCCCACATAGCATATTCTACTTGTAATCCTTGCCACTGAACAAGAACCTTAGTGATGACACGGTTGCAAAGAGTACGCGTCCTACGATTCAAAATCTGGTTTAGCTCAAGCAAGACAAAACCCTCTTCATCCAATTCAGGTAAAGCAGATTGAACCTATACGTGATTACCTTGTACCTTCTTGAGAAAGGATGCATTAAAGATAGGATGAATCTTGTATGTAGATAGTACGACCAATTTGTAGGTAGTGGCACCAATCCTCTATAAGACTTGGTAGGGACCATAATATTTGGTAGTGAGCTTTTGGCACCTACACAACTAGATAGATGATTGTTTATACGACTACAAGTAGAGGAAGACCATATCATCAACTTCAAAACTATGCTCCATACAATGTTGATCAGCTTATTGGCACATATGGGCCAATTCCAAATTTAGCTTCAGTGAATAGAGGACTTCAATATGTTGGTGGAGTGTAGTGTCAACATCATGGACTTTGGAGCTACCTATAATATAGGATGAGGTGACCTTAGTCGCAGTGTGATAAGAAGTGTTATACCACCACTCGGTCAAGGGAAACCACTTTACCCATTGTGTAGGATGATCAAAGGTAAGACAAAAAAGATATATCTCCAAACATTTATTGATAATATTTGCTTGACCATCCATTTGCGAACGATAATATGAACTCATTTTGAGATAAGTTCCCTCCAACTTAAACAATTCTTGCCAAAAATTACTAGTGAAGATAGGGTCACAATAGGAGGGGGGGGAAATGAGCATACTTTATAAGATGATCCACTACCACGAAAATAACTAATTTACCTCCTGATTTAGGTAAACCTTCAATAAAGTCCATGGAAATATATGTCCAGGCCTATTCTTGAATAGGCAAGGGTCATTGTTTCTCCTTTCATCCATTGACAAATGTCACACTCAACCACAAAATTTTGAATTTCCTTCTTCATACCCTTCCAAAAAAAGTTTACTTAATCCTTTCATATGTCTTGAGGAACCCTGAATGTCCTGCAACAGGTGAAGCATGCATTTTCATCATAATGAGTTCTCGAATTGGAGACATGCGAGGGACAACAAGGCACTAGAGATAGCACAAAACTTGTCCATCCCAAGTGTACCTTGGACATGATGTAGGCTTTGTTCGAAGCAAGGCAACCAAAGTTTGCAATTCAGAATTGTTGGTCACAAATCTGCCTAAGTACAAGATTTCATCACTTGTGCGACCTAGACTCGGCCAACATTGAAAGGCCGAAAGAAAGAGAAGTCTCTCGGGCCAATCTCCAGAGAGGGCTGGCTCCCAAACTAATCTAAACTGGTTTCAAGATAAGAGTGCGGGAAAGAAATGGAAAATGCCGAAAGAAAGGGAAATAATAGAAAGAGATGGAAATATGGCCGAAGCCGATAGTTGATGGGGAGAACAACCTCAGACAACAAATAATCTCAGACTAAATCCTGAAGACAAGCAACAACTGATTCTTAGAATGCATATACAGAAATTGGATCAAGCATTAGCCGTAAGTTCGCCTCCAATTATACTCCAAAAATTCAAATGCAAATACAGCCAAATCAAGAACAACATAATTCAACTTATATTTTAACACTGGACTAACAGAAGTAAATCACACAAAAAGCATCACATGAACAACAGTTTGGATCACCAACTCCAAAAGACACTAAGAATAGAGCAAAATGCATCTAGGATTTCTGCTTCAATTTCTGCAAAAATGTCCTCCTCCCTTTGCTTGAGATTTTACATTGGTATTTATAGAGGTCTTCCCTCTTCCTTTTGCATTACAACATTTAATACATAAAACAGATTTTGAAGGGGCGATCCGCAAAATATGCACTTGAAAAGAGAAACAATCCCCCTTAATCTGCCTCGGAGAAATGACATTCCCTGTTTTTATGGATCAAAACTGAAAATTAAATAGAAACAAGGGACCATATTTCTTCATTAAATGACTATTCTCGGAGCATGCTTGAAGTTGTTAGGAGATCACGAACAGGAGATTTTAATACTGGAGGTGTCTTTAATTTTGGTGGCTTCGAAAACTACCTCATGTTCTTCCATCTTGCGCACATAGGTAAACAACAACATTTAATCTTGGAGCCTCTTTGACCACAATTTCAAAATCAGTTGGAGAGCTTTTAAAACATTACTTCTTATGATCCTTATCTTCTCCTCATGTTCTCCTATGCAATTTTGAAGGAAAAATGCGGACTGAACTGTATCGGGCCTTTGTTATTGCTTCATCACAAAAATGTGACAGGTCATGAAAATGCGACATGTCGCGATATCACGACACTTTTACCTTACTTCTTTCTCTTCTTGCCACCAATCGCGAAAATGTGACATGTCACGAAATCGCGACATCTTCTCTTCATTTAGCTTTGTCTCCATGACATGTCGTAAAATCATGACATTTCTTCCTCCTGGCTCTTTTTTTGCTTTATACCTACGAAAACGCACCATGTCACGAAATCGCGACATCTGCCTTCATTCTGTCTCGTCCACTTGACATGTCGCGAAATCGTGACATCCTTCTCTATCTTAGCTTTCATCTTCTTGCAAGTGGCAAAAATGGGACATGTCACAAAATCGTGACATTTCATACTTGGCACTGTCTTTCTCACTTTTTCACTACAAAAATGCGACATCCTTCTGTCTTGTACTTTTCAGCCTTCGTTCCGCAAAAACGCAATAGGTTCTGAAAATGCGACATGTCGCGATATCGCGACGTTTTCTCCATTTTGTTCTTCTATCTTCAACAAGTCGCGAAATCGTGACATGTTTCTATTTGGCTGCTTCCTTTCTTCCTCCTCGCAAAAATGCGACATGTCACGAAATCGTGACATTTCTCCGCGCTTTGCCCTTCTGCCTTGACATGTCGTGAAATCATGACAATTTCCTGTCTTCTCCTTCGTTGCCGCTTCTTGTCATGATATCGTGACAAGTTTCTCTTGCTTGGCTTCGTTTCCAAAAATGTTGCGATATCGCGACATCTTTCTCCCGCCTTGTGTTTATCTTCAACCCTTTCGCAAAAACATGACATGTCGCGATATCGCGGCATTTCGTACCATCTTGCTCCTTCCTGCTTTACTGTCGCGATATTGCGACATGTCGCGATATCACGACATTTTTCCTTGGCGTTCCTCTTTACTTCTATATGTCGCGATATCGTGACAATTTCCCATCACCGTGCTCTGTTATCGCAACAAGTTACGAAATACGACATGTCGCGATGTCGTGACAGTTTTGCTGTTACTGCTTCCTCTTTTGCTCCTAGCGCAAAAATCCAACATGTCACGATATCACGACAGTTTTACTCCCTTGCTTCCTTTGGCTGCTTTTAGCCACGAAAACGTGATAGGTCGCGAAAATGCGACATGTCGCGATATCGCGACATTTTCTATACTTAGCTCTTTTCTTCATCGGACGCCGTGAAACTGCAACAGGTCGCGATATCGCGACATCTTACACTTACTTTGCTTGAACACAAAACTTGTAGAGATTTTTGTATTTTCCCTTTCAAAGTGCTTGGAGGGAAAAACAGAGGAGTTAGTATCTCTACAATTTGTGCATTCTTTTGCATGAACAGTAACAACAAAAACAATGTGGCAAAAATGCCAACATTCTTGGCGGCTCGCGGGGTATACAGTTCTACTGTATGCACGAACCTCAGGCCTTTATCCATTGGGCAACAGAGTCAAGAAGCTGGAGGAGCAAAAAAAGTAAGTGCTAGTTGATGCTGGACGATTCTGTGGGCTGCTGCAACAAGCTCTTGCTAGCACTCGGCACTCAAAAATAGGACCTTCAAAAAAAATTTGTAGAATAGCAGAACTTCCCTTATTTCTTGAACGATTGCATTTTGCCTAGCTCGGTTGAGCTGGGTAAGTGCTAAAAGGAAACACACAAACTAAACAAAAAATTGTACCTAAAGCTCCTAAGCAACACTTAGTGCCCTCGACACTTTATTTACTATCCGGGCTATTTACAATATTTACACAAAATTTTATGACATGATTGGCATGCCGCTACCACAAATCTAGCTTCGGGTGTCTATCCGGTGAACCTACAGTGTCCAGACCAGATCTGATTGTACTTGAGTCGGTCCTTGAAGTTGGGATGATCTCCCGAAGTTCTCCATGTTGTGAACAGGGTGCAACATGGCAGGTTATCATGCATGCCAGTACCCATACAGTCGATGAATAATGTAGCAACGAGATTTGCCACATGGAGGGATCCTTTGGGTTCCAGTTGCAGTAATGGCCGAAGCCAATACCACAATTTTGAAGAGTCCACTGACTGTGGACCGAGTACAGGCTCCTCCAACCCCTTGATGCGACAACAAGACTTTTTCGACGATAGGCATTTTTCCAGGATCTCCTCAGGCTCAGCTTCTTGATGAGACATGTTTAATGGGTTCTAGTTGAATACTTGCGTGTTATGCCCTGGGATACAAAAAGGGTGCAAAAATATGCCCTCTTTGTTCTCAGGTTCTGCCACTTGAGCCTGTTCCCCTTCTTGGCCCATCTCCTGATGGAAATTGCAAGCAACCATATTATCTATTGCTAGGACAAAGCTTGCATATTCACATCGTGGGACTTGGATGAAATCTGCCTCTTGAGCTCCACACGGCTGCATCTCAGGTCTCTACTCAGTATGAGGAATCTTCCATGGTGAATACTGCGTAGGGTAGATAGGAGCGGCGACTACCGGATAAGGTGATGAGATTTCTCCCCACTGCCACTTTCCTGATAGGAGCAAAAGTTGTTACGCTCGCACTGCTTCCTCAAAGATTTGAGGGAACCTTCGTTCACCTAATTGTAGCAAGAGGAGGCTTATGTTCGGGTGGAAAGCCCGAACATAGAAGAGGTGGGCTTGGGCGGGTGTCGGTTGGATCTTCTTTGGAATTCTCTTCCAACTTCTATAGAATCGGACATTGAAGTCTGTGATGCTCTCCAGAGATGCTCTCGTGATGGTGGAGAGGTGCATCAAGAGCTAGAAGGGATCCTGAGAGCCGTCGAATGTTCTGATTAGTGCTCCTGCTAAGTCATCCCATGAGCAGATGCTTTTACGCCCGAGCAGTCTGTACCACTACAACGCCCTTCCTTCCAAAGACAAAACCAAAAGTCTGATCATGACATCTTCATGGATTATGTCATGGAGGATTGCCAAAGCAACAACATCTTCAATATGCTCTTGGGCCATTCCCTTAGTGCCATTGTATTTCATCAATGTCTTCAAGGCACTTTTGGGAATTTCATGAAAACTTTGAAGATTCAGGGGGCCAGGATCATTCCAGCTAGGACAACTTACACTTGCCATTATAGCAGCGGTCTGCAGAGATCACGGTTATCGCCACTAAGTCAGAGTCACCAGGTGCACATTATTTTCTCTGCTTGTGAGGTCAAGGCTGCTCACCAAACCTTGATTCCTTCGGGGTGTCTTATTTTAGATTCAAAAGGCATCTACGATCAAGAAATTTAGATCTTCAACTCAGTAGAGTCACCATATGAACTTACAATCTCTGCTTTGAGGTCAAGATAGTTCATCAAAAATATTGATTCCTCCGGGTGTCAAAAAAAATGGGCGTGCCAAAAACTGTTGGCACAGGTGGGTTTGTCAACTTGGAATAACACTTGTCCCACCGATTATGGATCTTACTGAGACAGAAACTGTTTGTCCCATCGGGCGTACCAAAAACTATTGGTCACAAATCTGCCTAAGTACAAGATTTCATCACTTGTGCGCCCTAGACTCCTGGTCCAATCTCTAGAGAGGGCTGGCTCCCAAACTAATCTAAACTGGTTTTAAGATAAGAGTGCGGGAAAGAAATGGAAAATTTCGAAAGAAAGAGAAATAACAGAAAGAGATGGAAATATGGCCGAAGTCGATAGTTGATGCGTAGAACAACCTCAGATAGCAAATAATCTCAGACTAAATCCTGAAGACAAGCAACAACTGATTCTTAGAATGCATATACAAAAATTGGATCAAGCATTAGCCATAAGTTTGCTTCCAATTATACTCCAAACGTTCAAATGCAAATATAGCCAAATCCAGAACAACAGAATTCAACTTATATTTTAACACTAGACTAACAGAAGTAAATCACACATAAAGCATCACATGAACAACAGTTTGGATCACCAACTCCAAAAGACACTAAGAATAGAGCAAAATGCATCTAGGATTTCTGCTTCAATTTTTGCAAAAAGGTCCTCCTCCCTTTGCTTGAGATTTTACATTGGTATTTATAGAGGTCTTCCCTCTTCCTTTCGCATTACAACATTTAATACATAAAACAGATTTTGAAGGGGCGATCCGCAAAATATGCACTTGAAAAGAGAAACAATCCCCCTTAATCTGCCTCGGAGAAATGACATTCCCTGTTTTTATGGATCAAAACTGAAAATTAAATAGAAACAAGGGACCATATTTCTTCATTAAATGACCGTTCTCGGAGCATGCTTGAAGTTGTTAGGAGATCACGAACAAGAGATTTTAATACTGGAGGTGTCTTTAATTTTGGTGGCTTCGAAAACTGCCTCATGTTCTTCCATCTTGCGCACATAGGTAAACAACAAAATTTAATATTGGAGCCTCTTTGACCACGATATCGAAATCAGTTGGAGAGATTTTAAAACATTACTTCATTTGATCCTTATCTTCTCCTCACGTTATCCTATGCAATTTTGAAGGAAAAATGCGGATAGAACTGTATCAGGCCTTTGTTATTGCTTCTGTCACGAAAATGTGACAGGTCGCAAAAATGCGACATGTCGCGATATTGCGACACTTTTACCTTATGGCTTTCTCTTCTTGACACTGAGTGATGACTCCACGAGAATATTTTTTTAACAACTTCTCCATATAGTTTGAGTTGATAATCTAAGGAGGTCCTGCTTGTGAACCCCAAAGAGTGCAAGAACTTCCATTATGTGAAAACCATATCTATAACTATAAAATTCCATACGATGGTTCCCAATGTACCTAACCACTGAGCTCCCAACACAATATCACATCCCCCTAATTTTAGAGCAAACATTCTAGTTTTGAGCTCATAACTTTTCTATTTTCAATTTAACATTGCAACATGTGCCTTTGTAAGGCAAAGTCCCTTCATTTGCCACCATAACCTCAAAGGAATTACATGTGTGTATGTAACAACTGGCCTGCTTGGAAATTTGGGGATCAATAAATTTGTGTGTGCTTACAAAATCGATAAGGATTGTACGACATTGCCCTTTGAAAAACCCACAAATTTTACGGTTTGTGGAGTAGTAATCCCTGCAAGAGCATGGACAAAATTTTTTTCTTGCGGTGCTTCATGTATTTTTTCCTCATTTTGAGATGGTTCTTCTGCTGGTTTTGGTTCATCATCACTTTGTTCACTATTGATTGGGTCTTTAACATTGATGAGAAATAACTTATTTTGGGTGCACCTATGCCCTCGAACATATTTTTCATCATAATTGTAGCACAAACCTTGAGTGTGTCAAGCATCCATTTCTTTTGTAATCAAGCGTTTGTGGGGAACAATTTTATTTTCATTATTAGTTGGGAACTTGGGAGGAAAGGAGGGTTTAGTTTGTGGAAATTTAGATGTCCTTTGAGTTGAGAATTTTTATTCGGCCAACCATGCCAAGCTTATGGATTGCATCATTGTTTGTGGTTTGAACATCTTGACCTTGACCTGGAGATCATATTTCAAGCCATTGATGAAATAACTCATAAAAACCCTTCATTCAACCCCTTGGTTTTGTTAGCTAATTTATCAAATTGGGTCTAGTAGTCTCGAACTGTAGAGGTTTATCTCAGCTTGGTTAATGCTCCTTAAAATTCATCATACTCACTAGGGCCAAAGAGAATGAGTAATTAGGACTCAAACACTTCCTAAGAGGGGTCAAGAATTTTGTGTTGTAACCATTGGTACCATTGTAATGCTTCAGATTCAAAGTTGAAAGAGGCCATATTCATTTAATAGATTTGCTCTTGCTAAATCAATTTTGAGTTTCCATGTTCACTTATTTAATTTTTTTGTTATTTGAAGTGCAATATTAATCCTACTTTTATCATTAGTCCTTGTATTGCAATTAAAATTATCCTCGGTACATAATTTATTGTCTCAGTACAACTCCAAACTAGGAACTTTTTTGAAATACTCACATCAGCAGAAGAGGTTCATTCCAAGTGGTATCAAAGCCCTTTCTAGGGTATGGTAAGCTTTTGTTGTGAGTAATTTTTTTTTCTTTATAAGCTTAGGTTTATAGGTTAGAAATTATGTTCTAATCATTTTAAAATAATAAGAAGGATTTATTGTTAGGGTAAAGCACATTAGCCTTTTACTATGATGTGTGAAGGTGCGGGTCCTAAACACCCTAAAACTAAGCCATTAGATAGAAACAACATGAAAGTGAGCTCCCATGTACCTTGCATATATTAAAATGTCATTATTAAAAACCCTAAGCCAAACCTTAAAATAGAGGAAGTCAATCAAGTTAGTTGTATATTTATCTATAGTGCATTGAGAACAACACTTGGGAAGATTACCCTCATGTATCGATCAAAGAGGTGAGTAGTGCACCTAAGGGTATGGTCTAAATAATTTTTGAACATTGGCCTAAACTATTAGTCTGAGCACTCTCAATCCTTGATGCAATATGTTAGAGGGGTATGGGAAGTACACGCATCTCAGCCTAGACTACCTCCCTTCCCTAATTTTTGCTTCATATAGTTTCGTAATTGTAATAGCCTTATCGTTAATAGGACAAGAAACACAGAGAAATAATAGGTTAAGGATCACAATCTAGGTAGGGACAATGTAATCATAGTTGAGTTACATTTTAAAAAAGAAAAGTTATTTTCAATTCAGAGCATTTTGAAGGAGATACGTTACATGAAACCACTTTACAATTGAAAAATGTTGAAGCCCCCAAAACACTTATCCAATATATATGTCATTTGGATCCCCTCGATGAGATGATCATTTTGGTATGAGTCACCACAATAGGGTTTCAACCAAGACCCTTACTAAAAATAGTAACCTGTTAAAAATAACAATAATGTTTTTATTAGATGCCACCAGAGACCAGAACTCATGCAAGGGAGGCCATAGTGAACAAGATGGAAGAACAACTCACTATATTAAATTTCATAAATGAACTTACTACTCAAATTTCTACCTTCACTAGAATGGTTGTAGATTTCAAGCATACATAGGACTTGATGATCTAGGACATCAAATTGTTTAAGCTTAAAGATTCAAGTTTTGATGGACACATTGAAAATATCCTCATAAACACAAAAAGTCATGAGGGGAAGGTTCTTGACAACTCAAACTTTTCCAAGGTCATTTCTAAGGATAACTACCAATAGTTAAAAAACCACAAAGACATGGTCCCAAGAGTCCCTAAGATAGATTTTTTAAGGTTCAATGAGACAGATCCACAAATTTGGTTAATCAAGGCTGAAAAATGGTATGAGCTACATGAGGCACCCACCAACCAATGAATTGCTTTTTATTTTAACCTTGAATCACTCCATTGATATCAATGGTTATAAAAACAAGTACCACACATTGGTTGGACATAGTTCAAGAATGAACTCCTTAGTTATTTTAGTCCTTCCAAGTTTGAAGACTTTATTGTAGCCCTCACCAGAATTTAGTAGAGAAGCACAATACTTGAGTACATTACAACTTTCAAGAATTTATCCTATAGAACAAAAGGTCTTCTTGACATTTTTTAAAAATTTGCTTCATCAACCACCTTAAGAAAAAATCATAATTGAGGTGCAAATGCTCAAACCAACCACATACATGACTGCAACGAGGTTAGCCAAACTTGTAGAAATTAAATGAAATTCCCAACGAAAGATCTCCAAACCTAGAGCATTCTAAAATAAAACCTTTGCACCCATAAACAATGCTCTAAAGACTCCAACAGTAAAGAGGCTAACACCAGATGAGATGGTGACCTGCAAATCCAGGGGACTTTGTTACAACTATAATGAAAATGGATCACTAGGCATAAATGAAAAACACACCTCTATCTTCTATACATGAGTATTGCTTCACCCTCATCTACAGACAGGGAATGAATTTGTAGACTTAGTTGAAGAACACCTTAATTCAGTGGATGGTGAAGCTTTACCCAAAGGACCTATGAAGGAAGCACCTATACTTTTCTTGAATGCCATAGCAAGAATTCAACACCCAATGTTTAAAAATCCAAGATTTTCATGTTTGCCTATAATGAATTGCAAACACTTGTAATTTTATTACAAATATTCGATACATATAAATATATTCAACCATATTTATTATGGATGAATCCCTTGTAGTTTGTTTGAATAACGAGCTACCGAGAAAACTTAAAAACTACCTGAACAAAATAATATAATATTATTATTTAACATCCCCTTGTATTACATTTTTTGGTAAACATAAAAATTATCTAATGTCCTCCACATTTACTCAACCAAGAGCTTTTGTGAATATGTCTACCAATTATTCTATAGTAGACATATATTTGAGATTGATATGATGTTCTTGAACATGATCTCGAATAAAATGACACTATGCTTCAATGTGTTTAGTTCACTCATGAAAAAGTAGATTTTTGGTCAACTTTAGTACTCATTGATTATCACAATTTAATATTATTGGTTCTTTAAAAGAAAAGCCCATATCTAATATAATATATTACAACCAAAGTGCTTCACATGTAGCATGTTGTGCAACTTTATATTAAACTTCAACTGATGAAAGTGTTATTGCATGTTGTTTTTGCTATACCAAGAGATAGGACAAATACCCAAATAAAATACATAACCTAAATTGGATCTTTTGTCATTCATTGGTCTAGCATAGTTAGAATCTGTATATCCATTTATAGAGAAATTGTCAATTTATTTATATACTAATCCATATTCCATTGTCCCTCGTATATATATTGCAAAACCCTTTTAGCAACTTTCCAATGAGTTTTCTTAGGTTCTTGCATAAATTTGGAAAGATAGTTAACCACAAAAACTATATTTGGTCTTGTATTTGTGAGAGAAAGCAAATTACCAATCAATTGACAATATAAATTAGTTGATATAGATGGTGATGTATCATATTTTGATAATTGTAATCCTTGTTTTATAGGAGTTGCTTTAGCCTTGCAATATGCCATTTAGTTTAAGTCATTACAATATGATGTTCCTTTTGCCATACATGTAGACCAAGACAATAATGTAAGAGTCTAAGATCCATTATATCAAAAGCCTCCTTAAGATTAATTTTTACCTTGGTTATTAGGGTATCAGAGCTACATGCGATAATTAAATCATCAACATATACCATAAGAATTACTCTATCAAATCCTTTTTTATAGAAGTAGAGATTTGAGTTTGACTACCTTTAACTTTTCCTAGTTTTCCTTTAGAAGCACCATCAAAATTAATGTTGATAAACCCAATTTCTAAACATTTCCATTTTACCATGGATCAAAGCAAATTATTTGTGTTAACTCCATTGTTGTTGTCCCTGTGGGATAACATAGTGGTTAAGGCTTCGGGCTATATTTTGAGAGACCTAGGTTCAAACCATGGTGAGGTTTGTGTGTGTGGTTGTCAGTGATCTTGTGAAAAAAACTCCATTGTTGCAAATGGTCCTTCCATGTATATTCAATCCTTATAACCAAGAGGCTAGAACCTCTTTTTCTACACTTGCGACTTTCCATGATGAGCACCCTTTCTATAATAATTATACAAGAGAGAAAATAATATGGATTCGAAGTTTGGCATGATTTTAAAGATTTATTTAAAATATATATTATTCCTTTTAAGCCATAAATTTCAACAAATAATGACATGACCAATCCTCCATATAATACATGGTACTTTAACTTTAAAATATTTAATCAAATGTTTCATCATTTCTTTCAATGTTGATGGAGCTACCCAATAAATTCTCAATTTTTTGGAAAAACATCCCCAAATGATGTAAGCAAATGAATAATGAAGAAGTAAATGGTTTGATATTTCTATATCCTACTCGCACAAGGCACACTTAAAAGGTCCATAATATCATCTTCTTGGAACAATCTTGCTTTAGCCTACCAACCAAAGGAATTTTAAACCCTTAAAGAGGGCATCAAATGACCAAACATTATTTCAAGGGAAATAAATAGGAGTATAAAATTACAATTCTTTTAAATCCTTATATCCCAACTTGATCAAGTGTTTGTCATTTTTTGATTGATTCCAAACCAACTTATCATTTTATGTAAAAATAGACAAATAGAATTCTTGAAGTATCTTTGAAGCTCATATATTGTTTGTTAAGTCCTTTCCTTCAACCAAGTTACTAATAGAAATCCATGATCCAAAGTTATTGCTCATATTAATATAATAAATAACATTTTATTTTGAAAAAATTCAAAGCACACTGCCAAATGAGATAGCAAAGGATAACATCATATATTGTACATCTAAAATAACACTAATGTTTTCAATATCCTCATTTGGTGGATTGCACCATTGATAAAGGACAATTATTTTGTGTTGCCAATAAATAAATTAACCAAACCATAGTTGCTATCACTCTCCTTCAATTAGTATGTATATAGTAGGTGTTGCTTTGGTTATAAATAGTTATATCTACAATTGACTTATTCCTCTCTATAAATGACTCCATGCTTAATGCAAAAGGTATTATATTTTTGGGTTTAAATAACATCATTGCTATTCTAACTTGTGAAGTAATCAAGAATGTAGAAAATTTTACTCACTATCTTCAATCTTTAGTTTTTGTTCAAAATTGACTATTCGACATCTTGTGAAGGTAGCCATTTAGATAACCGTAGAATTTTATATTCAAACTCAAACATGCACAAAAGTAAGAATATTTTTTAAAGGTTGAAGAGTCATTATAAAAATTGCTTTAACATTTTCTTGTTCAAAATTGATCACCTTGAACAAATTAGATTAAGAAGATCAAAAAATTCAAGTCATTAAAAAACAAGTTGAATTTTCAAGAATTATTAAGTCACCCAAATGGTCAAATATATGATTTGCAAGGATTGTAAGTGACTCAAAAACAAGATGGATAATTTCAAAGTATTGATCCATCTAAAGATAAAAAAATCAAGCTACTCAAAACATTGAAATATTACCTTCATAAATTGAGACAACTCTTGTTCAAATTACTTGAATTCAAAGCACATTGCATCATGAAGAAAGTATTTCAAAATGATCCATAACCATAAGAATTGAAATGCCTAACAAGGGGTTTCAAACTTGATACTTGTATTTATTAGCTATGATAATAATTCAAATTTTGAACAATTTGGCAATAAGGTCGCCCAACAACCATAAATAAGCACAAATGCCTTTAAGATTATAAATAAACTATTCAAAGTGTACTTCTCCAAAAATTGGTGTAAATTTTAGCTAAATTCTTAGACATGCATACATCATATGAATCAAAAATTGGCTTAGCAACACTTGTTTAATTAAGGAATTCAAAAGGCAATAATTTTAAAAGGGAGAGTGTGCCAAAGGATTTGATAGTCATGTCTTTATAGAGACTGAGAATAATAGTCAAGCAAAATATTAATAAAATATGAGATATTAGAGTAACAATTTCATTTGATAGGAAGCAAAAATCATATAGCACTATCAAAACAATAATCAAATCATAACATAAGTTGCAAACTTCAATACTATTTTAGAGGTCCAAGGTTCAAACCCCACTCAATATGAGGGGACTATGACCCCTCATAAAAACCTGTGTAAACTCGTTGAAAAAATAACCAAATTACAATAAAATTAAATTCATAGGATTTCCTTTGAGTAGAATCGACTTTGCAACCCAATATATAATAAAATGACAAAGAAGAATGTAACTAATTAATAACAAAATGAAAATTGTATTAAGAGATCAAATTCTATATAGAGATATTTGGGATAGCTCGAGCATTCCTAAAGATAAAATATTTGTTTGGCTAGTAGTTCATAAAAGAATTTTATCCTAGGATAACCTTATGAAAAGGGGTTTTCATGGCCCCTCAAAATGTGTTCTTTGTAAAATGGAGAAGAGTATAGACCATCTCTTGGGACACTGCTCAATAGTTTGGAAACTATAGAAATGGATTTGTAATATGTTTGGTAAATACATGGTGATGAATGACAGAGTTGAGAAATGGTTGAAGCAATGACAAAGTACTTTTAGGAGTAACGCTTTACAAACAATCTAGGATATATCAAAAGATACAATATTTTGAACTGTTTGGCTAGAAAGGACTAGAATAATATTTAAAGGAAAGGAAAGCAATTTATAGGTAATGAAAAGGAAGATTTTTTTAGCCATAGAGAAGTCTAAACCAACCCTATCAACTCACCCAATCCCTAATCTTGAAGCAAAGAGCCTTGATAGATGGAGTCAAGTCATCAAATGGAATTAAAATATTCGAGATAGGATAAACAAAAATAAGGTAAAAAATATAAAGTGGAAACCACCAGATGTGGAGTTGGTCAAATTGAATTTTGATGGAGCATCTAAAGGAAATCCAAGACTAGTAGGAGGAGGAATAATTAGAAATAATAGAGGAGATATTTTGTCTCATTATGCTTTCAATAGTGGATTTAAGACAAATAATGAAGCTGAAGCTTAGGCAACTTTGGAAGGATTTAAAATATGTAAACAAATGAAATGGAACAAAG
This sequence comes from Wollemia nobilis, assembly GCA_028583015.1. Lineage (NCBI taxonomy): Eukaryota > Viridiplantae > Streptophyta > Pinopsida > Araucariales > Araucariaceae > Wollemia > Wollemia nobilis. The sequence goes on from JAQPPZ010016717.1 coordinate 4,137,204, forward strand.
TATGGATGTAAGGTGATTCACTCATAGTTATAAATGCAATTTTGAATATAGCAAAGGCTCCATGGAACATACAAGAGATAATTGTGAAAATTCAAGACCTTGTTGTAGAGTTTGAAGAAATAAGGTTTACACATACATTAAGGGAAAGAAACAAATGTGCAAATAGGATAGCCAATAGAGGGGTTTTAATTGAGGATCATGAAGTTAAATTCTCTTTTCCTTGGTTAGCAGAAGTAGTAAGTTTAACTGAAGTTGTTGAGGAGTATTACATTATTTGATACATGTTAATGTACCCCCATGGTACCTTCATGGTACAATTATAAATATATAATAGATTAGGATTTGATTCTATAGTTTAGAAGTGTGATTTATATATATTTTTTTATGTAAGTATCAATGTGTAGGAAATGCATAAGTGTCATGTAAGAGTGCAATATGCAAGAAATGCACCAGTGTCATGTAAGTTTAAGTGCAAGTGTAGATTGAGAGAATGTGCACAAGTGTAATGTATGTAAGTATACAAATATTTAATGTGATAATGTGCACAAGTATCTTAGATTATGTGTACATGTAGAAGTGTAAGAATATTGGATAAGTGTGCAAGTGTCATAGAGTTGAGTGTGTATGCAAGCATAAAATGAAGAGTCTAGTATGGAAGTGGTAAGATGACAAGCCAAAGGTCATGGGACTTGTCATATGGATAGCAATAGTCAAGTACTTGAAGAGTCACATTACTATGGCTATATTATGGAGATAATGCTCCATAAGAAGGCAATAAAATATGAATATCCTATTATTTTATTATAAGAGGAAGAAAAGGAATAAAGCTTGTATAGGGACTTTGGAACAATTAATATTGTAATGTTTCTTTAGGAATAGTTCATGAATGACTTAGACCATTTACATTCATATTTGATTATATAAATTAATGTTATTTTCAGCATTATATTATCCTAGATATACATATTATATTGTTCATATATTATTCTACTCTTAATTATTGATATTTTAACCTTTAATATTGTGGATTCTTTATATTAGGACCTATGATATTTTGTGGTAGTAAGGCTTAAAAATCCAATAGTGGTATCAAAGCTACCACCTGATCTGTCCATTTTGATAGAGTTCATTTTATTAGCCACCATTATCAATATTTAACTTTATCTATTTTTGATAAAGTTAATTTAGAGTTTGTCCACTTTGAAGGCAATGTAGACTTGGAATCTATTTTTAAAGGTATTATTGAGTAGAAATTGAGGGGATAAGGATAAGTCACCCTGATTTGGATGCTAGGGTCTTTCCACTTGGTTGAAGGAAAACCAATGAAGACTAGGACTCAACTATATTGATAGAAAGGGCCAACTTAGGAGAAAAGTTGGACATTTGATAGGAAGTCAACTCAGAAGAAAGTTGGATATTGATTGATTGGAAGCCAACTCAGAAGATAGTTGGAAATTGGAGGACATACAAAGTCACCTTGATAATATGTTGGATTCTCTAGAGGAAGAAAATTACTATTGAGGATTGAGGAAGAACCAACTCAAGAGAAAGTTGGTCATTCATGGACATTCAAAATAACCTTAAAATTGATATTAAGTTCTCTAGCAATTAGGATAATCATATTTGGTTCTTAGGTGTAATATAAGACATTGAAGATTTCATATTGAGAAGTATTATAACTTCGTACATGGATAGAGAAGCATTTTTAGCTTCCACGGATTAAGAAGAATTCAAATCTTTTTGAGTACATAATTTAAAAAGCAGAAGTTTAGAGAAGAATAGTACTAAATGTACAAATAATTAGAGTATCTAAGCTTCCATAGAATATCAAAGTTTTGAGAAAAGAAGCAGTACAAAGTTTTTGTAACAAAGGTTAAGCAAAGCATAGAGAAGAAAAAAACATTGTAAGCTTTTTAAGGTTCTTCAAGAAAGATGACATTCACTACAATAGTGAAAGAATAAGAGGCCATAATTTAAAGGCGATTATATAGGCTATCTAAGAGCATAATACTATATCTAAGGTAAGCACTGGTCTACAAAAATTCAAGTGCTAATATACAATGAATTGTTGCTTCCAAGTCAAGCGTAGGTTTGATGTTAATATTTAGTGAAAAACTAGAAGATATGCTACACAGGCAGAATATAAGAAAGCTATCCATTGAATCAAGATAGAGTAATGATGTCTTCAAGGTAGAAGAAGCAGGATACCAAAATTGAGTGCTAACAAAGCACCTAAAAAAGAGTTAGTACTAAGAAGAAAAGAAGCACTAAGATTTGAGCAATGCTTAGATTACCAAGTTGAACAATGTTTGACCACCATCCAGGCAACGTGTAAATGCTCATAGAAGGAACAACCAAATATCAAAGAAGAGGAATTATCATAAAAGGAGCAACCAGATATCAAAGAAGAGGAATTCTCACAAAAGGAACAACCAAATATCAAATAAGAGGAATTCTCATAGAAGAAGCAACCATATACTAGAATAGAGGAATGCTCACTCATAAGAGAAGAGCAACGTTTGGCCATCACACAACCACCAACAAAAGAGTTTTTGAGAATAGTTTCTCAACCCCCAGGAGAAGACTTGAACAATAGTGAAAGACTTGAGTGCCAACATGAGGAAAAATGATAGAGCAAAGAGACCAACTTTTCTTCTTCATAGAGAAGAAGACGAGGAGACAGGGTTATGCATAGCGACGAATCTTCACCATTTGGGAGAAAATTGGCATTTTTAAAAATTCAAATTTGCGAATTTGGGGGACCCGAACGTCGGCCATTTAGCTGGAAATTTTTGAAATAAAAATTTTTAGGTGTCGGTTCGTCGTGCGTTGATAATAGTATCATGAATATTTTTAAAAATTCGCCAGCAATCCCGCCTAAATAGAGGACCCTTTTTGCCCTAAAATTTTAAAATTTCTAAATTATCCCACCCAATTAGCCAAGTATACCACTATATATAACTAACACCCCATCAATAATTTTTCATTTATAGACCCTATTTTATACTAGACGAATATCTCAACCCATTTCTATACTAGATCAAACACATTTATGCACCAAAAAAGATTGAAGCTATTTTTGCATGAGACTGGACCTTGTTTTTGCACCAGATCAAACCCTATTCTACATCCGAACGGACTACCAGACCCTGTTCTGCATTCGAATGATATTCAAACCCTATTCTACATCTGGATGATATCTAGAACCTGTTCTACATCTGAACGATATCTAGATCCTATTCTACATTCGGATGATATCCGGATCTTTTTCTGCATTCGAATGGACTACCAGACCCTGTTCTGCATCTGAACGATATTCAGACCCTGTTCTGCATCCGAACGATATCCGAACACTTTTCTATATTCGAATGATATCTAGACCCTATTTTGCATCCGAATGGACTATCGAATCCTGTTCTGCATCCAAACTATATTTGGACCCTATTCTGCATCTGAACGGACTACCGGACCCTGTTCTGCATCCAGATGACATCTAGACCCTGTTCTGCATCCGAACGGACTACCGGACCCTATTTTACATTCGGATGGTATCCAAACCCTGTTTTGCATCTAAATGATCTATCAGACCCTATTATGCACAAAGCTAATATTCAAATCCTATTTTGCATCTGACCAAACTATCAGACCTTGTTTTATAAAGGAAAAAATACATCTATTTTTGGCTTTGGGGGCACTGCCCCTAAACCCCCGTCAAGGGGGGCTCCATAAATGTCATCGCCCCCATGGAACCCCCCAACGATGTAGTAAGGAGGGCGTTGCCCCCTACAACCCCCCTTTTTGGAGTGGGTCCAAGTGCGGCTAAAAACAAGACCTCCAAATTAGAGATAATCAAGCTCCACAACCAATACCATGTTCTGTACCCGATTTGAGATCGAACCTTTTTCTACACCTGGTTCAAGGTCAAACCATTTTTTGCATCAGCCCATGGCTGGATCTTGTTTTCCACCCAGTCTAGCTAGAACTTTCAAATTCACCAATATTTTATAATTTTTTTTGAAAAATAAGGTAATTCGCCATGTCCTCCTATATGAATTTTGTTGGGATTCACCAAGGTTTCGCAACGGATTCGCCATTTTTTTACTAGTATATTTTGGGTCCGACCCCTTATGCATAACCCTGCAAGGAGACCAACTTGAGGAAAACAAAAAAATAAAGATATCAATGAAGAAGGTGAGGAGACTAGCATAGTAAGTAGATCAACATATGCATAATGTCTGCAAGAAGTAATGTCAAGTAACGAATAAGTATTATTGCTTGCATTGTCTATAACCAACTGAAATAACGTATCTTGAACACAGATACACAAATGTTATTATCACATAAGGAATCCAATTTAATGTTACTAACATTTGATTAGCATGTAGAGTTCCACATTAATTTAGGTTTTAGATTGGTACATTTAATAAAGGGCTACTTAAATTGGAGTGCAAATTTGTTAGCGCATCTAATGAAATGAAGAGAAATTGGAGTGTAGAGTCATTAGCCACTAGATTTGTTAACCGTTAGAGCATATAGAAAAGCAGTAATTACAAAATCAAAGGAAAAACAGAGAAGAGGAACACATTACACAAGAATTTATCCTAAGAATCCTTTTGAGAAAAAACCCAGCAAGAATATCTCCTTATTGTATAAACTTGTCTGTCTCCAATATAATAATATACTTTTGCTCCTTTTCACTTGTGATTACATTTATTGCAAATTCATTACCAAACCCTCATGCAAGTGTTACTTTATATACCAGCAACACAAGAAGGAGTTTTACAATACCATGGGCGCAAAACCATGGACCGTCATTAAATTAACCCAAAAACACCCATATGGGTCTAAAAATAGCTTAAACCTCAGTGAGGAAATGTTTACAAAGTGTAAAGTCCTTTTAGATTCAACCCCTCGTGAATAACATGGAAAATATTCAACATAATTCCAACATGAACAAGCAAAGAAATAACAAAGTTCAAGTTGATCAAGATGATAAGCAAGGTTAGTTAAAAATTAAAGTTTTTAAATGCTTTAATTGGAGTCATAAGTTAGTAAGATTTAGGAGTTATAAGGAGATTATAATTTAATTAGTTGGAGTTATAAGGTTTAGATAGAGATACACATTTCTTATTTTTGAGTTTTTTGAAGTGTGGAGTGATAAGGGTTTCTAATTCAATTAGTTTATTTTATTTAATTATTTAATTTTTTTAGTGTTTGAAGATATTTGAAGTTTTTTAAGATAGAAGATTTATTTTCTTAAGTTCTTCAATTTTTGAGAAAATTTGAAATTAATTTTATTAGAAGTTTTTGAAATTTTGCAAATTTAAAATATTTGGGAGTTAAAAGGTTTTCTACATCAAAATATTAGAAAATTTAGAATTTGCAAATTTCACTTTTTAATGCATATTTAACTTGAGATATAAGGTTTACGACTTTAAAGGAATTACTTTGATCATTATGGAAGGAAATATGGAGTCCATAATCAAAAAGGAAAGACTAGAAGTTATTAAATATGGTATTGGAAAATTGATTGAAAAATCTAAGGGTGAGCTAGATATGATATTACAATTCATCTATAAAGAAGCTATGGATGAAAGTTTAAAGACATTTGAATACTATTTACATTCAAAACTTGTTGAAGCAATTGATAATTCAAAGGATGATATTATGATACCTCTTGATATAGGTAGCATAATGTATATGGCATTACTCTCACTTGAACTTTATAAAGATGAAAATCTAAAACAAAAAGAGTTGATTGAAACTATAAAAAGAAAAATAGTTATTGACCATGATCCAAATGAATCATATGAATCATCTCTAAAAATAGTGTTTCATTATTCATGTAATGATGACATTCCAAGTTCATAAGATACATGACAGTATCAAGATTATAAGCAAACTAGATCAAATGAAGCACATATTCTAAAGGTTGAGGATAAAAAAAACATTCAAGCTATCCATGCATATGAACCTAAGGACAAAGAAGGATCTCAAGTAGTTCATGAATAAGATAAATAAAATACAAAGAATGAAGATCCAAAGAATGAAGATAAAGAAGAACTTAGAGCAAAAACAAGAAGTTGAATATGAATCTCATGAATAATGTAAGGTCATTTGAATATTGAATATGGAGATGAAGATCAATATTGAAGACTAAAGTCTTCAATAACAAAATAATGTAATACAAGGGAGTGTTGAGGAATATTACATTATTTGGTACATGCTAATATACCCCCATGGTACCTTCATGGTACAATTGTAAATATGTAATAGATTAGGGTTGAGTCTATAATTTAGAAGTGTGATTTATATTTTATTTTTATGTAAGTGTCAATGTGCAGGAAATGTACAAGTGTCATGTAAGTTATAGTGCGAGTGTAAATTAAGAGAATGTGCACAAGTTCCATCTATATAAGTATGCAATATGTAATGTGAGGATGTGCACAAGTGCCATGTATATAAGTATGCAAATATGTAATGTGAGGATGTGCACAAGTGTCTTAGATTAGGTGTGCATGCCGAAGTGTAAGAGTCTTCGTAGAAGTGTGTAAGTGTCATAGAGTTAAGTGTGTATGCAAGAAGATGAAGAATCTAGTATGCAAGTGGCAAGATAATAAGCCAAAGGTCATGGGACTTGTCATATGGATAGCAATAGTCAAGTACTTGAAGAGTCACATTACTATAACTATATTATGGAGAAAATGCTCCATAAGAAGGCAATGAAATCCAAATATCATTGTAAGAGGAAGAAAAGGAATAAAGCTTGTAAAAGGGATTTTGAGCAACTAATATTGTAAGGTTTCTTCAGGCATAGTTCATGAATAACTTAGGCCATTTACATTCATATTCGATTATATAAGTGAATGTTATTTTCAATATTATATTGGCCTATATATACATATTGAAATTCTCATATATTATTCTACTCTTCACTATTGATATTTTAACCTTTATTGTGACTTCTTTATATTGGGACCTGTTGGACTAAAATATGCCATTATTGTGGAAAGGTGTTGCACCCGATGATTATAGTCAAAGTATAAAATTGGATGAAACAAAATATTGCTCTTTGTTTCAACCTCCAAAGAAGGCCAACTCCTTTTGATTAAATTTTAGAAAATGGATAGGAAAGAGTAGGGGTTAGAGAAATGTAGGGAAAAGTGGACAGGATATAGTGTAACAACATTGGATTTCACTGAGTAATATGTTATCAAAACAATTACACGACACTTAACAGACCATCCATTGCCACCTATAATTGCTGATTTATTTAGCTCATGATGTTTACTCTAATATTCCAAGGATTCAAACAAATAATAATCCAATAGACGATTATTTGCTTTAATAGAATAAAACTAAGTGTTGAATGTAATAGAAATGACTTAAAGAAAATGTATATAGGCTCTAATCATTCCAAGGACTTCAATTGCTAGCAATCCAATAGGTAATCCAAATAGCAAAATTACTTTAACAAAATACACTAACAACTAAGTGTAAAAAAAAATGACTTAAAGCAAAATTCACATAAAAACTTGCAAATTGCATCAAACAACTATCACTTCGTTGATCAACAATAAAATTACAAAGTAATACTAGGCAAGGACTACAAATTCTACCCTTGTAATAAGGTATCTCTTCATATTTATAGTTTACAATTTTAAATTTTCAACAAGAATATAGTTGTATGGTCATTTGGAGGACAGTCTGGCAAGAAACCAAAAATATTGATGTGGTAGCTTCAAATTTGATCTTGGGCATAAATTTAAATTTAGTCTGTTGATCTGTAAATGTATTTTACAAGTTGTTGCATTATTAGAGTTGTTGCTTTCATGCTTGGCTAGTATGATTTGAAAATAGCTGCTAAGCACCATGGTAGTTGCAGGTCTAAATATGATGCTTAACTAAAAGTCGCTTGAAACCAACCTTTTCATTTGCTTGCAAATCTCTTATAAAACAAATTCATGGTTTTGATTTATTGGTGTCATCATTGGATGTGTTTTGGTATTGAGCACCTTTTTCCTTTTGTTTTATTTTATTCATGTGTATGATCCTAAGATTTAGCTTGAGAATGATGACATCATTAGCTTGAGTGACACATTTTTGAGCATATTTTGACTTATTTCATTCAAATCTCAAATTTGGGCATATTTGATCTCCTTGCATAGATTCGGGCTCGATTTCAACCTTGCTTATGTCATCGCTAAAAAACATGCAATTTCAATCATCACAATATTGGGTGGTCTTCAAATTTTGACTTGCACAATCCTGGGTGCTTCATCTCTTTGGCTATCTTTATGTTCAACTTTGGCATAGTTTCAGGTGTTTTGGACTTGAATGCTTACTTTGCTCATTCCCATAGGGGCAATTCTTTGTGATAACATTGTTGCTGATGAAATCATGGTTTTGAGCATCTCGATCCTGTGTGAGGCCTCTATATTTAGTACTTAGTGAATTTTGGGGTTTTCCAAAAGATCTTTTTCCTTGTTACATAAATGTGGTCAAAAATTTGACCCACATGTTTGGCACCTCCTAGGGAATTTTTGCTCACAATATTTGACAACTTCGAAAGCCTGCTAGCATTGGGTGTGGAGTCGATGTGACAATGAAATGGAATATGAATGGGATTATTAAATGGAATGAATTGAAAATGATATGTATGTGAAAAGTGACATGTGATGAAAAAGTGATTTACGTAAAGTGAAAAATGTGAATGATATGTTAATGGAATACAAGATCATATGACAGTGAGAAGTAAGGATATTTTACCTTGTTAGACTTTCAAGGTGGCCTATTTCTATTCTGATGCTTGTATTTTGTCCTTTTATCCTTGTCGTGTTGGAGGTATCATCTCATTAGTTGTTGCTTTGAAGCATTTTTATTTCTTCCAACATACTTTTGACACTTTTCACAAGATCGAGCCACTTTGAATGAGCCTACAAAAATTATCGATCAATAATATCCTACTGTATGAATTTTGGATGCAGTGGTATACCCAACATAATGTCCATCAAATAGTCCTGAGTGAAATCTAGCTAGTACTTTTTCTTTTTCTTCTGGTTTTATGCAACGTAGAAGAACTCTAAAATTCTTCTTGTATAGGTCTTCTAGAAATAAAACATACCTTCAAGGCTTACAACCTATATATTCTCCTTTTCAATGCATTTAGTATTTCAATACATATTCCTATCTGAAAGTATTTGATTAATTCTTCCACCCAATCAAGATTTTATGCATGTTGCACAGTCCTAGGATTTCTCTCTATCTTCTTCAATGCACATATTATATCCCTATTGTGTTGAAGTGGTTAACTATTGGCATAATACTCTACATATTACTAGTTTAGTTGGGTGTATTTCAATATTGTATTCTTGAATCTTAGTGATCCATCCAGCTCTCTTATCATCTAATTATCCTTGTATAATGAAGTTTCTGACATTAGGGTGAACCACATAAATTATGGTTTTGCTCTGCGATAAATAGTGTCCAAACTTCTTCAATGACTTCATGACAACAAAAACTTGCTTTTCTATGAAGTTGTAGTTCTTTTTATAGTCATGAAATGTTTGGCTTAGGAAAAATATTGGATGTTCATCTCCTTCGACATCTTTCTGAGTTAACACTGCACCATAACTATCTTCAAATCCATAGGCATAGAGAATAAAATCCCTACTAAAATTTTGGTTGATCAATACTGGAGCTTTTCTAATAGTCTGTTTAATATGCTCAAATGGTTTTCTCCTCTCTTGGATCCATTCGAATGTAGCATCCTTCTTCAAGAGATATGCCATAGACTTACCAATTTGTACAAAATATGACATAAATTTTTGAACAAAATTAATCTACCCAAAAAATTATTGTAAAGCCTTTTTGGTTAAGGGGAGTGGGAGCGATAGAATGGCCTAGAATATTTTTGGATCAATGGCCATACCTTTCTTTGAAACTACATGGCTTAGGAGTTTGCCTTCATGGACAACAAAGATGAATGTCTTTAGATTTAATGATATCTCAAACTCTCAGCACTTCTAGAAAATATTTTTAAGATGCTCTAAGTGCATTTTCTTATCATGAGAAAAGACTGTCATATTATCTAAATATATAAGAATTATCTTATTGACTATATATCCAAAGGTAAAATCCATGGTGTGTTGGAATGTAGCACCAACATTTGACAACCCAAATGGCATTCTTTGATATGCAAAATTTCCTTATTTTGTAGTGAATGTTGTCTTGTGTTGATCTTCATATTTTACCCATATCTAATTGTATCCTAAAAAGCCATATAAAAAATAAAGCTTCTCTACCCCTACCACCATTTATAGAATATGATTGATCTATGTAAGAGGGTAGTGATATTTTAGTGATACCTTATTCAGGTTTCTAAAATCAACATAGAGATAAATGTCTCCATTCTTATTTCTCACAAGCACTATATTTGAAACCCATGTAGAATGCTTTATGGGATATATAATTTTAGACTTCAACAACTTGAGAAGTTCTTGCTTCATGGATTCTTCTATTTGAGAATAGACTGGACTCTATTTATACCTGAATGGCTTAGCATAAGGGGCTAGCTCGATTGTATGTTGAACCACTTTTTTGTCATAGATTCGAAGATTATCATAACTCTAGACTATAATATCCTAATATTGTATGCAAAGTGATTTGAATTGTTCTACTTATTTTGTAGTGTAGTGGACTCTGATCTTCAAAATTTTACCCAATTTAAACTCAATTTCTCTATAGTCTTGTTCTTCTATCTTCATTATTTGACTTGCATTTCTATCATTATTGTCGAACAAACTTTCCAGAGTGATCATCCCTTTAAGGATATGATTATTGTTTAGCTAAATAATATATTCCTAATCAATTTATTGAGATAACCCCTCTTGTTGAGATGAGAAAATTGCTTCTCTAGTCAGGAAATCAATAATTTGATGGTCATTTTTGAAAACTTGCCAGAATATCTCTTTGTTTGGGACTAATGGTCTAAATACCAGCTTTACCCTATTTTTTGCGTTGGACAATATTATGTAGGAGGTACATAATTTGCTCCTTGATCAAAAATATTAGCAGCTAATTCATTCTTCTCTCATAGAATGGACTTTATGGTCAAAGCTTTCCATCAAATACCATAGCCTATTTTTGTATGCTTTTAAATAATGATGTCTATTGTTACCTCTCTCTATTACTTGATTAACAATAAGCTCAGAGTCATCATAGATTGTAAGCAGTTTAATGCCCATTTTCTCTGTTTACATCAAACCAAGGCACGAAGCCTCATTCTGCAACATTATTGGTGCAACTCCATGTTAACCTATAAGAGAAACTTTTTATTCCTTTCGAGGGAGAAACCAACACTACCCTGGATCTGACACCATTTTTGCATCTAGCTCCATCAAAATAAAGTTTCTAGAGTTCTATCTTACCTAATTCTTGTTTTGTCACTACTAGAATCTCCTTATGCTATGAGCTTGAGATATGATATGTATCAATTCCAGTATAAATTAAGGTATTGCAATTATTCAAGAAGAATTCATCCTCTATTTCCAAATATTCCAAGATATCTTCTAAAAGATTAGATTATTCAAATATCTTGTTGATGTACTCATCTTCTTCATGTATTTCAATATGATAAATAGCAGGGTTTTCTGGAAGGATCTTAATCATTTTATATTTATAAAGTTTCATCATATGAGAATAGTCTAGGTACATGTAACCTCCCAATTTTGCCATGATCAGTTTGTAGGAAAGACAAAGATCGAAATATGGCTCTAAATCCACTATAATTATTTCTTGAATCATGATTATCTCTAGTGCTCTATGGAATGTCATAGGAACATCTTTGATTACTCCAACTATTTTCATAGGAGTGTCATCTAATTGGAGGACTCTAAGACATGAACGAGTATATTCCATACCCATCAATTTGTGTACTTATTTAGGCATTATAGTGGTAGTTGCTCCAAAATCAATCATGCAATTATGAACTACCCACCCTTCCATTCTCAATGATAGGGGGCAACCTATTATTCATAGTTCCTAGGGTCATCGATTCTTGAGCAAGATTATACTTTAGATATTGTTGATCTTCTAAGGTAACTTTCTTCAATGAATCTTTGAGTAGATCTATTTTTCCAGGGATTAGGATCACATCATACATGCTCGCTTTAGGAGTCATTTTTAACTCTTCCACTATATTGAAGTTGGATGCTTCTACTGGTTTCTTTTTAGTTTTATTTTTGGATTCATCGAATATTTTTCTATATTCTTGGGTACCTTCAATTCTTTATCTCTTGATTATTGAAGGAAATTTAAGCTTATCCCATGCTTGTTCTCTTGTCTCTAGTAATACCTCCTTGGCTTTCTCAGTCTTCTGAGAACTAGAAGGGTCTTTTTATGGCTCCAACATGGATGAAACTTTATTTGATTCCTTTTGAGTTGGAGCTTTCCTGATCTCAGGAACATTTTTCTCTTTAGCCTTATGCGGTTGATATGGGACCTTGAATGGTTACACTTCTAGGTATCAACCTAAATTTGCCTTTTTCTAGATCTTGTCAACAGTGATATATACTCTTCTTCCAAAGGATCTTGGGTGAGCATAATTTGTTGTAGTTCCCATAGCATGTTGACTTATTCTTTTTGAGAACTTCAAGCTTTTTTAGCATCCATATGCATGTGATGTTGATACATGATATAGGTATCTGCACTATGATGATCATTTCATACTAGATACCAAGGGCGACTTTCAAATTCCAAAGTGGATGGATCTTGATCTTGGTGGTTGTTGTTAACCTTTTCAGAAGTATGGCTGCCCAAATATTTCTGGTCTTTAACAACATATTAAACTCATTTGAACTAAGATCTCTCTACTTCTCTTTTCTCAATTACCATTAATTTATTATTCAAAGTCTTCAATGTAGATAATATCTCTAACATTATTGGTGACTCTTTAGGTTCAGGTGTTGGTAGCATTAGCAATGTGGGCACTGGAGACAATGTTTTAAACATAAAAAATAGGAGCAATTAAAGGAAGAGATAGGAAAAAAATGGAAGCTATGGATGAATCTTTTTTTTGAGAAATTTGAGCTATTTATAGAAAATATGGCATTAACACTCTCGAAGGTAATATTCCTATGGAAATCAAAGTGTTTTTAGCTATGATGGTGGCTTGATAAACCCTAGGTCAGGTCCTAATAATATATATATATATATGCCAAGGGACCTGATGGTCTAATATTCTATGGAATTCTTTTCCAAGTTCTACTAAATATAATATAGAAATCAATAATTACCTCATGAGGATGTCTTTGAATAATAGTAAACTAGGTAAGTGAGAAGGGATCCTCTAGCTTATTAAATTCTTCCATAAATAGTCTAACTAGGTCAGTCCATGTATGGATGTTATTATCTTCTAGAGTTTAATATATATTAAGTATTTTTCCTTGAAAGGACATGGTGAGGAGTCTGACCATAACGTCTTCATCTCTTATATTATGGATCGTTTCTAATGACACCAAATATTGACAATATTCATAGGTGGTTTTTATTGAGCCATCATAAGTGGGAAGAGCTTTTAGTGCAGCTTGTGGAATATCATTAACATTCATTAGGCCTAGGGATCTAATGGTATTCCAATTGGGAAAATCTGGAAGAGCTTGTTATAGGATTTGAGCTATACTTCTAGGACATGGTGAACTAAATGGTGTAAATAATCAACATCCAAAGAATCAATGCTTTTTGTACAAGACTCAAGGAGTGAAATCTTGACGTGTCTTGGCTTATAAGTGAGTAACTCTATGAATGGTGATGAATTTTATAATTTATTTACTACAGACCTTGTAATAATATAAAGACATGATAAAAATGTATAGATTATGGATTTTAATATTTAGAACTGATAATATTATCACCACACAATTTTGGGTTTTTTTTTTTTTTAGGGGAGTTTCTAGATGAACATACAATCTCTGCAATTGAGGTCAATATTTTTCATCTAATATTAAGGTCTTTGGGAAGGTGAGATGAATTTGATCATTTCATCCCACCAGGAGTGCTAGAAAATTTCTCTACTATTGGACTAAAATGTACCATTATTGTGGAAAAGGCATTGCACACAGTGATTATAGCCAAAGTATAGAATTGGATGAAACAAAATATTGCTCTCTATTTCAACCTTCGAAGAAGGTCGAATCCTTTTGATTAAATTTGGGAAAAAGGATAGGTAAGAGTAAGGGTTAGAGAAATGTAGGCAAAAGTGGACGGGATATAGTGTAACATCATTAGATCTCATTGAGTAATATGTTATCAAACCAATTACATGATACTTAACAGACCAACCACTATAACCTAAAATTGCATATTCATTTAGCTCATGACATTCACTCTAATCATTACAAGGATTCAAATAATTAGCAATCCAATAGGCGATTCTTCACTTTAACAGAATAGACTAAGTGTTGATTGTAATAGAAATTATTTAAAGGAAATGTATACATGCTCTAATCATTTCAAGGACTTCAGTTACTAGAAATCCAATAGGTAATCCAAATAGGAGAATTACTTTAATAAAATACACTAATAATTAAGAGTAACATAAATGACTTAAAGTAAAATTCACATAAAAAACTGTGAGTTGTACAATAATGGAGGTAAAAAAGCTATCACTTCATTGATCAGCATCAAAATTACAATGAATACCAGGCAAGGACTACAGAGCTAACCCTTGTAATGCTCTCACTTCATATTTATAGTTTAAAATTTCAAAATTTTCAACGGGAATATAATTGTATGGTAATTTGGAGGATAATTTGGCAAGAAACTAGAAATGTTGATGTGGCAGCTTTAAATTTGATCTTAGGCATAAATTTGAATTTAGCTTGTTGATCTACAACTGTATTTTGTAAATGGCTACATTATTGGAGGCATTGCTTTAATGCTTGGTTATTATGATCTGGAACCAGTTGGCAAGCACCATGGTAGTTGTAGGTATGAAAATGATGCTTAATTAAAAGTCACTCAAAATTGGGCCTTTCATTTGCTTACAGAGCTGTTCTAAAATAAAGTCATAGTTTTAGTTTATTGACATCATCATTGGATGTATTTTGGTCTTGAGTACCTTTTTCCTTTTATGTTATTTTTTTCATGTGCATGTTCTTAGGCTTTAGCTTGAGAATGATGATATCATCAGCTTGAGCAACACAATTTCAAGCATATTTTGACTTCATTTGCTCACATCTCAATTTTGAGACTCTTTTTATCTCTTTGCATGGATGCAATCTCTATTTCGACCTTTATTATGTCATCGTTAATAATCACACAATTTTAATCATCATGATCTTGGGAAATTTTTGAATTTTGACTTGTACAATCTCAAGCACTTCATCTCTTTGGTTGACGTCATGTTCAAATTTGGTACGGTTTTTGAAATTTTAGGCTTGAATGCTTACTTTTCTCATTCTCGCAAGGGTGATGCTTTGTGATAACATCGTTGCTGACAAAATCATGGTTTTGAGCATCCTAGTCCCATGCAAGGCCTCTATATTTAGCACTTAGCGAATTTTGGGGGTTTCTATGGGTGAAATTTTTCACCCCTTCACCCACTCTTCTTTGCAGGATGATGCCTGTAAAAATAGCTAAATTTTGGAGCATTGATGATCGAGCGAAATATAAAAATAGGCAACACTAATGGGCAACAACAAGTAGCAAATGGGTGAAAGATGAGAAATAGCCAAGTAAAGCAATAGCTCAAAGTTCATCATAGGAGTCAAGTTTTGAACAATGAGCAGACGATTAGACTTTGCCTCAGGGTGGAGGTATCCTAAAACCTCGCCCACTAGCTAGGTGAGAACTTTAGCCAGTCAATAGGGCAAACCTATCACAAATCCTCACCCACCAGGAGGGGAACAATTATTGCCTGTCGAAAGGATAAAAATTTGGGGATGTCAGAAGGGTAGAACTTTGGTAAAACCTCACCCATTTGTGAAGAGCATGTTGGGCAGAGTGTAACAAGGAAGATAGGCCCTAGGGTACCATCCTACATCGAGAGCTACCAAGGCATGGATTTCATGGGGAAAAAAGCCTTTCAATCGAGAGAAGCTCGATTACCCACCCTCTTTATAATGCCACCATGGGTGGAAGGTTGGGTAGCTGATGAGTGAGAAAGCAAGTGGAATGATCACCCGATATTGGAATACCTACCATCATCAAAAGACTCAAAGAGAAGGTATTAATGACTCCATATACCTAAGAATAGATTGTTATGGATGCAAAGGTGGCAATTTGAAAATAGTGCAGCTTCCAAGATAATTAATTCTAGTCGCTCATCCACCTAACTAAAGGTTCATCATTTGGTTGAAGGGGTAAAGTAGATGAGAATTAAATGCTTGGAAGGAATGTCACAATGATCAAGGATCCAGATTCATGTAGAAGCACCTAACCCCTTACGAATTATCACCATTCTTCCAAGGAATTATGTCTCTATTGCGTACCTATCCATTTTAGAAATGCTTTCCCACCTAGCGCTATTAATGCATGTAATTTAAATTTATTGTAATATTAGTATAAATACTAGGATATTAGACATCCTAGGGGTGGATCTTTGGCCATTAAAATTCACATGTAATACTCCTCATCGCTTTTAAAATGCAAGTATACTGTTGTTTGGTCTCCACTCTCGTCTTTAGATCTTTGTGTTGAATTTGTGATGCTTATTTCTACTATGGCTATTTGAGTAATCCCATTTAATTATACTACCTAGATTTTGTGGATTTTACTTAGTGGTTCTGGAATTCACATTATCATCGGGTTGGGGGTTTATTTCTACTTAAGTCTGTCAGGTGGGAGTGCTTTAATTCTAAATCCTAGATTTCATGCACCCATCTATCAGTCCTAGAATTCACTTTTTGACCCACTACATTGAGCATTGAGTAGGGACCCGAGTGGTTGATCTGTTAGGTGGTATGTTTGTGTTTCCATTGGCGGTGTTGAGCGTGTGTGTGTTTTGATGCAACCATAACCCGTCCTTGTGAGTTCTAGCTATGACCTCCCTTTTTATCTCTTTCTCGCTCCCCTTTTCCCCCCTTGTTTTAGGCGCATGTAGCTAGGACCCTCCTTGAGGAACTAACCTTCTCCAGAGATTGATCACCCCGTATCCCTCGAGCATGGTGGTCATTTGATGCTGGTGTAGGTCCACACAAGTTTCGGATCTCCACCCAAAAGTTTCCAAAATATCTTTTTTCTTGCTATGCAAATATGGTCAAAAATTTGATCCATAGGGCTTGTGATATTTTGTGGTAGTAAGGCTTAAAAAGCCAATAGAAGTTAACAAGAAAATGTTGATTGTCTGAATAAAATAATGATAAAAATTTACTTTAATATTTTCCATTGGTAGTATCTACTTTATTTTATAGCATTAATATGCTTTCATATAATTCGACTTTTTCTTGGGCCTCATCGGACTGAATGCTTGTCCCTTTCCTAGTGCTTTCAATGGTGTAATAGGTTTAAAATGATTGTGGCATGGTGGTTATAGGGGAGGACTACATGAAGATCTATGTGGTGGCTTATGAGACAGACAGTGCATAATACTATGGCGACTATAAAAGTTGGACAGCTTGCCTGGATTCATGGTCTATCAATTCCACCATGTAAATTTAAAAATATATATATACTATTTTTGTGGTTGAACTTGTGATTCAAGAAAGGAAACTAGCAATCCAGATCTAGTAAAGCGAGCTATGATAGTGTGATGTTTTAGAAATATTACTCTACTAAGATGCAATGCATAGATAGTAGAGGTGAAGTTTTGGTATTGTTAAGGTTGTTGTGGGAAAATGTCAAGAAGGACGTTGAACTCTAGAATATTTATATTCACACAGAAAGTTGAAAAAGTTCCAAAAAATAAAAAACAAGAATTCAAACTTTTATGTAACATGATGTAGGTTTCTAGCTATAGTAACTCAATTGATATGAGAATTGAATCTATTTGTAAACTCTCATGCTCTAAATAAGAGAGTTGTGATTTTTCAAGGGTGGGGGACCTGAGTACAACCCCTTGTTCTCCAACAAAAAAAAAAGAGATCAAATTCTATATTGCTAAAGTTCTAGCATAATAACTAGAATATATTTGATTTAGTATAAGCAACTATAATTGCAAAGTAGAATAGGTTAAGTTAATCATAGTTAATATATTTTACCACCTAGTCTTAGAATTCAAGTGATATTTTAGCTATAAATAACTACCTACGAGAATAGATTTAGGGGTATAGATGAAATTTTCTAGAATATTATGCTTTGTCGAGCTCTAAGGCCTCCCCTCACAAGGACATCCCTTAACTCCTTGACTTATAGTAGAAGACTAAAATATGCAAAATGCAACACCAAATAATGCTATATAAATAAAACACAAGGAAACCATAATTGCACAATAGATATTTTTATATTAACAGGGGGACCCTAAAAACTCCATTGTTATAATGTGGATCCTTGAATCCTTTTTTATACAAATTTACAATATGGTTAGGGTTCTCCAAAACCCTAAAAAACAAGGCTGGTGGTGTCTTCAGGCGTGTTTTGATCCCAATAGAATTGAGTGGGCTTCTTGATATCTGATGTCGGACCACTCTAGCTTAAACAATTGTCCAATGCTTGATGTAGCACCTTCAAATCTACACACAATGACACAAAAAATAGTTAGTAATACCTGTGAGGGCTCCACAATGTGAGGCCCTTTATAAGCAATGATAAAACCCTAACTATCTGTTGTAAATTAAGTGAACAAAAATAAAAGTGCATAAAATAAATTAATAACCAATACCTTTACCTTACTTTGCATGCTATCTTTCGATCTGTGTGATTTTGTTGCAGACGGTAGGCACGTTGATGCCCTAGTGTCGCTCGAAGGCTAGGAGGTCTTTAGAACACTTACGTAAAATCCTTGTGGGCACTCTACGACTGCAAGAAATACCTATGGGTGCTCGAGACTAGTAGGGAGGTGCCTAGAGGCACTTGTCGATGGAAGGGAGGTGCCCAGAGGTGCTCGACAGTGGAAAAAAGCTCCCAGAGGCGCTTGGTGGCTGAAGAAAGATGATGTAGAAGCATATCTAGAAAGGGGAAATAGATGGTGATGGCTATAGGGATTACGACGAGTGAGAATGAAGGCAAAGGTACTCGGATACACCAAGGGAAGGTGAAACTCAAGGAATCGTAGGGTACAAGTTGCTCGGGAATTCCAAAATGCAGGTTGCTTCTAAAACTCAGGTGAAATACTTAGGGGTTGAGCCATCAAAATGGCTCCTATTTATAATCCAACCTAGGGCATGTTAGGGTTTCAACGAAACTAATCGTGTGGCTGAGATAAAAGCACATTGGAGGGTGGATATAAAATTTAGGGTGTGGCATGGATTGATGTGAATGGACAAACAAGATTAAATGAAATCAGATGGCTGGGATTAATTCACTTATATAAATATATATTAATTAAATATATATAATATAATATATAAAATATTAATATTAAATATATATAAAATAAATAAATATAAATATATATGAATAGTGGGCAAAAATGATGGGAAAGCATGGATGGAGGACAAGTGGCTAGGTTTTGGTATCTACAAAGACTATGGAGATTCAATTAATTCATAGTATAAGACTAATCTCTTTTTCATAAAGAGTGTATACATTTTCGTACTTCACTTGTGAGTCTACCCTTTTTATGAAGATTGTGCACTGGGTCATTGTCCTACAATTGTGTGCAGGTGGACTTAAGTTCTATAAGATACCTCTTTTAGGGTCGTAATAGTATAGGAAAATTATTCATTGGTGGAATTTGGTAATGAGATACCTCTTCCTTATATCAGCATTTTTTTGGCAATTTTTAGCTTTATGCAAATGTAATGCAAGCAAGCATGACTTTAAGTTGTCCATAATGATTTAGAACTATATATGAATACTGGTCCAATAAAAACTATGCATTGGTAAAATTAAGTGTCATGAGATATCTCTTGCAAATAAGAATAGTATTTTATGTTAGTCCTCTTATGCACATGATGAAAACATAGATGTTTTGCTTAGTTTTATTACTTTTTATGAGATTGAGATTATTTTGTATACATCTTGTAATTCATAGAGAGCACTTTGTACACCACTCATCACTTATGTTAGTTTAGGTTTTCTTTTCCTTTTCTTGTGAAATGAAATGTATAACATATTGTATATTAGTTTTTCAAAACTAGCTATCTTTGTAGGTTTTTTGGGACAAAATCGAAATTTCTAATTATACTGCTTGACCAAAGGTGCAAGTGATAGTTAGCCCCAAAAATGTTGATTACAATTGGTTGAAATAAACACATATCTTAGTTCCATATTACAATCTTGAGAGTATCTCCTTTATGGAAGAAAAAGTTCCATTTAAAATGACTTAACCACCTTTAGTTTTTTATTAACCTTTAACTAATCAGTTCATGTAATTTTTATAAATAACCTAATTATAAAAATAATGTTTATACAAAATAATGTCTCTTAGGAACATATATAGAATCATAATTTACTCCACAATTTCTTCTAGCCCTCGTGATGATAAATTAAAATATAAAGTTTACCATACAATAATTAGTATCAAACTTATTGATAGTTAGTTAATAATGCTCTTTAAAAAATCAAAGATAATTTTCTTTAAACTATATTCACACATATATATTGATCATTACAATAAGAACAAGCTACATAGTGGTAAGATAATATCTTGGTAATTATGTCATCATTACAATATTAAAATAATCCACATAATGGTATGATAATATTTTGGTAATTATGTAAATTTTATTTAACAATATTTTATCCCTTGTATTTACCTTGAAAGTTTATATATGTAGCTAGTTAAGTTCATTGTATTTGATTAAATGTTAAGGTTCACCTATGGGATTGGAACCTTGGATTTCAATATAAAAAATTTCACTTGTAAACTAGGTTCACATTTTTTTCTAATTGGTTATATAGGATTGAAAAGGGTTCCACTCGTATTACATCATCACCACATAGTGGTATTACAACACTTTGGATATTATCCATGTATCTCTTGGAAAGATTTGAACCTTGGTCTCCTCCTTGAATTTTGCGGAATATAATTGGTTGAGTTAATATCATTTGATAAACTAGGTTCACATTTATGTCAACTACATTATCCTTATATATAATGATGAAAATTTAAAACATATTTTAATTATTCATGTCACTTATAATAGATAAAAATAAGAAAAATTAAACCTTTGTTAAGGAAAATCGTTCCCCGTATCCCCTAGGGGCCAGGACTTTCTGTTCCATAGGGCCTGTTCCATCTGAGTGAACCCCTTAGGCTAGTTGGAGGGGATTTTTTGTATCTGATGCAGGCCGCTAGGCTTGAACCCTGGACATATTTTAGAGGGTTGGGGGAACTTGCAAGTGAGGTACCTGGTGTGGATAAAAACCTTTGTTAAGGAAAATTATTCCCCGTATCCCGTAGGGGTCAAGACTTTCCATTCAACAGGGTTTGTCCCATCCGTGAACCCCTCAGGCTAGCTAGGATTTTTTTGTATATGACGTAGGTCATCAAGCTTGCACATTGGACCTCTTTTAGAGGATTGGGTGAACTTGCCTACGTTGGATACAAAAAAAAACCATCCAATTTGAGGGGTTCACCCGGATGGGATAGGTCCCATGGAACGAAAAGTCATGGCCCCTAGATAATACGAGGAATGGTTTTCCTTAACAAAGGTTTTATCCACAACAAGTACCTCACTGGCAAGTTCCCCCAATCCTTTAAAAGAGGTCCAGGGTTCAAGCTTGGCAACCTACACTAGATATAAAAAAAAACTCCAACTAGCCTAAGGGGTTCACCTAGATGGGACAGGCCCCATGGAATGAGAAGTCATGACCCCAGGGAATACGGGGAATGGTTTTCCTTAACAAAGGTTTTATCTGCACCAGGTACCTCACTGGTAAGTTCCCCTAATCCTCTAAAAGAGGTCCAAGGTTCAATCCTAGCAACCTACGCTGGATACAAAAAACCCCCCTAGCTAGCCTGAGGGGTTCACTTGGATGGGATAAGCCCCGTGGAATGAAAAGTCCTAGCCCCCAGGGGATACAAGAAATGATTTTTCTTAACAAACGTTTAATCCACACTAGGTACATCACTAGCAAGTTCCTCCAATTCTTTAAAAGAGGTCCTGGGTTCAAGTCTAGCAGTCTGCATTGGATACAAAAAAAAAAACCAGTTAGCCTGAGGGGTTCACCCAGATGAGACAGACCCTATGGAACAAAAAGTCCTAGCCCCCATTGGATATGAGGAATGGTTTTTCTTAACAAATATTTTAATTTGCACTAGGTATGTCACTGGCAAGTTCCCCCAATCCTCTAAAGAGGTCTAGGGTTCAAGCCTGACGGCCTACATCGGATACAAAAAAAAACTTGGCTAGCCTAAGGGGTTCACCTGGATGGGACAAGCCCCATGGAACAGAAATTCCTGGCCCTCAAGGGATATGAAGAACTATTTTCCATAACAAAGGTTTTGTCCTAGGGGAGACAATGCAACAATTTAGGCTTTGGCTCTTCTTTGGGAGGTCCAAGGTTCAAACCATGACATGGGCAAGTGTGTTAGGGGGTGGGTGTGTGGTGGCTATGTGTTAAATTCCCTATTGATAAGCATAGCTCTCGAATTTATGAGGGGTCATGGTTGGGAGGGGATTGCTCAGCCCTATGCGTTGGTCATAGGGTTTATCATACTAACTAAATAAAAAAAAATATTGTCCTAGGGGGACAGCGCAACGGTTCAGGCTTTAGATCTTCTTTGGGAGGTCCAAGTTTTAAACCGTGGGGCTCTGAATATTCTTAGTGAGGTCCAAGGTTCAAACCGTGATGTGGGCAAGTGTGTGAGGGGTGGGTGTGTGGTGGCTATGTGTTAAATTCCCTACTAATAAGCATAGCTCTCAGCTTTAGTCGGGGTCATAGTTAGGGGGAGCCTGCTTAGCCCTATGCATTAGTCGTAGGGGTTTCTCACACTAACCAAATAAAAAAGAAAAAAATAAAATATTATTAAAAAATTGATGACATAAATTATAAAATTTAATATTAAATAATTGGCAACATTAATTACTAATAATTATTTTTTACTACAATATTAAAAATGAAAAATTTTAAAAATATTTTACTTATATAGTTTTCATTTTGCTTAAGAATTGTTTTATGCAAAAACAAACCTTATATTATAATATTAAAAAACTAATCATAAATATTATTTTTATTTCTTTTATCTTAAGAAAAAGGGGTTGTATGTGGGTCTCCCACCCTTAACAAATCACAACTCTCTCCATTAGAGCTTGACAACTTGCAAATAGATTCAATTCTCATCTCAATGAACTTGCTATAGTTGGATACCTATATTTTTTTCATAATGAGTTTGATTTCTTGACTTTCATTTTCTAGATCTTCTTCAATTTTCTTTGTAAATAGAAATATTCCATAATTTAGCATCCTTATTCTTGATAATTTATTAGGGCAACATCCACAATACCAAAACTCCACCTTTACTATCTACACACTGCATCTTAGTAGAGTAATATTTCCAAAACTTTGCATTATCATAGCTTGCTTTACCAGCTTTGGACTACTAGTTTCATTCCTGAAGCACAAGTGTAAACATAAGAATGGTTGTAAATAGTTTAGCCATCTCAAAAAGTTGAAATTTCATGATTAAATCTTATCAATGAATATATTCATAATAACTAAACTACGAGTCATTATATAATACAAGTGGAATTCATTTTAATCTTAAATAACAAATTTAAAAAATATTTTATCATTTTAATGAGTTATGAAATTAATCTCATTCATATTATAATGAAATTTTGACAAATCATAATGGTATTATTTTAATAAATAGGTTATTAGTCTCAAAAAATTCAAAGTTCTAGTCCATATTTTATTCCATAATCTAACCAACAACCTACTCAAATAATTTATTCAACCATGAAGTCCATATGATATCATCTTCTTGTGTTTCAACATATAAAACTTCTACTCAATTCACGAAATTATACTCCACTTTATCAAATCTAAACTGTTAGTTTTCTCCAATGCATTTATCTATAAATGGATCCCCTAAAATTTTTTGTAATCCTTTAAAACATTATTTTGAATTTGCTCCTTTTATATTTTTCTTGTTAGCTCCAGCTGAACTTACTACTTCCTCTAACCATGGAAGTAGTAATTTAACTTCATGATCCTCTATTAAAACCCCTCTATTGGCAAGCCTATATGCACATTTATTCCCTTCCCTTAATGTATATGTAAACCCAATTTCTTCAAACTCTGTAGTAAGGTCTTGTATTTCCACAATGATCTCTTGTATGTTCCATGGAGCCTTTACTTTCCTCAAAATTGCATTTATTACTATTAGTGAATTGTCTTCCATCCATACTTTGTTCCATTTTATTTGTTTGCATATTTAAAATCCTTTTAAATTCGTCCAAGCTTCAAATTCATTATTTATCTTAAATCGACTACCAAAAGCATAATGTGATAAAATTTCACCCATACTCAGGTGTTGTAGGTGAGTTGGAGAGGAGAGGAAAATCCTTCAAGAGAGGTCTTAGGTTCAAATCTCCACCCTACCAAAAAGCTAAATTGGGTATCCAAAATCCAATTGATAATGTTGGTGCGGGTAGGGTCGGGTGCGACTCCCGGTGACTTTGACGGTGTAGAACCCCCTGTTCGTGGTCTCTCAGACCAAGGCGTCCCCGCAAGGGATTTTTCGCTTAAAAAAAAAAAGATAAAATTTCACCCCTATTATTTTTTATTATTCCTCCTCTTGTTGGTCTTGGATTTTCTTTAGAAGCTTCATCAAAATTCAATTTGACTAACTCTGCTTCCAATGGTTTCCACTTTATATTTTTTGCCTTCCTTTTTTTCTCTTGTACCCACCATCATAATTCCAATTGATGACTTGACTCCATCTATCAAGGCTCTCTACTTCAATATTAGGGTTTGAGTGAGTTGATAGTGTTGGTTTAGACTCCCTTATGGCTAAATAAATCTTCCTTTTCATTACCTCTAATTGCTTTCTTTTCCTTTAAATATTCTTATGTTCTTTTTTAGCCATACAATCCAAAGTATTGCATCTTTTGATGTTTCCCATGTTGTCTATAATGTCTTACTTTTAAAAGTGCTTTGACATTGCTTTAACCATTCTTTAATTATGCCATTCATCACCATGCATTTACCAAACATATTAAGAATCCATAGCCATAGTTCCCAAAATATTGAGCAGGGTTCCAAGAGATGGTTTATACTCTCCTCATCATTTTCACATAGAACACATTATGAGGGGCCATGAAAACCCCTTTTCATTAGGTTATCCAGTGATAAAAGTTTCCTATGATCTACTAGCAATACAAATATTTTGACTTTTATAATTCTTGAGATATCCTAAATAACTCTCATATTCTTGTGGTATTCTTATTTGTTTTGTGCTTTACATTATATCCACTTCTTGCTATGTATTCTTCTGACCTATTCAAGTCCCAAATCAACTTATCCTTAGCTCCCCTTGAAATAATAACTATTGTTTTTTTCTACTCAACTGCTCCCTAGAAATAATGTCTAGTATACTTGTAAAAAAATCTTCTTTCCATTTGTATCTTCAAAAAATCTTCTTTCCATTTGTATCTTCCTTCCTAATCTTTGTACATAATGTTTGAAACCCTATCACCATATTTATTTTTAAGTAATCTCATCCATGGTTTAAAAATTGGATCTAGATTGAGTGATCTTTTATCACACCAAGTATCCAACCAAATAGATTTAATTCTCTAGTTCCCACCACCCATCTTAGACCTTTAATCACTAGAACAATTAATTTTCTTAAATCATCATATAGTGGAAAACCATATGGTAGTGAGAATGCAGTAAATATTAAGCTTGGGTCATTAGGCTCAACATACTTTGAAGAATTTTTATCTATTATATTTGACTTTCTTTGTACAATCTCCAAATTACCTTTTCCCTTAGAGCTAAGTTTGCATCAGTAAGAACTTTTAAACCACTATCTCACCTAGTTTTATCATCACAAATATTGCTCCATTTCACCAAAGGAAATTTTCTTTTATCACGTAACCCTGACTGCAAAAATTATTGCATTATATAGATTAAACTTATGTATACCAATTTTGGCATAATATACAAGGACATATAATATGTTAAAATGACGTGTAAGACTGATTAAATTAGTTGTACTCTTCCTACTAATGATAACCATCTACCTTTCCATGTTGGAAGTCTATTCTAAAATGTTGGAATATATTACATCATTTGGTTCTTTACTAATGTACCTTCATGGGTACATATTTAGATTAGGATTATATTAGGAGATAAATAGTTTATTAGAGTAGTTTAATAAATTCACGAGTGTTAGAATGTGCAATGATGTAAATGTGCATGTAGTCTACATGTACATGAGTCTTAGGGTTGAGTGAGAGGCAAGGAATATATCTATAAAGGCCTCATTGTGAGTGTTTATAATACATAAGAGAGTTATGTAGTTCATAAGTGAGAGTAGTCGTAGGTACAATGTAGCTCCATTTTGATACCATGGAGGAGTTGCAAACGCCATTATAGGAATATTCCAATTTTCATGAGATTTCTTATATGAGAATTTCTAGAGCATTGTATCAATTTTTCTATCAAATTTTCATGAATGTTAAGTTTTTTTATCATAGTTATAGTATTGCATGATTATTTCAATACTTGTGATCACATTTCCTTTAAGTTTAAGGCTCCAAAAGCTAACATTGGTATCAGAGCCACGATGGATCAAAGGAAAGCCACAAGTGATCACCATTGCTATTGTTGAGTATTTGCAAACCGGATCAACCATAGTGTGTCACTACATGCAAATACCATCACAATATATTTTTGATAGAAGTAGCTCTAGATAGAAGAATAGAAAGTAGAGAAATCCACATGATTGATTTGTCTAGAGTTTTTCCATAGAGTTGAAAAAAACTTGTGAATATTAGAACTCAGCATTGCATCCACTAGATTGGAAATCCTAGTGAAGATTATTTTTCTTTAGAGTCAAAAAATTTATTATCGTTTCTAATATTTCATTGCAAGAGAGAAAATAAGTTTTTAGGAATACCATTTTATTAGTATCATCTAAGATTTTCTTGTTGCAGAAAATTAACTCTTAGAAGGTGGGAAGCTTCCTACAACATATAGAGAAGAACTCCATATTTTTTTCCTGAAGATCGACATTACTTTCCTCGTGCAGGGATTAATTCTTTGTTGCAAAAAATAAGGATTGAATATTTGGAGGCCTAAGGAGAAATGTCCCATTGAGAGATTTACAAATTGAAGACTCCTAGTTGAAATATTGAGGATAAGATCTAGTGGCCAAGGCAACCACATTGAAGATTACAAATTTAGGAAGGAGATCCTAGAAAGAAGACCCCATTGAAGATTGAAGAGACTCAAGGAGAAGAGTCCTAGCAAATATTGGAGATTGGTGATCTCCATTGAATACTGAAAAATTCACATTGAATAAGAGGTCCATTGAAGGCCCTATTGAAGAACTTTCATATTGGAATATTGAGCATTGAGAAGAACTAAAAAAAGTTCCATTGTATATTTCAGTAGCAGCAGATTCAGGATATCCTAGAATAATATCTCACTATGAAACTTCCATGGTTGAAGATTGAAAAGGCTAAGGAATGTCTCATTGAAGATTTTGAAGCTGTAATTTTGAGGATCTTGGAGAGGTCTCAAGGAGAAATAATAAGGCTTGGTGAGCCTCATTGAAGGAGTTCCTAGAAGAACTCATTGGAGAAATTACTACCAAGGAAGAAGCTAAGGAATTGGGACAATCATTGCCATCTGATGACAAGCCCAAAGGAGAAGGTTTGGTAAGAATATTATCAAATCACAAGGTAGTATGGAATAGATCTCAATATTGACAAGATTGTTTGAGGAGGAGATCTACTTTGAAGTCAGAATTTGGCAAGAGAAAGGAGATAGAAAAACCACCAAATCTGAGAGATTTGGTGGCCATCAGTGAAGGGTTCTTTAGTGAACATCTTAGCTACAATTTGGAGGATGATCCTACCAAATTTTTGGAATTCAAGGATAGTTTTTCAGTGAAGGTATTGACTTCTTTACAATATGAATTTTTTTTATATTTGAGAACAAATAAAATGAAGCATATTGATAACACTTAGAGCTATAAAAATATAGAGTCTGTGGATAGCAAGAAGAATATTTTCTAAGTAGCATTGAAAGTTGCAACTTCCATAGAAAATGGACAACCTTTGGATAAGGAAATCAGCTGCAAATTAAGGAGATTTGGGCAGCAAATTAGTAAGGTTTTAAGGCTGCATAAAGGTGTGCAAAAGAGCTATTTTGGACAGCCTACAAAATCTGCAACTTAGTTTACAAAAGGCAGCAAATTAAGGTGACCTTAATCACCATCTACGAAGTGAAAAAGGTATGCAACAAAGGGTGCAAAAATTTCATTAGTTAAGCCTTTATATATGGATTCTCATTAAGGTTATTAAGCACTAGTTTCAAGTTTAAAGGTTGCATAAATAGGATTTGTTTCAAGTCTTCAAAAGTAGTGCAGAAGGTATCATCTACAAGGTCTAAACCTGCACATAAGAGAAAAATAGAAGTTAGGTACATTTCAAGAGAAATAAATTGATCAACATTCTATTGTTTACTCTAAACAAAAGAAGACTACATATTACATAAAGTTAAGAAGCTTGGATAGTGAGTATTGAAGTAACCAAGCAAGGAAGGAGTTTCCAAACATTGAAAGCAACACTCGGTTTCACCCCAACCATCATTACAAAAAGATAGGAGAACTGGTTCAAGATCACAAGGGGAAAACGTACACAACTTACATTTTGCATAGCAAATTTTTGGAGTAAATAAAAAATGCTCCAAACATAGGGAAAAATAGCTAAGGTTTTTAAAGGATAAAAATTAGTTTGTTGCAACCCAGTTGTTGTAGGTGAGTTGGAGAGGAGAGGGCAATACTCCAAGGGAGGTCCCTGGGTTCAAATCTCCACCCTACCAAAAATCTGAATTGGGTATCTAAAATCCAATTGATAATGTTGGTGCGGGCAGGGTCGGGTGTGACCCCCGGGTGACTTTGATGGTGTAGAACCCCTGTTTGTGGTATATCATACCAAGGCAGCTCCACAAGGGGTTTTTCACTTTAAAAAAAAAATTAGTTTGTTGCAAGCACCATTGTATTGCCACAAGTAGCCATTAGAAAGGAAAAGTAGATTCAAAGTGTTGGAGAAGAAGCTCAATGTTCACCATTCTGGATAGCACCATATCCAAATGAGCATAGCAACGTCAAACCAAAAAAATAGCAAGGTGAACACAATATATCAACATTAGAGCAAAGTATAAACAAAAGTAGAGGAATCCATTGCATCCACATTGAAGAAACCATCTTAGAATTCGCACAAGGCCATTGTTGAAGTGTCCAAATCGAAAGAACATCTCATAAGTGCACTGGAATAGCTAAGAAAAAGCAAGAACAAATTCCTCAAGCCATATTTGGAGGCAAAGGTCATGCAAAAGTGAAAGAAGACACTTGAAAAACTCTGCAAGGAAGAAAGTGCCACTTGGCACAAGGTGGAATCATTTCATAACATTTACCACCAAGAGAAGTGCTCATACAAAGTGTAACTCCAAAAAGGAAGCACTCCATACAAAGTGTAACGTCTAGAAGAATATTGCTACCACTTGTCATAACCTGATAGAAGGTGAAGCACTCAATAGGGCATCATTTATCGTAAGTCTAATCCACCTAATAATGCCCAACCAAAGAAGAGTTTGTTTTTCAAGATATGTGACACATGTTACAGTGGACAACCATATTTTGGAGGTGCTTATAAGAACACATAACACGAAGGAGTAAGAGAAAAAGCAAAAGGTATAACAAAGTGTTGAGGAGCATTAAATCTAGAAGAAGTGCATTGAGGAACATAGGGACAACATTGAAGAACAAAAAGCTACCATAGAAAAGCGTTGGACAACATTCTACCATTGGAGGAGACCACAAGGTGACTACCAGATTCATACCATAGTAAGCAAGCACTTGATATAAAGGTAATATCTAAGTTTTATTGCCTTCATAAAGTTGTAAGGAGTAATAATATTATACATATCAACTTTAATATTAATCTAGGGATATTTAGTAGGAGTTATAAGGTAGTGGAAGATACCCTAGAAATCACATTACTTATTTTTGAGAAGGAAGAAATTAGAAGCATTAAAATTTTTATTATTAGTGCTTCAATTATTTACAAATTTCTAAAGGAGATATAAGGTTAGTTTGCAAATATATAAACTTTCAAAATAAAACTTCTAATTAGGGAGATATAAGAAATCCTACTTCAACTGAATTTCTAGAAGTTTAGAAACCTATTATTGCATTGAATCATAGTTGAAGAGATTTAGATATTGCTTGCATCAAAATTATAGTTGGAAGATTGATATAGAAGGACATAGACAATCCAACTAAAGCTATTGAACTCTTATCTATGAAATTGCATTTCTAAAATACTTTCTACAAAAAATTGGTTGCAAGTGATAGAAGTGAATCATATTTATATCATTTCATGCTTACTACTAGGGAGATATAAGGTAGTCTACTACAAAGGATTTATCAAAATATTTCTAAAACAAAAAAAGCTAAACTAAGAGAAATGTCTACCTCAAGTAATATAGTGAACAATGATATGAACAACACTATTAAAAAGGAAAGAGCAAGTTTCATAAAAAATGGAATAAAAAAATCACTTACAAAGTCTGAAGAAAACTTAGATCTTACTTAAAAAATGATACATAGTGAAGCTTTAAAAGATGACTTTGAACATTATCTACATTCTCGACTCACTCAAGCAAATGATAATGGAAATAATGACATTCAAATTCCTATAGAATATGAAACCATAATATATATGGCACTACTTACATTCAAATGTTATAAGGATTAAAATGTAGAATAGAGAGGATTGATGGAATTACTTAAACTAAAAACAAAAATGGATGAATCATCCCTAGCAAAGGTATTTCAATCCTCATGTCATATCAGTACTTCAAGTTCTACTAACACAAAATATTATCATGATAGTGTGTGTTCAAAAGCTTCTATATAGGAAATAGAGAATGAGGACAAGGACAAAAGCAAAGAGAAAATACTCTTGCAATAATTTGGTGATAGTACGTCCACCTATGAGAGTACTGACTCCAATAAAGAAGAAGAAAAACCAATTCAAGGAGGCATATAATGCAATGTGAATTAAATATAATAAAAAGAACCAGATCAAGCTGAAGAATGTCTGAAGAGAAAGATCCTTATTAAAGACTAAAGTCTTCAAAAAAATCAAATAATGTAGTACAGGGGATGTTGGAATATATTACATCATTTGGTTCTTTACTAATGTACCTTCATGGGTACATATTTAGATTATGATTATATTAGGAGATAAATAGTTTATTAGAATAATTTAATAAATTCACAAGTGTTAAAATGTGCAATGATGTAAATGTGCATGTAGTCCACATGTACATGAGTCTTAGGGTTGAGTGAGAGGCAAGGAATCTATATTTCTATATAAAGGCCTCATTGTGAGTGTTTATAATATAGATAAGAGTTGTGTAGTGCATAAGTGAGAGTAGTAGTAGGCACAATGTAGCTCCATTTTGATATCATGGAGGAGTTGCAAACTCCATGATAGGAGCATTGTAATTTTCATGAGCATTTTTAGAGCATTGTATCAAGTTTTCTATCATATTTTCATGCATGTTAAGTTTCCTTTATCATATTTATAATATTGCATGCTTATTTTTATACTTGTGATCACATTTCCTTTAAGTTTAAGGCTCCAAAATCTAACATAAAATTTACTTATAATTGGATTCCATAATTCTATTCTTGTTCTCCCCTTAAATAAGGTATCCCTAGATATGTTGCTAGCAAATTTGTTGCCTCCATTTGAAGTAACCTACATATCCCTACTTTTATTCTAGTTGGAGTGTTTAGGAAGTAAATTTTGGATTTTGTCCTATTAAATTTCTTTCTAGATGCTCTTTCATATTCCTTTTATTAGTTATTCAAAGCTCTAGCCTCATTTTTTCCTACCATCCCAAAAAAGGGTTGTATCATCTACAAATTGTTGGTGGGTGATGTTGTCGATGTTATTACTAGCCTTAAGTTCACTTATTAGCCCATATTTGTATGCCTTCTTTAGGTTCCTTCCTAATACCTTGACCATAATAATGAATAGATATGTTTATAGAGGATCTTCCTGTCTAAGACTTCTCTTAGCTTTAAATGATTTTGTTACTAGCCCATTGGCCAACAAAAAATATGATATTGTAGAGACACAAGCTTTGTTGGTAATTTGGCTATGATAAATTATCAAGTCGTAATACAGTGTTAAAGATTTATCACAATATACCAGGCTAGGATAACAAAATGCTCTCACAAGGTTACAAACAATATTTTATAGCAAAAAAATTAGATAAATACTCTCAAATCATTGGCTAGATAGAGAAACTTGTGCTAAAATTAATACCTTGACAAGGATTGGTTCATATCATTGGCCAAAAAGAGTTAAAATTATGGTAAGTGAATTAAAAAAGATCATATTTTAAATATGAGCTTATGTGGGAAGACCATCCTCAGTTTGTTGATATGATATCACAAACATGGAATTGTTCAGGAAATGGTGGGTTGTATACACTTCCTAAACAAATTAAATTAATGACTTATAGATTAAAGGAATGGAACAAGAACACTTTTGGAAATATTTTTAAGAAGAAAGAATAACTAAAAGATAAAATTTCAAAATTCTAAAAATGTGATCATAATAATCCAAGCTCGGAGGAAAGGAAGTTGCTTAGTGAATATCATAATATTTTGATTAAGGAAGATAAATTTCAGAGATTAAAATCAAGATAGATTTGGTTAAAAGAAGATAAAAAATACAAAGTTTTTTCATAGGATGGAAATAGTGAAAATATCAACATCTATAATTAGTAGAATTAAATTAGCATAAGGGATTTGTATTGAATACTAGAGTGAAATCAGAAAGGAGGCAAGGATTTTTTACCAAAATATTCTAGGATCAAAGGAGTTTGAAGTTCTTAATGATAATCTACTACAAGAAGTACCTTCAGTTATAACAAATGAAGATAATAGGAAACTAATGGAGCCTATTACTTTGAAAGAAGTTCATTTAGCTCTTTTATCTTTTGATAAGGATAAATCTCCAAGTCTGTATAGGCTCTCTGCATCATTCTATCAACATAATTGGGATATAGTGAAGGATTATTTATTGGGCAATGGAATAGTCTAGGGTAAAATAATACATTCCTTATAAATTAAATGTAATATATCTTATGCTAATTCCAAAAAATAAGGATGCAAAATTGTTTGATTTATTTAGGCGCATAAGCATATGTAATATGGTATATAATATTATCTCTAAAGTGATGGTGAATCGATTAGGACCTTTTTTAGACAAAATTATTTCAAAATAGCAAGGAGGGTTTGTGAAAAGGGGACACATTTTATATGGGATCATAGTAGAACATGAAGTTATGCATTCAACAACTTCAAGAAAAGAGAGCAATGATCTTAAAACTTGATATGAGTAAAGCATATGATAGGGTTAAATGGGATTTTATTTTTGCAATATTAGAAAAGTTTGGATTTGGTAAGAAATGGGTTAGATGAATTAAATCTTAAAGCTTTTGTCTCTATAGTTTCTTATTTAGTGCTAGTCAATGGGTTAGTAACATAATCATTTAAATCCAAGAGAGGTCTTAGACAAGGAGATCATCTATCAACATACTTGTTCATTATTATGGTAGAGTTTTTTGGTTGGAAATTGAATAAGTCTAATAAATATGGACTAATAAGTGGTCTTAAGGCTAGTAATAACATCGACACATTACCCATCAATATTTTCTAGATGATACAACCCTTTTTGGGAGGGCAAGGATAAACGAGGCCAAAGTTTTGAAAAACTTATTAAAGGGATATGAAAGAGAGTCAGGGCAAAATGTTAATAGGAAAAAATCCAAAATTTACTTCCTAAACACCCCAACTAGAATCAAAGTAGGGATACACAGGTTACTTAAAATAAGGGAGGCAAATTAGCTAGCAACTTATCTAGGGATGCCCTTATTTCAAGGGAGAATGAGGATATAATTATAAAATCTAGTTATAAGTAATGTTCATACTAAACTAAAAACATGGAAAGCAAGATGGTTATCATTAGTAGGAAGAGTGCAACTAATTAAATCAGCCTTACAGGTCATTCCAACTTATTATATGATATGGAACTCAAACATGAAGTTGGTTTATTCATGAGTGTAATGAAATATATAGGCTTACAATAGGAATCACGTAGGTTAAGTGGTTGCAACAATTTACCAAACATGGCCAACCACTTAACTAACATATAACAATCTGCTAAACAAGGATGCAATTAATTGCTAGATGACAAAGAAAAAAATTAACAGTCTAACTAAGCATCCAACAACTAAACAACCTATTTCCAACATGGGCATACTATGCCTCACATGAATACAAAGTGTAAGAAATAAGAAATAATAATAAACTAATAAGTTAAGCTTATAATTAAGCCTAAGGTACAATCATATCCTCAGCACTCCTCCCAACCATAAAAGCATTGGATCCCAATACTCTCAAAAAATGTGGAAATTCATGGGCCATTTGATGGTGAGGAATCCAAAAATCCATGTGTGGAAAGTAACCATAGCGGGTGACAAGGTAAGAACTGGAAGAACCCTACCGAGTGTGATGAGTCTTCACCTCAAAAACTCTATCTGTAGTGAGTGGAAGTTGATGATCAAGTGCCACTACTACTATAGAGTTGATGATAGGTTCAGGTACCAAAGGAGGATCCTAATATTGTGTCTGTAAAAAGCGTCACTTATCCAAAGGACACCAAACTCTATCTCCAACCTGAGATGAATGAGGACTATGATGCTTGCGCATCACTCTCTGCTGCTCCTGCAGAGTCTCCTGCAAGTCCTATGTTATCTTGCCCTGAAGGCTCTGCCAATGTCAAATGAAGGAAGTGACCTTAGCTTGCTCCTTCGTGTGTACAATGGTGGAAGAGGGCAAAGCCAAAGGCAAATTCTTTGAATCAAGTGGTTGTGTGTCCATAGGTGTACCTAAAATTACGCTAATATAATGGTTGGTATCTTTCTCATGAGTGAGAGTGATGGTTTCCTTAACTACGAGCTCTTGTGATTGTTCATTTTGTGGAAGTGAAGCTTCTTCTTTATCATGAGCCTTTTATTGTACTTGTTCTTCATCATGTGTGGAACTTATGCAAGTAGGAGCTAAAATAAGTGCTTGACTTAATGGCTTACAAACTTACCTACAACTTAGCATCAAATTTGATGTGGGTGTAGTGCTTTGTATAAAATAGGTTTTATCATGTAAATTCAATGTGTATGTGTTATTTTTAGCATGATATACAACATTCCTATCAAATTGATAGGGTTTACCAAGCAATAGTCCACAAAAATCCATCTCGGTAACATCACAACTTACTTTATCCACAAACTTATCACCAAAAGTAAAATTCAAGGTGGAAGTGTGTGTGATGTTAGATATGGAGTCTACATCCTTCCACCCAAGTGCATAGGGTTGGTTATGTGGCTTTATGGGAATCTTCAACTTCTCTACAATGAAATTTATGATGAGATTCTTTTGCGAGCCATTATCTATGATACAATCCACATAAAAATCATGTGCAAGATGGAATCTAGTGACAAAAAAATGGTCACGACCTCCTTGTGCCAAAACATTCGTCATAAGGGTAACTTTATTTAGTTTACCCTTTAAAGTTGGATATTCTTCTTCTGTCCCTATAGTCACAATGGGACCATCATGTGGTTCCTCATTTGTAGGTTGTACAATTAGGGACTTCTTCATTATTTCAAAATTAAAGCATTTAGATTTTACATGACCATGCTTTTTACAAAAATCACAATACATTGAATAAGAAGGATCTTTAGAGTGAGAAGAAGAGAATGTGCTTTAGGAGAAGTGTGAGGAGAAGAATAATGTGCTTTAGGAGAAGTGGCAGGAGAAGAAGAATGAGGGGAAGAATGATAAGTTTTCTTCACCTTTTGTTGATGCTAATTTGTGCCTTTGAAATTGTTGTCCTGACGAGATCTTTGAAGAGCACCAACTTTCTCCTCTACAAGAATGGCATGCTTGAATGCCACATCCAAAGTGAGGAAATCATTGAACTTTATTTCCCTATAATTTTGATCTTACAATCCACACGTGAACTTGTTAATCAAATCCTTTTCTGAATCTTTCATACCAAGAAGAACCCTTAGCCTATTGAATTAAAAAATGTAGTTAGCAACTGACATAGTATAGGATTACCTCAATCTATACCACCTGGTTGTGAGGTCATTTTGGTAATTTGGTGGAAAAAATATATTTTTTAGAATTTGGATCAATTATTTCCAAGTCATGGTAGCATTATGGCTTTGTTTTCTATGATTAAAATTGTTTCTAGGCATGTGTGTTACAACCCGGTCTACCCACCGGTTGTTAAATGCCCCTAAATAAAAATTTTGGTGAGAGCATACACATATTTTTTAGTTTACCCAGCTTGTTGTTAGTATTTGGCATAAAATTTTCACACTTCAAGACTAATCATCACTACAACTGGTGTCTCAAGTGCTTGGGACCGGCTAAATTCCTGCAAGAGTTTGCCATTTAGGATCTTAACTCCTTTATCAAGTCTTTCTTAGATCCTGGCAAGGGGTTGTCCTTTTAGGGCCCATAACACTTGAAAGGGTGAACATTGTAATCCCCTATCCAAAGCACGAGGATTCGTAATCCTCTTTTCTTCACCCATGATTGTCCTCTAATCAAATGATTTGGAACTAGCATTATTATGCCAATTCTAGTCATTGACCTTCGGCTAAAGTTTGACTAAAGTCTGCCATCCCATGGCCAATGGAATAGGTGATCAAAATCCTTCTCTGGTTGACAGTAATTTTACCCATGCCATCTATTGTTGGACCTTCCAACTGCACGATCAGGTCTCTAATCATACCTCATGTTGACTATTCCCCAATTGGAGTGGCTTAGTGAGCACCCCCACTTACTAACCGACTGTTATGTTGGAGTGACGTCCCATACCGCCATCCATTACTCTCAACAGTGTAAGACCTTTGTCTTTAAATAGCTGGAGAAACGGATAACATCACTCTACGCTAGTCTCCACTGTGGCTAACGGAGTTTGGTATGTAGCCCTACTTGGCATTATAATTTAATAGCCCTTACTTGGCTTAAAAGGGTTGAATAAATTTACTCTCATATGATAGAAATTTAAATATTACTCAACTCACATAATCCACTAACAAACCCTTGGAGCTCTTTGTATTATGGATTCAGGCAATCAAATAGCAAAGTTGGTTTCTATATAATATTTAAGAAAATGTCCATGGTTAACCATATTTTTTCTTTCCCTACATAAATAGAACTATTTTCTAATATTTAAAATAAATAATAAGCTTAAAAATATTAACTAAAGCTTTCACAACAGAATTACTAATTAATGGTTTGTAAAATGAATCGTTTACAAGGTAAAACTGCCCATGCTAGCTCTATACTCTAAATTATTATTTACATAATCTTAAACCAAAGGACATATAAAAATTAGAAGATAACAATTTAAAATCTAACCTACTTATGTTTCATCAAACAAGAATTAATAACCACTTAACCTAAGATAATTTAATAGTTCTTTAAACTAATAATAACTTAAGAAAAAGAACATAAACTTTTTATTACATCTACTAAGGAGACATTCTAGAATATTAAAGCTTAAATTAAGAATTCCTATACTAAAACTATTGAAATCTCAGACTGTCCTATCTTATATCAGATTAATATTTTTCAAACACATATTAAGGCAAGTTGAGTCATATGAGGACACTTTCATAACGAAGTATTTCCTCTTAATTAGAGAGACAATTCCTCTCTTCGGTAATCTTAGTCTTCAGACTGTGTATTCATCTCTCAGTAGTTTGTTTAACTAATCCCGACGAAGTCGTCTCAACCAAAGCTGAGAACACATGCGTTTCTAATCTAAACACTTTTTTGGGAAGGAGAAGGTCTGTTTGTTTATGTTTTTTTTTTCTAAAGTTTGACCATCGAAATTTATATTACCCTTTACGATGTCAAAATAGTTTTACATCACCATTACGGAATCAAACGTTTTGCTATCAAAAACCAAGTTATACAGCCAACTCTTTTCCTTCAAATAACAAGAGTAAATGCTTTCAAAACAACTCAAACGATATACTTAGCAATTGTAATATCCAACTAATGCAAGAACTTCAATATAATCCATATAAATTAAAGAAAGTTTTTTTTTTATATAAAAATTAAATGCAACTTAAATCTTCAGCGTAGCCAACACATATCAACAAGCCTATTATGAAAGTTTGTATCTAAAACATAGCTTCATATATATACTCTTGAGAGACTATCATAAACTACCCATATTAATATTATGAGGTAGCTTCCCTACAAAATCAGCATACCACAGTATAGACCTTTCGAAAGCTAGCTAAATGCGAACACTGGGTTCTCTAGCCATGGCTAAAAGCGTTGGGGTTTCTTACACGAGCTTTTACTCAGTAGTGCAACTCAAATACTAGAAAGACAAGCCATTACCTTTCACGGATAGCACGAACAGATGGATTCAAGGGCATAGAGGCTAGAGCAATGAGTCAACTTGGCCACTGTATGCATCTATATGAAAATAGCACTCAAGCAAGCACACATGCTATACAAACATCTCAGATTAAAAAAAAAAAAAAAAATTTCTTATGCAGAGCACTCAAAGAAATTTCTAATGCATAGCACATAAGCACATAAGGCTTCGTTCCATATTTTTCTAGTACAAGGCAACAAGCTCTGTTTTACTAAGAGAAAATATCGCCATATTAAAGTTTTTTCTTTATCAAGAAACAAAAATGGCAACACATCAAAATATCACACACAACACACATTTATCCACCAGATTAAGAATCTCTAACCTAGTCACATGGTGCTATCGAATTATCCTCACAATAGTGCAAATACTCTGCCTGACGTAGCCCAACAACCATCCGTCACCAATGCGTTGTCAGCGTCTAGAATACAAGACTTAGAAATGCCTAGGAAAGACGACCTCTTCCATTCCTTCTCTTTGTTGTTATATAGTGGAGCTTATATGTTATTCAGGTGACACCTCCCAATTTTGTTATGCCAGATGATTATTCTTAATACAACCAGGTGGTAGTTTTTTATAACATCCACGTGGAGGTGATCAATCACATTGGTTGGTCTTTTATTATAATTTCCTCCTAATCGTCTATTCATATGTGTTTTTTTTAACTTTTGGTATTTCAAAATAATACTCCCTTAGACAAGTATTAGTTTATCATTATTATTATATATAATTTTTAATATAAACATTCATCTCCCGTGTGTATTTTCTTTTCCCTAAAAGCACATAGAGTTTTGGTTCACTATGGAATAAAGTATTTTTTTCCTAATGGAAGAAGCATTATGCATATCTATTTTATTTTACTTATATTATCTTATTATTATTATTTTTATTAAATATATATTATTTATTTATCCTATTATTTTATTTCTATTAATTTTATTATATTTATATATATATATTTATTTATTTTTTATTTGAACATTGACATTTTGAGCAAACAAGCAACATGCAAGAATTGTGGTAATGATCATATATAGAATGCAATCAGCATAGATGCACTAAATGCAACAACAGGCAAAATGATTATATGCAAATTTCTACGGTGGGCTTCCATGTACCCACGGGCCAAGGTGCACGAGGCACGACATCATATCCCACCTTACCTGACGCCTCCAACCTCTGTCTCCGTCAGGGGTGGGTGTCTTCTTCTGCCTCTACACGTAAACCTGTACTTGCATCACAAAACTTATCGCAGAATCACATTCTTCCAAATAAAATGATAACAAGTGGTGGGGATGTTACATACTCCCCCACTAGGAATTAACACAGTCCCTGTGTTAGTTAGAAAATACATATGCAGGTTTTCACAATATCTGATCATATACATTTATATAGCAAAAATTACATAATAATCATTACTATTGTATCAAATCTCAATATGTCAAACATATTCCAAAAATCATGTCTTAAACACAAAATAAAGTAATAGTAAATTGTCTTTTGGTTATCAATTTTCAAATAAGTATGGAAATTGGTTTCTCATGGCAATAACATCCTCCCAGGTGGCATTTTTCTCGGAGTAGTGATCCCACTGGACCCTACACTGCTCCACTAGTCCTTTTTCTCAGTTGTTTGGTTCTGAAACACAAAATTTTAACTGGTCGAACCTCAATGAGTTGCGGGTCCGACGTCTGCAAATGAGATACATCCAGGACATGAGATGGGTCAGCTATATATTTGCGAAGGAGGGACACATGGAAAACACTATGGATTTTTGACAAGTTTGGTGGCAAGGCAAGCTTGTAGGCAACATGACTGATTTTGGCAACAATGTCAAAAGGACCAACAAATCTAGGGCTTAATTTGGTGGATTTAATTGAACTTTTGGTTGGCTTGACTCTAAGGAAAACTTTGTCACCTACGACAAATTCTCGAGGTGTTCGTTTTAGGTCAGCATAACTCTTCTGACGATCAGTGGCTTCACGAAGTCGCTGGAGAATCTCTTTAAGTTGAATCTCCATTTGTTTAACAACATCAAGACCGATCACTTCTCGATCGTCCAAATTATCCCACGTTAATGGTGTCCTGCACCTACGCCCATATAGGGCCTCAAAAGGGGCCATGCCCAACGTGGTATGATAGTTGTTGTTATAAGCAAATTCCACCAGGAAGAGATAATCTTCCCATTTACTCTGGTGGTCCATACAATACATGCGTAGCATGTCTTCTAGCACTTGATTGACCCGCTCGGTCTGTCCATCCATCTCAGGATGATAAGCAGTGCTGATATTGAGCTTTGTTCCCCAAGCTCGGTGCAAAGCTT
This sequence comes from Wollemia nobilis, assembly GCA_028583015.1. Taxonomy (NCBI): domain Eukaryota; kingdom Viridiplantae; phylum Streptophyta; class Pinopsida; order Araucariales; family Araucariaceae; genus Wollemia; species Wollemia nobilis. The sequence continues at coordinate 4,178,364 of JAQPPZ010016717.1, forward strand.
ACCAAAACTCAGAAGTGAATCTTGAATCTCTATCCGAGATGATTATTTTGGGAAAACCATGCAATCTTACAATTTCTCATGCAAATTTTTGTGCTATAGCTAGTGCATCATCACGAACACTTCCTGGTATAAAATGTGCTACTTTGGTTAACTTATCCACTACCACAAATATTGCATCATGTTGAAATCATGTCTTGGGAAGGCCAACAATAAAATCCATAGATATCACTTGCCACTTCTGTTCTGGTACATCGAACAGATGCAACTTTCCACCAGGATGTTGATGCTCTGCTTTGACCTTCTGACATTCCAGGCATCTTGCTACAAATTGTACTACATATTTTTTCATCCCAGGCCAGAAGTAGTCTTTCTTTAGAGTTTCCCTCATCTTAATTACCCCTGGATGAGTAGAATATGGAGCATAATGAGCTTCCTGTAGGATAGTTCTTTTAAGTCCTTCATCATTGGGTACTACTACTCTATTTCAAAAATATACCAGATTTTTCTTGATACTATAATCTCCGTGTCGATTTGGTTCCTGCTCAACCTTATTACGACATTGTTTGCAAAACTCATCATTCTTCTGCATCTCCATGATCTGCTCCTTCAGCCCATACTGACATTTTGTAAGAGCTGCTATATGCCTTCTCCTACTGAGAGCATCTGCCAGTTTATTTTCTTTTCCTTTGATATATTCAATACCAAAGTCATATTCAACCAAAAACTCCATCCATCTTCATTGTCGGGCATTTAGCAGAGGTTGAGTAAAAATATATCTCAAACTCTGATGATCGGTTTTAAGTTCAAAGGGCTTTCCTAATAGATAATGCCTCCAAATTTTAAGAGCATGAACTACTATTGCTAGCTCTAAATCATGTGTAGCATAGTTTATCTCATGTTTCTTGAGTTTCCTGGACTCATATGCTACTACGACCTCATCTTGCATCAACACACCACCTAGTCCCTCCAATGAGGCATCGGTACATACCGTAAATGATTTGTTTGGATCAGGTATTTTTAGTATAGGTGCAGTTGTCAACTTTTCCTTAAGAATTCTGAAGGCTTCTTCACATTATGTTGTCCACCTAAATGCTTTCCCTTTTCTTTGTAGGTTGGTAATGGGAAATGCAACTTTTGAAAACCCCTTAACAAATCATCGATAATAACCAACCATCCCCATAAAACTTCTTACTTCTGATACATTGGTTGGGGTTGGCCAATCTATTATAGCCTCAATATTTTTAGGATCTACAACTATTCCTTCGACTGAAACAATGTGCCCCAAATATTGAACTTGTGATGTATAGAACTCACATTTGGATAACTTACCATATAATTGATTTTTCCTGAGAACTTCTAACACTATCCTCATGTGTTCATCATGTTCTTCTCTATTTTGAGAGTAAATCAAAATATCATCCAAAAATATTAGCACAAATCGGTCTAACTATTCTCGAAACACGTTGTTCATCAAGTTCATAAATGCAGTTGGAGCATTGGTTAACCCAAATGGTAATACCATGAACTCATAATGTCCATATCGAGTTCTAAAAGTAGTCTTATAGGTATCCTCTTCCCTGATTCTTAACTGATGGTATCCTGACCTAAGATCAATCTTAGAAAATATTGTAGCTCCCTTTAACTGATCAAACAGATCATCAATTTTGGGCAAAGGATACTTATTCTTAATAGTCATCTTGTTAAGCATCCTATAGTCAATGCATAATCTCAGGGATCCATCCTTCTTTTTGACAAATAGAACCGGTGCTCCCCATGGTGACACACTAGGTTTAATGTGCCCTTTTTCCAACAAATCTTGTAGTTGAGTTTTAAGTTCTTGCAACTCAAGTGGTGTCATACGATATGGGGTTCGGACTACTGGAGTTGCTCCTGGCATAAGCTCAATTGAAAAATCAAACTCCCTTTTTGGAGGTAGTCCAGGTAGATCTTTAGGAAAGACATCCCTAAATTCATTTAACACTGGGTATTGTTGAAATAATGTGGAACTTGAGTCAGTTTCCTCCTTTTTATTCAATTTAACCACATACAGTTTACATCCTTTCCTCAGAGCTCTTTTGACTTGCATGGCGGTCATCAAATGGGGCTCAAGAGATGTTCGATTGTAGTGGATACGGATTCACTGATTAGCATCATCCGTAAAGTCCAACCACCTTTCCTCAAAATTCAATAGGGCCTTATGGGCTTTTAGCCAATCTACTCCTAGGACTATGTCAAATGCATGCAAAGGAGCCACATACAGGTGCCAGTTGATTTTTCCCTGAGGTATTTCTATTTGTGGGTCAAATAGACATTGGTTGACTAAGTAAGTTTATCCCGAGCCATACTCGACTTGCCACCCTCTTGCCATAACCCCAGGTTTAATAGGTATATCCCTCAAAATACTATTTGAAATGAAACTATCTGTAGCACCACTATCAATTAAAATATGTACATCTCTTTTACCTAATTTTCCTTTAATAAAAAATGGAGTAGCTTACCTCGAAAGGTTAGGGTTACCTATGGCAGCAAAAATTTTGTGCGGTGCTTCCTCAGTGGGATTCCTATGATCCGCTCTATTTGGTCATTGTCTGGAAAAATGGTCTAGTGCCCCACACGCAAAGCATGCATTTGGTCCATCATTCTTTTGTTTATCACTTTCCTTATTTTGATTGCCATTTTTACCCTATTCCCTATTGTTGTTTTTCTTCTCCTAAAAATTCCTTCGATCTGGCTGCCCTCTGTGCCCCTGGTATTTACCCTTGTTTCTATTATCATTTCTATTATGCCCTCCATATCTAAATTTTTGTACTGATATTTACCTCTATTTTGCTTGGGATATCTCCTTTTCCTTGAATTATCTCTTTCAACTTGTTGATAGTAAGCCTTTACCTCCTTCTGGCTTGATTCCTCATATCGAGCAACATCATAGGCAATTGTTAGTGTTTGAGGTACTTTTCTTCCCATTGGTTGGCTATATTTTGGGTGCAACCCCATAACAAACTTATGGGCTTTGAACCTTTCCTGCCCATCAAATTTTGGAGCATACTTAAGAAGTTGCACAAACCTCTGGTAATATTCAATTACCGTCATATTGCCTTGTCGTAAGTTGGTGAACTCGCCATGTTTCTCAATATAAAATTGTTCAATAAGGAAGCGATCTTTGAATTCTCTTTCAAATTCTTCCCATGGTATATATGTCGCTTCCTTCTGAGTAATTTTCTTGTATGTGGTCCACCAATCTCTTGCAGGACCCTCTAAATGTGCTACTGCCCAAGTAGTTTTAGATTCAGAGCAAAGGGGTTGAATTGCAAAATACCCCTCGACTTCACTCAGCCAATTAATGGTGGTTTCGCCATCACCTCTTCCATAAAATTTAGAGATATCCAACTTCTTTATTTCCTTTTTCAACTCATCACCCACCTTCCTCCTCGAGGAACCCTCTGGAAACTCACTTATATTTTTAGTTTCCTTTCTCTTAGTCAAATTTTCAATGACTTTCTATTGTTGGGTGATTAGTTCCTATTGTTGGGCCATATGTGCCCTTTGTTGATCCATATGCTCACTCATTTGAGCTTTCTAGATTTCCATTTGCTCACGTTGTTGGTTCAGTTGCTCTTGCATCAACTGAATCATTCGAGCCATATTCTCATCATTTTGCGTAGCTCTTGTAGCTACCGGCTCCTTTTCTTTCCTGACCACTCATCGTGGTACTTCAGCAGCTTGCACCCTTTCAGACTCCTTCATGAGTCATCTTGGTCCCTTCCTTGGAACCTCTGCAATCTCCTCTTGCAGATTCACACTGGTCCTCCACGAGGTACCTGCCATGCCTGGCATCAAAAGAGTTATGTCAGAACAACTATTCATGTTATTAGCCAAGGTTTCACAACCTAGGCTCTGATACCAACTGTCACAACCCAGGTCTACTCACCGGTTGTCAAATACGCCTAAATAAAAATTTTGGTGAGAGCATACACATATTTTTTAGTTTACCCAACTTTTTGTTAGTATTTGGCATAAATTTTTCACACTTCAAGACTAATCACCACTGTAGCTGGTGTCTTAAGTGCTCAGGACCGGCCAACTTCCCGCAAGGGTTTGCCATTTAGGATCTTAACTCCTTTCTCAAGTATTTCCTAGATCCTAGCGAGGGGTTGTCCTTTTAGGGCCCATAACACCTGAAAGGGTGAACACTGTAATCCCCTATCCAAAGCACGAGGATTCACAATCCTTCTTTCTTCACCCATGATGGTCCTCTGACCAAATGCTTTGGAACCAGCGTTATTATGCCAGTGCTAGTCATTGACCTTTAGCTAAGGTTTGACTAGAGTCTACCATCACATGGCCAATGGACTAGGTGATCAAGATCCTTCTTCGGTTGACGGTAATGCTGCCCATACCATCTACCGTTGGACCTTCCAACTGCATGATCAGCTCTCTAATCATGCCTCATGTTGGCTATTATCCAACTATAACAGCTTAGTGAGCACCCCCACTTACTAACCGACTGTTATCCTAGAGCGATGTCCCATACCACCATCCATTACTCTCAACAGTGTAAGATATCTATCTTTAAATAGTTGGAGAAACGGATAACATCACTCTATGCTAGTCGCCATTGTGGCTAACGGAGTTGGGTATGTAGCCCTGCTTCGCATTATAATTTCATAGCCCTTACTTGGCTTTAAAAGAGTTGAATAAATTTACTCTCATATGATAGAAATTTAAATATTACTCAACTCACATAACCCACTAACAAACCCTTGGAACTCTTTTTATTATGGATTCAGGCAATCAAATAGCAGAGTTGATTTCTATATAATATTTAAGAAAATGTCCATGGTTAACCATATTTTTTCTTTCCATACATAAATAGAACTATTTTCTAATATTTAAAATAAATAATAAGCTTTAAAATATTAACTAAATATTTCACAACAGAATTACTAATTAATGACTTGTAAAATGAATCGTTTACAAGGTAAAACTGCCCATGCTAGATCTATACTCTAAATTATTATTATTTACATAATCTTAAACCAAAGGACATATAAAAATTAGAATATAACAATTTAAAATCTAACTATAGACACCTAAAATGCATCATGTCGATGGCGACTACTCATATGGGACATGCTACAAGACCATATGGAAGATCTTGGATAGACTCCAAGATAGAGCAGTGGTTTTAACCACTCAATTTGGGCTCCTTGGCCTAATCAGCTCAAACCGCTATTGAGACCTACGGTCTATAGTCTGAACCACTGCTGACACCCATGGTTCATAGTCTAGGCCGCAGTTGTCACCTATGGTCTAGAACTAAAGTTCAGTTGGCCTTCATCTGAGCCAAATCGGTTTGAACAACCATTTGTTCTAGAAGAAGGTAGTTGAAGGATGGAATATTCTAGAGGCTTCCAATCCAACTATCCCAACCACCTCTTCTTGATCTTGGCTTCTCCATGAAGCCACCCCTAGCCCTTGGGTAATCCTATAAGTACCCCTTCAAATTAGGGCAAAAGATATAGTGCATTGTGATAGCGAAGCCCTGTCGGATTGTAGACTCACTTGAGTGTACTGAGAGAGTTTTGTTGCCATTCATTTTCCAATTCATCAAGCATCATGTCAATTTGTGCCATGGATGCCCTAAGGAGCTAGAACACCAAGAAACACAAATTCGGGCAAACGGAGGCCCAATTGTGCAATTCAACCGCCAAACCAGTCAAAGGACATCAAGGCGACCCTTGACCATCAATTTGACAAGGAGGATCAAGCCCACAACCTTGGATTTGGAGGGAAAAACTACTTTATTTCCCACCGTGGCTGACAGCCATGGTGTACAGTGCAGACCACTCATTTGAGCCGTGGTTTGCAATCGGTGAAAGATCTCCTTACTATTATTTTTGCATTGTATTTCACTAGGTTAGATTAAGCATCTTAGTGGTTTATTTAACATTTTAGAGACTCTAACTGATAGAATTAGGGTTTTCATCAAGTTTACTTCATTATGGCAAATAGGACATAATTAGCTCATTTTCATGTTATCATGCTTCATTTCATGTAATCAATCCACTAGATAGATAGTTGTACTTTCTAGTTATATGTTTCAATTAATATTTTCAAGTATTGCATAGGCTTAACATGCTTTATTCGTTTTCTTGATTTTATTAGTGTTATGGCATCTTTATGTTCATATTCCTTAAAGGGCCTCATCATGAGAGGTTGCCTATGCTTTTAATGCTTTTATGTTGTTTATTGACCGTAGGAAGTAGATTCAAAGGAGATTCAACCATCCAATTCCTTCCTCAACGTAGAGAAGAGGGTCAACTCCACCCTAGAGCAGTTCGTGTCACCCCGAAGGGCCTAAAACTCACATTTACCCTTGAGAGGGAACATTGCTTTTCCTATTGTAATAAGAGTATCAAAATGGTATCCCTAAGAGGGACGTAATTGTAAATGGAATTGGCTTCTTTATAATGGAATAAAAGTGTTTTTCTTCTTCCCATTTGTTGTCAATTTTGCATGCATCTATTTTGTTTCTCTTATTTCATTTTACGTAGTAGGAAGCATAGGTGTGAGGCCATTTTTGTGGTCATAGTAGGCGATCACGGTGGAACTCCACATTTTTAGCCTCTGATTTTTGACCTTTTTGTGTTTTTGGATATCAGGTGCAAACCGCGGTTGATAGTTGCGGTCTCATTGTTGGCCCATGGCTTCAAGATGCGGTCTACAGTAGCAACCACGCGACAGAGCTATGGTTTATAGTAGACATAGCAGACAATAGGGATTCAAAGCTTTATCATATGAGGATCAGAGGTAGGTCCCATTTTTAACCCTTGTTTCTATTTTTACTACCTGTGTTTTTCCAGTTTGCGTGAAAAGGAGATTTAATTAGGACACATAAAAAGAAAAGGAAAATGGATTAGGTCCTAGGGTTTCAATTCTTTTTATATTTTAGCTAGGCACTGCTAGGAACAATGGACCTCTGAGTGTAGTCCGCCCTAGAATCCAGCGTGCTAGATTAAATTGTGTGTTGGTTTGCATGTCTAAGGCCCAATCAGTGGCCATTTACATCGTAAAGTGCATTGTCAAAAAGAGCATGTAGGATGTAGCTTGCATTTTTTAAATTTGAAAAGTTCTTTCGCTGCATACCACGTAGGAAATGAGCATGAATGTTGTATGATGCATTTTCTTTTCATGCAACAATTAAAATGAACCACACACACCACGTTTCAATTAAACGCTAGTGAGTTGGGAGTGACATCCAACCACTAGTAGGGTTTCAACGACGGTGGAGGTGATTTCCATCCGTTGGCCCAAATCCCATGTACCTATTGTTCTAGACCAATACCGGATCCAAGAACCTTTCATAGCCTAGAAAATTTGCATGTACTTCTCTTCGGAGGGTATGACGCTGACTAGGTGAAAATGGGTGAGGATCTGGGAGGACATGTGCTCCCTGACCGTGTGTGGGCTTCATTACCACACATTATAGGTTGGATTACGTGGCCTGGAGTTCATAGCCAGGTTGTCAAGCTATGAGTATACAGGTGAAAGCCAATTAAAAACTGATAATATCATCCAACAAGCTTTCAAACATGATAAGAGTTACTTTACTGATACAACAAACTTGAAAACACATCAAACAGTTTAGGGCTCACTTTTAAAATGTAAAGGAGATAATCACATTGTGTACATTGTATGCTTCTTTATTGCTTAATTCATCAAGATAAGGCCTTCCTTGAGGCCAAAATTTTTAGTAAGAGAGGTTTCCTCTCAAGACTTGTGTAGTTGGCACATCATGACAACTAGGCATAGTCAAGCTCAATCACGAGCTAATGACTCAGAATATGCATGGAGAGGCCCTCAATGCCTCCGATATTCCCCTGAGGATATTTTAGATCTCGCACGTCTCCTTGCTAGGCATCATACACATCATTCACCTAAGGATCTAATCCTCCCAGTGACAACATTCTGATAGTCATCGTGAGCCCCCTTCATCACGCAGGGGGTCCACCCATACAGGCCATAGGGTTTCTTCACACATAGAGAGAACCCATGTCACTAGGTCTCCCCCTAGTGAGATAGAGAGTTGTGGATCTTACTCCACGAGTCGGTCATATAGGAAACCTGAGTCTCATACAGTCCATAGGGGGCGACTACTCCAAAGTCAATTGGAGGAAGCACGCATTGAGTGGGAACGCCTAGAGTGTGAGTACTCAGAAGAGAAGAGATCACATCAACAAAGGTTGGATGGGCTCCAACAACGTGAAGGGAGGATTTACCAACAAAAATTATGTGAAGAACAATCATGTGAGGTAACTCCTAAAAAGAAGCTCATACCTAGAGTGCTTAGGCAACAAGTCAACGTGATGCACCCTATGCATCGTCAAGAGTTACCTCTTAAGCAAGTAGATAGCCATTCTCTTAGATAGATAGACATACCATCGGCTATTGGTAAGCAACAAAAAGATATGCTTAAGGATCCCATGTTCAAGCATGAGGTTGAGAGTAGTCAAGTCAGACAGGTGAGCAATGTCAATGCTCAAAAGTTCTCACTATCCTTGATGCATATACAGTCTATTTCACCGTATAAGGAACCTGTGATTACTTTTCATAAACAAGAATTCAAACCTGTCCTTGTCAAGGAATCTGATCCTCCACTACACATCATAGCGAGGATAAATCAGATTGCGTATAAGCGAGTGTTGGTTGATACAGGATCGTCCATCAATATTATCACCACCTCTACATTCAAACATCTCAAAATTCCACCTTCCCACATCAAGGCATCGACTTTCATGCTACAAGATTTTAATGATGTGGAATCCCCTACAATAGGCATAATAGTCCTCCCCATCGAGGTGGGACAAAATATTATTTCTACATTGTGCTACATTTTAGAGGGTTCAAGACAGTATAACCTGCTGCTTGGAAGGTCATGGATAAGAGCCATGGAGTGTGTACCATCCATAGTGCATCAGTGCATTAAGTACACCCATGCAAATGAAGTCCATGTGGTTGAGGTGGACCCAGATCCTTTCAAGTATTACAAACCGAGGGATCATCCATAGGAACCTAGTGGGGCACCTACGCATTCGAAAACTAAACATGATGAGTCTATCCAAAGTTTGGATGCAACCTTGCAGACTATTGTGGAGTTACCGTCACCACCACTATCACTTGTGGAGTCACCTATGACTCCTTCATCTTTGGCCTTTCCTAGAAGGGAAGGACTGATGAACCCCATCACAGAGATGCTCACAACTACCTTGGATGTGTCATTAGATGACCCTCATACTCCTATCGAGGGGGAAGTACCTAGCATGGTCATGGATGCACCCGAGTGTATCATACCCTCATCATCCATCATGTCACAAGGTAGACCTCATGAGGATGATGGTGAATATATAGAGCATATGGAGGCAGACACCATGATGTCACCCATCATGGAGACCATTGAGGATTTAGGTCAGCTCCTTGTCGAGTCTCTACCTATTGATCCTATCCTTGATGCATCGTTTGAGCATGAGGAAGAGTCAATTGTTGCAATTGAGATGCTACAACCCCAACAGGTTGATGAGTCACCTACAACTCATGCAATTGTGGAGTCATCTTCTCATGAGTTTGTGGGAATGGTTGACATTAGGTCAGAGGATCGAGTGACTCTAGAGAAAATAAAGCAAGAGATGGGGCAATCAAACATTGCTTCCACATCAAAGGGGTCTGAACCTTTAAAATTAGTCACTCTTGACTCATTTCTTGTGCCACCTTCTCAAGGACAAGAGCAAGTGTGTACCCCATATCAGGTTAGGGGTACTAAATCTGACATAGTTCAATTCTTTCAAGTCGAACAACAACATGAACTGAGTCATGCGCATGAGCATGTGGATAGCACTGACGAAGTGTATCATCAAGAAGCGTCCGCATCAACCCAAATGAAGGAAATAGGTGATTTACAATTACCTAATGGATCTCTAGCATCCACTTTTTTGTTTCCTTCAATAGACAAAGGTATTTCAAATCAGTCATTGGAAATACATATGAACTCTTTGTCAGTCTTGCGAGCCATTCTAAGTCATCTAGAACAAATGGAACATCGAATGGATGAGCAAGATAAGGCGTTGCATTTTATCATGCACCATCTTGGAAAATTGGGATCACAAAAGCATCCCTTGTTTGAGGACGAACCACTTCCTATGCAAGTATAGGAAAAACCTCAGCAAAAGCGAGAGCCCATGCGGCCAACCCAACCATTGGGTCCTCAAAGAAAACCAATGTGGGTCGAGCACCCAAAATAGTCGCAGCGCATTTGGACTCCTTTAAAAGAGTCTATGTCTGACATCTTTCAGAAGTATGCAAGAGGCTAAGGTCATCACCTTGCCTGATATCATCCCTTTAGACCCAAATAGAGCTAAACCTATGGGTTACAGGGAGCATCACTATTGTCTCTATCATCGAATAGAGGGTCATGGCATTCGAGATTGTCATGAATTCAAGAGTGTGGTGCAAAATATTATAGATAGGGGGGTTTATCATGTAGATGGTTCTCTTATAGTGCCCCAACATGCTGAAGTGGAGGTCACACCTCCTCATGTGCGACCCCAAGGTCGTCAGTCGCCTCATAGGCCCAATAAGCCAGTGCAACGAATAGTTTCATTTCAGATGACTATTCTAACTTTGTTCCAAAAGTTACATGAGGTAAAGGCATTCGTATTTCCTGAAGTCAAGCAAAGGGCATCCAATATTGGGTCACCTGATGAGAGCCCCTTTTGTGTGTATCATCGAGCGCATGGACATGATATTCGGGATTGTCGATCATTTAAGAGGGTCATCCAAGACCTAGTAGAATGAGACACGATCCACGAGGATGGTTCACTCGTTCAACCCCACCAAGATATAGGCACTCCATTGAGGTTCATTCCTCATTTGGGAGAGTTGATTTCTGTCACTCTTCCTAAACAAGTTGATTACATTTCAGTGAATAGCATGCACGTTGGGGGTCTCCAAGGTAGCATACCTTCCCCACCATCCATGCCAAATTCGATAAGGCAAAGCGAGGGGTCTAGAGGTATCGCACCTCCCTCACTATCATCAAGTGGCACATACATTGGGGGTACATAGGGTAGCATACCCTCCCCAAAAGGCTCCAAGGGTTGCCTGAACCGCTTGGTCATGTCAGTCAAAGGCCCCAAGGGTTTTCTCAAAACCACTTGTTCATCCCAAAAGGCTCCAAAGTTATTTCCAAACCTTTGATCAACCCCAAAAGGCTCCAAGGGTTCCTAAAACCACTTGGTCATGTCATTCAAAGGCCCCAAGGGTTTGCTCAAAACTGCTCGATCATCCCAAAAGGCTCCAAAGGTATTTCCAAACCTTTGGTCAACCCCAAAAGGCTCCAAGGATTCCTAAGAACTACTTGGTCATCCCTAAAAGCTCCAAAGGTGCTCATAATCCCTTTGGTCAACCAAAATCCCCATGGATTTTCTAAAAAATCCTTGGTCAATTTAAAAGGCTCCAAGGGCATGTACTCGCCGTTTGGTCAAATATAAAGGCTCAAAATCCATAAAAATTAAAAAAGCAATAAAATCCAAAAAATAAATAGTAAAGCATAAAATCCAAAAATATTTGCATTTTATTTGCATCATTGCATTGCATGTTCCACATGCATTTCACTTCATCACATTGCATGTAGGTATTCTTCATCTGTTGCATTCTATAGTAGAATGGATTGTGTTTGTCAGTCTTACAAATGGCACCACGTTTGTGTTTCAATCATGCACCTCTGCATTTATCACAATCCATCATTCATGTGAGTAATTGTTTTTTTCAACACAACCCATTTTGTTGCTATGAAGAATATACTAGGGTTTTTCGATCATTCAACCATACCTAGAGGTCTTCTCAAGAGTTGATAGAAAGCTTGCTTTGCTTTTGTAGATGAGGTCTAGTTAGTATAGCCCTTAGCATATCATAATCCTATCACTAATCAAAAAATTAAATAATCCTAATAAGGACTAGGGGAAGATGAAAGCCACGAAGCAGTACCAGGTATCCTGAGGTGAAAAGAGTTATTCTTGCTTATCCCCATGTGCGGACGATATGGAAAATGTTGGCAATTGGCAAAAGGACAAGTTCATTCCCTACCCATAATCCCTTGCTTACGTTAAAATGAGCAATATCCTAGAGTGATATCCCACATCAATCCTCAATATTTATACCCCCGATCGATATCATAGATCGACATCCCATATTGATATCCCATTTTGATATCATAAGATCGATATCCTAGAAATAGTTTCCCAAAGTAAAATCCCCAAAGGAAGTTTCTGAAGAAAATTATCAAATGTCAATTCCAGAAAGTCAATTCAAATGAAGACAAATTGTACAAAGGAAGTTAAATCAGTATCAAATCCCTTGCTCAAAAAAAAAAAAAAACTACAAAATAAACAGTGATTCTTATCAACAAACATATAAAAATTAGAAGATAACAATTTAAAATATAACCTACTTACGTTTCTTCAAATTAAAATTAATAACCACTTAACCTAAGATAATTTAATATTTCTTTAAACTAATAGTAACTTAAGAAAAAGAACATAAACTTTTTATTACATCTACTAAGGAGACATTCCAGAATATTAAAGCTTAAATTAAGAATTCCTATACTAAAAATATTGAAAGCTCAGACTGTCCTATCTTATATCAGATTAATCTTTTTCAAACACATATTAAGGCAAGTTGCATCATATGAGGAGACTTTCATAATGAAATTTTTCCTCTTAATTAGAGAGACAATTCCTCTCTTTGGCAATCTTAGTCTTCAGACTGTGTATTCATCTCTCAGTGGTTTGTTTAACTAATCTCGGTGAAGTCGTCACAACCAAAGCTGATAACACATGTGTTTCCAATATGAACGCTTTTATGGGAAGGAGAAGCTATGTTTGTTTATATTTTTTTTTTAAGTTTGACCATCGAAATTTATTATATTGCCCTTTACGATGTCAAAATAGTTTTACATCACCATTACGGCATCAGACGTTTTGCTATCAAAAACCAAGTTATATAGCCAACTCTTTTCCTTTAAATAACAAGAGTAAATGCTTTCAAAACAACTCAAACGATATACTCAGCAATTGTAATATCCAACTAATGCAGGAACTTCAATATAATCCATATAAATTAAAGAAAGGTTTTTTTATAAAAATTAAATGCAACTTAAATATTCAACGTAGCCTACACATATCAACAAGCTTGTTATAACAGTTTGTATCTAAAACATAGCTTCACATATCTGCTCTTGAGAGACTATCATAAACTACCCATATTAATATTATGAGGTAGCTTCCTTACAAAATCAGCATGTCATAGTATAGATCTTTCGAAAGCTAGCTAAATATGAACACTGGGTTCTCTGGCCACAACTAAAAGTGTCGGGGTTTCTTACATGAGCTTTCACTCAGCAGTGCAGCTCAAAGACTAGAAAGACACACCATTACCTTCCATGGGTAGCACGAACAGATGGAGACAAGGTCATAGAGGCTAGAGCAATGGGTCAGCTTGGCCACTGTATGCATCTATATGAAAACAACACTCAAGCAATCACACATGCTATACAAACATCTCAGATTTAAAAAAAACTTTCTTATGCATAGCACTCAAAGAACTTTCTAATGCATAGCACATAACCACAGAAGGCTTCATTCCATATGTTTCTAGTACAAGGTAGCAAGCTCTGTTTTACTAAGATAAAATATCGTCATATTAAATTTTTTTTCTTTATTAAGAAACATCAATGGCAACACATCAAAATATCACACACAACACACATTTATCCACTAGATTAAGCATCTCTAACCTGGTCATGCGCTGCTATCAAATTATCCTTACAATAATGCAAATACTCTGCCTGACGCAACCCAACAATCGTCTGTCACCAATGCGTTGTCAGTATCTAGAATAAAAGACTTCAAAATTCCTATGAAAGATGACCTCTTCCATTCCTTCTCTTCCTTGTTATATAGTGGAGATTATATGTTATTCAGGTGACACCTCCCAATTTTGTTATGCCAGATGATTATTCTTAATACAACCAGGTGGTAGTTTTTTATAACATCCACGTGGAGGTGATCAATCACATTGGTTGGTCTTTTATTATAATTTCCTCCTAATCATCTATTCATATGTGTTTTTTTTAACTTTTGGTATTTCAAAATAATCCTCCCTTAGAAAAGTATTAGTATTTCATTATTCTTTTATATTTTTTTAATATAAACATTTATCTCTCGTGTGTATTTACTTTTCCCTAAAAGCACATAAAGTTTTGGTTCACTATGGAATAAAGTCTTTTTCCTTAATGTAAGAAGCATTATGCATTATCTATTTTATTTTACTTATATTATTTTTATTAAATATATATTATTTACTTATCCTATTATTTTATTTCTATTATTTTTATTATTTAATTATTATTATTGCTATTATTTTTTAATTTGAACATTGGTATTTTAAGCAGCAATAAGCAACATGCAAGAATTGTGGTAATGATCTTGTATGAAATGTAGTCACATAGATGCACTAAATGCAACAACAAGCAGAATGATATATGCAAGTTTCTACGATGGGCTTCCATGTACCCACGGGCCAAGGTGCACGAAGCACGACATCATATCCTACCTTACCTAACGCCTCCAAGCTCTGTCTCTGTCAGGGATGGGTGCTCTTTTCTGCCTCTACATGTGAACCTGTACCTACATTACAAAAATTAATGCAAAATCATATTCTTCCAAATAAAATAATATCAAGCGACGGGGATGTTACATTGTGAGTTTGACTACGGCAAAAGCAACTTGGTCATATTAAGGAATTTCAGCATAAGCAAACCAAGTTTACATATCTAAAATCCATGTAGACAAGACATCAGGATCCCTTGATCCATCATATAATTTGACCTCACATTTAGCTTTGTTGGTATGATTGTGATGAATTTTGATATCACCAAGAGTCAATTGCACAACAATATATTTTACCTTATCTACCAAAATTTCTACTACAACAGTAAGGTTTTCCATGTTTGATTTGAGGTCATTAGCCATGTGCTTACGTGTATATGCTAGACTAGGAGGATTACAAAAATGGTTGCAAGAACTATATAGGCTTTAGGAATAATTTACAATTTTCCTAATGCACAATTTGCCTAGATGCCACAAAATTTTACCTTTCAATTTACAAAATGGGGCTAATTTAAGTGCTTTTACAAAATTGCAATAATTTGTAATTACAAAATAGTACTAAAAACAATTAGCCCTTCAAAATGCAAAAATCAGCTTTGGAGGCAAAAATAAAATGACTTTAAGGCGAAAAAAATGGAAAATTCACCTTTGGCGCCCAAAAATTTGAATTCGAACCCTTCACCGGTCAGTTTTGGTGATAAATTTTGAAAAGGTTTTGCGGCAAAAATTTGTTTTTAGGGCATGGTCAACTACCCGTCGATCAACTGCAGAGCATCAATTGGGTCGGTCAACTACCCCAAAACGTCACAGTGATCAAATTGCGTAGTAAATACCGAGTGTCTCAGCAACCTAAGTGTCCCAATGATGTGAGGCTACCCTACCTCTAGGCCACATGTGAACGCGGTTGAGCATGACCACTACAAGGTGGTAACCTCAGTATATGAATGTGAGGGCTTTTAAAGAGCCAAAATTCCTCCATGTTGCATATGTGGGATTATTTCCCACAAAACAAAACAAGACCGTGCACTATTTTTCCCCATCATCGTCGGAGTGAAACTTACCTACCAAAACCCTCATCCCTCATTGAAAAAAATATCTCATCGTCGAAAACCCTTCTATGTGCAACTAAAAATGATGTCTACCACAATGTGTTGCCACGTGGTGGACCGTGATTAGGGTTTGTGTTTGTGCATTTTTATTGGTGGAAACAACCTTAGGTTTGATGTAATTTTCCTTCTTTTTCACCTAAGATGGAAACCACCTGCATCAAATAATTTTTATGATCCGTCTGTTCACCACCTTCATTTGTAGTAAGAGACCTATAATATTTGCAATCCCTCTGAATTGCTAGATTTCATCTACGGGTTGCGTTTCGTCAAGCCAATCAAGCTTACGATTTGGATGTCATGTACCTGGAGTAGTGTGTGCTTCGTTGAAGATGGGAGTAGAGCACTGAGGAGAGCACCTCCCTATACTATGTAGAAGTGTTGGGGTGGGAGAATCTTTGTCTGGGTGGCGATGGCAGAATGGGAGATGGTGACACGTCTCGATCAAACAATGGCTATAATTATATGATCACCTTTGTTCACCTACAATGGTAGTGCTTCTAGAACTCCACTAGGCCACTATGCAGAGGCATCACCACATCTTGATAAATAATGGACGGGTCATAGTTAATGATGGAGGGTCGATCATCAAAAAAAATATAGTTATATCACGGAGGTGGCCGGTGTCAGAAAGGGTGGCCAGTCGTTGGAATCGGAGATCGGTCAACTCATCTGTAAGGTCGTTAGTTAGTGTAAGTGAAACTACTGAGTGAAATTGCTAGTCCTAAATTGGGCATTACATGATCTAAATAGGTGAGAAGCCTAATAATATTAATAGTTACAATAATATTTAATTTTTATATTGCATTCTTGGAGTAAAATAGTCCAAGAATCGTCCTATTTTCATGCAAACAGGCTATTAACTCAACTCTACTCTCCTTGAAGAAAAAATATCTTGCTCTAATTGGGTTTCAAATCACCTTTAGCAACCATTTCAGCAATATGGTGCTCTCTCGACAATAAGTTTCAATGATTCTCTTGGCCCAAAAATTGGCCTCAAAACTGGTGCAAATGCCCCTCAAATATATTGATCTCTATGATCTTCAAAACATATATTTAATTTCTCTAGCAAGAAATTCTTCTTTCCCACACAAGGCAAGTCTGGTTACCCTCTGGTTTTTGCTAGGGTTATTCAATGCATGGGTAAATTCTACCCTCTACCACCTCTTGAGCTTCACAAAATGATTTTGTGGTTGGCCTTAAGCCAATTTCACACAAGCACCTCCCTAGAATCTGATGTACTAGTTGCAAAACCCAACTAGACACCTAATAATGAAGTGGTGACTTTGTCCTCACAAAAAATTATCCTTCGGCTCTGATTACCACTAATATGGAACTCAAACATGAAGTTGGTTTATTCATGAGTGTAATAAAATATATAGGCTTATAATAGGAATAGGTTAAGTGGTTGCAACAATTTACCAAACATGGCCAACCACTTAACTAACAGATAACAATTTGCTAAACAAGGATGCAACTAACTGCTAGATGACAAAGGACAACTCTAATAGTCTAACTAAACATCCAACAACTAAACAACATATTTCTAACATGGGCATACTATACCTCATGTGAATACAAAGTGCAAGAAATAGGAAATAATAATAAAATAATAACTTAGGCTTATAATTAATCCTAAGGTACAATCATATCCTCAACATTATATGTCCTTGTATATTATGCCAAAATCAATAGAAAATAATGTAATCTATACTATGCGGTCCTTTTATGGTCATGTTTACATGATAAAAGAAAATTTTCTTTGCTGAAATGGAGCAAGGTGTGTGATGATAAAACTAGAGGATGTCTTGGTTTAAGAGTTCTTATAGATGCAAACTTAGCTCTTAGGGGAAAATTAAAATGGGATATTGTACAAAGGGAGTCCAAGACAAAGGAAAAAATTATTCTAAGTAAATATGTTTTGTTTTTTTTGGGGGGAGGGAATTTATTCAGAATATAAAATAATACATTCCATAAGGATTTCCAAGTGATCCAAGCCAAAAAATTATACAAAATACAATAAATCCACCAAAGAAATCCATGGATAATTCTGACAACTTCAACAGGACACAAGAACCCATGACAATCAGGTTTCTCCACCTTAAAATTATCTTTTCTGGTCCTCATGAGTTAAATTATTTTGTAGTTTGGATTTCTCCTAATCAAGATCATTCCAGATATCAGCTTTCCAGTAAGGGAATCCTTCAGAATCCCACTTCGCCAAACAATCAGCCACTCTATTCTGTTCTCTTGGGATATGAACAAAAGATATTTTAACAAAATTCCTACCCAAGCTCAAAATCTGTTTCACCATTCTAGCCATAAACTAGGAGGCATACTAAAATGCTTATTATTCATAAGATACACCACTATCATGGAATAATATTCACAAATAACCCTTCTTCATCCCAAATAAAAAGTTATTTTCAATGCATGGAGAATTACCAACACTTCCATATGATTATTCGAGTGAATTCCCTTGTACATAGAGAAAAAGAGGTGCGCCACACCCTCACTATCACGACCAAATCCTCCTATACCAACACTACCTGGGTTACCCCTCGAAGAACCATTCATGTATATTTTGATAACACCCCTAGGGGGACTTCATTTCTTAGCTCTATTGACCGTCAACAAACTAATCCCCCTAATAGGGCCTCTATTTGTAGCTGGTGATGATAAAAAAATCTCCAATCTATTGATAATCTACCAATCAGAGGAAGTAAGAGGAGAACTCTAAACACACTTGGCTTCAATAGTCTCCTTAACCATCCTTTTGACTCTGAGCCATACCTGTAATGCTCCAAGTTGACATCCTTAAAAAAAAATTTGGTTGCGTTCCAACCAAATCTACCAAAAGATGAAGGAAGGACCAAAATCCTAGGCAGTTTGAAGACATGAAGCAGAGGTAGGGGGTCTACCCAAGCTTTCCCAAAACTCAAAAACAAAAGTAGCATGGATGATGGACCTTTTCTAGATCTACCACCACAAGTTCTAGACCTCTAGGGAATATGAGCATTGGAAGAAAATATGGGGAATGGTTTCCTCATTCTTTCCACAAAGAAAACATAGTGAAGGACCTTGAAAACCTTTTTTTATAATATTATTCCAAGTTAAACAGTTATTCTAACACAGAAGCCAAAGAAAAAAATTACATTTGGGCCAACCAAACTTATTTCAAATCTTCTTCCACCAGGGGGACACAATATCCTCTCTTCTCTGCATAATAAAGGTTTAATAACCCAGAGAAATAGTGTATTTTCCTTTTGAATTATGGCCCTAAGCAATAATATCAGTCTTCAATAGAACAGCACGGTCTCTCAGCTAATTTAGAATCTAGAGTGTCACAATCCTCAGGACATCCACCCTCTGGCTAGCCCTACGAATCCCACCAACAATGAGTAAAAGAACTGCCAAGAGGAATTTGTTGCTTGAAGCTAGCCACCTTAGACCAGCTCGCATCAAAAAAATATCCCAAAGAAGATGAAGGTGGGGGAAATAAGAAAGGATAGGAGGATGATTATCCCAAGAATATTCCCAAAATAAGGTATTTTTTCCCTTATTAACAATCCAAAAGAGACCCTGCTTAATAAGCATGGCACCTTTTTTTAGAGTGTCCCAAACAATGGAACCTTTCCCTCTTAGCTCCAATATCAGAATCTCATTAGCCGAAGCACCACCAAATATTTGAGGCTAAGAATTTTAGCCCAAAGTTGATTAGGATTACTGCACCACCTCTAATAGATTAGCAGCCAAAGCGAGACTATCCAAATCGGATTGCCTCAAACCAAGACCCCCCATCTCTTTAGGGCAACACACAGTATCCCAACTGACCAGGATTCATTTATTATAGTCCACGTTTCCTACCCATAAAAATTTTCTAGAAAGAGAATGAAATTCTTTGAGAAAGCACTTAGGAGAAGCCAAGATAGAAAACCTGTAAATAGGTAAAGCATGAAGGACAGACTTCAAAAGCGTTAATCTACTAGCAAAGGATAACCACCGAAAATTTTAATGATTAACCCTTGATTGAAATCTATCCAAAATACTTTTCCAGTAAGCCCTTCCAAGAGTTTTAGAAGAAATAGGAATTCGCATATACTCCACTAGCAAACAACCCACCTAAAAACGTAGAATATTAGCAATCCTACGTTGAATCCGACCATCCATATTGAATAAGAAGATCTTTGATTTCTCTTCATTAATCATTTGACCAGAGGAATATAAGTATATATCTAAAGCCTTCCTAAAATTTACTACATCCTCAATTTTTTCCCTTTCCATCATAACAGTATCATCGACAAACTGAATATGAGACTGGGATAAAGAATTCTCTACCCAAGACCATCCTTGGAGAGCACCATGATTCTGAAAACTCTTAAGGCTACCCAAACCTTCAGCCATAAGTATGAAAATATAGGGGGACAAGGGATCTCCTTTATGAATCCCCCTAGAGGCTAAGAAGAAAGCAGAGAGTAAACCATTTATTAAAACAAGACCGAAGTCACACAACTCATGACCCATTCAATCCAATTATACGAGAACCCAAAAGCTTGAAAGATGTTTAGCAAAAAAGGCCACTAACCCTGTCATAATATTTTGGATATATCAAGATTAATGAACATAGCATTTTCCTTAGAGATATCCATAGAGTGAATAGCTTCAATAGCAACCACCACACCATACAAAATCTTATGATCCTTAACAAACCCACCTTGCTCAGGAGAAATAAGAAAACCAAGAACTTTCTTCAGCCAATCTGCAATAATATTGGTAATAATTTTGTAAGTAACATTGCATAGGGAAATAGGATGGAAATACCCCAATGAGCTAGCATTTTTAGATTTGGGAATAAGAGCAAGGAAGGTTGAATTAATAGCTTTAAGCATTTACTTATTGACTTGGGATTCTTGAACAACTTTTAGCAGATCAAAAGATAACACTTCCCAAAATTCTTGGAAAAAATCTAAGGGAACCCATCAGGTCCAAGTGCTTTACCTTTTTCATTTGAAAAACCACTACTTTAAGTTCCTCCATTGATATGGGGTCCATTAGCAACTTATTCATATCATTAGAGATCAACCTAGGAATACAATCCAAAATAAGCCTCATATTAATAGCATCATGAGGACCCTACTCGAAGAAAAGAGGAGAAGAACCTAACTGCTTCATTTGAGATATCTTCAAAGGGTGAGAGAGTTTCCCCCTTATCAGAAGTAAGTGAGACTATAGCATTACCATTCCTACGGTCTTTAACTGAATTGTGAAAAAAAAGGTGTTTCCATCCCCTTCCAACAACCAGTCAATCCAAGATTTTTGCTTCAAAAAAATCTCCTCACGAAGCTCCCATTCATCAAGCTGACTAGAAAGGGAAGCTTACATTTGTTGATCAAAGTGCAGCAAACGGTATTGTCATTGTTGTCAACACAGTCAGATAGATTTATTAATGCAATGGACAAGAGTTTATTGAACAGCAAGGTGCAGCCAAAGTACAATTGATAGGGTTCAGTGTTGAGCAAGGTGTTGCAGGAGGATTGTCATTGTTGTCAATACAGTCAGTTAGATCTAATGATGCAATGGACAGGCAGTTCAAACAAGAAGCGGAAAGGATTTTTGTGAAAACCAAGGCAGTCAAAATAAAAAGTTTTATTTAAAATCATGGATAACAGATTTGAAATGGGTTTTTCTTAAAACCCAAGTTGGCTCTTCGTTTCGTTGAAAAAGATGCCCCGGTGATGAAGATATTTAATTTTAAATATTTGGTTTAAATTTTAAAGGTTTTTTTGTGAAAACCAAGGCAGTCAAAATAAAAGGTTTATTTAAAACCATGGAAAACAGATTTGAAATGGGTTTTTCCTAAAACCCAAGTTGGCTCTTCGTTGCGTTGAAAAAGATGCCCCGGTGATGAAGATATTTAATTTTAAATATTTAGTTTAAATTTTATTTTATTTAAAATTTAAATTAAAATATTAAATTAAATTAAAAAGGGCTGACGTGTTACTATTTCACGGCAATAAGCTACGGGGAAGGTGACGAAGGTGGTAGAAGGGTTTTGCGACCGACATTCTTAGGGTTACAGATCGACGGATTTTAGGGTTTGGCAGCTGACAAATTCTAGGGTTTCTTAGTCGACGTTCTTCTAGTGTTTGCCTCTAAAATTTATTCTATAAAAGCAAGGGTTCTTCGAGTTTAAAAGTGGCAGCGTGATGTGATATATGTGTATGGAGTTCGGGTGCAGCAATGTGAGTGGTGCGAAGAGAAGATAAGAACGCGGTATGCAGAAGTCGTGTTTTGAGTGTGAAATGATAGTGTGTTGGCTGTAGAAGTGATATTTATGTGAAATTGTAGCAGAGAATGCGAAGAGATATAGAGGAGTGGTTGAAAAAGTGCGAATCATTTTTCACAGCATCAGTCGAATGCCGACAAGCAGCAAATCGCAGAAAAATAGCAAATCATGATAATTGAGGTGAAAGTTTACATTATGCAATTTTTATTATTATCTTCAAGTTGTAGCTTGAAAAAGGGGTTGGTGCCTCTTTCCAGTTGGTGCTGGAAAAATTGGAGTTGGTGCTCCATTCTATTGTAGCGAGATAAAACTTAGGGGTTGGTGCCTCTTACCAGTTGGTTCTAGTGAATGATTATGTAAAGTTGGAGCTTTGCATTTGACTGGATTTGGATGGTAGTCCAAGCAGTCCTTTTTGAGGAGTAGCCACATCGGTGAACCTCGTTAAAATGTCGTGTTATGTGTGATGCTCTTAGTACTTTTATTATTTCTGTTTTAATCTGTTGTTGTTTATTTAAAAGTCTAAATTGCTTTTAAGTTTTTAAATAACACACTGATTCACCCCCCCTCTCAGTGTCATTGTGATTACAATAATTGGTATCAGAGCCAAGTTCCTTCGGAAAGTTTAACAGCTTGAAGGAAGATCTTACAAGAACACAAATGGCAAGGAAAGGCAAAAGCAAAACCATAAGACACAAGAAGAAGAAATCTCACAAGGGCACAAAATAAAATGAAGATGATCTCAATGTTGCTACTTTGGGAATGAAAATAGATTCAAGAGATGAATCAAACAGTGGAGAACAATCCAGATTAATAAAGTTTTGCACCAGATGTGGGAAGACCGGTCACTTTGTAGCTGATTGCTCACAAGGTAGAGAATGTTTTGTTTGTGGTCAACTCGGGCATAATGGACGCCAGTGCCATGGGTTTAGTAGCAGTGAAGATGAAGATGATCCGTTCAAAATTGATAAAGAAACAGATTCAGAACAAGAGTGTGATGAAGAAGGAAGTGATGCAGAAGCAAATTGGGAACGAAAACTGATTTCAGACTTGAGTAAAAAGGTTGAGGATGCAGAAGATATAATCACCAACTTGAAAATTCAAGTAGAAGATTACAAGAAAATTTTTGAAGATCTTGAAATGCAATCTTCTAGGAAAACAGAGTATTGCAGCAAGCTAGAAAAAGAAATTGACGGTTTAAGAATGCAGATAGAAGAAATGAGTAATAAAGTTGGTATATACAGCAAACATGAAGAGGAATCTAACAAAGTTGTTAACAATCTGGAGCTGAAAATAGAAGAGTTCAAAAAGAGTGAAGAAACTCTCAGGTATCAAATCAATGAGAAAGAGACTGTATGCTGCCAACAAGAAGAAGAGATTGTTTCATTGAAGAAACAACTAAAAGAGGCCAATATAAATCTCAAATTTGAGAAGAGCACAGAGTTGCTAGATACAATGATAAATCAACAAAGAAGCTCCACAACTAAGTTTGGTCTTGGATATGAAGCTGAACAACCTTCATCCTCCAAATATGCGGAGAAGAAGAAGTCCTCGGTTGAAGGATTGAAACAAGAAAAGTCTGAAAGCTGAATCCTCAAAAGGAAGAAAATATCAAAGAAGATCTACGGCAAAGCAACCACAACAAAAGAGGTTCTCTCACTCTCACTCTTTTAATAATAATGCTTTTTATGGCTATTGTTCTAAATGCAACCACTTTGGTCACAAGGCAATTTATTGTGGACTAAACAATAGATCAAAGAGTTATGTTGATAAAAATACTTCTATTTTTTTGAGTGAACACCCTGTGCAATGTTTTAAATGTAATGGCCATGGGCACATAGCAAGGTTTTGTTCAAGCACTTCTGTATCCAATCTAAGGCAATACCATA
Organism: Wollemia nobilis; assembly: GCA_028583015.1. Taxonomy (NCBI): domain Eukaryota; kingdom Viridiplantae; phylum Streptophyta; class Pinopsida; order Araucariales; family Araucariaceae; genus Wollemia; species Wollemia nobilis. Next base: position 4,202,365 of record JAQPPZ010016717.1, read on the forward strand.
GATTTCATCATACACATAGAATGCAATACGGACAGGGAATAAAACATGTGCAATGTTTTAAATGCAACGGTCAAGGGCACATAGCAAGGTTATGTCCAAGCACTTCTATATCTAATCTAAGGCAAAACCCTAGATTTCATCAGACACAAAGAGGACAACACCGACAAGGAACATATCATGTGCATAAAAGAAAAGAAAATAATCATCCATCAAGAATGCACAAGAGACAACCCCACAAGAGAAATGTTCAAGTTCACGAACAGGAGCAAAATAGGGATGTTGTTGAAAAACCCAAGCCCAAGTTCGGGAAAGTCTGGAGAAAGACGAAGAAAGGAAATTGTGTCTCCTTGGACTGAAGGAGGCTACTCTGCCATTGCTCTAAGCAACTCCTGGTGGCACATCCTCAGGAGGAGCAATATTAAAGTTTTATTTTAATGCTCCTATGTATTTGTCTAGGTATCTGAGGATGAAAGGTAAGCAGTCGGGTTAATGTTGTATAGTTGTTAAAGTGTGTTTTTCAGTTTATATAGTGGTTTGTGGAAATGCCGTGAAGTGTGGTGTTTAATTTGAGAGCTGTCACCATTGGTAGTTTTGAGATATGTCACTGTTGTACTGTTGATGATTCTTAATACCACTGTTCAAAATTATGAATCATAATAGTCCAGATAATTTGCTCAACGAAAGAATGCTTGCCCTAGCTGTGTATTTGTGTTTCGAGCAGCATGTATTTGTTTTTACTCTTTGATGTGAAGATTGCCAGATCTTTCATGACACCTTGGTGAATATATTTAATTCACAGAACAGTTTTGTTTTAACTATTGATTTAATGCCGGTCCAAGGATAAGAAGCTTGAGGCTGAGTAAGGTGCACTACGGTTGGCCATAAAGTGTTTGACAAAATGTCTTCTTCCGACATGCATAGTTGAAAGTAAGAGTTGGCAATAAAATTGCGAGTCTTTGGACAAAAATTGGTACGAGATGTGAGTCACTTGTCAATTTTGTTGACAAAAGTGAAATCAGCATGTTAAATGGGAAGATTGAAGAAAAAGTTTTTTAATGAGCAGCCAGATGATTTCCAGCCTGGTGATGAATAGTTGAGTTGCTTTCATAGTGGTTGTTTTGATCAAGTTAATACTTTTCTTGATACATGATTTAGGCTTACTCCATTGAGTTTGATTTGAGCAAGTTATTCTTTGCCTTGGTGATTTATGTTGGTGGTTGTCTTGTTCAAATACCTTTGGAAGGAAAAGGATGTCTACTAGTTTCCTTTTCATGTAGTGATTGGTTGAATGCTTCAAGGTTAATCTTGAGTTGAATGATGTTGGTTAAACCTTGTCTATAAGCATTGTTGCTAAAGCCCTAATTGGTTGAGAAAAGATGTTGGTTGTCCTATGGTACAGTGTTTGGTACTTGCACAGAGTTGAAAGTGGATTGAGGTAGCCTATTGGATTCTCACTACAGAGAGAGACAAATAGCTGTCATTGGGTTCAAGCTTGTTGAGAATATATCCAAGATGCATGGTGAAGTTGTATGCAGATGTTGCTGGCATTGCAGAACAAAAAGTTGGCTATATAAGATTATTGTATGCCTTCACTAACAGTGGACAAGTTTGAGTTTGCAAGGTAACAGAGGGTAGTTGCACAGAAGATAGTGGTTCAGTCATGTTCTTACACATGTTATATTGGTGAAGTTGACGGTGATGGTGTCATTCACTGGTTATTGCTGCTATTCACATTGTTGATTTTATTGATGCCTATTATGCTTATCATGATGTTGTCAATCAGTGAAATGAAGTGGTCTTGGACTCGGGGGAGCATTTGTGTATTTGTTTTTCTTCTTGTTCATGCTTGGAATATTTGCTAATTGTAATAATTTGTGTCTAAGAATGTTGTGCATAGACTCGGGGGAGTCTGCAGTAGCCCTTTGGTATTATTGTCAAAGGGGGAGAAGATTTACGAGAAAATTGCACATGTGTTGCCAACAATTCCAAAGGGGGAGATTGTTGAGCAAAGTGCGACAAACGATATTGTCATTGTTGTCAACACGATCAGATAGATTTATTGATGCAATGGACAAGAGTTTATTGAATTGCAAGGTGCAGCCAAAGTACAATTGATAGGGTTCAGTGTTGAGAAAGGTGTTTCAGGAGGATTGTCATTATTGTCAATACGATCGGTTAGATCTAATGATGCAATGGACAGGCGGTTCAAACAAGAAGCGAAAAGGATTTTTGTGAAAACCAAGGCAGTCAAAATAAAAAGTTTTATTTAAAATCATGGATAACAGATTTGAAATGGGTTTTTCTTAAAACCCAAGTTGGCTCTTCATTTCGTTGAAAAAGATGCCCCGGTGATGAAGATATTTAATTTTAAATATTTGGTTTAAATTTTAAAGGTTTTTTTGTGAAAACCAAGGCAGTCAAAATAAAAGGTTTATTTAAAACCATGGATAACAGATTTGAAATGGGTTTTTCCTAAAACCCAAGTTGGCTCTTCGTTTCGTTGAAAAAGATGCCCCGGTGATGAAGATATTTAATTTTAAATATTTAGTTTAAATTTTATTTTATTTAAAATTTAAATTAAAATATTAAATTAAATTAAAAAGGGCCGACGTGTTACTATTTCACGGCAATAAGCTACAGGAAGGTGACGAAGGTGGTAGAAGGGTTTTGCAGCCGACATTCTTAGGGTTACAGCCGACGGATTTTAGGGTTTGGCAGCTGACAAATTCTAGGGTTTCTTAGCCGACGTTCTTCTAGGGTTTGCCTCTAAAATTTCTTCTATAAAAGCAAGGGTTCTTCGAGTTTAAAAGTGGCAGCGTGATGTGATATATGTGTATGAAGTTCGGGTGCAGCAATGTGAGTGGTGCGAAGAGAAGATAAGAACGCGGTATGCAGAAGTCGTGTTCCGAGTGTGAAATGACAGTGTGCTGGCTGTAGAAGTGATATTTCTGTGAAGTTGCAGCAGAGAACGCGGAGAGATATAGAGGAGTGGTTGAAAAAGTGCGAATCATTTTTCACAGCAGCAGTCGAAATCCGACAAGCAGCAAATCGCAGAAAAATAGTAGATCGTGATAATTGAGGTGAAATTTTACATTCTGCAATTTTTATTATTATCTTCAAGTTGTAGCTTGAAAAAGGGGTTGGTGCCTCTTTCCAGTTGGTGCTGGAAAAATTGGAGTTGGTGCTCCATTCTGTTGTAGCAGATAAAACTTAGGGGTTGGTGCCTCTTACCAGTTGGTTCTAGTGAATGATTATGTAAAGTTGGAGCTTTGCATTTGATTGGATTTGGATGGTAGTCCAAGCAGTCCTTTTTGAGGAGTAGCCACATCGGTGAACCTCGTTAAAATGTCGTGTTATGTGTGATGCTCTTAGTACTTTTATTATTTATGTTTTAATCTGCTACTGTTTATTTAAAAGTCTAAATTGCTTTTAATTTTTTAAAGAACACACTGATTCACCCCCCCTCTCAGTGTCATTGTGATTATAACAACATTTCCAATAGATCCTTTGTCAATCCTTCATATTTAATTTGAAAAGTGATCTCCTCCAAGATATCCTGTAGTTGCTTTTTCTTTTGAAAAATATTTCCAAAATAAAATTTAAGTAAATATGTTGAGCCCAATGACCCAAGATTAATATTTACTACATTCTCACTTCCAAATGGTTCTGCTCTATGTAATAGTTTAAAAAATCTATTGATCTACTGATTAATATCTAAGATGGATGGTGGGAACTAGAGAAAATATTTCTATTTGAATGGATACTTGGTGTGATAAAAAAACTAGTCAATATAGATCCAATTTTGAAACCATGGATGAGATTACTCTGATACAAATATGGTGATAGGGTTTCAAACATTATGTACAAGGATCAAGAAGGAAGATACAAATGGAAAGAATATTTTTTTAGAAGTATACGAGACATTGATGCTAAGAGGAAGTTGAGCATAAATATAACAACAATAATTATTCCAAGGGGAGCCAAGGATAAGCTAATTTGGGAGTTGAATACCTCAGGAGAATACATAGCAAGAAGTGGATGTAATGTAAAGCACCAACAAAATAGAAATATCACAAGAATATGGAGAGATATTTGGAATAGCCCGAGCATTCCTAAAGTTAAAATGTTTGTTTGGATAGTAGGTCATAGAAGAATGTTATCATGGGATAACCTTATAAAAATGTGTTATAGTGGCCCCTGAAAATGTGTTCTTTGTAAAAAGGAGGAGAGTATAGACCATCTCTTGGGATATTGCTCAATAGTCTAGAATCTATGGCAATGTATTCTTAATATGTTTGGTAAATGCATGGTGGTGAATGATAGAATTGAAGAATGGTTAAAGCAATGGTATTACACTTTTAAAAGTGAGGCTTTACCACCAATCTGGGATATATCAAAAGATACAATACTTTTAAAGGGATAGAAGAACATTTAAAGGAAAGGAAAGCAATTTAAAGGTAATGAAAATAAAAAAAAAATTAGCTATAGAGGAGTCTAAACCAACCCTATCAACTCACCTAATCCCTAATCTAGAAACATAGAGCCTTGATATATGGAGTCAAGTCATCAATTGGAATTATGATGTTGGGTACATGAGAAATAAAAAAAAAGGCAAAAAGTATAAATTGGAAACCACCAAATGCGAAGTTTGTCAAATTCAATTTTGATGGAGCATCTAAAGGAAATTCAGGACCAGCAGGAAGAGGATGAATAATTAGAAATAATAAAGGAGATATTTTGTCTCATTATGCTTTCAATAGTGGATTTAAGATAAATAATGAAGTTGAATCTTGAGCAGCTTTGGAAGGGCTAAAAAAATACAAACAAATAAAATGGAATAAAGTATAGATGGAAGGTGATTTTTTTTATTAGGGTAGTAGGGGTTTTAGGATCCCCAAACTTGTATATTAGGTTGTAAACATATTTTCAATAAACCCAACAACCTATTCAAAAGGAAACAAAAAAATATCAGCTAAACCATAATATTTTGTAAGACAAAACTAAGACAACACACTAATAACCAACTAAAATTAAAACACTACCACAAAACCAAACCAACCAAATATAGAAACACCATAAACATAGAATTACTGCACACAATCTAGGTATTGCAAACATTCTAGTTCCTTATTAGACCCAATGGAGCATAACTTACTATGAGTATCTTCAAGAAGATTCCCTAATTTTTGAGCCAGCATGGTGAGACACACACATGTATTGTTTATGGTATGCATTAGCCCATTGAGCATTAGATAGTTGATTTTTAGGCCTTCAAAATTGGTAGTGGCCATAGTCAAAATGATCGAGGTCTCTTCTAACTTGAAACCTTCCTTTTGAGGATCATCTTATGATGATGAGCCATCCTCACCCATACCTTTCACCTTTGAGATAGTTTTCTCATCCTTTGAAGAGTCTTCTTCTACCTCTAATGAGACTGTGAGCTCCTCAAATTCCCTCAAGGGTTACGGGTGAGAGGACCTTTGTGTGAACCTAGCTAGTTGTGTCACTATGATAGAAGATTTAGACTGGACCATGTTCTCAACCTATCGCTCTAACATGCATTCTTCCTTTCCTTTTTAGCCAATTCCATGAGAGCTAGAGGAAAGTCAATTTGCCATTCCTGTAATCCTTGGAGCTCCACTCCCAAGTTTTCCATCTAGTCTGCAACTTGATTGCCTTATCAATAAATATGCTAGATCTTGACCTTTTCAAGCTTCTCCAAGTTTAATCAACTCTCCATGATCAAGTTCATAATTGTCCATATTGCTTCGTGCTCCTATTTAATTGCCCTGATTATGTTTAGGGAGTCCCCTTCTATTATCATCTTTCTAGCTCCTAAATGAAGTACATATTTAGTTCTCAACATTAAGGCCTTGGCCTCTACAAAGTGGTGTGATTGCTTACTCAAAGGTTTAGCAAAGGCTACCATAATGGTACCAGTCAAATCACAAATAACACCTCCAATCCCAACCACCTTAGGATTGTCCTTAGCAGCTCCATCAAAGTTTAGTTTAATCCAATTTGTTGGGGTGAATCCCAACGAACCTCAACCCTAGATGTTTTCTCACAAAGGGATGAAACATCTATATCCAAGGATTTATTTATTTTTTGTTCTTGAGCAAAAATCAACTCGTGGTGGTTTTTAAAGATCTTCCAATTCTCCACTAGTGCACTCCCAATGCGGGTACCAATTGATCTTGCATCCCTTTTCTTGTCTTTGAAAATTTAGCTATTGCACTCATGCCATATCCCCCAAAGGAAGTGAGGGAGGCATAATCACCAAAGGAGGTTGAGCCATTTAGATTTAAATGGGGAGGACCATTGAAGGCATACATCCACCATGTTGTCTAGGAGGGCCCAAGAGATTCTAAACCTAGAAAGAAGAAAACTTAAAACTTCATGAGCAAAATTATAGCCAAGAAAAAGGTGGTATATAGATTCCAATTCCTTTTCACATAGGGCACATCTATTGATGAGATTGAACCCTCTTTTAACTAAATTATCTATGGTCAAAATTTTATTCTACACCACAAGCCAAAAGAAAATGGTGATTTTGGAAATTAGGTTCTTGATCCATATCTTATTCACAGGGAGCCACCCCAAACTCTCTTTATCAATCAGTGAGTACCTAGTCTTAACAATGTAGAGGCCCTTGCTATCCTTACTCCATATCAAAGAATCATTACCTCCAATAGGGTTAATAGGAAAGACCCTCATCAAGTCTGCCAATGCCTTTTGGGCTTTAGCTTGGGCTTTTGAGAGACCTGGTAGATTCAGACTTTTCCAATGCTAGCTATCATCTCTAAAGACAAGAAATTCTTTGACTTTGCTTTTGATGGCTTTTGATAATCATTGTCTAAGAGGGAGCAATGAAGAATCACATTCAAGAGGGGAATCAGTCAACCAAGCATCTTTCCAAAAATCTACTTTTTCACCATTTCCTATATGCCATCTGATCCCTTTTCTTAATAGGGATTTGTAGTTTAGCAAGTTATTCTAGAAAGAAGAGCCTCTAGGGTGGATCTCTGAGTTGAGGAAGTCTTGATTATCATGCATATACTTAGCCTTAAGAATTTTAACCCAACATAACTGGTCATTCTTCAATAGCTTCCATCCCATTTTACCAATCAGAGCCTCATTCATCATTTTTAAATGCTTGAAGCCTAGACCCCAAAACTCCTTTCTAGAATAGACTTGGTCCTAGGCCACAAGTGATAGTCTCTTCTTTTCCTCTGATCTAGACCATATGAAGGACCTTTGGATTTGTTCCAATCTATTCCTGATCTTGGTTGGGAGTTTAAAAATTGACATGAAGTATATAGGAATACTTTGAAGGGTGGATTGAACCAACTAGGCTTTCCTAGCCTGGCTTAGGAGGCAACCCCTCCAACCTATCAATTTCTTGGAGAAATAATCAATAATTAGGTTCCACATATCGACCTTCATTCATCCCTTGAAAAGTGGCATTCCTAGATAAGAAGTTGGAAGGTCCCCTATTGCACAACCAAAAATTCATGAGATGCTTCATTGCTTGACCTCAGGAGTATTGATAAAGTAAATTTTGCTCTTAGCAAAATTAACTTTCTGCCCTACTTCCTCTTCATATTTATTCAGAATGATTTTGATTTCATGTGCTTGGGGAATAGAATATTTAGAGATAATTATTGTGTCATCAACAAACTATTGATGAGACACCGGGTCAGTAGTTGAGGTAGGCTTAAAACCCCCTAATTGACCATTGGACACTGCTGAAGAGATGCTCCGACCAAGTGCTTCTGCTAAGATTATGAACAAATAGGGTGACAAAGGGTCACCTTGTCTCAAGCCCCTCTTGCATCCAAAGTAGCCTATTGCTACACCATTAACCAACATAGAGAAACTGGCTATGGAGATGCACCTAGTAACCAAAGCCACCCATTCTTGATTAAACCTAAATTTATATAGGATCTTAGCCAAAAAATCCTAGGAGACCCGATCGTAGGCCTTGTTCATGTCGAGCTTTAGTAGCATACTAGCCTCCTCACTTCTATCCATCAAGTGGATTACCTCATGGATGGTGATGATCCCATCTAAAATTTGCTCACCTCTTACAAAACCACCCTGGTTAACATCAATTATGAAAGGAAGAACAACTTTGAGTTGGTTAGCAATGGACTTCATTAGAACTCTAAGAAGTGTATTACACAAGTTGATGGGGTGAAACTGCGTGAAGTCTCTTGCACTAGCTAATTTGGGAATCAGGGCCAAAAATGTGGAGTTAACATCCAAGGGGATATGGTGGGTTACCTATGCTTCTTGAATGGCAGCCACCACATCAAGCCCTAAAATATGCCAAAATTATTGAAAGAAGACATTCAAGAAGTCATCCGGCCTTGGATCCCTATCTTGCACTAAATTGAACATAACCTTCTTGATTTCCTCCTCTATGAAGGGGCTAAGGAGGTACAAATTGAGGTCTTCAATGATTAGGGTAGGAATGACTCTCAAAGAGAGTCCTCTTCAACTAGGTGTTCAATATTTGACTCTCCCAAAAGATCCTTAAAGTACTCCATAACTTCTTCTCTAATCTCATCAAGATTGTCCGTTAGGGAGCCATCTCTTTTAACAATTTCTTTGATCTTGTTGTAGCTTTGATGACGAAGGGTAGAGATATGAAAGAACTTAGTATTTTGATCCCCCTCCTTCAACCATATGATTCTAGATTTTTGATGCCAATACATTTCCTCACATGCCAGGATATTGTGGTACTCTAAGATCAGTTCCCTCTCTTTCATTATGATTTCCTCTGTCATAGATCCTTCTGTAATTTTATGTTCAATGTCATGAATCTTGGCTCATAATTCCTCTTTCTTTTTGAACAGGTTACCAAAAGTGGTCCTATTCTAGGCCTTCAGGTTTTGCTTTATATGTCTCAATTTGCTAGCAATTTGGCTCAATTTGGGACCTTCAAAGGATTTTGCCCACCATTCTTCAATATTTGAAGATAAATATTCATGTTTGAGCCACATCAGTTCAAACCTAAATGGGCTATTATATTTTCTCCTATTTTTAACTACCTCTTAAACAATTAGGTTGTGTTCAAAGCTGATTTTGGGTAAGGCCTTGAATGGGGAATCACCAAATATTGTGAAGCCCTCTTGGGAGACCAGAAACCTATCAAGTCAAATTTGGATCAACTGGTCTCCCAACCGCCTATTACTCCATGTATAGTGAAATATTCTTAGGTCAATATCCATGAGATCATTGGAATTAAGAAATGATCAAAATTCCTGCATACTCTTTGAAGGGATAGGAGATCCCCCTTTCTTGTCAAAAGGATTAAGAGGGGTGTTGAAATCCCCTACTAAAATCCATGGAATTCCTCTGAATGTGGATCTCATTTGGCTCAGGTTCTCCCAAAGTTTCCTTCTCCCAATTGATGTGTTTGGAGCATAAACATTCGTTAGAAACCAATTTTCCTTTGACTCCTTATTGTGGCAAAACAGGGTAATGAACCATCTAGAACTAATGACTAATATTCCCTCTATAGAGTTGTTGTTCCAAAGATAAAGAAGGCCCCTAGATGAACCCTCTACCACACTAAAAACTACTTTCACATCTCTCTAGATGAGGTTTTTAATTCTTTCTACCTTATTATCATCAAGCTTAGTTTCTTGAAGAAGAAGCATGTCTAGGTTATGGTCCCTTCTCAAAGCATAAACTACCCAGTGCTTAGAGGGGGTGTTAAGCCCCCTTATGTTCCAAGAGATGATTTTCATATTTTATGTTTGGCCCCTAGACCTTTCCCCCAAAATTTAGAACAACCTGTGTCCCATTGGCCACTTCCCTAGCAGTCTCTTTCTGCAAAACTATTATCGTAGAAGGCTTGCCAGGTTTACCCCTCAAACCAACATCTACTAAAGTTTTTGAATGACTGTGAGTGATGATTTTTGGCACCTTGACACCCTTCCCTGTGGGATCTTCTTTCGGGCTAGGGCTGGCTTCTACCAAACCCAAAGACTCCGAATGGGGGAGCCCCATGACAAGACCCTCTTCCCCTAGGTTTTTTCTGAGGGTAAAGTTGAAGATTGAGATAGACTGAGCAAATGCTCCAAATTTTCTATGACCAAATTTAGACAAGAAAAGGAATTTGAAAGGGGAATCACACCTTTTTTAAATAGGGTTTGACCTTGGGAATTTTCCTCCATGGTGCCTAGGATGAATTTGCCTTCCTCTCGCTCTTCCATAGGTTGTGGGATTGGTTCTTGCCCCTTACTAGTCCCTTTTGCAGGCTCCATATTTCCTTCTTTCCTCAATTGAGGGTTCATATGATTTTGGTGTTGTACCCACCTCTGGTTGTTCTAGGGGGTATTCCTCTGAGTAGTGTAGTGATAACTTTGATGCCCCATCTTGTTACAAAGACCACATTTCACAGCCATATTTTCATATTCAAAACTCTAGGTCTAGGACCCATACTTGGAAGTCAACTTAATCGACTTGGGGAGGTCTTGACTTAAATTTGCATACGTGCATAAGCGTGCATGTAACACGTGAGTCTAGTTTAGTGTAGTAGGATCCATCACCACTAGCTAACCTATATTCCTAGCAATCCCAAAGAGGATTTCCTCATGCCAAAAGTGAATTGGGAGCCCTGGGAGGTGCACCCAAATGGGTGCCAGATTGATACCTTGAGTGTAAGGATCAAAATTTGGGCTCCATCTCTTTAGGAAGAGGCCTCTATGGCCAAAGAACCATGAAAACATTTTTTATTAGGGTTTGACCTTAGGAATTTACCTCCATGGTGCCTAGGATAAATTTACCTTCCTCTCACTCTTCCATAGGTTATGGGATTAGTTCTTGCCCCTTACTAGTCCCTTTTGCAAACTCCATATTTCCTTCTTTCTTCTATTGAGGGTTTAAATGATTTTGGTGTTGTATTCATCTTTGGTTGTTCTAGGGGGCATTCCTCTTAGTAGTGTATTTATAACGTTGATACCTTATCTTGTTATAAATATTGCATTTCACAACCATATTTTCATATTCAAAACTCTAGATCTATGACCCATACTTGGAAGTTAACTTGATCAGCTTGGGGAACTCTTGACTTAAATTTGCATACACACAAAAGCATGCATATAACATGTAAGTCTTATTGAGTGTAGTAGGGTCCACCACCAGCAGCAGTCCCAAAATTCCTAGCAATCCCAAAGAGGATTTCCTCATGCCAAAAATGAATCGAGAACCCTGGGAGATGCACCCAAATGGGTGCTAGATCGATACCTTGAGTATAAGGATCAAAATATGATTTCCATATCTTCAAAAAGAAGCCTCTATAACCAAAGAACCATAAAAAATCCTAGGTAAAGAGAACCTCCACAGCTACTCTTAGGTGGTCGATAGTGCTATCCCACCTGGGTATCACTATCTAGAGGGAAGCCACAGGAGATTTTTTTATACTTGCTTGGAAGTCATGTCTATATAGAGACTCAAACTCAAGACCTCTCAAATGGAGAGAGTTGTTCACAATCACCAATGTGCCACCCTTGCGGGTTATATGGATGGAAGGTGATTCACTCATAGTACTAAATGCAATTTTGAGAAAAGAAAAGGCTCCATGGAACATATAAGAGATAATTATGGAAATTCAATACCTTGCTATAGAGTTTGAAGAAATTAGGTTTACACATATGTTAAGCAAAGGAAACAAATGTGCAAATAGGCTAGCCAATAGAGGGATTTTAATTGAGGATCATGAAGTTAAATTCTTTTTTCCATGGTTAGAGGAAGTAGTAAGTTTAGCTAAAGCTGAGAATAAAATGTGGACTACTTGAATCAAATAATGATTAATATTTACTTTAATGTTTTTCATTGGCAATATTTGTTTTATTTTATAACATTACTATGTTTTCATATAAACTATTTATTATAATTTTTATGGTTGCATTTATGCTTCAGGAAGGAAACTAGGAATCCATATCTGGTAAAGCAAACTATGATAATGTGATGTTTTGGAAATATTACTCTACTGATATGTAATGCATAGATAGTAGAGGTGGATTTTTGTATTGTGAAGGCTATTGTAGGAAAATGTCAAGAAGGATACTAAATTTTGAAATATTTGTATTCACACAAAAAATGAAGAATATCTAGAAAATTAAAATTAAGAATTTAGATATTTTTGTAAATTGCAAGCTTACTGTAGTGGTAAGGGCTTTGGCCTCTCTTTGAAAGGTCCAAGTTTCAAACCCCACTAAGCATGAGGGGACTGGGACCCCTCATAAAAACCTGTGTAAAATCATTGAAAAAATAATTAAAATAAATAGTTGCAAGCTTACAACAGTGGTAAGAGATTTGGCCTCTCTTTGAGAGGTCCAAGGTTCAAACCCCACTCAGTATGAGGGGACCAAGATCCCTCATAAAAACTTGTTAAAAATCATTGAAAAATTAAGAATTTAGACATTTTATGAAAATGATGTAGGTATTTATCTATAGCATCTCAATTGAGATGAGAATTGAATTTGTTTGTAAACTCTCAAGCTCTAAAGGAGAGAGTTGTGAATTGTCAAGGGTGGGGGACCCGAGTATAACCCCTTGTTTTCTAGTATAAAAAGTAAACAATATTTCATACAAGAATATAATTCATATATTCAAGCCATGACTCAAATGAATAAACATTATATTTAAGTGGATGATAGAAATCTATAATGTATTATAGTACAAAATGATACATTGAAATTCAATGCTTGACATCCCTACATATAACCTTTACATAGAGTCTCTTGAAATTTCATATTCTACTCTCTTCATCTCATCTCAAACTCATGGGAGATATGACTTCATATTTCTCATAGGAGAAATATTTTATTAACCTTCTAATAATGACAAAACCTAATTATTACATGAAACCACATATTGACAAGATATTTACAAAGTATTTACAAGGTACCAAATAATGTAATATTCTCTAACACCCCTCATATTGCATTATTTGGTATAAATATCAATCTTTGACTTTTGGCTTAGCTCAATCAAATAATATCCTTATTACATTATTTTTGTAAAGATAGTTATGAAAGAATCCAAACTTGTTTTCACCAAATGCCTTTGTAAAACTACCTACAAGTTGATCTTCAATGGAAATGTATTTAAGTTGAATATAATGGTTATAAAAATGTTCTCGAATAAAATGGAATTGTGCTTCAATATGCTTAGTTTTCTCATGAAACACTAGATTTTTTATTAGTTTTAGAACTTCTTGATTATCACAATTTAACATTGTAGGATTTTTACTTATTCCCATATCTGATACAATGTATTGTATCCAAAGTGTCTCACATGTAGCATCTCGTGTTGCATGATATTCTACTTCTATTGAATAAAGTGCTATGATATGTTATTTCTTGCTATGCCATGAGATAGATCTTGAACCAAGATGAAACACATAACCTGATATTGATTTTTTATCATCAATGGATCTTAAATAGTCTAAATCTGTATATCCTTATAAGTAGAATTTATCAAATTTTTATAATCTATACCATATGCTATAGTATTTTAGACATAATGTAGTATTCTTTTTATAGCTTTCCAATTTATTTCCTAATCTCGAGAGAGAGTTTGCAGTAAATACAATGTATGGTCTAGTATTTGCTAAATACAAAAGACTTACAATCAATTGTTGATATAAAGTAGCAATAACTTGGGGTGACATCATATTTTGATAATTATAATCTTTATTCCATAGGTGTTGCTTTAGGTTTACAATCTATCATCCTATATTTTTCTAATAATGTCCTAACATACTAAGTCTATGTGATTACAATATGGTTTTTCTTTTGCCATACTTGTAATCCAAGACAATAGTGTAGAAGCCCTAGATCTATCATTTCAAAAGCCTTTTGTAAATAATATTTTGCACTATTTATAAACCTTTTTGAACTACCTATGATAATTAGATCATAAACATATACTACAAGGATGATTATATAAGAACCAATATTTTTAATATAAAAACTTGGATCAAAAGTAATTTTGAAACCTTGTTATAAGAGATGATTATTTATTTTAGTGTACCATGCCCTCATAGCCTATTTCAATCTATATGATAATTTTTTTAACCTAGAAACTTTTTGTTCTTATTCTTTAACAACAAATCCTTTTGGTTGAGTCATAAACACTTTTTCTTCAAGATCACCATTTAGAAATGCACTTTTAACATCTGCTTGATGTATTTTCCATCCAAATTGTGTTGCTAGTGCACAAAATGTATGAATAGTAGTCATTTTTATTTTTGATGCAAATGTTTCTACATAGTCAATTCCATCTCTTTGAGCAAAATCTTTTGCAACCACTCGTGCTTTATACTTGTCAATAGACCTATTTTATTTATAATTTATTTTGTAAACCCATTTGCAACTTATAGGTTTTTTATTTTCTGGTAGATCAACTTGATCCCATGTTTTATTCTTCATCAATGATGTGTATTTTGATTCATTATTGTTTTCCATACAAGTAAATTAATTACATATTATACTAAAATTGGTTTTGCATTTTCCATTACTGAGATCATTAGCCCCAAATTTGTTTCTTCCCTGGTGCTACCATGAGTACAAGGTCTAGTGGAATTAAGATCAGGTAGTTCTTCTAACTGTAAATATTTGAGAGTGATTATATACCATTTTGCATATCTTTTTTGGGGGGTGGAGTTGGAGTTACTAATTCTTCAATATGTCCATCCACTATTTTTTATTCTTCTTCGAAATATTTTTCATGAGTTTCTTTATCTGATTCAATATCAAAAATGGGAATTATAGTGTCCTTAGAATGTTTAATATATGCCTTGCATTCTTCATCAAATATTACATCTCTACTTACAATTTTTTTCTTGTGATTGGATAAATTATTCAACAACCTTTTGATGCATCATCATATCCAAGGAATATACCACATAAGGTTTTGGTATTTTTGTCCTTTTTAGTTTTGGAACATGCATGTATGTTTTACATCCAAAAATCCTTAGGTGTGATACTAATGATTTTCTTCCTAACCAAGCTTCTTCAAATGTAATGTTTTTAATAATTTTTGTGGGTGACCTATTTTGAATGTACATTGTAGTTTTAATAGGTTATACCCAATAATGTTGTTCAAGATTTGCTTCTTTGAGCATACAATGAGCCATTTCCATAATAGACCAATTTCTTCTTTCTGCAATACCATTTTTTTGTGATGTATAAGTTGTAGTAAGTCGTTGTTTTGTTCTATTTTGCTTCAAGAATATTTTAAATTCATTAGACAAATATTTTCCTCCTCTATTTGAATGAATAATCCAAACTGAACATCCAATCTCTATTTCTATAAGTTGTTTGAATTGTTTGAAGTATGTAAAGACATGTGATTTCACTGGTGTCCACCAAAATTGAATGATATTCATCCACATAAATATGTATGTATCACCTCTAATGTTTCTTTAGCTATGTATGAAGTTCAAAATATGCTCTATGTTGTTTTCCTTCTAAGCATTCTAGACAAATTATGGTATGTCATATTAAGTTAGGCAACCTTGTCACCATTTGATATATATGTTTAATTCATTTAATTATGAAGCACCTATATGCCCAAACCTCTTATGCCAAAGATCATTTTCTTTTGATGTGTTGAAAAATAGAGCAACATTTGGTAATGAAGGGGTCGTCCCGCAGACCAGGAGAATACAAGAAAAAAGGAGAATATTTGGATGGAGGGGTGGAGATATGTGAAACTCTTCAGACTGAGGAATATGGCAGTCCGGTTCTGTAACAAATTATCTCCCCTCAGTTTAGTCCTAAACAAACTAGGAGCACTGTGAAGTCTCCTATAGATTTTGGTAGTGAAAAAAGAAGAGGGATAATATCAAATGTTGAGCATCAAAAAATTAAAACTGATAATGACATTGCCAATGGAAAATAGAGAACCTTGTTTCAACAGGTTATTCCAGGTTTTGAAGACAAAAAATTAGGAAAACCCCCTCAAGGGAGGGGGAGAGGAAGAAATCCCAAAAAATCTAAATGAAGTTCCTCTCATGGAACGTGAGAGGCCTCAATGGCCTGCCCAAACACAGGGAAGTTAGTGCAATAATAAATCAAGTGAATCCAACTATTATCATGTTGCAAGAAACAAAAACTGATGAGATTCAGTCAAAAAAATAGGAAAAAAAATCTGGAATCAAGGGGATATGGTTTGCAAATCAGCCAGAGGAGCATCTGGAGGCCTTATGACTTTGTGGGATCCCCGGATAGTATAAGGCACCATTATTTAGAAAGATGACAGGGTTCTTAGTATTTTATTTAAGGAAATAAACAGCAACAGGTCGTGAATCCTTTCAAATATTTATGCCCCGACTTCAATTCAAGGGAGGGCTCTACTGTGGGAATACTTAGGGAATCTGATTTAAATCTTCCATAATGTCCCCTAGATTTTGGCTGGGGATTTTAACACTCCTCTTTACCCTTCAGACAAAATGAGTGGAAATGGACCACCTATCGGGAGCATGGATGAGTTCAATGACTTTGTGAACTCCAACATGTTGATGGATGTAAAACTTAGAGGAGAAAATTATACCTGGAGCAATCGTCGGATAGGGTGTCATCTCATTCAAGAAAGGCTTGATAGGTTTTTCTATCAAAGGAGGCTACAACTTTGTTCGATGATTCTACCCTACAAGCCCTTCCTAAAATTGCCTCTGATCATAATCCCATTTTGTTGGAGATCCCTAACTCTCTGTCCTTCAAGAAACATTTCAGATTTCAATCTATGTGGATCAAACATTCCAATTTTAGAGATAACTTAAGTCAGTGGTGGTAGCAGACTGTCAGGGATAGTGCAGCTTTTAAACTTACTGGTAAATTAAAGTTTGTTAAGGAAAAGCTTCAAACTTGGAACAAAGAGGTCTTTGGGAACCTCTTTGAAAATAAAAAATAGGTTGTTGAAAATTTGAAGATAATTGATTAGAGGATCCAACATGGTGATGCTGATGAAACTACTAGGCAGGAGGAATGAACAAAACTAGCAGAGTTTCATAACATTTTGGCCTGTGAGGAAATCTATTGGAGGGAAAAATCAAGGTCTGTTTGGTTGAAAGATGGATATTCAAATTCCAAGTTTTTTCACGTCACCATGCTTAGAAACAGAAGCAATAACAAGATAATTTTTTTTTTTAAAGTAGATGGTTCTATTACTCAAGACTTAATAGAAACCAGAAAGGAGGCAGTAACTTATTTCAATTCTATCCTTGGTCAGGAATCGCAGTGCAATGAGGAGGCCAAAGATATTATCTTGCAATCCATTCCTAGCATAATAAATGAGGATATAAACCTTAAGCTTCTAGCTCCCTTTTCTAATGAGGAAATTAAGGAAGCCTTGTTTAGCATGGAGCCAAACAAAGCCTCGGGACCCAACGGCTTTCCCCCTCATTTCTATCAAGCTTTTTAGGACATCGTAAGTGAGGATGTAATTTCTGCTGTCATAGAATTCCAAGTAAGCAATCATATCCCAAAAGGTATCAACTCTACTTTTATTTCTCTAATTCCTAATAAGCAAACCCCTAAATCTATGGCTGACTTTAGGCCAATCAGTCTATGCAATGTTTCTTACAAGATCCTAACTAAAGCCATTGCAAATAGAATGAGAGATATTCTGCCCCGCATCATAGATCCATGCCAGGGAAGCTATGTCCAGGGCAGGTCAATCTTGGATGGAGTTATCACAATTTATGAAGCTCTGCACTCTACTCATAAGACTAACAAGTATGTGTTTGCCCTCAAGCTTGATATGAATAAAGCTTTTGACAAGCTAAATTGGGACTTGCTAATTTTTGTCCTCCTTAAGTTTGGTTTTCACCACCAGTGGGTTAATTTGATCAAATAATGTATTTCTAAAGCATGGTTCTCGATTCTAGTTAATGGAACAAATGTTGGTTACTTTCAAAGTCATAGAGGAATTCGATAGGGGACCCTATCAGCCCCATGTTATTCATCATTGTGGCAGAAGCTTTAGGCAAAACCATCAAAAATACTTGCAGTTCAAGGCTAATATCAGGAATCGGGCATCTCTCACTAGGGTTGTTTCTCACCAACAATTCGTCGATGATACCCTTATACTAACTAAGGCATTAGTGGTTGAGGCCAAAATAATTAAATACATCCTGCAACTCTGCGAGGACGTTGCTAGCCAGAAAGTTAATTTTAGTAAAAGCAAGTTATATTTCTTGAACACCCCCATTCAGAGGCAAGGAAGGATTGCAAAAATTTTAGGGTGTGATATAGCAAACCTCCCCACTTCGTATCTTGGTCTCCCTCTTTTCATTGGTTCTCCGAGAGATTCAATGTGGGACAGGGTTATTGAAAGAATTCAAAAAAAACTTACTGGATGGAAAGGTCATATTCTATCTCAAACAGGAAAGCTGACCCTCACTAAGGCCTCTCTTCAAAGCATTCCATTCTATTTCCTCTCCATTTTCAAAGCCCCTGTGAAGGTTTTCCAAAAATTTGAGAAACTCCAAAAAGAATTTTTATGGACTGGATCAGAGGAGAAAAAAAGGATACACCTTGTAGGATGGACCAAAGTGTGCAGACCCAGGGAAAATGGGGGCTTAGGTCTGAGAAGAAGTGCTCATATAAATTTAGCTTTACTAGCTAAGCAGGCATGGTGTCTCATTTCTGGTGAAGAAAATGAATGGAAAGTTATCATCAAATGAAAGTATCTTCAAAATATGAAATTTCTAAGTGACTCAGTTCTAATCAAAGGTTCTGCTTTTTGGAAAGCAATTCTTAATTGTAAGGAAATCATCAAAAAAGGTTTAATATGGGTTTTAGGTAATGGTGAGAGGATAAATTGTTGGAATGATAGGTGGGCTAAGGACGAACCACTAACACAATATCCTAACTTATCCCGAATCAGATATATCATAGAAGAACTCATTGGAAGAAAAGTATCTGATTATATGGTTGAGGACAAGAGTAGAATGAAGTGGAAACAAATAAGAATTCAGGGATTTCAAGCAGAATCAAATGATCTTTGTAACATTCTCGGGAAACAATTTATCTCCATGAGACCCAAGGAAGATCAAGTGACCTAGGCTCCTACAGAAAACAGACAGTTCATTGTTAAATCAGCTTACAAGCTTCTGCTTGATGATGAGGATTTTGTCCTCCAAAAGGACTTAGTTTGGATAAAAAATTTAATTCCAAAAGTTGCAATCTTTTCATGGCTAGTTATCCAAGGAAGAATTCTAAACATTGATAATATGATGCATAAAGGTATTTGTATCACTAATAGTTGTTATCTATGTAGGGCTAATTGGAAGACCATTTATCACATTTTCCTTGAGTGCCCTTTTTCCTTGACTATCCTAAGTGGGGTTTTTCAGGCCTTCAATATTTCATGGGTTAAACCAGCCATCGTACTTGATTTGTTCATCCATTGGACTTGCCCTTTTTCAAGCCAAAGAATTAGATACATGTGGAAAATTTGTCTCAATCACTATCTTTGGCAGGTGTGGTTAGAAAGGAACCATAGAGTCTTTAATGAGTCTATCCATGATCATCAAACTATCATTGTCAGGATCCTATCCTTTGCCAACGAGAATGTGAACCTTATCCTTTTTTATAGTTGTAAACCTCATCTACAGGAGACCATGATTGCTAAATTTTTAAGCTTAACCTTGTTAGATGAGTCCGTGCCTAGGGTAGTCAACCCCAGAGCCAATGTTAAGTGGTCTCAACCTCCTACAAGTTGGTTTAAGCTTAATTTTTATGGAGAAGCTAAGGACAATTCTGGCAGAGCAGGTCTTGGTGGCATTGTGCGAGATCATAATTGGAATATGATGCTTGCATTTTTTGAATATTTGGAAACAAGGACGAACAACGAAGCTAAAGCTAGAGCTATGTGGAGAGGCCTTCAAATGACTCAAGACTTAGAATGCAATTTGATCGTAGAAGGAGACTCTATGCATGTTATAAATCTCCTCAATAATTGGAAACACCTCCTTTGAGGATTAAAACAATTGTGGAAGAGGCTAGGATCCTTTTCCAGGGAATACAGGACAGAAAAGCCCAACATGTCTTTTGGGAAGCTAACAAAATTGTTGATAAGTTGGCCAATTTGGGTGTCGATGGTGACAAACTTTTCAAATGGGAACATGGTATCCCGAGTGAAGTAGAGGAGCTTATTCAACAAGAATGCCAAGAATGATAGTCGAATTTACCAACAGAGAAGGCACTGTAAGTTCGAAGGCTAGGAGTATTTCGGTCTCTTTTTGAATTGGACTCACAATAAAAATTATCTGAGCTATCAGTCTTCGTAGATGCTGCTTAGAAATACTACAAAGACTAATGGGGATAGTCACATGTTAGATAACATGGCTCCTAGTCGTCTTAGTAATTTTATTTTGGTTGATAATCACAGGGAAGGAAAGAAACGACAATATAAGACTTCGAACCAAAGCCACATGGACCACTAGATAGCCACCGCCATAAATCTAGCCAGCAGGTTCACTTCTCCAAGGCTGATTGGAAAAGATAGTATGTGGTACCAAAGCATGTCATATATCGAAGAAAGCAATTACCAAAGAATTATTAAGAGTAACTGTCAATACAGAGCTTGTGGGAGTTTTTTTCAGTACTATGCTATGTGTGTCTACAACTTTTTGTTTCTCCATTGTCTCAAGGAAGGGATCCGTGTCTATTTATTTTTTGTAATTATGATGCATGTGTGTTTTCTCGGGGTATACCCAAAATGTTGTATGGGAAGTTTCTTTTTTATAACAGGCTATGTGCCTTACCGGATGTAATGGCTTTGGCGGTATGTAGATTTTACATATATAGGATCCTTAGTAAGGATATGTTCATCAACAGCCCTGGGCTGATTTTTGTAAAAGGTTTTGGGTCAACCTGTAAAACTTGGTATTAATGCTATAGTATCTTATCTACCAAAAAAAAAAGTAATGTCAAGGGCAAACAAATAATTTTTAAAGAAACCAGTGGCTATAAATTTCTCTTGTTTGGTAATGAAGCATTTCTTTTTTCCATCAATAATTCTAAATTCAACCATCATATTTTGGTCTAAAATTTGAGATATTGATAATAAATTGTTAGCTAACCCAAGTACATACAAAAAAATTTCAATTATGCATAGATTGATTGAAACATTTGTTATACCTTTGACCTCATAAGTTTTATCATCTACAATTGTAATCGGTTTTCTATTTCCTTATTGAAAAAGAATAAACCATTGTTTGTTTCCAATCATATGTTTGCTCTCCCCTAAGTCAATATACCAATAATTATCTTATGATTTTTTTAATGTTTGAGTCATTAATAGTTTGTTTGTAATTGTCATGATGGGAATCTCAAGTAGCATAAAATCCAACTTAATCCAAATGAGGTGAAGGAGGTCAAGCTTAATCCAGGTAAACCACCTAATTTATTCTCCTCAAGTAGCATAAAATATTCTCCTTACAATAAAAATGAAAGTAGTACAAAATGTGTTCCTTGCACTTTAGGGTTTCAAGAGCAGTACAATAAAGAAAATATTATGGATGATATCCAATGAAATTTAGGGTTTCTAGGCTAACATAATGTACTTTCAATTTTTTAGGGCAACATAAATCTTTAGAAGATAAGTCTCATTATGAACAATATGAAAAAAATAGAAAAAATAGAAGAGATTGATGAAGATGAGAGTGTTGGTAGGAATGGAAGAAGGAGAGGAAGGTCATCAAAGTAGGAACAAAGAGAAAAATAAACTCAAAAGGATATTGATATGGGAAGCCAAATAAAAATATCACAAGTGTTAACAAGTGGGGCTAAGCCCACTAATAAAATTAAAAAGTGTTGATGATAAATTTAATATCATGGAATATTAGGGATATGAATAAAACCCCTAAAAAAAGAGTTATTAAGGAATTAATAGGTTGTTATAGTCCTGAGTTTATTTTAATACAAGAAATAAAATTAAGCAATGAGAAATGTAAGGGTACTTTTAAGAAGATTTGGAAGATGGGTGATTGTTTAGCAATTTCTTCTATAGGAACTTCAAGCAGTATTGCAATAATATGGAACAAATGCAAATGGGGTGGACAATTATTAGAAGCAAAAAGTAATTGGGTTGTTCGATATTTTTGTAGGAAAGAGGAAAACATCAAAGTTGGGGTTATAAATGTATATGCTTCAACTATAGTTACTCCTCATGAAAGATGTTGGAAGGACCTTAGCATATTTTTATCAAATACAATGATGATTAATTGTGATCTATGGATTCTTTGGGGTGATTTTAACATTGTTCTATCTCCTTTGGAAAAGAATGATGGTATTTCAAGATGGTCTAAATAAATGCAAGATTTTTCTTCATTTGTCAATTCAAATGACCTTTTGGATGTTAGTCCCTCAAGCTTTCAATATACATAGGATAATAGATGCTATGGGTAAAATCATATAGAAAAAAGATTGGATAGATTTTTGTTATCCAATAAATGGTTTCAAACAAAGTATACAATCTCTTCAGATATTTTATTGTGAGCAGGATCGGATCATAAACCCATTCTTTTGACTTGTGACCTACCTAATAACGGTCATCCAAAGCCATCTGGCATTCCATCTATGTGGCTTCAAGACCCTATTTTTTCTATATGGTTATTTTATGGTGGGATGAATCAAAATTTGAAGGATCATGTATGTACAGGTTTGTTCAAAAGTTCAAATATTTAAATAAGCAAATGAATATTTGGAATTCCAAATCTTTTGGTAACATTTTCAAAGAAAAGATAGAAATTGAATCCAAGCTAAAAATATAATACAAGAGCTAGTAGAAATTAATGGAATGGATATGGATTCTTATATGAAAGAAAAGCAATTACATTATAATTTTCATAATGCATTTAAAAAGGAGTCATATTGGTTTCAAAAAGCTAGAGAGAAATGGCTAGAGAAAGGAGAGAAATACAAAAAAAATTATTCTCAGCAATTTTTTTTGTCACATCAAAAATATTTTAACTCCATATGGAAGAAATATTGAGGACGAAGAAGATATAAGAAATGAAGCAATTAATCATTTCAAAAATATTTTTTTCAGACACTCGGCAAGATAAAGAGGCATAAGAAAAACTTCTATAAAATATTCCATCAATTATCATGAAATGACAAAATGAAAGCTTGATGAAAAATATATCTATGGGGGACCTTCATGAAGTAGTTTTCTCTTTCCATCCTAACAAGGCACTGGCCCCGATGGATTTCTTGCAACTTTATTTCAAAAAAATAGGATTTATTAAAGAGTGATTTGTTAGTTGCGGTTGAAGAGGCTAGGAAAAAGAAGGCTATAATAAGTGAGATCAATGCTACTTTTATTACCTTGGTTCCCAAGAAAGGTGACACAAAATATTTTGATATTTTTCATCCAATAAGCCTTTGTAATATGATTTATAAGATTATTTCAAAAATTATGGTAAATAGGTTGAAGGGCTTTCTAGGGTGTCTTAGTTCAGAGGAACAAGGTGGCTTTTTTCTTGGTAAACAAATTCTTGATGATATTGCATAAGATGCCATACATTATGTTCATTCCATGAAAAAACTAGGTATGCTTTTGAAATTAGATATGAACAAAGCATATGATAGGGTTTCCTAGAATTTTCTACATGTATTCTTAAAAAGTTTGGCTTTGATTATAGTTGGTGTAAGTGGATTAAATGTTGTTATAGCACTACAAATTTTTTTATTTTAATCAATGGTTCTCCTATTGATTACTTTAAGTCATCTTGTGGACTTCATCAAGGTGATCCACTTTCTCCTTATCTATTCATTATTCTTGTAGAAGCATTAGGAAGAGACTTTTCTAAGGCAAAAATTGAAGGAAAAATCAAAGGTATTCAAGTTACAAAAAAATTGTCTTTCTAAATCTCATCTCCAATTTGTTGATGATACTTTTCTTTTGGGCCATCCCTCAGTCAATAAGACCATGGAATTTAAATCAATATTATCATGTTATGATAAGTCTACATTACAATTGGTAAATACTACAAAATCCAAGATATTTTTCAATAATATTGCCCTAAATTTATGATAAATTATTGTGAATATTTTAGGGTCTAAAATTAAAAATTTCCATCAAC
The DNA here is from genome assembly GCA_028583015.1 of Wollemia nobilis. Taxonomy (NCBI): domain Eukaryota; kingdom Viridiplantae; phylum Streptophyta; class Pinopsida; order Araucariales; family Araucariaceae; genus Wollemia; species Wollemia nobilis. Next base: position 4,226,483 of record JAQPPZ010016717.1, read on the forward strand.
CTTCTTGGGTATTCCTTTGTCTGATAAAGAAAATAAAAAGGAGCTTTTGATCTCCTTTTTGGATAAAATGGAAGGCTTTTTTCCAAGTTGAAAAGTTAAGTTCTTAACCATGGGAGGAAGGCGAAAACTCATAAAGACTACATTGTAATCCATCCCTATTTATATTATGTCACTTTAAAGATTGCCAACATGTATAGCATCAAAAATTGATAAAATTTATAGAGACTTTCTATGGAAAGGTTGCGAGGAAAAATTTAGGTTTCCTCTTTGTAAGTGGGATAGGGTTTGCAAAGGAAAGAATATTTGAGGAAAAATTTAGGTAGACTTATAAATTTGGCATTAGGAGCAAAGCTTTGGTGGAGATTATTCAGAGATCAAGGAAAGGATTGGGAAAAAATATTACTTCTAAAATATATAGGTTCTCTTGATGCAATGGAATTATTTAGGGATATAACTCTACCCAAAGGGTTGTCAACATGGAACTTCATATCAAATTTTTTGCAATTGGTAAAGAAACATATTAGATGGTCAGTTAATGAGGATATTTATACAAATTTTTTATCTAATGCTTGGTTGAATCCTTATCCTCTTATCTCTGACTCAAAATGGCAATCATTGTTTTTGTGGGAAACACCCCTTTCAGGGTGCCACTTTTGGGTAAGACCCAAGGAGGTAGGAGTATCTATTCCGCCAAAGTCACACAGGGCTCACACTTGGTATGCCCCCTTTAGCACACTCAAAGAGCATGTCTAAAATAACAAAATCATAAACAACACAAACCAATAAACACAAATACACGAAAACAATGATAAAAATAAAAAACACAAAAACAACAAACAATAACAACAAAACACAAAAAAAAAAAACACAAGAACAACAAACAACAACAAAAAAACAAAAAAAACAACAAAACCATACCAAAACACAAAAAAAAAAACCAAGAAAAATAACACAACAAAAAACAACATAAAAACACACACACTGAAAAATTAAATCAATGGAAAAAATAGATTACGTCTATGGCCTTTCAAGGCCAACATGTCTTTTAACCAAGAATCAACACAAGAAACATAAGAATGACCTTTCTAATTTGGGGACCTAAAATACTTTGGTTGGACCAAAAAGAGGTTAATACAAAGAAAAAAGGAACTAGGTACCTCTAGTACTGGAGCCATCCAGAGAAAGGATAGAAATAACAACATACTTGATATGTGAAGCCCATCATCTAGGAGGGTGGCCATAGCAAGTAAGATCACCTTTATCCAATCAACCTTATGATTCTTAGGAGTCTTCAATAAATTAATCATGACTTGGAAGTCAGATTCAACCAACACCTTTTGCCATCCAACCTTAGCAGTCTCTCGAAGATCTTTAAGGATACCATACCCCTTAGTAAGGTTATTGGAAAGGATACCCAAATTCTTAGCAAAAGTGAAAACCAAGGAACCATCTAAAAGTCTATTGATTCCTCCCACACTAGCTTTTCTAGGGTTCCCCTAGAGGCTCCGTCCATATTAAATTTTCTAAAATCCTTTGGAGGAGGCTGCCAACTCCTTATTCTATCCATCTTTTGATTACTAGCATTCCCTTTAAGATGGTTGCCAATAGTAGAGTGAATCTTTAATCTTTGCATAACTTGATCCCATCGTTGGTAGGATTCCAAGGGGTGACTAAGGAGTTGCTGGACTAATTCAACTAAGTTGGCAATGGTCTTTTGCCAAATATAGTGAATATCCTTCCTTCCCTATTTAAAAATATAGTTGTTTCTTTCCTTAAAAATATTCCAAGGTATGATGGTAGTTCCCATCCAAACTAACTATCTAACAAAATGATCAACAATATCCTATTTAGGCCAATCCCTCCAAAGTTGTTCAAGAGTACAAAAATTGGACCACTACAAACTGAGTAAGACAACCATTCTCCTTCATAGCTCAAAGTCTAAGGGAAACTCAATAAAAATATGGCTAATATTTTCCACATTCTTTCCACACATATCACATCTGAACGGGCAATGAAAGCCACGTTTCATAAGTTGTTCACTATTGAGCACCCTTTGATGTAATAAAAGCCAAATAAAAAACCTCACCTTAGGCCAAAGCTTCTAAGCCCATAACTGAGTACATATGCCATAGGACTGGTTGGGATTATTATGGCATAAATCCAAATAACCTTGAGCAATAGTATACTCACCAATAGTAGAGTTGTTCCATCCAAAATAATCCTTATCATGGGACCAAGAGAGAGATCTCATATGAAGGATGCATTGGATATCTTTCCTTTGCCTTTCTAGAATTTTAATAGGCTAGTCCTCAATAGGAATCCAATATTTACCAACCTCTAAATTACCAGTTTGGTACTGATAGTAATTAGCTACCTTTTTTCAGTTAGCTTGGTGAAGCTTCTCCATCAAGGGCCTCCAATCAGGAACTGAGTTATCAAAGGTTAGTGGTCATTCCAAGAACCTATCCAAAAATTAGCCTATTGACCATTCTAAACGATCCAAAATAACTTCTTCTTTATCAAATCCTCACCAATCCTAAGAACCACCAAAATAGGAGAATCTCTGTTAGGAAATTGATAGTGAACAAGGTCTTTAGGATTTTTATTTTCAACATATTTAGCATGAAGATTATTGGTCCATAGGGCATTGGGGTTATTCAAAATCCTCCAATACAACTTTGTAGCTAAAGCCTTGTTTTTATAGCAGACCAAAATCCTAACCTCCCTTTATTCTTGGGAAGGCATAAAGTATCCCATTTCACCAAGGCCCATTTTCTTTTCTCCTTAGTACCACTCTAGAGGAACCGTTGATTGATTTGATCCAGTTCTTGAAGAACTATCTTTGGGATATTCAACACAATAGAAACATAAATAGGTATATCTTGAAGGACTAATTTTACCAAGGTAATTCTGCCCCCAAATAAAATCCACCTATTGGTCCACTTTCCAATTTTCTCCTTTACTCTATCCAACTACCAATTCCAGTCTTTTTTTTCTATCTTTGGATGTTGATGGGAATCCCTAAATAAGTTATCGAAAGGGAGGTATTCTTATATCTTAATTTATCTAGAACTATGGATTCCTATCTAGGAGAGCAATAAAAGAAGATGACTTTTAATTTATCTTTGGTGATCAATTGCCCCATAACATTAGAGAAACAATGAATGATTTGATTAATCGTAGAGTATTCCTTAATCGTAGCTTTACCTAACAAAGTAGAGTCATAAAAAAACTAAATATGAGAGATAGGCATGGATCCATGAGCAATGGTAACTCCCTCAAAGGTTATGTTTTCTCTATTTTTGGTCATAGACCTGGCCAAGCATTCACCAAGAATGATGAATAAATAAGGGGAGATGGGGTTGCCTTGCCTAATACCTCTGGAAGTTGGGAACACTTGTGAAGGGAAGTCATTGATAAGAACTGAGTAGGACACTAAAGATATATGTTCTATAATCCAATCTATCCAATCCTGAGAGAATCCAAATTGCCTTATAACTTTGACAAGGAAGTGTCAATCCACTCTATCATAAGCTTTGGATAGGTCTAAACAAATGAACATAGAAGGAGATTTTTGCACTTCCATGGAATGGATGGCTTCTTGAGCAAGAACTATCTCATCCACAATCTGATGCCCTTCCACATAACTTACTTTTTCGAGGGAAATAATCTTTGCAAAAGAGGTTTCAGTCTCTCCACCATGATCTTGGTAATTATTTTGAGAACATTACATAAAGCTATTGGTCTAAAAGTCGAGATATATTTTGCATATTAAGCCTTTGGGACTAGAGCTATATAAGTTTTATTAATAACCTTCAAAATATCTTTGGCCTTCCTGGCTTCTTCCACCACCCCTAATAAATCAACATGAAGAATATCCCATAATTATTGGTAAAATTCGATGGGAAAACCATTAGGTCCCGAGGTCTTTCCTTTTTGCATTTTAAAAACCACTTGTTGAAGCTCATTGATAGTAACTAGAGTAGTCAAAATAGAATTCTCATAAGTGATAAGATTTGGGATCACTTGAAGGATATTCTATTGAGAAGCCGAGTCAAGATATACAATAGTGAATAGTTTGGAAAAGTAGTTGACTGCAATAGACTCCATGCCATCCCAAGTGTGGATAGAGTCTCCAAAATCTAAATCTAGGAAAGAAATAAAGTTGTGGTATCTACAGGCTAGAAGAGATTTGTGGAAGAATTATGTGTTTCAATCTTATTCTTTGAGTCATTGGATCCTAGATTTTTGCTTCCATAAGAGCTCTTCCTTTTTCCCCATTCCTCCAACTGCGCTGTGAGTCTAATTTCATTAACACTTCTACTCTCTGTGAGGTCATCAAAATGGATTTAATCATTTGACTCTTCAAGTTGATCAATCACTTCTTGTTTATTTTACCTGATATCTCCAAACTCCTTCCAATTCAAAATCTTGATTTTGGATTTGACGTATTGTAACCTTTTGGTGAAACAAAACATCTTAGTTCCATACCTTGGTTTACCTTTGTTGAGTGGTGTTTTCACCTAGTTGTGAAAGCACACTCTCCGATAGGATCTGAGTCCAAAAATCCTCTACTTGCAAAGAAAAAAACTTTCTCCAAGGTTCCTGTTATGCTTAAATAATGTTGTTCAAATGAAATGCCAGGAATATCTTAGGGTTTGCAAGTGGATGTTAACAAGGGGCACTGATGGTTTATTTAATTTGAATTTACAATGGACTCAAAGTGAATAAATCTATTATAATCTTCAATTCTAATGGATTTTCAATTGCTTATTCAAATACTGTAATTAAACCGCAAGAAATAAAATAAGGATTTGAAAGATAAAGCAAAATAAATGGAAATAAGATTAAACTACGATCAGAATACTTTCATCAATTCGATGAAACTGAAGATACTGAGGTTTTATGCATGCAACCTAATCTAATGAACCTACAAACTCGCACAATCCAAATAAATTAGGTGCTGGTTTCTAGGGTTTCTACTGTAATTCCAGACTTAGGCATTCGCATGAAGCAACCAAGCACACTGGAATGAAAGATAAAGCATTAAATCATGCATGCACAAAATGACTCCTTTCTCATCAATGAGATGCCAATACTCTGTATTTTATATTAAATGATATGTCAATTACATTCAAAGAATGTTCCAGGCATAAATATTCCAGAACAAAAAGAAGGAAATTGCCCAAGTGCAAGCCAGAATAGCACGAAGCTCTTGTCTCTGCAACTCTACAATCGGCAATTTCCAACCCCTCCTTCAATCTGCGCTTCTGGATTTATCCTGTCTAGCATGGCTCTTCGATTCTCCCTGGTCGCTTCGCTTCACCTTCCTGCATGTGACCTTTCGAATTCCCACCTTTTCCTTGTCTTTATTCCATGTTTAACGTTGAAACGCCTAAAATCCTTTGCTGCATGTAACGCTTCTGCAGACCTGACACTTGCATGCCACGTGTCACACGCTCTCTGCACCTTTTGTAACGCCACTCTACAAAAAACTCGACAAAAACTGCATGCCGCCTGTTCACCTTCCTGGTCACGAAAACGCGACATGTCGCGATATAGCGACGCTCTTCCTGACCGTACGTATTCGACAGCATCTTGTCGCGATATCGTGACCGTTTTTGCTTTTGAGCCTTCTTTCACCAACTGTAGCGAGATCGCTACCGTTTCTCCTTCGAACCTCCTTCTCACAAGACTGTAGCGAAATCGCTACCATCTCTCCGTCGGGATTCCTTCTCACAAAGCTGTAGCGAAATCGCTACCATTTTCTTTCGGACCTCTTTGGCAACTTTACGTCATGAAATCACGACCATTATCACTCTCTTGCCTTCTTTCAACAAATCGTCGCGATATCGCTACGGCTATTGTCCTTGAACCTGCTTGCCGCAAACTGTCACGATATCGCTACCGCTTTCTCTTTTCGTACACCTCCCCAAAACACGTCGTGAAATCATGACCATTTTTCTGTTCCATACGCCTTGGCAAAACCTGTCACGATTTCACTACCGCTTCTCTGCTTCGGGCATGGTCTTCGTTTCTGTCATGATATCACGACGTTTTTCACCTTCGAACCTTCATGCCACTTTCTGTCACGATATCGCTACTGATTTCTATTTTAAGCCTCCTTTCCACAAACTGTAGCGAAATCGCTACCGTTCTCGCCTTCGAACCTTCTTGCCGCAAACTATCGCGATATCGCTACCGCTTTCTCTTTTCGTACGCCTTGGCAAAACCTATCGCGATATCGCGACCATTTTCTCCGTCCGTACAGTTTGCCAAAACACGTCGCAAAATCGTGACACTTTTCATCGTCCGTACGCTTCGGCAAAACACGTCACGAAATCGTGACCATTTTCATTCTTTTCCAACGGCATGTCGCGATTTCGTGACACCATTTCTTTTCCTCTCAACGGCATGTCGCGATTTTGCGACAGCTTTCAATTTTTCTTCTCTCCTCTTTGGCAGCGATGGAGCTATATGTCGCGATTTCGTGACAACTTTCCTGTTTCCAGCAGCGACATTGCGACATGTCGCGATTTGTTGTGGGTGATCCACAACACACCCCAAAATTGGGGACCCACCTTTTTGCAGGCTTGCAGAGAAGAATCTCGGTGACCCAGATGCTAAAATTGAAGAAAAGAGGAAAAAATGCCTAAGTGTTGAAAGTGTCGCGAAATCGCGACATGTCGCGAAATCGCGACTTGTCGCGCCATCGCTGCTGGAAACAGGAAAGTTGTCGCGAAATCGCGACATGTAGCTCCATCGTTGCCGAAGAGGAGAGAAAAGAAAAATTGAAAGTTGTCGCGAAATCGCGACATGTCGTTGAGAAGAAAAGAAATGGTGTCGCGAAATCGCGACATGCCATTGGAAAAGAATGAAAATGGTCACGATTTCGTGACGTGTTTTGCCGAAGCGTACGGATGATGAAAAGTGTCACGATTTCGTGACGTGTTTTGGCAAACTGTACGGACGGAGAAAATGGTCGCGATATCGCGACAGGTTTTGCCAAGGCGTACAAAACAGAAAAATGGTCGCGATTTCACGACGTGTTTCGAGCGTACGAAGAAAGCGGTAGCGATATCACAAATACGAAAGCGGCATGAAGGTCCGAAGGTGAAAACGTCGCGATATCATCCGAGGTTTTGCCAAGGCGTACGAAACATAAAAATGGTCACGATTTCACGACGTGTTTCGAGGAGGCGTACGAAAGAGAAAGCGGTAGCGATATCCCTGATGGGAGGGTTCGGGGATAAAGCGGTAGCGATATCGTGACGGTTTGTCGAAAGAAGGCAAGAGAGTGATAATGGTCGCGATGTCGCGACGTAAAGTTGCCAAGGAGTTTCGAAAGAAAATGGTAGCGATTTCGTACGCTGTGAGAAGGAAGCCCGACGGAGAGATGGTAGCGATTTCGCTACAGTCTTGGTGAGAAGGAGGCCCGAAGGAGAAATGGTAGCGATCTCGCTACAGTTGGTGAAAGAAGGCTCAAAAGCAAAAACGGTCGCGATATCGCGACAAGATGCTATCGAAGACGTACGGCCGGGAAGAGCGTCGCGATATCGCGACATGTCACGTTTTCGCGGCCGAGAAGGTGAACAGGCGGCATGCAATTTTTGTCGGGATTTTCATAGAGTGGCGTTACAGAAGGCGCAGAGAGCGTGTGACACGTGGCATGCAGGTGTCAGGTCTGCAGAAGCGTTACATGCAACGGAGGATTTTAGGCGTTTTGGCGTTAAACATGGAATAAAGACAAGGAAAAGGTGGGAATTCGAAAGGTCACATGCAGGAAGGTGAAGCGAAGCGACCAGGGAGAATCGAAGAGCCACGCTAGACAGGATAAATCCAGAAGCGCAGATTGAAGGAAGGGTTGGAAATTGCCGATTGCGAGTTGCAGAGACAAGAGCTTCGTGCTATTATGGGCCTGCACTTGGGCAATTTCCTTCTTTTTTGTTCTGGAATATTTATGCCTGGAACATTCTTTGAATGTAATTGACATATCATTTAATATAAAATACAGAGTATTGGCATCTCATTGATGAGAAAGAAGGAGTCATTTTGTGCATGCATGATTTAATGTTTTATCTTTCATTCCAGATTTTTGAGGCTTTTAGGTGAAGTTTAATGCAAGTGTGCTTGGTTGCTTCATGCGAATGCCTAAGTCTGGAATTACAGTAGAAACCCTAGAAACCAGCACCTAATTTATTTGGATTGTGCGAGTTTGCAGGTTCATTAGATTAGGTTGCATGCATAAAACCTCAGTATCTTCGGTTTCATCGAATTGATGAAAGTATTCTAATTGTAGTTTAATCTTATTTCCATTTATTTTGCTTTATTTTTCAAACCCTTATTTTATTTCTTGCAGTTTAATTACAGTATTTGAATAAGCAATTGAAAATCCATTAGAATTGAAGATTAGAATAGATTTATTCACTTTGAGTCCATTGTAAATTCAAATTAAATAAACCATCAGTGCCCCTTGTTAACATCCACTTGCAAACCCTAAGATATTCCTGGCATTTCATTTGAACAACATTATTTAAGCATAACAGGAACCTTGGAGAAAGTTATTTTCTTTGCAAGCAGAGGATTTTTGGACTCAGATCCTACCGGAGAGTGTGCTTTCACAATCGGGTGAAAACACCACTCAACAGATTGGCGCTAGAAGGAGGGCCGAATTGGTTTATCTATTTTGATTTTCATATCTGAATATTTTGTTTTTGATTTAATTTTGAAATCATTTACGGCTAAACTGCAACACTGTTTTTGTTTTTGTTGCAGGTTTTCTTCGAAATAGCCGAGGGTTTCCTCAGGCAGGCTGGACCCACCACGCCGTATTGCGACCAGGTCTCAAACAACCGGAGAAACCATTTTTCATGACCTTACTGGTACTCCCAAGGGTAAAGCCAAGCAAGTCGTAAGCACACCAATCGCAAAAGACCTGTTTTCTCCAGGAACGTCGAGTGGACCTACGCCAGTAATATCCGTTGCCCCTAGTGTGCCTATAGTTAGTAATATTTCTACTGCTATTGTAGGTCTGTCTACATCAATTCTGAGTCAAATGGCTCAAGCTCCAGTAGCTCCTTGGTATGGAGCTAACAATACTCCTTTGAATATTGTTGGGGATATCCATGAAATCCCCAAGAACATTGAAATATTTCTGCCTAAATACAAGCCAGATGGCCTAAGAACAGTAGAAGAACATATCCAAGCCTATAGGGATGTTTTAATTAGGCTGCAAGTTCAGCATGAAGATGTAGCCTGTAGACTTTTCCCCATGAGCTTGGATCCAATAGCATATGAATGGTATATATGCTTGCCAACTGGTTCAATCACCTCTTGGACACAAATGGAAAATGCCTTTGTCAATCAATTTAGGTCACCCTTAGATCCCGCAACTATTTACAATCAGTTTATTACATGCAAAAGAGGCCAAGGGGAACCAATCCGAATGTTTAATCAGAGATTCCAAAAGAACTATAATAGAGCAATTAGACATTTTGCCATCGATCCCGTAGTGGCTTTGCAGATATATTTTGGGGCATTGGACCCCATGACGGCTATGTTTGCAAGGCGCAATCCTCGGGGTCACCACGTTGGCTTTGGCCTATAATGAAGCCATGACTATTGAGCGAGCAATTGACACCGCAAGGCTACGGGTTTACCCGGATGCCTATGATGGGACAAGTGTGCTCCATATGGTCAAGCTCCCCGGGCAAATCAACTCATGGCACCACAAATGCCAAGTATGAACGCCTTCCCATATCAGCGGTCGTATCCACCAGCACCCGCATATGCACCCATTCCAATCCAACCAATCACAGCCATTCCACCTGTTCCTGCATTTTTGTAGAACAGTCAATCAACTACGCAGGAAACTAGTCAAGTCAATCCTCAAGCCATAGTTCCTTTTCCGAATCCAATCCCGATTCAAGGTATCAATCCATATGGGAATCAAATTCCTCAGAACCCGACCCAAATGTGGAATCAAGACCCCATTAATTATGCGAATCCAATGGGGGTTAACAACAATGTGGTTCCACCGAAGGATGTTTTTTCGGAAGTCGAAGAGCTCAAGAAACTAGTGCATAAACTAAGCAATGACAGGGTTCAACAACAGAAGTATGAGTCCCATGCCCCTCACCCAAATCAGAATTTTAACAATAGAGGGAGGCACTTGAACACCAAGCCAAACAATGGGGGAGTTCCTGCTCCCATTGCTAATCAATTAGATGCTTCTGCAGGCCCTAGCCAATCCAATTCTCTTTTGAATCTTTCAGATTTGGCATGGGAAAGGGGGTGCAGGTTACATAACACAAAAGAACACAATGAGAGGAATTGTCCTGAGATTGCTAGATACACTCATTGTCTTCAGGCACAAGTTGATGATTTGGAACTGGTATCAAATGAGGATCCATCGTATCATCAAGATGAAAATATTATGGTGATGGAAACAGTATATCACCAAGAGGGTGAAAGCGAGGAGGAAGAAGACGAAGTTTTGGAACAGGAGGTGCAAGCTTTTCGAGATTTCAGAAAGGGGACTCATGGGTACCATTTGAGGAGTAAATCTAAAGCCCCTAAAACCTCATCAACACCTCCAAACAATTCTATTCTTCCTCCAAGATACAAAGGCAAGTAACAACCCTCCCCCTCCACTCAGAAGAGAAATGTCTAATGACGTCCAGAAAACAGTCAAATTCGAAAAACCAAATTATGACGTAGTGGAGGATATGAAGAAGTCCAAATCTAGCCTTTCATTCCTGGACGCAGCTAAATTGCCTGGTCAAAAGGAGGCGTTGATAAGAGCTTTGAACTCACCTGATCCGATGTGGAAGGAAAAAAGAGCTGAATCCCATCTGATTTTGCGAAAGGAGAGAAGGGATGTCCCGCCATTCTTATTGACTCTGAGAATTGCGGGTAAGAACTTGCATAACTGTTTGGTGGACACAGGAGCCACGAGCAACCTCATGCCTACGGAGATATGTCAAATGCTGGGTCTACAACCGGTTTCATCCAAATGCACGGTCTTGCAATTGGACCGTTCAGAGGTAAATGTAGTAGGGACCTTATATGATGTCAAGATTCAATTAAATTCTGAACCCAGGGTCCAGCAGGTTGTAGACATTTTGGTGGTTAACATCCCAAGTAGGTATGGAATGTTACTTGCGAGAGACTGGATGAAAACTCTGAATGGTTATTTTTCAACAGACTGCTCACATATGTGGCTGCCATGGAAGGGCATTGCAAACCAAATCAGAGTGGAAAACGAACCGAGGCTTAAGGAGATTATAACGGATTTCAACAAGCCGAATGAGGTTCAGTTTTCGAGCCAGACCTAGGGGTCTATGCTCTTGATGTTGAGAAAGCTGCTGACGAGCTTAAAGAAGAAGTGTGTCATGGTGGTTCTTCTGAGGAAAAGGATTACACGTGGTTGCTCAAGTTTGATGGATCAAAGTCTAGACAGGGAGCAGGAGCTGGAGTCGAGCTCACTGGTCCAGGAGGTAAACCATTATTGGCTGCCTACAGACTGCAATTTCCTTGCACAAACAATGTGGCAGAATACGAAGCATTGATCTATGGTTTACGTCTAGCATTGAGCAAACATGTTAAATGCTTGAAGGTTTTGGGAGATTCTGAGTTGGTTGTCAAGCAAATCAAAGGACAGTATACATGCCGCGACAAAATACTGAGCCTTTATAGAACTAGGGTTATGGACCTCATGGAGGAGTTTGATGCATTCAACATAGCCCTTATTTCTAGGAGAGGAAATCGAATAGCAGACTCTCTTGCAATCGTCGCGGGCATGTTAAACCCGGTGGATATAAAAAGATGTAAAAAGTTTTCCATTGAGCTGGTTCCTTGTCCATCAATACCTGATAATGTAAAGAATTTCCAGGTTTTTGAAAGTGACAGGCACATCTTCAAGTTTGTCACAAACTCGGGTATTTTTGAAAATCAGGTGATTGATGAGGAACAAAGGTGGCAGGATGAAACAGAAGAAAGTGAAACTGCGTATCAATCCAACAAAATTCCTAAAGACGTGGTTTCATTAGAAAAGATGTTCGACATGGAATGCAAGAACAAGAAAAGAAAAAGAGTCCCACTCCCCAAAGATGCATGCGATTCAATTAATCTAGGGAGTGCGGACAATCCAAAGGAGGTGTACATAGCAAAGGCATGTACGAGAGGAAGAAAGGAGCAATATAATACGGGCATTGAAGCATTACATAGATTGTATTGCTTGGAACTACAATGAGTTGAAGACTTACAACCAGAACATTATCACACATACCATCCCTTTGAAGCCAGACTCCAAGCCTTTTAGGCAAAGACAGCGAGTTGTTAACCCGCTATTGGAGCCTTTGATCGAAAAGGAGGTTAAAATATTATTGGAAGCGAAAATCATTTTTCCTGTTAGGCACTCAACCTGGGTGGCCAACCTCGTTCCAGTAAGAAAAAAGAGTGGAGAGATTAGGCTGTGCATAGATTTTCGAAATCTTAATAAAGCCTCTCAAAAAGATAATTATCCATTGCCATCAATTGATGAAATTCTGCAAATGGTAAATGGATCTGAAATGATGTCCTTTCTCGATGGATATTCGGGGTACAACCAAATTCTTATACATCCAGATGACAGGATGAAAACAGCCTTCACTACCAAGTGGGGGACATTTGCATATAAGAGAATGTCGTTCGGACTGTTAAATGCTGGTGCAACTTTTCAACGCGCCATGGATTACGCATTCAAAGGGCTAATAGGCAAATGCATCATCGTGTATGTGGATGATATCCCAGTTTTCTCGAAGAAGAGAGAGGATCATGTTAAAGATTTGAAGAAAGTGCTTCAAAGATGCAGAGAACATGGAATTTCCTTAAATCCCAAAAAGTGCATTTTCGGAGTAATAGAAGGGAAATTGTTGGGTCACATCATTTCAAAAGAGGGCATATCCATCGACCCAGAAAGGATACAAGCTATCCAAAACCTACCTCTCCCGAGCAGTAAAAAAGAACTGAGATCTTTCTTTGGGCGGGTCAATTTTGTGAGGAAGTTTATCTCTAGCTTTGCTTGAGATAGCCAAACCTCCGAACCGGATGCTCAAGAAAGATGTGGATGTAAAATGGAACAAGGAAAGTAGAGTGGCTTTCCAGAATATCAAAGATGCCATTTCCAGAGCCCCTGTCCTTATAAGCCCAGACTACTCCAAGCCTTTTTATATTTATGCTTTTGCATCAGAACACTCCTTTGCGAGTGTCTTAACCCAAAAAGGTGAGGATAGTGCCGAAAAACCCATTGCATTTTTAAGTGCCCCCCTGAAAGACGCTCAATTAAGGTATTCAATCCTTGATAAGCAAATGTACGCACTTTTTAAAACTGTGAAAAAATTTAGGCACTACATCGTGCACAGCAGAATTATCGCCATCGTGCCCGATTCTGCTGTCAAGACCATGTTTTTACAGAATGAACTAGGTGAGAAGAGAGGAAAGTGGATTTCAACCATCCAAGAATTTGATCTCGAAATCCAACCAATGAAACTAGTTCGAGGACAGGGACTGGCGAAGGCGATCGTAGAAAATAATCCGCAAATAACAGGGTCAATGCTCAAATACAGAATACATGGCTAAGGACGACTGGTATGTTGATATTGTGCAATTTTTATTGACAGGTATGTGTCCTTCTAATCTGAATTCAACACAGAGAAGAGCCTTAAGGCTTAAATCTATCAATTATCTGATAAAATCTGGTGTGCTTTACAGGAAGAATCATGAAGGTATCTACCTGAGGTGCTTGAACAAAGAAGAAGCTGCCGGGGTGTTGCAAGAATTTCACGGGAAACATGGAACTGGTCATGGTGCAGCCAATGCTACAGCACATCAAATCCTGAGAGCAGGATACTACTGGCCACATATTTTCAAGGATGCGCATACCCATGTACGATCTTGTCACATCTGTCAAGTGGCTGCAAATAGAGAAAGAAATGCAGCCATGCCGTTGCAGCCTGTAGTCGAAATGAGACCGTTTGCACAGTGGGGACTAGATTTCATCGGGGTTATTAACCCAAATTCTTTTGATTCTCATAAATTCATTTTGACAGCTACGGACTACTGTACAAGGTGGACAGAAGCGATTCCTACTAAACATGCCACCACAGATGTTGTGATTAAATTTCTTGAGGATCAGATTATAACAAGATTTGGAATGCCCGACTCTATTGTCAGTGACAATGGTAAAGCTTTTATTTCTACACAATTTGCAGATTGGGCATATGATAACAAAGTGAGCTTAAAGTTTGCATCCAATTACTATCCTCAAGGAAATGGGTTGGCCGAGTCTTCAAATAAGAATTTGTTGAATACTATTAAGAAGTTGCTTGGAAAAGAACCCTCGGGATCGGCACGACCAACTAAAGTTTGCCCTTTGGGCGAGATAGGACCAGAGTGAAAGAGTCCATAGGGAATACTCCCTATCATTTGGTCTATGGGCAAGACCCGATATTTCCAGCAAATTTGAAGTTGCAGACCTTACATTTCATACAAGAGTACTTGGGGACGAGATGATCAAGTTGAAGCCGAGGTTGAGCCAGTTGTTGCACCTTGATGAAAAGAGAGAAGAGGCCATGAATCACATGAATAAACACCAGGCAGTTATCAAGAGATGGTTTGACAGAAGGGCCAAAGTTAAATCATTCAGAATTTCAGATTTGGTATTACTATGGGACAAAAGACATGAGGAAAAAGGGAATCATCAAAAGTTTGATTGTCTTTGGTTGGGTCCATATCAGATTTCAGAGATTCTTGGGAAGAATACCTTCAGGCTAAAAACATTAGAAGGGGAAGATTTCATGCTACCGGTTAATGGGCAGATTTTGAAGCATTATTTTAGCCCTTAGGTTGTGAGACTTTGATATTATTCTTTTGGTTTTGGTGGGGGATTTTCAGATTTTGTTTTTATTGTTTAGGATTGTTAGTCTAGCTAGGATTTTGGTTATGGATTTGATTTCAATTGACATGTGTGTTAATTTTGATAAAAATAATAATAATAAAAATAAATAATAAATAAATAATAATAAAGAATAAAAAATTGAGATGTCAACTTATGCTTAAGGTTAGGAGAATATGAAATATTGGAATTGTCTTGTAAAAGCTCCACAAGTAACATAAAACATTTTAAGTAATATTGTTTGATTTTGTGATGCATGAAAGAATCAGTTTTGCATGACAATTCATTCCATTTGTAATTCAAGAAATAATGCATTCATGTTCCATCTCACCTTACATACATCTCATCTTAGTTACATATGCATCTTAGGTACAAGCCATTAAAGTATGTCAAATCCTCTTAGGGTTGTGTTATAACATATATGTAAGTAGCTCCTAAGGTTGGAAACTGAGTCTTGAGATATCTAGAACCAAGCACGTCTCATACATTAAAAAGGATCTTGAGCAAAATGATCAAAACCTAACTTGGAGGAAAAGGTTGGGCGAAAGAAGTTTTTCATGTCTATCCTATTTATGCAACATGATCCTTAAAACAGTGGTTTTGACCACTTCCATAGAGCTTAAAGTCTAAAATCAGAGTAGTAAGGATAGGGTTAAATCCTCATCAAACTTAGGTTGAGGATCCAATTCCCCAAAGCTTTGATTTGACCCACATGGAGTAGTAAGGATAGGGCATAAATTCTCATCTCGGTTAGTTGAGAATCCGATTCCCCAAAGCTCTTATGTCTCATTTCATAATCAGTCTTGGATTGTAAGGATCGTACTATTTGTCCTCTACAAAGGATGGGTAGTCATCCCCAAGGTCTAAGCAACAAAATTAATATTTTTTCATCTAAAGTTTGGATTGTAAGGATCGTACTACATGTCCCTAGCCAGGATGGGTAGTCATCCCCAAGGTCCAAGAAGTAAAAAAAAATAATAATAATAAATAAATTTTTCCCATCTCATCTTTATTTTGGATTGTAAGGATCGTACTACTTGTCCTCTGCAAGGGATGGGTAGTCATCCCCAAGGTCCAAAGAAATGGAGATAAGTTTTGGATTGTGGGGTTAGATATGCCCATGCATGGCATCATGTCTTGCCTAAAAAACAAGACCACTGATTGTCTAGAGGGTTAGACTAGCATGACCATTTCTTCCATAACTGGTTTAATTATTTTGCTTAAAGTGAGGTAATGAACTCTAAATCAGAATAGTAAGGATAAGGTTAAACTCTCATCTCGGTTGGTTGGGAGTCTGATTCCCCAAAGTTCTGATTTCACATTCACTTGCACATGGGTTCTAGATAGTAGGGACTCATAACCAACTTTGGGATACAATAAGGTAATGAATTAGTGGATCCTAAGAGGGTTTGGCAATCTTGAATGCTTGTACATAGTAATAGAAGAAGGACCATGCCTTTTATGGAAGCAAATCTCCTTGCACATTCATTAGGGTACACAAATCATTCACCATCCCATATATGCATTCATGCAAAACTGATAATGGAATGTTGATCAATTTCAAACGATAGGGAATGAAAACACATTGCACACACCGAGCTGATACTTGATGATTCCGATGATTCATGTACTTTGATCTTTGGGCATTTGTTATTTTGCTTATGTGCTAACATATATTTGCGAGTTTGTGATATGTTTCAGGTTGGGTTCTTACTAAAATGCTCAAGAGCATTTGACAATAGAGTCGCCATTTGTTGTGGTTGATCCACAACACACCCCAAAATTGGGGACCCACCTTTTTGCAGGCTTGCAGAGAAGAATCTCGGTGACCCAGATGCTAAAATTGAAGAAAAGAGGAAAAATGCCTAAGTGTTGAAAGTGTCGCGAAATCGCGACATGTCACGAATCATCGCATCGCTGGAAACAGGAAAGTTGTCACGAAATCGTGACATGTAGCTCCATCGCTGCCGAAGAGGAGAGAAAAGAAAAATTGAAAGTTGTCGCGAAATCGCGACATGTCGTTGAGAAGAAAAGAAATGGTGTCGCGAAATCGCGACATGCCGTTGAGAGGAAAAGAAATGGTGTCGCGAAATCGCGACATGCCGTTGGAAAAGAATGAAAATGGTCACGATTTCGTGACGTGTTTTGCCGAAGCGTACGGATGATGAAAAGTGTCACGATTTCGCGACGTGTTTTGGCAAACTGTACGGACGGAGAAAATGGTCGCGATATCGCGACAGGTTTTGCCAAGGCGTACGAACAAAAAATGGTCGCGATTTCCGACGTTTTCAGCGACAAAAAAGGTAGGATTACAACAAGGCATGAAGTGTAGGTGAAAACCGTCTGATTTGCCAAGGCGTACGGAACAGAAAAATGGTCACGATTTCACGACGTGTTTCGGGGAGGCGTACGAAAGAGAAAGCGGATAGCGATATCGATTAGGAAGTGGGGATAAATGCGGTAGCGATATCACGACGGTTTGTCGAAAGAAGGCAAGAGAGTGATAATGGTCGTGATGTCACGACGTAAAGTTGCCAAGGAAGCGCCGACGAGAGAGGAGAAGGAAAGGAGAAATGGTAGCGATCTCGCTACAGTTGGTGGAAAGAAGGCTCAAAAGCAAAAATGGTCGCGATATCGCGACAAGATGTTGCCGAAGACGTACGGCCGGGAAGAGCGTAGCGATATCGCGACATGTCGCGATTTCGTGACATGTCGCATTTTTGCGGCCAAGAAGGTGAACAGGCGGCATGCAGTTTTTGTCGGGATTTTCATAGAGTGGCGTTACAGAAGGCGCAGAGAGCGTGTGACACGTGGCATGCAAGTGTCAGGTCTGCAGAAGCGTTACATGCAACGGAGGATTTTAGGCGTTTTGGCGTTAAACATGGAATAAAGACAAGGAAAAGGTGGGAATTCGAAAGGTCACATGCAGGAAGGTGAAGCGAAGCGACCAGGGAGAATCGAAGAGCCACGCTAGACAGGATAAATCCGGAAGCGCAGATTGAAGGAAGGGTTGGAAATTGCCGATTGCAGAGTTGCAGAGACAAGAGCTTCGTGCTATTATGGGCCTGCACTTGGGCAATTTCCTTCTTTTTTGTTCTGGAATATTTATGCCTGGAACATTCTTTGAATGTAATTGACATATCATTTAATATAAAATACAGAGTATTGGCATCTCATTGATGAGAAAGAAGGAGTCATTTTGTGCATGCATGATTTAATGTTTTATCTTTCATTCCAGATTTTTGAGGCTTTTAGGTGAAGTTTAATGCAAGTGTGCTTGGTTGCTTCATGCGAATGCCTAAGTCTGGAATTACAGTAGAAACCCTAGAAACCAAGCACCTAATTTATTTGGATTGTGCGAGTTTGCAGGTTCATTAGATTAGGTTGCATGCATAAAACCTCAGTATCTTCGGTTTCATCGAATTGATGAAAGTATTCTGACTGTAGTTTAATCTTATTTCCATTTATTTTGCTTTATCTTTCAAATCCTTATTTTATTTCTTGCAGTTTAATTACAGTATTTGAATAAGCAATTGAAAATCCATTAGAATTGAAGATTAGAATAGATTTATTCACTTTGAGTCCATTGTAAATTCAAATTAAATAAACCATCAGTGCCCCTTGTTAACATCCACTTGCAAACCCTAAGATATTCCTGGCATTTCATTTGAACAACATTATTTAAGCATAACAAGAACCTTGGAGAAAGTTATTTTCTTTGCAAGTAGAGGATTTTTGGACTCAGATCCTATCGGAGAGTGTGCTTTCACAACTGGGTGAAAACACCACTCAACAACCTTCCTTCCACCATTTTTGCACTTGAGGTTTGAAGGAACTATCTCTAAGCCACATAATCTAAAATGGGAAGGGCGAGAAACTGACCTTAGTTTTCCACATTTCAACCATGATTGGCCAATGATTCGAACCAGCATTGTTAAGATTTTTCACCTTAGGAATGTGGCCATGAGTTAAGAAATCATCATAGAATAAGAACCCATCCAATATTTCCATGATACAAGCTAAACTTTACCTTTTTTTAGACCAAGTTATGAGGCCATTAACTCGTTGGATGTCCACAAGGTGAAGGTTTACAATATATTCATTCAGAAGGTTTGAGCTCCCATTTGGAATTCTATTTACCCCTCTATTCTCTTCCAAAGAGAGGATGGTACTGAAGAATCAAGACCTAAGCTTCGAGGAAATAGGAGATAATATAAGTTACTTTTCCTCCAAAGTAATTGGAGCATAAACAATGAAGCAAAGCATAATTTGGTTAGATTGTCTACTTTCTATAGCTACAAATAAGAGAACCTAGCTACCAACCATATGGTGAATTTTGATCTCTTTTAGGTCTTAGGGGCAATCAATACCGCCAGAAGCCCCATGGGAGTTGAGTGAAACTACTTTTTCTATCGACCATATTTTACTTGCAATAGACTCCTTTTTCTTTATAAACATCTTTGTTTTCTGAAGGAAAACCAGATGTGGTTGGTTTATCTAAATCATTCTTCTAATTTTGTTTTGTTTTGAAAGACTCCCTTTGAGCCCTCTAATACTTCAAGTGATGACATTCATTAATAACAGGGCTAAATATGTTGGTAAGGGCATTAATCTTACCTTTATCTACAAGCTTTTCACTTTATTTTACCATATGATGCTAATCAGTTGTGTGATCTACCTTTTGGTTAGTGCCCATCTTCATTTTTTCCTCTATTTCTTGTCTTACCTCAATTGAATCTATGATAGCGTCTAACCCTGAAGTATGTGTATACACAACCAAAGTGTTATTGGAAGGTTCAACACAGTCTATCTTGGGATCTGAATTATTTGAGATTTTAGCATTTAAAATATTTTTCTTCTTGTCTATGTTTTCTCCTTTATTTTTTGTTGAAAACCTATGATTTTTTGGTTTGTCTTTGAGTCCTTCCCTACATATTTAAACAATATTTCAAATATTTTTGTCTCCATGATGTCCTCTTCCTCACCTGTGAGGTTATTTTTTGAAATAATTACAAACATATTAGTTGACAACATTGCTTGATCCTTTATAATTGGGTTTTTTTTAGTATTCTTCTTCTTAGGCATTTGGAAACCTTCTAAGTTTGTGTCCTCTTTCTTTTAATTTGGAATATTATTTGGACAAACACTAGCCAAATGACCATATTCATGGTATATTCTACAATGGAAAGGAATGATCTCAATGTCCACCACCTACTCCCAAGTGTCCTTCCCAAAATGTAATGATATTTTCAGTGGAAGGGGTTTATCGAAAGCCATTAAGACATAAATTTGAGCATAAATAATGTGTTCAAATTTGTGTGTATAGTCAACAGTCATAATAAAAGTTCCAAGGGAGTTTCCAATTGCATAAAATACAGTTGGATTCCAAAATTTAATTGGAAGGCCAAAGAGTCTAACCCACATAGGTCTTTTAGAAGACATATCTTCTTCAACTTTAAATTTAGTGTGCTAAGGCTTCATGAAAAGCCTTGCCCTTCCAAAGAGCCAGGCCTTCCCTTGAAATATTTTCTCTCTATCTTCATCATTAGCAAAAAAACAATAAAATAACCATTGGAATAAATAGATATTTGTAACACCTTGTGTTTTCCAATATTTTTAACCCACACTTTGAAAGCAGATAGGCTCAGACGAAAATCCAAGAAATTGCTAATAATTCTTCTTTCCATATCTTTAATGCCATCCTAAATGTCATCCATTATTAGCTTAACAATTGGGATTCCATTCGTTGCTCTTAGACATCCTGACTCAATTTTTTTGGGATAAATATTAGGCATTCTTAAAGGTCTATGAGGTGCCTTAATATTAATATTAGCATTATTTTAGGATTTTAAACCATGAAGAGCATCCCTAAAATTCATTTTTGGGGTTGAATTCCCAAAATCCTTACCCTTGAAAGGGGTTTCCGTAGTGGATTTTTTTTAGGGCATTCCTTAGCATCGAGATTGCTTGAGTTTTGAACCATTTTTTATTTTCCTAAGGAGGCGTCTCTTATTTGATCTACAACTTGAAACTTATTTTGGGTCTCTTTAATCCATGCCTCGAACATCGAGGAAAAGTGTGATTTTTGCTTACTTCTTGGGCAACAAATTGGAAGCAGTTTTCAATCAAGTTCTTAGCATATAAATTTGTTGAATGAAGAATTCCTAACCCATTGTGGGTCTCCTACAACATATCCTATGTTTATCTTGGGCAAAAACAACAAAAAAATAGACTTGTCACTAGGGAAAACAACCTTTGTTTCAACCTACGCTCAAACCATAGGTGAAACCCTCACATAGTCTCCTTTGAAACCCTCATCACTATTATTAGTATATGGTTCTCTGATACCACATATTTCCATAAAAAATGACAACTGTTTGATCAAACATGCCTAGCATAAAAGTCCAAATATAAAAGACTATATTATTATGAGCAACAACTCCAGATCATGGATTTCTTTTAGTAACCTAGTTGAAGGAGAGGAACTCAAACAAACTACAGATGAACTTCAAAATATGCTTCAAGAGTTTTATTTGTCAATTTTTACATGAAAGGATGAGTTGTTTTGGAATTTATCAAAGAATGGTGGATACTCAATCAAGTTGGGATATCAGGATTTAGAACAATCAAAATTCCCTTATCCCAAAGATTTTTCTTGGAATAATGTTTGGTCATTAGAGGCTCTCCCTAAGGCCTCAACATTTCTTTAGTTAGCAGTTCAAAGTAAGATTATTATAGTAGAGAGTCTACAAAAAAAAGGATGTTATGGACCTTTTAGATGTGCCTTTTGTGAGAAGGATTTATAAACATCAGACCATTTACTTCTTAATTATTTGTTTGCTCATACCATTTGGGGCTATTTTTTAAGAAATATGAAATTATATTAGGGATCTCCATCAACATTGAAAGAGTTGATGAAATATTGGATTAATTATTTCAAAGCTAAAGCATTATGTATTCTTTGGAGGATTTGTCCTATAATTATTTGTTGGAATTTATGGCTTGAAAGGAATAACCAAATTTTTAAAAATAATCTCAAAATCATGCCCAAGTTTGGAACCATATTATTGTCTTTATTATAGAATGTCTACAAATATGGTGCTCATCATGGGAAGTCTAAATTGCACAAAAATATGTGCTAATAACTTGGCTACAATATTTAAGCATATATGGAAGATTCATCTACAACAATGGAATTAAAACAAAGGATCTACCTTGATCTATGGTAAAATGGAAATGTCCAAAAATCGGGTTTATCAAAAAAAAAATTGATGGTGCTTCTAAAGGAAATCCAAGAAAAGTTGGTGGAGGTGGTGTTCTTAGAATTAGTGAAGGCAAAATTCTCCTCACTTATTCAAAATAATATGTAACTTCAATTAACAACTATCCAAAGGCTATGACACTTCTTATAGGGATTAAAATTGCAGTAAAAAATGATGGAAATATATTTCAATTGAGGGGGACTCACAAATTATCATCAATGCTATTAACAAAAATGGATGTGGAGATTGGATAAAAAATAGTATTTTTTGCTAATGTTCATCATCTATTACTAGAGGTAATCTCTTGTAAGTATGAGAATATTTATAGAGAAGGAAATCAAGTAGCAGATAAATTCGCAAATTGTGGTGTTGATCTTCATCCTGGTGAAATTCGAATTCTAGAAGGAAATTGGCCAAGTGGGATTATATCTCTTAATCAAAATGATGTCAAGGAGTCGATTGTGGAAATATAGCACTTCAAGGAAGTTGAAGAATATATTTAAGAAAAAAAAAATGAATAAATCGTGATATGCATAAAATATAATATTTTGATATTTTGATGGGAGTGGCCTCCAATAGAAGCCACATATAACTTATTAAAAAAAGAGACACAAAACTTGAATTGAAGAAGAATATAAAAGTTGAATAAAGAGATTAATTATTTGAAAGAAGATATTGTTTATTGAGAAGACAAATATTAAGAAGAAAAATATTAAATTGAAGATTGAAGCAAATTGAAGAAATTTTTTTGAAAAGAGAATAATTATTTGAAGAAAACTAAAGAATTATTCGTTGATTCTTGGACCAATTTGTACAGAATTTGAATAGCTTTAAAATCGGTGTTCATATGCAAAAATATGAGCAATATTGAGGGATATACGACCTTGTCAAGTCAACCATTCAGAACAAGGGCAGTGATGATTTTTCAAATCGTGAAAAATGAAATTGCAAAGTGCAAAGGATTAGGGTTTTTTCCTGAAAAAACGTCTCATATTTTAGGAGCCATATCTTCGCGAAGAGTTATCCAATTCAGCTGATTATTAGACCAACTTGTGAAAAATTTGAATAGCTTTAAAATGAGTGGTCATATGCAAAATTCCAAGCAATATTGAGGGAGATACAACCTTGTGAAGTCAACCATTTGGAACAAGGGCAATGACGATTTTTCAAGTCGTGAAAAATGAAATTGCAATTATTTGCAAACTAGGGTTAAAACGATGGGAAGAGCAATAAAGGGCTAGGACTTCAGCAAGGCAAGACATTCTATCTTGACAAAGAATTTTTCAGCTAAGTTTTTTTTCCCTTTCTTTATCTTAGAAATTGTGCATAAAAATTTTATAAATTTTTTATCAAATATTATATTTGTTATAAAACTTTCAAATAAATTTCATTAGATTTTGAGTTTTAGTTTCCTTTCCATGGATCAAGTTATAGTTAAATCCTTAGAATCATACCTAGTGGTAGATTTTAGTGAGCTCACCTCAGAAAAATCCTCATTGCTCCAAGATAGGGCAGTTTTTGGTAAATTTAATGGGTATTGGCCAAGGGCTTCAACCTTGAGAAAATGGATTGATAGGAGTTGGAATTCTCCAGGAGTGATTCTATCATTTCTTCCCAAAGGTTTATTCCTAGCCATTTTTTGTTCTAGGGAAGAAAGAGAAAGAATCATAAAAGGGGGTCCTTGGTTTATGGGAAGAGCAGGGTTCTTCCTTACCCATTGGTATGAAGGCTTTTCACCTAAAAATGTAAATCTATCCCTAGTACCAGTCTGGGTTAGGATGTTTGGATTGCCCATTGAATTTTGGGAAATAGATACCTTCAAGGCAATAGGCAACACTCTAGGAGAATTCCTTGAGATTTCAGATACAATAAAAGATGGATTTTTGGCTATTTATACTCGAATATTGGTCATGATTGATATAAGTAAAGCTTTACCATAATCAATCATTCTTAAGTATGGGGATAAGATGTGGATCCAAACTATAGATTATGAAAATATATATTTTAGATGTAGAAGATGTCATGAGGTGGAACATATTGAGAGATCATGCCCTAAGAAGATCCCAACATAATCATATGTAGAAAATCGTAAGAGAAACTTACAAATGGTTATGGATGAAGATGGTTTTCAACTTCCAAAAAATAGGTCTAGAAAAATAAAATTAAATAAACAATGGAGACCAATAAGGAAGGATATTGGAAGAAATTCCAATTCTTTTGAGGCTTTAGCATATGAAGAAAAGTAGATCAAAACTTAGAGGACACAGTACAACAATTTCAACATATTAATAAGGAATTGTCTATTCAATATGATCCTAATTTAAGGAAGAACATTCTTGATGAACCTAAGGAATGTGTCTCATCAGATTTTGAAGACTCTCTTGAAGTACCATGCACCATTTAGGAGGAAAAAATTGGTAGAGTAAAATACGGTATTAGAAGGTAAATACCTCTACCACTAATAAGGAAATACCAAAAAATGAGTAGGATAAGTCAAAAGATTCCATAATAGAGCCAGGAGAGGATAAATATGTTAAAAAACAAAATGGTGAAAGAATATTGAGGAATAGAATAATAAGACCTACTCCCGATAAAGGCAAGGCAAAAAGAGGAAAACCCTCAAATAATCAAGCAAGATCCAAGGAAGCAAGAGTTAACATAGAGAAAGGAACACAAACTAAGTTGGTTGAACTTCTCTTTACCAAACAACAAAATGATATTGATAATACGCAAGAGAAGCCAAAAGCCCCTAATGAGACATGATTACCATCTCATGGAATATAAGGGATGCTAATACTCTCTCAAAGCATAGGTGTATTAAGGACCTGTTGGTCATCAAATCTGCCTAGGAAAGGATTTTGGGTAAAGGTATGCGCCCTAGACCTGGACCAACATTGAAAGGCCGAAGGGAAGAGATGCCCCTCGTGCCAATCTCCGGAGAAAGGCCGGCTCCTATGCTAATCTACTTTGGTGTTTTGAGATAAGGGTGCAGGAAAGAGATAAAAGGAGTTAGGGTTAGAGAAAGAAATAAAAAGGGGTAAGGGAAGAGAGATCGGTGATTTAAGGTGGGAAAGAACAGGAAGCACGATCACTAACTGACAACTTGAATAGCAACAAGGAACACCAAGAATAAATGAAAGAAACGCAACATTAACCTTCCTATGTATCCTCTGGGCGAGCTCACAGGGATTCTCCTTCTCCCTTTCATCAAAATTTAGGGTTCAGAGTAAAGACGATTAGGACAAGTGAATGTAACAGAAACCACAACCCACCAGGCAGCATAAAAGAAAACCAATATTACGTTTTTCCTCTCCTATGTATCCTTCAGACGAGTTTTAGGGTACAGTCCCCAATCGCACACCGGATTCAGGATTCAGAGTCTCAGTATACAAATGAAGAAAGACAAAAGAATCAAGCACAGAAGGCAACATAAAAGAGAGAAATTGAGCCCAAAGCTCTTTAGTATTAATCGCAGGACATCAAGTTACAACAACTTTCTAGCAGATAGTTCCCCCCTTCTTCATTACAATGCCTGGGTTTTTATAGAGGACCCGACCCTCTGAGTCATAATTACACAACAAGGAGAAGTACGCCCTCGAGCCCTGAGAATTTGGCTCCCCGAGGCTCTCGTGATCGAGCTCTCAAATCCGTTATCAAAACTAGCAACTATGACCGGGTCAACCATGGAAAGATGCATTGATGAGCCGTCTAGACGTCCTTGGTCTCCGGGTGCAGTGCTCGAGTGGCCGCCATGCTCGTCGGGCTCTTCATCATGGCTTGATACTTCATTTTCAATTGCCAAAAATGAGCAACGAGCTTACCGGGCACGAAAAAATGCATTTATGAGGCACTTGATCGCCTCGAGAAAATACCCGGCTTGGAGCGCGTGCCTTTGAGGTGCTTCGCTACCTTTTCAACTTTGCTTCGCAATGGACTTGTGCCGAAGCAGATTCTCCTTGATTTGCACTTCGCATGGTGAAGCTTCGCAAGACAGCTTCGGGGGTGATGGAGGCCGAAGCATATCTCCTTCGCAAAATGGGGTCTTCACTTCTCGTTGCTTCGCTGTGTCAAAACTGCTTCGATGTGGTCCTTTGCCCGAAGTAGATACTTCGCTAATGAGTCGTTGAGATGCTTCGCCATGATCCTTCATCAAAACTATGGTTCGGGGCGTTTCGGCCGAAGTGTATCCCTGCCTTCAAAATGCATCTTCTACCTCGGGTGAAAGTACTTCGCATGAAAGTTTGCCGAAGCAGATGCTTCGCAATGATTTTCGGCAAAGTAGAAATGGTTTGCTGTCACAGGACCTGATGTAGATGCTTCGACGGCTTTTCGGTGAAGTATTTTTAGTACTGCATTCTTTCAAATTCCGCTTCGCAAAACTTTTGGCCGAAGTAGCCTTTTGAAATGCTTCGGGTGCGAAGTCGTTTCATTCTTCCTCCTTTGTATTTTACTTCGGCAACACCGCTTCGCAAAAATCTCGCCCGAAGTGGTTGCTGGAAATGCTTCGGGCCCGAAGTAGTTTTCTTGCCTTAGCCAATTTGGACCGTGGTCTGGACCTTCCTTCTTCGGCGAAGTTGTTCTTTTGAATGCCGCTTCGCTCAACTTTCTCCCGAAGTAGTGGTTTGAAGCGCTTCGGGCCCGAAGTTCTTTTTATCGCTATCCTTGTATTCTTCTTCGGCAATACTACTTCGCAAAAATTTCACCCGAAGTAGTGCTGGAAATGCCTCGGGTGCGAAGCTCTTCTCGTTTTCTTTCGACGAAGCTCTTTTCTCTAGCTTGCTCGACAACGAAGCTCTTTCTTTTTTATTTTCTATACAAAGGGGTGGCGTTGAAAGCCAAAATTGTTGTAGCTTTTCAAATAACAAAACAACAAAGAAAAAACTTTACAAAACATTGTACAAAATTTTGATTTCCTTTTCTACCCCTTGAGAAATGTGACAAAATTGTCAACATTCTTGGCGGCTCGTGGGGCAACGAGCTCGTCTCGGTGGGAGAACCCCTAGCTTTGATCCATTGGGCCAGAGTCCCCTCCAGATCCTTCTCCTCCTTCTCCCTCTGGGAGTGTTTCCGTAGCTGGTTCTCCTTCTTCTTCTGCTTCTTCTTCCTCCTCTGCTCCTTCTTCTTCCTCTTCTGCTCCTTCTTCTTGGCGTGGCCTCCTGCTGCGGTGATGGGACAAGACGATCACGGATTTTCTTCATGGTTCGACGAACGTGAGCCCAGACCCCTTTCTGAAATGGTTCTTGGTCTTCGAGTGCCTTGACCAAAACATGGAACCGATCAATCTGCCCTATATCGGCATGTTTGATTCTTACACTTAGGTCATTCAGGCAAGCCACGATTTTGCAGTGTCTCAGGATGAAGTCGGTGACTTGTCCTTCTGTGACTGGCTCTTCCCACTCATCTATTTTTGAGACGTCACTTTCAAAACGGAGCCACGCCGGCTTAAGTTCTTCCCGGGTGAGAAGGTTCCCATCATCGTCTGTGAAACTCGGGAAACCTAAGGAAGAAAGGTCCTCGAAGTAACCCATTGATGTGCGCTGCTCCTGCTCAAATATATCTAGGAGGCCCTTCGCCTTCTGCGCTTTCTTCACCTTGGAGAAGAAGGCGCGAATAGTGGCTTGGGCAGTAGACCAATCCCTAGCCGTTCGACTCATAGCAGCAACCTGCAGGTCCTGATATCTAATACTTTGGACTTCAAAAGCAAGCTTGAGTCGCCTTTTGATTTTTTGGATAACTTCATCTACTATTGGCCCTTTCTTAGCAATGGCATGCTGGGCTTCGGTGACATAGATTAAAGTTGATAGGGCACTGGAGGCCCGCGATCTGAAACCTTTGAGCAAGTGTGAGCGAATTTCCTTGATTCTGCCTCTGTCGAACAGCTCCAGGTTTGCTTTTTCGAACAATTGCTGCTGAGCCTGCAAGATCTTGTTCTCGAGCTCTTTGGCTTTTAGCTCATTTTTGGCCTGTTTCTGTGCTTGGTGCTCAGCCGAAGACTGCAATTATAGTATCTGCTATTTTAGGGCATGTGTTTCTTTCTTCATTAGTTTACACTGCCCCTGTGAATCCTCCAGCTCAGAGCGGATTCTAGCCAACTCTTCCTCCAACTTGATGTTGGCACTCTCTCGCTTCAATCCTGCGCTGATTGGCAATATTTGCATGCGCTCAAAAAGTCTCGATCCCGACATGCATGGATGCGGATTCATCATCTATATCCAAATGCTCCAGGTCCTTGGTCTTCTCCTGGTAATCATAGTCAACTGGAGTCATTTCATCCAGAGGCTTCTGGACCTTAGGGACCTTCTTAACCTTATGTAACTTTCCGCCCTTCAAGTCGAAGACAACGCATTTTTCAACCTGGGCCAGAGATCGCCCTCTTTTCTTCCTTGCCTCCTTCAACATTTTCTCTGTGTTTTGTCGAGCTAAGAGTAGCTTCTCGGCTAGGGGGCATTCCTTTATTAAAGATAAATCTATTTCAAAAAAGGCTGGATCTCCAGCCAAAGGTGTGAACAAATATAAAGAATTAACGGGGAATGATTCCCCAGACGGTTCGGAGACGGGTGTAGCAGGGGCTTTGGCAAGCGGGACTATGCTTTGAGCGATGGGAGAGTGGGCTACGGGGCTTGGCGTTGGGACACTGCCTTCGCCTTGACTTAGGATTGAAGGAACGGTGGCATGGGTGGGCGAAGTGGTTTCAACAGGCTTGTCCTGGTCAGACGACTCGGGTGGAGTGGAGCTATGCAGGGTTGGACTGGCAATGGGCAGTATCTGAGTGGGTGATTGACCTTGTAGGGGATGGAGAGATTGATGAGGACCTTCAATCGGGACCACAGTGGACGTGTCGGAGACCAAGGCGAAAGGAAGAGAGTGCATACCTGCGTGCCCTCCTGGCAGAGCGGCCGTGGTGACATCCTGGGTGATTGGCTCTTGTTCCTTTTGGGCTTCAACACTCCCGACCTCCACAACTTCTACTTCGGGGTCTCCTTCTTGTTGGAGGAGCTCCTCCACATCAATGACGTCTATATCAGGGACCGTCTCAACACTTGGTGGCCCCGCATCTTCGACCTTTGCTTCAATCGGGCCTGATGTAGGTGATTCGGCAGGAGTACTTGCAGGCTTCGTGCGAGGTCGCTTTGGGTGGCTCGGAGGCACTTGAATTTGCTCTTGCCTCTTTCTTTTCTTTCTCTCCAATGGTTGCTCTGCCTCTTCGATGCTTGTGTCATGGATCTCCGATGGTCCCTGTGGTAGTGTTGCTGGCGTAGCTTCGGCCCCTACTTCTTCTTCTTCTTTCGAGGCATCTTTAGCTCCTCCTGGGCTTTCGCCTGATCCTGGGGTAGCTGGGGGAACAAAATCTGCAAAGGATATAGACTTCCAAGTTTCAACATTGGTTTCATAAAGAATCGTGAAGTCTTTATCTGATGCCAAGAGTCCATAAGAGTTCATTTTTTGGTGATGGACTCTCATTATCCACCACTCCCGAAGCTTTTCCTCGCTCCAATCCTTCAATTCCTCCTTTAAATCATCCTTTGCCTTTCTCCAAAATGTGGAGCTTGGAGTTGGGAGGGGGTACTGATCAGGGTCGAACTCGACCTCCATGGGGTAGAACTCATGCCAGGGAGGCAATGTCCTCATCCTCTCCAAATGCCACTCCAGATCTTTCCCATTGGGATTATTCCTTTGTTCCACAATTTCGGGGTGGGGGCAGATGTGGAAATTCTTGAATTTTAAGTGATCCCTCATCACTCCCAAAGGATCATAGAGCCATTGTTGAGGAATCTGGAGTAGGCCAAAACCGACAAGCTTTTCCTCCAGGAAAACGTTCTATTTTAGGGCAAAGACTTCGATTACGCCCATCCTGAAGGGGAAGTCACAGGTATGTGCCCACTTTCGACCGTGGTCGTATACTGAATTTGTAGAGTCGCTCTGTCGAGCGACTTCCAATGCGAACTGATATTCGAAGGGGTAGACTGGTAACAGGAAGGGCTTCCCTATGAAACCGAACAGGCGAATCACCAGTCCCTATGTCAATTGGAAAACATCTCCTTTTTTTTCCTGCACCACTCTATCTCTCAAACTGAGGGGCACCCGAGGACAAGAACCTTTCAACAGATGCATGGCGGGTCCCAAAAATTGTTGATTAAAAGAATAATAGGACTCTGTCCTCAATAGGAGGGGAGTCCATTGATACACTGGCAGAGGATTTCCATCCTCGTCGCTTGGAGAAATGGCGATATGGGGGAATCGCTTATGAACCTGGTAGAAATACAACCAGACAAGAAAAGAGCAGGGTGCGAAGTACTGGCCCGTTGCCGAATTCTTCATGCTGGTGAGCCTTGTATGCAAGGTTCGGGCCACCCATTCCGCCCAGTCAAAGAAAACTAGGTTGGTGTTTGGCCTTGAAGCATCAGGGGCATAAAATTCCCCTCTCAAAATACATTCGGCCAAAGACACCTGCCAGGGCTGCACTGAAGCATCTGTTGACAAGCCCGCCACCCATGCAATGATGGAGAAAATATCGATGTTTTTGAAGGCCGCCAAGGGTAAGGGCATCTGGGGCAGCTTGTTTGAAGGTAGCCCGCTCTTGAGATTCTCGTGCAAGAATTTCAATATGTAGCTGTTAGAGGTGAATCTCTCCATTTGTTCGCTTAAGATGACATTGCGAACAGAATAGCCCTTGGGCGGACCTTGTTGTGGTGCGAAGGTTGCTTGTACATCTTCCTTCAGGATGGAAAACAATTTGTGACCCGAAGCGTCCAACACTTGCCTGGATGCAGGCTGGTAATTTTGTGCGATAGCATAGATTAGCTCGGGACAATGGTGAGCAGGCGGGGTTAAAAACTAGTAAATCTGAGAGTAATATGCAGCAGCTCTCTTATTTTCTGGGGTGAGTCTGCTTGTCATAAACTCTATGGTGCGTCGGAGGTCGGATACACCCTTAGAGAGCTGTGTGTCTCTAATCTTCTCCCACCCATCAATTGGTGGTTCTACAAGTTGCTCCTCCTCCGAGTCGTCCCCTTCTTCTATTGGCTGCTTTTCGGGGTGAGGGGGGAGACTTAGCTTCTTTGGAGCACGCTTTTTCTCTTCCTTGCCCTTCTTTGTTTTTTTGGGGCCTGCAACTTCGGGCTCTTTCCCCTTCTCCTTGGAGTTTTTCTTTCCCATGTTGAAAATGATGGCGGCAGAGTCCTTGATACAGAGAGCTTCAATGCGAACGGCCAGATGCAAAGGGCAGGGGAATTGCAGAGTAACTGAAGGCTCTTAGTCTAGCTCGAACTGATGGATAAATAACCTCCTTCTTGCTAGGACTTCGCGTTTTATAACCTAAAAAGGCAACCACCTGAATTTATGGCACCTACTAAAATTAAATTTACACCTCGGACGGAGGAGGCTGTCGTATTCTTTAATTGATTCTGCAGCGACGTGGTACACAGGGCCACACGCTTCGATGATTACACTTTGTATTGGAGAAGCAACCTGCTGCCACCTCGTACCTGGGCGCGAGCTTTTCTTTTCTTTTTTTTCTAACTAAATCACCTCGGGAAGTGCTCCACCACCTTTTGCCTTAAATTCACCCGCTTTGAACCTTTTTCATGGTTGTCGTCTGCACGTTCTTTAAGGCACATTTTAAATTCTCCCGACTCGCGCGTTATTGGTTCGACGAAGTAAAAAACAACATTGAAAATGCTTCACGGTGAACCTTTGGTGCGGGCCGCCTTTTGACACTTCGGGCCCGAAGTATTTCTCCTTCGCCGCGCTTTGCAAGGACCGCCTACCGAAGATTGTGTTCCTGAAAACTGCTTCGCAAAAGCCCCTTTTAAAATCTACTTCGCAAAACTTCTGCCCGAAGTAGCTGCTGGAAATGCTTCGGGTGCGAAGCTCTTTTCGTGCCTTCGTTTGAACTTTGGTTCGGCCCTTTTGAGGGTAAAGTGCTTCGCGGCGAACCTCCTTGCAACTGCTACTTCGCATTTAAAATCCCCGAAGGAGATTTTGGAGTGTAGTTCTTGGCTTTTGCATCTCAGAACAAGAGAAATATATATACAAAAGTCTATATACACACATTTTTTTTTTTTTTTTTTAAAGAGAGAAATTGTTTCACCTCAGCGATGAAAAGTCTTCAGATGAAGACCATTGACAGAGATCGGCAAAACCTGGCCCTCTGCATCTTTGAGGATGAAAGAGTTAGCCGAGTTCACCTTCACAATTTCGAATGGCCCATCCCAGAAGGCGTCCAGCTTGTCGTGATTTCCAGGCTTGGCTTTCCAGGAATCCCATTTCCATACCAGATTTCCCACATTGAATGCGCGATTGGATGATTTTTTCTTGAACCAATCTTGGGTGACCTGAGCATGCTTAGCGAAGTTCTGGTAAGCTTCCTCGTGATCTTCCTCTAACTGCAATAGCTGAGCTAATCTATTTTCCATTGGGCTAACTTCATCTTCTTCTTCTAGCAGCTGCAGTGCAGGGATCTCTACATGAGTGGGTAAGATAGCCTCCTTGCCATAGACCAAGGCATAAGGTGAAGTCTTGATCGACTTCTTGATAGAAATTCGATCGGCCCACAAGGCCCGATCTAGAAGAAGATGCCAAGTCCTTTTGTTTTGCTCTATAAGCTTCCTTAACACCCTCAACAAGGTTTTGTTGGTGGATTCTGCCAAGCCGTTGCCTTGTGGATAATAATTGGAGGATACTTTATGATATATCCCATATCTGTAGAGGAATTCATTGATTTTGGTGCCTGTGAAGCCAGGACCATTGTCCGTGATGATTGCTTCGGGGAGGCCGAACCTGGTGATCAAACCTTCTAGGAAGGCTATGACAGTCTCTTGATCTGCGTGCTTCGTAGGGATCGCTTCGGCCCACCTGGTGAAGTAGTCAGTCATAGTCAGTATGAACTTATGTCCAGCGGAGGAGTTCGGCGATATGACCCCTATGAAATCCAGCCCCCATTGTTGAAAGGGCGTCTCTACTTGTATCGGTTGGAGAGGCATCGAAGCATTTCTGCTTCGGCCGATGAACTTCTGACACTGCTCGCACCTGCGACAAACTACGAAGGCATCGACAAAGAGTGTGGGCCAATAATAACCCGCCCTGATGATCTTCAACGTCATTGTTCTCCCTACGAAGTGACCTCCAGATAGTCCTGAATGAAATTCTCCCAAGACTCTCCTTTTATCATCATATTTTATGCACTTAAGAAGAATGCCATCAATGTTTCTAAAAAATAGGCCTTCGAGGCGCAGAGTGTATCGGGAGGATCGCATCCTGAAATGCCTTCGTTGTGATGCATTTAGATGCGAAGGACATATGCCGGTGTTGAAGTACTTGATTATCTCACTGACCCAGTCCTTTTCATCCGCTTCCTGGTTTGTGAAGCATCCTTCAGCTGGCGAGTCATCCCATTGAGGTTCTGTTGCTTCGATCGCTGCGCTCTTCGCCAGTTCTTAACATAATGCGCGACCGCGAACCAGTTTTGTGGGCTTGATCTCAATGTCAAATTCCTGTATCTTGTTCACCCAACCGGCTCTCTTGCTTCCCAACTCTCCTTGGATGATGAAATTGCGCACGTCGGGGTGAATGACAAAGACCGTAACCCGACTCTGGGAGACGAACTGCTTGAACTTCCTGAGAGACTTCATTACTGCATGCACTTGACGCTCTATGAAATTGTATTTCTCTTCATGGGGATTGATCACCTGGCTCGGAAACGCGATGGGACGCTCTTCACCATCTTCCCCCTTTTGTGTCAGGACCGCAGCGTAGCTTTCGGGTTCCCCTATGGCATACAGGATAAAATCTCGACTGTAGTCAGGGTTGACCAGGACTGGCGCCTGAGCGATTCGGGCCTTAATCTCTTCGAATGCTTCCCTTCTTTCTTCCGTCCAGATGAATTCGGTGCCCTTCTTCAAAAGATGAGACATTGGCTTGATAACTTGGGCGAAATCGGGGACAAACTTCCTCACGAAGTTGATCTGGCCGAAGAAATATTGAAGTCCTTTCTTGTCTGCTGGGAGTGGGAGCTTCGTTAGAGCCTCGGCTCTGTCGGGATCTACAACGAGACCTTTTTCTGATATTGCATGTCCCAACAATTTTCCTTCGTTGACTGCGAATATGGACTTCTTCGGATTGATTGATATGCCAAATTCTTGACATTTTTCAAAAATTTGTTGTAGGTGTATGGGGTGATCCTCCCTTTTTCGGGAGAAAACGGTCATGTCATCTAGGTAGATGACGATAACCTTATTCAGAAGCTGACCAAAAGCTAGATCCATCACCCTCTGGAAAGTGGCACCGACATTCGACAGGCCAAATGGCATTCGCTGATAAGCAAATGTTCCCCACTTGGTGGTGAACGTTGTTTTATGCTGGTCTTCGTCCCTGACCCAGATCTGATTGTATCCGGAGAAGCCATCGAGCAGGGAGAAGCGTTGAGCTCCAGCCACTGAGTGCAAAATTTGATCGATTTGTGGAAGAGGATAGTGATCTTTGAGAGAGGCCTGGTTCAGGTTGCGAAAGTCCACACATAACCGTATATCTCCGTTCTTTTTTTTGATAGGGACTAGGTTCGCTACCCAAGAAGAATGTTTGATGGGATAAATTATCTTTGCTTCGAGCATTTTCAGAAGTTTGGCCTTCATCAGGACTTCGATCTTCGGGTTAACCGGCCTTTGCTTTTGTCGAAAGGGTTTGACCCCCTCCTGCAATTCAATTGTGTGTTGGATCAGCCATCGATCGTATCCTTTGAGGTCTTGGTAGGACCAAGCAATTATGTCGGGAAACTTTTTGCACAGAGTTTGGATCTGTTCTATCTCTTTCGAAGTGCAGTCGGTTCCAACTTTTATTGCTTTTCCAGGTTCAAGCTCTAAATCTTGGTACTGCTTTTCATTGACTTTGATCATATGAGAGAGTGCTCGATCATTCTGATCAAAGAGGCTTTCAAGGGTGATCAGTCCCTTGGGAACGTGGTTATTCTTCAATTGAACCAGCGCTTCATCTTCTTCTTCGTTAGAGCTTCTGTCTTCGACTGTGGTGGCTTCTTGAATCATGAAATTTACAATCTGCTCGTCATTGTCAAAGACTTGCCAGTGTAGGTCTCTGTCCGGGATGGAGGGTCTGTAGATTAACCTCACTGCTTTGGGCTTGTGCACCATGTCTTCTGCTGGAGAGTACTTGGCTGCGATGGATGCCAAAACATCAGCATGTCGATTCTTTTCTCGTGGGATGGATTGCAGATTGAGAGACTCGAACTGGTCAAACAAGTCCCATACCCTATTGCGGTATGACTTTAAATAATGCTTTTTTGAAGAGCATCTATTTGTGACCTGGTTGCATACCAGTTCAGAATCTCTGAAGATTTGGAGGTGCTTTATGCCTAACTTGTCAGCTTTCTTGAGTCCTAGGCACAATGCTTCATATTCTGCTGCATTGTTGGTGCAGCTCCATGTCAACCGGTAGCAATACTCCTTTTGCTCTCCGGATGGCGATACTAGAAGAATCCCTGCCCCAACACCATTTTTACATCGGGCGCCATCGAAGAACAACTTCCATAGTCCTTCTTGGGCACTTGTTCTATTCTCTCGTTGGGTGTGTTTCTCAGGCTTGGCGATCGCATAACATCCTATCTCGGTTTCTACCATGGCATTAAAGTCTGCCAATGAGAACTCATCTTCGTAACTCAGTTGCGCAAGAGATTCCTCGTCCAGGTCCACCTGCTCTACTCCCTCCATTATTGCATTCACTGGATCGCTGCTTTCTTCTTCAAAAATCTTCTGCACAAGGAAAGAAGAAGGCTTTTCATTGTAGATCTTCACCTTCTTTCCTTTGAATGGAATTTCCAGATGAGAGTAATCCATGGACAGGTATCCACCCAGCTTTGCTGTGAATTCCCTTGACAAACACATACTGAAGTATGGTTCCAGTTCGACGACCACTACCTCTTGTATGACCGTGATCTGAGGCATCTTATGTAGTCGAATAGGAATGTCTTTGATCACTCCTATAGTCTTCACTGGGGAACCATCCAACTGGGAGTATGCCATGGCTGCTTCGCGTATATTCCATCCCTATTTCTTCGTAGACTGCTCTTGGCATGACTGTTGTCGTAGCCCCAGAGTCGATCATACAGTTATGTACAATATACCCTTCCATCTGCAGAGACAGGTAGAACGGAGGTGGTCTGTTCTTCCCCATAATGGATGTGGATAGGGTCTGCACAAGAGCAAGTGGTGCTGCCTTTTTTGCTTTAGTCATCTTCAATGATTCTTGCAGTAGGTCTACTTGCCCAGGTAGTTGCAGTGCATCGTACAAGCTAATCTTGGCTGGGATCCTCTTTAACTCCTCTACAATGTTGTAAGACAGGGAACTGAGCACCTCGGGTTCCTTTCTCGGTTCATATCTAGTGCGATACTGCTCCGTAGCTTCAACTCTTTGTCGCTTAGTTAGTGAAGGAAACTTGAGCTTTTCCTTAGCCTGCTCTTTAGTTTCTGCCTGAGGTGGTTCGGCAGAAGCCTTTTGGGCTTTTTCTTTGATCGGTGCAGGCGGAGGAGCTTCGTTCGGGGCCGAAGAAGATGATTGTCCCTTCTCGGGTCGAGCGTGTACTTTTAAGGGAGCCATCTGAGTAACATCCACTTCTATCGCCTTCTTTCCTCCTCTGGTAAGCACTGCGACTGGCTCTTCTTCGCCAATCGCCAAGTTCTGACTCATTTGCCTGATAACGTTGACTTGACCGCCATGACTACTGCTCGCCAGTGTTTGAACATAGTGTTGGTGCAACATGCAAGTATTCTCTTCATGCGGATCATTGCACGTAGAGCACCAATACACATAATCAGAAGTGCTCGGAGCTTCATCGATCGCAGCATTTCTCACCGAAGCCTTCCCTTGCTGGACTGCTTGATCTTTGGTAAGCGCAGGTGTAGGATAAGATCTTCTCGGTAGGAATTCTTGTTGCGCTTGCTTCTTCTTCACAATGGTCATGTCGTTGGACAACGTCTGAACTGTGGAGTTCGGAGACTCGCATCTCTTGAAGAATTTTAGCTTGTATATCATCGGCTTTTGGAACGAGTGGCAATGAAGCCATTGTTGGTATTGGAGGTAAGGCAGGGGGTTGAAGTGGTGTCGGCAGTACAGGGAATGCCGAAGTGACAGTAGGCTATGGAGCTAAAAATGTGGGAAAGTGAATTTGTGGAGCAGTAATTTGAGACACAATAGGATTCGGGTTCCAAGATGAGACCGGGAGTGTAGGGGTTACAGAGATCTGCGAAGCAGCTGCGCTCGCATACGGGGATTGAGGGAATTCGGGAAGTATGGGCATCGACATCCTTTGGGGAAGCTTGCCCATAGCTATCAAATCCATTTTTGCCTTCTTGGCTAACCCATACAACTCGAGAAAAGTATTAATGTTGGAATATCTTACCATGATACTGATATCAGGGTTGAAAGCCCGAAGGAAATAGTATGTTGCAGCCTCGTCGGTTGGTCGAAGTCCGACTGGTACTCTCTGCCAGGTTCGAGCGAACCTTACGTTGAAGTCTACGATCTCTTCTTGTGGATGTCTCTGGATTGAGGTGAACTGATGCAGGAGAGAGGTAGGATCGGAGGACTCATTGAAACCTTGCATCAATTGCCCGGCTAACTGGTCCCATCCCATAATAGTACCGGGTGGTAAAGATCTATACCAATAGAGGAGTTTTCCTCTAAGGGAAAGAACCAGAAGCTTTACCATAACTTGTTCCTCTGTGATGTCATGGATCGCCGCCAGAGAGATTATGTCCTGGATGTGCTCCAGAGCAGTCTTCCCAGTTCCATCGAACATTGGGATCTTCTTTACAATAGCAGGCGGCACTTGCCCTTGTCCCGCTAGATTTAGTGGTGACAAAGAATCCCATGATGGGAACCACCTGGGCGGCGGTTGCTTGCATTTTTGTTGTTGTTGTTGTTGTTGTTGTTGTTGTGCCATACTTGCTCCTAGATTTTGAGAAACAGGAATCCTCGAAGCTCCTCCTTGATTGCTAATAGGACGACTAATAGGAATGGAGGCACTAGGATGCTTCGGTGAGTTGGGAGGATTAAGAGGAAAGCTAGCCGTTGTGCTATCAGAAATTAAGCCTTGCTCGTCAACAGCGGCCTCTAGCGAGGATGTTCCACGTAATAGTGACTCGGGGGTAACTAACCTAGATCGTTCCCCAAAGGCGTCAATATCTAACTCAAAGAACTCAGTTTCCTCTCCTCTATTCCTAACTCTCCATCTTGTTTGCATGAAGGCACAGACTTTGGTACTGGTCTTTACGACTTAAATATTCTCGGGTAAACAGAGTCGCCAGATGCTAAGAGTCTTTCGGTAATGAGAGCATCGATTCTCACTACCACTAGTCAGGTGAGACTGACCGGGTCACACCGGGAACTGGTTAGAACTAGTGGCCCCGATGAAGACGAGTTTGAGATTTGCGCTTAAAATATGGGACCTTGGTCCCACCGGGCGTGCCAAAAACTGTTGGTCATCAAATCTACCTAGGAAAGGATTTTGGGTAAATGTATGCGCCCTAGACCTGGACCAACATTGAAAGGCCGAAGGGAAGAGATGCCCCTCATGCCAATCTCCGGAGAAAGGTCGGCTCCTATGCTAATCTACTTTGGTGTTTTGAGATAAGGGTGCAGGAAAGAGATAAAAGGAGTTAGGGTTAGAGAAAGAAATAAAAAGGGGTAAGGGAAGAGAGATCGGTGATTTAAGGTGGGAAAGAACAAGAAGCACGATCACTAACTGACAACTTGAATAGCAGCAAGGAACACCAAGAATAAATGAAAGAAATGCAACATTAACCTTCCTATGTATCCTCTGGGTGAGCTCACAGGGATTCTCCTTCTCCCTTTCATCGAAATTCAGGGTTCAGAGTAAAGACGATTAGGACAAGTGAATGTAACAGAAACCACAACCCACCAGGCAACATAAAAGAAAACCAATATTACGTTTTTCCTCTCCTATGTATCCTTCAGACGAGTTTTAGGGTACAGTCCCCAATCGCACACCGGATTCAAGATTCAGAGTCTCAGTATACAAATGAAGAAAGACAAAAGAATCAAGCACAGAAGGCAGCATAAAAGAGAGAAATTGAGCCCAAAGCTCTTTAGTATTAATCGCAGGACATCAAGTTACAACAACTTTCTAGCAGATAGTTCCCCCCCTCTTCATTACAATGCCTGGGTTTTTATAGAGGACCCGACCCTCTGAGTCATAATTACACAGCAAGGAGAAGTACGCCCTCGAGCCCTGAGAATTCGGCTCCCCGAGGCTCTCGTGATCGAGCTCTCAAATCCGTTACCAAAACTGGCAACTGTGATCGGGTCAACCATGGAAAGATGCATTGATGAGCCGTCTGGACGTCCTTGGTCTCTGGGTGCGGTGCTCGAGTGGCCGCCATGCTCGTCGGGCTCTTCATCATGGCTTGATACTTCATTTTCAATTGCCAAAAATGAGCAACGAGCTTACCGGGCACGAAAAAATGCATTTATGAGGCACTTGATCGCCTCGAGAAAATACCCGGCTTGGAGCGCGTGCCTTTGAGGTGCTTCGCTACCTTTTCAACTTTGCTTCGCAACGGACCTGTGCCGAAGCAGATTCTCCTTGATTTGCACTTCGCATGGTGAAGCTTCGCAAGACAACTTCGGGGGTGATGGAGGCCGAAGCATATCTCCTTCGCAAAATGGGGTCTTCACTTCTCGTTGCTTCGCTGTGTCAAAACTGCTTCAACGTGGTCCTTTGCCCGAAGTAGATACTTCGCTAATGAGTCGTTGAGATGCTTCGCCACGATCCTTCATCAAAACTGTGGTTCGGGGCGTTTCGGCCGAAGTGTATCCCTGCCTTCAAAATGCATCTTCTACCTCGGGTGAAAGTACTTCGCACGAAAGTTTGCCGAAGCAGATGCTTCGCAATGATTTTCGGTGAAGTAGAAATGGTTCGCTGTCGCAGGACCCGAGGTAGATGCTTCGACGGCTTTTCGGCGAAGTGTTTTCAGTACTGCGTTCTTTCAAATTCCGCTTCGCAAAACTTTTGGCCGAAGTAGCCTTTTGAAATGCTTCGGGTGCGAAGCAGTTTCATTCTTCCTCCTTTGTATTTTACTTCGGCAACACCGCTTCGCAAAAATCTCGCCCGAAGTGGTTGCTGGAAATGCTTCGGGCCCGAAGTAGTTTTCTTGCCTTAGCCAATTTGGACTGCGGTCTGGACCTTCCTTCTTCGACGAAGTTGTTCTTTTGAATGCCGCTTCGCTCAACTTTCTCCCGAAGTAGTGGTTTGAAGCGCTTCGGGCCCGAAGTTCTTTTTATCGCTATCCTTGTATTCTTCTTCGGCAATACTACTTCGCAAAAATTTCACCCGAAGTAGTGCTGGAAATGCCTCGGGTGCGAAGCTCTTCTCGTTTTCTTTCGACGAAGCTCTTTTCTCTAGCCTGCTCGGCAGCGAAGCTCTTTCTTTTTTATTTTCTATACAAAGGGGTGGCGTTGAAAGCCAAAATTGCTGCAGCTTTTCAAATAACAAAACAACAAAGAAAAAACTTTACAAAACACTGTACAAAATTTTGATTTCCTTTTCTACCCCTTGAGAAATGTGACAAAATTGTCAACAGGACCTATGTTTAAGTAATAAGCCTGATATTCTTTGTATCCAAGAAACTAAAATGACAAAGGAAGAAGTTTCAAAAACTATGAAAGTAATTTGGGCAAGATGTGAATGGGATGCTATGGATTATGAAGGAGCAGCAAGGGAAATTCTAACTTATTGGAATCCTTTTAGAACCTCTTGTGTAACCATTCATAAAACTAGGCATTGGATAGCCTCTTTAGTCACTTGCTACTTTACAAATATTTGTTTCATCCTTATCAATATCTATGGACCTACAACTCAGTCAGGTAGATTAGAAGTTTGGAGTGGGATTGAGGCCTTTATGAGAAGTAAAGACCAAGAAACCTGATTCATGATCATTGAAGATTTTAATGCCATTACCAAGCTAAATAAAAATTTTGGGGGAATTAGGAAATTGACCCAAAGTATGAAAGATTTCTCAACTTTTATTCAAAACAATAATCTATGGGAGGTTGAGTTTGAAGAAGACAACTATACTTGGACCAACAATAGGAGAGGCCAAAACCTAATAGCAAAAATATTAGATAGATGCATTCTCTCAGATCATTGGCTAGATGAAGGAACTTATGCTAAAATTAATACCTTAACAAGGATTGGTTTAGATCACTGGCCAATAAGAGTTAAAATGGTGGTTAGTGGATTCAAAAAAGATCATATTTTAAATATGAGCAGATGTGGGAAGACCATCCTCAATTTGTTGATATGATAGCTCAAATATGGAATTATTTAGGTAATGGTGGGTTGTATGCTCTTCCAAACTAAATTAAATCTATGACATCTAGATTAAAAAAGAATGGAACAATAACACCTTTTGGAAATATTTTGAGAAGAAAGAAGAACTAAAAGATAAACTTTCAAAATTCTAAAAAGGTGATCATAATAATCCAAGCTTAGAGGAAAGGGATTTGCTTAGTGAATATCATAATATTTTGAGTAAGGAAGATAAATTTTGGAGATTAAAATCAAGATAGACTTGGTTAAAAGGAGATAAAAATACAAATTTTTTTCATAGGATGGCTATAATAGAGAGATCAACTTCTAGAATTGGTAGAAATAAATCAATAGAAGGGGTTTGGATTGAAGATCGGAGGGAAATTAGAAAAGAGGCTAAGTCTTTTTATTAAAATATTCTAGGTTCAGAGGAGACCGAAGTTCTTAATGATAAACTTCTTCAAGATGTTCCTTCAATTATAACAAATGAAGACAATAGGAAATTGATGGAGCCTATTACTCTAGAAGAAGTTCATTTAGCTCTTTTCTCTTTTAATAAGGATAAATCCCCTAGTCCATATGGGATCTCTACAACTTTTTACCAACATAATTGGGATATAGTGAAGGATTCTTTATTGATGGCAGTGGAATAGTCTAAGGGTAAAACAATACATTCCTTATAAAATTAATGCAACATATCTTACCCTAATTCCAAAAAATAAGGATGTTGAATTGTTTGATTCTTTTAGACCCATAAGCCTATGTAATATGGCATATAAGATTATCTCCAAAGTGATGGCGAATAGATTAAGGTCATTGTTAGACAAAATTATTTTAGAAGAGCAAGGAGGTTTTGTGAAAGGGAGACAAATTTTGGATGGGATCATAGTAGCTCATGAAGTTATACATTCAACAACTTCAATAAAAGAGAAAGCTATGATCTTAAAACTTGATATGAGTAAATCCTATGATAGGGTTAAATGGGATTTTCTTTTTGCAATTTTAGAAAAGTTTGGTTTTGGGAAGAAATGGGTTAGATGGATTAAATCTTGTGTCTCTACAGTTTCTTATTCAGTGTTGGTCAATGGGTTAGTGACAAAATCTTTTAAAGCCAAGAGAGGCCTTAGACAAGGAGATCCTCTATCTCCTTATTTGTTCATTATTATGGTAGAATTTTTGAGTAGGAACTTAAATAAGGCTTACAAATATGGGCTTATAAGTGGACTTAAGGTTAGTAATAACATCGATAACATCACCCATCAACATTTTGTAGATGATACAACCCTTTTTGGAAGGGCAAGGATAAATGAGGCTAGAGCTTTGAATAAATTTTTAAAAGAGTATGAAAGAGCTTTAGGGAAAAAATTAATAGGACTAAATCCAAAATTTACTTTCTTAACACTCTTACTAATATCAAAGCAAGAATTTACAGGTTGCTTCAAATGGAGGAGGCAAATTTACCAACAACTTATCTAGGGATGCCTTTATTTGAGGGGAGAATGAGGATAGATTTATGGAATCCAATTATTAGTAAAGTTTAAAATAAACTTCTAGCTTGGAAAGGTAGATGGTTATCATTAGCAGGAAGAGTGCAATTAATTAAGTCAGTCTTACAAGCCATTCCAACATATTATATGTCATTGTATTCTATGCCAAAATTAGTTGAAAAAAGTTTAATCTATATTATGCGATCCTTTTATGGTCAGGTTTACATGATAAAAGGAAATTTCCTTTGGTGAAATGGAGCAAGTTGTGTGATGATAAAACTAGGGGAGGTCTTGGTTTAAGAGTTCTTACGGATGCAAACTTAGCTCTTAGGGGAAAAGTAATCTGGAGATTGTACAAAGAGAGTCAAATACAATGGGCAAGAATTCTTCTAAGTATGTTGATCCCAATGACCCAAGTTTAATATTTATTGCATTCTCTCTTCCAAATGGTTCTACTCTTTGGAATGGTTTAAAAAATTCTATTGATCTTATGATTAAAGGTTTAATATGGGTGGTGGGAACTGGAGAAAAAATTTCTATTTGGATGGATACTTGGTGTGATAAAAAAACCACTCAATTTAGATCTAATTTTGAAACCTTGGATGAGATTGCTTCAAGACAAATATGGTGATAGGGTTTCAAACATTTTGTACAAGGATCAAGTTTTCTATAGGCTAGGTTTGGTATATAGGAAGATACAAATGGAAAGAATATTTTTTTACAAGTATACAAGACATTGATGCTAGGAGGCAATTGATTAGAAAGATAACAATAGTGATTATTTCAAGGGGTACCAAGGATAAATTGATTTGGGAGTTGAATAGCTCATGAGAATACACAACAAG
The DNA here is from genome assembly GCA_028583015.1 of Wollemia nobilis. Lineage (NCBI taxonomy): Eukaryota > Viridiplantae > Streptophyta > Pinopsida > Araucariales > Araucariaceae > Wollemia > Wollemia nobilis. The sequence goes on from JAQPPZ010016717.1 coordinate 4,270,348, forward strand.
AAGTGGATATAATGTTCAACACCAATATAATAATAATATCACTAGAATTTGTCCAGATGAAAGTCCTCTCATGGAATGTGAGAGGACTGAACGGTGCAGCCAAACGAAGGTTAGTGGCTGATCTCCGAAAGAGGACTAACCCTTCCATCCTTATTTTGCAAGAGACCAAGATCGATGCTATCTCCTCTGATAAAGTTGTGAAGGCCATTTGGGCCAAGGCAAATTGTTTGTCTAGCCCTATAGTGGGAACAGCGGTAGGGCTCATGGTTCTGTGGGATCCAACGAGTTTTGAGGGCAGCTTGCTGTCAACTTCCAACAGGATTATCAATGTGTTGTTCCAGTCCAAAACCACCAATTTTTCTTGGATTCTGTCCAATGTTTATGCTTCGAATTCTGCCACGGAGAGAGCAAAAATGTGGAAAGCTATTTCTCAAATGAGGGAGAATTTTAGTAATTTTCCTTGGGTCTTAGGGAGAGACTTCAATTGTCCCCTTCACCCTTTGGAAAAAAAAGGAAGGTTCGACCATTCCAGCCACAACATGGAGGACTTTAGATATTTTGTCTCTACTAATAGCCTGCTTGACATCGAACTCAAAGGGGCTTCCTTCACGTGGAGCAACAGAAGGATTGGGAGTAGCTTGATTCAAGTCAAGCTCGACAGATTTTTCATTTCCCAAGAAGCCATTCCAATCCTTGGCAGGGCTATTCTTTCGACCCTACCAAGGATTGGGTCTGACCATAACCCTATTTTCTTGGAGGTGGACGATGGGCCTATTTTTAAGACCCCCTTCAGATTCGAATCCATGTGGATTTCTCACAAGGATTTCAAAGGATTGGTTTTAGCATGGTGGCAACTGAAGGTGGGAGGAAGCGCTCCTAAGAGAGTGGCTTTAAAGCTCAAAATGGTCAAAGAGAAGCTAAAGGTTTGGAATAAAGAGGTTTTCGACAACATTTTTGAGTCCAAAAAATCTATCTCGGAGAACCTGAAGGTTTTTGAGGAAAGGATGGAACTTGAAGGTTACACTGAGGGTCTCAGGGAGGAAGAGCGGAACCTTTTGGTGGATTATCATTCTATTCTTGCAAGGGAGGAAATATTCTAGCACCAAAAATCTCGGGACCTTTGGTTGAAGAATGGAGACTCCAACACGAGGTTTTTCCACGCGTAAACAGGGAGATAGAGGAAATCAGGAGCGAAGTGGTTGACTTTTTTTAGGATTTGCTTGGCACTCCTCTCGACAGCAACTTTCAGGTCCAAAAATCTTTGCTTGCCAACTTTTCGACCAAAGTTCCCCATGAGGTAAGCATCAAGCTTCTGGAACCTTTTTCCTCATCCGAAATTAAAGAAGCTTTGTTCTCCATGCAACCAGACAAGGCCCCTGGCCCTGATGGTTTTCCCCCCTGTTTCTTCCAAGTCATGTGGGATGTTGTGGGTCCGGATGTGTGCGATGCTATACGGGCTATTCAAGCTTCCAGATCCATTCACCCGAAAATCAACTCCACTTTTCTTGCCCTCATTCCTAAGTCTCCTGCCTACAAAAGTTTCTCTGACTATCGGCCCATCAGCCTGTGCAATGTTTTTTACAAGATTCTCACCAAGTCTATAGCCAATAGACTCAAGCCCGTCCTCCCTCTCCTGATTGATCCTTGTCATGGAAGCACTGTTAAAGGCAAAAACATTCTTGATGGTGTCATCACTGTCCATGAAACCCTTCACTCTACTCACCGCTCCAAGAATGCTGCTCTTTTTCTTAAGCTTGACATGAACAAAGCCTTTGACCGGGTTGATCATAGATTCTTGTGTGCAGTCCTCCTCAAGTTTGGCTTTCATCCTCACTGGATTGACCTTGTCTACAGTTGTATATCCACTCCCTTTTTTTATGTCCTGTTCAACGGGTCCCCAGCTGGGTATTTCCAAAGCGCCAGAGGCCTCAGACAGGGTGACTCGTTGTCTCCCATCCTTTTCATTCTTTTGGCAGAGGTTCTGAGTTGGTCCATGAAAGAGGCTCTTCGTCAGAACAAGATTTTTGGCATTCTGTCGACTTCTAGAGTTGAACCTATCACTCATCAGCAATTTGTGGATGACACCCTCATTTCCACTGGGGCGTCAATTGCCCAAGCTAAATCCCTCAAGCAGATCCTTTCCCATTATGAGCAAGCTGTCGGGCAAAAGGTCAATTACATCAAGAGCAAAATCTACTTTATTAACACTCCCCTACGCAGGCAACTCCGGATTGCTAGAATTCTTGAATGCACTATTGACTCCTTGCCTACGTCCTATCTGGGGTTGCCTTTGTCTTACAATGGGCGTGCCAGTGGAGATATGTGGAACATGATCCTAGAACGCCTTCACAGGAAACTTGGCACTTGGAAGGGCAAACTCCTATCGCAAGCCGAGAAAGCCACCCTTACCAAAGCTTGTCTTCAGGGGATCCCAACCTACTTTATGTTAGTGTTCATGCTTCCAGTTGTTGTTCACTCCAAAATCGAGAAGATTCATGGGACCTTTCTGTGGTCTGGCAATGAAGAGAAATCTAGAATCCCTCTTGTTGCCTGGGACAAGGTGTGCTCGCGGATAGATCAAGGCGGCTTGGGGATGAGAATATCAAGACTTATGAATTTAGATCTGATCGCAAAGCATGCTTGGAGGATTCTTTCTAGTGACCCGATGGAGTGGGTTAAGCTGGTCACACAAAAGTATCTTGGATCCAATTCCTTCTTTGATGCTGAGACCACCCCCGTAGCATCGGCTTTTTGGAAATCTGTGCTCCAAACCTGTCATTTGGTCAGCCTGGGAGCCCGCTGGATTTTGGGTGACGATAACCTCATCCTCTTTTGGAAGGACAGGTGGGCGTTTGAAGAAGCCCTTGGGTTGAGGGCGGACCTTGTTGGGCTGAGAGGGCTAATCGACCCAAACTCCCAACTCAGGGTGGTGGATTTCATAGATCGAAGCACCCGTTTTCCTTGGTGGAAACTTCCAGTCATGGAAGGGTTTAATAATAAGGTTAAATTTATAGCAAACATCCTCCAATCAGTTTTAATTCCCTCTGCCAGGAGGACTGACAGAATCATCTGGAGTGGTACGGAGGATGGTCTTTTTTCTGTTAAATCAGCCTATGAGTTTCTTACCAGCAAGACTGCCATGGATTACCGATGGAAAACTGTCTAGAGGAAAGGGTTCATCCCTAAAGTGAACTTCTTTGCATGGATTGCTTTCCACAACAAATCCTTAACCATTGACAACCTTCACAAGAGGGGTTTTTCCTTCCCCAACAGATGTTACATGTGTCTGGAAGATTGCAAGATGAGGGATCATTTATTCCTGCACTGTCCTTTTTCCCACTCAGTACTCAGCATTGTCCTATCCTCCTTCCAAATCCCCTGGTGCTCTCCCCGCTCCCTCAGAGATGCTTTCCATCAATGGCCTAATCCTTTCAAGAATCCTAAACTCCACTTCCTCCGTGAGACCTCCTTCCATCATTCCATTTGGCAAATTTGGTTAGAGAGGAATGCCAAAAATTTTGGCAGAGCCCCTAAAGTGCCTCCTTCTGTCACTCAAAGGGCCTTATCCTATGCCATCGAGAACTCTAATGCTATTCCCAGTCCCCGTCCCGACCTTTTGAGCAAAGAAATAATTTTCAAAAGGATGAATCTTTGGCCGTTTTTGGATGTTGTTAAAGGGCCCTGTCGAAGAAGTGTTATTTGGACCAAGCCCCCCGTGGGATGGATTAAATTAAACTTTGACGGAGTGGCTAAGGGTAATCCTAGTCCCGCTGGTTCTGGCAGTGTTGTTAGAGATCATGATGGGAATCTCGTGATGGCTTACTGTGAAGAATTGGGCTCCCAGACGAATCACTATGCTGAAGCCCGAGGCGCTCTGAAAGGTATCCGGATCCTCTCTAAGGATCCTCGACCTATAATTATTGAAGGTGATTCACTCAACATTGTTAATTACCTCCTAGGCACCAAAAATCCATCTTGGAGAGTCTACAACATTGTTCTTGAGGCAAGAACGCTTCTTTCCCAACGTGGCAGGTGGAAAGCAAATCATATCTTTAGAGAAGGCAATCGCATGGCTGACCACATGGCCAACAAAGGGCTCGCGACCACGTGTCCGATCGTGTGGCGGTCTCGCTTCCCATTCGAGGTGGAAAGATTGTCCAGAGCGGATATCCCTTCATGAGGTTTTCCTCATGCAGTTTTCGAAAGGCCCCTCCCGATGAGTATCGGGGTAGTGTGACTATTCTGTCCAATCCCTTGTGCGATTGTGGGCGCAAGTGTCTTGTGAAGCGCAGTCCTGTCTCCAAAGCTTTTTTTTTTCAAGATTCCAAGATGCACCAAATTTGGTGCCTTGTAGGCTATCAGCACCTTCTTCTCCACCAAGGCGGTCTTGCTATTTTTTTTCGTTCCTGGCATTGGTTCGAGAGTTTTTTCAGCCTTTACTTGTTGTCTTCCCGGGTTTGTTCCATTTCATTATTTGGTTTTCCAGGCCTAAATGCCTTTTTTGCAGCCTCAAGGCTTTTAGTCTAAGGTCTGCTTTACTTGCAATTAGGCTTATTTTTACAGCCAAGAGGCATGATACATCATTAGATGTTTGGCTAATTTTGTACATAAGGTTTTGGGATCCTCTATAAAAACCCACTATTAATATATTAAAATAATTACCAAAAAAAAATATCACTAGAATTTGAAGAGATATTTGGGATAACCCAAGCATTCCTAAAGTTAAAATATTTTTTTGGCTAGTAGGTCATAGAAGAATTTTATCCTAGGATAACCTTATGAAAAGGAGGTTTCATGGCCCCTCTGAATGTGTTTTCTATAATAAGGAGGAGGAGAGTATTGACCATCTCTTAGGACATTGCTCAATTTTCTAGAATCTATGGCAATGGATTCTTAATATGTTTGGTAAATGCATGGTAATGAATAGAAGAATTGAATATTGGTTAAAGCAATGACTTATAAAAGTGAGGCTTTATAGACAATATATAAAAAGATGCAATACTTTGGACTATATGGCTAGAAAGGAATAGAAGAATATTTAAAGAAAAGAAAAGTAGTTTAGAGGTAATGAAAAATAAGATATGTTTAGCCATAGAGGAGTCTAAACCAACCCTATCAACTCACCCAATCCCTAATTTGGAAGCAAAGAGTCTTTATAGATGGAGTCAAGTCATTAAATGTAATTATGATGTTGAGTACAAGAGAAACAAAAATAAGGTAAAGAATATAAAGTGGAAACCACCAAATGTGGAGTGGGTTAAGTTGAATTTTGATGGAGCGTCTAAAGGAAACCCAGGACCAGCAGGAGAAGGAGGAATAATTAGAAATAATAGAAGATATATTTTATCTCATTATGCTTTCAATTGTGGATTTAAGACAAATAATAAAGTTGAATCTTGGGCAGCTTTAGAAGGTTTAAAAATATGTAAACAAATGAAATGGGATAGAGTTTGTATGGAAGGTGATTCTCTCATAGTAATAAATGCAATTTTGAGGAAATCAAAGGCTCCATGGATCATACAAGAGATAATCGTGGAAATTCAAGATCTTGTTAAAGAGCTTGAAGAAATCAGGTTTACACATATATTAAGGGAAGGAAACAAATGTGCAGATAAGCTAGCCAATAGAGGGGTTTTGGTTGAGGATCATGAAGTTAGCATCTCCTTTCCATGGTTAGAGGAAGTAGAAAGTTTAGTTGAATCTAACAAAAATTGTTGATTACCTAAATCAAATCAATTAATGATTAAGATTTACTTAATGTTTTCCATTGGTAATATTTATTTTATTTTGTAACAATAATGTGTGTTAATTTAGACTATTTATTATAATTTTTGTGGTTGCACTTGTGTTTCAGAAAGGAAACTTGCAATCTAGATTTGGTAAAGCAGACTATATTAGTGCGATGTTTTGGAAATATTACTCTACTACGATGCAAGGCATAGATAGTAGAGGTGAATTTTTGGCATTATGAAGGCTGCTATAGAAAAATGTCAAGAAAGATGCTAAATTATGGAGTAATTGTATTCATACAGATATTTGAAAATATCTAGAAAATGAAAATCAAGAATTCAGACATTTTATGTAAAATGATGTAGGTTTCCAACTATAGCATCTCAATTGAGATGATAAGTGTATCTATTTGTAAAATCTCAAGCTCTAAAGAAGATAGATGTAATTTGTTAAGGGTGGGGGACCTAAGTACAGCCCCTTTTTATCAAGTAAAAAAAAATGAAGAATTATTGGAGAAAGAATAAGAAAGTTGAATTAATTTGAATATTGAAAAAAATATTTGAGAGAAGATAATTGTTTGAAGAAAGAAATTATTAATTTTGGAGTATTAAGGATTTCAAAAACAAAGGAAACTAAAGAAATTTGTGTGAACAAAGAACTATTAAATTATTGTTGAAAGAACAAAAGTGGAAAATAATAATGAGTGCATCAAAAAGGTATTTTTTACAGATGTTTATAGAGGTAAACATCATGAAGAGAGATTTTCAAAAGTAGAAAAAATATTGCCACAAACATGTTCCGAGATACAATGAAACACAAAAAATTCAAATAGAACAAAAAACTGGGTATGTAGATAATTATTGGTACATTATTTTTTTTATTAGATGGACGAAGGAGTTTTGAAAGGATCTCCAAACCTTGTACAAAAGAGACTAAGCCCTACCCAAAAATAGGGAGCCAAAATTACTTACATATGGTAGTAATCGATGAATGACCAATCAGAGGAGTTACCCCTTCCAAAGACAAACCAGTATATAGGTAAGAACATACATAATTTAAAACTTAAAACAAATTAAAACCAAATCAGGATGTTAGAGATAACCAACCGAACACAGATCAGTAGCAGGTTTTGAACCATGAACCAAGCCATGAACCAGTTTCATTCTGCCCCATGAGGTCATTTCTTTCCCAAACCTATCAGCCCATCAGGGCAGGAATTTCTTCCACATTGGATATTGTGGCTTGTAGGGAGGAAACAATAGCTTGGAGATATGAAATTTGGTGTGAAAACCCAAAATCAACAAGCGCCCCCAAGTTTTACAGCCAAGTCATCAACAACAACTCGACCAGAGCGAAGCAAAGGCTAATTGTGTATGCACTCATTATCGATAGAAGCAATATCCATCAATAAATCATCCTACCACACCACTAAACCATTTTGAATAACTCTTTTGTTAGCCAATAGATCGATCGCTCGATTACCTTCCCTATATGTATGCTTAAATTGAACCTCTTCCAAATTTTGGATGTATCTCTGAACTTCCAGAAGAAGGTTTGAAATAGTCCAGGTAGGAGATTGAGTCCCTCTTGCTATATTTATAATATTAATGGAGTCCCCTTCAATGATTAGTTTCCTGTAACTTACATAATCCATTAGAGAAACTCCTTGGAACAGGGCCTTGGCTTCGACGAAGTGACTGGTTTGATGGCCTAGATTATCAACAAAGGCTAAAATTATCAAGTCGTCATGGTTTCTTACAATCCCTCCAATACCTGTAGGACCCATATTCCCTTTAGATGCACCATCAAAATTCAACTTCAGCCAACCAATTAGAGGTGGCTCCCACTTAACCCTAGATTTGTCTAAAGGCATAGCAGGTCTGACTAGTTGAGGATTGGCATTGAATTCAAGAGATCTCTCCACTGATTTTTCCTACTCTATAGTCACAACATTCAAATTTAGGGTTCTAATGTTCTCCACAGAAAAAGAAATTGCCTGCAAAGCCACACCTTTAGTCGAATGAGCAACATCCTTAAATGCCCTTGAGTTTATTTCCTTCCAAATCCGCCACTAGATATGAGGAAGGCTGAATTTCTAAAACCAACGAAGGTGGAGATATAGGAAGGGAGAAACACATTAGGTCAGCACATCCTCTAGGTTGTTTGAAAACACCCATTGGATGTTCAAATATTTGAAAAAGTAACTGAAAACCTCCTACAAGAAAGGATAGTTGAAAAGAAGATGGAGCATCAACCATCATATGACTAGCAACCTATATTGGTTTGGTTCCATTCAAGTGAAATAAAGTATACCAATTAAGATAGCCGATGATAAAATATAACAAGTACAAGGAACAAGAAATTCTACACTTAGTCTATCTTACTCATAATGTACAATGGAGAACATGATTTATGTTCTCGGAATAAGAAATAATCTAATTTCAATGTCACAATTGTTGGATAGAGAAAGAACAATAGAATTCAAATCATCAATGGTAGTAAAAAATGTCTTATCAAAAGACTTAAATTTGAAGCTCTTAGGTCCTACAAAAGTGGTATATTTGCTTTAGATGTGATAGCACTTGCACAAAAAAATTGGATAAACTTCTACCAAAATAATGATATCATAAAAGGTATTTAATTAAACCAAAAATTCTCATGGCAAAAGAACAAGATAGAACATCAATAAATAAATTTTAAATGATGATAGATAAGTTGAAAAACATGAAAAACACATATAATCTTCATGAGGGGACTAATATTCAAAGTGGTAGTTGTGAGACTACTAATGAGTTGAACAATATTGATGATGTCAGCCTCCAAAATGAAAAGATGGAAAACATTGATATCAGTGACGAGTTGTATTATTGTGATGACTTGCTTAGAAGCATGACATGTATAGATAATAACCTAGAAGGACAAATTCAATGCATGAACCAAAAAGAGTACCAAAGTCAGAGCAAAAAGACCAAGATAAGAATCAAATATTGAAATCACATGAAGGCAAAGGACCTTCATACCAAATAATATAATATGAGGGAATTTTTAGAAGTATTACATTATTTGGTAACTTGCAAGATTTTTGCAAGTACCATGTAAATAGTTTAGTCTAGAGTGTGTTTAATATTTGAGTATATAGTAGGTGTCATGTAAGTAAGTGTGGAATTATGTAAGTGAGGTGTCATGTAAATAATAAGTGTGGATGTTACAACACCAATATAGCGAAGTCGGCTGTATTTCCAATTATCATCTATGCATTGATTTAATAATATTAATAGAAGTAGGTTGATTTATAGTTCATCATCTCTCATTCATTTTTATTATCCGGTTGCATATTCATAAGAGACTTAGCCCTCTCTAAGTAGTAAAGGACTTAGCCCTCCTAAAGTGGCAAATAAGTATTTATCTTCTCATTCGAAAGTGTGTTGCAATTATTTTACGAAGAATTCTCAATAAGTGGTATCAGAGCTAATGATCTAGAAGAGCGCAATTTTTTTCTATGCTATGAAAGTATTAATTTTTCATATTTGAAATCAGGATAGTTGTATTCACTTTTGAAGGTACCAAGGATTGAAGGTTCAGATTATTACCAAGAAATGTAGAATTAAATCTATATAACACCACTCTCACATCCAGCACTAGTTAAACGCAGCTGAAGAAAACAATCATAATCACAGAAATTCCTTGTGTGCAAGATAATTTACCCAGTATAACATCCTCCAAGGGTGGGTGAAAAACATAACGATCAATAGGTTCGTCTCTGTTAGGATCCTCAATCCTAACATTATTAGTTAGTATTAGTTAGTATTATTAATCATTTAATTATTATATTATTAACTTATAAAGTGAACCATCACAACCCTTCATAATGTGAACCATCACGTCTCTTCATATGTGAACCATCATGTCTCTTCACCAACGTAGCTTTAGGGTAGATATATATATTATGTTGGCCATCCATATCAAATCATCCAAGAAGAAGAATAATAAGCATAGATTCTAAGGAGGGAGCCCCCTATAGTGGCAAAGCGATTACAAGGGAGCCCCCTTTGAGTGGCCTGCGATTACATTTATATTAATTTGTTAATAATTTTATAGTAAGACCTTGGGGTCTTACCATTTGGTATCAGAGCCATGTGGGACCCAGTCATGTGGAAATTGCTTAAAGATCTTCATCAAATCACTTCTGTGCGTGAGTATCAAAATCGATTTGAGGATATCACCAAACACAACACAATATTGGATGAATCAATTCTCATCAATGGCTTCATTAGGGGATTAAAGGGGAAATTAGAATGGAGGTGAAAAGGTTCAATCCCTATACCATGATGCAAACCTATGGATTGGCAAAATTAGCTGAAGATAAAATCAATGCACAACAACGATTAGGGAAACCACTTATGGAAAAATCGTCGACCACTTACATCGATCCCAAACCTATGCATAATGGAAGGGCACAAAGCACTTACACAACCCCCAAATCTAATAAAACTTTACAAATTAAACATATTAGCTTTGAGGAGATGAAGGAACGATGAGCAAAAGGACTCTGTGATAATTGTGATGAACAATTTGTACCCCACCATAAATGTGCTACACTAACATTGTATTTATTGAAGGAAGTTGATCCCTGTCTCTCCATAGAGCAAGTAGATGAGGTAGTTGTGTCCGAAGCGACCAGTGCACCTACTCACTATAATGAAGACAATGAGGTCGATGTGCAAGAAGTGAACGATGTACCAAGCAAGGATGAAGTAGACATATCCAAAGTGATCAATGCTAGCCAAACATGCACTCTACAAGACCTACACATACCTTCCTCACCAATAGTGAGTTCTTGCCATATGACCAAACCTATTCGAAACCAACGCAGAGTGACTACACACTCCTTCTCCGTTGGCTCTACCAAGGAACCAAAAAAGGATATGAAATCATTACCATAACTTTTGATGCATCATTCTGAAGTATTTGAGGAACCCCAAGGGTTGCCCTCCCATCATCATCATGATTTTCCTAAGGGAGATTCTACTATTGTTCTTGGAAACCCCCTGCTAATGCTTCATCCTTCTCGATATCCTTGCCTACGAAAGGATGCCATTAAAAGAGTCCAAGAACTTACACAAATCCTTCTTGGAAAACAAAGGACAAAGCTTCTCACTTTGAGCGTTGAGGACAAAGCTCTTTTTAAGGAGGGTGGCATGTTAGGATCCTCAATCCTAACATTATTAGTTAGTATTAGTTAGTATTATTAATCATTTAATTATTATATTATTAACTTATAAAGTGAACCATCACAACCCTTCATAACGTGAACCATCACGTCTCTTCATACGTGAACCATCATGTCTTTTCAACAACGTAGCTTTAGGGTAGATATATATATTAGGTTGGCCATCCATATCAAATCATCCAAGAAGAAGAATAATAAGCATAGATTCTGAGGGAGCCCCCTATAGTGGCAAAGCGATTACAAGGGAGCCCCCTTTGAGTGGCCTGCGATTACATTTACATTAATTTGTTAATAATTTTATAGTAAGACCTTGGGGTCTTACCAGTCTCACTACAAGGAAGGAAGAAGTGCATGTGTTCTTGCTATAATTTTATCAGCAATTATCCAAAATGCAGGAAGTAACAAATAAAAAAATGCAACCCTAAAGTGACATCTAATCAAAAAAGCAGTAGATATAAAATTATAATTATTTGCGAAGGTTGCGAGAGATGTTCACAAATGTAATAATTTTATAAGAGCAAGAGTATTGATTTTTTTTGGGTAGTCCACGAATATATTTAGGTGTTATTGTGAAGGTTGATATTGGGTGTCATTCTTTTGGATTAAGTTGATTTATCTTTTCCTAAAAAGTCTTGAAATAGCCTCCAAGTAACGGTGTACGCAACAAATACCCAATCGACTATTATCGTCAACCAATAGCAAAAATTATTTTATTCCCAAGTGAAATAATTAATGTGCGTAAGGGACAAATTTTAGGTGTAAAAGTAGATGAGCGACTGATGTTCCTAGGCAAGAAACATATGGAATTCAAGCTTACACGGTTAGAATCAAGCAGTCCGATGAATGATATTCGTTCCTAGTGAATATAACCATTAGAATTGAAGAAAATAAAATATAAACATTACCGTTGCGGATTATATTCCATGGAGAACCGCCATCGTTTATAACCATTACCATTAAATAAAGTTAAAGTAATCTGGGAGCAAATATCGTTGCATAAATTTAAAAATATTACCGTTGAAGCAAAATAACCGTTAAAACAAAAATACAGTGGGAAAACAAGTGCATGAGTGACAGGTGGAATAGAGGACCAAACGAAAGATTACATAGTGCAACTAATCCAAATGAAGGACCATTAAATTCACCAAGAAGACCTCCACGAAATAAAGGTATGCAACATAATTCTCCTTTACGCATTAACAGTTTTAACCCCAACCACCCTACCCTTAACTCCATGGCTCCTTCCAACTCATCCCACGAGAATCTCCAACATGAGGAAGTCGTAATCCCTTCTTCTTGCAACCAAGAATTACAAGAGTGTCTGTCTAAAATAACTACTAATATGAACAATATGTCAATAGTTCTCCAACAACTAGTAAATAAACAAAACCTTGAACCTCCTCCCTCTCCAACTAATTCCCATAGACAAAATGATAATGCGGATCAAGATCCTCCCATAGGTCACAATGATCTTAACCCATATATGGGGAAGTTGCTCAATATGTGAAATGGCCTCCAGGTGTTAACGTTCCACGTACTGATATGCCCATCTTTGAGGGTGGGGATCCACGTGGTTGGTTAGCTAAAATGGAGGGTATCCTACACTTATATCATATTCCTAAAGTCGGAAAGGTTTCTTACGCCTCTTCCAAATTGGGTATAGAAGCTTACCAGTGGTTTGTTTGGTAGCAACATCAACATAAACGTACCATCTTATGGCCAAAATTTAAAGATCTTTTCCTCAAAATATTTGATGAAGGTGTTTCTTCTTCTTACATCGTGCGCCTATTGGATCTTAAACAAACTGGTTCTGTCCAAGATTATATTTCAGAATTCACAAGTCTTCTCGCATATACGAAAGATGTAAAAGCTTCTGTGGTGGTTTCTGCCTTTCGTCATGGTCTGAAGGAAAATATTCAACTCGAAGTGGACTTACATGATCCATACACTTTGGATGATACCATGAGGATTGCTAAGATTGTTGAAAGAAAGTTTCAAAATTGGACATCTTCTAGGCGAGACTCTAATACTCATCCTCAATATCGCAACAATTCCTTTCAAAAAATGAACAATCATCAAGATATTTCTGCTTTAAATGTCACAATCATCATCCCAGAGATCAAGCATGTGTACCACGTCAAACCTTTCAAATAGAGTACAAAAATAAGGATGAAGAAGATGAAGTAGAAGATATCACTCAGCAAGAGTCACCCATGTATACAGAACAAATCTCAATAGATAATAGTGAAGCAACACCAGAAGATGACACTATGGCTATTTCAGTGCATGCTCTTATGGGGATAACAACTCATCATACAATTAAGGTACCAGGATTTATTAGGCACAAACATATTAATGTGTTGATTGATTCAGGTAGTACTCATAACTTTATTGACATCAAGACTGCTAAAGCATTGAACTTGTACATTAATACTACCAATCAAGATAAGTTTCAAGTTTTAATTGCAAATGGAGGAAATGCTCAATGTATTGGTAGAACATCTCCAGTTTCAATCCAAATGGGAAGTTACACTTGGCGAGGAACTCTCTTCGTTATGAATTTGGGAAGTTCAGATGTTATTTTGGGCGTTGAATGGTTAGAAAAACTAGAAGTTGTTAGTTTTAACTTTCAAAAATTATATGTGGAATGGAAAGAAAATGGGAAGACTATTCGCCTCCAAGGAATTCAAACTCCACCGTCAAAGGTAGTGAGTTCCCACAACATGGAAAATATATTAAAGAAAGGAGGTTATGGATTCATAGCTCAAATCAATTGCATGGAAGTGCAAGCACAAGATACCCCGGTAATTCCCTCAAAGGATCTTCAAGATATTGTGGCTAACTATGATGAAGTTTTCAGTGAACCAAAAGGGCTACCTCCCAAGCGATCTCATGACCATGCCATACATCTTGTCCCTGGAAGTCTCCCTCCTAATGTGCGTCCTTATCGATACCCTCAACCTCAAAAAATAAAAATTGAAAATATTGTCCAAGAACTATTAGAACATGGAGTCATTCATCATAGCACTAGTCCTTATTCATCACCAGTGGTTTTGGCTCGTCGTAAAGATAATTCTTGGTGCATGTGTCCTGATTTTCATCCCCTCAATAAAATCACGATCAAGGATAAGTTCCCTATCCCTATCATAGATGATTTATTAGATGAATTGCATGGTGCTAAATTTTTCATAAAATTGGATCTACGTTCAGGTTTTCATCAAATCCGAGTAAGAGATGAGGACATTCCCAAAACTGCCTTTCATACTCATGAAGGTCATTATGAGTTCTTAGTCATGCCTTTTGGTCTCACCAATGCCCCTTCCACCTTCCAAAGTCTCATGAACCATGTTTTTCATCCATTTCTTCGCAAATTTGTCTTAGTCTTCTTCGATGATATTTTGATATATAGCAAATCTTGGAAGGATCATTTAATGCATGTGGGGAAAGTTCTTCATGTATTACATAAGGAGAAACTTTTTGTCAAACGCTCCAAGTGTTCTTTTGGTGTTCAAGAAGTTGAATATTTGGGTCATATCATTTCTCATGAAGGTGTTAAAGTGGATCCTAATAAAATTAAAGCCATTCAAGATTGGCCTTTACCCAAAACCATCAAGAAACTTCATGGTTTTTTGGGTCTTACAGGTTACTATCGCAAGTTTATTCGCAATTATGGTAAAATTGCAGCTCCTCTCACCGCCCTCACAAAAAAGGATGCTTTTCACTGGTCTGATATTGCCACTCAAGCATTCATGGCACTCAAGGAAGCTATGTGTACTACTCCGGTTTTGGCAACTCCAGATTTTCACAAACCATTCGTTATTGAATGTGATGCTTCGGGCATAGGTATTGGGGCAGTATTAATGCAAGATGGTCACCCCTTGGCATTCGAAAGCAAGCAAATTTTAGGTAAAAATTTGGGAAGGTCCACATATGAGAAAGAAATGTTGGCTATTCTACATGCAGTCGAGAAATGGAGATATTACTTACTCAGTAGTCGCTTCATCATAAAAATAGATCATAGTAGTCTTAAGCACTTTCTAGAACAACGTTTCTCCTATCCAGAACAAAACAAGTGGATGAAAAAGTTATTGGGATATGATTTCATCATTGAGTATAAGAAGGGCAAAGAAAATGTAGTAGCAGATGCATTATCCCATAAATATGAAGATGAAGTTTCCATCAATGCCATTTCGGGTCCTTGTTCTCAATGGGTTTCTCAACTCCAAGAAGAATGGTTGGTTAACACCGAAACTGCTCAAATTATTCAAGATATGATTCTTGGATCATCAAAGCATCCTTATTTTTCATATATTGACAAGGTGTTAAGAAAGAAAGATCACATTTACATTTCGCAAAGTTCCACTATTAAATCCATGATCCTTGAAGAATCACATGCTTCTCCATCAGTAGGGCACTCAAGATTTTTGAAAACATATCAGTGGGTGAAACAATCCTTTTATTGGAAAGGATTAAAATCTGATGTCAAGACATTTGTTGTCGAATGTGAAGTATGCCAACGCAATAAGGGTGAAACAATCAAATCTCCAGGACTTCTTCAACCATTACCAATTCTTGACCGCCAGTGGGAACACATATCAATGGATTTTATTGAAGGTCTTCCCAAGTTAGAAGGTAAAACAGTGATTTTTGTAGTAGTGGATCGTCTTTCCAAGTATGCTCACTTCAGTGCTCTACAACACCCATATTCAACAAGCAAAGTGGCCAAGGTATTTATTGACTCCATTTTCAAGTTACATGGAATACCCAAAACTATTGTAAGTGATCGTGATCCCATATTTACTAGCAATTTTTGGCGAGAATTATTCCATCTCAGTGGTACCAAATTAAATATGTCTTCTGCATACCATCCCCAAACCGATGGTCAAACTAAAATTGTTAACAAATGTTTGGGTACCTATCTGCGTTGCTTTGCTCAAGATAAGAAGTATCAATGGAGTCATTGGCTTTCATTAGTAGAATGGTGGTATAACACTTCTTACCATTCTTCCCTCAAGATGTCCCCATTTGAAGCATTGTATGGGTTAAAACCACCAGCAATAACAGATTATGTTCCAGGATCTTCCAAAGTAGCTCAAGTAGATGATTGGTTCCAACATCGACAAACAATGCTCAACATTCTTAAAGACAATTTGATCCAGGCACAAAATCGTATGAAGCAACAACAAGACTCACACCATTCAGAGCGATAATTCAATATAGGAGATATGGTTTTCTTACATTTGCAACCTTACAAACAACTGTCATTGAAGATCAAGACTAGTCAAAAGTTGGCTCCAAGATTTTATGGTCCTTACAAGATAGTTCGTCGCATAGGCGAAGTAGCATATCAATTGGAGCTTCCTCCCTCATCCCGTATACATCCAATTTTTCATGTTTCCTGTCTCAAAAAGGTGATTGGCCAAAGAGTACACTCCCAATCAGAGCTTCCAGTACTTGATGAAGAAGGACGTATAAATCTTCAACCAGAAGCAATATTGCAAAGCAGATCACGTCATCTTCGATCTCGCCACATTAAAGAATTTCTAATCAAATGGTAGGACCTACCAGTAGAAGATGCTACATGGGAAACAAAAAGTATTTTTGAGTCATTTCCAGCTTTGAGGACAAAGCTTTCCGAGGAGGGGAGCCATGTTACAACACCAATATAGCCAAGTCGACTATATTTCCAATTATTAATCTATTCATTGATTTAATAATATTAATAGAAGTAGGTTGATTTATATTTGATCATCAATCATAATTTAATTCATTTGCGTATTCGCAAGAGACTTAGCCCTCTCTAAGTGGCAAAGGACTTAGCCCTCCTAAAGTGGCAAATAATTATTTGATTTTCTCATTCAAAAGTGTGTTGCAATTATTTTATGAAGAATTCTCAACAGTGGACTTATGAATTTGTCATTTATATGTGCAATCATTAGAATATTTGTCCTTATGTGGATATATAGAGTCAATAAGAAATTTATTATTATGTGATATTTCTCCTATGATAAATATGAAGTGTTAGATCTCCCGTGTGTGTGAGGAGATAAAAAGTTTGTGTAAGTATAAAGTTCAAGGGTTATGAATGTGAAGAGTCTCATATCCATGTGTATATATTGAAGATAAAGCATTGTAATATGTGCTCAAAGAAGCTTGCAAATACATTGTATTTGCATTGCTTGAGTTGATAGATATCAATAATATTTTATGTGAGTTTGTTTATTGTGTGAATATTTGATATTGATATATTGTGAGATCCTTTGAGAGAATATAGTTGAATTGCTAACAAGAAGTACCTTTCAACACTCAAAATTTGAATGCCATATTTTCCTCCTATCCTTTTAATGGTCCCACAATTTCATGAACTCTTGCAACCACTTCTTTGATTCTTGTGAATTGAATTATCTCACATGTTAATGTTTATTTGGGCCATGTAAAGTTTGTATAAGCATATTCATCTCAGGGTTCTCAAATCAATTAGTAACTTATATTCAAAGTCAATAGTCTCTTTTATTTTAACCTTCAACCTCTTTAAAAGAAATCAACCACCTCAAAGAAACTCCTTTTAAATCAAACTTCTTTAAAAATTGAATTTATCGTCTTAATTTTACCAATATTCCAACGTGCTTATAACATAAGCAACAATAGAAATACCTTGAAATATATTTTTTCACCTTATCATCTCTATAGTAAACCACTTTATGCTTCTCCTTCAAACTTTGACAAGCTTCTGAACAATGCATACGTGCTTGTGATATTAGTTGAATGTTATATTTGAGTCGTTACTTCTAGGCTTTCTCTAGCTCCATGCAGACACAAACTTCATTTAACATTTTCGAGCTTTTCTTTATCTTTCTCCAACTTTATGCAATGTTCTTTCATACATAATCTCCTCTTCTCCAAGTGTCTTACCAAGGCACAACTTAGCTTACAAATACTCCAGGTGACTTATCTCTTCATAGTTGGGAGTAATCAAAGTTATAAGCATTCATTCCTATTTTTTAATACTCTATTTTCTCACAAACAACTATACATATAATTTGTTGGTCTAAAAGCAAGGGTTACGAATATTATGACTCGAACAAAAGATGAACTTCTCATACAATACCCTCATAGGATTTCAATGGCTTTATTCCTATGGTTCTCTTTTGTAGCTCTGATACTAATGTTGATAATGGGGCTATATTTAATGTTCAAATCTCAATACAAGGTCAAATATTTATCATAATATACCAAGCAATGATAACAAAATGTTTTCACAAGGTTACAAATAATATTTCTTAAAATAATGCAACTCATATAATCAAGCCATAACTTAAATGAATAAACACTCTATATTCAAGTGGATGATAGAAATCTATAATGCATTACAAAGTACAAAATAATACACTGCAATTCGATGCTTGTCATCCCTACATATAACCTTTACATAGAGTATCTTGATATTTCATCTTCTACTATCTCTTCATCTCCTCTCAAACTCATGGGAGATATGACTCTTCATATTTCTCATAGGATAAATATTTTATTAACCTTCTAATAATGACAAAACCTAATGATTACATGAAACCACGTATTGACAAGATATTTACAAAGTATTTATAATATGCCAAGTAATATAATATTCTATAATAAGCTTTAATCCATCTAATCCATTTCTTCTCAAATTTAAACTTTTCTAATACTGCAAAAAGAAAATATGATTTAACCCTATTAGAGGCTTTATTCAAGTCAAGTTTTAAGATCACTACTCTCTTTTTTCTAGAAGTTGATGAATGCATTACTTCATGAGCTACTATGATCCCGTCTAGAATTTGTCTCCCTTTCACAAATCTTCCTTGCTATTTTTAAATAATTTTATCTAATAGAGGTATTAACCAATTTGCCATCACTTTGAAAATCATCTTATATGCCATATTACATAGGCTTATGGGTATGAATGAATCAAACAATTGTGGACCCTTCTTTTTTTGGAGTCAAGGTAAGATATGTTGAATTTATTTTATAAGATATGTATTATTTTACCCTAGATTGTTCCATTGCCACCAATAAAGAATCCTTCACTATTTCCTAATTATGTTGATAGAATGCTATAGAGATTCCATCTAGACCTGGGGATTTATTCTTATCAAAAGAGAAAATAGCTTAATGAACTTCTTACAGGGTAACAGGCTCTATCATTTTGTTATTATCTTCATTTGTTATAATTAAAGGTACTTTTGATTTCACTTTAGTCTTCAATCCAAACCCCTTCTACTGATATAATAATGCTAATTCTAGATGCTTATCTCGATACAAATATCATCCTATGAAAAAACTGTGTTTTTATCTCCTTTTAACCAATTCTATTTCTATTTTTATCTCCAAAATTTCTCTTCCTTACTCAAATTATTATGATATTCACTAAGCAACTCCCTTTCCTCTGAGCTTGGATAATTGTGCTTCTCTTGGAATTTTAAAATTTTATGTTTTAGTTCTTCTTATCAAAAATATTTCTAAAAGTGTTCTTGGTC
Organism: Wollemia nobilis; assembly: GCA_028583015.1. NCBI lineage: Eukaryota > Viridiplantae > Streptophyta > Pinopsida > Araucariales > Araucariaceae > Wollemia > Wollemia nobilis. The sequence continues at coordinate 4,289,821 of JAQPPZ010016717.1, forward strand.
CATTCTTTTAATCTAGATGCCATCGATTTAATTTCTTTTGGAAGTGTATACAATCCACTATTTCTTGAAGAATTCTATGTTTGCGCTATCATATCAAAAAATTGAGGATGGTCTTCCCACATGCGCTCATATTTAAAATATTATATTTTTTTAAATTCACTTACTACCATTTCAACTCTTATTGGCCAGTGATCTGAACCAATCCTTGCCAAGGTATTAATTTTAGCACAAGTCCCTTCATCTAGCCAATGATCTAAGAGCATGCATCTATCAATTTTTTTTGCTATCAAATCCTAACCTATCATTTTGTTGGTCTATGTATAGTTGTCCTCTTCAAATTCAACCTCCCATAGATTATTGTTTTAAATGAAAATTGATAAATCTTTCATACTTTGGGCTATTTTCTTAATTTCTCCATAATTTTCATCCAACTTGGTTACGATATTAAAATCTCCTATGATCATGAATCAAGTTTCTTAGTATTTACTTCTCATAAAGGCTTCAATCCCACTCTATACTTTTGATCTGCCTTACCGAGTTGTAGGTCCATAGACATTGATAAGGATAAAAATAAAATCTACAATGTAGCATGTGACTAATGAGGCTATCCAATGCCTAGTTTTATGAATGGTTTTATAGGAGGTTCAACATGTTAAACTTGCCGCTATAACTTCTTTTAAATCCATATCATCCCATTCACATCTTGCCCATAATGCTTTCATAGTTTTGGAAACTTCTTCCTTTATCATTTTACTTTCCTAGATACAAAGAATACCAGGTTTATTACTTAAATAGAGGTCCTTGATACACCTTTGCTTTGATGGGGCATTGACACCTCTTATATTACATGAATAGAAATCATGTCTAATTAGGGGTTATTGGCCCCTCTTGTGAATTACCAATATCACTTTTTTTTTTGGTAAAGAGAAGTTCAACCAATCTTTTTTTTTAAATAAAGGGGTAAAAATTTATTGATAAGAAGACAAGATTACAGAGTACAACGAAGCCCCCAACCAGGGCTCAAGTAAGCAACAAAACAAGCTAAAACCACCAGACAGGGTCAAAACCCGAAGAAGACAACAAGAACAAACCACATTAAGTCTGAACATCCTTGTGGATCAACTCCTAGAGGCGCTGAGAGTCCCCAGATGGGAGACTCTCCCAGTTATCCATAATCCAAGGACCCGAAAGCTCAGAAGCCCTTTTGGCCAAATAATCAGCAACCCCATTCCATTCCCTTGGAATGTGCACAAAGGAGATGAATTCGAACTCTTCACTAATTTTGAGAATCTGAACGGCCACAGAGGCCAACTGCCAATTAACATCCTCCAACCTTTTGTTGTTTAAAATATTAACCAAAATTTGAGAGTCGGACTCGTAGATGCTCCTGCGCCAGCCAAGAGAAAACCCCCTCTGCAAGGCCTCGAGAATCGCAAGAGCTTCCATAAAATTGTTGGAGTGAACACCTTTATAAATGGAAAAGAAAAATCTGACCACGCCAGCAGAGTCTCTCCCAACACCGCCAATTCCAGCATGTCCAGGATTGCCCCTGGATGACCCATCAATATTAATTTTTAAAACTCCTCCAGGGGGCGGCCTCCACCTACCATCTCTCCTAACTTTCTTGCTAAGCTGAGAAGCCCTGCTAGGGTGAGAAGAGTCCGCACCAACCCCAAAGAGACCAAGGGCCTACCGTACCTTCTCCTCCCTAGAGTCCAAAAGAGGGTTCACATCGCATTTGCTATGGATAGTTTCCTGAACCATACCCAAGATCCTTTGCCAGATCTGTTGAACAACCAAATGACTACCCTGAAAGATGTGATGGTTTCGTTCGAGCCAAATCTGCCAGATGATGCAAGAAGGGCCCAAATTCCAAGCCACCTAGAGGAAGGGGGCATTGGTCGGAGGTCTACCCAGACTACTCCAAAACTCCACCAGGGAGAGCACATGAAAACAAGGATGGTTCCAAGCACTCCACCAATGGTGCCAAATGTCTCTAGCAAGGGAGCATTGGAAAAATAAATGAGAAGAGACATCCTCATTATTACCACAAAGGACACAAATAGAGGGACCCTAAAATCCCCTCTTCCTCAAGTTCTCCCAAGTGAGGCATTTATTCCGAGCTACCAACCAGAGAAAGAAGTTACATTTAGGCCAAGCAAATCTGTTCCACACCTTTTTCCACCATGTGACAAGGAGGCTCCCAAACTTCTGCATATCAAGAACCTGGTAGCCATAGGCTACAGAGTAGGTTCCCTTGGGATCAGGGTTCCAAGCCAAACTATCTTTACCCCTCAATGAAGAACAGGGTCTCCCCACAAGAATACGAGCAAGCACATCTTTGTCCTCGACCAATCCCCCCTAGGGCCATTCCTATGGATCTTTCCACTTGTACATCTCCAGATTACCAAAATACTGGATTGTTTTAAAGTCCTCCACATGAGACCAACCCGCTTCCAAAAACAAATGCTTAGGGAATGTAGCCTGGGATATTGAGTCAAGATAGGAGGGTGGCCATCCCAAGAATCCTCCCAAAAAAGAGCATCTGATCCTCGATTGCAAATCTAGAACAAACCCTACTTAATTAAATTAGCCCCTCTTTTTAGAGTGTCCCAGATAACCGAACCTTTCCCAACCAAGCTGACTCTAGGGATCTCAACCTCAAAAATACCTCTCAAGTACTTACAAGATAATATTTTAGCCCAAATATGATCTTGAGAAGTACACCATCTCCAATAAAGTTTCACAACTAGAGCCTACCCAGAAAGAGCCACCTATCGCAACCCAAGGCCTCCCTCTTGAACCGACCTACAAATAGAATCCCACCTAACCAAACTCCATTTAGATTGAGCAAGTTTTCTAGACCACAAAAACTATCTTGACAAAGCATCCATGTCCTTGATGAAACGAGAGGGAGTTATTTGCACAAAATATCTGTAGATGGGTAAAGCTTGAACAACAAATTTTAAAAGCAACACTCTACCCACAAAGGAGAGCCATATGACGGTCCAGTGATTCACCTTCCTTCTAAACTTATCCAACATAGACTGCCAAGAAGATCTAGGTAGAGGATGAGATGAAATCGGAATACCAAGATAAATGAAGGGGGAGTCCCGACCTAAAATCTTAGAATTCGAGCAATCCTGGCTTGAATAAGAGGAGGGGTATTGAAGAAGAAAATAGAAGACTTGTCCTCATTAATCAACTATCCAGAAGCACCAAGATATATGTCAAGAGACCGTCTAATGTTGCTAGCTTCCCTGATAGTGGCAACTCCCAGCAAAGCAGTGTCATCAACAAATTGAAGGTGGGAAAGAGGCGGTGAACTACTATCCCACTTCCAACCCTGAATGAAACCATGCCTAACTTGAGACTTGAGAAATCTTCCCAACCCTTCCACCATAATGATAAACAAATAAGGAGATAGAGGATCTCCTTGCCTCAATCCCCTCGAGGCCTCAAACAACTCCGACGACTCATTATTAACAAGAACAGAGAATGAGGAAGAAGAAACACAACTCATCACCCATCTAATCCAATCCTCCTCAAAGCCAAAAGTAGCAAGAACTTTCTGAAGAAAGGACCATTTGACCCGGTCATAGGCTTTGGCCATGTCCAACTTAATGAACATAGATTTCTCCTTAGAAGTTTCCATCGAGTGAATAGCTTCTATAGCAATAACAACCCCATCCAAGATTTTTCGGCCAACAACAAACCCACCTTGCTCCTCAGAGATGATTTTGCTCAACCATATCTTCAGCCTCTCGGCAATAATTTTTGTAATGATCTTATACACAACATTGTAGAGAGAAATAGGCCTGAACATATCCAGGGAATTCGCTCCCTCTTTTTTGGGAATAAGCACCACAAAGGTAGCATTTAGGGCCCTTAGCATCTGTTTGTTCTTTTGGGACTCATGGACCACCTCCAGAAGATCAAATTTGATTAACTCCCAAAACTCCTGATAAAACTCAATCGGGAATCCATCCGGGCCCGGGGCTTTCCCTTTTTTCATCTTGAAGACAACATTTTCCAACTCCTCAAGGGAAATTGGACCCATCAAATGCTCATTCATTTCTCTAGAAACAATCGAGGGAATACAATTTAGAATAAGCTTTTCAGCCTCTTCATCTGAGAGGGAGTCCTCCTTAAAGAGAGGAAAAATACCTCCTAGTCTCTTCTAAAATATCCCTGAAAGAAGAGAGAAGGGCACCCTGAGAATTCACAAGAGAGGAAATCAGGTTACCATTACGATGAGCCTTAACTGAGTTAAAAAAGAAGGTCATGTTCCTATCCCCTTCCTGAAGCCAATCCACTCGAGCTTTCTATTTCCAAAAAAATTCTTCCCTCAACTCCCATTCAACAAGGTCTTTCGTAGCCTCAGATTCCTCAATGAGAAGCTCCTCCGTGAGTCCATGATCTCTGATCTTCCTTGAAGCTTCTTCCACCTTCCTAAGAGCCACCAACTTAGCCAAGGAAAGGTTCCCAAAATTTAGACTATTCCACCTCTTCAATTTATGCTTAACGAATTGCAACCGCTTCATAAAGGAATACATAGCGGTGCCATGAGAAGGTTTGTCATTGGTCCACCAACCTCGCATGAAATCATGAATCTTAGGATCCCGAAGCCACATAAGTTGAAACTTAAAGGAAGGATTCTTATTTAGCCCAAACTCAAGAGCAGAGAGTTTGATAGGCCAATGATCAGATCCCCTACCCTCTAGAATCACAGAACTAGCACTTATGTTATTACCAATCCAAAAACTAGAGATCAAAAACCTATCCAGTCTCTCTGAGATGGAATCTTCCCCACATCTTCTATTGTGCTAGGTAAAGATCCCATTATCCGGCTTGATGTCAACCAAGTTCAGGGCCCGGATATGAGCACTGAAGATAGAAGAAAAAGGCTCGAGATGATCAACCCCACCATGTTTCTCCTCCAGACAAGTGATAGAGTTGAAATCTCCAGCCAAAATCCATGGGTACAAGGGAGCCAGACTTCTCACAAAGCCAATGTGCTCCCACAAATTCACTTTACCATTGTAATCAATAGGAGCATACACATTTGTAAGTAGGATGGTTTCACCAGATTCATTATCATGCTCGATCATCGAAATAGACCATCTGCTGGAAATCCAAGTAAGAGGAGAGATCTTAACCGGATCCCATAAACAAGCAATGCCACCAACATATCCACATGCACCAATACACTGGCATTGACCCCTTCTCCACAACTTGGGAGCAATATTGAACATACTATCAGTAGCCAATTTAGTCTCCTGAATAAACACCACATCCGAAGAATGAACATGAACCAAATCACGAACAACTTTTTGTCTAGGGATGTTGTTCAACCCCCTTACATTCCATGAAAGGATAATCATTTTTGGGGGTTAGAAAAATGGGAGTCCAATGTTCTCACCAAGCCTGACTCCACCAAAGTCTCCCCCATTAACTTAATTTTATCCTGGTCTTTCTTTCGACCCACCTTCATATTCTTATCCGAAGCACCTTTTTTAATTGTTTTCTGCTGCAATCCCAACACCGTAGGAGTTTTGCAGTCCAAGGATGATTGCATCAGTATCTGAGTAGGAGAGGGCATAACTAAATCTATGCCACTTTCCAAAATAGTTTCCCCTCCAGGGCTAGAGCCATCCATACCACCTGTACTCGAAACCAAAGCCCTCTGTTCTTCATTTAAACCCCCTAGATCTGATTCCTTAGGTTCCACCTCAAGAAGAGACATCTGATTCGGCCTTGTTATATCTGCATCAGGTAGCGACATTTTAGGTATCTCCATGCACTGATCAAGATCATCTAGTATCTCAAAATGGTTGAGCAGAGCATCTGGTTGGCTATCCTTAAGGTCTCTTTTTGCCCTTCTTCCTCTGTTTCAGGGTTTTACAGGAACAAAGCCTTCCTTATCCCGATCCCCTTCCTTTATTGGGGCTTTTCCTTTGTCCAGATTTTGTGCAGATCGAGAGGGCCCAGGATTTGAAGCCACGAGTGGGACAAACTTAGGGCATTTTCTTTGTAGGTGGTCGTATTCATGATAGATCCGACAACGAAATGGAAGAGCTTCATAGTCAAGTTGTTGAACCCATGTAGTCGATCCAAATTATATTTCAATAGAATCTGGAATAGGATTGTTTAAATCAATTTTGACACAGATACGAGCAACAGAGATTACCTTTTTATCCATCATCTATTGTGATGGTCCAACCGACTTCCCAAGAAGAAGGGCAATCATATGCAAGATGTCGTTTCTCCAGAATTCCAATGGGAGCCATGAGAGCCGAACCCACACTGGAACCCACGATGGTCGCTCCTCTGACGGGTTGAAACCCACATGCCAGGGTTTAAGAAAGAGTCCCGCTTGGTTACAGAAATAGGGACCCCCTTCAAATGCTTTGTTACGATCCGCAAGACAAGAGAAAACCACCATAAAATAGCTATTCGCACTCAACATCACCTCCACGTCACCTTCAGGGTTCCAAGTCTTCCTAACCCAAGCCTCCACAAAGGGAAGAGAAATTTGGATGCCCATAAATTTGCCAATAAGCGCATGCTTGGTTAAATACTCCACATCTTCCACCACCGAGTCTGGTTGAACCACTAGAACCGACCTGGCTTCACATCGTTCCAAACATCCATTGTTCTTTAACAAGCGATTCCCGACATGCAATGGGAAATCCTGTTCCTTCCAATCATTTTTAGATGAAAAAACGTCACTAGCATGCACGCTCTGTGATGGGCCCGACGCCATCACAACATTCCTCCAATTGTTCAGACCTCCTCCAGAAACTTCTGCCATCTCCTCTCGTTTTTTTTCTCCGACTCTACTAGGGCATCGTGCTTTTATTGAAAAGTCTGAGATAAGTTCAACCAACTTATATTGTGTTCATTTCTCTATGTTTGGTCTTGCTTCCCTAGCTCTCACTTGATAGTTTAAAAGTTTTACTCTTTTTACCTTGCTAGTATTAAGGGTAGGTCTTATTATTCTATTCCTCAATATTATTTCATAACTTTCATTTTCATTACATGTATCCTCTCTTGGCTCTACTAAGGAAGATTTTGACTTATCTTGCTCTTTTTTGGGTATTTCCTTATAAATGGTAGAGGTATTAACATCTAACACTACGTTTTCTCTAACACTTTCCTTCTCATGAATGGTGCATGGTACTTTAAGAGAGTCTTCAAAATTCGATGAGGCACATTCCTTAGTTTCAACAAGAATGTTCATCTTTCGATTGGGTTTAAACTAAGGTGGTTCCTTGTTAATATTTTATTCTTGTTGTACCATGTCCTCTAAGCTCTGTCATGCTTTTTCTTCATAGGTTAAACACTCAAAAGAATTGGTGTTTCTTCCAATATCCTTATTGGTTTCCACTGTTTATTTACTTTTATATGTTTGGACCTAATTTTTAAAAATTGAAAACCATCCTCATCCATATCCATTTGTAAGTTTCTCTTGCAGTTTTCTACATATGTTTTTACTACACTCTTCCTAGGATATGCCCCACCTCATGACATATTCTACATCTAAAACATATATTTTCATAATCCATGGTTTGAGTCCACAACTTACCCCATACTTAAGAATGATTGATTTTGGTAAAGGTTTATTGATATCAATCATGACCAATATATGGGTATAAATAGCAAAGACTCTGTCTTATGTAGTTTTTGAAATCTTAAGGAATTCTCCTAGAGTGTTGCCTATTGCCTTGAAGGTATCCATTTCCTAGAATTCAATGGGCAATCCATAAATCCTAATCCGATATGGTATTAGGGATAACTTTATGTTTTCAATTGCAAAACCTTCAAACCAACGAGTAAGAAAGAGTTAAGCTCTTCCCATAAACCAAGGACCCCCTTTTAGGATTCTATCTATTTCCTCCTTGGAACAGAAAAAGGCTAGGAAGAAACTTTTAGGAAGAAAGGATAGACTTACTGAAGACTTCCATCTCCTATCAATCTATTTTCTCATAGTTGAAGCCCTTGGTCAAACCCATTAAATTTACCAATAAATGCCTTATCTTTGAGCAACAAGGATCATTGCTCTTTGAGGTCCTCTCTAACCTCTACTACAAGGGATGATGTTAAGGATTTAGCCATAAATTGGTCAATGGGAAGGTCATTGTAACTTAATATCTACTAAAATTTATTAGTCTCTCATATAACGATTATATTATTTGAAAATAGACCTACAATAATCGGCATGCAAAACTTCGAAGAAAATGAAGGGATAAATGAAAGTTAGCTAAAACAATTATACGCCTAGATGGAATGTCATGCCTCAACTCCTACATTGCTCCTCTCATCATCCGAACCCTAGCTAACAAATATTTGTAATTTTGTTTTCCCATGACTCAAAAAATTATCACTACCCTTATTTAGGATAACTGACTTCACAAGGTCGTATCTCCCTCAATATTGCTTGGATTCTTTCATATGACCACTCATTTTAAAGCTCTTCAAATTCCACACAAATTGGTCCAAGAATCATCTAAATTAGATAACCCTTTGCAAAGATATGTCTCTTGAAAGATGAAATCTTTTTTCTAGAAAGATTTGCCCTAACACTACCCTTATTCCGAATGATTTTCTTACACTACCCTTGTTCTGAATGATTTTCTTCACATGAGTGTATCTCCCTCAATATTGCTTGGATTTTTTATATAACAACTCATTTTAAAGCTCTTAAAACTCCGTACAATTGACAATAATCATCTGAATTGGACAACTCTAAATAAAGATATGACTCTCTAAAAATAAGACATTTAAAAAAAAAATTGTTCTAATTACAACACACTGATCACATTTTAAATTATTATAATTTTTTTTATTGAAATCAACAATTATATTCAATAAAAAAATAAGAGAAGTTACAATAAAAAGAGAGTTGGAAAAGTCACAGCTCAAGGTACAAGGTCACCCAAACAATCAACATCGTAGAGACCTGAGACTAAAAACAAAACCAGTCCTTAAAAGGGTGAATAAACAAAATAATTAAATAAAGAGAACCACTCCAAGAGGAGACCGAGTCCTATTGTGGACGCTAACAGAACAACCTGATGCTAGAAAATGTAATTCCCTCAACCTGCTATGCCGAGGCCTCAAAAAAACAGAAGAACCTTAAGGCGGAAGAGTGAAATCATGTTGATAGTGCATGGAACCTCGCACCAAAACCTCACAAGATTTATCAAATACAACCAACTCATGAAATTTATTTATCTTAATTTAAATAAATATAACAAACATAAAAAAATATATTCTTTTAGAAAGAAAAAATTGACGCGTTCAAATTCGGGGAGAAGACCGTTACAAGACATAGCTTTCCTGCAGGAATAAATTTCGAAAATCCTAAATTGAAATATCTAGCCATGCTCGTGGCACAAGCTTGGCTCTCTTATCGCTAAATCAATCATATGGGTTCGATATCGGGGCTTTCTAACTCCGATTTATTCAAATTAGGGCTTGGTGTTTATTAGCGAGTTGATATCCACATCAGCAAATGCACCTTGATTCAGAGAAGTCTGGGTGAGAATGTTCATGAATTTCATTTTTGAATTGTTATTGTTTTAGATTTTCCTCATGTTTGGCATTCGATGGCTGGTTTATACATCGGTAGGGTTTGAAATTTGTACGACTGCATTAGGTTTTAGGGTCGATCTTTTCGATCATTATGCGAAATGAATTGTGTAATCATTTAATCCGCAATTATAGGTACTGTGATTAATAAGCGTGGGTTTTTATGTTTGTTTGGATTTTGATGGAAATTTGTTTTAAGTGTGGGGCTTCACATAATTACCTGTTAATTGTGAAGTAAACTAAGGACATTCTTTAACAGGTTAGTATCTTGGGTTTCCGTTTTTGCCAGGGGAGCATGTCTTAGCTTATAAGCAACCTTTAGGTCTAGCTAAATTTGAGTGAAAGTGGGGCCTCGTGCTTAGAATTTTTACGACGGGTCTAGCAGAATTTTGGTGCGATACCAAAAAAAAACGAGATAATTTTAGAATTTTACAGGAAATTGAGAGAGAGTTGGACCAAACTTGAGATGCCATGTGACTTTAAAATATTTTTCTTGTGATTTAGTCTTTCAGCTCCCTTCAAGTGTCCGCTGAAGGAATCCTGCTTATACTCCGCAGCTGAAGAAAAGATTCTGATCTTTAATAGAACAGTATGATTTATTGTCCCATGAAACACCATCCGCAGGGATTTTCGGAGCTTTAGTCCCCGGACATGGACTTAAGACATTGTTTCTAGAATTAGCGTCCCAATATGGCTTTTTGTTATTCCTAAAATATGTGTGCTTTGTTTCAGCTAGATATGCATGTGCCGAATTCTAAAGCAATCAACATGAAAACCTTATCCAATATTTGCAAATCAAAGTGCATAATTGATTTTTGCCTGTAACAGGACTCTGCATCATCGTGTGAAAGAATAACCTAAAACCTAAGGCAACATTGAATGTTTTACATGTATGCATAATTAAAGGATTGTTGTTGATGTTTACCAGGATTTAGTCGACAATTTAATTGTGAAAGAAATGGAAGATTGCTGTGCCGTGTGTGCGGAACCTCTGGAGTGGTTGGCATATGGCCCCTGTGGCCACATTGAGGTGTGCTCAACTTGCACTGCAAGGTTGCGCTTTATTCTTGATGACAAATGTTGTTGCATTTGTAAACAAGAATGCCCAACTGTATTTGTAACTAAGGTAAGTTTTTATTGCTATATTCTAAAAATGAGATATTTTCTGAATGAATGTCAACATAAAACATGAGCTGTCTGGTATGTGAACAGGCCTTAGGAGACTATACAAAGTTAATAAAAATTTTTACGACTCTGCCAGCTGGTGCAAACGAGGGGAAAGTTGGTGATTACTGGTTTCATTCAGACACTCGAGCTTATTTTGATGATGAGATACATTATAAAATGATCAAGGATATGTGCAGGTTGAGTTGCAGTGTATGCGAAAGTACTGTTTCTAAAGATCCAGGGAATGACTTTCAAAAACGGCATAGAGAGTTCAAACACATAGATCAGTTGATAAGACACTTGTGTCATGTTCACAAACTCAATATGTGCACCTTGTGCCTCCAAGGGCGAAAGGTGAGCACGCTGAAGATTTTTATCAGCCTTGTGTTTGTACTTTATTGCATTAAAAATAGCTGCGACACAATGTATTTCAGTTTCCTGTCTTTCCTTATTATTCAGAATGCATTGCTTTTTTAAACAAAGGCTATTTTTTAATGACTTATGTACTCTGAGGCATGATAAAACATGAAAACTTGCTTGCCATTTATTAAGTGCTAATTGATTTCATTCCTTCATGGTTCTTGTTTTGGCTGATCCATGTAAGTTGAGTGTTTAATTGTAGCTTTTTTGTGCAATATCAAATGTATGTAAAGCTGTGTGGCAGCCTTGGTTCTCATTACATGAAGGTTGTTTAAAACGATAGGACCACTGTGACTTGTGGGAATTGTTAGTCATTATATGTTTATTTCATACTTATAAGATGTTATCCATGTTTAAGTGTTAAAGGTTAATACTAGATGGCCAGTTTTGTATTTCAGATTGGAAGACAAAATACAAGTTATCTTTTTCTGCATTGTTACATTGTTTTTTCTAATGTCATTATGAACTAAGTGCCTGTATGGTTTGCTTTCTATCCAAAATATCAACTCAGGTGTTTATAGGTGAACAGAAGCTTTATACGCGGGCTCAACTGGATGGACATTTAGCCAAAGGGGATTCAGAAGTGGATGGCAGTGAAATAGAAAGAGGAGGTTTTATAGGCCATCCACTTTGTGATATTTGCAAGAAACGGTTCTATGGAGACAATGAACTTTGTCTGCATATGCAAACAGAGCATTATACTTGCCACATATGTCAAAGGTGAGGCTATCTATGCGTAATGTCAGGCGTGATGGCTGAAGTCTTACTGCAGCATTCAATTGTTTACTGTCTCTGATGTAATGTACTGTTTTGAATTGCAGAAGGCACCCTGGGCATTATGATTACTATCAAAATTATAATGATTTAGAGGTAAACTTTTTATAAGTGACCTTGAGATTAGTATTGGTAATCCACATTTGTTTTGTTATATATCATATTGTAAGGATGGATGACTTCAAGTCCTTGATTTCGTTATTGCAGGCGCATTTTAGTCAAGAACACTTCCTATGTGAAAATCCAGATTGCCTTGCAAAAAAGTTTATTGTCTTTGCAACTGAGTCAGAGTTGAAGGTTGGTTTTTCTCATTCAATTATAGGCACTTTTAGTATGAAGCCTATTGTTTGTAAACCTTATTGTTTTTTGGCCAAGTTACTATCCATTTGGATGTTTTGTTAGAAAGAATCTAACCTATGTAGTTATAAATTGTAATTCAGAGGCATAACGCAATTGAGCATGCTGGGAATATGTCTCGTTCGCAACGCAATGCCGCACTTCAAGTATGTTTGAATTTCCTTTGTCACATACTTTCTGTCCATAAATTATCTGAGAGCGAATTTGGACCTGCCAAAGATTAATGTAAAATAATCTCTGCAGTGGATATAAGAGTTATGAATTTTCAAGACAGATCATAATATTGGCTCTTAAACCATTGGTACCATTTTAAGTGGTGTACCTGTGTTTTAATGTCAGTACTTGTTTTTTGACATTATATCTCTGCAATGGATATAAAGGTATGTACTGTTTATAAGGTGCACATTCAAACTGAATTATGAAGTAATGTGCAAAGTTTCCCTTGCAACAATAATGGGGGTCTTATATGCCGAAGAAGTGTGCTGTTTATTTTTTTGAGCTGACCCTTGTAATTTAAAATTTGGTTGTGTGAGGCTGAAATTGTAAATTTTCCAGCCCTAGATAACTGCTGTCCTATGTTATTTTAAAATAAATCAGATCTGAGAATAATTTATTCAAACATGCAACAATCACACAGATGGCTGGAAAAATAAACAGCGTGAACAGCAGAAGTTAAATATATTTCTGAACCTGAAATATTACAAATAAAGGAGGCTACAACTACAGCAGAACACTTCTGCTCTCTTGCTGCTTTTCTAGCCAGCAATTTCACTGTTCTTCTCCTCCTAAGCTTGTAGTTTTCCTTCAGCAATCTGTTCTCCTTCTCTTCTTTTCTGTGTGTAAAACACTCTTGACCTTCTCCTTTTATCCTTGAAAAAGGTAACCCTAATCTCTCTAACCCTAAGATTAGATCTCATCTCATCTTGAGATGTAAGGTTAAAAATAGAAAATCACTTAAGTGAATTTCAAAATAGAATCACTTAAGTGAATTACAAAATAGAATCACTTAAGTGAACTTAAAAATAGAAAATCACTTAAGTGAATTTCAAAATAGAATCACTTAAGTGAATTACAAAATAGAATCACTTAAGTGAACTTAAAAATAGAAAATCACTTAAGTGAATTTCAAAATAGAATTAGAAATGTCTCGAACCACTTCTAGCACGTTCATACCGAAGCCTCGTGCAAGAAGTTCCCTGTCCGAGCTACATTTCTCAACACTCCCTCTTAGCGAGGAAGGAATTCTGCACCAATCCAAGTTTGTCTCTCAATGCTTCAAACTTCCCTTTCACTAAGGGCTTGGTCGAATATCAGCTACTCGCTGATCTCGTGGGAATATACTGGAGCTTTACGGCTCCCTTCTGAATCCCGTCTCGTATGAAGTGATATTTGATGTCTATGTGTTTGGACTTGTCATGAAATACTGGATTCTCGGAGAGTTTGATACAACTCGATTATCACAAGATATCACCGTGGGATCCAACTCCCGATCAATCAATATCGTAAGCAACTTGCGAAGCCGGATGGCCTCACAACTAGCAATACTGGCTGCCATGTATTCGGCCTCTCGTTGAGCTAAGTGCCACGTAAGTCTGCTTCCCGCTGAACCAGGATATCATGCCTCGATCCCAAGCTAAAGCAAGCACCCCGAGGTGCTCTTCCTGTCTCGCTACATTGCCTGCCCAATCTGAGTCCGTATACCCCCGCAACCTCACTTCACCATCTCCAAGATATCTTAGACCATACTCCACCGTGCCCCTTAAGTATCTCGAGCACATGTTTTGTCGCTACCCAATGCTCTCGCCTTGGCTCCACCATGAACCGACTCAAGGTGTTCATCGCAAAACATATATCTGGTCGAGTGTTGACCAAATACATCAAGGATCCTATCAGCTGCCTGTACAACGTAGGGTCCACCAATTCTGAATCTGAAGTTGTCACCTTCTTCGGATTAGTGATCATGGGTGTGGCCATAGGTTTGCAGTCCTCCATCCGAAACCTCTTCAGGATCTCAACTGCATACTTACCCCCGCCCAAGGAATATCTCCCCTGGTCTCTCGCCAAACCTTCAAACCCAAGAAGTAATGCATCATGCCAATGTCCTTCATCTCAAACTCAGCTGCCATATCTCGCTTTGCACCCCGCAATGAGCTTCTCTCGCACCTGTAAGAAACAAGTCATCTACATATAGCACCAAAATGAGTAGATCAGTCCCAACAAATATGTAATATAGATTAGGATCTGCATCACTTTTGGCGAAGCCCACACTCGTCAAGTATCCATTTATCCTAGAATACCATGCTCTCGGTGCCTCTTTGAGTCCATATAAGGCTTTCTTCAGCCTACAAACATGGGACTCCTTCCCATTTACCTCAAAGCCCCGAGGCTGCTCTATGTACACTTCTTCCTCAATGATCCCATTAAGGAAAGTTGTCTTCACATCCATTTGATGAATCCGCCATCCCATAGATGAAGCTAAAGACATAATCGCTCTAATGGAAGTGTATCTCGCGACTGGAGCAAAAGTCTCCTCATAGTCCACTCCCTCTTCTCGGGAGAACCCTCTCGCCACAAACCTTGCCTTGAACTTCTCGATGCTGCCATCTGCAACATGCTTAATTTTGTAGAGCCACTTGGAACTCACAACCGACTTCCCCTCCGGTCTTGGCACTATGTCCCAAACATCATTCTTCATGATGGAGGTGTACTCCTCCACCATGGCATCCCGCCAAACCCGCCGGTCTCGTTGCCTCCCGAAAACTGGTAGGCTATGAATTTATGATGTTACTCATCAATGCCATGTAGCTTGAAAACTTCCTTGGAGGTCTGCTCTCCCTAATCATGCCGCTAGGAGCCTCAACATACTCCTCAAGATCCCTCAATGTCTGTGTAAGCCATTGAGGTCTCCCCGATAGAACCGGAAGGGGCTAATGTCTCCACCTCCTCACCCGAAGGTTGTTGTTCTGAACCGGAAACCACCGGTGTCTTTGGTGACCCTCGGCTCAACCTTCGGAGCTTCTTGCTCCTCATTCTCTATCACCGGAATAGGCTCATGGGACTTCCCGGATGCAACGTCCTCCTCAAACTTTACATCCCCGCTCACTACTGTCTTCCTCTTCTCTGGAATATAAACCCCGTAAGCTTTTGAAGTCTCACCGTATCCTACAAATAAACCCTTCCTACTCGAGGGCTCCAACTTGGTCCTCTTCTCTACCGGAACATGGATATAAACCGGACATCCAAAGATGCGGAAATGACTCACCTCTGGTTTCACACCAGTGAATGCCTCCTCTGGTGTCTTGTCCTCCAAGATCCTGTGAGGACACCTGTTCTGGGATGTAGACTGCTGTGTTGCATGCTTCTGCCCAAAGAAACATCGGCAAGCCCTAGTCATGAATCATGGCCCTAGCAGCCCCTATGATGGATCGATTCTTTCGCTTTGCAACCCCATTTTGTTGTGGGTTGTATGGAATAGTCAACTCCCTCTTGATTCCTCGCCTACTTGCAAAAACCATCGAACTCCTTGGAGGTATATTCACCCCCATTGTCCGATCTCAAGACCTTGATCTTCTTCTCTGTCTGGTTCTCAACTAGAGCTTTGAACTCTTGAAACCTGCTAAAGACTTCATCCTTGGTCTTTAAGAAGTAGATCCATGTCTTGCGAGAGAAATCATCAATAAAGGAAACATAGTACATGCTACCTCGAAATTGATGCTACTAACATCGGTCCACAAACATCCGAATGTACTAGATCTAGTATCTTCTTAGACCTATGCTCGCTATTTGGGAAAACAGCCTTGGCATGCTTGCCAAGCGTGCACCCTCTGCATACTCCCTGTTGCTCAATGCTGAACTCTGGAAGACCTGTTACTATCTCCCTCAAAATAGGCAACGCTCTATGATGCAAGTGTCCCATCCTCTTGTGCCACAACTCACACAAGTTGTTACTGCTATGAACTAGGGCTCGAACAGAGTTCACCCCGCAACCTGTATAGACTGCCTTCTCTAACCCCTATCACTTGTGCTGTTTCCGGGCTAGATTCTTTTGGTCTAATAAGGACATGCTGGTTCTTGAACTCCACTGCATAACCCTTATCCTCCATAACCGAAACCGAAAGCAAGTTCTTCCTGAGACCCGGAACAAACAAAACATCATCAAAGTCTAAAGAGTTCCCCGACTGGAGTCGAAAAGGAATGGTACCAATTCCTGCAACCGGATATTTGGTATCATCACCAAGCTCAACCTCGAACCCCCGAGTCCTGCTCTTGTAGACTGGTAAAACACTGTTGGGCTGATGTCATGTGCCGAGATGCCCCACTATCCACATACCAAGCATTTCTTGGAACCGTGCTGGTAGAAAGGCAAGAGACCAATGAGAAATCCTTCTCGAATTTGGCAACAAACTCACTCATCTGAGTTTTTGCAGAGGCTGCTACCTCGCGTCTCGCCGTCGCTTCCCTTTGCCCTTCTTGTCCGGACACCGTGATGCATAATGGCCGTGCTTATGACAAATGAAGCACTTGATCTTGCTCAAGTCCTTCTTCCCCGACTGTGAGGTTGACTCCTCATTCTTTACCTTACCCTTGCTGGGTCCTTTACCTTTGCCCTTCTTGGTTTGCCCAAAAAGAGCTAGGTTATCGTCACCACCTTTCTTGCCGGCCTTTGACTCCATCCGAGTCTCCTCCTCGATGAAATCATCCCATAGTTTCTCAAAGGTGGGAAGGTTCTCACGAGCACAAATGCCTTTGACAAATGGTTCCCATGAAGCTGAGAAACCATTAAGTGCCACGTTCACCAACTTCGTGTCTTCAACCTTCTCCCCTATCGCTGCCAATTGATCACGAATCTGCGTGATCTTCATCGGTAACCGGTAACGGTGTCAGATCCGGTCATCTCCATAGATCTGAGTTTGTTCCGCAATATCATCTTCCCGTTTATGTTCTCGCTCTGGTAGAGGCTAACCAGGGCATCGAACATCTCCTTTGCCTTAGTCTTCTCGGATATGTGAGGAATCAGGTGATCCTTCACCGCATCCAAGATCATCCGCTTGGCCTTCACTTCCTTCTTTTTGTGAGCTGCCAATTGCTGCGGATTTGTAGGCAAAGTCACATCATCCTTGACAATATCCCATAGATCATTCTCTTCCAATAAGAACATTACCCTAACTTTCCAGGGCAAGAAATTGGAGGCACCTTCCAATCTATCCTCAAATCTGAGGCTAGCTGCTGCCATCTCTGAGATCTGCTGTACAAACTTTCAGATCTGATATGAATGACTCAAAAAAACAGTCCTGCAAATAAGCTTAGTCCTTCAAGCAAAAAAAATTATGAAACCCTCTAACTGCTGTTTTTTTTTTTTTTTAAATATTCAGCAGTGATCTACTGCTGTAAACCCTTGAGGATCTCAATCACAGAACCTAGCTCTGATACCATGTAAATTTTCCAGCCCTAGATAACTGCTGTCCTATGTTATTTTAAAATAAATCAGATCTGAGAATAATTTATTCAAACATGCAACAGTCACACAGATGGCTGGAAAAATAAACAGCGTGAACAGCAGAAGTTAAATATATTTTTGAACCTGAAATATTACAAATAAAAGAGGCTACAGCTACAGCAGAACACTTCTGCTCTCTTGCTGCTTTTCTAGCCAGCAATTTCACTGTTCTTCTCCTCCTAAGCTTGTAGTTTTCCTTCAGCAATCTGTTCTCCTTCTCTTCTTTTCGTGTATAAAACACTCTTGACCTTCTCCTTTTATCCTTGAAAAAGGTAACCCTAATCTCTCTAACCCTAAGATTAGATCTCATCTCATCTTGAGATGTAAGGTTAAAAATAGAAAATCACTTAAGTGAATTACAAAATAGAATCACTTAAGTGAACTTAAAAATAGAAAATCACTTAAGTGAATTTCAAAATAGAATCACTTAAGTGAACTTAAAAATAGAAAATCACTTAAGTGAATTTCAAAATAGAATTAGAAATGTCTCGAACCACTTCTAGCACGTTCATACTGAAGCCTGTGCAAGAAGTTCCTGTCCGAGCTACATTTCTCAATAGAAATGTGCCCCACTTGTATTATGTCATGACTGCATTATAGCAGAATTTCAACAAACCACAATATTGTTGTTTTATAACAGTCCGTATTACCATTGGCAGCCTTATTGCAAGAGTGTCCATCACAATGTGGGGATTTGAGCTCTGGTTGTATTTGTAGGAATGCATCCCATTTACTATTGCTTCACGATGCCTTGGACATGACTTCTATGATGAGTGGTCATTGACTTATATGATCTCTTTAAATCTCATTAATTTAGTAATTGTTATAGTTTATAGGGAGAAACAAAGCACACAAGTACCTTAAGTGATGTTAATACTGAAGAGAAGGAAGATGCTAACACATCAACCCAAAGACTCTCACCTCAATGTTGGATTCCGGATTGGCTTACCTGACCTTTATTTATCAACTCTTATGTTACTTTTATCTTCTACCTTTGGATTGACTTATTTTCTACATAGACTACCAGTGCTTCAATCTCACGACACAACATCATGATTATGATTATATCAACTCATGCACTAACTCCACTCATATTTCGAAACTGAAGTGAGTTGACCATTTGAGATGATACCTAACTACTATATGAACCTGTAAAACTTGTTTTTGGGAAGCCTTTTAAAGAGATTGTCTGTCAACTGCTCATCCATGTATAACCTTTCTGTAAGAAACCGCTGATGAAGAGATGTTGAAGCCCAAGCTTCTGTATACTTGGTCCTCGCATTGAACAGTGTATTCTTAATCATGGCAATGATACCTTGATTATAGAAATGTCAAATACATGTAGACAAACACACTAAGAGAGTAAATAACAATAGAGAGAACAAATGGGTCGTGTAGATAAAAACAAATACAAATATCTTATTTTTGGGACTCACAAGAATGCAGGTATTCAGAAATGAGTCCTCAACCTCAGTAAACACATTTTCGAAGCAATATGTCACAATGCAAGTGTATTGCACTTGCTCCATCCGTGACTTCTCAAGCAACTGCTTCAAAGCCCCTGCAGAAAGCATAAGCTGAAGCTGATTTTCTTTCTTTTCACACAATTTGCCTTTTCCCAGTTTGAGTATTCATAAATCGGAATGCATCTGAACATTTAATACTCTAATTCATAATAGAGCATCTCTCTCAATCGATGTTGCATGGAAACATATGGAATCTGATACAGATACAATAAATTTTCGAGAGCCCCTAACATGGATATGGTTGGGTGCATCATTATCAAAAGCACATGTATTAAACAAAGAACACAAAAGTGTTTGCACAAATGTGACTTCTAAATTAGATATTTTTTTTAGAAGAGGATTATCACTGTGTTTTAAAGTTAGTTTAATTAATTAATTAATTTGAATAAATGTATATTTTTCTTTTAATTTGTTGTTGTTGATAGAGCTCTAGAAGTGCCTAGGCAATATTTGGATGTATTAGAATTAGATATTTGACCAAATTGAGTGTATTTTCGGATGTGTTGAAATATGGTATTTATGCATTCAGATATGTTTTGATATGGTATCCGAGAAATACCGTATCTGGATACATATCTGATATGTGGATACGGGTATCCAACAAGATGAGTGCCGTATACAGTAACTATGCTCTTAACATATCTGGGCATCTCTTTGCTTCTAGCAAATGAGAAGTTTTTGGTTCTGCTATGAATTGGGCTCCTATTCCAATTGCATAGATAGTGTTTGGTTTAGCCTTTGCAGGTAGATTAGGCATTTAATCAATTGTCTATACTAAGTTGAGCCAATTGAGTTCTCACTTTAGCCAAAGTTGAGCCAACTCAGCTTCTCATTCTTTGGGCCAGCAAAAGAGCATGAGGTGAATTAAAGTGTCCTATTACCAACCATAACCCAGTGATAGAAAACTCACTGATTTCTCATAAAGTTCTTGGTTTTCTCGTGAGAAATTCAGGCAGGTGATTTTTTAAATTAAAAACTCGTTATAGAGAAATTGGCAATTTTCTTGCTGAAAACTCACCGAGAAATCGCCAAGAACTTGATGAGAAATCGCAAAAAATGGGGCAAAACTCTCGGCCACATGGTGGAAAAAGCAGAAAATGTTTTTAAAAACCGAGAAACCTTTATTTGCTCATTTTTCCTTCTCCTGCTCAGAACAGAATTTTTCTATCGGTCAACCAGACACTATAGACTGCATTTGGAGATCGTTTTCATGGATTTGACACCACTTATTGGAGATTTCCTTCATTCACACAAGATTTCAGAGGTAGTTTATATGAAAAAAAAAAGCAATTTGTAGTTTTTTTTTTGGGGGTTTTTTCCAATGTTTTCTCTCTTGAATGCTGTCCTTAAATTAAGCGTGGATAGTGGTTCACTCTAATAGCCAAAAATAGATATAGAGGCTTTAAAACAATCACACGATCAATCAATGTTGCTTTGTACCCGCTCAAATACCATGTTGGATTTCATAATTATTTGTCAAAATGAATGAAAACAACCATCACTCAAAGCTTATAACAAAGAGGAACATAGAACAAAAGGGAAGTACAATGACACATGAAGATGAAAGGATGCCCTTAGGCACCTACACAAATGATAATAATAAAGATTACATTGATTAGTTTAGGTGTTTAAACACCTTAACAAATTATATTTAATTCAAATTGTATAACGCTTAACCAACATAACATTAATGGTTAGGGTACAAGGTTAGCCTTCCAAAGTTAACATAAAGTACAATGTTGGCCATGGACAAAGGCAAATGAGTACACAGTACAACATCTCCTTTTAATCTAAATGTAGGCCACAAAGAGAATACATTACTATACATTTCAACTTTCCCTTTTATGAAAATCAGCTTTCTGGCTCTCCAATTTTTGTTTAAATTAAATTTTTTCTTCGTTTTTTTTTGCTGAGTTTTCCCAAGTTGAGAGATTCTTCAAAATTGAAATGTCAAGTTTTTGCTGAGTTGCGAGTTGTCCAACTATGATTTGACCAATGGACTTTGAGCCATTACTCATTTTCAACATGTATTTAACAGGATTTGCAGGTAGTTTGCAATTCTGCATTCCAAGCTGATTTGTTACGTCTCTGATATACTTATAATTTGGCTTCTTGATGCTATCTCTATTTGACTTGCCTCATTGCTTAGCAGTGAAGTGTGACATATTTGATTCTTTGTGCATGCTTGACTTGAACCTTTTAAATGTTTTCGTGGTATCAGTGGTATAATCAATTTGTTAACATAAACTACAATGATTAGGTAACTTTGGAATTTCTTCCTTGACATATAGATTTGCATCTGACCAAATATTTCTGAATTTCTTCTGTCTGGAATTGTCATCTGTTCAGGTGTATTAAGCTCTCAGCACCTGCTTAATTCTATACAAAGCCTTCTTCAATCTGGATAAATGTTTCCTCTCCTTAAATCCTGTTTGCTTCACAAAATAAATCTCCTGGTCAGCATAATTATGCAAATACACATTATTAGCGTCCTTCTTGTATGTCTCCAAACATTTTTTACACTGCCCAGCTCAAAATTATTATGATCATGTCCTTAGACAAGATGGTAAAATTTTCTGTATGCTTGTATGTCTCCAAACCTTTTTTATACTGCCTGCTAAATGTTTCTGTACGGTAAATGTTTCTTGTATGCCTCCAAATATTTTTTATACTGCCTGCTATGTGTATGCTTGCTACATATGCTATCAAGTGTGCAACAAGTCATCTTAGTTACTCTCTTTTTAATTTGATCAACATGAGATGGATTTCGTTGACTTGCTCTTTTTGAGAATATGAATGCAACAAGGACTGTAGTCTTGTGTTTCTTTTTCTATAATGTATTTATCTTAAATATTTGTTTTTACATAAAATGATCAGTAGTTAAGAAGGAACTATAGAGCCATCTTGTTTTATTTTTTAAACTTATTTTTTGGTTTTTTTCCACACACAGAGGGGAGATTCACATCATCTTCACATCATCATGGAGGGTGCAGGGAGTGCATCCGGTTCTTCAAAATGCCCATTATGGAAATATGTGACCATTGTGGAACAAAGGGTAAAGGGAGCAGGTGGCACATGCAAGTTTTTGTGCAATTTTTGTGACATAACTTTCACAGGATCATACCACAGGGTGAAGGCTCATTTGTGCGGATTGAAGGGGCAAGGGGTTCGGGTATGTAATGAAATCGATGATGTCCAACGCCAAGGGCTCATTAATGAGCAAATGAGAGCAGATGGGATACCCACACCAACCCCATCTTCTCCTTCTGTTCAGGGAGGCCCTTCTGTAGAACCTCCTCCACCTACAATGTCATTTGCATCTTCTGTGACACCACCTCAAGAGTCTTCTAAGCGAAGGAGGGCTGCACCACCTGGGGCCAATCCCACACATCACATGTTTGATGTTGAGGGTAGGGAGGAGCTTGACCGCACTGTTGCGGAATTTTTCTATGCATGTGGAATCCCATTTAACGTGGCCCGTTCCCCTTATTTCGACAAGATGGTTCGTGCCATCAATAATGGCCCTGCAGGATATGTGCCTCCGACATACGAGAGGATCCACACCACTTTGTTGGAGAGTGTGAGGGATCGTGTGCACAAGTCGTTGGAGCCACTTAGGAGCACATGGTCAATGAATGGCTGTAGCATTATTATGGATGGTTGGACTGATGCTCGGAGCCGCCCCTTAATAAACATCATTGTCTCTTCTACTGCTGGCCCTTATTTTTTGAGAGCTGTGGATTGTTCAGGGCAGGAGAAGAATGCAGAGTTCCAGGCTGGTCTATTATCTGCAGCCATAGATGAGATTGGGCAGGCCAAAGTGGTGCAGGTAATCACGGATGTTGCACCAGTTTGCAAAGCAGCAGGTATGTTGATCCATGATAAATACCAACATATTTTTTGGACTCCATGTTGTGTTCATGCATTAAATAATATTTTGAAGGATATTGGTAGAATTGATTGGGTGGCAAAATTGATTGCGGATGGGAGAGACATCCAAATGTTTATGTGTAACCACCATCGGGCACTAGCGATCTATCGCGAGCATGCCCAATTAGACTTGCTCAAACCGACAGACAATCGGTTTCCCTCATACTATATTCTATTGCAGCGGTTGGTGGAAGTGAAGGTGGCATTGGGGCATACTATTTTCAGTAGAGAATGGTCTCAATGGAGAGAATCATCTTCAGAGCAGGGCCTTCGCATTAGACATCTGATTGTATCTACTCAATTTTGGGCAAATGTCAAGTTTTTGTTGCGGTTTTTGGAGCCAATTGCAGATACGCTTCGTACTTTTGATACAGATTCTGAATCCCTCGGAGAAATATACGAGGGTATGGATTCCATGTGTGAGAACATCAAATCCATTACAGATATTCAAGATGTTAACTTGTACCCTCAATTACAGACCATCATTCATAGGAGGTGGAATGCCCTCAACTCACCACTTCACATGGCAGCTTATGCTCTTAACCCGAAGTGGTATGATGTAGACAATACGAGGAAGAGGGCACCAAATCAGGATCCAAAGGTGACTGCAGGGTTTCTACAAACAATCAAGGACATATATGGCACTGGACAGGAGGCCGCAGAGATTAGAGAGCAGTTTGCAACTTTTGTTTGTGCACGGGGTGCATTCCAGTCTGTTGAGGCCTTATATGACAGGAGTTTGAAGAACCCCGTCTTTTGGTGGACATTGCACGGACATGGGACGCCACAGTTGCAACGACTAGCATGTCGTTTATTGTCTCAAGTGGCCAGTTCCTCAGCTTGTGAGAGGAATTGGAGTACTTATGGATTTATCCATTTAGCAAGGAGAGGTCGATTGGAGGCGAGTAGGGCAGAGAACCTCATGTATATCCATAGTACTCTTCGACTCATGTCTCGTAGGGACAAGGGTTATATAGAGGGACCTTTTGCACGTTGGGATGCAACTCCTGATGACAACAGAGAGGATTGCAGGTGTGATGGCTTTTCAGATCTACCACCACCAGATCTACAGGGGGAGGGCTTGGGAGATGATGACGAGGAATGTGAGGAATGAGAGATATCAGATATATGATCTTATATTTGTATATGCACACTATTATATTGTTATGTCTTTATGACTTTGACATTTGTCATTTTTGTACACGAATATCATAATGTAATAATGACATTTCATATTTGGTATTTCTTTTCAATTTGCAATGTGTATGATTTATTTGATTATTTTGCAATGTGTATGATTTATTTAATTATTTTGCATTGTGTGATTTATTTTATTTTTAAATTTTTTTAAAAATTTTCAATAAAAACACACACACACATATATATATATATATATAAATTAAAAAATAGCTGCACCCGCACTCGACGAACCCTGTTTTTGGCGGGGCCGCACCGGCACCCGTGATTCCCGCTGCACCCACACGTGCGCACCCAACAACCTTATTTTATTATCTTTTGTGAAATATGTTTGAGAGGTTTTGGTTGTTATTTTCAGATAAATTGTTAACTGCTCAATTTTCTGTACCATAACAAAATGAGAAAATATGTGTTCTAACATAAAGATCAAAAAGGAAGGTGGGTCTTCTATGTGAACATCATCTTGCATGACATGTTTGATTTTGATAATATTTTGGCATTTATACTTGAAACATTTAAAATCCTTAATTGTTTTTTTCATGCAGTTACAAAACTTGATGGTTATTATTTTTTTCCCTACATTGTTAGCATTTAATGTAGGCATTTAAGTAGTTCTCTAATGATAATGGTCAATGCTATGGGAAGGCTATCTTTGGTAGTGTCCTTGTCTTATTTGATTTTTGTTGTGATTGTTGAATTCACATCTGAGCTCAAGGCTTCTCTTATGTGCCTGTCAACTCTAAATTAACTAGTCAATCTGTGTTCAGGTGGGTGTCATAACATTATAGTCCGAGTCATCAAATCAAGAGTACCATCTAAGATTCAAGCCTTTTAGAGTCAATTTACCACTTTTGTAAGGGTGTGGGCTTATTTTATAAATAGTCATTTTGGTGGTGTCCCCCAAAAAAGCCATGGCGTAGATTCTTATGTCTGAAGTAATGATGTTGAGCATAAAAATGCCATTGAGCTTTTTCTTATTGGTTGTCGTGTCTTGGGTCTTGGACTATCAAAAGAAGCTTGGAAAAAGATTGAGAGAGTCCAAACATGCTTTTCTTCTTTGCTAGAAGAACAAGGGGTTAAAGTTCATACTCCTTATGATATTAGCAGAAACAAGAATGTTATCATTAGAAGGAGAAGCATTGTGTCAATTTTTAACACATTGAATCAAAATAAATAAAGCAGATTACAACATCAAGCGATACATGCAATTTAAGAGAAGGCTTAGTACCAAGAGGGCATAGAGTAGAGTAAAAAATGAGAAATAGATGAGAAAGTGATTTACCAAAAGATTCATCAGGAATTTGAGACTTTACACACATTTTTTGGCAAGCTTCTAGTGAGAAAATGAGGTTTGACATTTACGAGATCCATCCAATAGTCGCCTACAAAGAGCATAATCACCTCCATAAGATCTTAATGAAAAAAAAATATTATCAATCAATTTAGACTAAATTCTCATCATATTAGAATTGAATCAGGAAGATGGAAAAATATTGATAGAGAATAATACTTATGTTTACTGTACACACAAGGAGAAGTTGAGGAAGAGAAAAATGTGAGACATTGTCCTGCATACTGACATCTAAGACAAAAGCACTTGTTGGAACATATGATGACTTGAACAGCTAATATAAGTTATTAAGTTTACCATGTAAGTGGGAGATATCTTAAGGAGGTTTTTGAACATCATAGAATGAACATAGACAAGATTCTTGTGGATTAATCTTGTAGCAATATTGAATTTAACTGCAAATGAGCTTTTGGAAAAACGAAAATGTTATTTTTGTAATCTATTTCTCTTTATTTTCCATTCCATAGATCCTCTTGGGTAACTTGTGGGCAAAATAAAAAATATTTCAATCTCAATGCAATATATGAAAAAAATGAGTATAAAAGGTACTGATTGGATTTTCGACAAAAGATGAAATAAGTATGGACAATCTATCTATTATCATTTTACTATGCTTCACTTATTATGCAATGGCCAGTTGAAAGTTGGCATTGGGTGGTGGCACATCTAAAGAAATTGATAGGTACTCTTTAGAGATATAAAGTCATGCCATATTTGAAATACACGGTGAGCATAAACAAAATTTTAAAGCTTGTCTTATGGTTGGGGTGTTTGTCCAAAATTTGTATGTCTTTGCAAACTTAAAAAGTTAGAAATGTTGAGGTAGATAGGCTTAATTTTATGCATTTTCTTTTTAGATTAGAGGTTTTTATGCTAGATTAACTAACATTTGACTTGGTTTTGGTTACAGGGACAACAAATTGTCTTGGAGTGTTGAGAGAGATGTCCCCACGCATTGAAGACGATTCATGGACTATCAGGGATCGAGGACTATGCACTCCTCGAGGCAGTAGGGCTATACCACGTAGCCCGGATGCCTAAGGTGGAGTTTGATCGGGTGTTGTTGACTGCATTGGTCGAGAGATGGCGTTTCAAGACGAGTACCTTTAAGCTCTTGACAAGGGAGATGACAGTTACTTTGGACGACGTTTGGAGGATCCTCCGAGTGCCGATCAAAGCAGTGGTGGTTCAGATGAGCCAAGATCAAGGTCGGGCATTGTAGAGATTGATTGGAGATGCGGCCTTTCCAGTAGTCAGGTCAGGTATTGATATTAATGCCGCCTATGCTAAAGGCCTCTTAGACATGCAAACGACCCTCCTATGTGCCTTGACATTAGGCATCTTGGTCGGAGACATGAGCAAGAGATTTATACACTGGGGATGGGAAGAGATGGTAGCAGCGATGCAGGACCATCAAGTGGTCTATGCATGGGGACTGGTGGTATTGGTGCGCCTATATCAGATACTACATTGGGTAGTGTATAGAGGTGGTAGAGCCTAGTTTGCTGTACATTACTCCAAGTATGGGCTTGGGAGCATTTGGCTATTATGAGACCGCCAGGGTTGCCAAGGCAGGTGGACCAAGAGGTATTGGTCACATTTAGATGGGGCTGGCATTTTCAGGCAGGGCAGAGAAGGCTACTTAGGGAATCATTGATAGCGACTAGATGAGTGATAGATGACCTAACATCAAACTAGATCATTTGGAGGCCTATAGCAGGATGATGCTTATCATTTGGCTTGCGTGAGGCAAGTCAAATGGTTGGCAAGACCACAAGGTGAGCGGGAGCTCCACCGTTTTGACAGGGTGGTCCGCCAATTTGGCATGGAGCAAGGGTTACAAGTAGGACCAATGTGGTTTAGATGGACGACAGGGGAGAGAGGTTTTAGGGGACCTCCAGACCCAAATATATACATAGAGGTAGACTTTGATGACCTCCTAATAACAAACTAGGGGTGAGACGACCCTGGGGTGGTAGCATGCTCTACCCAATGGTATGAGGGGGCACAGCTGTAGAGGGTTACAATGCTAGGGCCATGGTCGTAGAGGCCGAGACAAGTGGCATTGTTTTTGTTGCGCCATTTTAGAGGGTGCATCGATGACGACAGAGGCAGAGAATGGCAAAGATAGAGGTACCGATGACACCAGTGATAGTTAACATCACCTTCGCTTGGGAGCATGGTGGGCAAGGCAGAGCCTAGTGGATTGCCTCGAGCAACCATCGAGGTTGAGCGGGACGTGCTAGCATGATAGGTTGCTAGGATCAGAGAGGGACCAGCTGGCGAGGGAGGACGCTATGATGCGACAAACTATCCAGGGTCTAACCGCTGAGTGTGATGCAATAGTAGCACGAGCTGCAGACATAGTGATAGTTGGTGAAGGCCAAATGGTCCAAATGCTCTAGGACTAGTTGACGTAGGTTCAAGCAGAGCTTCATGTAGAGATCGAGTGGTCAACGCACTATTGGACGACATACCATGCAACCAAATATTTTGACTTGATAGTTAGCCTTAGGGCGTTTTGATTTGCTTTGCCTGTTAGCTTAAGGGCATTTTGATATGAGATGTGCCTCTAAGCAAAGACTCATGCTTAAAGGATCTTTTGATATGCCTGATTTGCCTTATGATTGATTGGTGTGGCAACAAATGATGCCTTTTGTTGGGAAGACAAGATAAGCTGTTTTGTGGGAAAACAACAAATGATAAGATTGATAGGGCTATAGCACCTGCGAGAGCTTGCAATATTCATCATCTAGAGATTAATGTGACAAAATTTGATTTGATTTTTGCCATCAACACTTGCAAAGTTCGTAGTATTCAGCAAGGGAGTTGTAGTTTGAAACACTTGATAGATATGATTTGAGAAAAATCAGATTGAGCTAGATATTTGATATAGATAAATGATTTAAATTGATAGAGATTGATGGTTACGCGATCTTTGATTTGGAAGGATCCGCTTGCATCGATCACTTAGTGCCATGCAAGAATGAACTATTCTGATTAGGATCATCATTTACATCATCGCAAATCCCTAACTAGAGATGCAATAGGCAATCTGGACATAGACAAGCATGTGCATACAAGCAGGTATGAATTCAGACAGAATGCAAGCAAGCAACAATAAGCAGCTGAAAGAAACAAGCAGCCAATGTAGACTCAAATGTAAAACCTCTTAAGATGTGTTATTTTTATTGATTCTTTAAGTTCTTTCTTTTCAAGTGTGGTAAGGTGGTAAGCTTCTGAACCAAACTTGGTGGTTATGATGAATACACCTAGACAATTAGGCTCAAACTTACCTTTGAGCTCGATTTTGGCATTAGTGTTTTTTGGTTCTCCTTGAGAGCAAGATCACCCCAACCTCAAAGGAGTGGGATCGTACCTTTTTTTTAGAGGCACGCTTAAGCCTTTGTTGGTAGACCTGCAAGTTCTTTAGGGCATGGATTTGCTTTTTGTCAAGCAGTTCCAACTGACAAAAACGGGTGAGATGATATTTGTCTCCGACAAAGGCAGCCTGCAACAAAATACACAATAAAGACACCTCAAACTTGAAAGGGAAGACGACTTCAGTTCCATAAACCAAAGCATGGGACGTTGCGCCAATGGGAGTTTGAATACTAGTTTGATAGGCCCACTAGACTAGATAAAGCTGAAGACATCAATTTTGATTGGTTTTGTTGATGAGCTTCTTAAGGATTTTGTTAAGAGTCTTGTTAAAAGCTTTAGCTTGGCCATTAGCTTGAGGATAGTAAGGTGTTGACCATTTGCATTGAATGTTGTATTTAGCGTAGATTTTTTGGACATCCTTGTTCTTGAAAGGTGTTTCGTTGTCATAGATTAGCACATAAGGGTTATCATAGAGATTAAGGATCTGGTTATGGATAAATTTGGAGACTTGAACTCTAGTGGTTAAGTCTTAAGACATGGCTTCAACTCATTTAGTGAAGTATTTCATAGGCGTGATGACGAACTTATGCTCATTAGATTTCTTTTCATTAATACTTAATATTGTTTGTTGTCTGATTAGATTAGTTTCTATTTTTGTTTATTTGATTAAATAAGCAAAAGGGAAAGAAAGAACTAGTTTAGTCTTAATCATTTAGGGGACCAACTAAAACTTTAAGCTTTAGCATTAAATTAAAATTGCATATAGCTACACTTAAGACTCTTTTGTTGCATCCTCTTGCACCCTTGCCTTCAAAAGAAAAACTATCATTACTTTATCATCAAAAAACAAAAAAGAGTTTAGTTTTAGGCCTTGTTGCATTTGTATGTTGCATTAGGGTTAGATTAGGGTCAAGCTTAGTAAAAAAAGTATCTTAGGAGAAATGTAGGTGTACTTCAATCAATCTATCAAACACTAAGCTTTAAGCTAACAAATTGCCCTTATCCTTGAGTTGAGAGAGGGAAAAGACACGGTGGATCCTGTAAGAGACCCTTTATGATCTCTATCTTCATTTGACATTTTGGTGAACTCGATGTGAAAACCACCAGGGGTGCCAAGAGCTTCTTTAACCTAGCTAATCCTTAATCAAGCTAAAGTTTTAAAAAACATTAATCAAGACCACTTAATCTTGTTTGTTTAGATTAGATCACATTAAATCTAGATAACAAGAACATAATCAATTGCTAGTCCTACTAAGGGTCTTCACGATCCTTTGAGTAGCTATCGTACAAGCTACTAGGCTATATTGGGTATATAGCAAGCCTAGGCCACAGATCACCCACATAGAGTCTCATGCATACTTATATGTCTAGTGGGCTAGTGAGAGTCATAAGGAGGCATATTATTATCCCTTATGTACTATCTTGGCTATGTATCCAACTTGTCACTTACACGTATCATCGACAACCCATGTATCTACTTTCTCTCACGTATTGACGAGTATATATAGGGGAGTCAGGTATATAGAGATCTTCAGTATATAGGGAGGCCCTTGAGGTACAAAGGTCAAATTTGATATATTGAGGGAAGGGGATATAAGGTTGCTAAAACATCTTCTCTTTCTTCTTTAATCAACTCTATAAACATTAAAACTTGATTAATATTTCCTCACCTCCCAAACTTATGGTCAAGAGATGCTACCTAATCCGTAGCACTGCTGATCAATTGGCCATTAACCCTAACCCCCACAGAATGTCATGATGACCAACTTGCCTTTGATAACCAAAACTTTGAGGAAGAAAATGTTTCTACACCTTCGGGTTCTTGAATCTCTATTCATGATGAGCAAGGAAGAGTGGTTTTCCAATCTACAACTCACATGGCTTACTTCTTGCAGAAGCAATATGGATGTTTTGGAATCCGTTCTTAGGGATGGTCATGAAAAAAAAATCGGAATCGGCATTTTTAAAAATCGGAAAAAATCGGGAATCGGCAAAAAATCGGGGAAAGAATCGGCAAAAAAAAAACCGAAGAAAACGAAAATTTTCATTGAAAAAATGTTTTTTTCATGCATATTACAATGAATTAACATTATGCAAATCAAATATTGCAATAAAAGCAACAATTCATGTCAAGACATCATACAAGGCTCAAGCTTTAAGTACACATGAAAGTGACAAAACACATCTTGTATTGCTTATAATATGAAAAGGTACAAATTACAAAATGTGTCAAAATGCCTCAATAGGCCCATTATCTAATGTCTTCCTTTGCCCCTTGTCCTAGCATAAGCCCTAGTCTCTCTTTGTTGATGTGTGCTTGTAGTTGCTTGCGCCGCTTCTTGTGCTAAGGCCTCTTGTTGGTCCCTTGCTGCCATCTCCTCCGCTAGGTTCTCATAGTTTTGTAAATCTTCCATGGTGAATAGAGGCTCTTGCTGTTCCTGCTGCTCCTGTGCTGCATCTGTGATCCATTCAGATGATGGATCAATGTCACTTAGGTCAATGGGCTCAGTATTTGTTTTTTCAAAAGTTTTTTGGTGGAGACGAAGGTTGTAATGCACAAACACAAGATCATTTAACTTTTCTTGTGTAAGTCTGTTGCGCTTCTTGGAGTGTATGTGCTCAAACATACTCCAATTGCGCTCACAACCTGAAGAGCTACATGGTTGAGATAAGATTCTAACGGCCATGTGCTGCAAATTGGGCGTAAAATCACCAAAGTCCTCCCACCATAAATCTAGAAACAACAAAAAAAAAATTAATATTTCACATGTAACAGCTTAAAAGTTTAAAACAAAATCAAAAGACAATAAATAATAATTCGATGAGGGTTACCTGGCCTCAATATCTCAATAGCATTTATGCATTGCTCAGATGGGAATTGGCGGCCATGGCGTGCCTTATAATCTTGTATCTCTGCACGCGTTTTATCGCGCAATTGTTTACTCGCTGAGAACACGCGGTCAATGCAATCTTGAAGGCCAAGCTTCACCTCATAATCAACACGAAATGTAGCAGAATAAAAGATTTTGGGGTTCAAATAGTAACCCGTTGCATGAAGAGGGCTATGGAGTTGTGATGTCCATCGGTTATCAATGATAGTCCAAATGGCATCATATTTGGTGCGGGCATGTCCATAAAATGCAGCAATTGCCTCTTTTGCCCTGTCCATAGCCTCATATACAGATCCCATTGGAAATTGTTCTCCATCAACAAGACGAAGAACCTTCACCAAAGGCTCTGAGACCTGAAAAAAAAAGAAAAAATAATTTAAAGAAAAATATTTTACAACATAAATAAAATAAAATAAATTAATAAGCGTAGTCTTGTACCTTGATGGCCTCATCCATGGCCATCCAGAAGTCCTCAAACAAATAAGTATAGACATTATGCCCCTCAGGTGATGTTCGGTATCTTGCAGCTGGTTCAGAATTCCAATCATCACTCACAAACATTTGCTTCAGTGACCCTCTTGCATCATAAATGCTCTGCAATGTCACAAAGTTTGTGGCGAAGCGTGTAATGCCAGGCCGCACTAGCTCCCTCCCATTAGTAAATCGCCTCATGAGGCTAAGGACCCATGAATGGTTGTAAATGAATTTTGTGATGGCCTTAGCCTTCCTTACAACCTCTGCCACCCAAGGTAATTTCCCAATGTCCTCGAGGAGCAAATCGAGACAATGGGCTGCACATGGGGTCCAAAAAATGGTGGGGAATCTCTCCTCCAAAATCCTCCCGGCTGCCTTATATGCTGCTGCGTTGTCCGTGATGATTTGGACAACATTCTCCTCCCCAACCTCCAACACAACCTCCTCCAACAACCCTGCAAGCATTTCGGCATTCTTAACATGTGCCGATGCATCTACTGACTTGAGGAATGCAGTTCCTTCTGCAGATGCAACCAAAAAATTAATCAGGGTTCTTCCCCTCCCATCCGTCCAACCATCAGACATTATAGTGCAACCCTTGCTCCTCCACACCCTACGCTGGTTGTCAAGCACAACCTGAAGTATAAAAAAAATTTTAGTCATGCACATTGCATATTGATATTATCATATTAATATATATAAAAAAATTAGTCATGCCATATATATATAAATTTAGTCAAGCACAATGCCACAACCTGAATGTTGTCCACAGATTGTCGAAGGAGAGGGCCCCTAAGGTCATCATAAGTCGGCGCCTTAAATCTTGCGCCGCAACTTGCGACGGCATCTATCATGCGCCGCCAATATGGAGACCTTGCCACATTGAAGGGAATGTCAGAATAGTACCAAAAAGTGGCAATGGCTGTCCTCGCTGCATTGTGCTTCTCTTGGTTCCACGCGGCCATACCCTCAAGCGTGGATTGTGCCCTTGGCACGGAATGGTCTACAAAATAGGACTCTCCCGTCCCACTAGCTGCTTGTGCACTTGAAGGACTCGAACTACTCTGTTGAAACCGGCTAAAGCTGGCACTAGTACGAGGAACTCGGGAGGGGGGATGAAATGGCATCGCTATGACTTCTTTTGAGACTAGCGTTTTCATCTGCCGTAGTGATCATGGCATTTACTTTATTTTTAATTTCTTTTGGCACCTTATCGCATACCTTGACATTATTGTTAGGTATCTTTGCCAAATGGAATTTGAGGCGATAAACGCCTCCAGTAAAACTAAAGCCACAAAAATTGCATTTAAAATCCCCTTTTCTTGGCCCTGGCGTTCCATACGCCCATGCTGGATCCAATGGTTTCATTTTTTATATGCCTGCACATGGAAACAAGTAAGTTAGTAACAACAAAGTTACAATCACTTGAAAAAAAGGAAAAAAAAACCTAAACCCTAAACCAAAAGGCTAGGGTTTAGGGTTTAAAATTGAAACATTGACAGCTGAAAAATGGGCTTGCATACATAGTTATTAGGCAGCAATATTTACTTAAAAAGAGGAGGAAAAAAAACCTAAACCTAAAACCCTAGGGCCTAGACTAGGGTTTAGGGTTTAAACTTCAAGTTCAAGTTCAAAGTTTCAAATTCAAACATTAACAGCTGAAAAATGGGCTTGCATACATAGTTACCAGGCAGCAATATTTACTTAAAAAGAGGAGGGAAAAAAAACCTAAACCCAAAACCCTAGGGCCTAGGGTTTAAACTTCAAACTTCAAAGTTTCAAACATTAACAGCTGAAAAATAGGCTTGCATACATAGTTATCAGGCAGCAATATTTACTTAAAAAGAGAAGGAAAAAAATCCTAAACTTGAAACCCTAGACTAGGGTTTGGGTTTAGGGTTTAAACTTTAAACTTTGAAGTTCAAACATTAATAGCTGAAAAATGGTCTTGCATACATAGTTATCAAGCAGTTTTAGGCAATATTTAGTTATTTACTTGAAGGGAGAAAAAAAACCCTAAACCCTAGACTAGGGTTTAGGGTTTAATGTTTAACAAATATTGATAGCTAATAATTTGGCTTGCATATATCAATTTAGTATCTACTTAAAAGGAGGAGGAAAAAAACCCTAAACCCAAAACCCTAGACTAGGGTTTAGGGTTTAGGGTTTTAAAGTTGAGAAAATTGGCAAACAACCCTAATCTAATTTCAAACCTTGTTTTAAGTTGGAGGAAAAAAAAAGAGTTTTCAAAGAATTTCTTACCTTGAATGAATCTTCTGGGCGGTTGTTGTTGGTTGCCGGATTCCTTCACACCGCAATCGCTCGCTCCTAGGATGCCTTGGCGTGTTTGGGTCGGGGTGGTAGCAAGGTGGAAGAGTGTTTTTTTTTGTTTGCAAGAGGTGAGTTGAAAAATAAGAAAGAAAAAATAAAGTTTTTCTTTATATCGGCCGCAGCCTCTACCCGTGCGGCTGCGGCCGATTTTTTGAAAAAATCGGCGCATCGCCGATAGTTTGCCGATTGCATCGCCGTTTGAAAAAATCGGCAAAAAATCGGGATTCCGCCGATTTTTTGCCGATTTTCTCAACTATGTCCTCAAAACCTAGCTCAAACCCTTTGCGTCTAAATCAATTGGATCCATCCCCTAGGTCTTTAAATGCAAAGCTTAATGCATCAACTTCTAACTTCATTGATTCAAATCCTCCTATCATCATCACCTCCATGAATGCCAGGAGGCAAACCCTTCTATCTTCTTTCAAACATCATTCATCTTTTCCTACTCTTAAAGAATTATTACAAGGCAATGTAAGTTGTCCTCTAACTCAATAAGCAGACACAAGCTACGGTCCTAATTAGGGTGTATCATCAAGAGTCCCAATCTCTAATCCTCATGTCAACAACCTTCATTCTAATCTCATAAGTGCAGGTATGGGTTTCACACAAAACACTAATCTCGCAATCTCTCATCTTTCATCCTCTAACCTTTTATCCCAAATACCTTGAGAGTAAATCATATGATGCCAACTTCAACACCATACACCCAAGTGTATCAACCACATTCTTATATCAATAACCAAATTCCTCGTCTCTCAACACATACCCTTTGTGCAATCAAACTTTGTTTCTTTTGAGCTTTAAACTCTAACCTCTTAACTAGAGCTATTGAAACAATAAATGGCTGTCATCCAAGCGTATTCTTCCAATTACAAGTACTCTTGTGATAACTTGTGCAACCATCCCCTAGATCCTTTTGTAGCTAGTCGCTTTTTTCCTCCCAACTTTGAAACCATTAAGTTTCAAATGTATAAAGGAAGGAAGATCTTGTCAACCAGCTTAGGTTGTTCAAAATTGCTTAAAGCAATATTTCTTATGATGAAACATTACTACTCAAGATCGTTCCTAAGAGCCTTAGCGTCCTTACCTTGGAATGGTATTACCAAATCCCAAGGCATTCCTTGAAAAGCTTTAGAAGCCTTGTTGAGATGTTTGGTAAGCAATTCTCCATCTACATTGAGAAAAAAGTCACAATTAGTTATCTATACGAACTTGACCAATCAAAAGATGAGAATTTTGCCAACTTCTTAGCAAGATGCTAAACCCTAGTGGGAAGACTCTAGTATGTCCCTCCACCTAGAGACCTCCTAGACATCTTTATAGGAAACCTGAACGAACAATTGGCCTTCTACTTAGGGACGACTAATGTATCTTCTTTTGAAGATGTGATTGACATGGCCAAGAGAGTAGAGACCACCCTTGTCAAAAGAGGACAATTGAAAACCAAATCCCATAAGGAGGAAGATAAGTCTTTCTTCTAACCCAAAGGAACAGTATAAGAACAAGCATGTTGTAAGAAATGGAGTTACAGACTCGTGCCATACCAACAATGCTAGTGCTTTCACAAACCTCCAAAAGCTTGTCTTTGGGAAGCCACAACAACAAAAACCTAAGAGGAAGTACTCCCGCTAGACAAATCTCTTTTAGCTGTCCTAGATCAACTCTTGAAAGCCAAAATGGTGGAGCTTCCACCCATGAAACCTTTAGAAATTGGAAGGGAAAAGGCTCATTGGTTTTGTCCTAACGAGCAAAGTGCCTTCTGCCGTGTTAACAACCATACGGCCAATAAATGCATAAGCCTGAGAAACCTAATCTAAGATCTAATTGATAAAGGTCAAGTTGTTCTCAATGGCTTTGATTCAGAGTCTTCTTGTAATCAGGACCTTGGAATTTCTAAAATCTGCTGCCTAATCATAATCAGAACCAAAACACAGCAAATAATGTTCACTAGAGGAACGTCCCACCTCCAAACCAAGGGATGGTTGGGATGCTCCATTCTTCTAATCATTTCTCTCACATTTGTGTTGTAACCAAACAACAACACAAGTGTTACGTATCTCATGAATGTAATCCATGTTGGCCTTTTTTATTTTACCATATGGAGTATATGAAGAGGGCGACATGTCGAGTTATAAATTGTTTGTAAACCTTAGCCAAGTTACTATCTAGTTGGATGTTTTGTTAGAAAGAATCTAACCTAATAGTTATAAATTGTAATTCAGAGGCATAATGCAATTGAGCATACTGGGAATATGTCTTGTTCACGATGTAACGCTGCACTTCAAGTATGTTTGAATTTCTTTTGTCACATGTTTTCTGTCCATAAATTATCTGAGAGTGAATGTGGACCTGCCAAGATTAATGTAACATAATCTCTGTAATGGATTTATGAGGTCAAGACAGATATCAGTATTGGCTCTTAAACAATTGGTACCATGTTAAACAGTGTACCTGTGTTCTGTAACAGATATAAGAGGTATGAATTTTCAAGACAGATCATAGTATTGGCTCTTAAACAATTGGTACCATGGTAAACAGTGTACCTGTGTTTTAATGTTGCTACTTGTTTTTGACATTTTGTTTTTGACTTGAATTCTTTAGTGATCATCATATCATTTTGATTTTTTTATACACATGAATGTGCTTCTTTTACTAAATAGATATTTAATTTCCAAAATTTCATAGTAATTCTTTCATAAGGACTCAGCATTATTCACAATGGAGTGAGTACATAAGAAGAAGTAATCCACTTGTAACTTTTGATCCAATTAAATTGGTCAGTAGTAATGTTCAATCCCTAAAAATTCTAAATCTTGTGAACCTGATTATAAAGGAGCATTGATCTGAAAATAACTTTGCTAATGAACAAGATAACATGATGAATTATGCAGCTTGGTTTGGCAAGATTCAAACCTAGATCTAGGTTTGGCAAGATTCAAACCTAGATCTCCTCTTTGAAATTCAAGAATTTTAACTGGTTGAGCTAATGCTGTTTGATGACAAAAATATAAACTTTTTAAATGCCATAAGAAGCAGCATTTTCTTGTCCCATGGCTTCAGTTAATTATAGAAGGGGCAATATATATGATCTAGAATGGAGGCTGTGGGCATTTCTTATAAGTCTTTTATGAACTGAAAAGCAAGATGACAACAGTACAAACGTTCTAATTGCAATAAGAAGCACAACCTCTCTGCCACATGACTTCAGCTTGATTATACAAAGAGGTGTTGCATTTCATATAGAACAGATGCTTTGGGCATTTTTTATGGAACTTTTATTGAGGAGCAA
The DNA here is from genome assembly GCA_028583015.1 of Wollemia nobilis. Classification (NCBI taxonomy): domain Eukaryota; kingdom Viridiplantae; phylum Streptophyta; class Pinopsida; order Araucariales; family Araucariaceae; genus Wollemia; species Wollemia nobilis. Next base: position 4,328,003 of record JAQPPZ010016717.1, read on the forward strand.
AATGACAGAAGTACAAACCGTTTAGATGATGCAAGAAGCACAACTTTCTCTTCTTTTGACTTGAGCTTCATTAGACAAGAAGTGACCTTAGTTTCATGTAGAACAGAGGATCATTTAAAAACATTGCTGCAGGGGTGGTTCCTTACTTCAAATTAATAATAAATAGATTTTACAGACCAAAAGTCATATGTATATATTAATATCTACTACTTTGTCATACAAGCAGTCTAAGCTAGTAGAATATAATCATCCTTAATATTTACGATATTTGCTGTGGAAAGATAGACCATAAAATCAAACTTGTAAAATGGAAATGTGCACATCTCAGGCTTAGATTGGTTGGCAAGACTTGATATACAATTACCTTAATCAAAGGGCAGAAACCCTATGAGGTGCACAATCAAACTGAAATATGAAGTAATGTGCAAAATTTCCCCTGCAACAATAATGGGTTCTTATATGCCGAAGAGGTGTGCTGTTTTGGCTCTGAGATAAAAGATCACCTTTAACTTTATGTAAATTTTGGCAAAAAGAAGTCATTCCTACCAGATCAGTCTAACGATGACATTACTACACTGTACTTAAGCAATAGGGCAAAACAAAACTTCATTCAGTATGCACATATTTTTAATAGAAAGCATGCTTGTTTTTTGAGCTGACCCTTTTATTTTAAAATTTGGTTGTATGAGGCTGAAATGGGCCCCCCCACTTGTATTATGTCATGACCACATTATAGCAGAATTTCAACGAACCACATTATTGTTGTTTTACAACAAACCGTATTACCATTGGCTGCCTTATTGCAGGAGTGTCCATCACAATGTGGGGATTGAACTCTGGTTGTGTTTGTATAAATGCATCCCATTTACTATTGCTTCATGATGCCTTGGACATGACTTTTATGATGAGGGTCATTGAGTTATGTGACCTCTTTAAATCCCATTAATTTAGTAATACTTATAGTTTATAGGGAAAAATAAAGCACACAATACCTTAAGTGATGTTAATACTGAAGAGAAGGAAGCTGCTAACACATCATCCCAAAGACTCTCACCACAATGTTGGATTCTGGATTGGCTTAGCTGACCTTTATTATCAGCTCTTATGTTTTTTTTATCTTCTACATAAACTGCCAATGCTTCAGTCTCATGACACAACATTGTGACTATGATTATATCAAATCATGCACTAACTCCACTCATATTTCGGAACTGAAGTGAGTTGACCATTTGGGATGATTCCTAACTACTATCTGAACCTGTGAAACCTGTTTTTGGAAAGTCTTCTGTGAGGTTGTCTGTTAACTTCTCATCCATGTTATAGGAGACCAATTGAAGATAACCTTTCTGTAAGAAACCCCTGATGAAGAGATTTTGAAGTCCAAGCTTCTTTATACTTGGTCCTCACATTGCACTGTGTATTCTTAATCATGGCAATGATACCTTGATTATAGAAATGTCATATACATGTAGACAAACACACTAAGAGAATAAATAACAATAGAGAGAACAAATAGATCGTGTAGATAAAAAGAAATACAAATATCTTGTTTTTGGGACTCTCACAAGCATGCAGGTATGCAGAAATAAGTCCTCAACCTCAATAACCAAATTTTCGAGGCAGTATGTCACAATGCAACGGTGTATTGCACTTGCTCCATCTGTGGCTTCTCAAGCAACTGCTTCAAAGCCCATGCAGAAAGCATAAGCTGAAGCTGATTTTCTTTCCTTTCACACAATTTGCCTAATTCATAAATCGGAATGCATCTGCACACTTAATACTCTAATTCATAATAGAGCATCTCTCTCAACCTATGTTGCAGGGAAACATACGGAATCTGATACGGATACGACAAATTTTCAAGACCCCCTAACATGGACATGGCTGGGTGCGGCATTATCAAAAGCACATGTATTAAACAAAGAACACAAAAGTGTTTGCACAAATGTGACTTCTAAATTAGATATTTTCATTAATTTTAGAAGAGGATTATCACTGTGTTTTAAATTTAGTTTAATTATTTAATTTTTTAAAATAAATCTGTATTTTTCTTTTAATTTGATGTGGATAGAGCTCTATAAGTGCCTAGGCCATATTTGGATGTAATAGAATTAGATATTTGACCAAGTTGAGTGTATTTTTGAATGTGTTCAAATATGGTATCTGAGAAATATCGTATTTGTATACATATCTGATATGTGGATATGGGTATCCGATAGAAGGAGAGACAGTAACTATGCTCTTAATATATGTGGGTATCTCTTTGCTTCTAGCAAATGAGAAGTTTTAGGTTCTTCTATGAATTGAGCTCCTATCCCAATTGCATAGATAGTGTTTGGTTCAGCCTTTGCAGGTAGATTAGGCATCAATCGTCTATACTAAGTTGAGCCAATTGAGTTCTCACTTGAGCCAACTCAGCTTCTCATTCTTGGTGCCTGCAAAAGAACATGAGGTGAATCAAGCTGTCCTATTACCAACTGTTTAACCCAGATAGAAAACTCACTGATTTCTCATGAGTTCTTGGTTTTCTTGCAAGAAATTCAGGTGGGCCATTTTTTTAATTAAAAATTCGGCATAGAAAAATTTGTGATTTTCTTGCTGAAAACTCATCGAGAAACTGCCAAAAACTTGATGAGAAATCGCAAAAAATGGGCAAAACTCTCGGCCACATGGTGGAAAAAGCAGAAAATGTTTTCAAAAACCGAGAAACCCCCATTTGCTTATTTTTCATTCTCCTGCTCAGAACAGAATTTTTCTAGAGGCCAACCAGACACTTTAGACCGCATATGGAGATCATTTTCATGGATTTGACACCACTTATTGGATATTTTCTTCATTCACACAAGATTTCAGAGGTAGTTTATATGAATATTGTTTTTTAGATTTTTTGTTTTTTTGTTTTTTTCCAATGTTTCTCTCTTGAATGCTGTTCTTAAATAAAGCATGGATAATCTAATAGCCAAAAATAGATAAAGAGGCTTTAAAACATTCACATGATCAACCAATGTTGCGTCGTACCTTCTCAAATACCATGTTGGATTTCATAATGATTTGTCAAAATAAATGAAAACAACCATCACTCAAAGCTTATAACAAAGAGGAATATAGAACGAAAGGGAAGTATAATGATGCATGAAAATGAAAGGATGCCCTTAGGCACCCCCACAATTGACAATAATAAAGATTACACTGGCTAGTTAACATAAAGTACAATGTTGGTCATGGCCAAAGGCAAATGAGTACACAGTTCAACATCTCCTTTTAATTTAAATGGAGGCAACAAAGAGAATAATTTACTATACATTTCAACTTTTGCGTTTATGAAAATCAGCTTTTTGGATCTCCGATTTTTGTTTTATATGTTGTTATTTTATTTTAAATTAATTTTGTTTCTTCTTTTTTTTGCTAAGTTTTCCCTAGTTGTTGAGAGATTCTCCAAAATTGAAGGGTCGAGTTTTTGCTGAGTTGTGAGTTTTCCAATCATGATTTGACCAATGGACTTTGAGCCATTACTCATTTCAACATTTATTCAACAGGATTTGCAGGTAGTTTGCAATTTGGCATTCCAAGCTGATTTGTTACGTCTCGGGTATTCTTATAATCTGGCTTCTGGATGCTATTTCTATTTGACCTGACATCATTGCTTAGCGTTAAAGTGTGTCATATTTGATTCTTTGTGCATGCTTGACTTGAACTCGTTAAATGTTTTCGGGTTATTGGTGTTATAATCAATTTGTTAACATAAACTACAATGAGTAGGTAACTTTGGACTTTCTTCCTTGACATATAGACTTGCATCTGACCAAATATTTCTGAATTATTTTTGTCTGGAATTGTCGTCTATTCAGGTGTATCAAGCTCTCAGCACCTGCTTAATTCCATACAAATCCTTCTTCAATCTGGATAAATGTTTCCTCTCCTCAAATCCTGTTTGCTTCACAACATAAATCTTCTGATCAATATAATTATGCAAAAACGCATTATTAGCATCCATCTTTTATGTCTAGAAACCTTTTTTATACTGCCCAGCTCAAAATTATTGGGATCATGTCCTTAGCCAAGATGGTAAATGTTTCTTTATAATTTTTGTCTGCCTGCTATGTGTATGCTTGCTCCATATGCTATTAAGTGTGCAACAAGTCATCTTAGATACTCTCTTTTTAATTTGATCAACATGAGGTGGATTTTGTTGACTTGCTCTTTTTGAGAATATGAATGGGGCAAGGACTGTAATCTTGTATTTTTTTTTTATGATTTTTTTTATCTTAAATATTTGTTTTTACATAAAATGATCAGTAGTTAAGAAGGAACTATAGAGCCATCTTGTTTTATTATCTTTTGTGAAATATGTTTGAGAGGTTTTTGGTTGTTATTTTCAGATAAATTGTTAACTGCTCAATTTTTTGTACTCTTAACAACAAAACAGAGAAAAGACATATCTTCTAACATAAAGATCAAAAAGGAAGGTGGGTCTTCTCTGTGAACAGCACCTTGCATGGCATATTTGATTTTGATAATATTTTTGCATTTATACTTGAAACATATGAAATTGATAATCGTTTTATTATTATTTTCTTCATGCAGTTGGTTATTATTTTTTGCCTTCATTGTTGGCATTTAAGTAGTTCTCTAATGATAATGGTCAATGCTGTGGGAAGGATATCTTTGGTAAAGTCCTTGTGTTATTTGATTTTTGTTGTGATTGTTGAATTCACATCTGAGCTCAAGGCTTCTCTTATGTGCCTGTCAGCTCTAAATTGAGTAGTGAATCTATATTCAGGTGGGTGTCATAACATTATATTCTGAGACATCAAATCAAGAGTACCATCTAGGATTCAAGCCTCTATATGAGAGTCAATTTACTACTTTTGTAAGGGTGTGGGTTTATTTTATAAATAGTCATTTTGGTGGTGCCCCCCAAAAAAACCATGGCGCAGATTCTAATGTGTTGAAGTAATGCAGTTGAGAATAAAAATGCAATTGGGCTATCGTAATGTTTGTCTTGTTTTGGGTCCTGGACTATCAAAAGAAGCATAGAAAAAGATTGAGAAAGTCCAAGCATGCTTTTCTGCTTTGCTCGAAGAACAAGGGATTAAAGTTCAAACTTCTTATCTCATGATATTAGCAGAAATTAATGTTACCATTAGAAGGAGAAGCAAAGTGTCAATTTTAACACAATCAAAATAAATAAAGCAGATTACAATATCAAGTGATGCTCTCAATTTAAGAGAAGGCTCGGTACCAAGAGGGCATGGAGTAGAGTAAAAACTGGGCAATAGATGAGAAAGTGATTTACCAAAAGCCTTGTCAGGAATTTGAGACATTAGACAAAAAAATAGAAGTGATCTTTGGCAAGTGTCCAGTGAGAAAATGAGATTTTACATTTATGAGATCAATCCAATAGTCACCTACAAAGGGTAAAATCATCTCCATAAGATCTTAATGAAAAAAATAAATATTTTCAATCAATTTAGACTAAGTTCTCATCATATTGCAATTGAAACAGGAAGATGGAAAAATATTGATAGAGAAGAATACTTATGTTTACTGTACACACAAGGAAAAGTTGAGGAAGAGAAACATGTGAGACATTGTCCTGCATACCAACATCTAAGACAAAAGCACTTGTTGAAACATATGATGACTTGAACAACTTATACAAGTTATTAAGTTATTAAGTTTACCATCTAAGTCGGAGATATCTTAAGGAGGTTTTTGAACATCACAGAATGAACAAAGACAAGATTCTTGTAGATTAATCTTGTAGCAATATTGAATTTAACTACAAAAGAGCTTCACGAAAAAGGAAAATCTTAATTTTGTAATATTTTTCTCTTTATTTTTCGTTCCATAGATCCTATTGGGTCTCCTGTAGACCAAATTAAAAAATATTTCAATCTCAATCTAATATATGAAAAAAATTGAGTATAATAGGTGCTGATTTCATTTTGGACCAAATATGAAATAAGTATGGACAATCTAACTATTAACATTTTACAATACTTCATCTTATTATACAATGAATAGTGGAAAGCTGGCATTGGGTGGTGGCTCATCTAAAAAAACTAATACCTACCTACTCGTTATAGTCATGCCATATTTGAAATACATGATGAGAACAATTTTTTATTTTAGCTTGTCTTAGGGTTGGGGTGCTTGGCCAAAACTGGTGCGTCTTTGCAAATTTAGAAAATCAGAAATGTTGAGGCTAGATAGGCTTAATTTTTTACTTTTCATGTTAAATTAAAGATTTTTATGTTAGATTAGCTAATATTTGACTTGGTTTTGGATGCAGGTACAACAAACTGTTGAGAGAGATGTCTTCACGCATTGGAGATGATTCAGGGACTGTTACGGTTTTAGGACTATCCATTGCTTGAGGCAGTAGGGCTATACCCTGCAGCCTTGATACCTAAGGTGGAGTTTGATCGGGGGCTCTTGACCACGTTGGCTGCGAGAGGGCATTTTGGGACAAGTAGGTTTCAGCTCTCAATAGGGGAGATGACAGTTACTTTGGAAGACATCTGAAGATCCTATCTGAAGATCCTTTGGGTGCCGATCAAAGGAACGGCAGTTCAGATGAGCTAGGATCAGGGTCAGGCACTGCAGAGATTGATTGGAGTGATTGGAGATGCGGCCTTCCTAGTAGTCAGGTCAGGCATTGATATTAATGCCGCCTATGCTGGAGGCCACTTAGACATGCAGATGACCATCCTATGTGCCTTGACATCAGGTGTCTTGGTCGGAGACACGAGCAGGATTATTATACACTGGGGATGGGGAGAGATGGTACCAGCAATGTGGGATCGGTAGGAGGTCTATGCATGGTGATTGGTGGTACTATCGACACTACACCGGGTAGCATATAGAGGTGGCAGGAGCTTGGTTTGTGGTACATTACCCCAAGTATGGGCTTGGGAGCATTTGGCTATTATGATATCTCCAAGGTATAAACTTGGGAGCATTTGGCTATTATAAGATCGCCAAGGCTGCCAGGGTAGGTGAACCAAGCCGTATTGGTCCCATTTTGATGGGACCGACATTTTGAGGCGAGGCAAAGGAGGCCGCATAGGGGATCATTGATAACGACTAGACAAGTTGTAGATGACCTGACGACAGACCGAATTAGCCTGGGTCGCAGGATGATGCTTATCATTCGGCTCACGTGAGGCGAGTCAAATGATTGGTAGGACCATGGGGAGAGCGGTAGTTCTACCGTTTTGACAGGGTTGTCTGCTAGTTCGACGTGGAGCAAGGGATACCAACACGATTGGTGTGGTTCAGACGAATGACACAGGAGAGAAGTTTTGGGCACCTTCAGATCGGGATGACCCCGTAATACCAAACTCGGGGAAGATGACCCTGGGGTGGCAACGGGCTATACCCAATGGTATGAGGGGGTACGACTACAGAGGGTTACAATGCTGAGGGTACTGTCACAGAGGCCGAGATAGGTGGCATCGATTTTGTTGTGTCATTATAGAGAGGTACCGACAACAACAAAGGCAGCGACAGGCAAGGATAGAGTTAGGAGCGACACTAGTGACAGTATCCTCACTGTTAGCGTCACCATCACCGAGAGCGCGGTTGGTGAGGCAGAACCTAGTAGATCACCTCGAGTAGCCATCGAGGCAGAGCGGGGCATGCTAGCACGACGGGTTGCTAGCTTGGAGGCAACGTTAGTGGCAACGTCAGTAGAGAGGGACCAGCTGGCGGTTGGCGGGGGAGGTCTCTGTGATGCGGCAAACCATCCAAGGTCTGACCGTTGAGCGTGATGCAACAGCAGCATGAGCTACAGCCGCAAGGATAGTTGGGGAAGGCCAGATGGTCCAAAAGCTCGGGGACCAGTTGACGCAAGTTCAAGCAGAGCTTCAGGCGAGATCGAGTGGTCGACACACTATTGGATGACATACCATGCAGTCGTATGCAGTCGTTTCTATTGATCGAGTCGTTTCTATTGATCGATGCCTGCCCTCGGGAGAGGATGTGGACACAACCCAATTTATCGGGAGAGGATGTGGACACAACCCAATTTAGGTGATTTGAACCAGAATTGCGTGGATCTACATTGTACTGATCACATTTTTCAACTGGCTGCTTCACACTAACTCGCTATACTCTCACCCTTGTGATTAATGTAATGTCGGCTAACACAAACTCCCTATACCCTCACACTTGTGATTAATGTAATGTTTAAAATAGACTTATAGATGAAATGATGATAATTCAATTTAGATTAAATATGCATGGGTTAGATGTGTTGTTTTAAGTCTTGGTGATTGATTAATTAATGATGGTTAATTGATGAAAAATTGTTTAAAATATAAAAGATTAAATGATGAGAGAGGGAAGAAGATGAAACCAGAGGGATTATTAGGAATGATGTAAGACAACTTTGTTGAAAGGTTTTTAAGGTATATACAATATGTACAATCATAGAAAGAGATTTTCCCAAGTGGACTTTAGTTAGTCTTTGACTTGTTTTTAAGCATGTGCTTGTTTGCTTGGCCTTTAGACAAATGCTTAAAGGACTTTTGATTAGATTTGAGATTTGCCCAAGGAGACTTTTGTTAGCTTTTGACTTGCTCGGTAGCCTTGGGGTGTTTTGATTTGCTTTGCCCGTTAGCTTTAGGGCATTTTGATATGAGATGTGCCTTTAAGCAAAGACTCATGCTTAAAGGATCTTTTGATATGCTTGATTTGCCTTGTCGAGAAGTGTCATAAAGGACTTATGATTGATTGGCGTGTCAACAAATGATGCCTCTACTTGGGAAGACAAGTTTGTTATTGACCAATTATTTTTTGGGAAAACAACATATGATAAGGTTGAGAGGGCTGTCAACACCTGCGAGAACTCACAATATTCATCATGTAGCAATTAATGAGACAAATTTTGGTTTAATTTTTGTTGTTAGCACTTGTGAAGTTTGCAGTTTACGAGAAGGGATTTGTAGTTTGGAAGATTTGATAGATATGATTTAAAACGAATCAGATTGAGCTAGAGATTTGATATAGATAAATGATTTAGATTGATGGTTACGACAATCTTTGATTTGATTCTCAAATATGGGATTGGGAGGATCTGCTTGCACTCTAGAGATGAAGGATCTGGTTAGGATAAATTTGGAGACTTGAACTCTAGTGGTTAAGGATGAAGGCATGAATTGAACTCATTTAGTGAAATATTTAGTAGCCATGATGATGAACTTATGCCCATCAAATTCCTTTTTATTAATACTTAATATTGTTTGTTGTCTGACTAGATTAGTTTCTATTTCTGTTTATTTGATTAAATAAACAAAAGGGAAAGAAGGAACTAGTTTAGTCTTAATCATTTAGGGGACCAACTAAAACTTCAAGCTTTAGCATTAAATAAAAATTGCATATAGCTACACTTAAGACCTATTTGTTGCATCCTCTCACACCCTTGCCTCCAAAAGAAAAATTGTCATTTACTTTATCAGTAAAAAGCAAAAATATTTTAGTTTTAGGCCTTGTTGTATTTGTATGTTGCATTAGGGTCAACCTTAGTCAAAAAGTATCTTAGGAGAAATGTACGTGTTCTTCAATCAATTTATCAAACACTAAGCTTTTAGCTAACAAACTGCCCTTATTCTCGAGTTGAGAGAGGGAAAAGACATGGTGGATCCCATAAGAGACCGTTTATGATCTCTTTCCCCATTTGACAATTTGGTGAACTCGATGTGAATGCCACCATGGGTCCCAAGATCTTTAACCAAGCTAAACCTTAATCAAGAGAAAGTTTATCAAACATTAATCAAGACCACTTAATCTTGTTTGTTTAGATTAGATCACATTAAATCTAGATAACAAGAACATAATCAATTGCTAGTCCTACTAAGGGTCTTCATGATCCTTTGAGTAATGTCACATATGCTACTAGGCTATATTAGCCTAGGCTGGCAACCACCCACATAGGGTCTCACGTGTACTTATGTCTAATAAGGAGTATATTGCAATGGGCTAGTGGGAGTCAAAAGGAGGCATACTATTATCCCTTATGTACCATCTTGGTTGTGTATCCAATGTGTCACTTCCACATATCTTTGGCAATCCATGTATCTAGTTTCTCTCACGTATTGACGAGTATATAGAGAGGAGTCAAGTGTATAGAGACCTTTGGTATATAGGGAGGCCCTTGAGGTATAAAGGTCAAATTTGTTATATTGAGGGAAGGGGATATAAGGTTGCTAAAACATCTTCTCTTTCTTCTTTAATCAACTCTATAAAATTTAAAACTTAATATTTCCTCTCTTCCCAAACCTATGGTCGAGAGATGCTACATAACCGATAGCATTGCTCACCAATTGGTCATTAACTCTAACCCTCATGGAAGGTCATGATGATCAACCTGCCTTTGATAACCCAAACTTCGAGGAAGAATATGTTTCTACACCTTCGAGTTCTCTAATCCCTATCCATGATGAGCAAAGAAGACTGGTTTTCCAATCTACAACTCACATGGCTTACTTATTGTAGAAGCATAGGGATGTTGTGGAATCCATTCTTAGGGAAAGTCAGACACCCTAGGTGTCTATGTAGGGGAAGGTTCACTCATGGATTGTTGCCAACAACCTAGATCAAACCCTTTGCCTCTAAATCAATTGGATCCATCCTTTGGATCTTTAAATGCAAACCTTAATGCATCAACTTCTAATTTCGTTGATTCAAATCCTCTTATCATCACCACCTCCATGGATGCCATAGGCAAGCCCTTTTGTCTTCTTTTAGACATCATTCGTCTTTGCCCACTCTTAAATAATTATTACAAAGCAATATAAGTTGTCCTCTATATCAACAAGCCGACACAAGCTACACTCCTAATCAAGTGTATCATTAAGTGTCCCAGTCTCTAATCCTCATGTCAACTACATTCTAATTTCACAAGTGCAAGTATGTATTTCACACAAAATATTAATTCGACAATCTCTCATCTTTCATCCTCTAACCCTTTCATCTCAAATACCTTGAGAGTAAATCATACAATGCCAACTTCAACACCATACACCCAAGCGTATCAACCACATTCTTATATCAATTACCAAATTCCTCTTGTCTCTCAACACATACCCTTTGTGCCATCAAACTCTATTTCTTTTGAGGTTCAAACTCTAGCCTCTTAACTAGAGCTATTGAAACAATAAATGGATTTCATCCAAGCGTATTCTTCCAGTCACAAGTACTCTTATGATAACTAGTGCAACCAACCCCTAGATCCTTTTGTAGCTAGTCGCTTTTTTCCTCCCAACTTTGAAATCCCAAGTTTCAAATGTATAAAGGGAGATCTTGTCAATATTTCTTATGATGAAACATTCCTACTCAATATCTTTCCTAAGAGCCTTAGTGTCCTTGCCTTGGAATGGTACAACCAAATACCAAGACAATCCTTGAAAAGCTTTAGAAACCTTGTTGAGATGTTTGTTAAGCAATTCTCCTACTACATTGAGAAGAATGTCACAATTGGTGATCGATACCAACTCAAGTAATCAAAAGACTAGAACTTTGCCAACATCTTAGCAATATGGCAAACCCTAGTGGAAAGAATCCATTATTCCCCCCCCCCCACACCTAGAGACCTCCTAGACATCTTTATAGGAAACATTAATGAGCAATTGGCCTTCTACTTAGAGACGACCAATGTATCTTCTTTTGAAGATGTGATTGACATGACCAAGAGAGTAGAGACCGCCCTTGTCAAAAGAGGACAATTGAAAATCAAATCCCATGAGGAAGATAAGTCTTTCTTCTAACCCAAAGGGACTATATAAGAACAAGCATGTTGTAGGCAATGGAGTTATAGACTCACGCCATACCAACAACATTAGTGCTTTCACAAACCTCCAAAAGCTTGTTTTTGGGAAGCCACAACAACAAAAACCTAAGAGGAAGTCCTCTTGACTAGTCAAATCTCTTTTAGCCATCCTAGATCAACTCTTGAAAGCCAAAATGGTGGAGCTTTCACCTGCCAAACCTGTAGAAATTGGAAGGGAAAAGGTTTCTTGGTTTTGTCCTAACGAGCAATGTGCCTTTCATCGCGTTAATGGTCATACGACCAATAAATGCATAAGCCTTAGAAACTAATCTAAGACATAATTGATAAATGTCAAGTTGTTCTCAATGGCTTTGATTCTTAGTCTTCTTATAATCAAGACCTTGGAATTTTCCAAAATCTGTTGCCTAATCATAATTAGAACCAAAACACAACAAATAACATTCACTATAGGAATGTCCCACCTCCAAACCAAGGGATGGTTGGGATGCTCCATTCTTCTAATCATATCTCTCACATTTGTGTTGTAACCAGACAACAACACAAGTGTTACATATCCTATGACTGTAATCCATGTTGGCCTATGCTATTTTACCATATGGAGTATATGAAGAGGCCCACATGTCAAGTTATATATCGTTTGTAAAATTTATTGTATTTTTGCCAAGTTACTATCTATTTGGATGTTTTGTTAGAAAGAATCTAACCTATGTAGTTATAAATTGTAATTTAGAGGCATGATGCAATTGAGCATGCTGAGAATATGTCTCGTTCGCAACACAATGCTGCACTTCAAATATGTTTGAATTTTATTTGTCACATACTTTATCCATAAATTATCATAAATTATCATAAATTATTTGAGAGTGAATTTGGACCTGCCAAGATTAATGTAACATAATCTCTGCAATGGTTATAAGAGTTATGAATTTTCAAGACATCATAATATTGGCTCTTAAACCATTGGTGCCTTTACCCTGGTAAAAGGCGTACCTTTGTTTTAATGTCACTACTTGTTTTTGACATTATGTTTTTGATTTGATTGCTTTAGTGATCATCATATCATTTTTTTTACACACACAAATGTGTCTCTTTTACTTGATAGATATTTGATTTCCAAAATTTCATTGTAATTCTATCATACAGACTCAACGTTATTCATAATTGAGTGAGTACATAAGAAGTAAAAGTTGGATGAGGTAATTGGAAATCCACTAGTAACATTTGATCCAATTAAATTGGTCAGTAGTAATGTTCAATCCCTAAAAATCCTAACTCTTGTGAGCCTGATTATAAAAGAGTATTAATCTGATAAAAACTTTGCTAATGATCAAGATAACATGATGAATCATGCAACATGGTGTAGAGGAAATGCCGAGGTAACATGGTGAATCATGCAGCTTGGGGTAGAGGAAATACATAAGTCAGGAATATATCTTCATATTTGTGGATACATTCATAACGTTCTAATTCTATTTGTTGAATATTATCATATTCGTAATTGGCTCTTTTTATTGAAACATTTATAAGTTGAGTAGGAAGATGATAAAATATAAACTTTTTTTTCTACTAATGGGTTATATGGGATTTGGGCTTCATTAGAATTACTTCATGACTATATACTAGTATTATAACAACTTGACAATTATGCACGTATCTCTTGGCAAGATTCAAACCTAGATCCCCTTAAAATTCGAGGAATTTAACTAGTTGAGCTAATGCCATTTGATGACAAATTATAAACTTTTTTATTACCATTAGAGGCAAAAATTTTCTGCCCCACGACTTCAATTAATTATAGAAGGGACAAAAAAAAAAAAAAAAAATATATATATATATATAAATAGAGTTTGTGGGCATTTCTTATAGGTCTTTTATGAACTGAAAATCAAGATGACAAAAGTACAAACGTTCTAATTGCAATAAGAAGCACCTCCCTACCAAAAGACTTCAGCTTGACTATACAAAGAGGTGTTGTGTTTCACAGAGAATAGATGCTGTGGGAAATTTTTAATGGAACTTTTATTGAGGAGTAAAATGACAGAAGTACAAACTACCTAAATTGTGCAAGAAGTATAACTTTCTCGTCTTTTGACTTCAGCTTGATTATACAAGAAGGGAGTTTGGTTTCATGTGGAACAAAGTATCTTATAAAAAAATTGTTGCAGGGGTGGTTCCTTCAAATTAATAATACATAGATTTTACAGACCAAAAGTCATATGCGTATATTAATATTTACTTCTTTGACATACAAGCAGTCCAAGCTAGCATAATATAAGGATCCTTAATATTTAACATATTTGTTGTGCAAAGATAGCCCATAAAATCAAACTTGTAAAATGGAAATGTGCACATCTCAGGCTTAGATTGGTTGGCAAGATTTGATACACAATTACCTTAATCAAAGGGCGGAAACCCTATGAGGTGCACAATCAAACTGAAATACGAAGTAATGTGCAAAATTTCCCTTGCAACAATAATGGGGTCTTAGGTCCGAGGTGTAGACCAATTGGTTCATCCAAACCCCATAAGGGGGGCGGAGGTCCAAGGTTCAAATTTCGGGTCTCGCCGGACTGAACGCTTGTCCCTTTCCTGGTGCTTTCAGCGGCGTAAAAGGTTTAAAATGATTGTGGCATGGTGGTTATAGGGGCGGACTGCGCGAAGATCTGTGTGGCGGCTTCTAGGGCGGACAACGTAGAATACTGTGACGACCATAAAAGCTGGACAGCTTGCCCGAATTCGTGGCGGCTACCGATTCCACCCTGTAAATTCAAAAAAAAAAAAAAAAACAATAATGGGGTCTTATATGCCGAAGAGGTGTGCTGTTTTGGAGATAAAAGATCACCTTTTACTTTATGTAAATTTTTATAAAAAGAATTCATTCCTACCACAATAATTTAACAATGACATTACTTCATGTACTTAAGCACTAGAGCAAACAAAAAAAATCATTTAGTATGCACACATATTTAATAGAAAGCATGTTTATTTTTTGAGTTGACCCTTTTATTTTAAAATTTGGTTATATCAGAAGATTGCATTATATTGTAAAGGAGGTTGCCTCCTCAAGGCAAATGATATTAATAGATTTGTTCTTGTGAAATCAATTTTGAGTTTTAATGTTTACTTATTTCACGTTTATGTTATTGTAAATGCGATATTAATCTTACTTTTGTCATTAATTCTTGTATTGCAGTTAAAATTATCCTTGATACATAATTTATTGTATTAGTATGACTCTGAATCATAAAATTTTAGGTGAACTGCTCACATCAGCGGAAAAGGTTCATTATAAGTGGTATTAGAGCCCTTTCCAAGGCATGGTAAGCTTTTGTTGTGAGTAT
This sequence comes from Wollemia nobilis, assembly GCA_028583015.1. Lineage (NCBI taxonomy): Eukaryota > Viridiplantae > Streptophyta > Pinopsida > Araucariales > Araucariaceae > Wollemia > Wollemia nobilis. The sequence goes on from JAQPPZ010016717.1 coordinate 4,343,138, forward strand.
TTTTAATTTTTTTAATAAGCCTAGGTTTATAGGTTAGAAACGATGTTTTGACCATTTTAAAAAAATTAGGATTTGTTGTTAGGGTAAAACACATTAGCCTTTTATAGCAATGTGTTAAGGTGCGGGCATTGAACGCCCCAAAATAAGCTATTAGACATGACCTTGCATATATTGGAAGACCATTATTATAAACCCTAAGCCAAACCTTAAAATAGAGGAAGTCGATCGAGCTTGTCGTATATTTATTTATAGTGCATTGAGAACAACACTTGGGAAGATTACCCTTATGTATTGGTCAGAGGCAGGTAGTGTGCCAAGGGTACGGTCTAAATCATCTTTGGGTAGGTCTGAGCACTATCGATCACTGTTGCAATATGTTAGAGGGGTATGGGAAGTACACACATCTCAACCTAGACTACCTCCCTTACCTATTTTTTGCTTGAGATAGTTTTGTAATTGTGTTGAACTTATCATTAATAGGAAAAAAAACACAGAGAAAAAATAGGTTAAACATCTTAGTTTAACTAAAGATCTCAATCTAGGTAGGGACAATGTAATCACAGTCGAGCTATAGTTTAAAAAAGATTTTTTTTCAATTCAGAGCAATTTGAAGGAAATAATGACTTGAGTCCACTTTTTAGTAAAAAAATGTTGATGCCCCAAAAAGACTAATCCAATATATATGTCATTTAGATCCCCTCGACGAGATGATCATTTTGGTATGAGTCACCATAATAGGGTTTCGACTAGGTACCTTACTAAAATTAGTAACTTGTTAAAAATAACAATTATATTTTTATTAGATGCCACTAGCGACCATAACTCATGCAATGGAGGGCAAAAAAAGATAGAGGAATTCACTAGCTTAGATGCCATAGATGAACTTACTGCTAAGATGTCTACCCTCACTAGCATGGTTGTAGAATTCAAACATATAGAGGACTCAAAGATCGAGAACATCGAATTGCTTAACCTTAAGGATTTAAGTTTTGGTGGACATTGAAAATAGCCTCTTAAATGCAAAAAATCATGAGGGGAAGGTTCTTGATAGGTCAAAATTTTCTTGGGCCATTTCTAAGGATAACTACCCATAGTTAGGAAACCACAAAGGCATGGTCCTTAGAGTCCCTAAGATATATTTTTAAGGTTCAATGGGACAAATCCACAAAGTTGGTTAATCAAGGCCAAAAAATAGTTTGAGCTACATGAGACACCCACCAACCAACAAATTTTCATAGCTACTTTCCATTTCAATCTTGAAGCACTCTATTGATATCAATGATTACGAAAAAAAGTACCACACATTGGTTGGACATAGTTCAAGAATGAACTCCTTAGCCATTTTAGTCCTTTCAAGTTTGAAGACTTTATTGGAGACCTCACCAAACTTCGATAGAGAAGCATAGTACTTGAGTACATTACAAAATTTGAGAAGTTAGCCAATAGAACATAAGGCCTTCTCAATCTTCATCAACGACCTTAAGGAGGAAATCAGGACTGAGGTGCAAATGCTCAAACCAACCACATACATGACAACAATGACGTTAGCCAAACTTGTAGAAATTAAATGAAATTCCCAATGAAAGGTCTCCAAATCCATAGCATTCTAAAATAAAACCTTTGCACCCATAAACAATGCTCTAAAGGCTCCAATATTAAAGAGGCTAACATTGGATGAGATGGTGACTTGCAAAGCCAAAGGAATTTGTTACAACTACAATAAAAATTGGATCACCAAGCATAAATGTAAAACATTCCTCTATCTTCTAGACATGAGCGATGCTTCACCCTCCTCTACAAATAGGAGATGGATTTTAGGACTTAGTTGAAGAACATCTTCATTCAATAGATGGCGAAGCTTTATCCAAAGGACCTATGGAGGAAGCCCCTACACTTGAATGCCATAGCAAGATTTTAGCACCTTAATGTATAACAATCTAGGGTTTTCATGTTGGCCTAGGCTGAATTGCAAACACTTGTATTTTTATTACAAATATTTGATACATATATACATCTTTAACCATATTTATTATGGATGAATCCAATGTAGTTCGTTTGAATAATGAATTAACAATTCATTTGAATAATGAATTAACAGGAAAACCTAACAACTACTCGAACAAAATAATGTAATATTATTATTTAACATCTCCATGTATTACATTATTTGGTAAACATAAAAAATATCTAATGTCCTCAAACTTTACTCAACCAAGAGCTTTTGTGAATATGTCTTCCAACTATTCTATAATAGAGATATATTTGAGATTGATATGATGTTTTTGAACACAATCTCAAATAAAGTGACACTATGCTTCAATATGTTTAGTTCATTCATAAAAAAATAGATTTTTGATCAAATATAGTACTTCTTGATTATCACAATTTAATATTATTGGTTGTTTAAAGAAATATCCATATTTGATAGAATGTACTACAACTATAATGCTTCACATGTAGCATATCGTACAACTTTATATTTAGCTTCAATTGATAATAGTGCTACTGTATACTATTTTTTGTTGTGCCAAGAGATAGGACCAATACCCAAATAAAATACATAACCTAAAGTGGACCTTTTGTCATTCCTTAGATCTAGCACATCAGAATTTGTATATCGCTGTAGAGAGAAATTGTCAGTTTGTTTATATACTAATCCATATTCCATTGTCCCCTGTATATATTGCAAAACCCTTTTAGCAACTTTTCAATAATTTTCCTTAGGTTCTTGCATAAATTTGGAAATATAGTTAACAACAATAACTATATATGGTCTTGTATTTATAAGAGAAAGAAAAATACCATTCAATCGACAATATAAAGTAGTTGATACAGATGGTGATGTATCATATTTTGATAATTGTAATTCTTGTTCCATAGGAATTATTTTAGACTTGCAATCTATCATTCAATTTTTTTGTAATAAAGTCTTGGCATATTTAGTGTGAGTCATTACAATATGATGTTGCTTTTGCCACACCTGTAGACTAGACAATAATGTAAGAGTTTGAGATTTGTTATATCAAAAGCCTCTTTCAGATAATTATTCACCTTGGTTATTAGGTCATCTGAGGTACATGTGACAACTACATCATCAACATATACCACAAGAATTACTATATCATAATATTTTTTATAGATGTAGAGATTTGAGTTTGAAGAGCTTCTATGGAAACCATTTTGTTGAATATGATTATTGATTTTAATATACCTTGCACATGGAGCTTGTTTCAACCTATATATATTTTTTTAAGTTTGCAAACCTTTTGTGTTTGATATGATAAATTGAAACTTTTTGGCTATATCATATATACTTCTTCTTCAATATCTTCATTAAGGAAAGCATTCTTAACATCCATTTGATGAATTTTCCAATAATTCTGAGCTGCTAGTGCACAAATTATATGTTTAGTAGTCATTTTTGTTGTTGGTGCACATGTTTCATCATAGTTGATTCCTTCTCTTTAAGCAAAGCCTTTGCAACAATTTTTGCTTTTATATATATATATATATATATATATAATTTGCTTTATATTTAATTTTATAAACCCATTTGCATCCAATTGGTTTCTTTAGGTAGATCAACTAGATCCCAAGTTTCATTCTTCATTAAAGCAAAATATTCAAATTCCATTGATTTCTTCCATTCAGTAGAATTGAATGCTTCTTTTATTGATTGAGGTTCATGATTTTCTATTATTGTAGTCATTAGACCTGAATTAACTTCTCTTTGTGTTTGACTGTGAGTAAGAGGTTTGGTAGAAGTTATATTTGGAGGTATATCTAGATTTGCATATTTAAGAGTAATAGAATCCCATTTGGAAGTTTTTCTATGGAATTTGAGATTATATATGTGTCAATTGTTCATCTATTCATTCATTTATAACTTTAGATTCACTTTCTAAGGTGACCTCATAGTCTTCTTTGATATTATTAATAGATGAAGAAGTATCTCTTGATTCAATAGTTTGTGAACATTCTTCATCAAAGATAACATCCCTACTTATGTGGTTTTTCTTTGTAATAGGATCTATAAGACAATATGCTTTAGATGCAAAATCATATCCTAGGAATATACATGGTAAATTTTTGTTATCTAATTTTGTTCTTTTCTAATTAGAAATATGCATGTAGGCTTTACAACAAAATATTCTGAAGTAACCTACTGATGGTTTTCTACTTGAGCATGCTTCTTCTGGTGGTGTGTAAGCAATAGTTAAATGGCATTTAATCCCATCTTGTGCAATATATTCAAAAAATTCATTAGAGATATTCTCCTCCTCTATTTGAACGAAGTATTTGGATTGGTTTTCTTGATTCTACTCCAACGAGGAGTTTGAAATTTTTGAAACACTTGAAGGTTTATGATTTTAGTGATAGAAAATAGACCCACATTTTTTATGAATAGTCATACACAAATAGTTGAAAGTATTTGTGCCCTCTAAGACTAAATAGCATAGAACCATATAAGTCTGTATGGATTGTATCCAAAAATTCAGTTGCTCTATGTGAAATAAATTCAAAAGGAATCCAATGTTGTTTTCCAGCAAGACAACTAGGACATGTTGGTATTTGCATAGAAAGCTTAGATAATCATGTAACCATTTGATGTTTATGGAGTTCTAACAATGAAGATGATTTGATATGACCAAACCTTTTATGCCATAAGAATGTAGTATTTATTATGACTATAGATAAGACAATTGAAGATGTAGGGCTAGCATCTAGAACAAATAATCCATTTTTAAATGAACCAGTTGCAACTAGTTTTCCATTGCTTGTGATCACACATTGTTTCTTTTCATTCAAAATTTTGAATTCAGTTGTTAAAGCTTTGTCTAGCATTTGTGATACTGAGAGAAGATTGCTGGCTAAAGTTGGTACATAGAGTCCATTTTCTAAAGTTCATTTTCCATGTAAACGATTGATATGAACATTTCTAGACTCTTTTGTTTGATAAAATTTATCATTTGCTATAGTGACAGATTTTCCAATATTTTTATGAAGATGAGAACATTGCCGATTTCCTATGCTTAGTTGCTCCAGATTTTATGTACCAATTAATGTCTTTTGTTTTTGTGAGTGACATGATGATATTTTGTATGCTCCTTATAACTCCTTTTGATGATTTTTTTAATTAATTCTAAGGTTTACTCTCTTTTCTCATATATTCATAAAGCACATATATCCTTATCAATAATTTCTTTCCGAAGGAATTTCTTTTCTTTCTATAGCAATCCTTTTTTATTTTTTTTTAAAATAATGAACTTATACTCTTTAAAATATCTTCCAACTAATAAGAAATCATGAACACAACTTTATAATAATGCAATTTTCAACTTCATGAAATTCTGCGCTAGACTTATAATAATGCACTTTTCAACCTTATGATAATCAAGAATTATGCACACATTCTTAAACCTTATGATAATGAAGAAATATGCATGCACTCTTCAACTTTATGATAATAAAGAAATATGTGCTCTTTATATACAAATTTAATAACTTTAAAGACCGTACCTAGAATATGTGCTATATTAATTTTCCAAAAGCTTGATCTTAGTATAATATTTGAGCACCTTCTTTTTTACATATTCCTTTTAGACTAAGAAAATTGCATACATGGGCGCAATTGGAGAGGAACTCCTACGAGTTCTCTCGGTGCACAATTATACTATAATTAATTCAATTCAATTGATAATCAACTATGATATACAACCAGAAGAATCATGCAATTTTCACAAGTAAATCAAATGAAGTTCGAATAAATGTTGTAGCCACTTGAGGTGGGCACTCCCTCATCGTAAAGGCTCGATGCGAATAGCGCAGATGAAATTGGAATAAAAATCGAGATGATAAAATTAAAAACATTTGGAATGATTAATAATCAAGTCTTGTGATAATATAGTCGTCGGCTATATTAATGGAATATAACATGACTCCCCTCCTCGAAAAGCTTTGTCCTCAAAGCTGGAAATGACTGGAAGATACTTTCAGATTCCCAGATTGCATCTTCTTCAAGTAAATCCTGCCACTTGATGAGAAGTTCTTGGATGTGACGAGATCTGAGTCTGCATGTTCTAGTTTATAGTACGTCTTCTGGTTGTAGGTAGATACACCCTTCTTCATCCAACACTAGTAATTCTGACTGAGAGTGTATTTTTTGGCTAATCACCTGTTTGAGATAGGAGACGTGAAAGACTGGAGGTATGCGAGAAGATTGGGGTAACTCCAGTTGATATGCTACCTCGCCAATGCGATGCACAATTCTATAGGGACCATAGAATCGTGGTGACAACTTCTGACTAGATTTGAGCTTCAATGATAGCTGTTTGTAGGGCTGAAGACGTAGGAATACCATATCACCAATATTGAATGTTCTTTTGGAACGTTGCTTGTCGTGTTGCTGCTTCATACAATTCTATGCTTGGACCAAATTATCTTTCAAGATAGTGAGCATTGCTTGTCGCTTCTGTAACCAATCATCGACTTGGGCCACTTTGGAAGATCCTGGTACATAATCGACTATTGTTGGTGGCTTCATTCCATATAGTGCTTCAAAAGGAGACATCTTAGTGGAAGAATGATAAGAAGTATTGTACCACCATTCGGCCAATGACAACCATTGACTCCATTGATATTGTTTATCCTAAACAAAACATCTTAGGTAGGTACCTAAACATTTGTTAACCACCTCTATTTGACCATCTGTTTGTGGGTGGTATGCAGAAGACATATTTAATTTGGTACCACTAAGTCGAAACAATTCTATCCAAAAATTGCTAGTAAATATGGGATCACGATCACTTACAATATTTTTGGGTATTCCATGTAATTTAAAAATTGAATCCATAAATACCTTGGCTACTTTTCTTGCTGAAAATGGATGTTGTAGAGCCTGAAAATGAGCATATTTGGAAAGGCGATCCACTACCACGAAAATTACTATTTTACCCTCTGACTTAGGAAGACCTTCAATAAAATCCATGGAAATATGTTCCCACTGGCGATCCGGAATAGGCAATGGTTGAAGCAATCATGGTGATTTAACTGTTTCTCCCTTATTGCGTTGGCACACTTCACATTCGACTACCCATTGCTTAACCTCAACTTTCAATCCTTTCCAACAAAAGGATTGTTTAACCCGCATGTAAGTTTTCAAAAAACCTGAATGTCCTGCTGAAGGAGAAGCATGTGACTCCTCTAGAATTTGGATTTTGATTGGTGAATTGTGAGGGATGTAAATACGATTCTTCTTACGTAATATTTGGTCATCATATGTGAAAAGAGGGTATTTAGAGGACCCCATAGATAATGCTTGAATTATTTGAGTTGTTTCATTGTTGGACAACCATTCTGCCTGCAACTGAGACACCCATTGTGAACATGGTCCTGAAATGGCATTGATAACTACTTCATCTTCGTATTTTCTAGATAAAGCATCTGCTGCCACATTTTATTTCCCTTTCTTATATTCAATCACAAAATCATATCCCAATAATTTAGTCAACCACTTATTTTGTTTGAGATACGAAAACCTTTGTTCTAGAAAATGTTTGAGACTACTGTGATCGGTTTTAATAATAAAACGGCTATTAAGTAAGTAATGCCTCCATTTTTCCACTGCATGTAAAATAGCCAACATTTCTTTTTCATAGGTGGATCTACCCAAAAATTTTTCCAAAAGTTGTTTACTTTCAAATGCCAAGGGATGACCCTCCTGCATTAGTACTGCACCAATACCTGTTCCTGAAGCATCGCATTCGATGACAAATGGTTTTTGAAAGTCTGGTGTGGCCAAAATCGGAGTCGTACACATTGCCTCTTTGAGAGCCTTGAAGGCATTGGTAGCTACAACTGACCATTGAAAAGCATCCTTTTTGGTGAGAGTAGTGAGAGGACCCACAATTTTGCCATAGTTACACACAAATTTGCGATAGTAGCCCGTGAGACCCAAAAAACCATGAAGTTTCTTGATGGTTTTAGGCAAGGGCCAATCTTGTATTGCCTTAATCTTATTGGGATCTACCTTAACACCTTCGTGAGATACTATATGACCGAGGTACTCAACTTCTTGAACACCAAAGGAGCATTTAGATCTTTTGACAAATAATTTTTCTTTGCGTAGGATATGGAGAACTCTGTCCACATGTACTAAATGATCTTTCCATGATTTACTATAGATGAGTATGTCATCAAAGAAGACTAGAAAAATTTTTCGTAGGAATGGATGAAACACCTGGTTCATGAGACTTTGGAATGTAGATGGTGCATTAGTGAGACCAAAAGGCATGACCAAGAATTCATAATGACCTTCATGAGTTCGAAAGGTTGTTTTGGGAATATCCTCGTCCCTAACTCGGATTTGGTGGAACCCTGAGCGTAAGTCCAATTTGGTGAAGAATTTGGCACCATGTAGCTCATCTAGCTTATCTTTGATTGTGATTTTATTGAGAGGACAAAAATCTGGACACATACGCCAAGAATTGTCTTTTCAACGAGCTAAGACGACAAGTGAGGAATAAGGACTAGTACTATGACGGATGACACCTTGGTCTAATAGTTCTTGGACAATCTTCTCAATTTCTATTTTCTAGGGTTGGGGATATCGATAAGGATGACCATTGGGTGGAAGACTTCCTGGCATCATATGGATAGCATGATCATGAGATCTTTTGTGGGGTAGGCCTTTGGGTTCTTGAAAAACCTCCTCATAGTTAACCATAATGTTTTGGAGATCTTCCTCTTTGATTTTTGGCATATCTTGTTCTAAATTTTCAATGCAATTGATTCGGGCTATGAATCCCCCACCATATTTTCTTAACAACTTTTCCATGCTATGTGAACTTACAACTTTTTATGGAGGTGTGGGTAGTCCTTGAAGATGAATGGTCCTCCCATTGGCTTGCCATTCCACAAAGCGATGTTTGTGATTAAAACCCATTGTAGTTTCTAATTGTTCCATCCATGCAATGCCTAAAATAACTTCTAAATTTCCTAATTCCATAACGAAAAGAGGACCTTGCCATGTATATGTACCCATTTGCAATGAAACTAAAGATGTCTTACCTAGAAAGTGAGAAATTTCCCTGCTTGCAATTCTGACTTGAAATCGATCTTGATTAGAAGAGAAAATGTGCAACCCTAATGTCCTTGCAAGTTTTGCATCAATGAAGTTGTGAGTACTTACGAAATAAATTAATATTATCACCCTCTATTTCTGAATGAAACCTACCACCTTGATTGTATGGTGAGAGGATAACCCCATGAGAGCATGTACTAAAATAGTCATGGTATCCTCCTCAGCGATAACTTCGTCCTATGCATTTTGGTCCTCCCCTGGGAGATCCTCGAGTGCGTCGTATTCTTCTATTTCTTCTTCTTCCTTGTTAGCATATTCAATCTAAAAATTTTGTCGTGGTGTACATGCTTGGTCTTTTGGGTGTTGAGTGCGACATTTGTAGCAGAAGTACCATGATGGTTGATCATTTCTACGAAAATAGTTGTTGTGAAATGGAGGTCACCCATATGAATCACGTCATGTGGAAGGGCCTATGTGCGCCTTTGTCTCTACCAATTCGATAATCCTTATACACTCATCCAATTTGGATGGATTGTGTAGGTCTACTTCAACCTTAATATGTGCTTTTAATCCATTTCACAAAGTTGCTACTACCACGTCCTGTTGTAGGTCTGATGCATAAGAAAGCATACTGGTGAATTCTGAAATATAGTCTCCTACTGACCCTGTTTGCTTAAGTGACAACAATCGTACTATGTATGAACCCGTGGGGCCTTTGTCGAATCTATGAAGAAAGGGTTTTGTGAAAGTATCCCAATATAATGCATGTTGGGGCACCTCACGTTTATACCAAGTAAACCATTGATAAGCTTTTGTACCGAATTTGGTGGCTGCAAAAGGGACTTTGTCCATCTCTAGAAACTTGTAAAATTCTAAGATGCCTTCCATTTTTGCAATCCACCCTCATGGATCCTGGCCTTCAAAGGTAGGCATGTCAATACGTGGATGATTGACTCCCATTGGACCCCTTGGTTGGGCATGAACATTTCTATCTTATTCCTCGTTATATCTTTGTCTCTGGTTGTTGTTGTGATAAGGTCTATTAAAACCTCTTTGTTGCTCCCTATTTTCTTCATTACCCCTATCCTCAATATTTTGGTGATCATTGTGATTCATGGCTTGACTATTTTGACCTCTATGGTGTGTATAGTTTTCAGAGTAGACATATGTACTCCAATGATCCAAACTAGAAGTATTTTGTTGGGGCAGTTTCTTCGATGCGTTGAAGCTGGCAGTCATCCTTTGAATTTTTACTATTAACTCTTTTAATACTTCATCTATGATTGTTGGACGATTACTTTCTACTTGGGTGACATTCTCATGTGCATAATCTGGCGAGGAATTGGATGCCATTGGGATGACCACTGGATGACTCAAATTAAAACTACCAATTCCAAACGGAGAAGGAGAATTTTTTGTACCTTGGCTTCGACGAGCTCTTCTTGTGTTGTTGTTGGGAGTTTCCAAGCTAGTTAATCATCCGTCAGGTCCTTTGGTCCAACTTCTATTCATGCACCTTCCAAAATCTCCTGCTTATGATCTTTTGAGCTTCAAATTTCTACAAAAATTTGGTAAATTGTGCCAAAAATTTGTTTGTTTTCTGCTTCAACTGTCGCTCCAATTGCGACACAGATTTCTGCCTCTTCGTAATGAATTTTGATTAGCAACTTTTTGATGGCTTTTGAACGACTTTAAGAAAATTTTTGACGACTTTAAGCAACTTATTAATAGCTTTTGAATGACTTTTCAATGATTTTAAGCAATTTTTATGACAATTTCTTGACAACTTTAATTGGATAAATTTTGGCAAGTTTGGAGAGTGGCTAGGACACAACAATGACTAGACCCGAAACAAGGATACCACATGACACCGGACAAGACACGCTATGAAAATGCAACACAAGGCATAAGGACAACATGCAGATACAACATGCAGACAACAAGACATGACTAACCCCAACTGACAGACCGGATAATTGAACACGAAGACAATGGATACGACACCTGACACGAAGCCGACGTGACACCGACCAAGACATGATACGTAAGGATGACAGGTGGACCGAAACCTGACACAATTTGGACACCACATGGAAGAAATACAAGATGCGAGAATGAGCTAGACATAACACGAAAGGAGGAAAAGTGGACCCAACGATGGAGGACCCGAGACAAGGCAGACCGACAAGGACAAAGACACGTAGACAAGTAACCAAGATGCCACGTAGACTAATGATGCTTGAAACTCTTTCATGCGAAGGAAATGGAGAGTTCTTGTGATCGAATTCACACCTCCTTTGGTGTGCTCTCCACTTAATAAGGAACTCAACACCCGTAACATCGCGAATGTGGGATAATCGTCCTCGTGGAAAATTAAAAAAATATTTAAGCCCTCACCTTAGGTTATCGTATTTTTTTTTGATTAAATACTCGACGCTGATTGGATGGTTTCTGCCTACGTATCTCGATGGATTTCTACAACATTTTTTTTGGGACTGTTTGGATTGCAAATGGTGTTCAAACTTGATATATTGCTCACCTGTCTTGTCTGCTTTGTAGGAGGTGTGCTATTATTGATTGAGAAGCCTATTTTTACTATGAGATTGTTGCCTTGACACCTGTTTGTGTTTGTTGCGAGACTTCTTAGCCGCCCCACTAAGTGGACGCGGCCCAGTTTTAGAATTGCTTATGGTGCGTAGTTTACGACTGCTAGGATACAAATCGACATGCTTGTAGGGTGTTGGATTGACCACTGTGTTGCTATCCTAAAAATATTTGCTTGACACTACCCAGAGTTTGGATGCGTGTGGACGTTTTACTGCAAACCGCCTATCTCTTGATACCACTTAGAGAGGAACTCCTACGAGTTCTCTCGATGCACAATTATACTATAATTAATTCAATTCAATTGATAATAAACTATGATATACAACCAGATGAATCATGCAATTTTCACAAGTAAATAAAATGAAGTTCGAATAAATGCTATAGCCACTTGAAGTGGGCACTCCCTCATCGTAAAGGCTCGATGCGAATAGCGTTGATGAAATTGGAATAAAAATCGAGATGATAAAATTAAAAATATTTGGAATGATTAATAATCAAGTCTTGTGATAATATAGCCGTCGGCTATATTAATGGAATACAACAACAATTATCTCAAGTTTGATGCATTTATCTAAGTAATATCATGCCTTTAATTCTACACATGGATTTGTTACTAGTGTACTTTAGAAGCATTGATTCTACATGTGGATTTGTTACTAGTGTGATCCAGAAGCATAGATAAACCTTTGTTGCCCGATATTGGTAGTTTGTTGAAAACAACGCCAACCTTCAATATGTGTGCTAAAATTCTTTCCTGCATGACACGAGCGGTTTTTGAAAATAACATCAGTGTCTAGTGTTGAATCAACTAGAAAAAAATGTGAAGGATATTTAATGAAATTATCCAAATATTTCATAACTCTTATTGGTCTATGGTGAAATCAACTAGAGATTACAATGATTCTTATTGCCAATTTTTTGGTGCAATCAACCAGGCTAAAACCATCCACTCATTTTCATCGAATACAATTTCCTCTGGTGAAAAATAATCCAAGGATTTAACAATAAAATATTTCTAGTTCAATATCAACTAGAAACAACCAACTTTTATTTGAGATTTTATACCACATTTTGGCCCAAAATGAACTACAAACACTTGCATTTTTATTACAAATATTCGATACAAAATTACATCTTCTTCAACCATATTAATTATGGATGGATCCCATGTAGTTTGCTTGAATAATGAAGTAATAAGAAAATCTAACAACCACCCAAAACAAATAATGTAATATTATTATCTAACATTTATTAAGAGGCACAAGGTGTTGATATTACTGGACTTTGATAGTACAAATAACTTCATATATCCTAGTGTAGCAAAAAATGTAGATTGCTTCATATATACCCAAGACCAAAATAATGTCAAGATTGCTAATGGAGGCATCATGAATTGTAACATGGAGTGTTAGAATGCTTGCCTATATATAGGTGATTATCAATTTCAAATCGATCTCTATGTAGTTCCCTTGGGAGGTGTGGACATCATGTTGGGATGCCCCTAGTTGAGGACTATAAGACCAATGCTATAGGATTTCTCAAAACTTTGGATGAGGTTCACCATAAAAAAATTGACACACAACATCTAGGGAATAAATGATAGTTACCCCAAGGTCATAACATCACATCAAATATAATGATTGATAAAAAATGGACATAGGGTAGTAGTTGTAAGATTTTATCGAATGTAGTTGTGTGCTATGTAGATAAAAAAAGGTACCCCCAATTTGTCTTCCATTATCATCAAATGTAAAAAAAATCTTCAGTGAGCTAACTCAACTACCTTCTATTCAACCAAAGGACCATAGGATCAATTTGGTACTAGGTAGTTAGTCACCTAACATATGGTCGTACAGGTACCCCTACCATCAAAACAATGAGATAAAAAAATGGTGAATGAATTATTAGATGTAGGACTTATTCACCCAAAGCATGAGTCCATTTTAAGCCCTAGTATTATTAGTTCAAAAGAAATATGGGTTATGATGGGTGTGGATTTCTGCAAACTTAACAATATCACTATCAAGGACAAGTTCCCAATACCAAGTTGAACTTCTGGTCAGGGTACTATCAAATATTCATCCATGAGAAAGATAGATCAAAAGCAACCTTCAGGACTCATGAGGGGCAAAATGAGTTCTTAGTTATGCCTTTTGGTCTCACAAACACACATTCAAATTTCCAAGGTATGATGAACAAGGCCCTCAAGCCATTTCTATAGAATTTTGCCTTGGTTTTTTCAACAACATCTCAGTATATAAGAAGATATAAGATGAACATATCCAACACATCAACTAGGTCTTGAAGCTACTACAAAAAAATAACTTTGTGTCAAACAATCCTAGTGTACTTTTGAGGCAACAAAAATGGAATATTTGGGACACATTTTGCTAGGGATGGTGTGCATGTGGTCCCTACAAAAATTGAGGTTATACCCAGGCCAGAAACTTTGAAGAGCCTCTAGGGATTCCTTAGGCACATGGGGTACGAACCCAAATTTATTAAAAATTATGGTAATATTGTAGTGCCCCTAACAACTATGCTTCAAAAGAACATGTTTGTAGAGACTAATTAAGCAAAAAAAACTATCCTTACCTTGAAAATTATTATGTGCAACACCTTAGTTTTGAAAATCCCATATTTCTCCAAGACTTTCAAGATAGAGAGATGCCTCAAGGGTTGGATTGGGGGTCGTACTCATGCAAGAAGAAAAACCCATTGCATTCATCAGCAAGGCATTATCAGGACAAAATCTGGCCAAATCAACTTATAAAATAGAGATGATGGCCATTATATTTGCGGTTCTCCATTAGTGATCATATTTGATAAGGTGACATTTCATCATCAAGATGGATCATCGCAACTTGAAATATATTTTAGAAGAACAAGTTTTTTCCTCTAAAGCAAAAATGGATAACTAAGATCTTAGGATTTGACTATGAGATAGTCTACCACAAGGCTAAGGAGAATGTTGCGGCAAGCACCCTCTCTAGACTTTTAGAAATACATGATATTCTCTATGCGATGTCCATTAGCTAGGTTGATTGGCTAGAGGAGCTCAAGTTAGAGTGGCAAGGAGATCCCACTCTCATGACAGTCATTCATGACATCTAAATAGAAATAAGGGATCATCCTAACTACACATGGAATGAGGAGATACTATGCTACAAGTCTTCATATCTTGAGTTTTAACGAAACTCCATTCTTCACCAATAAGAGGATTTCTTACGTACCTATGAATAGGTCAAATTCAAATATTACTAGCTTGGTTTAAAGGCTAATATGGATCACTTTGTGAACACTTGTGGTACATACCAACATCAAATGAAGGAAATAGTTAAAACCCTAGCCCTACTTCAACTCTTAACTATTTTTGGTTCACATTGGACAAATATTTCCATGGATTTCATTGAGGAGCTTTCTCCATCAGGTGGAAAAATGATTATCAAGGTTAGTAGATAGGATGACCAAGTATGTTCACTTTTACCCCTTGGGTCATCCTTATACTGTGAAGATAGTAGCACACATTTTCATGGACTATATATTTTGGCTCCACAAGATCCCTTGCCCAATAGTTAATAAGCATGACACAATGTTCACCAGTAAGTTATGGGAGGAACTTCACTATAATCAGGGGATAGAGCTAAAAAGGAGCTTACCTTATCATTCGTAGACTAATGGTCAAACTGAGGTGGTCAAAAAATGTATGGAGACATATCTTAGATGCTTTTTTGCTACCAGCAATCCAAGTGGAGCCAATGGCTTCCCCTCATGGAATGGTGGTACAACACCACTTTCCATATAACTGCCAAGATGACTCCGTATGAGTTATTCTATGACCAATCACCTTCAACAATTACCTCTCACCTTATAGCAAGTTCAAATATTGAGGAATTCGATACTATCCTCACTCATTGGCAGGAGATCCTAGCTACCCTAAAACAAAACTGAGCGATCGCCTAAAATCACATGAAACAACTGGTAAATCAACATAATATTGAGAGAGATTTTATGGAAGGTGATGATTTTTCTTTACCTTCAACCTTACAATCAAATGTTCCTAAAAAAAAAATGTAGACACAAGTTGATGTCCAAGTTCTACAGATTTTATATGGTACTCCAACAGGTGGTAAAAGTTGCTTACAAATGAGATCTACCTATGTCATCCAAGATCCACTTGGTTTTCCATGTGTTTTGCTTGAAGAAAGTGATGGAGAAATGTACCACAATATAGATGATCCTCCCAGAACTAGATGAATAAGGATATGTTTTTTCTCAAACCCTCATCCATCCTTGATTGATAAACTCAACACCTTTGCTCCCATAACATCATTAAATTCCTTCTTCAGTGACATGGGCTCTTGTTGAGGATCAAATCCTCAATGAAATTTTTATTGATTTACAACATAACATAGGCAATGAGATACCAATAATATAATATATGTAATATCACGGAGCACCCAAATTAGCTTAATAAAAGCTAATTTAATCCATTCTAGAAATTGACCTAAGTTTCTATAAAATCAATGTGAGCTAATAATATGCTCATAATTATTACATAGGAATAATAAAACTTGTTAAACTTAATCTAATATTCCTATGCTAGCCCTTATCATTCCTCCCCACTTAATAAGCATTAGAATCCAATGATTGTACGGGAAAAGTTGAAGAGATCAAATGCAAGTGCCCAAAAATACAATCCTCAAACTAGATGAATAAGAGAAGAGAGAGACAGTTTACAAGAGCCCCAATGAAATCACCGCAACTCCAGCAAAGGGAGTATCAAAAGCAAAACAAATGGCCATAAATCCTACAAAGAGAGTACAAAAAGCAAACAATGCTTAAAAGGGCCATGTAAAAATATCGTTCAATCTTCTCCTCAAAATATTTCATGTTCCTCAAAACCATTAGTCATATGCCAAACTTAGCATGATCAGAGCCAAGTAGTCCATCTCACCTATGGTTGATCTAAAGCTCGAAGATCATCTTGAACTATAGTCAATGGAGGAAGAGTGCAAAAAAAATAGAGGAAAAAGACACAAATAATTGAGATCGAAGAAGACATGGAATGGAGTGTCGAGTACTATCACCTTGAACAAATTAGATTAAGAAGCTCATAAATTCAAGCCATTAAAAACAAGTTGAATTTTCAAGAATTATTAAGCGAACTAGATTCTCTAAGACATGCTTTGTAAGGATTGTAAATGACTCAAAAATAATATGGATTATTTCAGAGTATTGATCCATCTAGAGATAAAAAATCAAGCCATTCAAAATGTTGAAATATTGCCTTCATAAATTGAGCCAACTCTTATTCAAATTGCATAAAATTAAATCACGTTGCATCATCGAGAAAGTATTTCAAAAGGATCCATAACCATAAGACTGAAATGCCTAACAAAGGGTTTCAAACTTGATACTTGTATTTATTACCTATAACTTTATTCCAAGTTTTGGATAATTTGGTAGGAAGGTCACCCACCAACCATCAACAAACACAAATGCCTTTAAGCTTATAAATAAACTATTCAAAGCATACTTCTCCAAAAATTGGTGTCAATTTTAGCTAAAGTCTTAGCCATGCATACATCATATGAGTCAACAATTGGCTTAACAACACTTGTTCAATTAAGTAGTTCAAAAGGCAAAAAGTTTAAAAAAGGAGAGTGTGCCAAAGGATTTGACATTCATGTATTTATAAAGACTGAGAACAATAGTCAAGCAAATTATTAATAAAATATGAGATACTCGAGTAACAACTGCATTTGGTAGAAGGAAAAAATCCTATAACAATAACAAAACAATAACCAAATCACAATAATTTTCTTTGAGTGGAATCAAATCTCCAACCCAGTGAACAAGGCAAATGATAAATTAGAATGCACCTAATTAGTAGCAAGAATGACAAATATTTTAAGAGACCAAATTCTATATTGTTAAAGTTCTAGCGTAATAACTAGAATATAATTGATTTAGTGTAAACAATTAAAATTGCCAAGTAAATTAGGTTAAGTTAATCATAATTAGTATATTTTACCACCTAGGCTTAGAAGTCAAATAATATTTTAGTTCTAATTAAGTGTCTAGGAGAATAGGTTTAGGGGCATAGACTTGATATTTGGTAAAGTCTTACGATTTTTTAAGTTGTAAGGCCTCCCCTCACAAGGATATCCCATAACTCTTTGAATTGTGGTAGAAGACTATGTAGATTCATGGTATAAGACCAATCTCTTTTGCATAAACAGTATATATTTTCATTTTTAACTTGCAATTCTACTCTTTCTATAAAAATTGTGCACAAGGTCATTATCCTACAACTGTGTGCTAGTAGACTTAAGTCCTATGAGATACCTCTTGTAGGATCATAATAGTCTAGGAGAACTATTTATTATCCTAAAATTGTGTGCTAATGGACTTAAGTCCTATGAGATACCTCTTGTAGGGTCATAATAGTTTAGAAGAACTATTCATTGGTGGCCTTTGGTTTGTTGGATATGACCTCTATCCTATTATGAAAAAATAAAATAGATCACATAGAGGCAAGAATCGACAAGCCTGAATAGAATAAACTCAAACCTCAAACAAAAGTAACGTATTTGTAATGTCCCCTTCTCTGCAGTAGACGGAGCAGAGACCTGTTAGCCTAGTCACAGGGGTCCCCTAGGCTAAACAGTTTGGTTAGGGACTCAGCTTGGCGAGAATCCCAACATTCAGAGGGTATAATTCTACCATTTGCAAGTGTTGACCTTGGAAAAGGGTCGCTAGGCAAAGTGAAAGGGGACATGTTTTAATGTTAAGTTATAACTTTAAGTTATAAAGTGTTATAACTTAAAATCATAAAGTTATTTGTCTAGGACTTGGGCGACCACTTTAATGACATTAAGAGACATCAATTAAAAATTATAAAATAATGACTTGTGGAAACCTAAAATGGGCGCCCAAACCCTAATTTGATGTTCTCTTTAAATTGGCTTTTTGAGGCTCATTTGTGCATGGAAGAATTTATGTTTTTTGGAGAAGCTTTTCAGGGATTTTCACCAGAAGATCACAGGGCTTGTTGAGAGTGGATTTCTCAGCAGGATTATCAGTTTCAGATGTGGAAGATCATCTCTAGCTGATCATGGATTGAATTTCTCAATACAGAGGAATTATTTGAGCTTACTAGAGGCAGACAAGGGTTTGCTAATTTATGAAATCATCTGGGTTGACAAACTGACCATCTGGGTTGTATTATTTTGGCCATATTTCTTCTAGGTCAGTGTCATTTTGATTTAGTTTGGAGTGTTGGATGCCATGTTGGAGCTGGTCGTACAACATATGGGCACCTAGGGAACCGTGCCATTTGTTCATAGCTGAGAAATGCATCCTTGAATCATTTTGGGCAATTTACCAATCTATTCAGCTCACCAGTTAATCATTTTAGTGGCATTTGGAAGTCATTTGGAGTGGGGCACAAATTTCTAGACAAGGTCGAACCTTTCAGCCAATCGTACATCTATTTCCAGCCACCTCGGAGTGCATGCAAAAATAAACAGGGCATCATTTCACAAGTTTGGGGGTCACAACTTGGGCGGCTACATTGGGTGGTCCTTCTGCACTTTACGGTGACAAAATCGGAGTACCAGAGCTCAAGTTATGAGCAAATGAATGCTACAACTGTACTTTTCCTATGTAATTTTTGCAAGTACAATACTGTACTTTTTAGGTCAAAATTAAATAATAAATAATTTCTTCCTTGCTCAACATTTGTTGTCAGTTATTCCTTGCGTATTCTGTTATTATGCATGATGATCATTATATGAACGCAAAAATTCATCAAAATCCCTATTGCAACCTTCAAATCAAACAAAATCACAAACTGAAAACTCAACACATAAACCTCAAAACTCAGACCAGCAAGTTGGGGTGTATATTATAGTGGTATCAGAGCCACTTTTCCTGCTAGCCTGTGAGTCATCATTACATGAGTGAAAGAGACAAACGTGCCTACGAAAGAGAAAAGAAAAAAGCAGAGCAAGACAAATTGGATTGGCAGTTTAGATATAAGCAGTGGCCTAAACCACCTCTAGGACAAAGGATTACTGAGATTTTGGGTATATCTGTAGACTCATCTTCATCAGTTGCCATGGGGGACAAAACCAATCAAGATGAAATAGAAAGGAAAATGGTTGATGATATTAGACAGACACAACATCAAATGCGACATAGTTTGGATCAGTTGGTTGGGTTAATGACACAACAGGTACATGGGATTAACATACTGGTGAACAATGCACAGAACCCACAGAATGAACCAACTAACACAGGACAAGGAGCAGGTAATGAGGAGTCGGTGGCCAACAGGGGAGGTACACCTACCAGGATAGAGAGAGTTAGTAGCTCTAGGCCATTCATGCCAATATTTCTACCACGTCCAGAACCAATTGTTCCTCAACCAGTTGAGGAAGAGCCAGAGCCTACAGTGGTAGACCAGTATAGATAGTACAGACAGGAATGGGATGAGCTTGGCCCAGAATTTTAGACCCTTATGTCATTTTGAGACTTTGTGGATACCAAAAATAGACAAAATCCTAGGAATAGGGGAAGGCCTATTCATCATGGACAACAGGGACAACAGGGTCAAGGAGAACTTGTGCAGCATACGCCACATGGACGCCAGGAGATTCAAAAAAATATTGGAAAAATCCATATTCCTTTCTTTGATGCATCTGGAAAATGATAGCCAAGGCTTGGGTCCAGAAGATGGACACATATTTGCAGTTGAACCAGATGACTGAAGATGATGCCATCAAATTTTGTACATTGCATTTGGAGGGCGTTGCTCACGATTGGTGGCATCACGGTATGCACACTCTGGGACATGACCGAGTGAATACTTATGTTGAGTTCACAGAGAGACTCCAGCAGAGGTTTGATAAAAAGGAACAGGAGTTGGAGTTCAAGGAGTTAACTCATTTGAGGCAGTGGGGTTCAGTTGACTCCTACATAGCAGAATTCCAGAGACTATCCATCATGGTTACAGATATGTCAGAGAGACGGTTAGTAGTCCTGTTCATGGATGGATTGATGGAGCCGTTACGGGGTTGGGTCAAAGCCTTTAACCCAGGCACATTGCACGATGCTATCAAACAGGCTCGAGACATGGAGGTCACAACATCCAGGACTAAAAGCCAGTTCAAAGGCAAGGAAGTCAAATATTTCAAGAAAGATAGGGACCAAAAACCATTCAAGAAGGAAACTGACCAAAAAAAGGGAACATTTAAAAAACTAGATCCTAATACCCTTCATGAACTCCGAAAGAAGGGGTTATGTTTTACATGCCAAAAGACTTGGTCCTCGGGGCATAAGTGTGAATTTAAGGGGAAGTTGCAGCTGATAGAGTATCATTCAGATGATGATAATAATTCTGGAAATTTTGATCAGCGATCAGAAAGTGAGGACAGCGATGGTGAACAACCTCCAGAAGAACAAGAAACCACCCAGGATCAAGCAAGAAAGGAGAGTAATACTCTAGCTCACCTCCATAGCATCCAGGGAGCCCAATATTTATGGGTACGGGGTGTACTTAAGGGGCAACGTGTGGTGACTTTGATTGATACTGGAGCCACACATAATTTTATCGATGAGGGGTTGGTTGCACGAAGGGGATTGGAGATAGTAGAAGTAGATACATTCAAAGTCATGATCGCAGATGGATTCTCCATTACTTGCACCAGGAAGGTGCCACAGTTGAAGATTGCATTGGGGAATTATGAGGTATGTGATGATTTCTTTGTGGTCAGCACAAAGAATCTAGACGTGGTACTTGGTATTCAGTGGTTGCGTACGTTGGGAGATGTCGTCTTCAACTTCCAGAATATGGAATTGAAGTTTAGATCTGAAGGTCGACAAATAGTGTTGAGAGGGATGACATCAGGAGGAACTCAAGTAGTTTCCTTCAAACGGATGGAGAAGCTTATGAGACATAATCAGATTGAGTGGGCAGCCCACTGTGTTATCCTACCTGCATCTACAGAGGAGAATAAATGAACTTATCATCCAGACATCCAGGCTTTGCTTACCAAACATAGCAAAGTTTTTAGTAGCATACCACCAGGGGTACCACCAGACAGAGGGGTTGAGCATATCATCGAGTTGGAGGAAGGTACTAGCCCTATTATCATTACTCCATACCGACACCCGAAGAGATATAAGGATGAGATAGAGAAGACCATCCGTGAGTTGATTGACATGGGGCACATCAGACCAAGCAAGAGCCCATTTGCTTCGTCTATGGTTTTAGTGAAGAAAAAATATGGCACTATGCGTATGTGCATTGATTATCGAGCGTTGAACAAAAAGATAATAAAAAACCGATACCCGATACCACGCATAGATGAGTTATTAGATGAGTTGCACGGTGCAGTTTATTTCACCAAGATTGATCTGAGATCAGGCTATCATCAGATCCGGATGAGGGAGACAGATGTGGAGAAGACTGCTTTTCGGTGCCACTATGGGCATTTCGAGTTCTTGGTTATGCCATTCGGGCTAACCAATGCACCTGCCACATTTTAGTCCTGCATGAACAAGATTTTTTAGAGGCAGTTGAGGAGATTTGTGTTGGTGTTCTTTGATGATATTCTCATATACAACCGCACATGGGAGGAGCACCTGAGGCATCTGGATGAGGTGTTGAGTATTCTAGAGGTAGAGTCTCTTTTTGCTAAAGAGACTAAGTGCGAGTTTGGGATGACCGAGTTGTTATACTTAGGTCATATCATCAGTGCTCAGGGAGTCAGGATGGACCTTGAGAAGATACAGGCTATATTGGATTGGCCGCCTCCGACCACCCTTACACAACTCAAGGGTTTTTTGGGTTGTGTGGGTTTTACCATAGATTTGTCAAAGGATTTTCATAGTTGGTAGCACCTTTGATAGACCTTACTAAAAAGGGAGCGTTCCAGTGGTCAGACAGGGCACAATAAGTGTTTGATAGATTCAAAGAAGTCATGAGCAGCTGTCTAGTATTGGCCATTCCAGACTTCACCAAACCTTTTGAGGTGGAGTGTGATGCATCAGGTGAAGGTATTGGAGCAGTGTTGATGCAGAACAAACATCCAATAGCCTTTGAGAGCCAAAAACTGAGGGGAGGAGAGACCAGCTATTCGGTGTATGATCGGGAGATGCTAGCCATCATGCATGTGTTGGCTAAGTTCAGACAGTATTTGGTGGGCCGGAGATTTATTGTCAGAACTGACCATAATAGCCTCAGATACTTTTTGAGTTAGAAGGATCTCAATGACAGGCAGATGAAGTGGATCAGTAAGATACAGGCCTATGACTTTGACATTGAATTTGTCAAAGGGAAGAAGAATGTGGTGGTAGATGCACTATCTAGATGCCCCCACTTGTGTTCATTGGTAGAGATTACTAAGGATTGGAGGCCCAAGCTTACAATAGATTATGCCAAAGATGATTTTGCTCATCGGATCTTGGAGGGTACATAGGACGATGATAGGTATGTTGTCAAGGATGAGGTGATTTACTATCGGGACAGAATTTGGATCACATCAGATTCCAAGTTCAAGAGATAGATATTCAGACTTCTACATGATACACCTATGGTAGGACACCCTGGCTACTATAAGACCTACAGGCAGATCAGGGAGAGGTTTGCTTGGAGAGGGCTTAAGGATGATATCTTGCAGTACATCCGAGAGTGTTCTGTGTGCCAACAGAACAAATACGAGCATACATTCCCTATTGGTTTACTTCAACCACTCCCCATTCCTTCACAGAAGTGGGAGAGCATATCCATGGACTTTGTTACAGGACTTCCCAAGGTGCAGGGGAAGGATTGTTTATATGTGGTGGTAGACAGACTCACGAAGTATGCCCATTTCTTCGCCATCACCACAGGGTTCACAACAGTGCAGGTGGCTGAGCTATTTTTCAGGGAGGTATTCAGACTGCATGGCTTGCCTAAGACCATTGTCAGTGATCGAGACAGTAAATTCATGAGTCTCTTTTGGTAGGAGCTATTCAGATTGTGTGGGACAGAGCTGACATCGAGCACGAGTTATCATCCTCAGACTGATGGACAGACAGAGATTGTCAACAAATGGGTTGAGGGATATCTAAGGAATTACGTGTCAGGACAGTAGAAGGCATGGGTTAGATGGTTGCATTTAGGAGAATATTGTTACAATTCATCCTATCACATGTCGATTAAGATGTCACCATTTATGGCATTGTACGGGTATGAAGCACCCAGCTTCATGGATTTGGTTTTAGGTGACAGTCGGGTTCCTAGGGCCAAGGATTTTCTATAGGAGACACAGGATATCATGCGTTCACTACAAGAGAACATCAGACAGGCACAGGAGCAACAAAAGAAATATGTTGATCAGAAGAGGATTGAATGCTCATTTGAGATAGGTGACATGGTTTATCTAAGACTACAGCCATTCAGGTAGTCATCATTGAAGAGGAGTGGAGCTGAGAAGCTTAAGCCTCGATTTTATGGCCCATTCAGAGTCTCACGACATGTGGGTGAGGTAGCTTATGAGCTGGAGCTACCTGAGAGTAGTAGAGTGCATAATGTGTTCCATGTATCACGCCTCAAGAAGGCATTGGGACACAATGTCACACCCTCGGTAGATTTACCACCTCTGGACGAAGAGGGCAAGTTGGTATTAATTCCAGAGGCAGTAATTGGGCAGAGAGAGCGTACCCTCAGGCGAAGGACTATAAAAGAGTATTTGATCAAATGGAGGAACTTACCTGAGGAAGATGCCACTTGGGAGGGCGATGCTATATTGCAGACTCCAAGATTCCAATTGCTTGAGGACAAGCAATTTCGAGGAGGGGAGACTGTAATGTCCCCTTCTCTACAATAGACGGAGCAGAGACCTGTTAGCCTAGTCACAGGGGTCCCCTAGGCTAAATAATTTGGTTAGGGACTCAACTTGGCGAGAATCCCAGCATTCAGAGGGTATAATTCTACCATTTGCAAGTGTTGACCTTGGAAAAGGGTCGCTAGGCAAAGTGAAAGGGGACATGTTTTAATGTTAAGTTATAACTTTAAGTTATAAAGTGTTATAACTTAAAATCATAAAGTTATTTGTCTAGGACTTGGGTGACCACTTTAATGACATTAAGAGACATCAATTAAAAATTATAAAATAATGACTTGTGGAAACCTAAAATGGGTGCCCAAACCCTAATTTGATGTTCTCTTTAAATTGGCTTTTTGAGGCTCATTTGTGCATGGAAGAATTTATGTTTTTTGGAGAAGCTTTTCAGGGATTTTCACCAGAAGATCACAGGGCTTGTTGAGAGTGGATTTCTCAGTAGGATTATCAATTTCAGATGTGGAAGATCATCTCTAGCTGATCATGGATTGAATTTCTCAATACAGAGGAATTATTTGAGCTTACCAGAGGTAGACAAGGGTTTGCTAATTTATGAAATCATCTGGGTTGACAAACTGACCATCTGGGTTGTATTATTTTGGCCATATTTCTTCTGGGTCAGTGTCATTTTGATTTAGTTTGGAGTGTTGGATGCCATGTTGGAGCTGGTCGTACAACATATGGGCGCCTAGGGAACCGTGCCATTTGTTCATAGTTGAGAAATGCATCCTTGAATCATTCTGGGCAATTTACCAATCTATTCAGCTCACCAGTTAATCATTTTAGTGGCATTTGGAAGTCATTTGGAGTGGGGCACAAATTTCTAGACAAGGTCGAACCTTTCAGCCAACCGTACATCTATTTCCAGCCACCTCGGAGTGCGTGCAAAAATAAACAGGGCATCATTTCACAAGTTTGGGGGTCACAACTTGGGCGGCTACATTGGGTGGTCCTTCTGCACTTTACGGTGACAAAATCGGAGTACCAGAGCTCAAGTTATGAGCAAATGAATGCTACAACTGTACTTTTCCTGTGTAATTTTTGCAAGTACAGTATTGTACTTTTCAGGTCAAAATTAAATAATAAATAATTTCTTCCTTGCTCAACATTTGTTGTCAGTTATTCCTTGCGTATTCTGTTATTATGCATGATGATCATTATATGAACGCAAAAATTCATCAAAATCCCTATTGCAACCTTCAAATCAAACAAAATCACAAACTGAAAACTCAACACATAAACCTCAAAACTCAGACCAGCAAGTTGGGGTGTATATTATAGTATTACAATGCCTTTATATAAAAGGATAAATATAAAGGTTGGTGACACATGTCACAATATGTAAAACCAAATGACACATGTCATGGACACATGCCAAGGTAAAAGAAAGGAAAGGTACACATTAAAATAATTTTAACATGGTTATGAGATGCATTTTCTTTCTATTAGTCATTTTTTGGTAATTTTTAGCTTTGTGTAAACATAATGCAAACAATCATGACTTTATGTTGTCCATAACTATGTAGAATTGTTTACGAATGCTAGTCCCATCAAAATTGTGCATTGGTGAACTTAAATGTCATGAGTTACCTCTTGTAGATAAGAGCAGTAGTTTATGTTAATCCTCTTGTGCACATGATGACAACATAAAATTTTTGCTTTGTTATATCACTTTTTGTGTGGTTGAGGTTATTTTATCTACATCTTGTAATTCATAGATAGCACTTTGTACACCACTCAACATTTGTATTAGTTTAGGTTATCTTTTTCTTTTCCTTCCAAATGAGATGTATAACATATTGTATATTAGTTTTTCAAAATTATAGGTTATCTGGGATAAAACCCAAACTTCTAATTATATTGCTTAACCAAGGGTGTAAGTAATAATTATCCCTAAAAGTGTCGATTACAATTGGTTAAAATCAACATATATATTAGTTGCATCTTACACTATCAAGAGTATCTCCTTTATGGAAGGAAAAGTTTCATATAAGGTGATTGAACCATATTTAGTTTTTTATTGACTTTTAACTAATTAGCTATTGTAATTTTTATAAATAACTTGTTGCAAGGACAATGAGTGGTTAGGGATTTGGCCTCTCTTTCGGAAGATCCAAGTTCAAACCACAATGTACCTAGAAGGGAATAGGCCAATTGGTAGTGGTTGAGTGTTTGCTAGTTGGCTATCTTAGTTTGATTCCTTGGAGGGTTAAGATTTCTGTTGACTTCATCTTCCGAGTGGGCTAAGGTTTATAGTGGCGATGCCCAAGTTCAATATAAAGTTCTATCTCGTATTGGGAAAATGTGTTATCAATTCCCCTATGTATCATTTTTTTAAATTTTATAAATAACCTAATTATAAAAAATAATGTTTATACATAATAATCTCTCTTGAGGATATATATAGAATCACAATTTGCTCCACAATTTCTTCTAACCCTTGCAACGGTAAATTAAAATATAAAGTTTACCATGCAATGATCAGTATCAAACTTATTGGTATTTAGTTAATAATGCTATTGAAAAAGTCAATGATATTTTTCTATGAACTAGGTTCATACTATACGGGATTGAAGCAATCATATTAAATCATGATCCTCTTATTGTGTGTAAGATAATGTCTTGGTAATTATGTAAATATTTTTGACAAGATTTTATCCCTTGTCACTACCTTAAAGTTAATGTGTATAATTAGTTAAGTCCATAGCAATTTATTAATTTTTAAAGTTTTTTTTTTGGTTACATATGAGAGTTGGTCACAACCACATTATTTTTAGTAACTGACAAGTGTAGGGTTCAAACCACAGGGGCTGCTCCCACCAAATCTATTATGCTTCATTATTGTTGACCCGATGTGAAGGGAACTACGGGTTGCTTGGGATACTGACAAGCACATGGTTAAAACCACAGGGACTGCTCCTACCAAATCTATTTTGCTTCATTATTGTTGACCCGATGTGAAGGAAACTACGGGTCGCTCGGGATTCATATCGTCATTATCAATTTGGCATGCACTTAGAAGATTCAAATCAGACTACTATCTTGGCAAATAAGCTTCCCTCAAGGTTTGAACCTGGGTGTCTTCATGGTAAGCGCCTGGCTAGACAAGCACTTACCAATCCACCAACCCTCTCGAAGAAAACATTAAAGTTCACCTATAGGATTGAAACCTTAGCTTTTAATATTAAACATTTTACTAATAAGCTAGGTTCACATTTATGTTAACTACATTTTTCTTATAATTATAGAACTAAACAACTACACTATCGTTAACTATAAAATTTAATCATTACTATATCATTTATAAACAATAAAAGTAAGAAACATTAAGTCCAACAAGGACAATGCAATGGTTAGGGCTTTGGCATTTCTTTGGAGAGGTCTAATGTTGGAACTAAGACATCCCAAAACGGGATAAGGTTAGATGGTAGCAGCTGAATGTTTGTCAATTAAGTGCCCCAATTTGATGCCCTGAAAGGTTGGGGTTTGGTAACTTCGTATAACCGAACAAACTAAAGATTATAGTAACAACACCTAATAGTGTTACTGATTCTCTCATATATTAAAAAAACATTAAAAATAGTATTAAAGAGATAAAAAATAAATTATAAAATTTAATATTAAATAATTTACAATATTAATTACTAATAATTTTCTTTAACTACAATATTAAAAATGAAAACTTTAAAAAATATAATATATATACCTTAGCCTTAGTAAAGATGAAGTCAACCAGACCTAATCATTCAGGAAATTATTATATAGGATAACCCACCGTGAACGGGCCTTACTTGTAATACATCATTGCCACAAAGTGATATTGTAAAAACTTGGTCCTAAGGAGGCAGCGCAACGATTCAGGCTTTGGCTCTTCTTCAAGAGGTCCAAGGTTCAAACCGGAGACAACGCAATGGTTCGGGCTTTGGCTCTTCTTCGAGAGGTCCAAGGTTCAAATCGTAGCGTGGGCGAGTGTGTAAGGGGTGGGTGAAGTGATATTATAAAAACTTGGTTCCAGTGGTTCCAGGGGGACAATGCAATCGCTTGGGCTTTGGCTTTTCTTTGGGAGGTCTAAGGTTCAAACTGCAGCATGGATGAGTGTGTGAGGGGGTGGATGTGTGTATGGCTATGTATTTGACCCTTATTTATAAGTTCAACTCTCCCCCTTATGAGAGGTCACGGTGAGATGGGGATGCCCAACCCTGAGCGTCGGTCATATGAGCTTCTCTCACTAACCAAATCTTAAAAAAATATATTATAAAAACTTGAGTATTTAAACATATATTCTTTGATGAGGGGGTTGCCCCCTAAGGGGCCTGTAAAATGGTTTGGTGCTTTAAAGATAAAAAAATCTAAAGGTTGAAGGAGCATGAAATGCTGGAGGTTGAAGGAGCGTGGAAGGCTAGAGGTTGAAGGAGCATGGAAGGTTGGAGGCTGAAGGAGCATGGAAGGTTGAATGATGAGTTGATCTTTGGAGTGTTAAGGCTAAAGGAGCGTGGAAGGTTGGGTTGGTTGAAGGAGCTACAATGAAAGGTTGAGATGTTGGGATGGCTAAAGGAATGTGGAAGGTTGATAAGGCTGAAGGAGTTGCAACAAAAGGCTAGGATGTTGAGTGGAAGGCTAAGAAGGCTGAAGGAGCGTGGAATGCTACTTATAATGAGAAAAACAAAATTGTAAAGTGCCAAGGATTAGGGTTTTTTTCTTGAAAAACATTTCATATTTTAGGAGCCATATCTTCGCGAAGAGTTATTCGATTCAACTGATTCTTGGATCAACTTGTGCAGAATTTGAATAACTTTAAAATGAGTGGTCATATGCAAAAATTCGAGTAATATTGAGGGAGATACAACCCTGTGAAGTCAACCATTCGGAACAAGGGCAATGACGATTTTTCAAATCGTGAAAAACAAAATTGCAAAGTGTGAAGGATTAGGGTCTTTTTAATTGAAAAATGTCTCATAATTTAAGAGCCATATCTTCGCAAAGCATTATTCGATGCAGTTGATTCTTGGACCAACTTGTGCAGAATTTGAATAGATTTAAAATGAGTGGTCATATGCAAAAATTTGAGCAATATTGAGGGAGATATGACACTGTGAAATCAACCATTCAAAACAAAGGTAGTGATGATTTTTCAATTCGCAAAAAATGAAATTACAAATATTTGGCAATTAGGGTTCAAACGATAGGAAGAGCAATGAAGGGCTATGACTTCAATGAGGAAGGAATCTAGCACTTCAGATTTGGTAAAACGGACTATGATAGTGCGATGTTTTGGAAATATTACTCTACTAAAATAAGGCATAGATAGTAGAGATGAAGTTTTGGCATTGTGAAGGCTGCTATAGGTAATTGTATTTTACAGAAATTTGAAAAGATCCAGAAAATAAAAATCAAGAATTCAAACATTTTATGTAAAATGATGTAGGTTTCTAACTATAACATCTCAATTGAAATAAAAAGTGTATCTATTTGTAAACTCCCAAACTAAAAAAAAAATGTAATTTATCAAGGGTGAGGACCCGCGTACAACCTCTTATTATCCAACAAAAAAAAACATATATTCTTTGACAAGATTCAAACCTTGGTCTACCTACCGGCCTATTATTTTCTATAAAAAAAGATTATACTTATATACTCTTAAATTTTACTTGAACATTATTTTAAAGGAAAACCAACCTTATACTATAGTATTAAGAAAAGCCCTTATTACATTGTCACCACATAGTAGTATTTAGTAGTATTACAACAAAGCTTGATATTATCCATGTATTGTAGTATTACAACAAAACTTGGATATTATCCATGTATTTTTGATGGATTTAAACCAAGATCTACTCTTCAAAAATTTAACCGATCAACATAAATTTGGAGCTTAAATTGTTATCAATACTTCTTACACATCTGCCGTGAATTAGTTGTGGCCCAGGTCTCTTATTCTTTGCATTAAATAAATATATATTCTTTTAAAAAATTGACGCATTCAAATTTCGGGGCAGAAGACAATCAGAAAGGCCGCCTTTGACGGTCCAATTACATTATATAAGCAATTTGTATCGTTACAAGACAGAGCTTTCATGCAGGAATAAATTTCGAAAATTCCTAAATTCTAAATCAATCAGCATGAAAACCTTATCCAATATTTGCAAGTCAAAGTGCATAATTGATTTGTCCTGTAACAGGACCGTGCATCATCGTGTGAAAGAATAACCTAGTAACTGATAAAACTAAGACGATGTTGAATGTTTTATTTATTTGTTTAGCTTTGGCCTGAATATATCTTCAATGTATGACATGTATGCATATTTGAAGGATTGTTGTTGATGTTTACCAGGATTTAGTCGACAATTTAATTGTGAAAGAAATGGAAGATTGCTGTGCCGTGTGTGCGGAACCTCTCGAGTGGTTGGCATATGGCCCCTGTCTCCACAGTGAGGTGTGCTCAACTTGCACTGCAAGGTTGCGCTTTATTCTTGATGACAAATGTTGTTGCATTTGTAAACAAGAATGCCCAACTGTTTTTGTAACTAAGGTATTTTCTCATTGCTATTATTCTAAAAATGTGATATTTTCTGAATGAATGCCAAAAATTCAATGTTTGCTGGCAGTAGTAGTTGGAGTTCTGTAATTTTCATAATAAGACATGGGCTGTCTGGTATGTGAACAGGCCTTGGGAGACTATACAAAGTTAATAAAGGATTTTACGACTCTTCCAGCTGGTGCAAATGAGGGGAAAGTCGGTGATTACTGGTTTCATTCAGACACTCAAATCTTATTTTGATGAGGAGATACATTACAAAATGATCAAGGATATGTGCAGGTTGAGTTGCAGTATATGTGAAAGTACTGTTCTTAAAGAGCCAGGAAATGAGTCTCAAAAACGGGATAGAGAGTTCAAACACATAGATCAGTTGAGAAGACATTTATATCATGTTCACAAGCTCAGTATTTGCACCTTGTGCCTGGAAGGGCGAAAGGTGAGCACGCTTAAGATTTTTATTGCATTAAAAAATAGCTGCGGTACAATATATTTCAGTTTCATGTCTTTCCATCTTATTCAGAATGCATTTTTTAAATACAACGGCTATTTTTAATGATTTATGTACAACGAGGCATGATAAAACATGAAAACTTGCTTGCCATTTATTAAGTGTTAATTGATTTCATTCCTTCTTGGTTCTTGTTTTTGGCTGATTCATGTAAGTTGAGTGTTTAATTTTATTTGTGCAATATAAAATGTATGTAAAACTGTGTGGCAGCCTTGATTCTCATTACTTGAAGGTTGTTTAAACTTGAAAATGATAAGACCGACGTGACTTGTGGCAATTTTTAGTTATTATCTGTTTATTGCATACTTAGAAGATGTTACCCATTTTGAAGTGCTAAAAGTTAATACTGGATGGCCAGTTTTGTATTTCAGATTGGAAGACAAAATAGAAGTTCACTTTTTCTGCATTGTAACTTTGTTTCTTTTAATGCTATTATGAACTAATTGCCTGTATGGTTTGCTTTCTATCCAAAATATCAACTCAGGTGTTTATAGGTGAACATAAGCTTTATATGCGGGTTCAGTTGGATCGACATTTAGCCAAAGGGGATTCAGAAGTGGATGGCAGTGAAATAGAAAGAGGAGGTTTCATGGGCCATCTGATTTGTGATTTTTGCAGGAAACGGTTCTATGGAGACGATGAACTTTATCTGCATAAGCAAACAGAGCATTATACTTGCCACATGTGTCAAAGGTGAGTCTATCTGTGCACAATGCCAGGCGTGATGGCTGAAGTCTTACTACAGGATTCAATTTTTTACGGTGTCTGATGTAACTACTGTTATGAATTGCAGAAGGCACCCTGGGCACTATGATTATTATCGAAACTATAATGATTTAGAGGTGAAACTTTTTATAAGTGACCTTGAGATCAGTATTTGTAATCCACATTTTTTTTTTGTTATATATTATTTTGTAAGGATGGATGACTTCAAGTCCTTGATTTTGTCATTGCAGGCACATTTTAGTCAAGAACACTTCCTATGTGAAAATCCAGAATGCATAGCAAAAAAGTTAATTGTTTTTGCAACTGAGTCAGAGTTGAAGGTTGGTTTTTTTCATTCAATTATAGGCACTTTTAATATGAAGTCCATTGTTTGTCAACCTTACTGTTTTTTTTTGCCAAATTACTATCTATTTGGATGTTTTGTTGGAAAGAATCTAACCTATGTAGTTATAAATTGTAATTCAGAGACATAACACAATTGAGCATGATGGGAATATGTCTTGTTCGCAATGCAATGCTACACTTCAAGTATGTTTGAATTTCTTTTGTTATATAGCTTTTGTCCATAAATTATCTGACGGTGAGTTTGGACCTGCCAAAGATTTATGTAACTTAATGTCTGCAATGGATATAAGAGATGAATTTTCAAGACAAATCGTAGTATTGGCTCTTAAACCATTGGAAACCTAGTATTGGCTGAGTTAGGTTTAACATTAGGTTAGCTTAGATGGGTGGGATTTAATTTTTGGGTATTTTTGGGGCGGGAAATGACCTCGCATGGGGTCATTCCTGTAGCCGCTATCGGTGATGGTGGCTCCCAATCTGCCAAAGGGGCCACTGTCGCTGTGGGTGGCTAGGTTCAAACCCCAATGGTCAGAAAAATGACCATTGGTGGTTAGCCGCTGTCGATGTCAGCGACGACCATGGCGGCTGTTGTCGATGTGGGCGGCTAGGAAACCTTAGAAATTTTTTTTTAAATTTTATTTTTTTTTGAGGTTGGTGATTTGAATTGAGAGATTGATTATGCTCTTTGGATGCACATTAGACCTTGACAGCATGGGCACGAGAGCCTGATCTGTTGATTGAGTTGCTACCCTAGTTAGATGATGCAGACTGGGAGTGGTTTGGGGTGATTGGCCTCAACTACGTCGTTTGGTTACCGATGATTATGTCGGACCAGGCTTACCTGATAGCCCTAGCCCATCGATGGGATTCTAGGACTAATACCTTCCATCTCCCTACTGGTGAGATGACGGTGATGTTGGAGGACGTCTACCATATCTTTAGGATCCCGATCGACGGTCGGGCCATCACTTCTTCAACGACTACAGTGAGGGATGCAGTTTTCACTCGGGTGTTTCAGGATAGGGCAGCGATGGCACTGCTAGACATTGAGCATGGTGGGGTACCTATTGAGCGTTGGTACAGGGTGAATGTTTTCTCCCGATGCCAGGTAGTACTCATGCACATTATCTGTAATGTGCTACTACCAGATACTTCAGGTGTGAGGTTCCCATGGAACCTCCTGGATATGGTACAAGACCTGCTAGAGAGCACCACGGAGCAGCCATTGATCATGGCATGGGGGAGCGCACTACTAGCTTAGCTCTATGATGAGTTGTATCAGATTACTCGGTGGGGATGAGTAGGCATTGGGTGTAGCCTACTTCTACAGATCTGGGGGTGGGAGCACATCCGGATAGATAGACCTAGCGGATTGCCCCTAGGGATCACCACAGTAGCAGTAGTTGCCCAGTGTTATGCTGCTCGATGGCCATGTGAGGTAGAGACACGATGGAGTAGATCTCATGCTGGGGTCCTAGATCATTATATGAGGTCATTGATAGGGTTGAGGTGAGGTAGGTTATATGGAGACCTTATCTAGATTGCCTAGCATGGGAGGAGGTAGATAGGTACTTGGCTTGGGTGAGGCATGAGAGATGGCTCATTGGGCACCATAGGAGGATTAGGGAGTTCTTCCATTTCTCTAGGGTGACTAGGTAGTTTGGCATCAGGCAAGATGTGCCAAAGGTGCCAATCCTCTATCATCACCTACAGGTGGAGACACAGCTTCCTACACCATAGGTGATAGCCTTATTTGAGGAGGTAGATCCTATGATAGAGGACACAAGTGTGATGGACCTTGGTACCATAGGAGAGTATGACACCTAGTGGACTACGTAGTTATGGTAGGGTGGTGGTAGCTTAG
The DNA here is from genome assembly GCA_028583015.1 of Wollemia nobilis. Taxonomy (NCBI): domain Eukaryota; kingdom Viridiplantae; phylum Streptophyta; class Pinopsida; order Araucariales; family Araucariaceae; genus Wollemia; species Wollemia nobilis. The sequence continues at coordinate 4,377,704 of JAQPPZ010016717.1, forward strand.
GTCGAGATAGGGATGAGGTAGCAATAGAGGTAGGCAAATATGATGGGTGATGAGTGCATCATAAGGTAGATGAGGCATGGGGATAGGCTATAGAGTAGGTGGAGGAGCTCACAATGATGAGGAGGGGGAGGAGGATGCCCTAGATGATGAGGTATCCTAGCTATGGGTATAGGTACATAGTCTATAGGCATAGCTTTAGATAACCCAGAGATAGATCATGGAGTGAGATACATCTCTCGCTACTACAACCAGCTAGTGTAGGGTAGAGGTAGTGGTGAGGGTTCATAGAGGAGAGGACCACTCTATAGGTGTAGGTGGATTTAACTCAGACATTATAGATAAGGTCACTACACAGAGGGATCTACTATAGGTATAGTTGGATGCTAGGACTACTAAGAGAGATGCTCTCAAGACACAGCTAGGGGCTACTCCTATTGGTAAGATAGGCATATAGTAGGTACACCATTACGGAGATGTAGTAGCATTAGTAGATAGGTGGCTAGACTATAAGGTTTGATTAGTTATTATGATGTTAGGTGCCAGTTGATGGTGCATATATCAAGCAGTTAGAGGGGGAGGTGGCCATGCTTGGTGGTACTCTACCTACGTCTACTACAGGAGGATCTCACAAGAGTCGATGGAGTGAGTTTGGGTAGTCCTCAGTGCACCCTAGTCATAGATCAAGTGCTCGATCTGAGAGATCGATGGGTACCAGCTCTAGACAGCCTCACAGAGAGGGAGCTGAGGGTGGAGGTGACTCAAGGGGTGTAGGCCCTGCTTGATATGTCATGATGACTTATATCATTTTTGAGTGTAAGGTCTGAGGACCTACACTATTGTAGCCTACAGATATTTTTGTACCTCTATGTACTTTTGACACACATATATATGATACTCTATTATTTCTCATTATGTGTATTATGTCTTTGCTTTATGTTCATATGATGTAGTTATGGATGCAATGCTTATATGATGCTTTGATTATGCTATATGTATGCAATGTATTGATGACATGCACTAGCTAGATGATAGATGTATGATTAGATGTTATGATCTAGATATGTAGATGCACTATTATGTATGCTTATATGGATGCAATGATGAATGTTAAATGCATGTTTAATTTATTTCAATTGTTTATGCATTTAATCTATGTGATATGATATGATAGATGATATGTATGTAATGCATTAATTACATGAGGATGATCTAATGCAAATGAACCTGTATGCTTTAATCACTTAAAACATAAGGAATGAATCTAATATGTGTTTAACAAACTAATGGAAGACACCATAGAATGTATAAAAATCATGAATAAAAATGGTAACTCTTATCATAAGAATTAATCATTTAAGCATCCATATGTGAAATGAGATGATATGTAGGTTTTCCCTATAAGCTTCTATAAATTAAAATATATGCACAAAATAGTTAGTGGTCATCTAAATATCATTGTTGATATCCATCCAGTATCTATCCTATTTCATGAACATCCTTTAATAAACAAAACCTCATAAGGAAAATTGTGATTGATTGATGAGATGATTTGTTGCTATAAGGGATTTTTGAGGTTTTCCATGAGACTCAAACACCCTAGTTGATTAATCAAAAGTTGTATAATGACTACACAAGACTCCTGAAAGATAAAAGCTTTTGTTATGAAGACCAAGATATTCATTATCCTTGTGTGTGCAAATGAATATATTAGATGAAACATAAGACTACCTCATTGCCAGGAGGGATTCATTCAGCCCATTGTTGTAATGAGGATCACCATATGTTCATCATGATCCTAGGTTTGGATGTAGTTGGATTAGACTACTAGGTAATACAAGCCACCTAAAGCTAGCTCATCTATAAATTGCTTAGAACTACCCCATTTCTAGGTGGGATTCATTCAGCCCATTGTTGTAATGGGGATCACTCAATGGCTTCGAATATTGACCATTCTAAGGATTCAAGCTCTTCACCCCCTTATTTTATTTTCATTTATTGGGATACTTGCTCATGCTTAGTGATGAAAATCACTATTTATTTTATATTTTTTTTTGAGCAAGGGATTTGCTTATATATATTTTGATTTGGGAATTTTCTTATTTTGTATGAAAGCAAGGGATTTATTTGGGTAGGGGGAGCTTGTCCTTTTGCCAATGATCAACATCCTAGACCATGTGCATCACAAGATGAGCAAGTAAAAACCTTTCGCTTAAGGTGACTAGGACCACTTTGTAGTGTTCATATTTCCTTGTTCAAACTAGGATTATTAATGTTTAAATTGTGATAGGATTTTGATATATGCAAGGTACTATCAAAACTAGACCTCATCTTCGAAAGTGAAGATAGCTTTCTACAAAATCTGAGAAGATCACTAGGTATGGTTGAATGACCAAAAAACCCTAGTATATTCCTCATAGCAATGAGAAGGGTTGTGTTGAAAAACATAATTACTCATAGGGGTGATGGATGATGATGATGTAAAGATGCATGATTAGCATACAAACGTGGTGTCATTTGTAAGATTGTAAACACAACCTATCCTAATGCAAGTGCAATGGATGAAAATGCCTAATGCAATGCAATTAAATGAATGCATATGATGCAATGCAAAATGTAAATGTTTTTGTGTTTTTGATGTTTTAAATTGTTTTTGAATTTTTTATGATTTTATGATTTTTTTTGATTTTATGTATGAAATACCTTTAGGTGAAGGATTTTGAGAGGTTCAAGCTCTTCAACACCTTCTAGCGATGTTAGGTGATAGGTCCCAGGTCCAATATTTTCTGAAATGATGAATGGACCTAACCAATTGGCCATAAATTTGTCTCGCAGATGCGGTGGTAGGTTTGAGTTATGTTGGTTTTCTTTTAGTACAAGATCCCCAAATTTAAAGTCTCTTAGGTGGAATTTGTTATTATAAGCTCTTTTTAGGTGATCTTGGTAAACATGGAGATGCTCAAGAGCATTCACTGATGTTCATCAAGAAGGGTCAATTGATCAAGGTGAGCTTGCCGTGTAGTGTCATCATCGATGAACTCTTTCAATGTGATGCATAATGTTGGAATTTCTAATTCCAAGGGCATGATGGCCTCAATACCATATACCAAAGAAAATGGGGTTGCCCTAATGGGCGTCCATATGCTAGTTCTATAAGCCCATAATGCAAGAGGTAATTGAATGTGCCAATATTTATGATTTTCTTTTACGATTTTCTTTAAGATGGCTACTACTATTTTATTTGAGGCCTCTACTTGCCCATTAGCCTATGGATAATAAGGAGTTGCAAAACTATGTTGAATATTATACTTGGATGTTAAAGCCCTTACAATTTTATTTTTAAATGAAGTTCCATTATCCGAGATTATTTTGGATGGGATCCCAAAATGATAGATAATATTATGAAGTATGAACTCCATAATATGTGCTCCAATCATAGAAGTTAAGGGGATCACTTCCACCCACTTGGTAAAATACTCAGTGGCCATTATGATAAATGTGTGTCAACCGACGATGGGGGAGAGATCTTACCAATTAGATCAAAACCCCACTGAGAAAATGGCCAAGCCGCTTGGATGGGTTATAAGGCCTATGATGGTAGGTGCATAAGATTAGCATGGTGTTAGCATTTAATACATTTCTTAACATGCAATAATCCTTCTCCATGGTGGGCCAATAATAGCCCATTCGAAGGATGCGCTTGATGATGGCCATGTCACTGAAATGGCCACCACATGTACCATCATGAGCTTGTGAAATCACCCAAGCTGATTCTTGGAGCTCAAGGTAATGAAGGAGAATTCCATCATAGCTATGATGATACAAGATGTCTCCTAACAAGACATATCTGGTCACTTTTTGTTTGAATGCTCTTTTGGTGGTATGCGATAATCCCTACGAGATTATTCCAAGCTTAAGGAAATCATGTAATTGGGTTAACCAATCCTGATAAGCGATAACTTCGATAGACAAGATGACTTGTTCCCACTATGATTCGATGTGTATAAATGCAGATTGGGAGATAACCTTATGGTGAATGGTAGTACCATTCTCCGTAGGACCCTATGAGATCAAGGACCCCAGGGAACCTTCTTCAGAAAGTCTCTAGCTTTATAGAACCACTCATGGTTTGGTTCTATATGAATCATGTGGACTGATTCATGATTATCTTGAGCCTCATGCAACATCATGGATTGTGAGAGCATCTTCACATGGATGGTAGTAAAGTCAATAGATGGATTCTAAGGGATTAAGGATCCCAAATATGCCATAGTGTCTACAAATATATTTGATGTTCGAGGGATTGCCTCGATGTCATACCACTCCAGTTGGGCTAAGTAAGTGTCCACAAGTTCCTTATATACTTTCAAGATAGGACACCTACACTGATAAATTCCCTTAACTTGATTAACTATGAGAAGGGAGTCACCAAAGATATTCAACTTTTTGATCTTCATGGTGAGCATTGTTTGGAGACCCAAGATTAGGGCCTCATATTCAACATTGTTATTGGTGCAAGGGAAGTTGAGTTTAAATGACAAGGGCATTGGAGCACCTTGTGGCATGAAAAACACAATCCCTACACCACCCCTTGCTCGCATTTTGAACCATCAAAGAACAAAGACATATCAACTTTATTATCCGGTTCTTCGGGTTCTAGTGACTCCGATAATGCAAAGACTGCATCATCAGGAAGTTCTATGACAAGAGGCTTATGATCCTAAAGAGGTGCCTCTACTAGTTGATCAACTATGACCTATCCTTTGATTGAATTTTGACTAATGAATTCTAGGTCAAATTCTATCAATAGCATGATCCACTTTGTAGTACATGTGTTATGATATGTCCTGCTCATCATATACTACAAAGGATTTTATTTTGATATAACATACATTGTATGACTCAACATATAGTGGTGCAACTTCTTAGTTGCAAAGACCACTGCTAAACATAGTTTTTCTATGTATGCATATCCTAGCTCATAGCTAACCAAGGTGTGACTTATGTAGTATATCACCTGTTCTTTGTCTTGCATGTTCTTCTAGGCTAACATGGTTCCCAGTGCAAAGTCAATGGTGGATATATACAACAAAAATGGCACATATGGTCTTGGTGGAGCTAGTACTAGTGGTGTGGCTAGGTATTGCTTGATCTCAATGAAGGCTTTTTGGTAGTCTTCATCCTAATTAAATGAGACCCCCTTGTGTAGCAATCGATTCATGGGTCGACATTTATCCGATAACTACATGATGAAGCACTTTATGGATGCTACCTTGCCCTGTAGGCTTCTTAATTCTTTGATATTTGTGGGAGGGCCCATTTCTAATATAGCTTTTACCTTCATTAGATCTACTTTGATCCCTCATTTAGAAATGATGAATCCCAAGAGTTTTCCTGAAGTTATACCAAAGATGCATTTCTTGGGATTCAACCTGACATTATGCTCAATCAGGTGATCAAAGACTTTCCTAAGGACCTCAACATGCTCTTCATGCAATAATGACTTGGCTAGTAAGTCATCAATATAATCTTCTAATATCTTGTGCATATAGTCATGAAAGATGTATGTCATAGCCCATTGATATGTGGCACCAATATTTTTAAGGCCAAATGGCATAACCTTATAGAAAAATATCCCCCATGGAGTGGTAAAAGTGGTTTTATGTTGATATTTGGGTTTAATCTAAATCTGGTTGTAACCAGAAAAACCATCCATGAGTGAGAGCATTTCATGACCTGTAGTTGCATCTACAAGAGCATCGATATTAGGCAATGAAAATGAATCCTTGGGTGTTGCCTTATTGAGGTCCCTAAAATCTGTGCATATGTAGATTCTTCCATCAGGTTTTCCTATGGGTACCATGTTAGATACCCATTCTGGATAGTCGATGGGAATAATGAACTCTACATCCAACAACTTTTGTAATTCATCTTTTACCATTAAGGCGATGGTTGGATGCATTTTCCTAAGTTTTTGCTTGATTGGATTTTTAGTGGGGTCCAATGAAAGGTTGTGGACAACCAATTTTGGATCTAGACCTGACATGTCCTTATAAGTCCAAGCAAAGAGATCAGGTCTCTCTTTCAATAGAGGAATGAGGTTGGTGTACTCCTCAGGAGATAAGCTTTCTCTAAATTTAACTTTCTTTGGATTTGTGGGATCTTCACTGATATCCACTTTGAAAGTTTCCTCTATTGACATATGTGATCCCTCCTCAAGATGATGAGGCATAGGGATCAAATGGATGTCATCTGCTAGGTTTATAGGTTCTACCAAATCAGGATCGACCTCAGCATGATAAACATCATGTGCACAACCTGGTACAAAATGGAATGGTTGTAACATTTCTTTATTAGGGAAGAAATATTTAGGCTCTAGGGGTGAATTGATGTGATCAAAATCAATGGCCTCAGGATTGAGGTGCAATGGTTTTGAAGGGTCGGATGGATTTTGGAGTGGAGTGGTCAGATCGATGGAGATCATGTTGATGGATGAAAAGAAATCTCTAGGACCACATGGATGAAATTCACTACTTCTAGGTTGATCCCCATGATCTAGATGTGGCTCAAGTGGTATGGGGATAACTGGGTCTACTCTAGGAATAGACAAGATAATTGGATCTTCTAGGGGAAGCAACTATCTTAAGTTTGGAGGACCAAGGAAGACCATGTGATAAATCTCCTCTAAGTTCATTGGTCGCCTCAAAATGGGAGGACCTAGGAAGACTGTATGATACACTTCCTCCATATCCATAGGTTCCCTAAGATGATGTAGATGTTGAGGCCCTAGGTAGGCCATATCGATCTCATCCTCATATTCATCATCATCAGAGAAGTACTCACTCTCATATTCTTCAGAATTGTACCCTGATTCATCTTCTTCAGAAATGGATTCTGAATCAGACTCTTCATTTATGCTAGACCTCTGAGGTTCAATGCCAACATCATCAACATACTCATTATTCCTAATAACCCAATTGATCCTTAGGATGCTTTATGAGTTAGCCTCTATAGAGATGTTCTCATGATAGACTAATGGTGGTTCTATGGTAACCATAGTCATAGGCCAATTACCCCTTCATGAATGTGAAGGGTTGGGGTGATAGGGATTCCAATCAATGTCCTCCCCAAAGCCTAGATTTAGATGATCTAAAGATATGGCTAGTAATTCATCTTGACCTCGAATGTGATATCCTAGACCAAACCTATCAGTCGATAGTTGGTACTATGGTTGATATGGAGTTCTACACCCTTGCTCAAATAAGCCTAGCCCATAACCATGCCAATGGTGATGTTCAAAATACCTAAGGGTGAACTCAGGGTTGGATAGATAATGAACATTAGCAGTGAATGGTTCATCATCATCATCTTCCATGGGTAAGTGATCTGTGACTTGATCCAAGCCCTCATAGATGAAATTAGTTTGATTTGGTGGCACCCCTAGTGGTACCACCATCCCAATAGGAAAATGGGGAGCTTGAGGCCTCCCCATGTCTTGTGCAGACTCGATAATAGGTGTGAAAGTTACATTCTGCACAAGATACTCAGCTAACCTAGGATTAACTAAGTGAATCATCACCTATGGTGTAGATGATGTAGTTGATGACATAGGTGAGGCAGGTTGAGGTACCTCCTCGACTACATTGTGTGAATTATCCTCCTCCATAGGATTTGGAATTTCTATAATTGCTACATTTGGGATCACCCTAGGTTCCTCTTCGACTAAAGGTACCTTTAGCTTCTGATCATCCTTTAGTTTTGATGATGTTGTAGGCTTTTTAGAAGCAGTTATTGTCCTAGGGGTTGGTGGTGGTGCCAACGTAGAAGGATCAACCCACACTAATTTTGATTTACTCTTTAGATGTCTAATGGGAGACGTAGGTCAAATATCCAAGTGAGTAGATGGGAGGATAAAATATCCTAGTAAGTCAACCTGATTTACATATTTAAATGACTCTTCATCTGATGGAACCACATGCACTTGCCCCTCATGCACATACTTGATGCATTGATGTAAAATTGAGGGGATGCAATGCATGTCCCTAATCCATGGATGACCTAGAAGGATGTTGTATTGCATAGCACCTTCTAAAACATGGCACATCACTAGGATGGTTTTTAGCCCTACCTAAATAGGAAGGACTATTGTGCCTACTATCGAGCACAATGCATCATTGAATGCTCATAGCATAAAAGTTGAGGTGACAATATGTGACTTAGGGAGATTTAAATATCCTAAGGCTTTGGTGGTTATTATATTGATTGATGAGCCTGTATCAATCAATACCCACTTGAAAGGAGTGTGGTTAACACATGCAATGATATGCAATGATGGGTCCGCTATGGTAGTGGATACTATTTTGATTTTATGATCATAGAATTTGATCACGAGCTCCTGACACTACTGCACATGCCCCACAAAATTAGTAAAAGCTTTAGGATTTTGGGGTTGAAGTTCTATGGATCTCAAAATATCCATTAATATCTCCCTATGCCTAGGAGACTATTGTATAAGCTCATATATTGACAACTTTATCGAGGCTATTTGTAGACTCTGAGTGAGTCTATTCCTGATTGTAACCATCGATCTTGTTGGTGGGCCTGGCAATGGGTTTTGCATTAGCCTCTACTGAGGCACAACTAGGATACGAATGGGAGCTATAGGTGGCTCCGATTGATTATATCTCCTATTCCTAGTAACCACATTAACCATGCTAACAAATCCTTGTGTAGGAGGATCTATCCAAACTTGGTTGACTTGACCTGCATGGTTCCTTGGTGGCTCATGATTTGGTAAGGGATCTTTGAAGATTCCCATGTTTTGGTTATCGAGCACCAAGGGGTTGTCGATTCATAGTTGATCCTTATCGATCATATTTTGTACCATGTGTTTGAACCCATGGCACACTTCGATGTCATACCCCTTTTATCTATGATATGGGCAATAATGATCTTCCCTATACCCCTTGGGCTTGGGGTGGTTAGGGTCTAGCAGCTAAACTTCTAGTAATTGAAGTACCTTAGCCTCGCACAATTGGTTAAAGATAGATGCCAAATATTTTAAAAATGGTGTAAACTAGTGAGGTGGGTGACATTGCTTATCTTTACCTTGATTTTTATTGCACTGATTATATTGCATAGGGGTAGTTGAGCCTGATAATTCTATTGTTGTTGGCTCTTATCCCCTTTAGGAATATTTAACATGACTTGGTTGACAGGCACAGGTTTGGCCTGATGTTGTTGATTTCACGTGTTCTTGTTATTCCAATATTTCTTGGTTCAGAGCTTTAGGTCTCCTTCTTGTAATTTGATATCTTCAATTACTTTGGCTTGCACCAAAGCCTCCTCAAATGTCATATATTGTTATAGTTGAAGCAATAGTGATATATGTTTTGCATAAATTTTTGTAAACATTCGAGTGAGTTCTATGGTGGGAATGGAGAATGGTAATTTTACCATTAGTTTTCTCCATATATTCCCATAATATATGATCGACTCATCATCATACTATCATAAGGTAGCCAGATCAGATAGATTAGTCTTTTTCTTGATGCCAAATGAAAAGCGTTCAAGAAAAGCATTCACCAACTACTCAAAGTTGGTGATGCTATGCCTCGATAGCTAGTTATACCATTCTAAGGCTACACCTAAAAGGGTGATCACAAAAGTCCTTAACAACAAGGCATCATTATTTTGTATCTAAAAGCATAGATTCATGAAGCTGGTTACATGCTCTTGTGCATCATCATCACCTCAAAACTTATCCAACTTTGGCATCTCAAAGTGATCGGGATATGCTAAACTTGGGATCGAGGGACACAGAGGTTGATTATGAATTTTACTTAGGGTAGGCTTTTGGTAAACCATTCCCTATTTCTCGAGAGATTTGATTCTCTCGATAAGGACTCTATAAGCTTGAGAAGATATGATTTCTTCTTCCCTAAGCGACCTTTGGGGTGCACGTGGAGGTAAATTCCTTTGAGATCGAGATGGTCGATTGTGTTCATCATCCACGTCTACTGAAGATGGTTCAGGATACTATTGATCCTGATCATCCCTCTCTGACTCTTCATACTGACTTTGCTCAGGCTGATTTAGTGGTTGACATTATTGTTTCCTAGATGCATGATGGGAAGTACGATGAGCATGGTGCTCTCCTTGCCTAGTGTGCAGCTCTGGGTGTGATATAGCACATCTTGTATTGTGTTACTCTCTATACTCACTATTGGGAGGTAGGTCAGCCTGAGCTAACCTATTATCTCTCTCTTCATACTCCTTTTGGTCAAGGATGCATTGTTCTCATAAGTGGTGTTCATACAAATATTGTCGAAGCAACATTTGTCATTGTGTATCTTCTTGTTCCAACCACTCATGCTCTACGTGCAAATCCTCCAATTGGTCTTGGAGTATTCATTATCTTTGATCTGAACAAAGCCTACGTATCTGATCTGAGTGATCTATTGTGTAGGGTCTTTGACTTTGCAACTCTATGCGAGGAGTTTTATTGGTATGAGTTCTAGTAATAGGATCCGCTATACTCTTCCCTCTATCTGTAGAGGTTGCATTGATATTATGTTGAGATATTTACCCCATGCTTGCATGTGTGGATGGGGTATTTGTGCTATGGGGGCATTTTGAGCATTCACCTTGGGCATAAGTATGCCTCTCTATGTCTTCACTATGCACACTCTCAGAGTGAGAGTGGGTGGTAGAGGTGGCCCTACGCTCTGATCTTACAAGAGCTTGATCTAGTTGATTAAGTTGACTAGTTCTCCATGGTTGATCAGGAGGTGTACCATTTACTCTGATAGCATTGAGATCTATCACATACCTTCCTTACTCAAAGTGGTTTGGAACTCTTATGGGTCTATGATTAGATGCACCCCCTATATTTTACCCCTCATTGGGTAGATCTTATCTATTTCTATCTTGTGATGGTGGGGGTCTTGAAGCACCCTCATTTCTATCATGAGAGGATCCTAGATTTGGTCCTCTAGTTGGGGTTTCTCGATGAGAACCCTCATGAGTTGTGTTGTCACCTCTAATACTGGCTGAACATCATTCAAGAGCATTTTGTGTGGGTGGCTCAACTTCAGTATCATTTGTGTTAGGTGGGGCATTGGTTTTCACCTCAGTCATAGATCGAGGGTGGCGGCCTCATGTGTTGACCATAGCTTTATGAAATTATCTCTTGTGTAAATTTTAAGATACAAATAAAGTAAACAAGGTGATTATCTCTTTTAAGTTTTTCTTGTGTTCCTAAAACTTGTTTTGTGCATTTTGATTTATTGTGAATACAATCTGAACTCTTATCATGTTTGCAATAGTTGATGTAATTCTTAGATTATTTAAAGCTTTCACCTATATACTCACAATGACAAACCCGATAATGACATCCAGGATGTCTACCCACCAAAATATGGAGATGAAATCCATACCCGATTAGGGAGCATAGGTACTACCGATTCTCACCCAACACATCATAGGTAGTGATATACCTTCTGAAGAAGAGTACATGCTATTTTCTATGGATAGGATAGTTCTTGAATCGGCCTTGGCCACAAATGGGTAACGAAGAACAATTCTCAATCAACAAGCCAACCGAGTGGTAATAACTTCCACCATTGGTCTTGATCAATGGGTTGGATGTGAAAGCCCAATGCCACTGATGTTTACTTGAGTCATGGTGTGTGGTGTGTTCATTTTAAATTTGCATAAAATAAATGCATCAAACAACATACAATGCTCTTTTCACCTACATGCATATAAAATACATTTTATATTTAGAAATGTAATATGAAAAGATGTTTAATATTCAGAAAGATGTAATGCAAATTAACATGAATTAGCCTTTGAACAGGCTCCAAGCAAGCACACCTACAAATCAAGCTAAATAGTAGTTACTACTATAATCAACGATGCACAGTCTTAGCCACTATACACAGTAGCAGCTAGAATCCTAGTTGTTGGCTTCTAGGACAGATGACAATAGCTATTATTCCCAATAGCAGCTAGCAGAAACATAGAGAAAAAATTGATTTACCTTGTTTAATATTTTTCTATGTGATTTAATTAATCCTACTACCTTTTAGAAACATATAGAAAATAGAAAATAGAAAAAATGATAGGACCACTTACAAGTGAATCCACATCCGATGAAGATGTTGCAACTAATTTTATCTATGTTTTCTCCTAGCCGCTATCGATCAGGGTGGTTGCTATGCTAGCTACTAAAGCCGATGGCGGTTGGCTCTGCTAGCCACTATCACTCAGAGTGGTTGTACCTACATGAAGGAAAAATAGAAAAACATTAGTAAACAACGTAAAAATAGGGCCATTTGATCGTGATCGCCACTTGTAAAGCTCTAAAAAGCATACATCTAAGCTAATTGCAACATGATAACAAATTTAAAGTAATGAAACATGTATAACCAAATGAATTGACAAAAAGAAATGCCTCCTTTGTATTAATCAATTTCAAATCTTGATTACATATTCGTCCCTCTTAGGGATACCAAATTTGATACATGATTACAATTGTTTTGAGCCCCAAAATGGGGGTGATGTATTCTACAAGATCTTTAGTCCTCCACCACTTTGCTTATAAGAGGGCTTATTAGCTACCTCCTTTGATGTCAAGAGATATGATCTTGATGATGCTTAGATCCTTCATTATACCTATCACCTGCGCACAAAGAAACTAAAAGTGTAACAACCCAAGTCTTACCCACTTGGTTGTCCTCTAAAAAAAATTTCAACTATTCTTAACATTTGATTTAGTATGAGGTATGTAAATTCTTCTTGGAAACATAGTTTGTTGCAAATGAATACCCACAAGATCGAGACTGGCTAGGTCTTGTTGTTTAATGCCATTAAAGAGCTTAACCTCTCATCCCGATAATCCATGTTCATTGTAGGGGTTTCTCCTCTAGGGCCCATTTCACCTAGAGGTTGGACGCATAATTTCCCCATTCCTTAGCATGACTGAATTTTCCATGTAAGAATTAGCATGCACATGCCTTGTGCTAGATGAACTTCCACCCTCCCTGGAGTTCATCTAGGGTCCACCAATGCCTTGGCTTAGGACCTGGTGTTGCTTGACTATACACGATTGACAATGAGACGTCCCATTCCATCTCGTCGTTGGATATCCTTCAATCGTTCAAGGCCTAAGTAAAACATCACTATACAATTAGGTGATGGCCTAAGAGCAAATCCCATTTTATCATCTTTTATATCTCGTCCTGACCCTTCTCGTCAGAAGTACGATTATCCCTAATTTTAGATGATCGTCCTTCCCACAATCATCGATATTTTTGAATTACAAAGATTACCCTACCATAATATTAAGTTTTTCTATCATCTTTCATGATAGGAGATGATGTATTTTTATGGATGTTAGATTTAGGGCAAAGGAAAGCATATGTAGTAAACAATTGTGATGTATATTTTATTTCAGAATGTAGGTACTACACATCCACCCTGCACATCCATCATTTATAAAACATAATGACCATTATCATCTATATAATATAATGAGCATTCCTAATCAACAAGGTAAATTCCAAAAATCATATGTGAAATATTTTTTAAAACTATATCAAGTTTACCTATAGCAACACGATGCTCCAAGATGCCAAGATAATATTTTACAGCTTTTCATACGATTAAATTGAAAGAAAATGGTAACACATTATTTTACATCTGTGAGATTCATGCAAGAATTCTGGCCAACAACTTGCCATGTGGTTCCTCGTGGCCTTGTTACGCCATTTCACCTTTTATATATTTTTATTATATATATATTTTTTTAATTATTAAAAATATATATTTTTTATATTTCCGTGTATTTATTTGTTTTACTTTATTTTGGTTATTTACTAATTAATATTCACTTTATATTTCATATTATTATTATTTATATATAATTTTATTTTATTTTATTTTTTATATATATTTTAAAGAAATATCAAAACACACAAAACCCTATAATGCAACTACATGGATGCATCTACATGGACAGGTGGGTGTTTAGCCGGGGATCTATCCCATACAACTGCAAATACCCCGTCGCTCATCATATCCCCCTTCTTACCTTTTTGTCGGTGCTTGTTATCTGTCAATATGAGGAGGTAACTTTTCCTTGACTTGCTTTCTCTTCCGAAGGTACCTATTCCTACAACCACAAATAGATCAATAATATCTCATTCTTGCAAATAAAGTAGGCATACTGATAGCTAGTTTTCAGAGGGATGTTACATACTCCCCCTCTAGAATTAAACACAATCCCTGTGTTTACAATGTATAGTAGAAAATTACATAGCCATATATTTAATCATGATCATGATAAAGAAAACATGCATTCAACATAGTAGTAATATTATATTTTCAAAACAAAAATATTTTTATATCATTGTTCAAACAAAAATGGAAATTATCTTTTCATGATAGCCACATCCTCCCATGTGGCATTATTTTTAGAATATTGGTCCCATTGGACCTTACATTGCTCAATACTACGTTTCCTTAATTGCTTTGTTCTATAACCAAGGATTCTGACTGGATGCACTTCAATGTGTAGGGGATCGACCATCTGCAAATGATCAACATTCCAAACATGAGAGGGATCTGAAATATATTTCTTGAGGAGGGACACATGGAATGTATCATGGATTTTTGACAAGTTGGGTGGCAAGGCTAGCTTGTAGGCAACTGGGCTTATTTTATCAATAATAGCAAAAGGTCCTACAAATCTAGGACTGAGCTTAGAGGATTTAATGGAGCTTTTGGTTGGTTTAACCCTCAGGAATACTCTATCTCCCACAACGAATTCCCTTGGTGTTCTTTTAAGGTCCGCATAGCTCTTTTGGCGGTCTGAAGCTTCTTTGAGCCTTCGACAAATTTCTTTAAGTTGCTCCTCCATTTCTTTAACTGTATCCGGCCCGATCATCACCCGATCCTTCGGATTGCTCCATGATAATGGTGTTCTGCACCTTCTCCCATACAGAGCCTCAAATGGAGCCATGCCTAATGAAGCATGATAGCCATTGTTGTAGGTAAATTCTACTAGGAAAAGGTAGTCTTCCCACTTCGTTTGATGATCCATACAATACATCCGTAACATATCCTCTAAAACTTGGTTTACTCGTTCAGTTTGCCCATCTGTTTCTGGGTGGTAGGCAGAACTGATGTTAAGTTTTGTTCCCCATGCTTGATGTAATGCTTGCCAAAACTTAGAAGTGAAACGAGAATCCCTATCTGATATGATTGTTTCAGGAAAACCATGTAGTCGTACCACTTCCCTAGAAAATTTGTGGGCTACAGTAGGAGCACCATCCTTAATATTTCTAGGTATAAAATGTGCTACTTTAGTCAGCTTATCAACCACCACCAGAATGGCATCATGTCTAAAACGATTTTTGGGTAACCCAACTATGAAATCCATAGTGACAACTTGCCACTTATAAATTGGGATCTCATATGAATACAAGCATCCAACAGGGTGTAAATGTTCTACCTTCACCTTTTGACATTCCAAACATTTTACCACAAATTCTATGATATCCTTTTTCATCCCAGGCCAATAGTAATCTTTCCTCATGTTTTCATGCATTTTTACACAACCTGGATGTGCAGAATAAGGAGCACAATGTGCCTCCTGCAGTAACATTTTTCTTAAATTTTGATCATTTGGAACTACCATTCTATTTTTGAAGAATAGAATATCCTTCCTGATTTCAAATTCCTTTGCTTTCTCGGATCCTTGCTGAATTAGATTGCGACACTTTTGAGAGAATTCATCTTGAAGTTGAAGTTCTCTTATTTGTTCAACTATTCCAAATTGACATTGTGACATAGTAGCTATATGCCTTCTTCTACTCAAGGCATCTGCCAGTTTGTTTTCTTTCCCTTTTATGTACTCAATGCCAAAGTCATATTCTGCCAGAAATTCCATCCAACATCTTTGTCTTGCATTTAGCATTGGTTGTGTGAAGATATACCTTAAACTCTGATGATCAGTCCTAAGCTCAAAAGGTTTGCCAAGTAAGTAATGACACCACATCTTAAGAGTGTGTACAACTACTGCCAATTCCAAGTCATGTGTGGCATAGTTTAACTCATGTTTCTTAAGCTTCCATGACTCATAAGCTATGACACCTTCTTCTTGCATGAGGACTCCACCTAGTCCTTCAATGGAGGCATCAATACAAACTATAAATGGTAGGGTAGGATCTGGTATTCTAAGGATAGGAGCAGTTGTTAATTTTTCTTTAAGTTTTCTGAATGCTTCTTCACACTATGCTATCCATCTAAAGGCCTTTCCTTTCTTCTAAATATTTGTTATTGGATAAGCCAATTTAGAAAAACCCTTTACAAAGCATCGGTAATACCCAACCATTCCCATAAAGCTTCGTACCTCAGTGATATTTGTTGGAGCAGGCCAATCAATAATGGCTTCTATTTTCTTTGGATCAATAGATACTCCCTCAATGGAAATCACATGTCCCAGATACTGCACTTGGGAAGTGTAAAACTCACATTTAGATAGTTTACCATATAACTAATTTTTCCTGAGTATTTCGAGAACAACCCTCATGTGATGATCATGCTCCTCTTTGTTTTTGGAGTAGATCAATATATCATCTAAAAATATGAGTACAAACTGATCTAGTTGTTCTCGAAATACACTATTCATCAGATTCATAAAAGTTGTTGGGGCATTAGTTAACCCAAAGGGCAATATTGTAAACTCATAATGGCCATATCTAGTTTGAAAAGTAGTTTTGTGGGTGTCCTCTTCTCGAATCCTTAGTTGATGATAGCCAGATCTGAGATCAATTTTTGAGAAAATTGTGGCCCCTTTTAATTGATCAAATAGATCATCTATCCTGGGTAGAGAGTACTTATTTTTTATCGTCATTTTATTGAGCATTCGGTAGTCAATGCATAGCCTTAGTGATCCATCCTTCTTTTTAACAAAGAGAACTGGTGCACCCCATGGAGAGACACTAGGCTTAATATGTCCTTTTTCTAATAGATCTTGTAGTTGAGTCTTGAGCTCCTGTAATTCTATTGTGGTCATCCTAAAGGGTGCTCGGGCTATAGGTGTTGCCCTTGGTAGAATTTGAATAGAGAAATCAAATTCTCTTTGAGCTAGAAGACCTGGTAAGTCTTCTAGAAACACATCCCAAAAATTATTTAGTGCCAGATAAATTTGAAAGAGACTTTTACCAGACTCAGTTTTCTCATTTTTGTTAATTTTGACTACATAGACTCTACTACCCTTCCTTAAGGCTCTTTTGAATTGCATAGTTGTTAGGATATGGGGTTCCACTAATTCACATCCACAACAAACTTGAATTCTTTGTTTAGTGTCATCAGTGAAATCCAACCATCTTTCCTCAAAATTCATCAAGGCTTTATGTGCTTTGAGCCAATCAATGCCTAAGATAATATCAAAGGCATGTAATGGAGCCACATACAAATGCCAACTAGTTTTTCCTTGAGGTAACAATATTTGAGGGTCAAATAAACATTGGCTAACAGTATAGGTTTGCCCAGACCCATACTCGACCTTCCACCCATTTGCCATAAATCTAGGTTTTTTTGGTATGTCCCTCAATATGCTAGATGAAATAAAACTATCAGTTGCTCTAGAATCAATTAAGATGCATACATTTCTATTATAGATTTTACCATTCAATAGAAAAGGTGTTGCTTGACCATCTAGTTTAGGGTTACCTGTAGCTGCATAAATTTTGTGGGTAGGCTCTACAGGTTATTTCCTTTTATCTGCTCTCAGAGGACATTTATCAGCATAATGTGCTTCTTGATAGATATAACATCCATCTCGAGGTGCTCTTTCTCTTTTATTCCCATCATTACGTTCCTGAGCGATTGTTCCTGGTGCAGGAGTTCTTTGATCATTTTGATCTCTGAAATTTCTTTTATCCTGGTTACCTCGATTGTTTTGATTGCCCTTGTACCCCTGAAATCTATTTTTGTTTTTATCAAACTTGGGTCTGTCCCCATCCCTATTTCTCTTATTCCAATTCCTTTCCCATTTTGTTGAGTTGACATTCTTCTTCTTTTGTGGTTCTTCTTTCTCAGAGGATTTTTGGTAGTAGGCCTTCTTGGCCTTCTGGTTAGCTTCTTCTTGGTGAGCTAAATCACAAGTAGTAGTAAGATCTTTGGGCTTCAACAAGAGAATCAAAGATCCAATCTTTGGATGTAATCCTAAGAGGAACTTTTGCACTTTGATCTCTGTTCGTTGTTCATATTCAGGCATGTATTTAAGTAATTGCACAAACCGTTGGTGATACTCATTCACCGTCATGCTCCCCTGGGTCAATCTTGAGAATTCTATGGATTTCTCAAGATAGAATTGTGGTGTCAAGAATCTATCTTTAAATGCTTTCAAGAATGTATCCCAGTGGACATCGATAGCTTCCACATTATTTATTTTTCTATAAGTATCCCACCAATCAGCAGTTGCTCCTATTAAATGGAATACTGCCCATGAAGTTTTTGATTTGGAAGTAAGTGTTCTAATGGTAAAATAAGCATCTACACTATTTAGCCACCTTTCTGCCTCTTCTCCATCTCCCTTACCATCAAACTTGGATATATCAATTTTCCTCATATCCCTATTTAGTTCAGTGCCAACCTATTTCCTCCCAAGGTCTACAGGTGTATCCTCTTCTATTATTACTGGTTCCTTTCCTTTGGATAGATTCTCAATTATTTTCTATTGTTGTGCAATCATCTCTTGTTGTTGAACCAACTGAGCCTTCTATTGTTCCATATGTTCCAACATTTGAGCCTTTTATTGCTCCATATGCTCAGCCATCTGGGCTCGTTGTTGGTCCATATGCTCTTTTTGTTGACTTATCTATTCTTGCATTAATTGTATCATTTTGACCATCTTATCTTATTTTTGTACAGGTTATTTTTATTTTCTGATCACTCGAGGAGGTTATGTAGACTCTTCTATAGTTCCCATCCTCACAATCCTTCAGAGGACTCTCTTGGGATTTTCAGTCAGCCCTTCCCGTTGAACTACCATAGGTCTCTTTGAGGAGCTAGCTTTCATTCCAGATGCCATTGCCTATTTAGAAAAGAGCTATGTTAATATTTTTTGGGTTAGGTTTTCCAAAAACTATGATTAATTCAAATTTTCCTAAAGTTTCATAGCCTAGGGGTTCACAACCTAGAGCTCTGATACCAACTGTAACAACCCAAGTCTTACCCACTTGGTTGTCCTCTAAAAAACATTTCAACCATTCTTAACATTTTATTTAGTACAAGGCATGTAAATTCTTCTTGGGAACCTAGTTTGCTATAGATGAATGCCCAAGAGATCGAGATTGGCTAGGTCTCGTTGTTTAATGCCATTAAAGAACTTAACCTCTCATCCCGAGAATCCAAGTTCAGGCAGGGGTTTCTCCTCTAGGGCCCATTTCACCTAGAGGTTGGATGCATAATTTTCCCATTCCTTAATATGACTGAATTTACCATGTAAGAATGAGCGTGTACATACCTTGTGCTATATGAACTTCCACCTTCCTTGGAGTTCATCTAGGATCCACCAATGACCTGGCTTAGGACCTAGTGTTGCTTGAATAGACACGAGTGATGATGAGACGTCCCATTCCATATCGTCGTTGGATATCCTTCAATCGTTCAAGACCAAAGTAACACCTCACTGTACAATTAGGTGATAGCCTAAGAGTGACTTCCATTTCATCCTTTTTTACCTCCCATCCTGACCCTTCCTGTCAAGAGTATGGTTATCCCTAATTTTAGATGATCATCCTTCCCACAATCATCGATATTGGTTGAATTACAAAGATTATCCTGCCCATAATATTAAGATTTTCTATCATCTTTCATGACAGGAGATGATGTCTTTTTATGGATGTTAGGTTTAGGGCAAAGGAAAGCGTATGTAGTAAACAATTGTGATGTATATTTTATTTCAGAATGTAGGTACTACACATCCACCTTGCACATCCATAATTTATAAAACATAATGATCACTATCATATTTAAAACATAATGAGCACTCTTAATAAATAAGGTAAATTCCAAAAATTAACAGCAACACGATGCTCCAATATGAGATTTTTTAGCTTTTCATACGATGAAATTGAAAGAAAATGGTAACACATTGTTTTACATCTGTGAGATTCATGCAAGAATTCCGGCCAGCAACTTGCCATGTGGTTCCTCGTGGCCTTGTTATGCCATTTCACCTTTATATATTTTTATTATATATATTTTAATAATTATATATATATATATATATTTATATTTCCTGTGTATTTATTTGTTTTACTTTATTTTGGTTATTTACTAATTAATATTCACTTTATAATTTCATATTATTATTATTTATATTTATATATATATTATATATATAATTTTATTATATATATATATTTTAAAGAAATATCAAAACACAAACCCCTATAATGCAACTACATGGACCGTTGGCGGGTGTACTTATAGTAGGGCTTTTAATCCCATACAATTGCTAATAGCCCACTGCTCATCATATCCCCCTTATTACCTTTTTGTCTGTGCTTATTATCTATCAACAAGAGGAGGTAAATTTTCCTTGACCTGCTTTCTCTTCTGAAGGCACCTGTTCCTGCAACCACATATAAATCATCAGTATCTCATTCTTGTAAATTTAGTAGGCACATTGATAGCTAGTTTTCAGAGGGATGTTACAAAAAGACATATCAATAGCACATGGTACCTCTCAAGATGAGGCTAATTTCCAAGTAAATGCAAGAAAGAAAGCTAAAAATTAAAGGTAAGCTGAAATGCATGAAATACACAAAGGAATGTAAAGATGCTTGTGAAACTAAAAATGAACCGTATAAATACAATAAAGATAACTAATCTATGCTAGATAAAGCTAAATACATGCTAAAAATAGGTATTCTATGGCTAAAGCAAGGAAAATATCATGTCAAACCCTGGCCGCTATTGCTCATAGCAACTGGCTCTACTAGCCACTATCGACATAGGTAACTAAACCTGCAGGTTGCTATTTAAAACAACGACATGAGGGAGGTGTTCTGCTCCTTAAATATTAGTTTAATGATGCTCAATTTATTTGAAAAATTGATGTTCAATGGTCGCCTATGTCTTAGAACATGGATTTTTGGTGAATTATCTTGGATTTGCGGTGAATTGATGAAGAATTGCAAGCTTGCTCCTCAAGCCTTTGGAAGCTCCATTGATGTAGCAATAGTTGTCATACTCCAATTGGACAACACCTCACTACTCCTCAAGGGATGCAAAGTCACTCTCCAATACAATAGGGCTTCACTGTAAATGAATTCAGGATCAATAGCTCTCTTTGGGAGGCCTATAAATAGACTTCCCAAATC
Organism: Wollemia nobilis; assembly: GCA_028583015.1. Classification (NCBI taxonomy): domain Eukaryota; kingdom Viridiplantae; phylum Streptophyta; class Pinopsida; order Araucariales; family Araucariaceae; genus Wollemia; species Wollemia nobilis. Next base: position 4,399,105 of record JAQPPZ010016717.1, read on the forward strand.
CTCATCTTGGCTTCTCAAGGAAGCCAAGATCAAGAATCTGTTGGTATGGAGCAATTAGGGAGAATATTCTAAAATATTCATAGACTAAACTGCTCAAGAACCATTGAAAATTGGTTAAACACAACTGATTTGGTTCGTCTTGAGGAGCTCAAGTTAGTTACAGGGCTAGCCGCTCTCACTTAGCACGGCTAGGAAGCTAGCCACTATCATCGTTAGCAACTACCTCGTAGCCGCTCCGATCGTCAGTGGCTAGGATCCTAACTACTATTAACATCAGTGGCTAGAGCTGCATAGGACTAGACTACCCTAAATGAGTGGTTAAAACCACTACTGGGTCTTGGAAAGGTCCAAGATCATTCATATGGTCTGCAAAGGTGCCCATATGAGTAGTCTCCTAAACATGACGTATTTTAGGTGTCTACACAAGGAATTAGAGGAATTTGGAGAATTTAGAAATTAAATGAAATAAAATATTATTAATGTTTGTGGTGGGCCAAAATAAGACCCAAGGGACTATAAGAAGGAAAATAATGACTGTTAGTTAACAGGCTAAATCCCGACAAAGAAAATAACTAAGATAAATTCAATATGAAACTTGATAATCGGGCCAAAGAGAAAGGGAAAAGAAAATGGAGAGAAGAGGGGGTGAGGGTTGCAGTACAAAAGAGAGGAGTGGATGGCAATAATGGGGAGAGTGGAGGGGGAAGGGAGCAATCTATGAGGGGCAAGCTCCAAGAGCCCCCAAAAACTAATTTCTCATAACAATCGAGGCTGAAGTACAAGAGCTGAAGAAGTCGATGATATGTCTTTGCCATTAGAGAAATTGGAAGAATTAGAGGTAGAATAGGGGAATTTAGAAGAAATTAGGCAGATTAGATATGAAATTGTGATTTTGGGGGAATTTCAATGGATTTGGAGGGAAAATGAGGGATTTGGAGGAAATTGGATGAATTTGAAAGGAATTTAGAAAATTGACAAGGGTCTGGTGATAATTTGGGGATTTTGATGAATTGATGGGGATTTGAAAGAGGGATTTGGAGGGTTTTGATGGGCTGATTGGTAGACATGTTTAGGTGGTTATAAAATTGTCTAATTTTGGATGTCTACAAATGCCTCTTTTTGTACCATGTGTGAAAACATAATGCCATGCAAAAATAAATGACACCTGGTCCATTGGATGAAAATATTTTGCTTGTTGCCCCAACAAAAAGGTGGTTAATTATGTATAGGTGTGACTTTTTAAAATTTTACAGGTTTTGTCTACCCCCTCAAGCGACGAGTAGGTGGAAGAAATGGGTGACAACCATGAGCCAATTGAAAAAAGGTGAATGAAAAAAGGTGCCAGTGATGGTGTGTAAAAGACTAGTTTGAGTGGCAGGTCCAAACAATTTGGAACAAAATGGTTTTGAAGGGCCTTGCCAACCACCCTATGCAATTTATGATCGCTCCTGGTAGTTTCTTGGTGCTCGTTAGGGATGGTTGATGATTGCCTCGAGCAGTTGGTAACCTATTGGGGTGGTCATTAGTGCTTGGGCTATATATAGGGCACCTGGGAGCTCATTTGGTAATTGCACTTGGCGAGAGAGAAGAAGGCATGACAACGAGAGTAGAAGGCATGACAGTGGGAGTAGAAGGGTGTGTAGGGAAGGTGAGTAACTTGTGGCCCAATTTTAGGTAATATGTGATTTCTTAGTGTTAGGTGAATGTGAGGGTGGGGAATTGGATTGGATGGGGTAATATGCAATGTAGGTTATTAAGTATTATTTTCTTAAAATTTCAAGTGTTAAAATGGTGGCAATGATGGATGATGGATAAGGGTGGGGAATTGTTTTTTTGGGATGGGGGAAGGTGATATATATATATATATATATATATTAAATTTTGGTGATTGTTTTTTGAATTTTGATGATAGTATTTATTATTTTGGATGTAAAATGTGAGGGATTGTAGGGGAAAGGGTATCGTTGTGTTGCTTTTTTTTTTGGATATGATGATATGGGGATTAATGATGGTGTGGTGATGATTACAGTTGAAATTATTACAATCACGACACAGATTTAGCAAGGTGTTTTCGAGTGCTAGGAGAAAATTGATCAAGGCTGATTGAGAGTGGTTGAGGACGATAGACCTAGAGGGAGTGACACAGATAGAGCTTGTATATGCAGATTGTGGATACCTATCGGTCCTTGCAGAGTGGTGGAATTCAGACAGGGGGACATTTTACCTCCTTATAAGAGATATGGTGGTTACACTCAAGGATGTATACTATGCTTTTGACTTTCAGTGGAGGACCTTCCTATTTGTACAACAACAAAGGAGGATGTGATGCCTCGAGTGTAAGATGATGAATGGACATAGGTAGTGGTGGGGTACAATATCACCTTCACTATCATAAGAGGATTTAAACCCAATAGCACACGGTTTTGATGCTTTTGATTTCAAATGTGATATTACCATACTCTTCAGGTGCATGGTTCCCATGGAACTTGTTGGGTTTGGTGATGGATTTAGTAGAGACACCAATTGTGTATGCATGGGCACCCACGTTACTGGTGTAGACTTATATGGAGCTATTTGAAGTGCAACGATAGAAGAGGGTGGGTTTGGGTTGTAGTCTACTGCTACAGGTCTAGGAATGAGAGCATTTTAGTGTATTTTTTTTGGTGGGGTTACCATGTAAAAAGGGTGAGGGCACGAAGGATGAATGACCATATGCGATAAGGTGATAGAATAACAAGTATTTACCATAAAGTCAACCACACAATAGGGATGGAGAGTATTATCGAAGAGTGTGGGTCAAGCTGAGGCTTGAGGAGGTTATATGGAGGCCATGGAGAGGAGGACCAACATGGAGAGAGGATGGGGTCAACTTGGGCAGTGTGCAATGGGTGATGTGGGTGACAAGGTAGCATGGGATGAAGTACGATTTCATCCAGTCTCCCAAGTATTGAGCTAGTTTGGGTTGAGGTAGGGGGTACCAGACATGCTTGTCATTTATAGGAGGTGAGGGGATGAGATTACCCTAACATGGTCAAGGGTGGAGCCTATGGGAGAGGAGAGAAATGAGGTGGTTCCTAATGTGGATGATGCAGGGACAATCCCTAAGTATGATGCTTGGTGGGTGATACAACAGTGGAAGCCTAGGAGGGAGGCTGAGGAGACGATAAGAGAGGATGCGATAGGGAGTGGATGGGATGGCGAGCCAAAGGAGCCATTACGATGACAAATGCACCCATGGACAAATAGTGAGATGGGACCATCGAGAACAATGGAAAAGAGCGCATGGGAGATGTAGGAGGATGCCTTTTACTATATCAAATTCATGGAGGTGGTAGGTTAGGGAGGCGATATGAGTGTGTAGGGAAGGGGAAAGGAGCCCAAGAGGGGTAGTGATGGAGGTGGGGAGGAGTCGATGATTCTGAGTAGAGTGAGATAGCCTACGAGAGGACATAGATAGGATAACTGTGAAGTTTACAAAGGTGCAGAAAAAATTGATTGTGTTGGTGGCAAATAGAGACGAGTGGACACGAGAGAGAGAGGTGGTGGAGGAGAAGAATATGTTGGCGTAGGTGTTGGAGCAACTACACAAGGAGCGGATGGTGGTAGCGATAGAGTGGGAGGGTTTGCACTAGCAAATGGATGTGGTGGTGGTTGATAGGGATTATATAGTGATGGAGATGGAGCAGCTATGAGGGTAGATGGGGGATCTAGTGAGGCGACCACCATAGTGTTAGGATTCCATATCCTAAGGCTATTTATTTATTAAATAATATTCATTTAATTAATTACTATCGAAATCATAATGTGAATATTCACATCATTACAAATGTGACTCTAGAGTAGATATAAATTTAGGGTAGACATCTTTAGGAAAGCATTGAAGAAGAATAAAAATAAGTATTTAATATTTAAATGAGGGATCCCCCTATAGTGGCAAGGAGGGAGCCCCCTATAGTGGTAAGATGATTACAAGGGATCCCCCTTTGAGTGGCCTGCGATTACAATTTTTTATATTAATTTATTCATTAATTCCATAGTAAGACCTTAGGGTCTTACCATTTGGTATCAGAGCCCGATTCTGAAATTGCTCAAATATTATTTGGAGAAAGAGTGGGTGCCAAGATTAATCTCCGTGTGCTGCAGTGGAACCCAACTTGGGTATACCATTTTCTAGGATCTGTCGTTAGCATCTACTGGCTGCAATTCCTATTTCGATAGATTTTCGATGTAATTAAATCCGCTTTTCACCACCTAATATTTGGATAATCCATGTCTTCTCTTCTTGATTACATTTCAAAGATAAAGAAAAACCCTCGATTCGATGAAATTCAAAATTCGAACGTGAAAATTTGGACTCCCACACGAACGAATATATCTACAAATTTAAACATACTTCATCTAACAGTTGATTATATCTATATTTTTAAGTTCTTGGCGTAGATCTAAATAATTAAATATAATTTTGATGATTCCAAAAGGCGTGACCAAAATATGGTGATAGGTGATTCCAGTTTTAACTATGGATATGACAATGTGTTAAACAAGCAAATTTCTGATGTTAATAAAGGTTTCCAGTGATAAAGAGCGATTTTGGCTCAACAGCTACAGATGTAGATTTTTGTAGATCTCCTCCAAACATTGAACAACGATATATTTCAAAATACATTGCATCCAGTTCCAAATAAAACTAGGAAAATCCGTTTTATTAAATCGTAGTGATCAACCAATTCCATCCATGCAAGTGATTATCCAAGCCATCACAGATCTCTATGACATCACACCAATAAGGGAATCATCCACAATCAAAGTTTTTAGACCGTCTACGTAGTCTGAAAACACATAGGTTGCTTGTGGACAGTGAAATAAATAATTAAAACACTTTAATTGTTTGTACGTTGCAAATAAAATAAACCCTAATCTTTTCACAAGTGCTACAGGTTGAATAAAAATATTTTATACTCGTAGAATTTGTTTACGACTCTTGGAAGTGGTTTCAAGCGTTACAATGATAACAAGATTTTAGCATTGCATTAATTGGGAGATAATTCATTTACATACAATTATCAAAGGAATTAAAGTGGACAAACATACCATTAGGACTCAAAAAGAAGAATTAAATCATTAGAACGAAAACCTTCCATCCCTAAATCGAATGTAACTTAAATTTCATTCTATCCAATTAAAGTGGGACACGTTCCAAGGGCTATAGTATATTAAATTCTAGTTACCACATAACTCATGAATTATTTCGTTCGATCCTCTATCCAAAATGCATTCCAAGGTCATCACAAGTATTATCATATTTGCATTCGTTAGGGGCAAAGCTCTTCAACATTGCAAATAAATATCAGGCATCGTTAGCGTCATAAAGAAATATTTTTTGTGACATACTAATCCCATATTATGGGTGTGTCTCCTTTACAAATGTTAAAAAGGAATATCAGACATATATTGAGTCGACCACTTGTGGTCATTCCCACTTGCCTGTACTCGCGTTAGTTCCCTCGAGCCTAGTCCAATTCGCGTTGCTTCATCAACAAGTGTTCACCTTCAATTCAATCACACGTCTAATATAACCACCTCGTATTCCATTCGCTTCATGTCGCTCATCGATCACTGTTGGTAAAACTTCCACGTGATTTTATTTCGAACTTACATGTAATTTTGTTTCTCGTATCTCCGTCAAGTCGACAGTTGACCGTGATTTCATCGATCGTTAGTTCACCATTGATTGCTCAAAATTGTTAGCCTTTCAACATCTCTTGACCACTCTCCATTCGAAATCTCATTATCCGTATCGTTGTCCACCCAAAATTTGCTCGCCATTCAAAATTAGTGTCAAATTTTTCATGCACCAAAATTAGTATCAATTGACAAAAATTTGCTCCAAAAAATTGTAACAATTATTTTGCACATTGACAAAAAAAAAAAAAATTGAAAAAAAATCTGACAACAAAAATTGATGATTATAAAATTTTTGACGATAACATTTTTGCAACAATTATTGATGATTTTTGTTGCAACATTTGACGATAAATTTTTGATGATTTTTGCTGTAAAAAATTGACGATGAGTTTTAGCAAATTTTGTCGATGACTTTTTACGATGATTTTGATGATGATTTTTTAGCAATTTTTTGTGATAACTTTCAACACCGATTACACAAATGGCCAATGGAAGAATATCTCAATAATACAACCTGCTTTCACTGATTAATCTCAACCTACATCAAATCACTTCAGTGCGTGCTTATCGAACTTAATTCAAGGATCTCATAAATCGCACCATAGGGTTAGATGAATCATTTCTCATAAGTTGCTTCGTTAGTGGATTAAAGGAAGAAATTAAGGAGGTGGAGATGTTCAATCCCTGCACCATGATGCAGACCTTTGGATTAGCTTTGTTAGTCGAGGATAAATTTAATGCTCAATGTCAACACAAGAAGCAACCTATTGAACAATCACTTATCTCACATGCTACCCCAAAACCTAACCAACCTTTGTCGATTAAGTACCTCAGCCTAAAGAAAATGGAGGACCGACAAGTGAAAGACCTCTGCAATAATTATGATGAGAAATTTGGGCCCCACCATAAATGTGCTACACAAACATTGTATTTATTGAAGGTAGTTGATCCTTGTCAATCCATAAAGGGAGAAGATGAGGTAGATGTGCAAGAAGTGACCAAAACACTTGATCACAACCATGAATACAATGAGGTCGATGTGCAAGAAGTGATTGAAGCACCTGATCACAACAATGAAGAAATCCTCAAAACTTCCTCCAATGCTCTCATAGTTTTTCCTCCAAAAACTATGAAAGTTCAAGGGTCCTTCAAACATCAAAATCTTATGGTGCTCCTTGACTCGAGAAGTACTCATAATTTCATTGACCCACACATGGTGAAAAAGGCTAATTGTTATATATGACCTTGTCATAGTTTTAAGGTGGTGATTGGTACTAGAGAACAAATTACCTGTCAAGGGAAGCATCACAATATCAAGCTCACCATCGACAACTACCATATGAAAAGTGACATATTTGTGCTTCCATTAAGCACAAGTGATGTCGTTTTAGGGGCTCAATGGTTGCGAACGCTCGGGGTAATACTTTAGGATTTTGTAACATTACAGATGCAATTCATAATTGGTGATCAAACATACACTCTAAATGGACTATCGGTGGATTTCTCACAAATAGTGCATTCTCACCTCATGGAATAACCTATTCGAAAGCAAGGAAAAAAAGTGAAAACACACTTATTCTCCATTCAATCTCCAAGGAAACAACAAGAAGAGTTACCATCACTTTTGACACATCATTCCGAAGTATTTACAAAATCCCAAGTATTACCCCATCACCATCGTCATGATCCTACTATTCTTCTTGGAAATCCACCACTAACTATTCAACCTTCAAGATATCCCTGCCTATGGAGGAATGACATTAAACTTGTGCAAATTCTACTTGGAAAGCGCTTCCTCAATTTCAACAATAATTTCCTCAGTCTTAGCTTTGAGGACAAAGCTTCTTTTCGAGAAGGGTGGCATGTTAGGATTCCATATCCTAATGCTATTTATTTATTAAATAATATTCATTTAATTAATTATTATCTAAATCATAATGTGAATAGTCACATCCTTACAAACGTGACTCTAGGGTAGATATAAAGCTAGGGTAGACATATTTAGGAAAGCATCGAAGAAGAATAAAAAGTAGTATTTAATATTTAAAGGAGGGAGCCCCCTATAGTGGCAAGGTAATTACAAGGGAGCCCCATTTGAGTGGCATATGGTTACAATTTTTTTTATTAAAATTACTCATTATTTCCATAATAAGACCTTGGGGTATTGCCACATAGAGGCATTACATGTAGGGGTGGTAGGAGCTCTATTGAGGGAGGGGAGGCCTACGACACAGTCGAATCAAGAGAGCATGGGTGGTGATTTTGGAGAGCAAGATGTTAAGGGAGGGAATGGAGATCCCTTCATAATCATCAACATCACATTCGTGACAAAGCTATATGATTGGTCCTTTGGTTGTCGTAGCAGTGCCATGGTTTAGAGTCGTCAATCTCACGAGCATTAGGGGTCAAATCCTCTCAAAAAGATGAGTGACATGGATAATGAAGTGGCAAAAAATAGGCTCATGAATCGAGATGAGATGGGAGTGGAGAGACTAGCAGTGGTCGGTAGTGAGGGTTGATTTTGTGATGTATTGGCCACAATTTTGCATATGGATGATGATGATAAGCCTAGGGGCCATATGTATATAACCCTTGGGTGATGGTCTTAGATGTATGATGATTTTTATGATGATATATATGTAGACATGAAAATGCACCGTGCAAGTAAAAGATAAAAGGTATGAGCTAATATGTATTGATCAACAATGAGTCTTTGAGTACAAATAAGCCTTGCCATAAGGACTTTAAATAGTGTGTAATATATGCGAAATGAAAGGGGGAGGATGCCTTTCTACAAAAATGTCTTTGGTGCAATCTCTTTTCATGCCACAATTGAGTTATGGGTGGGTTTTGAGTTGTGATACTTGGACCACCTTGGTGCTCTACCAGCTGCTTCACACCTGCACACATGCAAACTAGATTGGATCAGTAACATTTGATGGGCCTCCTTTGCATGAGACCCTTGCCAAAACAAATATAACAAAACATTACAAAACCTATTTAGATATTCACAAAACCTTGATAAAAGTTCACAAAACTAAGAAATGCAATGCTTTATACCTTCATTTACCTCCTTGTTGAGTGGGTGCTCTGTTTGGTATATCTTTGGGTAACCATCAGTGACGGTTGACTCTGTGTAACTGGAGGTGATGGTTGGTGATCATCAAAAATGGTTAGAATTATGTAATTGGAGGTGTTGGTTGGGACCAAGTGGTATATGAGGTAAGGTTCTCCTGTTGGAGGGTTCTGGTGGTGTCTGAGTGTCCCCTGGTGTAGATGTGATGGTAGAATATCGGTTGGTCTAAGCATGGTTCCTGGTCAAAGCTTACAGTCAACTCTCCAAGAAAAATCCATAGCTACCATGGCTGGGCTCTTCAAGGTATGTGGTGATGGCAAATGAAATATCCAAGGGCAAGGAGGAAGTTTGACCAAATTTTGGTAGCATAATAGTAAGCTTTCTCGTCTCCTTGAAAATTATGGAGATTTATAGGAATTTGGTGGGGGTGAATGGTAGGTGACATGGAGGCTAGGTGGCAGCTAGGTGGGTGTACAAAGTCCAAGAAAAATATAGGGGATTCCACTTAGAAGAGTGTGCACCCTCCAAATTTAATGGCTTTGGGTGGAGTGAACTCTCACCCACCCAAATGCCATAAATTGGCCTAGGGAAGAGTGAGGGGCATGGGGACATGTGTGCCTTGGGAGTTGCTCATGGGATTTTTAAATTGCTAAAAAGGTGACATGGAGGGTGAGGAGGACTAACCCATTTAATTTACCAATTAAATCCCTTTTGACTTGGAGTTTTTCTTGCATTTTTAAATTACTCAAATTTGGAGGGAAAGATGGGTGGGGAGACAAAGTGGAATAAATGAGGGTTGTAGGTGGAGATTGTGGGTAGACCTAGGGATTTGAGGGGGATTTTTAAATTGGTGTGCATATCCCTTGGGATTTGGATGGAGACTTAAGCTGGGATTAAGATGCCAATGAAGGGCTTAATGAAGGAATTAGATGCCTAAGAAGGATTATGAGAACTTTGAAGGGGAAGGGAGGAATAAATGAGGGAGATTGGGTAGAATTTTAATAAATCAGGGGAGCTAAGAGAGGAATTAGAGAAATTAAGCAGGGTAAGAGGAAATTAGGGGGAATTGAAGAATTTAGGAAATGGGAAATAAAAGGAAATTTAGAGGAAAATAAGAAATTTAGGGAAACCTTAGAAGAATTTAAGGAAAATTAAAGGGAAGAAATAAAATTAGAAAGGCTAGGGAAAATTTAGAAGAAATTAGGGAAATTAGAAGGAATAAGAGGGAAAGAGGGAAAATTAGAGGAATTTAGGAGAAATTAGAAGGGATAGGGGAAATTTAGAAGAAATTAGGGAAATTAGAAGGAATTAAGAAGAATTTGGAGATATTAAAAAAAGAGATTCGGAGGAATTTAGGCAAAATTGAATAAAATTGGACACCTAGCGATGGATTTTGGATAATTTGGAGAAACAATGATTATTTGAGGGGTGTTTTGGTGGGATTGTCTCGATTCGAGATGATTCTTGTTTTATGTATTTTTTTTACAAAATTACGGTCATCCCGGATAGTCGCGTTGTGCCATGCGATTGTCTCGGACGGTCACAGTCGCGTAAATCTATAAATAACAAATTTCACAGGAAAATGATCATTTTCACCGTGCGAGACAAGAAATAGGCAAGATGAGGAAGAGGAGAGTTATTATGTGCTACCGAAGGATAAACCTATTGACACTATGGACCATTGGGCGCCTTGAGGAGCGTTGGAGCTGATGCTAGGAGAGTAAGGATGAAAATACCAAGTTTTCCTTTATTTATAGAATGGACCCAAATTAAATGAAAACACGAATGAATAGGTGGGATGGATAGCTCTAGGTGAAAGGAAAATAGGAAGATAGTGTTTATTCTATTTTTTCTTCCCTTATCTCTCTTGTTTTCCTTGTGATGTATTTTTTTGGATGCTTTTGTATTTTTTGTGTTTTAGGGACTATCTCAGGTTGAGACGGTCCCATTTTGTGACCATATCGCACAAGACAAATTTATTTGAAGATCATCTTGACCCAAAACGGTCTCATAATATGACCATCTTAGACCAAGATGGTTGTATTTGAGGACAGTCTCATCATGGGATGATCATGCTTGGTGTTGTTTTAGTTTTCCTCTTTTTTATTAAGTGTTTGTGCTTGCAACAACTTATTAGATCTAGGCACCATGTCACAAACACCTTAAGGGAGGCTCATGTGGTGTTGTCTAATGATTATTGGACGTGGCTAAAGGACCTTTTTCTTTAGCACACGACTTGCCTAAAGTATGTTCACGCAGATCAGGCCTACCTGATGATCTTGATTTATAGATGAGATAGCCATATGAGCACCTTTGACCTACTCATCGATGAGATTACAATCACCTTAGAGGATGTCTATCAGATTTTGTGGATCCCTATTGAGGGAGAGCCAATTGTTACTACCTTGACCAATAAGCGAGAGGTAGTGCTTCAACAAGTTTACCGAGAGCACTAGAGATGTGTGGATTATAATGTGGACAGTGGTAGGGTGAGATTGAGCATGGGATATGACACCAAATTTCTTATAGCTAGACATGCAGTCCTTATGTCACTGATTTCTAAATTTATCTTGCTAGACTCTTTCGGTACCAGGTTCCCCTAAAACTTGTTGGGCCTCGTTCAGGATTTAGTTGAGTAGCCAAGGATCATGGTGTGGGATACTACGCTTCTTGGACAACTTTATATGGAGCTTTATGAGATCCGACAAAGAGGTCAATAAATCTTAGGATGCAACTTCCTCCTACGGGTGTGGGGATGAGAGCACTTCAGTATGGATAGACCTATTGGGTCACCGTGGATTGCACACAAAGACATGATTGGTAGAGAGATCCCTTATGCTATGCGATGGCTGCATGAGTGAGAGCGGGGTAAGATCTGCCCCTTCCAAGGTATTATTGAGCACTCTGTAGACTCATGGGTTAGAATATGACCAAGGAAAGTGACATGGAGGCCTTGGAGGGGAGCTCCAACCTTGGACGAGGATATTGAGCACCTGAGGTAGGTGCAATGCGGTAGATGGTTGATTGGCCACCATGGGATAGAGAATGAGTATTTTCAATACTCATGGGTGACCCGCCAGCTTGAGGTGAGATAGGATGTGCTTGGTGATCTAGTGGTACACAAGTGGAGGACAAGTGAGACTCAGTTTGCATGGCCATGAGCTGAGCCTCTAGGTGAGGATGCTGATGAGGCCTTGATTGATCTAGATGAAGAGGACCCAGGCACCACAACGGAGTATGATTTTTTATGGGCCACTCGACAGTCACAAGGAGGTGCAGATACCAGAGGAGAGGAGACAGTAGAGGAGGGGGTGGTTGGGACAATAGAGGAGGGAGCAGTTGGGACAATAGAGGAGGGGGAAACTAGGACAATAAAGGATTCTACGCAATGACAAGTACATCATCATGTGGATAGAGATGTGGGGACATCATCATAGGGAGCCATAGAGGGTGCAAAGACACCTGTGAGGAGTGATGGGGTGGATGAGGAGGAATCGTAGGAGTAGATTTCTACTCTAAGAGAGTAGGTCCATATTCTCCAGGGATAGATGACAGATAAAGATACAACCCATGCTACAAAGTAGAGCTAGTTGGAGATCGATAGGAAGATATGGTGTTAGGCTAAGAAGAGGGACACCTTGCAAGCTTAGGTGCAAATCTTATAGGAGAATGTGGTGAGAGTCATGATAGAGCGAGATGCTATGCATACTAAAAGGGTATGGTTGAAAGTTGTGTAGGTGCAACCACTAATAGAAGGACATGCCACAGTTGAGTTGACCAAGTTGTAGGCTATGATGGCCACATATCATGCTAGATATCAGACCGAGTGAGACTGTGGGGCTATTGGAGGATTCAGTAAATAGACTAGGTGGAATACTACTATCACGATCCTCATCCTTCCAGTATCAACAAAGTCGACAGAGTGGACCATTAGGAAAGTCCTTAGTGAGATCTCCAGTTTTGCATTTTGTATCATCGAATGCCTCCCAGGTTTCAGGGGCTAACGGATCTAGGCAACCTTGTAGAGATGAGGTAGAGGGTAGTGGTGAGAGTGGTGGTGCAAGGATAGCTTGAGTAGGGACCTTATCTGTATTAGCTCATTTTTGATGTTAGAACTGAGGAACCACTATATTGTAGCCTGTATATATTTTGATTTACTCTTTGTAATTTGATATATATGTATATATATGTATGTATGAGATGATCCTTTATTGATGTTGATTGTGTTGTTTATTTATGTATATGTATGTGAGATGATGGATGAATCAATGTAATGATGTGTATAATTATATGCCTAGATTTATAGATATTATGATGCATTTATGTTAGATGAATGAATGCTTTTGATATAATAGAGCTAACATGTATCCATAGAACTAGGCATGCTTATGATGTATTAATGACACATGATAACTTGATTAATGCAAATTGTGAATGAATGTTTAACTAATGACACATAGTGGAATTGGCCTTCATGCACATATTTTTTGCTTTGATGTAGTATTGAAGGTACACACTTCATGTCTCTTATCCATTGTCAACCAAGCAACAAGTTGTATTACATGGTGCCTTATGTAAGCTAAAAAGAAATGACACCAAAAAATGAATCAAAGATCCAAGATTGTAATGAAAATGACTGATTTTGTATTGAATGTTACAGAGCCTTAGTCTCCTTTACAATGCTTTTGCCCCAAATGTGTTGGGGTATGATTACAAATATTATTGCTCTTTCATATTACAATGGACTCAAAGGGTTGAAGACCCTTTGGCCAAAATCAAAGTGTGGGCGGTGTCAATGATATTCCTTTTGCTCTAATCCAGTTGGTGAGTGGGCTTGTGTTTCATGTGGTGGACCACTCCAACTTCAAAAATACTTTAAAGATCGATATCCTGCACACATGTCCTACCAAAAGAGGGTTAATAGCATATGAAGGGCTTCCACGATGTGAAGCCATTTGTAATATAAAAGAAAACTACTAAGCCCTAATGTGAATGCTTGCATGTAGTGGAACATAAGATGCAGAAGACATAAAGCAATAAAAACATGAAACCTTGCTAATTTTACCTGATTTGGTCTATCTGCTAATGGATGAATTACTTTCTTAAGTAACCGCAGACACACTGGTAGGGATAGCCAACCGCAGGAGGGCAGTTGAGAAACCATCGGGGAGCGGTTGCCTCTATGTAAACGTCACTGGGTGGTTTGACGAGAAATACAAAAATTCTAAGACTTTGATCCAAGACCTCGATGAGTCAAGCCCCACAAATGTTGGCGACTTTCTGCAGTGATTTTGATAGCGTGATGATGTATTTTCCAGCCTCTCTTGGGTGATGGAATGAAGGTGCCTTTATAGGCCCCTTGGGATTTTGGAGGGAAGGATAGGTAGCAAGTCAGGGTTACCAAGTGGTAAGGATTGGATAGCCACCTATATTGGGTAGTTGTAGTGAGTCACCAAGAGTGTCTCACTTAACTAGGGGGGAGGTGGCAAGTGGGTAGGTGCAAGTGAAGTGATGTGTGGAGTGAGGTGGTAAGGTGAGGAGAAGTGGTGGTTAGGACACATGTCGCATGGGGAGATAGAGTATCCTAGGGGGATTTTCCAAATTTAATAAAATCTAGAAAATAGAGTAATGTACAAGATTTAAACACCTAAGTTTAGGCTTAGACATATATTTTTATTATTGGATGAATATGGATTTTTGTGGCCTTAGTGCGAAGATGGAGTGATCAATGAAATTTTTTTATTTTGGCTTACCCCCTCAATTGGCGAATGGGTGGAGAATGAAACCCATAAGCCAATTGACCGAATATGGATGATGAAAGTGGTGAATGTGATAATTGCAAATGGTTGAGAGTGATGATCAAATTGATGCCCGATTTTGGAATGGTTTTGTGATGTTGCAAATTTGCCTTTGGTTTCAATGAAGTGCAAGGTGATGTTGTAAAGGAATCAGCCACTGTGGTGCTTTGGGACCATAGTGACTTTAGCAATTCCTAGTGTAAGATGATTTTTATGATTTTTTTTTGTGTTTTGCAACCCACGAAAAGGGCTTAATGACAACCTTGGGCAAACTTGGTTGAACACAGTCACACTCAAAAATTGAAGGACCCAATTGATATAATGTTGAATGCGATGATGTGGAATGATTTTGAACAAGCATCCTTATGGTGATTTACCCATCCTACCAAATTGCATGGATAACCAATCGCTACAACCAGTAGGTGACTAGAGTAAATCATTAGATACAAGATTGACTTGAGATGATGATGATGCAAAATGATGATTTGGATGCACTTGTGTTGATTTGAGGGGATTGTTTGGTTTTATTTTTTATTTTTTGAAATCAAACGCGTGTTTGCGTTTGGATGCCTTTGATAAATTTGTAACCATGTTTGGTACCGTATAATGTGGGGTTACGTTTGAAAGCACTCGACAAACGCAGAAGCATGATTGGAGGTAAAAATCATGGGAGCGCGATTGAACGTCTGACAAATGCGAATGCACGGTTATCATCAAAATTTGTGACTATAAATAGGCACGAGAGGGGCATGGTGGAATCATTCTTGCGATTGAAATTTTTTTGAGTAGTTCTGAGCAACTTTGAGTGATGGAGGTGGCAGGTGAGACAAGCAGAGTGGGTGGTGGTGCGAAGGCTGGCCCTTGGCTGGAGCTGGAG
This sequence comes from Wollemia nobilis, assembly GCA_028583015.1. NCBI lineage: Eukaryota > Viridiplantae > Streptophyta > Pinopsida > Araucariales > Araucariaceae > Wollemia > Wollemia nobilis. Next base: position 4,414,541 of record JAQPPZ010016717.1, read on the forward strand.
TTGGGATGCGAGTGGCGAAGGTAGGCTTTTGAAGTCCTTTTTATTTCAATTTTTTTTTTGGGGTTTTATATGCTATTTTTTTTTACGACTATAAAGGGGGAGGTGAAGAGTTTTTTTTTTTCATGGAAAAACTAATCTAAGTTCATAGAATAACAAAAATGAAAGAAATGGCTACTATGATAAGATGTATTTTTGTTATTTTTTTGTGGTTTTTTTTAATGAAATGAGAGTTGCATAAAAGTATTTTGGTGTTTTGTTTTGTTATTTTAATGATGCAATTCATATAGGAAAAATATTTTTGTGTTTTGATGTTTTTGAAATTATAAAATGCATAATGAAAATAGTTTTGTGCCTTTTTTTTGACGATGCAATGCATATTGATAAAATGCATATTGAAAATAGTGTTGCATTTTTTTTATGATGCAATACATATATAAAAAAATGTTTTTGTGTTTTGATGTTTTTGAAATGATAAAATGCATAATGAAAATAGTTGTGTTTTTTTTGGACTGATTTGGATTTGGCTTGTTTCTTTTATTTTGTAGGTTAAATATATTGAGACTCGACATCAATTGCCGCCTATCATCACTCAGGTGTGGAAGGTGCTCACTCCAAATGATTGGAAGTGGCTAGAGGAGGTGAGGTTAGATGGATGTGGTCGGGTGGATGTGGTTAAAGCGGATGAGGAGTACCTATGTGCTTTGGTGGAGAGGTGGGACCCTGATAGGGGATCATTTTAGATTTCAACAGGGGAGCTTACCATTACCCTAGATGATGTTTATCACATCTTTCGTGTTCCTATCAAGGGATACCAGTTCGGGTTGTCCACGATAAGGAGCATGAGTTGAGGCCTTTATTTGGTTATGAATGGGATGATGTTGATGTGAATAAGAGTGGGATCCAGTATTTGCAAATATACCAGGAGGAGAATCTAGGAGTGCTTCATACATTTGCGATGTACATCTTAGGCAAAATGTTATTGCCTAATAGTATGGGGGTGAGGTTCCTTTGAAATCAGGTTAGACTTGTGCTAGATATGATCAATGATCCACGTGTCTACGCTTGGGCCTGTCCTACTTTATCAACTATATATATGGCGATTTATGAGGTAAAGAGGCGGGGATGAAAGGGACTCGATTGCAGTTTGCTTATTCAGCTTTAGAGGTGGGAGCATATTAGGATTTCCTGACCAGAGGGTCTACCTTGTGAGTGGGATAATTTTTGCCCTTGTGCTCTTCGTTAGTGGACCGGTGAGGAGCTTCTACTGAGTTGCCCTAGTCATAGTGATGAGGAGTATCGGGATATGTTGGCAATATTGATTAGTGATGATATCATTTGGTGACCATGGTGAGGTATCACTTGGAATGACGATGTGGTACAACTCCAGTGAATGAGGCATGGTAGGTGGGTGATTGGGCAACATGGGTGAGAGAGAGTTTATTTAGTTCTCCTGAGTGATGCTGTAGTTTGACTTAGTTTAGGGAGTTCCTAATGCCTTTAGTTGTGTATAGGAATTGGGATGATGACCTTATGCTCCCTTTGTTTCCTGATCCTTGGACTATAATTGATTATTATGATGATGAGGTGGTGGATGCCCCATATGCAGATGATGCTGGGATAACGGTCGATTATGATTCTTGGTTTTCCTCACAACCTCCATGGGCATCGAGTCAAGCTATTTATGATTTGGTGAGTGGTGATGATCATGATGATAGTTAGGAGACTCGATGACAAAAATGTCATCAAGGTAGCGGTAGTAGGAGGCGAGCTAGGGCAAATGTGGATCAATCTACAAACACTAGGATCGAGGGTGATGGATATGGGGATGGCGATGGTGATGGTGATAGTGGATGTGGTTATGGTGATGGCGATGGTAGAGGTGGCGATGGTAAAGGAGATCAGGAGATATCTCATTTTCCATACTAAGGATGATTGGGGTATTCTTCAGGCTAAGTGGGATAGTTTGGACGAGGAGCGAGATTACCTTGTACAGACTTTATAGGCTCATGATGCAGAGATTATGAGGTTGCAGAGTGCACTAGGAGCTCGAGATGCTAAGGTAACTCAACTATAGATTGAGATAGATGGTCTAAGAGTGGTTCCTAGTACAGGTGGTGATGGTTCTAAGGTTGCGACTCTTCGTGTTGAGATAGTACAACTAGAGGCGCACAAAAAATAGGATTTGTTTGTTTCACGAGCGTAAGTTAGGTATATTCAACTGCTTGAGGATACCCTTATTTAATATCATATTCTATTACTTGTGCAATCTTCTTCATCATCTTCTGGTTTGATTAGGTGGAGTGAGTCGAGGCTTGGTAGTTCTCGCTCTAGGGTTCCTAGTTTTTGCACTCCCTTAGGCTCATAGGGATCAACTTAGGGTCCTCCTAGGGGTCATGGTGGTTCTAGCTAGGAGTGCTTATTACTTCTTTTTGTAGTTTTCATTTTTGGTTATGAGCCTTAGTGCTTGTATTATGCGGTATATATATATATATATATATATACATATGCATGACTTGTATTTTGATCATTTTGTGTTGCGCTTTTTGTTTTTAATGTGGATTTTTGTATGGTGTAGATGCATGTGACTATGTATGCAAATGAAGTGTGGATGTTATGTTCTAATATTTATTTGTGTATATTTTTGGACTTTTGCTTGGTCAAATTTATCTTCATTGTTTAATTAGGGGCACTAACATTGATATTGATAAATGAAATGGATTATAGAATGTAATAATGAAAATGACATGGAATGGTTTTGATTGCCTTAGAGATAAAATATCTAGTGATGTTTTGCAAAGAGTCAAGTATGTTAATGATTTTGACAAACTCATATGTTTTCCAAATCTTCATGATGCTAAGGTTGTCCTAGTGGTTTCAAAATTATCAAGAACCAATTATTTGTACCATGAATTTTATTTTTTTAATCATGAGCTAGGTTGAACTAATCAATTTTAACTTATGCCAATAAGCTATCTCATCTGAGAGCATCGATAGGTCTATACAAAATGTCACTAATGTGACAAAATTGGCACCACACGTAAGGATACCCCGTTGCTAGGCGGGTTTCATTCAACCCATTACTGTAATGAGTTTTGTTGGACATTTTGAGTCAAAGTTGTCATTGATGTCAAGGAATAAGCTACCGTTGATGCCAAAAGGTCAAAAGGAGCAATGCAAAAGGTTGATGGCAAAAGAGCTTCATAATATTTATTTTTAATATTATGTGAAGCATAAGTAGAAGGGTTTTTATTAAAACCATGGTTAGACAAAATAAAAGGTTTTTATTAAAACCATGGTTGGGAAAAATAAAAGGTTTTTATTAAAAACCATAGTGGGTAAAATAAAAGGTTTTTATTAAAACCTAAGGAGGCTTTAATATTTAATAAATCCAAAAGATTTAAATATTAATTTATAATATTTCAATTCTAGTGAATTTAAATAATTAAAAATTAAAAATTAAAAATTTTGGAGTTAAAACATAAGCGCCAAATCCCAACAAATTTGTCTTCGTCGATTTGCATGGGAACAAGGGCATAAGATATTTATACCTTAGCCAAACCTTAGTTTGGAAATTCGATTAATGCATCTACAATATTCATTGAAGAGAGCTCGTGCAAACTTAAAGGCGCCTTCGAAGTGCAAAGTTTGAGGCATACATTGTGTTGAAGAAAGAGCCAAAGGCTCTAGAGGAGTGTGAAGCAGTCAAAGCATACATTGCGTTTTAGAGCATCAAGGGAGCAGGTGTCTCACACGACGTGGAAGCCATGATCAAGGCACTGTTGAAGCATTTGGTGCAAGTTCGAATCTCGCCGATTGCAAAGCGGGTAATCAATTTTTTGAATTATTTTATTTTGCATATGCTAAGGTTATTGGAGGGATAAGGTGCAAGTAAGTTTTGATATTAACCTAAGTGTTGAAAGGTTAATTTTTGTTAGGGTAATTTTATTTTCACCTTAGGAAAATGGAAATTGATTTATTGCATTAAGTTATAAAGTGAGTTATTTAAATTAAATGCAATATTGAGTAGGGAGTCATAAGTAGAGTTTGGATTATTTTTGAGATATATTTCTGAAAAGGGTTATGATGAAATTAAACTGTTAAGAGGCTCTTTTGATGAGTTAGAGTTTTGGAAGAAGTGTTTTTTGTGGTGTTGGATATTATTTTAAGGAGAAATAAGGTGTAATTAAGTTTGATTATTTTTGTAATTGAGAATTATTTTGTGAGAAAGTTAGTGTGATATTTTATCATCTAACTATTGAGATTGGCAAAAGAGAAAATTGTGATTGAGAAAAGTTTTCCAAGGTCACTTCTACATCAAATAAAGGTATGTGTATATTCTTCCTAGTGAGTGTTTGTTGAATGTTGTGAATGCAAAGTTGAAGTGAAAAAAATTGTTGGTAAGCATTGTTAAGTGTGTTTTGAATTAATGCTTCAAGGTTTTCTAGAATAAAGAGTTGTTGATAAAACCTTATTTTGTAAGCATTGTTGTTGAAGTAAATGGTTGAGTAAAGAACTTGAACTAGGGTTTGCAAGGAACATGAGTATCATTGTTATGTGAAATTGGTTGATAAGCATTGTTGGAAATATTTGTAGGAAATCAGGATAGATTGTATTAATCAGTGAATGAATAAATAATACAATCTTAGGCTATAGTTAGCCCATAACAATAAGCTAAGTACAAAATAGGACTAACGAACTAACAAGCTAACAATATAATGCTAACAGATAATATACGCTAACAATAGTTGTTAGCGTAATTAACCTAATGATGTAATAATGTAGTTACTAGAAATAGTAACTCTAACAATATTTGAGTGAGTGGTCATATGCTTGGACTAGGGTTTTTGAGAAAGGATTATTTCATTGAGTGATTGGTTGAGTAGAGTTGGTTGAGCCTAGTCAAGTGGATGTGTGAAGTGATAGTTCAAGTTCTATGAAACAAATTGTTTTATATTCTGAATTGATTTGAGAAAGAGGTTGAGTGTTGATGAGTGTGAAACATATTGAGTCTCTAACAATTATCTATATATTTCTGTGATAAAAGAGATATTGAAAGTGATTGAGAGTTTATGAGTGTGAAACATATTGAGTCTCTAAAAATTCTCTATATGTTTCTAAAAGAGTGATTGAAAGTGATTGAGCATTGAGGTAAATGAGAAGCATATTGAGTCTTTAACAATTCTCTATATGTTTCTAAAAGAGTGATTGAAAGTGATTGAGCATTGAGGTAAATTAGAAGCATATCGAGTCTCTAAAAATTCTCTATATGTTTCTAAAAGAGTGATTGAAAGTGATTGAGCAATGTGATATGTGAAGCATATTGAGTCTAACAATTCTCTTTATGTTTCTATGAGATTGGACAAGTTCTAATGAGGACTTGTTGAGAAGATTTAAGGCAAGTCTTTGGGAAGACTTGTGGATAGATTCGTGTGAGATTTTGTGGAAGCTTACAATACAAATTGAGAACATAATTGGATACGTTCTAGTGAGGACTTATTGAGCAGATTTGGATAAGTTCTAGTGAGGACTTCTTGAGCAGAATTGTATAAGTTCTAGTGAGAACTTGTTGAGAAAATTTGGATAAGTTCTAGAGAGAGCTTGTGGATAGATTAGTGTGAGCTTTTGTGGAAGCTTACAAGGAAGCATTGAGATAAGTCTTTGAGAAGACTTGTGAGCAGAGTTGATTGATTGATTTGTTCAAACCTTAAGTTAAGGTTTGGGGTAGATCTAGTAGAGTTGATTTAATATTGAGTCAAGCTTTGTGTTAAGGCTTGAGGACAGAGATTGAGGATGTATTTGTGCTAGACCGAAGGACTATGTTTAGTGCAGATCAAAGGACAAATATTAAGGAAAAATTTTGGTGCAGATTTGAGGATAGGTTTGTGCCAAACTAGAGATAGAGATTGAGTAGATTTGTGCTAGACCGAAGGATTATATTTAGTGCAAATTTGAGATAGAGCTTTGAAGGTGAAAAAGTATAGAGGATGATAGTCTCCAGTGGATAGAGATCCATAAGCCAAAGTAGTGAGGACAGGTGTCTTTAGTGGATAGATATCCATTAGCCAGAGCAGTGGGAACAACAATTCTTCTAGAATATCACCAGCCAGATCAATACGAGAAAGGAGTTCTCTTATGGATAGAGATCCACAAACTTGATTAGGGGATCGTTGTCTCCTTTGGACGGAGGTCCATAAACATTGTAATAGGGAAATGATTTCCAAGAGATTGATTGAGAAAATTTTAGTGAAATATTTTCTCCGTGGAGTAGCCCACATTGGGTGAACCACATAAAATTGGTGTCTCTATTGTGTGTGGTGATTTATGCATTGCTTTGATTACTACTGTTGATATTTCTATCTATACATTGCATAATATTGATTGGGAAAGAAAATTAAAAAGTGGTCTTATACTATTCACCCCCTCTCAGTATAAGCTTGTGTTCTTCAAGTTTCACCCCACGATTTTCAAAATACTAATAATTCTAGGGATTCAAGCTCCTTTCCCTTCTTTTATTGGATTTTTAGAATTTTTGGGATTTTTATTTTTGAATTTACTCGTTTTGAAGAGAAGCAAAGGGGATTTTATTGCTTTTTGAGATACTTGCTCATTTTGAGGAAGAGCAAGGGATTTTTTTTTGGGATTGCTCGTTTTGAAGAAAAGCAAAGGTTATTTTATTGCTTTTTGGGATACTTGCTAGTTTTGAGGGAGAGCAAGGGATTTTTTTTGGACTTGCTCATTTTGAAGAAGAGCAAAGGGGATTTTATTACTTTTTGGGATACTTGCTCGTTTTGAAGGAGAGTAAGGGATTTATTTTTGGACTTACTCATTCTGAAGAAGAGTAGAGGGTTTTTATTGGCTTTTGGGATACTTCTCATTTTGAGGAAGAGCAAGAGATTTTATTTTTTATTTTTGAAGGATGAAGGGGGAGCTTGTCCTTTTGTCAATTCTTTAGCTTTATAGACCATGCACATAATTGGATGAACACGTTAAAGTGTTCACTTTATGGCAATAACAACTCATAAGTTTGTCCTTCCTAGAATTCATAATGTTTTAATTTGTTATAATGTGCGTGGTCCAAGAGGAAACTTGATTGACTAGGAACAACCTATGGCACCTAAGGATTGTTCAATTTTCAATGAAGGTTGCTTAAAACACTAGGGGTGGATGAGTGATTGAAAATACCTAGATTTTGTGTAGAAAATAAGGTTTTATGTAAGATGTAGCGGTAGTTTCCCTACAAGCTTTTGATAATTAAAAGATGTACACAAAATAGAAAGTGTGTTCAAAATATGGCCAACCATACATAAAAACAAAAATTTGGGCTGTTAGATGATGTTTTTAGTCTTGAAAAGTATCTCTTCTTAGAGGAGACAAAATGAATTTATAGATCTTCGAAATCTGTACAATCTGCAAAAAAAATGCGCTCAAACGGACACCCGAGTCAAAAATTATGGTTGAAATACTAAGATATGTAATAAACACCGTCGATGTAGATCCGACGAATGTGATTTGCTAGGGTTAGGGTTTGCTTTGTTTTTTCTTACTTAAGGCAGTTTTAGGGTTTTCTTTTAAGAAGAAGAATTTTGCATTGTAGCAAGTGTGTGAGCTCTTCTAGAGCCTGTGAGGAGATTGTACTAGAGTACTAAAACTCTGCCAAAATTATTCCAGATAATAAGAAGATAATATTTGCTCCAATTTTATTTTATTGTATTATTATAAATTCTTCATTTGGTATCAGAGTGAGGCGATCAAGAAATTGGGTTTGAGTAACTATGGAATTTTTGCTGCAAGTTTTACAGAATCATCTCGGAGATCTCAGTTTGTGTTGGAGGAGCTATTATGGCCAACAACACCAATTCAATTTCGATCCTAGATTTTGACAGTTTCGACTACGAATATTGGAGCATTCGTATGAGGACGATTATGAAGGCAAAAGGAGCTTGGGCCATCGTTGAAGCTGGGTTCACCAAACAAAAATACTGAAGTGCATTGACTGCAGATCAAAAGGAGATGCAGGAGAATGAGAAAGAAAATAATTTGGCTTTGGCTTTCATCCAGTCGACTCTAGACAAGAGTCTCTTTCCCCGGATTTTTGCCTGCATTTCGGCTCAAGAAGCTTGGAAGACGTTGAAGGAGAATTACCAGGGGAGTGCCCAAGTTAAGGAGGTGAAGTTGCAGACCTTGCGGAGAGATTTTGAAAATATCAAATAGGAGGAGAATGAAACTGGAGGAGATTACTGTGTTTGGGTAAAAAAAGTAATAAATAAAATGGCCACACTTGGAGAGATCATAGAGCAAAATGTAGTAATTAAAAATGTTTTAAGAACCTTGACATAGAAGTTTGACAATGCATTCCTTATCATAGAAGAAACAAAAGACCTCTAAAAAATGGATATAGATTCATTAATTGGCTCTCTCACATCTCATGAAGAGAGAATTTCCAAGAGGAAGAAGGATAAAGAAGGAGGTTCTACAGAGGAACAAGCTTTTTTGATAAAAGAGAATGATGAAGGAAGAGGTCATGGTAGGGGTTCTAGAGGAAGAGGAAGAAATGGAAGAGGAGGTAGAAGAGGCTCCTACGGTGGTAGAGGTCGAGGAAGATCTCAAGATTCAAACAATGACCAGGCTCATGCTACAAGAGGAAGATCCAGTGCAAGAGGAAGAGATAGAGGTCGAGATATGAGAAATATGCAATGTTACAATTGTAACAAATATGGCAATTATGAGAGGGATTACAAGCTGAAAAAATCAGCACATTATGGAGAAGATGATTCCTATGAGGATGATACTTTGTTCTGTATGATTGAAGAAAAAGTGGAGCAAGCAAATTTCCTCTTGACACAGAATAGCACAAAGGAGACATGGATCCTGGACAGTGGGTGCACAAACCATATGATCAGAAAGAGGGATGCATTTTCATCTCTTGATTCTTCTTATCAATCCAGTATCAGGCTTGGGGATGAGAAGAGCTTGGAGGTGGTTGCAAAAGGATAAATGGAGGTTCCTACTAGGAGAGGAAAAATAATGAAGGTAAAAGATATTTACTATGCACCCCATTTGAAGCATTCATTAATGAGTATTGGTCAAATGTTGGAAAAGGATTATAAGTTAGTTTTTGAGGATAGAATGTGCAAAATTTATGATAGGAGAAAATTAATTACCACTGTAAATATGACCAAGAGCAGGATCTTCCCATTACAGTTTTTAGATCAAGGGGGAGCTCTAGCATTTATTGGTGTAGAAGGTAAGGAGAGGCTATGGCATTTACGGTTTGGGCATTTAAATTATAAGAGTTTGAAGATGCTTTCACCACTTGTCTATGGGTTGCCAAAAGTTGAAGACTCCAAGGAGGTTTGTGAAGGTTGTGCACTTGACAAAAATGCAAGGAGGAAGTTTCCGCATGGTGAAGCATGGAGGGCCCAACATCCATTGCAGTTGGTTCATAGTGACATTTATGGACCAATGCAGACACAGAGTATGGGTAAAGCTTCTTACTTTTTGACTTTTATTGATGATTTCTATAGATATTGTTGGGTTTATTTTATTAAGCATAAGGATGAGGCATTCAATTGCTTCAAGAATTTTAAGGCTCTAGTTGAAAATGAGAGTGGTCATTATATCAAATATTTGAGGATAGATAGAGGAGGTGAGTTCTGTTCTCATGAATTTGATGATTTCTGTAGTGAGTTTGGGATTAAAAGGCAAAAAATAAGTCCCTACACACCTCAACAAAATGGGGTGGTTGAAATAAAGAATAGGACTTTGGTGGAGATGGCATGGTGCATGATGCAAGAAAAAGGTATGAGTAAGTTTTATTGGGCTGAAGCAATTAGGACTGCTAATTAAATTTTAAATAGAAGTCCTACTAAGAGTCTTGAGAATATTACTCATGAATGTTGGTACAAAAAGAAGCCAAATGTAAATCATTTTAGAGTTTTTAGATGTGTGGCTTTTGTGCATGTTAATGGTGAGAATAGGAAGAAGTTGGATGCAAAGAGTGAAAAATGTATTTTTATTGGGTACAATGAGCAATATAAAGCTTACAGGTTCTTTAATTCTATTTCACATAAAATAATTGTATCTAGAGATGCAATTTTTGATGAAGGGGAAAGTTGGGGATCACAAAAATTGTTTTTTGAGGATGTTTTTGGTGACAAGAAGGTGGAACCAAGCCATTTTCAGTTCAGCCCAACCATGAAAAAGTTTCCAGTTCAAGTCTAAGAGAAGGTTCTTCCAGTACTTCTCCACCTCCATCACCACCGACCAAAGGAAAAGGTAAAATATTGTTGAAGGATCACCCAAAAACTCAAATTATTGATAAGAATTTTCATAAGAGGGTGACAAGGAGTCAACATATAGAGATGAATGTATTAATAGAGAGGTTAGAGAACCTGCATCTTTATGGAGATGATGACAGTGGAGATCCCAAAGGTGATGTTGTAAACTATGCACTTGTTTCACAAGTTTCAAAAGTTGTTGTTGATGATTTTGAGCCTTCATGTTTTGAGCATGCTAGTACTAACAAAGTGTGGATGAAGGCTATGCAAGAATAAATGCATTCTATTTAAAATAATGATACTTTGGAGTTGTGTGATTTGCCCAAGGATAGGAAATGTGTAGGATGCAAGTGGGTCTACAAGATCAAGAATAACAATGATGGATCCATTGAGAGGTACAAGGTACGATTGGTAGCAAAGGGTTTCACTCAAAAATATGAATTGGACTATGAGGAAATATTTGCTCCAGTGGCAAGGCAAGAAACAGTAAGGATGTTGTTATCATTGGCAGCTCATAAAAGGTGGAGGGTGCATCATATGGATGTCAAAAGTGCATTTCTCAATGGGTATTTAAATGAAGAAGTATATGTGGAAAAACTACAAGGTTTTTTTTTCCAAGGAAAATAATATCAAGTCTATAGGTTGAAGAAGGCTCTATATGGGCTGAAACAAGCTCCAAGAGCTTGGTATGCTAGAATCCATGACTACTTCCTACAGTGTAATTTTGAAAGGAGTAAGAGTGAGCCCATTTTGTACTACAAAAGGGAAGGTAATGATATTCTTATTGTATGCCTTTATGTTGATCATATGTTATTTATGGGAAGTAGTTCTTCTTTGAATGATTATTTTAAACATGATATGAAGGAGTTTGAGATGTTTGATTTGGGTTTTATGAGTTACTTTCTTGGGATGGAAGTACATCAAACTAGCAATGAGATTTTTGTTTGTCAATCCAAATATGTAAGGGATATGCTAAAGAGATTTGGTTTGAGTGAATGTAAACCTATAGCAACACCCATTGCACATGGGGAGATCTTGAGTTTAGAGGATGGATCTAAAAGGGAAAATAAAATAGAGTACATGAGTATTATTAGTAGCCTTATGTTCCTTTGTAATACTAGGCCATATATATGCTTTGTTTTTTCACAATGTTCCAGGTATATGGCTAATCCATCACAGTTACATTTGAAGGCAGTGATTAGGATTTTGAGGTATGTTCGTGGGACAATTGATTATGGGATCCACTACTCACAGGAAAAAAATTGAAGTTAGTGGGATTCGATGACAGTGATTGGGGAAGTAATATTGATGACAGGAAATCCACAAGTGGGCACTAATTTTCTCTTGGTTTAGGTTTGGTGATATGGAGTTCCAATAAACAAGCTACAGTGGTGTTGTCTTCTACTAAAGTAGAGTATATTGCACTTACATCAAAAATTTCACAAGCATTGTGGCTTCGAAAGATTCTAGGAGAGACTGGGGAGAAGCAAGGGAATCCAAATGCTTTATTTTGTGATAATCAAAGTACCATTAAGTTGGCACATAATCCTATCCACCATACCAGGTCCAAGAATTCAAAAATCAAGCACCACTTCATTCAGGATATAGTAGAGAAGGAACAAGTTAAATTGAGGTATTGCTCCACACACGATCAAGTAGCAGATATTTTTACTAAGGGAGTAGTAAAACCTTAGTTTTTTCTTCTAAGGGACTTGATAGTTAGTCCCCTTACCAGCAAGGGGGAGAATGTTGGAAATATGGCCAGCCATACATTAAAATGAAAAATTAAGGCCATTAGATGATGTTTTCAGCCTTGAAAATCGTAGAGCTTTGAAATCTGTGCAATCTGCAAAAAAAGGGGCTCAAACGAACATCCGAGTCAAAAGTTATGGCCGAAATACTAAGACATGTAATAAACACCGTCGATGTAGATCCGACGGATGTGATTTTCTAGGGTTAGGGTTTGCTTTGTTTTTTCTTACTTAAGGCAGTTTTAGGGTTTTCTTTTAAGAAGAAGAATTTTGCATTGTAGCAAGTGTGTGAGCTCTTCCAGAGCCCGTGAGTAGATTGTAACAGAGTATTGAAACTCTGGCAGAATTATTCCAAACAATAAGATAATATTTGCTCCAAGTTTGTTTTATTGTATTATTGTAAATTATTCACAGTGGTCGTATAATCATAATTGTTGATGACTATACGGTATCTATCCTATCTTATGTGGACCCCTTAATCATCAAAATATCATAAGGAAAGTTGCGAATTATTGTGGTTGATGGATTGGTGACTAATGTTTGACCTAAGGTACCCTTGATTAAGGCAACAAGACATAGTGGACTAGAAATTATCCAAATTAACCAAATGATCTCTAATATGATGAATGGTATGAACAAATGTAAATGACTCAAACATGTGTATGCAATGTAGGTGGAATGTATGGATGGATGCATGAAATGCAATGAGTTTTTTTTTAAGCCATGTATATGTACATATTTATAATCCACACTAAGTATAGAATGCCCTTAGGTGTATGATATTTAATGGCTCAGGTTCCAATGTTCCCTCTAAATTTGCAAGTCTATACGTTCCAGGACCCAAATTTTGCTTGACAATGTATGGACCTAACCAATTAGCCATAAATTTGTCTCGCAAGTGCGGCAATGCATTGGTATTCTGTTGATTCTCTTTGAGAATGAGATCTCCTACTTGGAATTCATGAAGATGGACTTTTGCATTATAAGCACGTTTGATGCGATCTTGATATACTCATAAATGTTCTAAGGCATTGATTCACCTTTCATCAAGGAGTGTGAGTTGGTCAAGACGTGCTTGTCTAGTTGTGTCGTCATCCATGAATTCTTGTAATGCAATTCGTAAAGAAGGGATCTCGAGCTCAAGAGGTATGATTGCTTCAGCTCCATAGACCAATGAAAATGGAGTTGCCCCTATAGGCATTCAGATGCTTGTGTGATAAGCCCATAATGCCAAGGGGATTTGAGTATGCCAATCTCTATGGTTCTCTTTGACAAGTTTCTTAAGAATGGCTATCAAGGTCTTATTGGTTGCCTCAGCTTATCCATTTGCTTATGGGTAATAAGGAGTCAAGAAACTATGTTGGATATTATATTTGTTGCATAATGCTCGAACATCCTTGTTTTTGAAAGACTTGCCATTATCAAAAATGATCTTCGAGGGAATCCCAAAATGATAGATAATATGTTGGAGTATGAACTCCGCAATTCGAGGTCCAGTCGTAGTGGTCATTGGTATCACCTCGACCCACTTAGTGAAGTATTCTATGGTAGTGATGATGAATTTGTGTTGTCCCAAAGAGGTAGGTGAAATTTTACCAATCAAATCTAGGCCCCATTGTGAAAAGGGCCAAAGGATTTGAATGGGTTGTAATGCTTGTGATGGTACATGGGTCAAATTGGCATGGTGTTGATATTTTTGATATTTCTTTACATATTTGCAACAATCATTTTCCATGGTGGGCCAATAATAACCCATGCACAAAATACGCTTTGCAATGGCCATTCCACTAAAGTGGCCACCACAAGTACCATCATGGGCTTTGGATATGGCTCTTTGTGCCTCTACGGGATCTAGACATCGAAGTAAGATTCCATCATAGCCACATCTATACAACACGTCCCCCAAGAGAGTGTAACGAGCTGCTTTTTGTTTGAACGTTCTTTTTGTAGTTCACATCAAATCTGATGGGAGGGTCCCAAGCTTGAGAAAGTCCTTTATTTGACTAAGGCAAGACTCATATGGCTCTGCATGAATGAAACAAACACTCTTTTCATCCTTCAGATTCTGCTCGTGAGATTGTAGATTTGGACATTGTTGTGATGATGAGTGGTTGGACTTCTCCATTTTTGTTCTTTGGAATTAATGATCCTAGAGAAGCCATTGCATCCACAAATCTATTAGTCAAATGTGGCAAGTTGTCAATCTTGTACCAATCAAATTTTGCTAGCAATTTCATTGCTATTTCATGGTATTATTTCAAGACTGGTTCTCTACATTGGTAAGTTCCTTTCACTTGGAAAATGACAAGTTGGGAATCACCAAAAATGCTTATACACTTAATGCCCATAGCTAATGTTGATTGAAGCCCCAATATTAGGGCTTCATACTCTACATTGTTATTTGTGCATGGAAAGTCAAGTTTGAATGATAAAGGAATTGGCATTCCTTCAGGTGTATAAAACATGACTCCAACACCTTGTCCTTTTTTACACTTTGACCCATCAAAGAAGAGAGTGATGTCAACATCATCCTCAAGAGGGACTAGTTCTTCTTGTTCAGTGATGGAAAATATCGAATCATCTGGAAGCTCGATAAAAAGGGGTTGATCATTTGGAAGTGGAGCTTCTACGAGTTGATCGGCTATCACCTAACCCTTGATGGATTTTTGGCTAATGAATTCAAGATCAAATTCTATTAAGAGCATTATCCATTTTGTAGTATGGGTGTTGTTGTATGTGTGAGTCATCATATAACACAGAGGATTTTCTCTAGCTATGACATAGGTAGTGTTACTTAGCATATAATGTCTGAGTTTCTTAGTGGTAAAAACCATTGCTAAGCACAACTTCTCAACATAAGCATATCTTGTCTCATAACTCACCAATGTTTGACTAATGTAATAGATTGCTTGCTCTCTTTGATTTTCATTATTTTGTGCAAGCATTGTCCCTAATGCAAAATTTGTTGTAAAAATGTAAATATGAAAAGGGATTCCTGGATGAGGTGATGTTAGCATTGGTGGTGAAGCTAGATATTACTTTATATCATCAAATGCCTCTTGACATTATTTTATCTAGGAAAAGGTGACCCCATTTTGTAGTAGGTGATTGAATGGCCTACATTTGTCTGAGAGTTGTGCAATGAATCGATGAATTGATTGGATATTTCCTTGTAAACTATGCAACTCTTTAAGATTTGTTGGGGGTGGCATCTCAATAATGGCCTTGACCTTATTGAGGTCCACTTCAATGCCTCGCTTGGAGATAATGAATCCTAGAAGTTTACCTGATGTGACTCTGAATACACACTTCTTAGGATTTAACCTCACCTTGTGTTCAAGTAACCGATCAAAGACCTTTTCTAGTACATCGATGTGCTCAAGATGTGTTTTGGATTTGGCTATTAAATCATCCACATAGTCTTCAATGATTTTGTGCATATAGTCATGGAAGATATATGTCATGGCACGTTGGTAAGTAGCTCCTACATTTTTGAGACCGAATGGCATCACCTTGTAACAGAAAGTGCCCCAAGGTGTGGTGAATGTTATTTTGTGTTGGTCATCAGGATTGATTCAAATTTGGTTGTATCCTAAAAAACCATCCATTAGAGAAAGCATTTCATGGTCGATGCAAGAGTCTACTAGTTGATCGATGTTTGGTAATGGAAAATCATCCTTGGGACATGCTTTGTTTAGGTCTCGAAAATCTGTGCATATGCGTATCCCCCATTCGATTTGTGAATGGGTACCATGTTTGAGAGCCACTCAAGATAATCAATGGGTTGTATGAAACCCACATCTAATAACTTTTGTAGCTCCTCTTTGACAATGAGGGCTATGGTAGGATGAAGTTTCCTCAATTTTTGTTTGAATGATTTTGCTTTGGGAGCTAAGGTGAGGTTATGGACCACCAAGTTGGGGTCAAGGCCAGGCATGTCTTTGTATGACCATGCAAAAATCTCTTTCTTCCTTGTCAATACATCTAGGGAGTGCTCTTTCTCTTCTATGGATAGACCTTTTGCTATTTTTACAATTTGGGGATTGTCTGCATCTCCACTTATGTTCACGTCAATTGCTTCTTCAATAAGCATGTGTGAACCTTCTTCTAACTAATGTGGAGTAGGAATGAGATGAATGTCATCCTCCACATTTTCAAAGGACTCAGGTGGGGCTTCTTCTACTTCAATTTGAAAAATAGAAGTAGGTGAAGGTGAATATTATTGAGGAATATAAGCATTGGAAGCTCTTAGCAATTCTTTGAACAGGATGAACTCGACTATGGATGGTGGGGATGAAATCCTATCCATGTCGATAAGGCTAGCATCGATCAAAATTGGTTTCACCAAATCATATGGATTGTGGAGTGGGGTGAACAAGTCAACATAAATCATGTTAACTTGGTGGAAGTGAAGTGGCTACGATTTGAAGGGTGAACTCTCTTGCTCACTCTCTCTAGGGAGAAACTGACCTATGATGGTTGGATAATGGTTTTTCTATGTAGGCAACCAAGGTGGTGGTGGTGGATCTAGTTCAGGTCACTCTCATGGAAGATGCAAGTGAAAGATGGATCGATGGATAGGAAACATTCTAATGTAGTACTCATCTCTCTCAATGGGTGCTATAAGGGCCACATATTCTTTAGGACCATCAAAAATGGGATTGATCATGTCCATGTTTGGTCCCATTTTCAAAAAGTCCTCATAATCATCATCAAAAATATAATTGATCATAACTATATGTGGTCTCATTTTAAAAAGTCCTCATAATCATCATCAAAAATATAATTGATCATAACCATATGTGGTCTCATTTTTAAAAGGCCTCATGTAAA
Organism: Wollemia nobilis; assembly: GCA_028583015.1. NCBI lineage: Eukaryota > Viridiplantae > Streptophyta > Pinopsida > Araucariales > Araucariaceae > Wollemia > Wollemia nobilis. The sequence continues at coordinate 4,431,402 of JAQPPZ010016717.1, forward strand.
TAAGGTGTAAACTCAGGGTCTAAATACTCATCCTCACTATCATCATTATCTTCGCTCTCTTCATCCTCCTCTTCAGACTCTAGGGTAAGTTGTTGAAATGCATGCTCAAAGGAGGAGTTTGAAGATGATGGCCTATATCCTAGGCTAGAGTGATCATATGCTTCTCGATAGTGGGGCTCAATGATATCATGTGAACCTTACTCATGTCATCCAAGACCAAATCCCTACTAGTTAACCTGACGAAAATATTGCATGGGGAAATCTAGGTTGGACAAATATTCTAAGTTAGCACAAAATTCTTGCATGGGTTCTTCATTAGGAGGAGGTGGATCGAATGAAGAATCCACTCCCCCATATACAAAGTTAATCTTATTTGATTTGGAACCCATTCTATACACTGCACCTATGGCCAAAGGTGGGTCACATGGGTGACCATAATCTCTAACAGACTGAATAGGTGGTGTTATAGTGATGCTCTCAACTATGTACTCACCAATGCTTGGATTGGCGAGATGGACTACAACTTGAGTTGGCTTGGATGTGGATGATCTAGGTGCGAAGGTGGAGGTCTCCATGTCAACTTGTGGCTTGAATGGAGGAGATGGCTCATGTGGCAAGGGTTCCTCTCAGATAGGTGGCCCTATCTATGAGACAATGGATGGTGGGGGTTGAGATGGATTTGGTTGAATGGAGTGGCTAGAGGTTGGTGGATTGGGTTGAGATGAAAATATGAAGGGTGCTTGCAAAATGGGAGGATTATTTGGTAGGGATGGATGGATGGTTATGGGTGCTAATGAAGATGATGGGTGATTGGTGGGATGATCAGGTGTGATGGAGAAGTGGTATGAAGTGGATGAAGAAACATGATTTGGGTTGGTGGATTGAGATGCGAAGGTAGGATCAATGATTGGCAAGGCCTTCAAGATGGGTGCTTTGGATGAAGTATTGCTATTTGGAGTGGTTCTGATGATGAGTGGTTAAATGGAAAGATGAGTGGATGGAAGGGATGGCTCATATAGATTGGATATCAAGTTGTAGTACTTGAATGGCTCGGTGTTAGCTAGAATGCAATGGATCTTTCCCTCATGCACATATTTCAAGCATTGATGCAATGTTGAGGGAACACACTTCATTTCCCTAATCCAGGGATGTCCAAGAAGTATGTTGTACTGCATGGCTCCTTCCAAGATATGGAAGAGTATATGGATTGTTTTCACCCCCACTATCATGGGTAGAACTACATTTCCTACAGTGGAGCACAAAGCATCATTGAATGCCCATAAGGTGAAGGTGGATGAGGTGATGTGAGATGGTGGTAGTTTGAGATGTTGGATGGCTTCAGTGGTGATGATATTGATAGAGGAACTAGTATCAATGAGTACCCATTTGAAGGGTTTTTGATCAATGTGAGCTACAATATGCAATGGAGGATCGGGTAACTTCGATGATATGCTCTTTTCTTCAAAATTATAGAATGCAATTGAAGGTTCCATACAATTCTGAACACTCCCCACAAAAGTGTTGAAGGTATTGGGATCTTCTATTTGAAGTTCGATGGATTTTAAGATCTCCATAAATACCTCATGATGTGGGGGAGATTATTGTATAAGCTCATATATGGATAACTTGGTTGAGGCCATCCTTAAGCTCTGTGTCAACCGACTTCTCAATGTGATGATTGGTCTGGGTGGATGACTTTGGATATGGATGGGTGGAGATGGAATGGTGTGGTTTGGTTGTATGGGCACATTTATTTGTTGTGCTATAGGAGTGGGTACTGCTTGAGTTGGTCCATTTGCTTATTGTGTGTGATTCATGTTTCTCTGCCCATGGGTGACTACATGAATGGCCCCTACAAAACCTTGGTACACTTGAGATATATGATTGACTTGGTTGGGGGAATTGTAGAAGTTGATGCCCTAGTCATTTGTTGAGTTACCTCATGATGAGGTAGTGGTGTTTGATAGATACCAAGGTTCTAGTTTTGTTGGGCCAAAGGGTTATCAATCTTGATATATCCCCTTTCAAGCAGATCTTGCACGATGTTTTTGAATGCATAGCAATTGTTAATGTCATGACCTCTCTATCGATGAAAGGTGCAATACAAATATTCCTTATAGCTTTTAGGTTTTGGTTTATTTGGATCTTCAGGTTTCATCTCTAGTAGGGTAATGGCTTGTGCATCATACAACTTTTGGAAAAGTGATGAATATGATTCGGGTAATGGGGTGTAATTGTGGGGTGGCTAATTGAATTGGCATTGATGATTATCTATAGGTTGAGCTTGATTTTACAACTATTATGGGGGTGGAACCACCTGATAATTCTATGGTGGTGTTTTTATTGTTGTTGTTGTGGGGGTTGTTGTACTTGGGCTTGAGCTTGTTGTGTTTGCGATGGTGGTTGGCTCAAGACTACTTGATTAACCTGACCAGCCTTGGACTGGCCCTGGTTATTCCCCCTTTGGTCCTTTGTTTTTCCATTATTTATTTTTCAACTTTATCTCACCCTCTTGGATTTTGATTTCCTCTATCACTCTAGCTTGGGCAAGTGCTTCCTCGAATGTTCTATATTGTTGCAATTGTAGTAACAAGGAGATTGGTTTGGAACAACTCCTTGTGAACATTCGGGTCAATTCTACCATGGGGAGGGAGAATGGCAATTTGGTAATGACTACCCTCCAATGGTTTCCAAAGTCATAAACTGACTCATCTTCAAATTGGCGTAAGTTGAACAAGTCGGTCAATGTTGTTTTCTTTCTGACATTCAGAGAGAAATGTTCCAATAATTGGTTTGCTAATTGCTTAAAAGTATAAATACTTTGGTGTGAGAGATGATTATACCAATCTAGGGCATCCCCTCAAAATTTCTAAGGTAAGGTGCGGAGCATTAGAGCATCATTCTCTTGGATTCTAAAACATGCATTGATAAATCCGCTCACATGCTCCCGAGGGTCCTCATCCCCCTTGAATTTATCAAACTTTGATAATTGAAAATCTATTGGGTAAGGTGGTGATGGTACCAAAGAATGAATGGGGTGATTTATTAGCTACCTTAAAGTGGGTTTCTGATATAGCATACCTGGTGTTTGCATGGCCAAGCTATCAATATGATTTTGTAAAAATTGAAACTTAGGATCTTCTAGCAAAGGGTTAAAACCCTGATTTGCTTGTTGTTGCTGAAAATGATGTGCATTATTAGTTGGGATTTGATGATGATGGATGTTAGTGTGAAATGGATTATGGAATGATTATTGTTGATGAATTTGATGATGATGAGGAGATGGGGGTATGATGGTATGCTAACCTGAAGAGCTAGCATACATGTGATGAAGTGGATTAGTGGGTATGGTTATGGTTGGGGGTCGTGACACCCAAGATGCATCTTGAGTGAAGAAGGTATGTAGATGGGATGTGGATGGTTGGTTAGGATCTACCCCCTATGACTATTATTGTGGATCAGGATTAATGCTTTGGTTAGCATTATCCATAAGCAATTGTTGTAAATGCAAAAATGCTTATTGTATAGCAATTATGGATGAAGATGGTATGGCCATATGGGGGGTAGATGATTGAGTTGGTTGGGTGGCAACTATGTGAGTGGATGTAGGTGGAGGGTAGGTGGAAAAAGGTATTGCCACTAAATGAGGGATGACATGATGCATGGGATCTATGGATGTAGTGGATGGGATGGATGCAGGATCTATGAAGCAGCATTGACTTGTGCTTCGTAGAGGGGGTTAGTATAGATGATGTTTTGATGTGATGGGATGGAGGTGTGTTGATGAGATGATGATGGATGGATGTTAGTCATGGTTGTAGTAGTTGGTTCAAAAAGTGGATTTGTGATTATTTGATTGGCATGTTGCGGGTGTGAAAAGGTGATTTCCTACTATGATGTAGGAATGGTGTGAGGTGGAATGGTGAGTGGAGGTAATGATGGAAAGATCAAACTAGTTGCATTCAGATAAGTCCTAATGACATCCATGTCCACATACGTGACACGACCATCAGATGGCATGGGTGGCTCACTCCTAGGAGTTTCTAGAATGGTGGCATGAGTAGCTCTCTACATCATATCCATATCCAAAGTGGGGGCACAACTGGATGGCCTAGTGGATAAGTCTAGATACGTAGTGCGGGCTACACTGACTTGCCCTACCACTGAAGTGGTGGGGGCTTGGGAAGACTGAGAAGGAAACTCCATGGATGAAGGCAACTGACTCTAGGCTTGGGTTTGCTTTCTAGCTTGACCATGGGTTGTTACCATAAGCTAAGGGTGGGATGAGGTGGAAAATGTGCAAGTATGTGTGTGAAGATGTGATGAAGATGCAAAGCAAATAACACACAAAGCAAAAAAACAAACAAATGTTTTCCTAAGTTTTTGCAAGTTTCATTTTTTATTTGATTCGATTTTTCTTTTTTTTTATGAAATTGTTTTTTGAAGTTTGAAATTTTTTATTTTTTTTGAAGTTTGAAATTTATTTATTTTATTTTTGGCTTCTCAAGTCTTGAAGCTTAAAATAAGAAAACTCAACTAAGGTGGTGACTAGGAGCACTAGTGCCAAGCATGAGGTCCTCAAAAGAGGCTAGGGTACACCACTTAAGATCCACTCTGAATCGACAAGCGTTTCCAACAGTGGAGGGTTCACCTAGCTCTTCCACCCTAAATCGACAAAGTGTTTCCAACATTGAGAGGCAACTTGAACAAAAATGCCCTATTTCCAACTTAGAAGAATTACCTATTCTAGCTTGGGAAGGGTGAAGTTTTATGAAATGTTTAATGTTTTGTGAAATATTGTGTGTTTTGATGTGGGTCTATCTCTGGGTACCTAAAGGGGTTGAGCCGATGGAAGGAGGTGAATTCCAACGTCACCGGTCTTGGTTGGGGGTTGGTGATGAAATCCAACCTGACCAATGTTATGATGGAGCATGCAGGTGTGTGAAGTTTTGGTTTACTATGGTGTTATGCAAATCTAAGATGCAATTCTATTTTCATGCCTAAATGCAAAAACAAAAAACATACAAAGGCAAACAAGTTTTTAGATCAGGGGCTAAAAAGCTAATTTTAGAAAGACCCTATAAGGATTCTGAAACATAGAGCCAAACATTTTTTTGCATTTGGGTTGGGTCAAATGCCACTAGGTGTTTAACCCAACGTGGGTGCATGGTTGGAACAATCCAACCATGGATATGCATTTTTAGCTGTACCTCAGAAATCTCGGTAGAGCAGGTCTGAAACCCCAAAGCTACTTGGAATAAATCTACTCAGGCATATGCAAATGATTTATGTCCTAAGATGCAAATTATTATTTTTTCTTTTAGTGTATTTAGCCTAAGACCTAAATGCAATCAGCAAACAAAAACACAAACCCTTATTTTCTCTCTTTTTTTAACTTAGTGAAATTCTAAAAAAAAGAAAGAAATGGGGGAGTAAATGTTACGAACCTGTGATCCTTTTGCCACTCCATCCTTGCTCTTCAAACACTTATTTGTGATTGTTCGAATCTAAAAATACCACTACACGGTTGATCAGTTGTGCACACATCGTTGAGTTGTTGATCAGGTTTGTAACCACCATCGCATGGTTGATCAGGTCTACAACCATCATTGCATGGTTTATCAGGTCTATAATCACTTGTTCGTATTTCCTCAAGTGTAATATTAAACCCAAACAGGCTTTGGAGATCCCGAGTTTGATCTTTGATTTCCATGCAATCAAAATCCAAAAACTTGCAATGACAAACAAGAGGATTAATACAAAAAACAACAAGGTAAATCAAATATGAAACCATTTAGGGGTCCCACCGTGATTGCAATTTTTAAGATAAAAAAGAATGACACCAAACAATGAAACAAAGAGCTAAGATTACAATGAAAATGATTGATTTTGTATTGAACGTTGTAGAGCCTTAGTCTCCTTTACAATGATTTTTACCAAATGTGTTGGGGTATGATTACAAACATTCTTGCTCTTTTAGATTACAATGGACACAAAGGGGTGAAGCCTCTTTCACCAAAATCAAAGTGTGAATAGTGTCAATGATATCCCTTTTGCTCCAATCCAGTTGGTGAGTGGGCTTGTATATCATATGGTGGACTACTCCAGCTTCAACAACACTTCAAAGACTCGTCTCCTGCACACATGTCCTACCAAAAGAGGGTTAATAGCATATGAATGGCTTCCATAGTGTGAAGCCCTTTGTGATATAAAATAAAACTACTAAAACCCTAATGTGAATGCTTGTAGGAAGTGGAACATAAGATGCAAAAGATAGAAAGCAATAAAAACATGAAACCTTATTGATTTTACCTAGCCTAGTTTATCTGTTAATGGCCAAAATACTTTTATGAGTAACCACAGGTGCACGGGTTGGGCTGGCCAATCAGGGGAGGGTGGTTGAGCAACCATCGAGGAGTGGTTACCTTTGTGTAAACATTGACAGACGATTTGATGGAAAATGTAAAAACCCTAAGACTTCGATCTGAGACCTTGATGGCTCGAATCCCACAAATGTTAGTAACTTCCTATAATGATTTTGATAGCATGAAAATATATTTTCCAACCTCTCTTGGATGATGCAATGAAGGTGCCTTTATAGGTCCCTTGGGATTTTGGAGGGAAGGATAGGTGGCAAGCTAGGGCTGCCAAGTGGTAGGGATTGGGCAACCACCTATCTTGGGCAGTTGTAGTGAGTCATCAGGAGTGTCTCATTTAATTGGGGGGATGTGGGAAGTGGGTAGGTACAAGTGAAGTGATGTGTGGAGTGAGGTGGCAAGGTGAGGGATATTGGTGGTTAGGACACATGTCACATGGGGAGATATGGTATCCTAGGGGGATTTTCTAGATTTAATAAAATCTAGAAAATAGGATAATGTGTAGGATTTATACACCTAAGTTTAGACTTAGGCATATAATTTTACTATGCAGGGTTGTGTGGTAGGATGCAACTACCTAGATTTTGGTTTCTACACCTTCCAATACATGGCAAAGTGTATGAATAATATTTAGTCCAACTTTAATAGGAAGGACCACTGTCCCAATAGTGGAACACAATGCATCATTGAAGGCTTGGAGGGTGATTGTGGATGTGGCAATGTGCGATGGCGAAAGGTTAAGTTATGTTAATGTGATGGTGATGATGATGTTAATAGATGATTCGGTATCAATAAAGACCCATTTATAGGTAACCCCATCCACATTGGCCATGATGTGCAATGGTGGATCAGGAATCTCAATAGGTATGGTCTTGATCTCATGATCATGAAAAGTTATTGTAGGATCTTTGCAATATTGAATTTATCCCACAAAGTTGGTAAAGACATTAGGATCTTGTGGTTGTAATTCAATCGATTTTAAAATTTGCATTAGAGCTTCTCAATGTGGAGGTGATTGTTGTATAAGCTTGTAGATGGAGAGTTTGGCTAAGATTATTTTAAGACTTTGGGTCAGTGTGAGCATTGGGTGAGGTAGAGGAGTTATGATTGGACTTTTTCACGATGATGATTATGAAGTTAATTGAATATTGGAGGGGTCCACAATTTGTGTGGATTACATTGGGTACCTTCTATTCCTTGTTACTATGTTAATCATCCCCACAAAACCTAGGTTAGGTGGGGCAATGTGGACCTGATTGACCTATTTTGGTTGTTTTGCTAAAATTACATGTGCTATATTTGGTCCATGTTGAGGTAGAGGATCTTGATAGTCCCCCATGTTTTGATTATTCGTGGTAAGAGTATTGTATATTTGAATTTCTTGCCTCTCGATCATGTCTTCAACCAGGTTTTTGAAGGAGTAGTATAATTGAATGTCATGACCCTTCTATCTATGGTAGATGCAGTACTGATCCTCCTTATAATTTTTAGGTTTAGGATGATTCGGGTCCAATGGATGAATCTCAAGGAGAGTGATTGCTTACACCTCACACAACTGATGAAAAAAATTTGCCAAAGATTTTGGTAATGAAGTGTATTTATGAGGTGGAATTCGTTGTTGTATTGGTGGTTGATTATGCGGTTGTTTAGGGTGGTCTTGTGCAAGTGGTAGTTGGGCCTGATAATTTGGTAGTTGAGGCGAAGTTCGATTTGAGGGCCCAAGGGCACTCAAAATGACTTGGTTCATTGGAGTTGTCTATTTTTGGATTTGATAACCTTTAGCATTTTTTCTAGTCCATTATTTCTATTGGAGCTTAATGTCTTTTTCTTGGACCTTGATATCCTCAATTACCTTGGCCTAGGTAAGGGCTTCCTCAAAAGTTTGATATTGTTGAAGTTGCAACAAAAAGTAAAATTTATTTTGAGCAACTCCTAGTGAACATCCGAGTAAGCTCCATTATGGGTAAGGTGAATGCCCATTTTGTTATGACTATTCTCCACTTGTTACCATATTCCATGACTGGTTCATCTTCAAATTGATGAAGGTTATACAAGTTAGTTAGGATAGCCTTCTTCCTGACGTTAAAGGTGAAGTGTTACAAAAATGCATCAACCAACTATTCACAAGTGTAAATGCTATGGTGTGGCAAATGATTGTACCACTCCAAAGCACCCCCAAAAAGTATTATAAGAAACATTCTTAACATTAAGGGATCATTATATTGAATACGAAAGCACATATTCATGAAGCTAATTACATGCTCTTATGCATCCCCATCACATTTGAAATTTTATAATTTAGGTATTTCAAAGTGTAGTGGGTATGGCGGTGATGACACTGATGGATAGAGAGGTTGATTACTGAGCTACCTTAATATGTGTTTTTGGTAACCTGAGCCCAAAGCTTATTTTATTATGAATTTATTCGGTCAGTCAGCACTTTGTAGGCCTCTAATGAGATGATGTAATTTTACCATATCTGTCCTTGATTATGTGGAGGCGGGAGATTTTGATGTTGAGGTGGCAAGTGATAAATGTGATCAATAAGCACTCCACCATTATTTTATGCATGATAAGTATTGACTTATGCTTGATATTCTTGTTGGGGTTCCTCATAGAGTTCATATTTAGGTTGATATTGGTATTGTTGGGGTGTATGATGTTCTTGATGATGGATAGGTGGTGGTCTATGATGTTGGGTATGAGATGAATTTAGGCGTAGGCAAGGTGGAAGGATTGAATTTGGTCAAGGTGGCATATTATGATGTGGTGATGGACGATGTGGTTGATGTTGGATAGGTTACCTTTGATGGACTGGTGTGGGCAACCTTTGATACATTATCTGTTGCAGCTATTTTTGGTAATCAAGGTTTGTTTTGGGTGCTTGGTGAGATTGATTTACTTGGTCAGTTGTGTGAGGGTGATTCACATGTGTGTTGGTAATGTGACTGGGTGTGATTTGTATCTCATCCTTGGAATTATCAACAAATTATTTTTCTAGGTCACAAGAGGTAACATTAACTTGATATTGGTGGCACATAACAGGTTCCATGTAATTAGGGGGTATCAAAACACAACGTACCTAACTAGGCTATTGATGGTAAGACATAGAGGGAACATAAAAATCAACCTCCCTCAATGTATAAGCCAACATGGTAGGTCTGTTATGACCTCTAGTGGTGTACATATCCACATGATCATATTTGCAGTTCATCTATGGGTGTTCAATTGTGGTCTCTTGAGCATCCTTGTCTTGTGGGGCAATTTATTTCCGAACTTGATCTAGGGGAGTTGTAGGCCGGATCGGGATGCGTATGCGAGGTAAGGACTTCCTAGGTGTTTCAGGTTGAAGGTAGTTGTCCCTATACATAGCACGTAAGGTGGACTAGTCTAGATAATCTATGTCATGATCATAATTAGGACCTGTAGGTGGATATTGACTAGCGATGCCTGATATGTCGAGGTAAGTGGGATGATTAATGATATCCACATTTTTGTTTAGGTCTCCACTTTGGTATGATAAGATCCTTTGGATCAATTTGAAAGTGTTCTATGATTTTCAATGTTGGTTCAACAATGTTCGCTCTTAATTGAGCTTAACTACGTGTCACTACTGTTGGAATATGTAATGCAACATTGTGTAAATTATTCTTAGACTAAAATATAAAGTCTAAAGAATAATATTTGAATTAGAATATAATTCTATCTTATGTAAAATATTCCCACCCAATTAATAAATAAATTAAGGGTGCTAGGAATATTTAATTTCTTGGGAAAAAGTTATTTCTCTTTTCTAGCAAATATTAGAAAGTAACTAATCACTTTCTAATATTTGATAGATGCCACTTATCACATATCTCAAAGATTAGATTGTGATAAAATTAGAAAGTAACTAAAGCACTTTCTAATATTTGATAGATTGTGATAAGATTAGATTGTGATAAGATTTAGGGTTGTAGTAGAAAAACTTCTCTTTAAATAGGGGTGTTTTCTACTACATATTATCATATCTTATCATATCTTGTCATATTGACTTGTGTTGTAGGTTATGTTGATGCATATTGTTGCATAACATTGAAGCATTCTTGTACTTGTTGAATCATTGAGTAATATAGTGAGCTTCATAGTGGATGTTTCCCTTCTTCATTTGAAGTAGGGTTTTACCACTTAATATTGGTGTTGTGGTTTTTTTCTTTTTTGTGTGTGATTGATCTTGTGGAGCATTCTTCGATCTTGGGGAGACTTTGCTTGTCTCACATTTGGTATCAGAGCGGTTGGGATCTCCATCAAGTGTCTTCAATCCTTTGAGGTGAAAAACCCATTAAGGTATATATATATATATATATATATATATATATATATATATATATATATTTTTGCATGCATTTGATATTTGGGTATTTTATGTAAACTTATTTTGCAAATCTACCATTAGGGTTTATAGATTTATTATGTTTTTAGATCTAGTTGTTAGATCTTTTGCAAATAGTATTTTCATTTTAAATCTATAATTTTTTTTTGGCATTAAGCTTTTTTTGGAAGGGTTTTGGAGCTAAACGGACCCCATGGTTGCGTCCGGAAGACCCAAAAACCTTTATTTCCATATATAGTCATTTTTTTATTTAAAAAAAAAACAGTCGGCTATATATATATATATATATATATATATATATATTTATAAAAAAACAGTTTTGCTTTATAAAAAAAAACTGTTTTGTTTAAAAAAAAAAACAGTTTTGCTTTATAAAAATCTTTAAACTTTTTCATGCCATTTTTTTTATTAATAAAATAAATTTTATTAATTTAATTGCATATTTTTTAAAGCAATTTTTTGTATTAAAAATTATTATTATTCTCCTTAAAATGCAATATTTTTTTGTCTCACATTAACAATGGTTGTTTGTGAGTTTGCTTGTTTTGCAAGGTTATCCAAGTATGTTTTGGAGTATACAAGGCAATTTCGGATCAACTTTTTCACTCTCTTCCCCTATTTTTATTAATTTCTTCTAATCTCTCTCCAGTATTTGCTTGAAGCATACTGTAAATTAATGTAACTTGTATCTCTCATTATGAAAGTAAAAGAGAATGAAAGTGAGAGTGAGAGAGAGAGAGAGAGAGAGAGAGAGAGTGTATTTGTGTTTTGCTTTGTGTCTCCACTATCTCTTGTTCATCTTTCTTACATTTTGCATCTCAACTAATCTAACTACTAACTTGCTACTAAACAATCTACTAACCAACTAACTTGCAATTTACTAATTTTCATATTAATCAAGAAGGTTAAAAATGAATCAACTTCCTAACCACAACTTTAGTATTTGATTAAAATTTACTTAATCTTGCAACACAATTTATATTTGCTAAACACCTATTGAATCCAAAAGAATCCGCTCTATCGGTAGCAAGTCCTTTTTGGGTCCTCGTACCCGTACCCTTTTGGGTAGCTTGGTTGACCTTGGGTGAGATGAATTGGCAATTCATTAGGCTATAGCAAAACCTAAAATGAACACTAACTTACTAACTTATTGACTATCTAACATTTAACAAATGTTTTATGGTTCAATTCAAGTTAGTTTATTTTGTTGCAAGATGATTGTTATGGTTAGTTACCTTCTTATTGCAAGTTAATCTATTGCAAGTTGATCTTGGTTTATTCAATTGCAATATGGTTATAGTTGTTTATTGCAAGATGGTTATAGTAGTTCATGATTATCTTTCATGATGATCAATCAACTATTGCCTTGGCTAAAAATCTTGTAATGCATCAAAGGACAAAGCATGTTGAAATCCAAGCCCATTTTATCAGAGAGAAGGTATTGGATGGGACTATTCAGTTGGAGTATTGCCCATCATCTTCTAATTCTGTTGATTTGTTCACCAAACCTCTTCCCAAGGAGCAGTTTTGTAAGTTGAGGGACTCACTTGGTTTGGTGAAGTTGTCCTCAAGGGGGAATGAAGTGTAGTTACACTTGTGTGATGACAACTTCATCCTTATGAGGTGTTTTGTGCTATATATATGAGTTGATATTTGGTGGTATAATTGCTTTTTGCATCTCTTTTGAACATGGTACTTTCTTGTTTGCCTTGTGCAACTTTTGTACATGTTACTTTGTAGATGGCATTGTGCAATTATGGTATATGATGCAATTGCTTTATGCGACTCTTTTACATGGTACTTTCTTGTTGCCTTGTGCAACTTTGTACATGTTTTTTTATGTAGTTGGCATTATGCAATTGGTTTATCATGGTACTTTCTTGTTAGCATTTATGCTACTTTTGTACATGATATTTTATGGTTGGCTTTATGCAACCGGTGTGCACACTTTATTATTTTCATATACCTTATGCAACTCTTGTACATGGTACTTTTTTGTTAGCCTTGTGCTACTTTTGTACATGGTACTTTAGAGTTTGCATTATCATGGTACTCCTTGTTTGCTTTATGCAACTTTGTACATGATATTTTTTGATCAACTATATAGCACGTGACTATAAGTATGGCTTGGCATATTTTTGTGATGACTTATAGTTCACTATTTGTTAGATCAATTTTGTTATCATCTTTGGATATTCATATATGTTGTGGTGAATATATTTATGATGATGTATCTAACTGATCTTATGTTGAGTTGCTTGTAGCTTGCAGGTACTTTCATTTGGGATTTTGTAGGCTTACTGAAGACACCCTTGTGATGTTTTCTTCTTGTCATTTGCAACCACTTGTGGTTGATGGATGGCTTTGTAAGCTGCTTGTATCTGAAGCTACTCCGTTGGGGGCTTGCAGTCTCATTTTGGCCCATTTTGTATTGGTGCCTTATTGTAGACCATTCTTGGTCATAGAAGCTCATTGTAACTATATTACTCATTTGATTCTCATCCCCGTTTGTATCTTTAGGGGGAGAATGTTTCTTTGTCTCATAATTCCTTTCCCCAATATTGCATTAAGGGGGAGTGTTGGAATATGTAATGCAACATTGTGTAAATTATTCTTAGACTAAAATATAAAGTCTAAAGAATAATATTTGAATTAGAATATAATTCTATCTTATGTAAAATATTCCCACCCAATTAATAAATAAATTAAGGGTGCTAGGAATATTTAATTTCTTGGGAAAAAGTTATTTTCCTTTTCTAGCAAATATTAGAAAGTAACTAATCACTTTCTAATATTTGATAGATGCCACTTATCACATATCTCAAAGATTAGATTGTGATAAAATTAGAAAGTAACTAAAGCACTTTCTAATATTTGATAGATTGTGAAAAGATTAGATTGTGATAAGATTTAGGGTTGTAGTAGAAAAGCTTCTCTTTAAATAGGGGTGTTTTCTACTACATATTATCATATCTTATCGTATCTTGTCATATTGACTTGTGTTGTAGGTTATGTTGATGCATATTGTTGCATAACATTGAAGCATTCTTGTACTGTTGAATCATTGAGTAATATAGTGAGCTTCATAGTGGATGTTTCCCTTCTTCATTTGAAGTAGGGTTTTACCACTTAATATTGGTGTTGTGGTTTTTTCTTTTTTTGTGTGTGATTGATCTTGTGGAGCATTCTTCGATCTTGGGGAGACTTTGCTTGTCTCAAAACTACCATAAGCCAAGTAAATGGTGTACCCCTTAATTCTAAGCTATGCAAACAAATCAGACAAAAAAAAACAATCAATGTGTTATTTTTTTATTAATTTTTGATTTTTATTTTTATTTTGATGTGTTTTCAAAATTCTATCCCTAAAATGACTAGGGCAAGTAAAATGAACACTATTGAAAGGTGGTTTACACATGACCCTTGTCAAGGAATGTGACACAAATGACAAAAATAGCTTCTTATACTGGTTGATGGATAATAGGTATCCTTAGGGAAGTAATATACCCCCTTAAAGAGGGGGTTGCATTGTCTAAATATTGATACTTGCCCAACCGATATTTTGCTTCACACTCGAGCATGCTTGGATACAAACGATAACTACATTCCACAAATTATTAAGCCCCATGGTAAAAGGGCATCTAAACTTGACCTACTTCAGGATGCACCCAAAAGTAGGGGACTTTTCGATGATGAAGATCGAAAAGCCACTCATGGAGGCTACTATGGTGTGTAGGGGGCCAGTCTGCGATGGGCTATGAATGCCCACATTGCATGATTGCTATCGGTTGTTGGTGATGAAATCCAACTAATCGATGTTTTAGAAACCTCATGAGTGTGTGTGGTTCTTTTTATTATTTTGCAAAAAAATTAAAAGTAAAAAACACGCAATGACTTTCACTAATGCAAGATGTAATCTTCAAAATGTAGTATTCCCTAAATGATAATCTTAGGTAAACCAACAAATAAGATACATAGATCGTCTCTCTCTGAGACAGTCACAGATAGGGGACTGTCTTGACCTAAGATGATCATAAATAGAGGTTGTCTTGACTTGAGACGATCACAGTCTGACTAACTTAAAGCTAAAAGCTTATGCCAGTATGCTGCAAATAAATATTTTCTATATTTTTTTCAAGAATAGGAAATAAAAAAATAAAAAAAATAACCATGAAAGCCTATGTTTGATGTAGTTTGCATCTTTGCTACTATTTAACCTCTAATCAGAGATCATATCAGGATGAGACGACTATAGCACAGGTACTATCTCGAGCAAAGATAGTTAAGCTTGATTACTTGTAAAAAATAGAAACAATAAAAAGTTAGTCAAAAAAATTGCATTTAGAAAATTAGGGACTGAGTCCCACCGTGATAAACATATGAAAGCAAAAAATTTGCACCATAAAAAGAATAGTAAACACAGATGTATTAGAGCACAGTAAAAAGAATCATTTTATTAATGTTGTCCTTCTTCAGAGTTACAATAGTATCCCTTGAGGGGATCTTTTAAGAATGATACAAAGATTAAAAAATACAGGGAATATGTTTCCCCTCTCTTCCATAAAAGAAGTATCCTGGTGCAATATTAGTATCTCCTTGTTAGTGCGTTGTTAGGGGAGTGGGTTTTTCGAGACTGCTGCATTGAATATGATGTGGATCTGAAGCCTTTTGCCATCCTCAAGTCCTATTGCCTACACACAAAGAGAACAAAAAGTGGATCAATAGAATGTGCGGGTCCATTGGAGTTGGACCCGTATTGAATATGAAAATAATAAATAGAATCAAATACAGATGTGTGCATTTATAAAGATAAATCTAATATAATGCAAAAAACATAAATATGTAGATCTAGGCTAGAATTAATAGAAAACAAGAAAATAATATGTTTGAATGAGATCATCTTGGATTGATATAGTTTTATCTGCGGATCATCTCGGGGCGAGATGGTCACTATCGTAGGCCTACGTTTCTATGTCACCAGGTCTGAGCAATGTTTGAGATGACTTGGAGGATATTATTGATGGATTCTCGTGGTGTAGAAATGAGTTAGAAAATTCAAATAGTCATCGAAGTGAGGGTATCAATCATACGAGGGGGGAGAGCGCAAATTTAAATCCTTTGTGGCAATCCAGCAACATAGTCTCGATAGGGGAAAAACCTGGTGGATTTAATTCGGTAGCACTTCGTGGCATGAAAACTAAAAATTTTGTCATTAAAACTAAGAGGGGAGTGCCCTCTTATAGACCTCTTGGCCAGAGGCTAAATGTGGCAAGGGTACTCAACATGAAAAAGTAGATGCATTCCACTAATTGACTAATTACACATGATTTGATAAAATTGGCTCGTATAGGGTGTTCATCATTGATGTGAAATCATGCATTAAGTAGTTTCAACTATCTATTATTATTTTTATATTTTTAATTTTTTTTTGTGCGATTGTATCGGGTCGAGACGATCATGACCTTGAGATCATCTCGGGTAGATACCATAGGCTCCTTATAGGAAAAGTTGCCTAATATTGGTGAAAACCAATGAATTAGCCCTAAGGCTACCCAAGGAGCCTAGTGTGAGTTATCAAGGTCTTTCAGGAGCCTCCTTGAAATGACGTATTTTAGATGTCTACAGTATGTAGCGAGGTGCCCTTATTTTAGGTAGTTTGATTTAGTAATGTTTATGTGTTTTTTTTTTTATGTTTTTGAATTATTATTCTTTTTTTTTTGTTTTGTTTTTTTTAGTGTTTTTTTTAAAATGAAAAAAAGAGGGGAGGGGAATTTTTTTTTGAAAGGGAAAAAGAAGAAAGTGGATGGAAAAAGTTATTTTTTCTATTTTTTTTTGGGGGGGGGGTTTGACATTTTTGATGTGTTTTGTTTTTTTGAAAATTTTTGTTTTTGGCTTTGTGATGATTTTTTTTGAGATTTTGGAATGTTTGAGTGTGGATGTAGTGGGATTGTAGGAAATATGAACTGATGGTATGGGTGGGTGGTTTTTTGTGTAGTTGAGGATGTTGCAAGCATGACATAATCTTAGCATTCCCTATGATTAGGGATATTTTGAGTGAGGATGACTAGGGGTGGTGGAAGGCGATCGACTTGGATGGGGTAGCTTTGATAGAGACCATCTAGACGGATACGACTTACTTATCAATCCTCATGGAGAGGTGGGATCTCGATAGGGGATATTTCATATCCCTACAAAAGAGATTACGATGACATTAGAGGATATTTATTAGATATTTTGATTGCCAATGGAGGGTATGTCAATCTGCATAATGGTAGATAGAGAGGACGTGATGCCCTTGGTGTATGGCAAGGATTGGAGGGATGTAGAGGTAGGTCATAGAGGAATGCCATACTTACAGAATTTTGAGAGAGAGCGATCGAGGCTAAGACATGTAGTATTGATGCCTTTGATCTTAAGGATATTTTTACCAGACTCATCAGGTGTACAGTTCCCTTAGAACTTGATAGTGTAAACATGAAAATGCACAATGCAAATGATGATGAAATAGAAGTAAACAAGCATGCATTAACAAATATAAAATATTTTGGAGTACAAGCAGCCCTACAAAAGGGGATTTAACATTCACAATGTCTTTAGAATGAAAACCAAAAGGGGGGTATCCCATTTTATAACATGTCAAGAGGTGCAATCCTTCTCTATGTCACAATCGGGTGATGGGTGGGTTTTGTGTGTATGTGGACCACCTAGGTGCCTAGCCAATTGTTGTAAAATATGTACACATGCAAACTAAATGATATCAAAAGCATATGAAGGGCTTCCTTTACATAAGACCCTTAACAATATAAAAATATGAAAATTTTTACAAAAAAATATTTAAACCTTTACAAAATTGTAGTAAAATATCACAAATCAAAAGATAAGGTGTATCATACCCTTATTTACCTACATGATGTGGTGTGTGTGTTGTCTGATGTGTCTCTGGATAATAGTCTAGGACAGTCAGCTCTGAGTAACCATCTGGAATGATTGAGTCTATGCAACCATTTGAGATGGTTGGGACCAAGTTGCAAAGGAGGCAAGATGTCCCTACTGGGGGGTGAAGGTGGCCTTTGGAGTGCTTTTGGTGTAGGTGAAGTTGTAGGAAGTTGTCACAGCCTACCCGTTGGACTTCGTAGAAGACATTAATTAATCCAAAGGATCAATTAATAATTGAATTTTAACATTAACCAAACCTTACTAATGCTACCAAGTATTAATAAAAATATCTAATTAATAAAATCTAGGGGATGGTAAACCCTAATTATTCTATAAATATCCCTAATTAAGGCTAATTGGAAGAGTTTTGAATACAATTGGAATTTTGGTAAGGTTTTGGGGAAAATAAAATAAGGATTTTGCAAAAAGATTAATTTGAGGAAATTATCTTTTACAAAAGTGACTTATTAGAATGAACCTAATTTTACAATTAGGTGTCCATAAAATTTACCCAATTTTAAATAGTTCCAAAAAAGGAACAAGGTCATGATTTAATAAAAAAAAATGTACAGATTTGACTAGTGGGTGAACTATTCTACATTTCACATAAATCCTTCACAATAGCAATGGTGCAGACTTTGCAGTTGTACTAGGGAAAAAGGAAAGGTCTAAAATGAGCAAGGTACGCCCACCTTATCCCTTCTTGTCTTGTCCCTAATTTTTAAATATTAAAAAGAAATATCACTATTTTGGGGTGACCCCAAAAAGACTCCTATTAAGTATTTTAATAATAAATCCACCCTCTTGCTCATGAAGGAAGAGGAGCTGGAAAAATTATAAAAGGGGAGACAAGCAATGGAATGAAGGAGGAAATATTGGGCTTAGGGAGTATGATCTCTACCTTGGTAGATCAAAAACCAAAAATATCTAAGAGAATACTAAGCCTTAACCAAGGGCATTTGGCCAATATGAGTAATGTGGCCAAGAGAGCTGAATTTAGAAATCAACCTTGGTGAATGGAGCCTCAGAGGGGATTCATACTGACGAATTGAGTAAACTCAAAAAGAGAGTCTAGAATTTGAAGGATAGGCATCCTTTCGACAAAAAGTGTAAGCTTCCTATTTACCTATTGAGATCTTTATCTGTCAGTTTGAATCACACAATTTTTATTGGCATAAACTTGATTAGAGATATTCTCTTTTATCGCCAAATAGTATGGCCTATGAAAATTTACTTTAAACCTTGTGTACACGGTTGGTTGTGGGTTTGTAAAATGTATTGCTTATATCCCTTTTCATACAAATAATACGAAATGTGACCACAGGGATTTGAATATATTTAATCGACCCCTTCCATTTACCACTAAACGTTTTGTTTAGATAGGGGAACTCTGTTACCCCACTATTAAATTCACATATTATAAATCAGTTATACCTCGATCGACACCATAGGAATAATTTTCTTGGTCTATTAAAGGAGACTATGGTTTAACTATATGCATACCTATTGGAGAGGTTTCATGTTGACCATCCCTTGTGTGCTCCTCTATTGAAAACTCTGTATCTAGGAGAAGTCGGATACCAACTGTTCTACCTACAACTAAATAATATTGGTAATTTTTTAAATGAATTTCGAGAGACATCTTATCTAAATTATCTTATAAATATGATGGGTATGAAAATACCTATGTGAAACCCTCTATTCTAAAAATGGTATACAATTAGAGGATGATAAATTGACCCCATTAAACATGTTGATAGGCTCTGTGCTTGACCACTGTAATCAAGGGAATTTTATATGCTTTCAAGATTTTGAAGGAGTAAGTCTCATCCGATGCCTATAAGAGCTTAAATAAACCTTCGATACATTTTTTTAGGAAAATCAAGTTTTGGTTTTATGGCATACCTCTTAGATCCATAGATCGCAAAACAACCTAGAATGCATGCACTTCAAGGTATCCAATACATGACCTACAAATATTTACAACGATGACAATTGCTGGATTAGGAGAATATATGGCTTTAGATCAATAATCATAGTCTAAAGCACAAAACCAATGATCTAGTATACCTGCAACTCTGCCATGGGTGTACTAATTACTAAAAGCTTGATGTCAAATTCAATCACTCATCTCATTCTCGATGAATCGATGAACTCTCTGAATGAACTTTGGATAAAGCATTACATCTACATTTATTATCTATCTCTGTGATAGCCTAGTGATACCATAAAAAACTTAGAGTGATTCTACCAGTCACATGCGGTCTAGGCGTATCGAGAACGATATATGTTGAGATCATTTAAGATACCATAATACCTGTAAACCACCTATTGTGTTCAAACAAAAACATAATTTTTGCCCCTCCTTGCAATTCTCTGTGTACACATCCAAAGAGTGTTGGTTTATGCTGGGACAAGGGCATGTGTCAAGGATATAACCATGGTGAACCAAACCTCTTTATCGTCATATAATCCATAGTGTAAGGTGTAGACTACCAATGAATTTTATCTCCCAGAATAATTGTATCCACCATGAAATCTCTCGTACTGTAGCAAGATAAAAGAGTAATTTTCCCTTTTATGGGTGATTTGAGGGATTGTCCCTCATTGCTCTTGCGGGAGCAACCGATAAATTTTAAATAGGGGTAACCCTCCCTATCAAGGTGAACATAGTGGTAGTCACCTTAGCTCGAGATGCTAGCTCGTGATGGATGCATAGTTTTTTGGTCACCGACTAAGTTGAGATTTGTGTTGAATAACCACTTTTTGGTAAAATCAACTACTAAGGATAAATTTGTGCAAACCTACCAAAAATACTAGCCTAAGAGAACAATGATAATAACAATGTACAATAGTAGCAAATGACAAGTGCTAGAAGGGGTTTATTAACCTAAGTAAAGTATTTGAAATAAGGCCCTTTGTGCATGGCCCTATACTCAAACCTTAAATCCTCGTGAGTCATCGGTAAAGGGATGCCCAATCGATATTGCCAAAAGAAATTTATCCTTATAAGGACTATAATGTTAAATAGGGAAATTTTTGGGAGACTATTATAAATCATAGGATAGATTTATAATAAATATATAACCTCATTTGATAGATTACAAGGTTGATTTAAGGTGTAATCTTGTGTGATATATTACAAGGTTGATTTAAGTTTTAAGATGTAATCTTGTGTGATAGATTACAAGGTTGATTTGAGTTTAAAGGTGTAATCTTGTGTGATATATTACAAGGTTGATTTAAGGTGTAATATTGTGTGATATATTACAAGGTTGATTTAAGTTTAAAGATGTAATATTGTGTGATAGATTACAAGGTTGATTTGAGTTTAAAGGTGTAATCTTGTGTGATAGATTACAAGGTTGATTTAATTTTAAAGGTGTAATCTTGTGTGATAGATTACAAGGTTTATTTAAGGTGTAATCTTGTGTGATAGATTACAAGGTTGATTTAAGGTGTAATATTGTGTGATAGATTACAAGGTTGATTTAAGTTTTAAGATGTAATCTTGTGTGATAGATTACAAGGTTGATTTGAGTTTAAGGGGTAATCTTGTGTGATAGATTACAAGGTTGATTTGAGTTTAAAGGTGTAATCTTGTGTGATAGATTACAAGGTTGATTTGAGGTGTAATATTGTGTGATAGATTACAAGGTTGATTTAAGGTTTAATCTTGTGTGATAGATTACAAGGTCGATTTAAGGTGTAATCTTGTGTGATATATTACAAGGTTGATCTAAGTTTTAAGATGTAATATTGTATGATAGATTACAAGGTTGATTTGAGTTTAAAGGTGTAATATTGTGTGATAGATTACAAGGTTAATTTAAGGTGTAATATTGTGTGATAGATTACAAGGTTGATTTTAGGTATAATCTTGTGTGATAGATTACAAGGTTGATTTAAGTTTTAAGATGTAATCTTGTGTGATATATTACAAGGTTGATTTGAGTTTAAAGGTGTAATATTGTGTGATATATTACAAGGTTGATTTAAGTTTTAAGATGTAATCTTGTGTGATAGATTACAAAGTTGATTTGGGTTTAAAGGTGTAATCTTGTGTGATATGTTACAAGATTTATTTAAGGTGTAATATTGTGTGATAGATTACAAGGTTGATTTAATTTTTAAGATGTAATATTGTATGATAGATTACAAGGTTGATTTGTGTTTTAAGATGCAATCTTGTGTGATATATTACAATGTTGATTTGTGTTTAAAGGTGTAATATTGTGTGATATATTACAAGGTGGATTTGTAATCTTGTGTGATAGATTACAAGGTTGATTTGTGTTTAAGGTGTGATCTTGTTTGATAGATTAAAAGGCAAAAATTTGTAGGGACTCTAGTATAACCATATGGATTGATCATGGAATAAATTAATGACCCTAATTTGTAGGGACTCTAGTATAACCCATTGCTATAATGAGTTTCACCCCATGATTTCAAAAATGAGGTACATCATGAGGTACATCCCTAAAGGTTACATTATTTTGCACATAAAAAAATCATTAATGGGGGTTTTGAAGTAATTAGAGTAGCCAAATAATTTTGTTGATTAAGACTAACTTGTTAAATTATTTGGACATATTTTAAGGTTCCAAACAAAATTTTTTACACTCCGTAGGTTATATCATTTTAAAATAAGCTTAACAAAGTTCATACTTTTTTTAAAGGAATTTTGCAACTTTCAATTTTTCACACAAGTTCACACTACTAAGAGGAAATTTGCAATTTAAGTTCTACACAAATTCACTTTTAAAGGGAAAACTAAATTCAAACTTTGCAGTATTAAAGACAAGCAAATTAATTTCATTTAATGTGAAAGATGGAAATTTTAATAACTTCCAAAATTTTATTAAAATGAATCATTAAGGTGCTATTCTAAAGCTACTACATTGCAAAGTTAGATTTTAGTTATCTTTTTCTTTTATGCTCAAACAAAGTTTAACAAAGCGAGATTAAATCCATTCACAAAGAAAAATAAAAAAATGAATTCAATCACCATTCAAGATTCACATTTCAAAGTTAGATTTTAGTCTTTTATTTTATGCTCAAAGCAAAGTTTTAACAAAGAAAGATAAAAATTGGTTAAAATCTGCTTAACAAAAGAAGATAAAATCTACCTAAAACACTTCAAGATAAAATGAATTAAATCACCATTCCAGGATGGTCATATGAGGACCAATCACATCACATTTTCTTTTCTTTTCAAATTTCATGAACAATAAAGAGCATAGAAAATAAAAGTAATACCAAACCACAGGTCCCTTGTTAATAGTTACTTGCACCTCTAAGGTATTTCAACATATTTTGCATATTTTCACAAACATTCAAGCACACATTAAGTACATAAGAACCTTGGAGAAATTATGAATTTCTTTGCAAGAGAGGGTTTTCTAACAAAATCCTGACTGTGAGTATGATTTTGCAATAGGGTAAAATTATCACTCAACAAAAATGATCAGCCAAGCCAATGGGAGACGGGAAAATGATCGGTTAGGTCGGTTAGAGAGTGGATGGGCTATAAATAGGCATGAGGGGGATTTTCAAGGTCATTACTGCATGATAATTGAGAATAAAGGAGGAAGGAGTGAGATGTTGAGAGAAAGCTTGATGGCTAGAGTTTGAGGGAGTGCAAGGAAGGTATGTAGCAAGGTGCCCTTTATTTTGGTAGCATAGTGTAGAAATGTTGTAGATGCATTGGTTTTTTTCTATTCGTTTGTTCTTTTTGAAAAAGGAAAGGGAGGGGAGGATGAGAATTTTTTTTTGAAAGAGAAGTAAAAGAGGAAAATGGAAGGGGAAAGAGAATTTTATGTTTGATTTGGTTTTGTATTTTTTTTTAAAAAGAAAAAGAGGGGGAAGGAGGGGAATTGAAAATATGTTTTTGTGTGTTTTTTTGAAGAAAAGAGAGAAGGAAATAATTTTTTGATTTTTTTTTGAAAAAGAAGAGAGAGAGGGAAGTAATTGTTTTTGAAAAAGAAGAGAGGGAAGTGATTTTTTTGGATGGTTGTGGATTGTGTTTATTTTTTTTATTGTTGTTGTGGTTTAGGAATGTGGGGGAATGATGGTAGGATTATTTGATGTATGAATTGATGGGATGGTTGGATGGATGTTTTTATTTTGTTATTGTTTTTGCAGTTAAAGATTTTGTGACCATAACATCGATTCAATCGAGAGTTTTCATGGCTTAGGGAGCAACTGAATGAGTTAGATTAAAAGTGGTTGAGGTCGATTGGCCTAGTTAGAGCCCATATATGCAGATGCAACGTACATATCAACCCTCGTAGAGTGATGGGATCCTGACAGAGGGACATTCCAAGTTCGTAAAAGAGAGATAACAATGATGTTAGAGGATATTTACCATAATTTCTATTGCTAGTGGAGGATTTACCGATTCAAGTGGCATGAGACAAGGGATATGTGATATTTCTAGTATAGGTGATAGATAGAGGGAGGTGGAGGCGGTCCATAGAGGAATTTTATACCTAGATGATTATGAGTAAAAGAAGTTGGAGCTAAGACATGTAGTACTTATGTCTCTAATTTTTAGGGTTATTTTACCCAACTCATTAGGTGTATGGTTCACATGAAACCTGATAGGGCTGGTTTTTAATCTGGTGGAGAGGCTGGCAGTGTATGCATGGGCATTCGTATTGTTAGTACAAATATATGATGAGCTATATAAGGTATGACAATGGGGGTAGAAGGTCTTGGGGTGTAGCTTGCTTTTGTAGATATGGAGTTGGGAGCACTTTAATATAGGTCACCCTAGAGAATTGCCATGTGAGAGGGCAATGAGAGAGCCTATGCTATGTGGTGAGAGAGTGATAGGGAGGCACAATAAAGTCAATCATGGTGGAAGGATGGGGAGTAGACCAGGAAATTATGGGATGGATTGACAATCGACCAGGTGGTATGGAGGCTATGGTAGGAAGTAGAGGTTTGGAATGAGGATGAGGTACATATAGTGCAAGTGAGATGAACACATTGGGTGTGGAGATGACATCAAATAGAATGTGAACTTATTCAGTTCTCATGCATTCAAATATAGTTTGGGCTAGTGCAAGGGGTACCAAATGCATCTGTGATCTATAGGAGATAAGGTGATGAGTTGACCTTGGTGGCACCATAAGTGATGCCATTAGGATAGGAGGTGGATGAGGTGATAGATATACCAAATAGATAATATAAAGACCACTGTAGAGTATAATGTATGGTGGGTGATAGTGGTGGGAGCAACCTAAGGGTACAATTAAGGAAACTGGGGGAGATGAAGAGGGGGATGAGCCTGAGGAGGCTGAGGAGCCACTACGATGATAATTCCATCATAGAATTGATAGCTGAGGTAAGATGAGGAGAAGACTAGGGATGTGAGTGGTGAGGAGGCCAACATCATGGATATGGTCGAGGAGGTTGATATGATGGATGTGGTTGAGGAGGCTGAGGAGATTGAGGAGAGGTTGAAGGAGCAATGAGGGTGGGGCAAGGTTGAGTGGGAAATGCTCCAAGAAGAGTGAGACAACCTAGAGGTGAAGCGAGTATGATTGATGTGCTTGCTAGAGTAGATTTAGGAGTGGTTGGTTGGGATTGCTAAGCGAGAGAGCTTACAACAACATATAAACATGGTGGTAGTAGAGAGGAATCACATACAAGGTGAATGAGATGCAACAGTGGTAGAGAGGAATCATGCTTGATGAAGGTGGGATGATGGGTACGTAGAGAGGGATGAGCTGCAACAAGAGTTTGAGGAGATACGAGAGTAATTGATGGATAAAGGAGATGGGACTATTTTTGTTGCACTATGAGCAGAGATGGATACTATGCGAGAGTAGGTGACTATGATAAAGTATCAGGTTTGATAGGATATCACATACATTAGGGTCTTATAGGATCGACTGATGTTGAGTCACATAGTGATACCAACATGATCTTCTTCATGAGATGAGCCCAACTGGAGGAGTAGAGGTTCGAGGGTAACTTTAGTGTAGCAACTAGTACCATGTGTTAGGGAGTCCACAATATCACATAAATTAGGTACCAGGTCTTTGCATAAGAGATCAAAGGAGAGACAACGTATGAGTAGGCAGTTGTGATGCAAGGGGATGGAGTGGAGTGACTACATGAGTGATGAGCAACGTAGTTGAGAAGCAGGTGGGGGGTGATAGATGGTATCATAATTTTGCATGTGTGTTTATGATGATGAGCCTAAGGGCTTAATTATATGTAGCCTACAGGAAATGATATAGTGATGTATGTTGATTTTGCGAATATATATATACATATGATATTTTTTTGGTGTCTTATGAGTAATGTGTGTGCATGGAGGGATGTTTGTAGGGTTATAAGTTGAATTGGTAATAGTGTGATAATTAATTATGATGATAGGTAGATTAAATAGTGTAGATGATATGTATGGGGTTAGTGGAGCACAAAAATAGGGATGGTATGAATAAAAAATAAATGAGTTTAATGACTATAAGACGAGCATTTAAACAAAAATAGATAAACTTGCTATTTTTTGCTTAATGATAAGGATGTCTAGTTGTTTGGTAGCAAAAGTGACGCCAGATGTCATCACTATAGGAGTAGAGGGGGTCAAGGGTATAGTGGAAGCCAATAAACTAGTGAATGACTAAGATGTGAAGATCGAAGTGAAAAATATAGGGCATCGGGTACTAGGAGTGGTTGGTCTGAGTTAATAAGGGGTAATACAAGTAAAAGGGTGCGATGGAAGAAAATGAGGCATGGGCAAGAGAGAGGAAATAGGATATGAGGACCTAATAGCAATAGTAGGGGTAAAAGAGGGATGAGGAGAGGTAAAGTAGACTTGGGATGATGATGGCTAATCGAGATTGAGGGGCTAAGCAATATGAGGGTTATGATAATGTAAGGGGGTTGGTAAGGAGTGTTTATAGATGTAGCTCGAAAAGGAACTTTTTGCACAAGATTCAATATGAATGTGCTAGAAGTGGTTCGAGATATTTTGAATTCTATTTTGAAATTCACTTAAGTTATTTTATATTTTTAAGTTCATTTAAGTGATTCTATTTTGTAATTCAATTAAGTGATTCTATTTTGAAATTCACTTAAGTGATTTTATATTTTTAAGTTCACTTAAGTAATTCTATTTTGTAATTCACTTAAGTGATTCTAATTTGAAATTTGCTTAAGTGATTTTCTATTTTAACCATACATATAAAGATGAGATGAGATCTAATATTAGGGTTAGAGAGATTAGGGTTGCCTTTTTTAAGGATAAAAGAAGAATGTCAAGAGTGTTTTATACACAAAGAAATAAGAGAAAGATAATAGATTGCTGAAGGAAAACTGCAAGCTTAGGAGGAGAAGAACAATGAAATTACTGGCTAGAAAGGTAACAAGAGAGTAGGGTGTTCTGATGTAGTTGTAGCGTCCTTTATTTTATAATATTTTAGGTTCATTAATATATTTGATTTTTTCTATTCATGTTGTTTATTTTTCCAGCCATCTGTGTTACTGTTGCATGTTTAAATAAATTATTTTTAGATCTAATTTTTAAAAATAACATAGGACAATAATTATCTAGGGTTAGGAAAATTTACAAGGAGAAGCCTGAGTAGACATCGAAGAAGTGTAGGAGGCATACATCAAAATGTAAGGAGCTTGATGTGTCAAAGGAGAATGATCATAAGACAAGGGATGAAGAGAATGGGAATGAGTTTGTGAAGGTTGGGTGCAATTGGCTTGAGTATGGGTGTGCCATTTTGTAAACAAAAAAATGCACCATGTAAATAATAATGAAAGAGAAGTAAACAAACATGTATTAACAACTATAAAATATTTTTGAGTACAAGTAGCCATTCCAAAGGGGTTTTAAACAATCACAATATCTTTAGAATGAAAACCAAAGGGGGATGTCCCCTTTTACAACATGTCAAGAGGTGCAATCCTTCTTCGTGTCACAATCGGATGATGGGTGGGTTTTGTGTGTGTATGTGGACCACCCGGGTGCATGACCAGCTGCTACAAAACCTGCACACATGCAAACAAATGATATCAAAAGCATATAAAGGGCCTCCCTTACATGAGGTCCTTAAAAATATGGAAATATGAAAACTTTTACAAAAATCATTTAAAACTTTACAAAACTACAATAGAAGCTCATAAATCAAAAGACAAGGTGTTTCATACCCTCATTTACCTACCTGATGTGGTGTGTGTGCTATTTTATGTGTCTTTGAAAAACCATTTGGGATGGTCAGATTTGAGTAACCATCTAGAATGGTTGAGTCTATGTAGCCATATGAGATGGTTGGGATCAAGTTGCAGAGGGGGAAAGGTGCCCCTACTAGGGGGTGCAGGTGGTCTTTGGAGTGCTTTTGGTGTAGGTGAAGTTGCAAGAAGTTGATTGGCTCGAGGATAGTGGGTGATCAAATAATTCATGGGGCACTTGGAACACATCCATGGCAACCATTGTTGGGATATTTTATAACATCCACACTATTTGATCACTATTTTTGTTGGAAGAATATGATAATGCTTGAAGTATTTATGATTGCAGGTGCAGGTTTCCATTCCATAGCAAGTAAGTCGAACAAGATGAACACCCACCTTGGTAGAGATAAAGGTTGAAAGTGTCGAGTAAGGTGGGATATGATGTTGTTCTTGAGAGCACCTTGGCCCGTGGGTACATGGAAACTCGCTAAATTTTTTCATATAGGTCATTCTGCCTGCTACTGCATTATGTGCATAAGCCTGCTTGTAAAAATTTAATGTTTTACTTTTAAAAAGTGAATCCGTAGTAATGTTTTTTCTTATAACATACAAAAAAAATTAAAATTAATAAATAGTATAAATAAATATAAATAAAATAAATAAACAATAATAATATAAATAAATAAATAAGAATATATATGTACGTATGTAAAAAGAGCATTAATTAGTTAAAATACGGGAGAATATGATTAAGTGATTTTATTCCATCTGCAATACCACCTGGCAATCTTTTGAGCAAGTTCCTTGCATGTTTTGGTCTTTAGTGTCACCATAAGAATTACATGAGATTTCTATATAACAAGAAAAAGAGATGTTTGGGTGGAAGTTATTGAGTGTGCAGCCACGTAGTGGAAGCTTAGCAACCAATTAGTCACTTTCAGGTTGGTTTTCCTCAACCTTTAGATTAAATGCTTGGTGTGTTGCTTGTATGTGTTATGCTATAATTTTTTTGGATGCAATGTTTATATTCCTTGCATTTTCAAGTGGTTGAGTTGTGTTTGCAGTAGAGTACTGTGAAGTAATAATTAATGAAGTTTTGGTTTCTGAGGGTTGCTATTGAAAGAAACATAGCAATATTAAGCAGTGGTAAATATAATGATGTAATTATAATCTGTATATAATGCAACCATCCAATGTCATCGTATGAAATTTAGTAATAAATGGGTAGTTTTTTTTATATACTTATTAAGGATGCTTTGTTTGGTGTGCTTTGGCTGGTCACTGCTATTCTTTTGTATTCAAAAACTTAGATTGCATCCATCTAGGGCCAAGCTGACCCAAATCTACTTTCAATCCTCATCAATCTCTGCCCGTTCGTGGGGTGTCGTTGTGCTGTCTTGGAAGCCATGGAGTTGTGGTGATGTACAGAGAAGTTTCTGGCCTGAGAAGATATTTTAAAATATATTTTACTTTGGAAAGAAAGGTTGTAATAGTAAGACTATTAATACTATTGTTTACATATTTGATTATAATAGCATTTTAAAATATTGAACGAAAATTTATTCTTTTTTAATTTAAGACTATTGGAGCCATCTGAATCTTATAATTAGTAGGAAGTTGATGGTTAAGTAATCCCATCCAGAGTTTTTTGGCCTGTGGATGAACATCGATGTCATTTCAAATGTAAATAATACATATTTTTGTTCTGTTCTGAATTAAAATTACTAATTTGCTTGAATTTTATTTTGTAATTTTAGTGAAATATGACTCTTATGCAATGTTAGAGTCTCTCGAAAAATGCTTTGCGATGCACTAGCATGCGTCAACGTCTAGACTCCCAATTTATTTGAGATTTAAGTCTATTATTAGCTATGATTATATTATGAGATAATCAAAGTTGGAATACCGATGTTTGGAAATATGTTAACTCCCCAACCTGTCGTTGTAAAATTTGAGGTTTCATAAGGGTTTAAAAAAGGCTTGTAAACTCGCATTAGGGATAGGTTATTATAAGTTTGGTGTTTTATTTAATCAAATAACCATGGTCAATACTTTATGAAAACCATGCTTGGTAGATGTAAAAATATACCGTAGATAGAGAAATTTGCTTGCTGTGTTCTGTCCTTCATCGATGGTAAAGACCGTAATCCATCATTAAAATGTCTCTACAAAACTAGGCATGCCTTTAAAGAATGCTTACAACCGAAAGGCTTGCTGTAGAATATAAAAACCTCCAATAAAAAAATCCTCCATAGAAGACTAGCGTCCAATAGATGAATCTATGAATTGGGAAAAGACAGGGTTGCGAGCTTATACAGAGTTTGGTTTTCAAAAAGAAATTCCAATGACCAAAAAAATTAATCAAACCTATTTGGGTTAGATCATGAGTAAATTTCGGCATGTGAAGTAATAAAAACGTTATAAAACTTAAGCTATAGTATGAAAATGATGTGTGTTCGTCGACAAACTTAAAAAAAAAAAGGAATTTACATAGTGGTTGAATAAAGGTAGCATGATCATTTCTTGAGACTCAAAAGCTAAAATATATAAGAATTATGTTTCATGGTGATGTCTACCGTCACTTTGAGAGAAATAAGAATAGTTACAAGTATAAATGTGAGCAATTTGGGTTGGTATAACGCTTGACTAGTCTCCGACCTTTAATGGAATTAACTGTGTGCCTCTGCCATGCTTATAAGTGATGGATTTAACATTTCTTATAGAGAAGTGTGAAACAAATTTCAGTTTTGTCTATCGTTGGGATAGGATCAAAATTGAATTACACATGAAAGAGTTGATTAATTTTAAATTTTCAATCACATTATAGGCCATGAATAGTCTAATGATTAAAGGTTTGAAAGGATTGTCACTAGTCATGTCGATTCCTGCTATGAAAGTATTAAATGAGGATAAACACACTTTTTCTAACATGGTTGAAATAAGTTATAAAAGTTTGTAATAATATCACTAACAAAGCTTCGATAGACACAAATTTTATCATACATAGGTAAATAGGTGATTTAATATTATATGGGTCTATTTTTTTTCAATTTTATAGTATATGTCATTAGCTTGTAAATTTTCATATATTTGATGAAAATAGCATAGGATGTTTATCATAACCATGACAAAAGGAAACTTTAAATTATGTGGAAAGAGGAAACTAATGTTAGATGTAGAAGGTTATTTCTGCTATAGAAGTTAAAAATAATTATTCTTGTAGTATATTGTTTATGTTTTAAAATAATTGAATTTGTATATGTTTATTTTAAAAGTTGTTTTAAAATAGATTAAAATATGGATTTCCACTAATATTGGCTTGACCAAACAAAACCATAACTATGCATACAAATGATGCAAGAATGCAAGAAAAATTAAACACCATCGAGAAGGTTGGATGTCCTTATTTGACATTAGAAGGAATGTTATCTATCCAACTTCGACAGTTTATAGTTGGTGGTCGATGCGAATCAGGTCGACAATTCTTGTTCTTATTTGAAAATAGTTCCTTTATAAAAAGAATATATGCACAACAAATAGACATTATCAGTCAATTCATAATACATTGAGATATTTTGTGTTAAAAAAATACCATTTTGTTTCCTAGATATAATTCATATTTATCAAAAATTAATTAAAATTGGATAAGACAAGATAGAAGGTTACAAAGGTATATCTAATATTGAGCAGACCAAGTTGGTTAAATAGAAACTATTTTATGAAAAAGGTTGCAAGACTACTTTTTGTAAAAAAATCCAACCAACAGGATGATTAAAGAATAAATTGAAGTAATAGCCATCAGATGTGCTATCATCCAACTCCAATAGTTTACAATGGTAGCTATTGCAATTCGAGGGCAACTATTCTCTAGATTTTCAAAAGGATCAGTGGATCCTATGCTATCGAGAGTAATGAATGATAGAATAGGAAATCATTCTAGGCTATCGTACAATGTAGTACATGAGGGTTCTCATGAACTATAATTTATCATGGAATTGCAAAAAAAACTCAAGACTAGGGAGCTGGTCCTTGGGGTTGGAAAGTCCAGTGGTAGATGGTATGGGAAGAATTACCATCAACTGAGATATGGTCTAAGACACCTAGTCCAAAAAGTCAAAGTATTGGCGAAGTCTGATTAAACCTTAGATGAAGGTCAATAATCAAGCACTCGAATAGCTACGCTAACTCGAGCATGGGCCTAAAGGTTAAATCATGAATTGAAAAAATTGGGTCAATTGACCATTAAGACAAGACTCTAAGTCCTCCATGCTATGATATGGGAAAATAATGCGTTCACCCTTCCAAGTGATATGGGCCCTAGAAGGGCAACCCCATGATAAAATCCAGAACTCGAGTAAGGAGAGGATGGGTCTCATGTATCACAATCTATAGCGAGGAGTTGGCTGGTCCTGAGCACTTGGGACTCCGTTCGTAGCAGAATAAGATCCTGAACTGTGAACATCTATGCCTAAGTACTAATACAAAATTAGGGTGTGCTTACGTCAAAATATGATATTTGTGTTTAAATAATTCAAAAATTTGAAATTGTGTTTTGACAACTAGGTGAGTTGACCTGGGTTCTTACATATTCAAGAGGTAGAGTGGTAGTAGATGGATTTACAAAAGTAACAAGGTGGTTTGGTGCAATTTCGGTAGTATAACAACTCTTCAATCTCTTCTCTTACAAATCATGAAAATGGAGGAGGATTTGTAAAATTTTGGTAAGGGGTAGGGTAGGTGTCATGCGGTGATGTGGAGGGGAGGTGGTAGTGATGTGGTAGGTGCAATGGCCATGGTGATCTATATAATTCCACTTGGTGGAATGTGCAACCTCCACATTGAATGGCCTTGGGTGGAGTGAGGACCATGGGAGAATGTCTACCTTGGGTAGATTCCCTTTTGAATTTTTAAATTACCCACAAATGTGACATGGTAACTAAGGAGGACAACAACCCAAGTATACTCACTTGGTTGTCAAAACACACAATTTAAAAAATTTAAATTATCCAAAATCAAATTTTATTTATAGTCATAAACACACCCTAATATGTATTAGTACTTGGCATAAAAATATACACTTTGAGATCTCAAATTGTTGTAGACGAAATCCCAAGTTCTCGGGACTGGCTAGTTTCCTGCTATACATTGCCTTACATGAGATCCATTTTATCCCTTTTGTGTTTGGAATCCTAGCATGGGGTTGCCCTTCCAGGGCCCATATAATCTAGAAGGGTGGGCATAATATTTTCCCCTTCTCAAGCATGGAGGACTTGGATTTACAATCCTAACATTATCGTAATGGTCCTCCGATCAAATAATTAACCACATAGGCCCATGCTTGAATTAACGTATTAATGTCAGTGCTTGGTTAGTGACCTTAAACTAAGGTATTATCAGGGTTTACTAATACTCTAGCTACTAGACCAAGTGTCTCAGATCATGCTCTAGTTGATGGTAATGCTGCCTATACCATCTATCGTTGGACCTTCCAACCCCAAAGACTAGCTCTCTAGTCTTGTGTTTTGTTGGCAATTTTGCAACTAGTTTATAATTCATGAGGAACCTCACGTGCTACATTATATGATAACCTATAATGATGTCCCATTCCATTGTTCATTATTATCAAGAGCAAGGAATCCATAGATCCTTATGAAATGCTAGAGAACAGTTGCCCTCGATTCACAATAGCCACCACTGTGGCCTATCGGAGTTGGGTGGATGTTTTATATCTCAATGACATTATAAATAGTTTACCATCCTCTCGATGGACCTAATTATTTTTCATTCTTACTTGAAGATTTTATTAACATCACTCATCAGACTTGCTTGATCTTTCATTTAAGAGGAACTATGGTTGGTATTGAAAGAGTTATACATTCTATTCTTGCAAGAGTTAACTTGAAGATTTTATTAACATCACTCATCAGACTTGCTTGATCTTTCATTTAAGAGGAACTATGGTTGGTATTGAAAGAGTTATACATTCTATTCTTGCAAGAGTTACCTTAGATATGAAAATATGAAAATTTTAAGAAAATATATAAGCCAAATTATAATATACTATGCCAAATTATAATATACTATGCGTTTAAAATATATAAGCCGAATTATAATATACTATGCGTTCTACTCGCAATTAAGGTTATTTTGCCTTTGAACACAATTTCCTTCTAAACAATAATAATGTTTTAAAGGTTTTATTAGACTAAAGTCCTTTAAAATTTTATTTTAAAAACTTTATCTAGATACTACCCATCATA
The DNA here is from genome assembly GCA_028583015.1 of Wollemia nobilis. Taxonomy (NCBI): domain Eukaryota; kingdom Viridiplantae; phylum Streptophyta; class Pinopsida; order Araucariales; family Araucariaceae; genus Wollemia; species Wollemia nobilis. The sequence goes on from JAQPPZ010016717.1 coordinate 4,465,544, forward strand.
TATATTGGTAATAATGTCTCCATTTACAAAGCACCAAATATATAAAAAATTCAACTATAAATTTTAAATTAAAGATTTATTCTAACAAACAGTTTCAGATAAATCATTACATTCACATATTTTAGAAGAAATATAACTACATTACATATTCGTTCTCTTCTCAAAGAAAATTAAATGAATATTCCTATCCTTTGATAATGTAAGTAAAACATGAGCTTTCTATACTATATAATTGGCAGATTTATTACATTGCACCTATTCCTTTTACTTATGCACTTTAACTTACATCTATCATTATGAACAAATGGACTTTACGAATGCAACTTTTAAATGAGCTAAGGCCAACACATGCTATCTTTTGTCTAAAGACGATGGTGAAACTATCTACCAAACCCAATAATCATGGTGCACCATTTGATGAAGTATTTGTTATAAAGCTGATTTACGTCAGGTTTTACCTAAGTCTCGCAAAAAGGTGATATGGCCTTATGACTATGAGGTTGGATGTGATGCTATGCAATAAAATCTGGTTCTTACTTACAAGTTCTTAATCAATAAATCAAGGTATTTTACCCATCCTATGTACCCATAACAAATCTTGAAGTACGTATTAACCGTGGAACCACGATTTTAGTTTCTTTAATCACCGAAAAACTAAACTATCCATGTTTGCTCTGGCTTACATTAAGAGCTTACAAATGAAAACACGTATCCAAAACCACATTTGCTATTCAATGGCACACGTATTACGCATAACAAGATCTTTTAACACATTAACGAAGGTGAAACTATTCTATGTGGAGTTTATTATCATTCTATTGAAGTACCCAAAAGTTAAACATTCTATGTTTTTGATATTTGGATAGAATAACAATGATTTGATCTTTATTCTAAAGAAGTTTCTTATCTTCAGCCATAATCATATGAAATGGTTGCTCTTAAGTCAATAAAAACTAGAGGCGAGCCCTAGAATTGTCCATAAGACACATATTATAATTCATAGATGACATATGCAAAACTTTAATGGGTGGAACATAAAATTCAGAAATTAAAAAGAACTATGCAAGATGACTGTGGTTCTGCACGAACTCAACAACAAGCTATATATTTCAAATGCCTGTCCAAATTTGGTGTTTCCATTAAAAGCATTATATATGTTTAAGTTTTTCCAACTTCGTTATCAAAGTCTATGCTTGCTAAAATAAAAAGAAATAAATTTGGATGTATAGGAAGTCCTATACCAATCTGAATGAGTGATTATAATAAGATACTATCATACTGTGAGTGTGCAGAATAACAAAGACAGAGTATAAGCCAATATTTTGTACAGAGCTCAAGTTATGTCATACAACAACGAACACTGAACAAAAGCACAAACTTAATTTTGGATAACATAAACAACGAAGCAAACACATTTATTATTTACTGTTCATAGCACCAAGGTAGTTTGTTCAAAAATGGTCTACTTACATAATCCCAGATAACATGATGCATGATGCTTTTAAAAAAATATGATTCTCTCCATCTATTTTAGGCTTATTTTCTACAAAGAATTGCTACTAAGAAATATAATCAATGACTGCCATCTGCAACCATTATTGGAACAACATCTGGTAATTCCTTTAGAGCCAACTCAGATGTTTTGGACATGACGATCTATATCTTGCTCCACATCTTCCAAAGAATATAAAAAATGGCAAATTGTTCCAGCCATAACGTTTTTGCCTCCTCAAAGGCAGAGGTACAGGTGAAGAAAGCAATTTTGGTTTAGCTTGGCCCTTAATAGATGCAATCTAATTAATATGAAAACATCACACAACAACCAAAATAATGCATTTCGAATATACATTCAATCTAGATTTTTTTTCAGGTTCTAACATAGCTACCCAAATTTTTTTGTCAAAGTCATCCGGGAGTAAACAGGGGTTCTACACCGTCAAAGTCACCCAGGAGTCGCACCCGACCCTGCCCACACCAACATTATCAATTGGATTTTGGATACCCAATTCAACTTTTTGGTAGGGTGGAGATTTGAACCTGGGACCTCCCTTGGAGGATTGCCCTCTCCTCTCCAACTCACCTACAACACCTGGGTACATAGCTACCCATTACATACTTATTAAATTCCATTGGAATTATGAACAGGATAATTTAAAAAAAAAAAAGCCAACTCACTCTTATATTTCAAGCAATCGAGCAATAGCAAGACTGAAAATATTTCATACATACTCATATATCAATACCAAAATCAAGCCTTTTAGCCCACAAAATAACATATAGTAAGCTAAGGACATAAATAAGAAGAAACACTCACTCAATTCAAAGCTGTTGTAAAATTCCTCGGACGTTAGGCAATTGTAAAATTCCTCGGACGTTAGGCAAGTGACACGAAAGTAAAACAGATAATTATAACCAGGTAGCAATGTTTATTTTTACTTAAAACAATAGTAAATCTCTTCCACACAAACTCGAGCACCAGAAGACTTTCATATAAACGCCGATGAATTCATCCCCCATATGTAGCTCATTTTAAAGAATTTTAAAGAATTTTAGAATTATTTTATGAGGAAATCTATTATTTTCATGCATATTAAGGACTATTAACCATTGCCAAGTGGTTAAGAGTTTTTCTGCCTGATATGAATGGCTACCCATAGCTTTATGATATTAGTATTTAATTTAATTAATTTAATAATTATTATTTTAAAAAGAAATAGTTCATTTGGTTTAGTTTTTACCTTTTTATTTTTATATTTTTATTATTATTTTTACTATATTATTATTATTTAAATTTTCTTTAGAATTCATATTGCAATCAAATTCCACAACCCAAACTGAAGCACTTATTGCAATAATGCATATAATACAAAAATGCACACAATGCAACACATCATGCAGCAAAAGGCATAATGCTCTATATGAAAACTTTTATAGTGGGCTTCCATGTACTCACAGGCCAAGATGCACGAGGCACAACATCATATCCCACCTTACTTGATGCTTTCAACCTCTAACTCTGCCAGGAGGTAGTATTTATATTATCCAATTTCTCTACTACAAAATGAATACCTGTACCTGCATTCACAATTACTTCTAGTAGTATCACATTATTACAGCAAAAATAGTAGACCAAATTGTGGGGATGTTACATTCTTCCCCACCAGAATTTAACACATTACCTGTGTTAGCCAATATTTTCTGCAAAATTTTATAATACTTGACATGCAAACACACATAAGTAGACATAAATTACACATTATTTCATATCATAAAATATACAAGCATTATCATATCAAAAATTCAAATGTCCATATAAAAGTCAGCTCTCAAATAAAAATAGAAATTATCTTTTCATTTTTGCCACATCTTCCCATGTGGCATTCCTTTATGAGTAAAGATCCCACTAGACTCTACACTGGTCGACGATTATTTTTCTTAATTTCTTTGTTCCAAATCCTAAAATTTTGACAGGTCGAACCTCAATGAGTTGCGGGTCCAATATCTGCAATTGAGAAACATCCAAAATATGAGATGGGTTAGCCACATACTTACGGAGGAGAGACACATGGAAGACACTGTGGATCTTGGATAAATTAGGTGGTAGAGCAAGCTTGTATGCAACAGGACTAATTTTGGTAATGATTTCAAATGGTCCAACAAATCTAGGGCTTAGTTTTGTGGACTTGATAAAACTTTTGGTCGGTTTGACTTTGAGAAAAACTTTATCACCAATTTTAAACTCTTGAGGGGTTCGTTTTAGATTAGCATAGCCCTTTTGATGGTCCGCAACTTCTCAAAGTCATTGGCGGATTTTTTTTAATTGGACCTCTATTTTTTAACAACATCAAGACCGGTCATTTCTCTATTATCCATTTCATCCCATGTTAATGGTGTTCTACACCTATGCCCATAAAGAGCTTCAAAAGGGGCCATGCCCAATGTGGTATGATAATTTTTGTTATATTAAAATTCTACCAGGAGAGATAATCCTCCTACTTATTTTGGTGATCCATACAATACATTCACAACATATCCTCTAGCACTTGATTGACCCTCTAGGTATGACCATCCATCTCAGGATGCCAATTAATCCACTTTTATTTTAAGTATTTTTTTATATTTTAAATTTGCATAATTTTGGAGGGAAGCATGAATGAGGAGACAATGTGGAATAAATGAGAATTGGTGGGTGGATATTTGGACAACAATTGGGATTTAAAAGGGAATTTTAAATTGTTGTGCATATCCCTAGAGAATTAAATGGATGCTGCTTAACCATGAAATTAAGGGCTAATGAAAGGCTAATGGTAAAATTAGACAACTAAAAAGATTTATGAGAAATTTGAAGGGGATGACCAGGAACCAAAAATCCTGAATAATATTTTATTAAATGTACAAGTTTAAATAGGCATTCACAGATGCCAAATACAATATTTACCGACAAGTTGCCGACAAGCTAAAAATATCAACCTAACAGATATGCCAACTTTCTAAAGTGCCGACATAATAATAAAGTAATATCCTATGCCTAAAATATCCATATCATGAGATTAGGTAGAAAGAGAAGGATTAGAAGAGAATAAAGGTGGATTAGAAGAATTAAGAGGGGTAGGAGAAGATTAGGGGAATATATGAGGGAATTAGAGAAATTTAGAAATTAGGGAAAATGAGAAATTAGAAGAAAGTGAAAGAATTTAGGAGACTTTAGAGGAATTAAAAGAGAAATTAGAGGGATGGAAGGCTAGGAGGAACTTTCGAGAAATTAGGGGGAAATGAAATAAAATTAAGAAGGCTAGGGAGGCTTTATAAGGAATTAGGGAAAATACTAGAATAATTTATGAGGAATTAGTGACGACGAAGAGGAAATTAGAGGGAACTGAAAGAAAGGGGGAATTGAGCAGAATTTGAGAAGAACTAGAAAGAAGAAGGAGACTTAGGGAAACTTGAGTAGAATTGGGCAATATTTTTTGCAATGATTTGGGACCTTTTATGAATTTGTAATGACTTGAGAGATGTTTTGGTGGTTTTATGGAAATTCAATTGAAGATGACTAAAATTTAGTGTCTATCGATAGGGCTTGTTTTTGACTTGGTGGAGACACTAGTAGTATACAAATGGGTGTCCGCACTACTGGCTCAGACACATGATAAGCTTTATGAGGTGTGATAATGAGGTCAAAAGTGTTAGAGTACTATTACCTTATTTGGTAATATTATGATTCTTCTGGGTAGTTAGTTTTTACCTAGGATAGATATTCATTAACAACTCTTGTTAACGAATATTATATTGTTAGCTTAGTTAGCATATTATTATTTGTTAGCACTATTTAGTTAGTGGTTAGCAATTTCCTAGGATCTAATATCTTTACGCATTTCCTAAAGTCTATTTTTAGCCTTAGCTCTATGTATTTAATCCTCAACATTATCAATATTATTTATCGCTTACATTTCTAATATGGTATCAAAACCATTTGTCTTGGCTCAATTTTTTGTAGCCTAGACAAGGTGATGTTGAGCACCTAGACAAGGTGCCACTGAGCACCTCGAGCATGATTCCTGAGATGCCTGACAAGGACCTGGATAGCAGGTCAAAATGATAGTGCCAAACCTGTCACGAAGCTAGATGATCTATTGACACACGGACCCTAGACCGTCAGACTGACAGACATCTGACAAACTTGATCTGGCATGGGAAACCAGACTAGACGAACTTGTGAGCTTATCTGGACCTACAGGTTTTGAAGGTGGATGCAACACATACGATGATGTGGATGAGCTCCATAGACTGGCACCTACGAGGACCCGAATTGTGACACGGATCCCAACCACTCTAATTAGGATCAACTTGACACATGACTACGTGGACAAGGAAAGGGAAACATGTGAACATGTGGAGGACATTATGGGTTGACTAGACCAACATCTGTGGACCACAACATCGCTAGTGGATAAGCTAGTGATGCAGACAAGGGACTCAATGAACGGATAGTCAAACTTGATAAGACTGAACTACCTATGTACTAGTCGATCCTAGATAACGAAGACTCCTGACACTAGCCTATGATATGGTGACTCCTAAGCTAGGCTACGTGGATAAAAATTCCCTAAGGTATATTTGACATGGAGATCTTAGGTGACAGGAGATCTGGCAATGGATGATTAGGTGAAATAGTGGGAAAAAGAGAGCTTCAGGGAGGGCCGACCACCGTTTGGTGGTCATAAAGCCTATCGAGTGTTTTGATTTTTAAATCACTTAGCCTCCCATCGCATCCCACATGTGGGACTAATAATCCTATCAAACTGCCACCATTGATGACGTATCTTCATGTAGGACTTCAAAAACTACCAAAAAATATGCAATTGCCAGGTGCGAATGATATTACCAACCATCTTTGTGAACAATGTGGATTTGAAAAAGCTTTAGCTTGAAAGCTCTACACTTCGATCGACCAAAGGAATTTTTAATTCCAGACCTCCAACGAGTGTTGTAGAAATGATCATGGGATAACATGCATTGCTAGTGAAAATGCTTCAACCATGATTGAGAATTGATGGGTTTGAAAGTGCATAGGAGCATCACAAAAGCTTACACGATGATTTTTAGTAGAACAACAAACATCATTGACAATCATGCCCTCATAATTGTAGTTGGTCGTAGTATTGTAGACTGGTACACAATCACCACTTACAAGATCCATCCACAACAGAGCTACGATGTTTCTTACATGGACATGACTCACCAGCTCCAGCGCACAAACGTATTGTCTCGTTGACAGCCCCATTCAATCTGGGTGGCAAATTTCATATATATTTTTTCCCTATGTAATAGCATGAGAAATACAATCAAAGGGCGAGTAGGATTTTCTCTTGCAATAATCAGATTTGTAGTGGATGATTTTGGCACATACTCCATACAAATTTTGGAGGACGTGGTTGCAATCATTGCAGGCTCCTTTTGGTGACTTTTCCATTTTGAATGCATGCGAAGCCGACTATCATATTATAGACAGAGGGGGTTAGCAATAAACCTTTGCAGGAGACTTTCACCTAGTTGGAATGTAGAAGCCTGATAGGTCAGATTCACGTAGCGCGTATCATGTGTGTTTTGATTTGATTCACAAAGAACAACGTTGTCCACAGTGATATATCCTATTGTAGTTGTATATTAATACTGATTAAGTGCATAGGATGATCACAATAGTTTCTATCCAAAGCAATAACCCACCACCCTTTTTAGATGATCAAAATTTGTAGACGCATCACTACCCAAGATGAATTGACCACGAAGTGCACATGAAGAGATTGTGTCACTGTCGTGATGATCTAGTCCTGACAGCAATCGTAGCAGTGGATGAAATAGTTGCAAACTATCATATGATATTCTTGAGATGTCAGTATTTTCTACTATGATGATTCTAGTAAATCACACTATACTAGATGGAAGAAAACATTTTGTTTTCAAGCATCGACCATTAGGGGTTTGACAACCATCATCGGTACACATTTTTCTTAGTGAATGTAGCAACATTCTATAGATTTTCCTATGTTCACACTCATCGTAGTGCCTTGGAAAAATTTCTAGAAAGTGATGTGATGAACAACTTAAGTAATAGTCACTACGATCTTGGAGATCTCGATTTTGACTCCTATTGAACAAACCATTTTGGTAGAAGTATTTTCATTTTTTGACAAGGGCCCCACCGACAACTTCAAATAACATCGGTGCTTTTGTGTTCTCATCGGCTCCAGTAGCTGAATTGGCTACTCGTTGAGCGTTAAGGCATCGAGTGGTGCACGGTTTGCATTTCAATTCCTCATGGTGCCCAAAAATATCAAACATTTATTTTTAATATAAAAATATTCGAGTGCACATTTGCAAGGTAAAATTATATTTTTTTGCAAACTTTCTTAAAAAAAATTAGTTTTTTTTAATAATTTAATTTTTTTTAATTAATAATCATTTTTCTTTCAAATTAATGATTTATTAATCAAATAATTTTATTATTAATTAAATTTTTTGATTAAAATTTTATGTTTGCAAATTAAAGCAATGGTGGCAAAGTTTTTTTTTTTCTCCACAGTTTTTTTGCACTAAGGAATTTCCCCTTCACAATTTGCCAAGGAGGCAAGCTTTGTAAAAGCCCAAGAGGCTTCACTGTTGTGATTTTTTGCATTCAGGGGGATAAAATTTTTTTCTCCACCATCATTTTGCAACAAAATGGGGGATAACACATTTCTTTCCTACCTCACATTGTAAAAGCTTTTTAGGCTTCATAGTTGCATTTTTTGTACTAAGGGAGGATCATTATTTTTCTCCTCACAATTTTTGTTGCTAAAAAGGGAGGACAACTTAAAAAGGGTGCTTTATCAGTAGAGATAGACACCTTAGTCAAAATTCTTGCAATATTTTGTCAAAGAGCATTTTGCAACAAAGGGGGAAAACAACTTATAAGGGTGCATTTTCGGTAGATACCGACACCTTAGTTATACTTCTTGCAAAATGCCTTTGTAATAGGTGCATTTTAGGTAGAGACTGACACCCTAAAGAATGGGCAGATCAAAGAAAAATATTACCCCAAAACAAATTGATAATGTTGAAAAACCAGTTAAAAGTCCCTACTTTCCACCAGATATGGATGGAGCAGATTTTTATGAGGAGGGCACATTTCTCACACTAAAAAATGGTTTAGTAGCCCTACTTGATGATTCTAAATCTTGTAAAGACCTTCAAAAAAATGGTGCTAGATTCCCTATTGGTGTTATAAGGGGAATATACATGTCATTGGTTGCACTTGACCTTGCCCAATGTAAAGTGAAACTGGACATAAGTGAGGAAAAAGAGGTCCTAATAGTCGATGCTTATTGTGACACAAGTGACCTTCATCCCATTGTGGTGAATGCTTGTTGTGACACGAGTGACCTTCAAACCATTATGACAAATTCTTGTTGTGATAAAAGTGACCTCATACCTTCAATGGTAGATATCAGTTGTAGCACAGGTGATCTCATTTCAAAAGTAGACTTTGCTTGCGACACTAGTGACTTAAAAACTAAAACTCCTCAAAAAGAGCTCCATAATCTCATCAATAGTGACAAATACCATATTGTTAAAAGCATTGATGAAGATGATGAAATTGGGTGTTTTGAAAAACACACCAAAGGATTTGGATCCAAACTAATGAATAAAATGGGATTCAATGGTGAGAGATTAGGTAAACAGGAACAAGGCATTAAAACTCCAATAATGCTAAATGTCAGGGCAAAGAATGAAGGCCTTGGCTATTCTGGACAAGCAAGTACCAGTAAAACCATATTTTTAAACCCTAAATATCCTACAACTCCTAAAAATCATTGTTGTAGTCATTGTGGTAGAACAAGACATGTAGCAGCTAGGTGTTGGAAATTACATCCTTGTGATTCATGTGGATGTACAAATCATTCTTCTTCAAATTGTTGGTACAAAATGAAACTAGCCAACAAGGTTCATATAGATTGTGGATGGACATATCACACACAATGGACCAAGATGAAAGCAATGTTGTATGGCTTCTATAGAAAAGGTAAAACCTATGGTAGACCTAGAGGTAGATCTAGTGACAGATCGAGTGGTAGTCCCAGAGGCAATGACCCAGAGACAGACCTAAAAACAGACCCAGTGTTAGAAATTACAACCTTGTGATTCATGTGGATGTACAAATCATTCTTCTTCAAATTGTTGGTACAAAATGAAACTAGCCAACAAGGTTCATATAGATTGTGGATGGACATATCACACACAATGGACCAAGATGAAAGCAATGTTGTATGGCTTCTATAGAAAAGGTAAAACCTATGGTAGACCTAGAGGTAGATCTAGTGATAGATCGAGTGGTAGTCCCAGAGGCAATGACCCAGAGACAGACCTAAAAACAGACCCAAAGACAAATTTCCATAGGAATATCTACAGGTAGATCCAGAGGCAATTATATATAGGTAGATTCATAGATATATCCAAAGATAGTTCCAGAGGTACTAATCTAGTGGTAACCTTAGAGCCAGAGCCAGAGCCAGATCCATGAGCCAAATCTAGAGCTCGAGACATCTTTCATTTTTTTCTTCTTCACTATATTGGGACAATTATATGTATTACCCAAATAATGTAATAAGGGGGATGTTAGAGTACTATTACCTTATTTGGTAATATTATGATTCTCCTAGGTAGTTAGTTTTTACCTAGGATAGATATTCGTTAACAACTCTTGTTAACAAATATTATTTTGTTATCTTAGTTAGAAAATTATTATTTGTTAGCACTATTTAGTTAGTGGTTAGCAATTTCCTAGGATCTAATATCTTTACGCATTTCCTAAAGGCTATATTTAGCCTTAGCTCTATGTATTTAATCCTCAGCATTATCAATATTATTGATTGCTTACCTTTCTAATAGAAAGGGATTGGAGTGTAGCTTGTTACTATATATATGGATCTAGGATCACTTTAGCATGTCGTCCTAGAGGATTACCAAGTAAGAGGGTAGCAAGACAAAATTATGTTAAACGATGGCAGAGGGATAGGTAGAGACGATAGAGTCACCCTCACCAAGAGGATGGAGAGTACTATAGGTGGATATGGACTGGATTGGTGGTTGAGCAGGTGATATGGAGGTCGTGGTGAGGGGTAGAGACTTGGGATGATGGCAGGATGCACTTGGCTCATGTGAGATAAGCAAGGTGAATGCTAGGTCAACATCAAACCGAGTATGAGCTAATTTAGATCACATAGATCCAGAGATATTTTTGGCTAACATAGGGGGTACCAGACCCACCTATGATTTATAGAAGGTGGGATGATGAGATGACATTGGTGGCACCATATAGGATGCTACTAAATGAGGTGACGGATGAGGTAATGGATATACCAGACATTGATGATGCAGGGACCACTATAGAGTATGATGCTTGGTGGGTGATACAATGGGAGCCACGTAGGGAGATGGTGGAGGTAATGGGTAGATATGAAGAGGAGGTAGAGCCTAAATATGAGAAGTAGCTAGAGCTTGGGGATGGGGAGGAGGTAGAGCCCAAGGGGGCTAAGGAGCTACTACAATAATGAGTGCATCATAAGATTGATAGTGGAGTTGGGACCTCTAGGTAAGATGAGGAAGAGACAAGGGTCATGGGTGGTGATATTGGATTGGAGGAGGTCAATGTCATAGATGTGGTTGAGGAGGTTGAGGGGGATCAAGAGACAATGAGGATGAGGTGAGGAGTGGTTGATGATCTAAGCAAAGTGAAATAGCTTGGAGGTAGAGTAGGTATGGTTGATGTTCTTGCTAGAGCAGGTGAAAGAGGAGTGTATGGTTGGGGTTATTTATTGGGAGAGTGTAACAATGGATAGACACGTTGATAATGGAGAGGGATTATGCATTATGGGAGCAAGATGTGGGATATGCGAAGAGAGATGAGCTACAACTAGAGGTAGAGGAGCTATGAGAGTAGCTCAAGGACCTTCGAGGGTAGTACACAAAGAGGTAAGATGAGGCAACCATCACAACATAGTAGGCTAAGGTGGGAGTGGTGCGGGAGTAGATGACCATGATAGAGTATCAATTTCAGTGAGATATGGTCTTTGTGAAGGTCCTATAGGACTAGCTACTAGAGTGAGACATGATTGAAGAACACAAGCTTATACTGAGAGGGGGGGTGAACAATATATCGCCCACTTTTTAATTTCTTTCCAAACAAATATCAATTAATGTCCTTAAATTCAATAACCAAATATAGCAATGTGCATTAATAACTTAGATAGCAATAGTAAGCAAGAGCACAAGTCACCACACACAATTTGAGACACGAGATTTAACATGGTTCCTCCAATGTGGGGTACTCCACAAGATAATCTCCTTATAATATTTCACATAGAAATAAGGATCCTTATCCAATACAATGATTAATTTAATATTATCAAAGCTAGATAATACACTGATCTACTCAGGTAGGCAATCCACTGATATGCTCAGCTAGACAACACACTGATCTGCTTAGGTAGGCAATCCACTAATCTACTTAGCTAGGGAACACATTGATCTACTCAGGTAGGAAATCTACTAATCTGCTTGGCTAGGCAACACATTAATCTACTCAGGTAGGCAATCCACTGATCTTCTCATCTAGGAAACACACTGATCTGCTCAGGTAGGCAATCCACTGATTTGCTCAGCTAGGCACTCCACTAATCTTCTCAACAAGCTCACACAAAACTTGTCTAAATCTGTCCCAAAAACTATCCACAAAGTTGTCTAGAAATCTATCCCAAAAGCCTTCTCAAAGGCTCAATCAATCATACTCAAGTAGTACTCAAATTTCATCCACAAATCTTATGAATGCAAGGCTCAAATATGAACTCAACAATGAATGGTAATACACCCTTCAAAGGATGACAACTATGATCCACAATGATATCAACTCAAATCAATATCATAGAAACATAAAGAGAATTGTTATAGACTCAATATGTTCTATACTCAAATCCAATATATTTTTCAACTCAAGGCAATATCATAGAAGAATAAAGAGAATTGTTAGAGACTCAATATGTTCTATCCTAAAATCTCAATATAAACTTAAATCCAGAATATAGAATAGTTTATTTCATGGAACTTGAACAACCACTTCACACAATCACTTGAATAGGCACAAACAACTATTCTCAACCAACCACCACAAGGAACAACTATTTCTTACAAACCCTAGTCCAAGCATGTATCAACCAACTCAAATGTTTCCAACAATGCTCAACCACAAATCTCACATAACAATGATGCTCATGTTCTTCTCAAGTTCAAGTTCTTTGCATAAACAATGGGCTTCAACAACAATGCTAATAAAACATTCTTCACATAACAATGATACTCATGTTATTTTCAAGTTCTTTGCATAACCAATAGGCTTCAACAACTATGCTTATAAAAAAAGGTTTAAACACAACTCTCAAACTACAAAACCTTGAAGCATTCAACCAACCACTTTCGAAAATAAAATCACAATCGATCCTTTTCTCTCCAATGATATTTTAGAAATCAACCACCATAATCAATCAATAGAAGAATGTGCCCATACCTTTTATGAAGTTAAAGAAACCCCTTTGGAAATATGCCACACTCAACACACTTTGAAAAAGAACAAAATAACCTTCACTTTGAACACCTTTAAAAAAATAGAAATATATCTTTACATACACCTTATTTCTCCATATAATAAAGTTAATCAAATTGCCCTCGAAATAAGATTTCCAACGATATATAATATGGTATACTTCTAAAAGAGGAAAACACCAAAAATTTCTCTTTTTCTAAAAGTGCATTTCAACCCTTATATCTTGCATTCCAAGTAAATAAAAATTTAATCAAACATTATTCCCTTAGCATCAACTTATTCCTCCAACATTAGGCAATAATAAAAAATATTCAATAAAACGTTTACTTACCTCTTAGAGGGAATTGAACCCTCATCACTGCCCACTCAACACCACAACCACGACACCAAAGACCACGTGAGCTATCTGCTCACATAGGACAGAGAGAAAAAATGCTCCCTATATTTCGCTGCCCTTGCTCATGCCAAAAATATGCACCAAATGCTCTTCTTCCACACTCTACGAAAATCAAACCTGGTGGGAATCGAACGCATGCTCTGTCGCAACCAAAAACTCCATGCTTCCCAAGCTCACCGTTGGACCACGCAGTCACATCGAAGGATTTTGGGGCTTTCACTTTTTGTTCTCTTCGTCTGATGCATAGACTTATATTATATATATATATATATATATATATATATATATATATATATATATATATATATATATATATATATATATATATATATATGCAACCTTCCTTTAATTTCACATACGTTGACACCTTTAATTATTAATTTCCTTTTTATGGCGCATGGTTTTTATGATGTCGGTGATGACTTTAATTTTAATTTTAAAATTAAAATTAAAATTTTAAAATTAAAATTAAAATTTTAAATAATTAAAATTTAAACTAAATATTTAAAATTAAATATCTCCATAATGGGGGCATATTTTTCGATGAAACGAAAATCCAACTTGGGTTTTAAGAAAAACCCATTTCAAATCTGCCATCCATGGTTTTAAATAAAACATTTTATTTTACCTACCTTGGTTTTCACAAAAACCCTGTATATATCCATGCTTTCCAAAATATCATAAAATGCTTATTTATGAAATACTTTGGCCACCAAAACTCAATGTGATTCATTTATAAAATACCTCAAATTTCCAACAATATCCCCCTTTGTCATTTATGGCAAAACCTCTAATGCAAATCACCACAGTCACTGCAAAAACCATTTTTGAGAATCAAAGTTGCTCCCCCTGACTCAATACTCTCTATGGAGGCTGCTCCCCCTAACTCAATGCTCTCTTTGGAGGCTATTCCCCCTAACTCAATGCTCTCCCCCTTAATCAAATCTCTCCCCCTTTGACATCAATGACAAAAGGGACACCTATGGGGCTAAAATATACGACTCTTAAGCTTAGCCCCCTCACCACCTTCTCTCTTGAGGTGATTAATTTTGGGGTGGGAGTACTTTTACTCCTATATTACATTGTTTCTTTCCTCTATCAAATTCCTTCCATGTTTTTCTGATATCCTTCTCTTGATGAATTACTTGATCTTCTTGTCTAGAACCTGTTTGACCTTCTTGCCTTGAACCTGTTTGGAATTGTGTCCTACACCATTTTGAAATATGTACAAAGTTATTGCAATTAAAACACTTGATATTGTAGCCTTTGGATGGTGTCCATATCCTGAATCTTTTTTTGAAATAATTTCCATATCCATTCCTTTCTTGAACCTTGTATTGTGAAGCTTTGTTTTCATGACCATTATGACCATGACTTCTAAATTGTGTAGCTCTAAAACCAAAACCATTTTGCTCATTTTCTTTGCACTGAGAAGCTCTATGACCAATCCTATTGCATAAGAAGCAATGTCCCTGAAAACCATACCTTCTTCCTTTGAAGTTTCTTCTAGTAAAATCAAATTTCTTTGATCCATGGACCCTTTCTTGACCATATTCCCTATGATCATTTTGAAATTTTGCATTGTATCCTTGAACCTTCTTTGTAGTATCTAAATACTTTTCCTTAATTTCTTCCTTGCTTTCCTCTTCAATTATTTATTTTCCTTTTGAACTTGATTCACCTATCTCAAAACAAGATCCAAAATGAATATTTGAAGCCATAGGAAATTTGGAAATTTCTTCATAAAACATAGGTGCTTCTTTGCTTTCATCTTTTAGAACTTCCTTTCCTTTTGAGTGTGATTCACCAAACCTGAAATATGAGATGTTTGGTGCTTTGGAATCTTCCTCTTCTTTCTCTTAATTTGTGTCAAGTAGCAAATTGGCACCCATATTTATTGTCTCTTGTAGAAAGGGATTTTACATATTTCCAATAGTTCCCTTTCCACGTAATAAATTACAGATATGCAAGCATTGTAGTATAGTAATGATAATGCACAAAAAATCCTGTAATAGCATTAATAACAACAGTAATGGTAGAAAACACAGTAATGACAGATAAGAGTAAATACAACAGTTTTATATTAATAATGGCATGGGTGATACAACATTACAGTTCAACATTACAACACAACCTGCAAACCCTAGGTTGATTACCCTCCATGGTTGCGTACAACAATGGTTGTATCAATCATATTTTCAAGAACATCTTGAATGAATGAGATCGGGTTTATTTATACACCCACCAAGTAGTTATGCTCTCCAAATACCTTGCAACTATCCTCAAATTACATTTCATGTGCATTTGATTTGCATTACATTTCATTTGCACTACAAGAGGGAATAGCTTATTTAACTGACATAATGAATTAATATGAATTTATTATTTATGTACAATATTAAATTACACTTTACAACATTAAAATATATGCACGTGCATTTTGTCAAACACTTTGCGTGCATTTACAATATAACACATAATATCAAAGCTGGTTCAACAATTAAGGATATCTCGATATGTCTGTCTACATCTATCACCTCCTCTAAACTGGTTGTTGCCCTTAATGATGTGAGCTAAAAATTGGGAATAGAAGTACTGAGAAATACAATAGAATCTCTTGTCACGCTCCTTCCTCTTGTTCTTGTTTCATACATCTTTGACAATAAACTTTACTTGAGGCTGCTCACAACATATGATTCTTTGATTGTGCACTTCTTCTGCTACAAGTATGTGTAACATCAACATGATTAACATTATCTGAATAGGCACTTCACTTTTTACAAAAAGCCATATTATCAGGATGAGCAATGCCATCAACATCATGAACATGATCGGTAATGCCATCCACCATCTGTTTTTGGGGTAAAGGGGGTGGGAGCCACCTTGTAGGGTCAAGTGACAGTGTCCCTTACGAGGTCGAGGGGCAACAACCTTTGCATGCTCCCTTGAAAGCACCACTATCCAAACTAAAATTTTCTTCTCATCAACCATTTGGAAGCTTTCACTCCACTCATTGAAATTGCTTCCTCTCATATTTAATTCACTGCTTTCTTGATCCAACTGAATGCTTATCATCCTCTGACAGACATCTCCCTTTTCGAATTATGCTTTTGACGGTAACTCCTCTGACTGCTCTACCTCAGACATCAACATTTCTGACGATAATCCCTAACAACTTAGTATTTAATGGATTAGACTAGATGGATTAAGAAGTATGACGGGTACAATGTCTAGATGTCTAGAACAATAGGTTAGACAGCTCATACGAATAGATATCTCAGACGGATTGCACATAGGTAGACATATCAGACGGGTAAGGTTAGACGTCACAAATAGATGGGCTAGACGTCTGGACAAGTTGCTAGATGGAAAACCAAACAAATGACCAGATGTTTAGGTTAGAAAACTAGACATCTAGATTGACAGATTTCCAGATGTCTGGGCTAGACAGCTAGATGTCTGGACTACATGGATAGACGTTTGGACTAATGGACTGCTAGACATCTAGGCCATACGACTAGACATCTAGGTTGGATGGCTAAACGTCTGGACTGATGGACTGCCAGACATATGGACCATATGGATAGATGTATGGACTAGATGGCTATACATCTGGACTAATGCACTACCAAACATCTAGGCCAAACGGCTAGACATTTGGGTTGGATGGCCAAATTTCTAGACTGACGGACTGCTAGACATCTGGTCTAGACAGCTAGACATTTGGGCTGATTGACTGCTAGACGTCTGGGTTGACAGACGACTAGATGTTTGGACTGACAGATTGACAAATGAGTGGTTTTATAGACGTCTAAATCATTCAAATAGGTAGATTTCATATGTGTAGCCTCTAGAAGGGTTCTCTTCATACGGCTCCTCCTTGGACAAATGCACTTCAAACTTTTCTACCTCCAATGATTCTTGCTCAGATGTCTGTACCTCAGACGTCTCTACATAAAACGACTATTTCTCAAACAACTACCCCTTATATACCTCCTTCATCGCCATATGACTACTTTCTCTAGTTGTCTTAGTCTCCTTCATCAGTGAGGTTTTTGCATCTCTTTCCTAAGTCAAGGCATAATCCAAAGCCTCTTGGTATGATCTTGGAGGAAATATCTACATATTTCTTTCATACATAGGGATAAGTCCATCTATGAACCACGTAATCTTTGACTCCTCTGAGTGGCCTTTCTCCACATAGTTAGACAATCTACTCACCCTTCGATTGTAATAAAAATAGGCTCCTTCTCTCCTTGTATGTTATAATTTTCATCAGTATTGTATGATCAGAATTATTTCACAAATGCATCACGTAACTCTCCCCATGTCTGGAACTTAACACAAGTTAAGTATATGTATTAGTCTATTGTAGATTATCAAAATGTTACAGGAAACCACCTCCTCCAATCTTCTTCATTGTTCTGCCCAATCGCTTTCCACTCCATACGACAAATTCTCCAATGCCTAATCGGGTCTTCCTTCCCTTATCTTGTGAAAAGTGGTAAATTATCCAATGCTTATGTGTCTATGTTATCCATTTATGGGGTTTCTTCTATGTTGCTCCTCGTCAGGTATTTTTAGTCTTAGGTATCTTACTTTCACTAAATAGTCATCTTTCAACTTCATTACTTTGCAAATTTCTTCATAGGGATATCGACTGTGGCCTTGGTCTTCCTTCCTGAGCCCTCGCGTGTTGTTGCTCTTGTGCCTGAATCTCATCCTCTGCACTCATTTAAAACCTTCCTATCGCTTGTTTAGGTGTTACCATCCACTCAACACATCTTTGCATAAATAAATGTTTTCCTTGATTTTTGGTGGTCATTGTACCCGTTATCGTTCTTATCAGCAATGTGTCGATCACATCCTTCTTGCTCTACTCTTGGACTCTACTCTTCAACAATTGACTAATCTACGTATTCTGCCATTGTAGACGTCAAATTAACTAAACTAGATGTAAGGCCAACTAGGCTAGCCATCAGGTGTGCTAGCCGTTGGGTCTCCTACTTGTCGGGTTTGCTACCCATCAGGTACTGCTACCCATCAAGTGCTGCTACCCATCAGGTACTACTACCCGTCAGATGGTGCAGCCATTAGGTACTGCACCTATTTTTCGCATGCTTCTCACCTTCTCTTCTGTATTTACACTGCGTTGTTTTATTTTGCACATCTTTCCAAGGGTTTCACTTCTTCAAACCCTATGTCACCAATTTTAGACTCAATTTCGTAATAACAACAATGCCAGAATGTAGAAAGGGATTTTACATATTCCTAATAGTTCCATTTCCATGTAATAAATTATATATCTGCAAGCATTGTAGTATAGTAATGATAATACACAGAAAATCCTACAACAACATTAATAACAACAGTAATGGTAGAAAACACAGCAATGAAAAATAACAGTAAAAATAATAGATTTATATTAATAATGGCATGGGTGATACAACATTATAGTTCAGTATTACAACACAACCTAAATACCCTAGGCTAATTACCCTCCATGGATGCGTACAACAATGGTTGTATCAATCCTCTTTCTAGGAACATCAAATTGGTATGTGTGTAGATTGATGCCTATATGACTATATCAGATGTCTGGTCTAGACATATGGGAGTCAGACATCAGGTTATGACTGGACGTCGAGTGAAGGGGCTGATGACTATCCATCTGGTGGTGACCATACTTCTAGCTATACGTCAAGCCTTAGTGAATGCTCAATCGTCATAACCGCTTATGCTCCAGCACCTGTTCGTCAATACTTCAACAATAAAACCTACAACAATAATTCACCAGTAGAAAACCTGTAACATGGACATTAATGCTTCAAACCTGCAACAAATCCATTAATGGCAGCAACCTGTAACTCAACTCAACACTCAATGCATACGTAGAATATGGATCAGAATAATAATCTTTGTATTATATTTCAATCATGATTACAATACAATGGTGATCTCAAAAAAAGTCTGTGCTCTCTCTTCCTATATTTTATGATTTCCAAATGTTTAAAAAAGGGTTATTTATAGGGCTATAAGTTGGTTACCCCAACCAAATTCCCCAACTTCTCCAACCAATTCAAAAAACAATTATTTTAATTAATAACTAATCATACATCTAACCTATGCTAACTAGCCGTCAGACCACTATCCCAGACATCTGGAAGTTTCAATAGACATCTAGAAGTCAGACCAAACATCTAACGGCCAGTCCAGATGTCTGACAGTAAACCCAGACATCAAACAAAATTGGATGTCTGGTGACTTGCAATACTGGATGTTTGACTTACAAATTGGATGTCTGATGTCAAAAGTTAGACAAAATTACTCAGTTACATTCAAAATTGTTCAGTTACATTCAAATTTGTTTGGAGGATGTGCTAGTCAGTCCTAGGACTTAGAACTACTGTCTACATCTATCCTCCCCTTCAAAGAAGTCGATGTCCTCAGTGACCTTCTTTGTTCCAATTACGAGATACTTCCAGATTCGCTGCTATATTTTGTAATGCTTCTTGTGAGAGATTCTATGGAGGCACATCGAATCGCCCCTTCTTCTTTTGTCTGGGTTCATCTAGAGATTAGGCCTATTTTTGTTTCTGTACTTTTGGATCTCAAGTCAGTGTGGCTCCTTTATCCTCCCCCATCTTATACAATAGTCCTACAATCAAGGTGAAGGATAGGGACTTTGTAATTACCTTTCGTTGCTCCGCTGTTGTCAACTCGTCTAGAAACTTCCCTGTCAATAGATATTCCTCGATATGCTTATACCACCTCGGTATAGCATTAATCATGAACAACTGTGCATTGAGAAATTCATCTGGTATTCCTCCCTCTATAGGTTCTCCTGAGTTAATCCTTGACAACTTATCCACTATTACGTGTTTCTTCCCTGGTTTGACTACCACTCTAAACACAAATTCCTATAGGGTGATGAGCCATCGACTCACTCGCCCATATATTGTTGGTTTATTGATTAAGTATAATAAAGCTTGGTGAACTACATGGAAAGCAAAAGGGTTCACCAGTAGATAGTGTCTAAACTTCTACACCAAATACACCATTCCCAATGCTTCTCACTTCATCATACTATAATTCTTTTTGGCTCTTGAAAATAGCCTACTTGCAAAGTATATGGTCTGATCCAATCCAAATTGACTTTCCTGTGCTAATGCACATCCAATCAAAAAGTTTGAGGCGTCTACATGCATATGGAATTCTTTCTCCCAGTTAGGGTAAACTAGGATAGGTGCTTTCACCAAGTGTCCTTTCAATCCTTCAAAGGCCACCTGGTGTTCCTCTGTCCATCTGAATGGGACACTCTTCCATGTAAGTGCATCTAGTGGATGAGACGTCAATGCATAATTTCGGATAAACCTCCTATAGTATCCGACAGCTCCCAAGAAATTTTTAACTGAGCTCATGTCATGTGGTTCCTTCATTAGTAACACTACCCGTATTTTGTCTGGGTCCAGTTTCAATCCTTCTTGGCATACTATGTGCCCTAGCAGCTTCCTGTATGGTACCAACAAGACACATTTATTTGGGTTCAGTGTGATTCATGATTTTCTGCATAAACCCATGCATTATTCCAGAGCTTTTAGATGTTCTTGCGTCTTTCCATACAGTGACCAATCATCTAAAAAGGCTTTAAAATTCCTTGTAGATATTCTATCAAAGATATAAGATGATCCTTTGAAAATTAGCGGGCGCATTGGATAGGCCAAATGGCATGCGATTGTATGCATATATTCTATTCTCTACCATGAAAGTAGTCTTCAACTTATCTTCTTTCGCTATGCTGATCTGATTATACCCCGAGAATCCATCCAAAAATGAATAGATCTCGTGGCCAGCTACTTCTTCGAGTATGGAGTCTGTGAACGGGATTGGTAAGGGATATTTTATAGTACTACATTTAAACTTCTAAAATCCACACATATTTGGATTTTATCTACTTCTCGTTTTAGAGTGATCACGATTGGTGAAACCCACTCGCTTGTCGTAACCTTGAATATAATGCTTGCATCTAGCATCTTTTTGATTTTGGCATTCACCTTCACTGCATATTTGGGATTCATCTTGTAAGGATGCCTTCTTACTGGTTGTGCGCCCTCTATTAGAGAAATCTTGTGTACGCAAAGCTCGGGTGGTACTCCCTTCAAGTCTCTATACGTCCAAGCAAAAACATCCTTGTAGTCCATAAAAATCTTAATTGTTGTTGCTTTGAGGATTGGATCCCAATCATCTCCATATTTGATCATTTTCTCTTCACCCTCTTCTCCCAAGTTTACCTGAACCATCTTTGTACCTTCATATTTGATTGCCTCAGGCTCATCTGCTGCTTTTAGTATTGCGATGGGGTGGGCTGGCTTATCCTCAATGACTGCTTTCCCATCATAAATTCTGCAAAGTTCTTGGGAAATGTCCACTTCTCTTGTTCCTTGTCCTTATCTGATGCTTTCATTCTTTTGTTACTAATTTCTTTTCTAGGTTCTTGCACCTCATCCCTTTTGGTATCTATTTTTGCTTCCATGCATAGACATTGGAGAGGGAAAAATTCGTAATATTCCATCTGCCAGTGTAATAAACCCTTGTCTTGGTCATATTCATCCTCCATGCAGTTATCAAGTTCCAACACTCCCTCCTCGTCGGGTTCATATCCTGCCTTACCATCTAATGAGGAGGAACCCAAATAATTTGAAGTTTCTATATCCTGGCTCACCGTATGATTATTAAAATTAATGATATACTTGTGTTGCCCTTGTTTGAAATATAATCTTTCCTTCTCCCAATTATGGTTAACTTTGGCTGCTCTCAGCCATCTTCATCCTAGAAGTGCATCGTATGCAGACTTCAGCATAGCCATAATGATAAAATCTAACACAAAGTCTTGATCTGCTATGCGTATTATAACCACCATAAAGGGTCACACTCGATGGCGTATCCTATTGCAATAAATGATAAAAAATATAGCATGCATACAAGAAAAAGAGATTGACAACAAATGAATCAAGAAGAAAAATGCTTTATTCCATTGTATTCGAAGTCAAAATCCAATTACAAGTACATCCCTCTTAGGGATAATCATTTTGATACAATATTACAATAGGAGTGCACAATTATTTTCCCTATTAAGGGTAGGTGTGATTTCCAAATGCCTTTTAGGATGACACGAATTGATCTAGGGTGGAGATGCCTTCTTCTTCACGATGGGGAAGGAACTTGACAGTTTTATCTCATTTGAAACTATTCTTTGTGGTCAAGAAACAACACATGAATATAAAAAAGATAGCCAACCTCTCATGATGAGGCTCTTTTAGAAAAATTACATAATGACACCATTAAACATTCATAATCAAGAAAATATGAAAAGTGTTTCTAAGCTATGCAAATCGAATCAATATTCATATAATAGCGTAAAGAAAATTAACAACTACACTATGCATGGATCAGATATAGAGAATGAAACATAAAAATGCATAAAGAAACCATTTAAGTCCTAATTGAAGCATAAACAGGAAAAAAACTAAAATAACCTAGCTATACGGTCATAAGTCTGTTAAAATGTATTTTAACCATGAAACCAACTAATCTAAGATAGTTAACCATACAAAAATGAAAATAGGAAGGTGGTTATACCTCTACTGCAAATCACAGCTCTAGTGAGCAGTTTGCACTGTAAACCGTGGCTGACAGTCATGATTAGAACTCTGATAGGCTTACCCTCAATTCCAAGGGTAGTGGGCTTGAACTCATTGTCCAATTGATGTTCAAGGGTCGCCTTCGATGTCCTTATGATAGGTTTGGTGGTTGAATCACTATGATGGGCCTTCATTTGCCTGACTTTGCATTTCTTGATCCTCTAGGCTCCTAGGGCATCCATAATGCAATTCATCATTAATCTTGGCAAGTAGGTAGGGGATAAGTGCAGTAGCTCTCTCTTAATATACTCGATTGAGTGTACAATTCGATAGGGCTCCACTACTCAAATCTCCAATACTCTCTCTAATAGTTTGCCCTAATTTTGAAGGGTACTTATAGGACTACCCAAGGGCTAGGGGTGGCTTCCTAGAGAAGCCAAGATCAAGAAGGGGTGGTTAGGACAGTTGGAATGGAAGCTTCCGCCCTCTAACCACCTTCTTCTATATCAAATGGTCGTTCCAACCGATTTGGCTCGGATGGGAGGCCAATTGAACTTTAGTTAAGACCGCAGGTCACAATTATGATCTAGAGTGTAAACCGTAGGTCTCAACCATGGTTTAGCTATAAACCGTAGGTCTGGATTGTGGTTTAGAATAATTAGGCCAAGGATCCCAAAATGAGTGGTTAGAACCACTATTTTATCTTGGAATTTGTCCAAGATCTTCCATATGGTCTTATAGCATGTCCATATGAGTAGTTGTCCTCGACATGACGCGTTTTAGGTGTCTATAGATGCCCTTTTGAGATGCTTTGCGAGATAAAACAATGCTGAGCAAAAATAGACCTCCTAAAATGATGTCGAAGGTTCTATGATGATCATTAATCATATCAACATCAGATGCCTCAGGTCCAATAAAAGGATGTGCATCCTAGAATCATTGCTTCCAACTCTTTAGAGGCTTAAACTTGAAAGAGTTTGCACTCGTCATCAGAAATTCGAGTAGCTTTGGCACTACAATAGGATTTAGGCCTATATAATCGAAAGGATGAGAGTTACAAACTAATTATCATATTTGCTATTTTCCCCAAGAAAAGGGGTAAGCTTATGATAGTTGTTGACAATGATTCGTAAGACGAACACAATTTTGACAAGATCAAGGGATCTATGATTTTAGGGATCTTCTTTTTATTTTGATTATGATTTGATATTATGACTACCCCCTCAAGCGATGAGTCGATGAGGGTAATGACAATGTATGAAGCGACGATGTTTCTTGACCACCATGGATGATCTGAAAAAATTTAGATTTGAGCATATGAATGCATGGCTAAGCCTAGTTCATATTTTGATTCCAACTGTTAATAGTATTTGCACATTTCTATCCCATGGAGCAGTCGGGCTACAATAGCCATTTTTAGGGAATCGAATTGATACAAATCCAATCAGATTTGTGTTGAATCAAAATATCGATGATTTGTTGAAAAGAGGTCATAGAAGAAATGACATGCAACGCTTCATTCTCGTGGAGTAGTCCGGTCGCGAAGGCCTTCTTAGGGATTGAAAAGAAGCATATCAGATCAATGATGACAATTTTTCCCTAAATGTCCTTATGGTAATTTACTCATCCTAACGGATTGCATGGAGCGCAAGTCGCTGCAACCGCCAAGTGTATAGGGTAAATTACTGAATACGAGGCACATTTGGTGTTTTAATTTATTTAATTTTTTTGAATGATTTTTATTTATGCTTTGAGATTATTTATTTGGCTGGGAGGTGCATCACTCCATGAAAGTATTGTCATAGCGATGACCTCAATTGAATGTACTTTATAATCTCAACTAGATTTTTTATTTTTAATTGGATCATGGTGCTTGATTATCACCAAATTTCCAAACTTATCTGCTTTTATTGAGTTATGACCCAATGAGAGGCATTAATTTATTTGTTTGGCCCTTTTCATGGTGGGAATTTATAAAATTGTCTGCTAGTTGCAAACCACGATAAAGGTCTGCAGTTCTCGTTTGCAAATTTGGGAACCACGGCTAGGGCCTGCGGTCTATGGAAAACATGAGAGGTCTATAAAAAGTCTAATTTTCAAATGTATCTTAGTATTTCTTGACAACAACTTGCAAAACTAGAGCTCTGACACTGACAGCTGAGAACTCACCTGAAACCTACCACACTTTACCTACACACCTACTCACACGACAATGGTCGGGCGTGGGCAAGCGTCTTCTAGCCACGGTGGATGAGGCGAGGGCAAGGTAACTCAAAAACTAAGACCTCGCATCCATTACCACTTAAAAATGAACCCAATTAAAAAATTGGAAAATCAATTTCACTAAATTGCTGACAATGAACCTCATCTTAGGATAATGTAGCTTAGGTTTTAATTTTTTTCCATTATTGGTTGCGGTATCGCACCCGATCGGATCTCAATTGGAGACCGCAGGTACCAGTTGTGGTTCCCAATTATTCAATTGAGGACCGCAACTGCCAGCTGTAGTCAGCATTCAAAATCCTAGTTGACTGCGTTGGCCCGATGCTAGAATGTGCAGACCAACACATTTCACCTGCCTACAAGTGAAATGATAGTTACATTAAAGGACGTTTATAGGATCTTTAGGATCCCCATTGATGGCAAGGCCATCGTATCCTCAACTCTGGTGCTAAGGAGTCTATATTCGATGCCATATTTAGTGCTTGGAGCGAGGAGGCTTAGTGTGCCATTGACCACGGAGGGATCCACATCGACTATTAGCAGGGGAAAAATGTCTTCTCCATGCGCGAGGCCGGTTTCATGCACCTGGTGGTGCAAGTCATACTTTCGAACTCCTAAGGTATGAGGATTCCATAGAATATCTTAGCTACTATGCGTAGAGTTGTCCAGAGCTCTATTCGATAGCCATTGCTCCTAGCCTGAGGGAGCACTCTACTAGCTTAGTTGTATCGAGAGCTATATCAAATCATTGATCGGAGCCATCGAGGGATCAACTGTAGTCTACTTCTACAGATTTGGGGCTAGCAACATATCAGGATAGAGCCTCCTAGGGAGTTTCCCTTACACATCATAGAGATAGATGACACCCATCAGTGCTATACTGCCTGCTAGCCTCGACAGGAGGAGGGCTTCCATAGTAGGACTCATGCTGGCAACGTCCAACATTACATTACCCAATTTGGAGGACTCAAACCAGATGATGTCGAGCGGTGACCCTACATGGAGTGTCCTGACTGGCTTGAGGTCAGTGAGTGGATTTGACAGTCTGACCAAGATAGATGGTTACTCGACTGAAAGGTCGAGATTAGAGAGTACTAGTTTTTCTCTCGCGTCCTATGATAGTTTGGCATGGTGCAGGACAGCCTGGAGATCTCATTTAGTTATAGGCACCTAGCTTTGGAGAGGGATATATCGTGGATCCAGCCTTCGGCTCTAGGTGATGCTCCATATGACTTTCAGGAGACTGGAGTTGATAGGGCTGTGACCACTTTAGAGTACGACAGATGGTGGTCTATGTTCTGTTGGTATGGGACAGGGCCTCTGGGCCGAGTGGTAGATGAGGCCAGAGTAGAGGTGGATCTTGATGAGCACAACGTGTGCTAGTGGACAGAGGGCAACTGGGGCACAAAGGCTATCACTGAGGAGGCTCCTAAGGTTGACCCTAATGAGGAGGCTCTCAAGGAGGGTGAGGTCCCTCTTGATAGTGTAGAGGAACTACTCTTGGCACATGTGGCTGACCTACAAAGTTAGCTTGGGTGATTCCAGATGCAATAGAGGGAGCGGGACACTACTATCGCTACTCTGTAGGCACAGTTGACTGATAGATATCACCAAATTATGTAGGTGGAGAAAAAATTTTACTATGCTTACAACACGGGCTACCATAATAGAGACTCAATTTGGCGAGCTCATCCATGCTCGTGACTTGGCACTAGCATAGAGAGATGCAGTAGTAGCGAAGCGGGATCTGATTAGGGCATAGAGGGGGGATCCTCCATCCTCTTAGGTGATTATGGGGCCTCTGGTGGGACTAGTAGCAACATTACCAGGTGGCCAGGATCCTATAGTAGAGATTTAGCACTTGCAGGATTTGCTGATGAGTGCCAATGACAGACATGCATCCAGGGTTGCTTGGGTAGACCAGCTAGTTGGATATATTTAGATGCTAGGTGCAGAGGTTTTTGAGGATCCATATGCTCCAGAGTCCTAGTGGAATAGATATTGGACTACAGGAAAATCTATTGCTAGATCAAGCCATCGCACCCATTAGAGTGATAGGACACACAAATCCTATAGTACACATGGTGGTAGCAGTCATACCAGGACTAGGGAGGCAGGGCGGTCTACTGCAACATCCAACCATAGGTCCTGGTGCATAGAGGTGCCCATTGCACAGGTTGTAGTTGGACGAGTGCTAGAGCTCTTTGGGCTAGGTGGTACTCAGGGTGCTCAACAGGATCTACAACAGATAGCAAGGCATCAGGTAGAGCAGGCTCCTGAGCATAGTACTGAGGGAGGCGGTGAGAACTCTGGTACAGGGGGCATATCAGAGCTAGAGCTATACTATTTGCAGGATACATGTTTGATACATATCATTTTTTTGTAAGGTCGAGGACCTACACATTTGTAGCATGCGGGTATTTTTGTACTCCCGATGTACTCTGAGACACATATTTATATATGATATGATCATTATTTTATGGCTCATTATTGTGTACTCATTTATTTTTAATTTTATATTTATGTGATGCACATGGATGCAATGCTTATGTTATGTTGATGCTATATGATGTAATGTATGGATGAAATGCACTAGCTAGATATTTAATTTATTATGATGATATGCAGTGATCTAGATGCTTAGATGTGGTTTTTGCGATGGATGCATATGGATGCGATGCTCTTTTCTTAACACATATTTGATATTGCTTTCTTCTATGCATTAATGTATGTAATTATTTATTTACATGATGTTAACCTAATGTAAATGAACCTGTATGCTTTAATCACTTAAAACATAAGGAATGAATGAAAATATGTTTATCAATCTAATAGATGACACCACAGAATGTATAAAAATCATGAATGTAATTGAAAAATCTTTAAGATAAGAATTTAATCAATTAACCACCCATATATGAAATGCAATGGTATGCGATGTTTATGATGCGAATTATATAACGTGTCATTCGATTTTCTTTCTTTTGCACTTTGGATGATATGCACGATATAGTCAGTGGTCATATAAATATTATTTCTAATATCCATCCAATATCTATCCTATATGTTGATTGTGCTTTATATAATGATGTATCATGGATTCGATACTTTGCAATTTGATGATTTATATGGTTGCAATTTTTTTGACATTTTGTTGCTATGGGAGAAATTTTTGAGGTTTTCCATGAGACTCAAACACCCTAATAGACTTATCAAATGTTGTATACTAACCACACTAGACTTCTGAGATAAAAAGATTTTGCTAGGATAGACCCTAACTGTTCATTATCCTTGTGTGTGCAAATTATTATTTTAAGATAAGACACGAGCGTTCCCCGATGTCAGGAGGGATTCTTTCATCCCATTGCTAAGATAGGGGTTCCACAAATGTCTTATCCAATCTCAAGTTTAGATTTTAGTTGGACTAATCCACCAGGCAATGTAGGACACTTGAAGCTAGCTCTTCCACATTCAAACATTGGTCTTGTTCATAAGCAATATGCTAATGCGTCAGACATATCATCACGCATAAGGTACAATAGTGCTAATAGTTCTAGGGATTCAGGCTCATTCCTTTCTATCCTTCAATTTTTGGGATACTTGCTCATATGTAGTGAAGCAAGGGAGTCGATTCCATATTCTTTTTGAACTATCTTTGGATCTTCATTTGATCTCTCTTCAAACTAGATTTTGGATATTCATTTGATCTCCGCTCGAAATTTTGATTTATGATCTTCATTTGATCTTCACTTTTGAACATCACTTTGAACTTTGATTTAATCCTATTTTTTGATATTCACTTGATCTTCACTTTTTGGTGTTTATATTTGATAATTTTCTTTAGAAAATTTCCTTTGGGGGATTTACTTGGGAAAAACTATTTCTAGTATATCGATTGAGAATATCGATCTTATGATATCAATATGGGATATCACTCTGGGGAGTCGATATATGTTATCGATATAGGGTATAAATCATGAGGATTGATGTGGGATATCTCTTTGGGATATTGCTCATTTTATAGTGATCAAGGGATTCTGAATAGGGAACTAACCTATCCTTTTTCCAACTGCCAATATTTCCCATACCGTTCGCACAGAGGGAGAAGAAAGAATAACTCTTTTCACTTCAGGATACCCGGTCTTGCTTCGTGGCTTTCATATTTCCCTAGTACTTGTTAGGATTGTTTAATTTATTTATTAGTGATAGGCTTCTGATACACTAAGGGCTATACTAACTGAACCTTAGCTACAAAAGCAAAGCAAGCTTTTAACCAACTCTTGATAATACCACTAGGTATGGTTGAGTGATCGAAAAGCACTAGTATATCTCCATAGCAACATTATAGGTTATGTTGAAAAACATAATTACTCACATTAATGATAGATTAATATAAATGTAGAGATGCATGATTTAAACACAAACGTGGCATCGTTTGTAATACTGACAAACACAATGCCTTCTATTATGAAATGCAACATATGACGAATGCCTATATGCAATGTAGTAATGTAGCAAATGCATGTGTAAATGCAAAATTCAAATGCAAATGTGAATGTTTTGGATTTTATGCTTTACCATTTTTTTGGATTTTATTGATTTTATATTTTTTATGGGTTTTGAGCCTCATAATTGACCAAACGACGAGTACATGCCTCTGGAGCCTTTAGATTGACCAAGCAATTTTTAGGAATCCTTGAATATTTTAGGATTGACCAAAGGTATTATGGGTACCTTTAGGGAGTTTTGGGATGACCAAGCGATTTTTAGAGTCCTTGGAACCTTTGGGGTTGACTAAGCAGTTTTTCAGAAACTCTTGGTACCTTTTGCATTTGACCAAAGGGCTTATAGATGCCTTTGAAGCTTTTTAGGATGACCGAGCGATTATATGTAAATCCTCAAGGCTTTTAACTAACACAACCAAGCGGTTTCAAGGACCCTTAGAGCCTTTTGGTATGACCAAGTGGTTTTAACCAAACCCTCAAAGCTTTTGAGGTTGACCAAAGGGCTTACAAATGCCTTTGGAGCTTTTTGATTGACCAAATCACTGATGAGAGTGTTTGGAGCCTTTTAGGAAGGGCATGCTGCCCTATATGCTCCTAGTGTGTGTGCTATTCGACGACAGTGAGGGAGGTACAATACCTATTGATTCCTCATTTTTTCCTTATTGAATTTGATGCGGTTGGTGGGAAAGGTATGCTACCTTGAATACCCCCACTGTGCATTATATTCGATGAAAAGTAATCAAATTATTTAGGAAGAGTGATAGAACTTAACTTCACTAGGTGAATATTAGACCTCATCGATGTACCTATGCTTCGGCATGGGTGAACGAGGGAACCATCTCTTTGGATCTCATCTCACTCGATTGAGCCTTCTACGACCCTCTTAAATTATTGGTAACTTCGAATGTCGTGTCCATGCGCTTGATGATACACACAAAATGAACCTCTATCAGGTGACCCAGTATCGGATGCCCTACACTTAAATTTGGACAATACGAATGCTTGTGCCTCGTGTAACTTTTGAAACAAAGTTAGAGTAGTCATATAAAATGAAACTACTTGTTGCACTGACCTATTGGGCCTACAAGGTGACTGACGACTCTGCGGTTTCTCTTGAGGAGGCGTGACCTCCACTTCAGTTTGTTGGGATACTTTAAGAGAACCATATATATGATAAACTCCCTTATCTATCAGGTTTTGCACCACACTCCTAAATTCATGATAATCTCGAATGCCATGACCCTTTATTTGATGGTAGAGATAGTAGTGATACTCCTTGTAACCCATAGGCTTAATTATATTTGGGTTTAGAGGGATGACATTAGGTAAGGTGATGACCTTAGCTTCTTGCAGCTTCTAAAAGATATCAGACATAGACTCTTGTAATGAAGTCCCACTATGCTACGATTGTTTTGGGCTCTTGCCCTGCATTGGTTTGCTTTGAGAATCCAATGGTGGGGTTGGACGCATAGGATTTTTCTTCCATCAAGGCTTTTACTGTACTTGCATAGGAAGCAATTTGTCCTCAGGCAGAGGTTACTTTTGTAATTGTGGATTTTCAATCCGGTTCTTGATAAAATGCAACAACTTATCTTGCTCATCCATTTGATGCTCCATACACTCTAGACGGCTTAAGATGGTTCGTAATACTGACAAAGAATTATATGTATTTCCAATGATTTATTCGAAATACCTTTGTCATTCAAAGGAAATAGAAACATGGATGCTATGGATCCATTAGGTAATTGCAAATCACCTATTTCCTTCACTTGAGTTGATGTGGATGCTTCTTGATGATACATTTCATCAATATTATCCACATGCTCATGCCTATGACCTAGCTCAAATTGTTTTTTCACTTCATTGTGTTGAACTGTGCCACTTTTAGTACCCCCAATATGATGTGAGGAACCTACTTGTTTGTGCTCTTGAGATGGTGCCATGAGAAATGAGTTAGGAGTGACTAATTTCAAAAGTTCTGGCCCTGGCAGTGTGAAAACACCACTGGATTACCCCATCTCAGGCTCTATGTGATTCAAAATCACATGATATTCTGACCTAATACCGACCATCCCCACACACTCGTGAGAAAACTCCAAAACTACCTGTGTTGTAGGTAATTCGTCCACATACTGAGGTTGTTCTACTTCAGTATTGATAACTGAATCTTCTTCATGCTCATACAATGTCTCCGAGATAGGATCCGTAGGTGGAGACTCAATGAAAAGCTGACCTAAATCTTTAGTTGACTCTATGGTGGGCAGCATCATAATACTAGCCTCCATATGTTGGCAATTTTGGGTACTTTGGGTACATTGCCTTTGCTCAAGTGTATAAGTTGTCATTGATGTCAAGAAGCTCTTGAAGGAATTTGATTTGATGTCAAATAATTTGTTTTGATGAAGGTTACGACATGACAGTTTCAAAGGTCTTTTGTAAACCCCAAGTTGGCGGGTTTAAAGATTACAGGTGGATGCATTAGTTTAATGCATTTGGGTCCAGGAGGAAGTATTTATTTAAATAATTAAAAACCTTGTTAAGGTTCCCTTTAATTATTTTTAAATAAATATTAAATTATTGTTTGCAATGGGTTATCCTAACCCATGGCGCTATGTTTTAAGATTGTGGGCGCTAGCCAAGACCTCCGCCGACGTGTTAAACTCCTCGCCGACGTCAAGAGCTTATGGTAAAAATGCATATAAATCTCCCTCGATGAAAATCAAGAATTATCCCATCCACATTTTGAAAAGAGTTGCTCGTTGTGAATTCGTGATCTACTGTTCGACTGTGTCTTCGCCATTTTCGTGAATCCGTTGTTCATTTTTTTTGTACTCGTCGTTTGTCGTAAATCCGTCGTAAGGTTTTCGTCTTCGTGTTCACGTCAGAAGAAAGGGAGGCACTATTGTTTTATTTAATCCCTGGCACAGAAGGAACAAGGCTAACAGCGTGAGGTTTAAACCTCACCGGGCGCCTTTGGCGCATCGGTAGCGGCTAGGCTATTGGCGCGCTACCCGAACGGGAGGTTCCGCATTCGAATAACGCGAAAGGGTTTTTCATCGTGAAGTGGACGCAGCGGGTGGTGTTAGAATTCATGCGCAATTTCTCCATAGCACGATTTTTGATGTTGGCCAAGGTATTTTTGAAATTAATTTTTGCTAAGTGTATTTTGCGGATGGAGGAAGTTTATTAGAGGGAAAAATAGCTTAGGAGTTATAAGGAGTTTAAAGCTTGTTTTATTTTGATAAAATATTCTTTTGAAGGTGTTGTTTGAAATATCTTATTGCATTCTTATGAGAGATAAATTTTATTTTTGATAAGACTATAAGGGAGAAATAAGGTGTATAAGGGATAAATTTTTCTTGTAATGTTGAGAGTGCTTTTGGTTGATTATGGAAATGAAAGCATGATGTTTTAAGGTTAAAATTGCTTCTTGTGTGAAGTTGTGAAACCTTAAGTGGGCAGCTTTGAGATTGAGTTTGAGCTGAGTTGATTTGAGTTGAGTTTTGAGATTGGGAGTTGAGTATAGAACATATTGAGTCTCTAACAATTCTCTTTATGCTTCTATGAGTTTGACAAATCACATTGGGTCTCTAACAATTCACCTTGTGATTTCCTACTAAGAAAGTTTTTTTCTTGGTGAGCTTGCTGAGTTTTGGACAGGTTTCGGTGGGGACTTGTGAGCAGTCTTGGACAGGTTTCGGTGGGGACTTGTGAGCAGATTTGGACAGGTCCTAGCAGAGGACTTGTGAGCTGAGTTTGATAGTTCTATCAGAGAACTTGAGGACAGAGGTGCACTGGTTCTTTGAGAAGAACCTGAGGACAGATTTGGCAAGTCTTTGAGAAGGCTTGTGTGCAGAGGATTGATTTGTTCAAGCTTAAGCGTTGGACAGATCTGACAGACAGAGGAAGACTTGTACTAGACCGACTGACTATGTTTGGTACAGGTTCTGAGCTACTGTGGACGTGATCATAGAAGATAGAGGTCTCTTAGGCTAAGCATTGAGGACGAGGAGGTCTTCAGTGGAAAGGAGTTCCATGTGCTGGCAAGAGGTAGAGGCAGTTGATCTTCTGAGGGATCATTTCCAGAGCAGAGGGGAAGGTATCTCCTTTGAGAGAGAGGCTCATAAATTTTGATTAGGGGAAGGTATCTCCTTTGGGCCGAGGCTCATAAATATTGTAATTGGGAAGGATTCCCAAAGAAATTTGAGGAAATATTTAGAGAAAAGTTTTGTGGATGTAGCCCGACCATTTTGGGTGAACCACGTTAAAAATGGGTCTTCAATGTGTGATGCTTTCTGTCTTGATTAATGTTGTGTTGATGCCATTGCTATCTAAAGTTAAAATTATTAATTGGTTAAGTCTTATACTGTTCACCCCCCTCTCAGTATAAGTCCATGTTCTTCAATTGGTATCAGAGCGGGTCTCTCCAGAAAGAGCCTAACAACTTGGAGAAGGATCTATCAGAGGAACATACAGATTCAGAAAGAGATGAAGAGGTTGAGTTCGATCTCAAAGGTGAATTCTTCTTGGCTTTAAGAAAGCTTGAGAAATTTAGGGAAGAGAATTCTGTTCTCAAGCATCAATGTCGGGAAGAAGAGATAGCAAGATCAGAATTGTCTCAAAGTGTTATAGACTTCAAAATTCTAGCTGAAGAAGGGAAGAAGGTTGAACGAGGTTTTGACAAGAGGTTCTCAAAGGAAAGGAAGGCGATTGCGAGAAACTAGAAGAAGAGGTTATGTCTCTTAGAGTGAAGTTGGAACAGTTGGCTCTCAGATAGAATACTCCATGTGAAAAGCAAAAGAAGGATGGTATCACCATTCAAGAAATAGGGGCTTCGAGCAAGATCAATCTTCATCCTGAAGAGCGGTGGATTCCAGTTGGTCACAAGAAGAACAATCATCCAAGGCATCAAAACAGGTTACATAATACTTTCCATGGCTATTGTTTTTCCTGCAAGAAATTTGGTCACAAAGCTATGCATTGCAATAAGTCCGTGAATAGCCATAGTAAGGAAAATGTTAACTCTTTTGCACCTCTTATGAATAAAGATGTCATGTGTTACAAGTGCAATAATTTTGGGCATATAGCAAGGAT
The DNA here is from genome assembly GCA_028583015.1 of Wollemia nobilis. Lineage (NCBI taxonomy): Eukaryota > Viridiplantae > Streptophyta > Pinopsida > Araucariales > Araucariaceae > Wollemia > Wollemia nobilis. The sequence continues at coordinate 4,500,536 of JAQPPZ010016717.1, forward strand.
GTGCGGTTTGGATAGATCTAGCCTTGAGTTCACTAAAAAGAGAAATGAGATCAAATCTAAGTCAATGATAGTTCAAACTGCTTTTCATGCTCAAGACAAAGTAGAGAAATGGTATCTTGATAGTGGTTGTTCAAAACATATGACTGGTGAAAAGGAAAAATTTTTGGTCTTAAAAGAAACAAACAGAGGAACAATCAGTTTTGGAGATAACGAGTCGGCTAAAATCTGTGGTAAAGGGACTCTTAGTTTGGATGGGAAATCCAAAACAGAAAATGTGCTTTATGTAGAAGGCCTAAGACATAATCTTCTAAGTGTGAGTCAACTTTGTGATCAAGGGCACATAGTATCTTTCTTTTCGGATAGATGTGAGATAAGTAAAGAAAAAAATGGAAAACTCATTGCTAGTGCTACAAGGACTCCAAACAATCTTTACATGCTAAGTGAGATAAAAAAGGAAAAGTGTTTTCTAACTCAAGAAGATGAGAGTTGGTTATGGCATAAAATATTGGGGCATTTGAGCTTTGATAATCTTGTCAATATTAGTAACAAGGAAGCAGTTAGAGACTTGCCCAAAATAAAAAGGCCCCATAACATCGTTTGCGGTCCTTGTCAACATGGAAAATAGACCAGAACCAGTTTCAAATCAAAAGGGTATACTTCTTCAAAACCATTGGATCTTATTCATACTGATTTATGTGGCCCTACTAGAACTCAGAGCATTCAGGGAGAAAGCTACTTCATGTTGTTTATAGATGATTATTCTAGAATGACTTGGGTTACTTTTCTCAAAGAAAAATCTGAAGCTTTTGAAAAATTTAAAGCTTTCAAAGAAATGATTGAAAATGAGACTGACAAGAGAATCAAATGCTTAAGATCAGATAGAGGAGGAGAGTTCACTTCAAATGAATTTGTGGAATACTGTGAGCAACAAGGAATCAAAAGAGAATATTCGGCAGCAAGAACTCCTCAACAAAATGGAGTAGTTGAAAGGAAAAATAGAACTATTGAAAATATGGCTAGAGCTATGTTAAATGAGTCAAAACTTTTAGATGGCTTTTGGAAAGAGGCGATCGATACAATAGTCTACATTATCACCAGGGCCCAACTTAGAGTCAATCATCATAAAACTCCTTATGAGTTGTGGAAAGGAAGACCAACTACAGTAAAATACTTCAAAGTGTTTGGGAGTAAGTGCTTCATCAGAAGGGAAGATCAGAATTTGGGTAAGTTTGATCCTAGATGTGATGAGGGAATATTTCTTGGGTATTCCAGTAGAAGCAAGGCCTATAGATGCTTCAACAAAAGAACTCATATAGTTGTAGAGAGCATAAATGTAACAGTTGATGAAAAGACAGGGATAAGAGAACCAGTCCAGGAACTCAGTGATGAAATTTGTCAAGAAGAATTCAGAGAGGTTTCAGATGAAGAAGAGGAAAGACAACAACTGCTTCCCAAAACTCCTTCACGATATGTTCAGAAACATCATCCCAAATATTTGATCATTGGTGATCCAAATAGTAGGCAAACAAGAAGAAGAGTCATTCCCTCACATGATTCTACAAATGTTTCATTATTATCTCAGATTGAGCCAAAATATTTCAGTGAAGCATGTGCAGATAAGTTTTGGGTAAAAGCAATGGATGAAGAGCTAAATCAAATAGAGAAAAGTGAAACTTGGGAATTGGTTCCAAGACCTAAGGACAAGAATGTCATTGGCACAAAATGGATATTCAGAAATAAACTCAATGAGGATGGAAAGATTGTCAGAAACAAAGCTAGGTTAGTCTGCAAAGGTTATGCTCAAGTAGAAGGTGTTGATTTCGAAGAGACGTTTGCTCCTGTTGCTCGTCTTGAAGCTATCAGAATGTTTTTGGCCCTTTCAAGCTTCAAATCATTCAAGGTATATCAAATGGATGTAAAGTCAGCTTTTCTAAATGGGGTGTTGGTAGAAGAAGTCTACATAGAACAGCCAGAAGGAGTGTCTCTCTCGGAATAGTCAAGACTATGTGTGTAAACTAAAAAGGCCTTGTATGGGTTAAAGCAAGCACCTAGGGCTTGGTACTCAAGACTTGACAGGTATCTTCATGAGCAAGGCTTCGGGAAAGGTGTGGCGAGATAGCAATTTGTATATTAAGAATGAAGGTGATGATATGTTGATTATGGTTGTCTATGTTGATGATATTATTTTTGGGGGAAATAATACTCGGATGTGCAAAGATTTTGCTAACACCATGCGAAGGAATTTGAGATGTCTATGATTGGAGAGTTGTCATTCTTTTTAGGTCTTCAGATTGCTCAATCAAAAGATGGTATATTTCTCTCTCAAGGAAAGTATATCAAAGAAATGTTGAAGAAATTTGGGATGATGGACAGCAAACCGAGTGTGTACTCCAATGATTACGGGGTGCAAGATGAGTAAAGATGATGAATCTCCAGTGGCAGATCAGAGGTTGTACAGATCAATGATTGGCAGTTTATTATATGTTACAACTACCAGACCAGATATCATGCAGGTAGTTGGGTTAGTAGCAAGATTTCAGGCAGCTCCTAAAGATTCTCATGTTATAGCAGTTAAGAGGATATTCAGATATCCGAAGGGCACTATGGACTTTGGGCTTTGGTATCCCAAAGGTGATGATTTCACTCTCACAGCTTATACAGATGCAGATTGGGCGGACAGTATTGATGACAAAAAAAGCACTAGTGGTGGAGCATTCTTTCCGGGAAAGAGTTTGGTTTCTTGGCTAAGTAAGAAACAACCTTCGGTTTCCTTATCTACAGTAGAGGCTGAATACATAGCAAAGAGTGGTTGGGTGTACACAGGTTTTATGGATGAAAACCACCTTGGAGGATTTCAAAGTCAAGCATGAACAACCCATCTCCATACTTTGTGATAATACAAGTGCCATAAGTATTTCCAAAAATCCGGTAATGCACTCAAGGACAAAGCATATTTCCATCAAGTATCACTTTCTAAGGGAGAAAGTGCAAGACAAGCAGGTCAAGGTAGAGTATGTGTCTACTAAAGAGCAGATTGCAGATATCTTCACCAAACCTCTTCCAAGAGATACGTTTGAGTATCTAAGGGAGAAATTGGGAGTTGTACTCCCACCCCAGAATTAATCACCTCATCGGGAGGTGGGGGAGGGACTAAGCTAAGAGGCTCATTCTTAGTCCCGAGCCCCAAAGGTGACCCTTTGCCATTGATGACAAAGGGGGAGAGATATGAGTAAGGGGGAGAGCTTCAAAGTGAAGAGGAGAGCTTCAAGTCAGGGGGAGCAAAACTTCAAAGGAAGATTCTCAGTTGTGGGCACAGTTGGTCGATTTTTAGCACAGTTGGTTTCAATTTTGGCTCTTGAGAAGTGTTTTCAGTAAAGGTTTGCCATCAATGACAAAGGGGGAGATTGTTGGCAATTTTGGGTACTTTGGGTACATTGCCTTTGCTCAAGTGTATAAGTTGTCATTGATGTCAAGAAGCTCTTGAAGGAATTTGATTTGATGTCAAATAATTTGTTTTGATGAAGGTTACGACATGACAGTTTCAAAGGTCTTTTGTAAACCCCAAGTTGGGAGGTTTAAAGATTACAGGTGGATGCATTAGTTTAATGCATTTGGGTCCAGGAGGAAGTATTTATTTAAATAATTAAAAACCTTGTTAAGGTTCCCTTTAATTATTTTTAAATAAATATTAAATTATTGTTTGCAATGGGTTATCCTAACCCATGGCGCTATGTTTTAAGATTGTGGGTGCTAGCCAAGACCTCCGTCGACGTGTTAAACTCCTCGTCGACGTCAAGAGCTTATGGTAAAAATGCATATAAATCTCCCTCGATGAAAATCAAGAATGATCCCATCCACATTTTGAAAAGAGTTGCTCGTTGTGAATTCGTGATCTACTGTTCGACTGTGTCTTCGCCGTTTTCGTGAATCCGCTATTCATTTTTTTTGTACTCGTCGTTTGTCATAAATCCATCGTAAGGTTTTCGTCTTCGTGTTCACGTCAGAAGAAAGGGAGGCACTATTGTTTTATTTAATCCCTGGCATAGAAGGAACAAGGCTAACAGCGTGAGGTTTAAACCTCACTAGGCGCCTTTGGCGCATCGGTAGCGGCTAGGCTGTTGGCGCGCTACCCGAATGGGAGGTTCCGCATTCGAATAACGTGAAAGGGTTTTTCATCGTGAAGTGGACGCAGCGGGTGGTGTTAGAATTCATGCGCAATTTCTCCATAGCATGATTTTTGATGTTGGCCAAGGTATTTTCGAAATTAATTTTTGCTAAGTGTATTTTGCGGATGGAGGAAGTTTATTAGAGGGAAAAACAGATTAGGAGTTATAAGGAGTTTAAAGCTTGTTTTATTTTGATAAAAGATTCTTTTGAAGGTGTTGTTTGAAATATCTTATTGCATTCTTATGAGAGATAAATTTTATTTTTGATAAGACTATAAGGGAGAAATAAGGTGTATAAGGGATAAATTTTTCTTGTAATGTTGAGAGTGCTTTTGGTTGATTATGGAAATGAAAGCATGATGTTTTAAGGTTAAAATTGCTTCTTGTGTGAAGTTGTGAAACCTTAAGTGGGCAGCTTTGAGATTGAGTTTGAGCTGAGTTGATTTGAGTTGAGTTTTGAGATTGGGAGTTGAGTATAGAACATATTGAGTCTCTAACAATTCTCTTTATGCTTCTATGAGTTTGACAAATCACATTGGGTCTCTAACAATTCACCTTGTGATTTCCTACTAAGAAAGTTTTTTTCTTGGTGAGCTTGCTGAGTTTTGGACAGGTTTCGGTGGGGACTTGTGAGCAGTCTTGGACAGGTTCCGGTGGGGACTTGTGAGCAGATTTGGACAGGTCCTAGCGAGAGGACTTGTGAGCTGAGTTTGATAGTTCTATTAGAGAACTTGAGGACAGAGGTGCACTGGTTCTTTGAGAAGAACCCGAGGACAGATTTGGCAAGTCTTTGAGAAGGCTTGTGTGCAGAGGATTGATTTGTTCAAGCTTAAGCGTTGGACAGATCTGATAGACAGAGGAAGACTTGTACTAGACCGACTGACTGTGTTTGGTATCAGGTTGTTGAGCTATTGTGGACGTGATCATAGAAGGCAGAGGTCTCTTAGGCTAAGTATTGAGGACAGGAGGTCTTCGGTGGAAAGGAGTTCCATGTGCTGGCAAGAGGTAGAGGCAGTTGATCTTCTGAGGGATCATTTCCAGAGCAGAGGGGAAGGTATCTCCTTTGAGCAGAGGCTCATAAATTCTGATTAGGGGAAGGTATCTCCTTTGGGCCGAGGCTCATAAATATTGTAATTGGGAAGGATTCCCAAAGAACTTTGAGGAAATTTTTAGAGAAAAGTTTTGTGGACGTAGCCCGACCATTTTGGGTGAACCACGTTAAAAATGGGTCTTCAATGTGTGATGCTTTCTGTCTTGATTAATGTTGTGTTGATGCCACTTCTATCTAAAGTTAAAATTATTAATTGGTTAAGTTGTTAGCGTATTTTTGATTCTATTACATTATTTAGATATGTTGTTGTTTTGTTACAACCAGTTCGTAACAGTTTAGTTACGCCGGTGCTATTCCCGGCTATGTAACTCATTATTTAAACTGTGCAATACAATAATAAACTTGTTGCACAATCTTACATGGCATCAGAGCCAGTGGCGTGAAGGGAGCAGCGCAGCGGCAGCAGAGAAGCGTGGACAACAGACGGATTTTTTTTAATTTGCCAGACGGGAATTTTTTTTCTCTGGGTTTGTTGTAGCAGAGGATTCCTCCGACGAGAAAAAAAAAAAAAAAAAAGACGCGCAGAGCTGTGCGCGTCGTGACACGGGCCCCGTGCGCAGACGCTCGGGAGTCCGGTCGGCGGCCAGGACGTCACGCAGACGTCCATTGGCGCTGCGTCCGAGGAGGCGCGTCCCCAGAAGAGGATGCAGCCAGCTCGCAGTCCCCCAGGCAGGACGCGTCGGCAGGAGGAGAGAGCGCCCGCGCGGGATTTTTTTTAAATTCCCGCCGCGCAGGAGGTGGCCCCCCCTCCCCACTCCCCACTCCCCGTGCGACGTGCGCGCTCCCCGAGGGCACCACCCCCCTCTCCCGGTCGGCGGAGCGGGAATTCAAATTCCCGCCGGCACGGGAAATCGGAGGGGGTATAAACCCCCCGCGTTTGCGCACGCGCGCGAGCCCTCCCCCCCCGGCGTTTGCGCACGAACGCGCGAGCCCTCCCACGGTTTGTGCACAAGATTTTTTTTTCAAACGGTTAAACGTGAAAAAAAAAAATCGAACGCCCTCCCTGGAAAAAAAAAAAAAAACAAAGTTCGGCTCTCTTTTCTTCGGCGAAAGTCGCTGCGGGAGACTGCGACGTTTTTTTTTGAGTGCCGATCCGGTCTGGAAAAGAAGGCAGCGGTGATTTTTTTTCAAAAGCCGGGAGCAGTGGGAGCGAGTCGTGGTCGCAAGCCGAGGCCGAATTTTTTTCGAGCGATCTTTGCGGTCGCAAGCCGAGGCCGTTGCGGAGAGGAGGAAGACGAAGAGGGTTGAAAGAGGAGGAGGTCCACTTGTTCCTTTCGGATCGGCCGCAGCTCACGTGGTCGTGAGCCGTGCGGTAAGGCTCAGGGAGCCTGCAGGTTGGGGGTTCAAATCCCGCCGACCCCCCCAAGGTATATTTTTTTTTCAAAGTTTTTTTTATAATTATTAATTTTTAATTAAAATTTTTAATTTTAATTTATTTTTAATAGTTTTAAACTTTATAAATTAAAATTTAATTTTAATTTATTTTTCCTAAAGTTTTAAAACTATATAAATTAAAATTATTTATTTTAATTTTAAATATATAATAGTTATTAAAAATGCTTTGTTAAAAGAATTTTTTTAAGGGGGGATATTTTTTTCAAAAAATCAAAGGGGGATGTTGAGTAATTTTTTGAAATAGCAATTTGGCATTGTAAAAGGTGCATTTTCGGCTGTGACCGACACCTTGTGGGTTATTCTAGTGGGCATTTTTTTTTGTTGTATGTTGCATATTTCAATTTTGCACTATAACATTAAAAATTAAAATCAAACACTCCCTAAGTCCCGGAATATAAAACCCATCTGTGCAATTTATTTGCACTGCAGCGTTCGGTATTTGCGATACCTCGCCAGCACTTACAGGTAAAGCTGTCGTGATTTGGCTACTGTATCCGCCGCCTAACATAGTCTGCTATAACGACGTATGAGCTTGTTCTCTATAAATCGTCGGGGAGGAATAAGTACGCCATTTTTGCATTTTTTTACTCCATCCACTACCCTTTATCGCACTTGTGTTTAGGCGTAAATCCTGACGAAGTATTCTTCATAGTGTTTAGGGGAAGTTACGCCCCACGCATGAGAAGAATCTTCTATGGTAGGTGCCATCAACAAGGCGATTCCCTTTCAGTACCGCTTATGTTCCACGTATCGTATGATCTCTAAAATTCACCTATAGTCTCCCTCACGTAAGGGCGGGTGATTTTTGTTGATCTTTCTAAATACCTATAGTTTCCCTCACGTAAGGGCGGGTATTTTGTACGGTATATTGGCCTAGCAAAAGGTATATCGAAAGGGGGACCAATTTGGTGATATAAGGAACCTTCACTATGGCAGTTGTTGCAAAATTGATGACTGATCCACATCAGTTATTGAAAGGTCCAAATTATACACCATGGAAACATAAGATGAAGGCTATTCTCCAAATGGAAGATTTGTGGGATATTATTCCTTGGAGTAGCAACAAGGCCTTCACCAACAGCGGGATCCACGAGGTCCTTCAACAGATCAGATTGCTTTTGACAAGAAAGACAGTAGAGCAAAGGTGCTCATTTTGTTTGTTGTTTCAGATGAAGTGCAACCTCATATAGCTGATAAAGCAAGTGGTAAAGAGGCATGGGATGCCCTTAGAACCATCTATGAGGGGAAGAATGAATCCACCATTCTTCATCTTCAACAACAACTTCATAACTTGAGTTTGAGGCGGGGTGAAGCAGTTGAACTCTTTACGTGCGAGTGTATGAGTTGAAAGAGAAATTGAGTTCTCTAGGAGATACTGTGGATGAAAAGCTTCTCATTTCACTTGTGATGAGAGCTTTACCTTCTTCATTTGACATGTTGATAACCTCCATCCAGGTGTCCCAACGACAAATTACCTACATCGAGTTGGTCAATCTGCTTCAACAACGGGAGGCACGCCAACTTCACAAGGATGATTCTTCCAATACGGCCCTATACACCAACGAGGCGGGGTTCTAGGAAGAAAGGTAATGGGCAAAAAGGAGGCAACTTTCGGAAAGGAGGAAATTCTCAACGGGATACGAAAGGAAAAGGCAAGCAACCTCAACGAGAAGAAGAGGTGGTGCAAGATCCGTGAGAAAGACAACCATGACACCAACGGGTGTTGGCATAAGAACAAGCAAAAAGGCCAAAACAAACCACAAAATAAGAACAAGCAACCCCGGGTGAATGTTGTTGTTGAAGAATCGACTCGGATTACGAATGGGCACACAAGGTGCTCATGACTACCACAGATTCCACTCGGAGGGATCCTATTTGGTATGTCGATTACGGAGCTAGTAAACATATGATCGGCGATAGATCGTGGTTTGAATCATTTGTGGCCAAGGAGGGCAAACCTGTCACCATTGTTGATGATAAAACCTACGGGGTTCGGGGAGAGAGTACGGTTTCGAGTCACTCTTCCCGATGGCAAGTGTCGGATTGACAAGGTCCTCTATGTTCGGGGATTGGCCAACAATTTGTTGTCGGTGACACAAATCCTGGACAGAAATATGGTTGTCAACTTTCGTGTTGAGAATGGAAAGAAGTGTTGTACAATTACCGGGAAGGGTAAGCGGTTGCAATCACTTCATATAAGCATGGCTTATTTGCACTAGATGCTATCTCTACTCCACATGTTGCCATGATTGTCTCTACCAAAGAGGCAACTTCCCTATGGCACAAGAGATATGGGCATCTTAGTTACGGCTACTTACTTGAGCTCAGCAAGTATGAGATGGTAAAGGGTCTTCCTTCCCTTTACGCCACATTGCCGGTGTGCTCGGCTGCTGGCGGGGAAAGCGGCATAGAGTACCATTTGAGAAGAGCTCTACAAGAGCACGAAAACCTCCGGAGCTAATTCACACCGATCTATGCGGTCCTTTCACACCCAACGGTGTTGGAGGGAAGAGGTACTTTCGGTTATTCGTAGATGACTACTCACGAAAGATGTGGGTTTTCTTTCTCAAACCGAAATGCTGAAGCTTTCGCATTCTTCCAGCGATTCAAGAAATCCGTTGAGAAGGAGTCGGGGGCTTCTATTAAAACCCTCCGCTCGAGATCGAGGGGGAGAGTTTACCTCTAATGAATTTTCTGCATTCCTAGATAAACATGGGATCAAGAGACGAGTTAACAGCTGCCTATACTCCTCAGCAGAATGGAGTTGCTTGAGAGAAGGAACCGTTCTATCATGGAAATGGTTCGTTGTATGCTCACGGGTGCAACTCTTGGGCAACAATATTGGGCGAGAAGCTGTCACCTGCTGCGGTGTATCTTTTGAATAGGGCACCCACAAAGGCCCTAAAAGGAATGACTCCACGGGAAGCATGGAGTGGTCGAAAACCCTCCATATCTCATCTACGTATTTTCGGGTGTCAAGCTTTCATGCACATACCGAAAGAGAAAAGGAAGAAGCTAGATGAGAAAACAACGAGATGTATTTTTCTTGGATATTACGAGCACTCTAAAGGATATCGGTTGATAGATCCTTTGACCAAGAAAATTCATATCAGCGGAGATGTTGTCTTTGATGAAGCTTTCACATCACGAGAGCACATCTACGAGTACACCGAGGATATTGTGGAACCAAAGGAAGAGGAGATTCCTTCGTCAACACGAGACGAGGAGGTCCTTCTACATCTTCTTCACCACCACCGAAGCGGAATCCTAAATGGTGTACAAATACAATCGAGAGATGCAAATTTATCCACTCCTCCCAATTTGAATTTGGATAGACCTCGTACACGCGGTATGGCTCAAAAGGAAAGAGAAGCCGAGAAGCTGGTGAGGTTGATGATCTTTGTCAATCTTTTGAGGAACTTTACGTGACTCCAAGTAGAGAAGTTGAGGATATGGATATTGATGATGACGGGGCATTCATGTCTACCATAGATAGTCTTGAACCTGCATCGGTGCAAGATGCTCTTAGTGAGCCTCGGTGGAAGGCCGCTATGGATACGGAGTATGAGTCTCTGATGAAGAATAAAACTTGGAAGCTTGTTGATCTGCCGAATGGAAAGAAACCTATTGGCTGCAAATGGGTATACAAAGTCAAGTACAAGGCAGATGGAACAATTGATAAGCATAAGGCCCGTCTTGTTGCAAAGGGCTATGCTCAAAAGGAAGGCATCGACTATGAGGAAACTTTTGCACCTACTGCTCGGATGACCACAATTCGGGTTATGTGTGCTATGGCAGCACAATATGGGTGGAAAGTTCACCAAATGGATGTCAAAAGTGCCTTTCTTAATGGTGATCTCCAAGAAGAAGTCTATATGACTCGGCTGAAGGATTTGAAGTGGAAGGCCAACGACGAGAAAGTTTGCAAATTGGTCAAATCCTTGTATGGTACTGAAACAAGCTCCTCGAGCTTGGTATATAAAAATGGACAATCACCTAATGCGGCATGGATTTAAGAGATGTCCAGTCGGATGCAAACCTCTATTTCAAGAAACGGGGTTACGAGATAGTGTTGCTTGTACTCTATGTGGATGATCTGCTCATTACGGGGAGTTCGGAAGATATGATCTCTACTGTCAAAAGAAACTTGTGCAAATATTTTGAGATGACAGATCTCGGACTTCTCCATTCTTGTCTTGGTCTGGAATTCAGCCAGAAGGAGCACACCATCAAAGTGTCTCAGAAAAAGTATGCCAAGACATTGCTCGATAAATATCGCATGATGATTGCAAGCCAATGGCAACTCCTATGGAGAATGGACTTCGGTTATCGCGATATGATGACTCACCTCGGGTAGATGGCACTCTCTATCGACGAGTTGATTGGGAGTCTCATATATCGACCAATACTAGGCCGGATCTCGTATTTCTTTGTAAACTATCTTTCGAGGTTCATGCGGGAGCCTAAGATTACTCATTGGAAAGCGACAAAACGTGTTCTTCACTATGTCCGTGGTACTATAGAATATGGCCTAGAATACAAGAGGAACAACAAATTCTTCTTGCAAGGATACACGGACTCCGACTATGCCGGATCATTTGATGATCGCAAGTCAACTTATGGATACATTTTTCATCTGGGATCCGGTCCTGTCTCTTGGCACGACAAGAAGCAACGGTGGTTGCTATTTCTTCAACGAGAGGCAGAATATCGCGCCGCACGTGAAGGTGTGTGCGAAGTGATATGGTTACGTCGCATTCGGACAAGTATGGGCCATCCATCAAAATCTCCAATACACTTGTTTTGCGACAATCGGGGTGTTACGAACCTCGTCAAGAATCCAGTCCATCATGAAAAAACAAAGCACATTGACACACAATGTCATTTCATTCGAGAGGAAGTTCCAAAGCACCGAATTCAGCTTCGCACATTCCCACCGATGCTCAAGTTGCAGACATTTTCACTAAGGCACTTGGACGTGTCAAATTTGAATTGTTTCGCAGCTCACTTTGTATTGCAAAATAATGTAAGGGGATGTTAGTATAGCTATTAGTTATTACATTACCCAAATAATGTAATAAAGGGGGATGTTAGCGTATTTTTGATTCTATTACATTATTTAGATATGTTGTTGTTCTGTTACAACCAGTTCGTAACAGTTTAGTTACGCCGGTGCTATTCCCGGCTATGTAACTCATTATTTAAACTGTGCAATACAATAATAAACTTGTTGCACAATCTTACATAAGTGTTATACTGTTCACCCCCCCCTCTCAGTATAAGTCCATGTTCTTCACCATAAACTCTTCATATTCACCATAGTCCTTGTAATAACTATTCGGTGTCATGATGGATGAAGAGGATGTGATACACTCGGGTGCATCCATGACCATACTAGGTTCTTCCTCCTTGATAGGAGTGTGAAGATCCTCTAATGATACCTTCAAAGCAGTTGTGAGAAACTTCGTAAGGGAATTCATTAATACTTCCCTTCTAAGCGGTGTCGAGAGTGCAGGGATTGTAGGTGACTCCACAGGTGGTAGCGGTGGGGATGATAAATCCACCACAGTCTGTGAGGTTGTGTCCACACTTTGAATAGACTCATCCAATTGGGCTTGCAGATGCATAGGCACCTCACCTAGTTCCTATGAATTATCCTCAGGCTTATAATACTTAAAGGGATCTGGATCTGCCTCCACTACATGAACTTCACCCCCATGGGTGTACTTAATGCACTGATGCACTATTGATGGTACATACTCCATGGCTCTTATCCATGGTTTTCCAAGTAGTAGATTATACTGTATTGATCCCTCTAAAATGTAGCACAATGTAGGGATAATATTTTTTCCCACTTTGATGGGGAGGACTATTGTGCCTACTGTAGGGGATTCAACATCATTAAAGACTTGCAATATGAAATTTGTTTCCTTGATGTGAGAAAGTGGAATTTTGAGATGTTTGAACATTGAGGTGGTAATGATATTAATCGATGATCTTGTATCCACCAGCACTTGCTTATACATAATTTGTTGTATCCTCGCTATGATGTGCAATGGAGGATCAAATTCCTTGACAGGGACAGGTTTAACTTCCTGTTTATGGAAAGTAATAATAGTTTCCTTATATGGTGGAATATACTGTATATGCCCCAAGGATTGTGATGACCTTTGAGCGTTGACACTGCTCACCTGTCAGACTTGACTACTCTCAACCTCACGCCTACGCATGGGATCCCTAGATGTCTCTTTTAGTTGCTCTTTGATAACCCTAGGTCTGTCTATCTGTCTAGAAGAATGACTATCTACTCACTTAAGTGGAAACTCTTGACGATGCACTAGGTGCGTCGTGTTGAATTGTTTCCTAAGCACTCTAGGCATGAGCTTCTTTTCAAAAATTACCTCACATGATTGCTCTTCATGTGCTTTTTATTGGTAAATCCTCTCTTCACGCCGTTGGAGCTCATCCAACCTTTGTTGATGCACTCTCTTTCTCTCTGTAGACTCATGCTCTAGACGTTTACACTAACAACATGCCTGCTCCAATTGGTATTGGAGTAGTTGCCTCTCATGGGCTGTGTGAGACTCAGACTCCCTACAGGACTAACTCGTGGAGTACGATCCATGACTCTCTATCTCCCTAGGTAGAGACCTAGTGACTTGGGTTGTAACCAACTATGAATAAACCCCATTATATGTACAGGTGAACCCCTTACGTGATGAAGGGAGCTCGTGATGACTATAAGAAGGTCTTGCTAGGAGGATTGGATCCTTAGGTGCAAAATGAGTGCGATGCTTAGCAAGGAGGTGCATGAGGTTTGACATATCCTCAGGAGAACATGAGGAGCATTCAGAACCCCTCCATTAATTCTTTGACTCATTAGCTCATAATTGATCTCTATCATGCCTAGTCGTCATGATGAATCGACTAAACAAGACTCGAGAGGTTTTCTCTCTTACTAAAAATTGTGGCCTCAAGCAAGGCCTTATCTTGATGAATTAAGCAATAAAGAAGCATACAAAGTAAACAATGTGATTATCTCCTTTACATTTTAAAATTTGAGCCCTAAAATTTTTGATGTGTTTCAATATTTTGTTGTATCGATGTAGAAACTCTTATCATGTTTTGCAAAAACTTGTTGGATTTTATTCTCAGTTTAATGGATTTCACCTGTATGCTCATAGCTCGACAACTTTTCTATGAACTCCAAGTCACGTAAATCCCCCGTGTGTGGTAATGAAGCCCACACTCGAAAAAGAAGCACAGGTCCTGCTAGATCCTCACTCGTTTTCCCCCAGTCAGTGCTATACCATTTGAAGAGAATACATGCAAATTTTCTAGGGTATGAAAGGTTCTTGGATCTGATATTGGTCTATATATCAAGGGTTTGTAGGATTTGGGCCAACGGATGGAAGTTACGCCCATCGTCGTTGAAACCTACTAGTGGTTGGATGTCAAGCCCAACTCACTAGCGTTTAAGTGCCAAGTGGTGTGTGTGGTTCCTTTTAATGTACATAAAATAAATGCATCATATAGCACACATGCTCATTTTCTAAATGTTATGCAAATGAAAGACGTTTCAAATTCAGAAAATGCAACTTACTCTAGATGCTCTTTAAGACTATGCACGTTACAATGCTAAATGACCACTAATTGGGCCTCATATATGCAAACCATCCACACATATCTATCAAGAATGTTGTAGCCTAGGGCAGATTGTAATTAGAGGTCTGCTATTCCCAGCAGTGCCTTTCTATTAAAAGCAAAATATGAAAGCAAACCAGGATAATGGATTTACCATTTTCTTAGTTCATTTCCTAATTTGCATTCGAATTACCCTTACTATAAAAACTCAAAGAGCAAAAAAGTGATAGAGGTCTGAAAATAGGACCTACCTCAAGTCCTACACTGTCTGATATTCTAAATTTGTCTATTTGTGTTGTCAGTAGGAGACCACAGGTCTGATCTATGGTACTAACTATAAATCACACCTTGTACCTATGGTTCAGTTGTTGGGTCGTAGCTGATAGTTGCGGTCTGTACCTACAAGTGCAAAACCTAATAAAACATAGTTAGATCGAGGTTCCACTGTGATCACCTTCTGTAACCATGTGAAAGGGTCACACCTGATGGCGTATCCTATTACGATAAATGATAAAACATATAGCATGCATACAAGAAAAAAAAATTGACAACAAATGAATCAAGAAGAAAAATGCTTTATTCCATTGTATTCGAAGTCCAAATCCAATTACAAGTACATCCCTCTTAGGGATAATCATTTTGATACAATATTACAATAGGAGTGCACAATTATTTTCCTTCTTAAGGGTAGGTGTGATTTCCAAATGCCTTTCAGGATGACACGAACTGCTCTAGGGTGGAGATGCCCTCTTCTTCATGATGGGGAAGGAACTTGATAGTTTGCTCTCCTTTGAAACAATTCCCTGCGATCAATAAACAACACAAGAATGTCAAAATATAGGCAACCTCTCATGATGAGGCCCTTTTAGGAAAATTGCATAATGACACCATTAAACATGCATAATCAAGAAAACATGAAAAGTGTTTCTAAGCTATGCAAATCGAATTAAGATTCATATAATAGCGTAAATCAAAGTAACATCTACACTATGCATGGATCAGATATAGAGAATGAAACATAAACATGCATAAAGAAACCATTTAAGTCCTAATTGAAGCATAAACAAAAAGAAGCTAAACTAACCTAAATCTATGGTCAAAAGTATATTAAAATGTATTTTAACCATGAAACCAACTAATCTAAGCTAGTTAACCATACAAAAATGAAAATAGGAAGGTGGTTATACCTCTGTTACAAACCGCAACTCTAGTGAGCGGTTTGCATTGTAAACCGTGATTCATTAAAACACCCAATGTATCTATTCCATACTGGTCAGCTCCATATAACTTAAAGGGTGGAGATCATAAGGCGGGTTGCCCAATTATCTGCCAAGAACAATGGAAGGCTTGGTAACAGAGGTGCTAAACACAAAGGTGGAGATGAAAGTTGCCAACCTATTTAGCATCGTATCAGAGCTATATGCTATGATCGGAGAAGTCATCAAGAAGAAGGATGAACCTCGATAGGTAGCAACTATCAAGCATGACCAGTTCATCGATCCAAAAATCCTGATGATTGAAGTAGGGAAGAGGCCAACTATCATTCAAATAAAAGTTTTGGACCATAGGCTGAATCAGGTAATTATTGATGGAGGATCGAGTGTGAACGTAATGCCAAAAAATACTTCTTTTGCGCGATCTCCGATCGTTTCAACACTTTCTCAAGAATTAGTTGATCTCATTTTTCCTTGGCTAATTTTGTGTTTATCATCTCTTGGGCTTCTTGCCATCATGCCTTCTCCTTGGCAGTATTAGGATACTCCTCCATCTTCCTGGTCTATGCTCTTGTTATAGCCAAGACTTCATTCTTTAGTTCCTCCACCTCTCTTATGCCAATCAAGTTTATATTTTGTGTTCCACTGGTACTTGCCTTGTTCGGGAAATTAGATTCTATGTGGTTTCCTGGACCACACCATTTGCACATCTGTGTGGTATTATTTCCATGATTGTTGTTTCCTATATTTTGTGGCTTGGGGTAAT
This sequence comes from Wollemia nobilis, assembly GCA_028583015.1. NCBI lineage: Eukaryota > Viridiplantae > Streptophyta > Pinopsida > Araucariales > Araucariaceae > Wollemia > Wollemia nobilis. The sequence goes on from JAQPPZ010016717.1 coordinate 4,516,832, forward strand.
TATTTGTGAAATGGCCCCATTATTGATAGTTTCGACATTGAATAACTGGTCAAACCTCAATGTCATATTGAAATCGGCTCTGGCCTCCTTGTCTTCCTCCTCATCGGTTATTCTTGTATCCACCACTTGTTGTAGCTTGTCCATTCCTTCCTAGGTTTGGTTGTTCTTCTTGTTGTATGGCCAAAGTTTGATGTCGCTTGTTCTTAAGATTGAATGGACACTCAACCATTGGATGACATGCAATCTCACATATGTTATAGTAAGCTTTCTTCGAACAATCGATATTGGAATACCCTTCCATCTTGCAATTTGAGCACCAAATTTCCTTCCTGTATTCTTGATTTTCATTTTTTGATTCCTTAAATATTTTCTCCATTTATTTTCGAAATGTGTGGATTGTGGTCTGCACCTTGTCTTCATCATCACTGTTTGATTCTTCATTTTAAGTGACCTCCAATTTTGATGGTTGTCTGCTTCCCTTCACTTTCAAAGTTCTTCGCCTTCTCCATTGCTTCTTCATATGTTGAGGATGGTACTGCCTTCATCTTCTTCCTCCATCTCGGGAGTAGTCCATGCAAAAACCACCGCTTAACCATACCATTGGTAGGTGTCATTTCCATTTTATCCATCAGTTGTTTCAATCTTCTATTGAAGCTCTTGACATCTTCGTCTGTTCTCTGCTTCGTGCAACAAATTTCTGTGATTATGTCAGTGTCATCCCTCATTGGTCGGAATTCTTCTACGAATGCTTCTTTGAGGTCTTCCCATTGTGCAAATGCTTGTATACTCTATCTTTTCAAGTACCAATCTATCATCATGCCTCATAATGTTGCTGGAAACAATAGCAATCATTGTGTGTTTTGATTCACACCATTTTCTCCCCAAATGGTAGTGCAAGTTCCCACATGTCAGGCTGGGGCTTCTTTCCCTTCACCTAAGAAAGGTGGCCATTTTTGCTGTATAGTTCTATTGGCATGATTTCCTACCATAGTGTTATGGTATACAAGTATTATTGTGTGTTGAGTTCTTTGTGGTTGTCTATCAGTTGTTGGTGGTGCTAAATACTCCTCAAATAGCCTTTTTTACATTCCCACTTGGTCTTTGCTTCGCAACCTACTTTCTTAAATATAATAAATGTGGCTTCGGTATTCCTCCCCATGAAACTTTGCATTGGTGCCTTGATATCAGGTTCTCTCCTACAGTATCCTCTGGCCACTCCTCTTTCGTCGGTTGGGGTATTACCGTCCAATCGTCAACTATGGGTGCTCTTTCTGCTATTTGTTCTTCCTCGTCCTCTACAATCATCAAAAATGTTTCTATGTTTATATTTTCCTCGTCTTCAGTGTTCCATACTTGTTTTATCTTCGGGTGAGACACCTCTAGGACCTTGTTTTCTCGTAGGTTCACCAGTCGTGCGCTTCGTCTTACTACTTTGCTTTGTTCCCTGAAATCAGTCATTCACCTAACTCCCTTAATCAATTTGCCTAGACCCTCCAAGTTTTTTTATTAGGAAACGACATCAAATGTAGACAAGGGTGGGTACATTCCTGATATAGGTGATGACAGTTAGTATCAGGGTTAGGCAAGGTAACAAATAGTCTAATTGATAGGCTAACTCTGGTTGTCAAGGGTCCAAACATTGGATAGATAGGTGCAGACATTTGGGACTACATCAGACATCTGGTCTAGATGTCTGGGAGTCAAACGTCAGGTTATGGTTGGACATCGAGTGAAGGGGCTGACAACTAACCATCTGGTGGTGACCAGATGTTCGGCTAGACATCAAGCCTCAGTGAACGCTCAACCACCATAACCGCTTATGCTCCAGCACCTGTTCATCAATACTTAACAATAAAACCTGCAACAATAATTCACTAGTCAGAAACCTACAACATGGTCATTAATGCTTCAAACATGCAACAACTCCATTAATGGCAACAACCTTTAACTAAACTCAACACTCAATGCATACATAGAATATGGATCAGAATAATAGTCTTTGTATTATATTTCAATCATGATTACAACATACAATGGTGATCTCAGACAAAGTTTGTGCTCTCTCTACCTGTCTCTGATGATTTACATTATTTGAAAAGGGGGTTTTTATAGGGCTAGAAGTTGGTTATTCCAACCAACTTCTCCAACTTTCCCAACCAATTCCAAAACCAATTCTTTTAACTAATAACTAATCAGGCGTCTAATCTATGCTAACTAACCATCAGGCCACTAGCCCAGACGTCTGGCAGTTAGACCAAATATTTGATGGCCAATCTAGACATATGATAATCAGCCCAGATGTCTGAAAAAACTGGACAACTGGTGACTTGAAAGACTATATGTCTGACTTACAAACTGGATGTATGATGTCAACACTTAGATAAAATTGCTCAGTTACATTCAAAATTGTTCAGTTACATTAAAAATTGTTTGGAGGATGTGCTAGTCAGTCCTAGGGCTTATAACTGCTGTCTACATCTCTGAAATACATGTTTCCTTATTAGTGAAAATATCTTGACCTTTTGAGTCATGTGATGGATCAAACTTCTCACTTATGGAACATCTCAATTCTTTAAGATTCTCCTTAACCTCTTGTAGTTGCTCATGGATATTATTGAAGTCTTCATTTAGATTAGTTGAGACATCTATCTTTCTTACAATATTATCTTGTATAACTTCTTCTTCTTGGAGTGAATGTTCTTCTTCTACTTCTTTTATCCCATAGAAAAACCCTTATTCATATTCACTGTCACTAAGATTATTATAATCTTCTATAGAAAACAAACTCTCAAGTTTTCTTTGACCATGCCTGTTTCCTTGATGTGTCATCTCATCTTCACTGTCACTAAATCCATTGCAATATCCTGATTTATGATCTCTTTTACCACACACAAAGCATTTTTCTCTTTCACCTTCTATTCCTAGTAATATTGTTCTTCCTTTTCATCATCTGACTTGTCTCTATCATTGTGATCTCAGCTATCACTTGCTTCTACAATGTAGTAATATTTATTTACCTTCTGAAAAATTTTCTTCTTCTCATACATGTTTTTCTTGTATCTATAATCTTTGTCATGCTTATGCTTTCCATATTCTTTTCTTCTGTGACCATGTTTTTCATAATCACTATTTTATTCATGTAGACACTTGTGTGCATAGTGACCAAGATCACCATACTTGTAGCATCTGAATTTCCTCATATCCTTAAAATTCCTTTGAGTACTTATTCCTTTTGATGAAGTTAGCTTCCTCATCATTAACTAGATCTCTATCTATCTCTGGAACCTTCTCTTTCTATTTCTATGAAGCCTTGAATGCAATCTCTTTTATTGGAACTTGATGCTTACTCACCCTCATCTCATAAGTTGTGAGAGTTCCTTGTAGTTCTTCCATTGTTATCTTGTTGATATCCATTGTTTCTTCTATTTTTAAAACCTTTGCATCATACTTCATGGGAAGTGATATCAAAACATTTTGAGTAACTTTTGATTCTTTTATCTCAAATCCTAGGCCTCTCATGGTGTTAATAATCTCATCAACTCGAAGTAAAAACTTTGCAATATCTTCAGAATATTTCATTTTCAATTCCTCAAATATTTTTCTATGATTTTGTAGTTTTGACAACTTTACCTTGGAATCTCCTTCATAAGTATTCCATAACTTGGTCCACATTTCATTAGCTTAATTACATACCATGACCCTTGCAAAATCTGTCTCACGTAGCCCACTCAAAATATAATTTATTTCCCTTGCATTGATCTCAACCAATTTCATGATAGTCTTATCTGCCTTGAGATCACCTTCAACCTTATACTATTTTTCAACCATCTACCATACCTCATATCCTTGTGAAATCAAGTAGTTCTTCATTCTCATGATCCAAAAAGCATAATTATTATCGTTAAACAGTTGTGCCTTATTTTTAGATGATCCATTCTAGGAAGCCATATGTGTTCTTGTAGAATCTACCCTCAAGCTATTAGCCTGTCCGAAAGAACCCGCTCTGATACCAATTGAAGAACACAATCTTATACTGAGAGGGGGGTGAACAGTATAGTGCCCACTTTTTAATTTCTTTCCAAACCAATATCAATTAATGTCCTTAATTGCAATAACTAAATATAGCAGTGTGCATTAATAACTCATATAGCAATAGTAAGTAAGAGCACAATTCACCACACACAATTTGAGACATAAGATTTAATGTGGTTCCCCCAATGTGGGGTACTCCACAAGATAACCTCCTTATAATATTTCACATGGAAATAAGGATCCTTATCCAATACAATGATTACTTTGATTTGTTCAAAGCTAGGCAATACACTGATCTGCTCAGATAGGCAATCCACTAATCTGCTTAGCTAGGAAACACACTAATATTCTAAGGTAGGCAATCTACTAATCTTCTTAGCTAGGTAACACATTGATCTACTTAGGTAGGCAATCCACTAATCTACTCAGCTAGGCAACACACTGATCTACTCAGCTAGGCACTCCACTAATTTGTTCAACAAGCTCACACAAAACTTGTCCAAATCTATCCCAAAAACTATCCACAAAGCTGTCCAAAAATATATCCCAAAAGCCTTATCAAAGGCTCAATCAATCATACTCAAGTAGTACTCAAATCTCATCCACAAATCTTATGAAGGCAAGGCTCAAATATGAACTCAACAATGAATGGTAATACACTCTTCAAAGGATGACAACTATGATCCACAATTATCTCAACTCAAATCAATCTCATAAAAGCATAAAGAGAATTTTTAGAGACTCAATATGTTCTATACTCAAATCCAATATATTTCTCAACTCAAGGTAATCTCATAGAAGCATAAAGAGAATTTTTAGAGACTCAATATGTTCTATCCTCAAATCTCAATCTCAACTCAAATCCAGAATATAGAATAGTTTGTTTTATGGAACTTGAACAACCACTTCACACAATCACTTGACTAGGCTCAAACAAATCTTCTCAACCAACTACCACAAGGAACAACTATTTCTTACAAACCCTAGTCCAAGCATGTATCAACCAACTCAAATGTTTCCAACAATGCTCAACCACAAATCTCACATAACAATGATACTCATGTTCTTCTCAATTTCAAGTTCTTTGCATAACCAATGGGCTTCAACAACAATGCTAATAAAACATTATTCACATAACAATGATACTCATGTTATTTTCAAGTTCTTTGCATAACCAATGGGCTTCAACAACTATGCTTATAAAACAAGGTTTAACCACAACTCTCAAACTAGAAAACCTTGAAGCATTCAACCAACCACTTTCTAAAAGGAAACCACAATCAATCATTTTCTCTCCAATGATATTTCAGAAATCAACCACCATAATCAATCAATAGGAGAATGTGCCCATACCTTTTATGAAGATGAAGAAACCCCTTTGGAAATCTGCCACACTCAACACACTTTGAAAAATAACAAAACAACCTTCACTTTGAACCCCTTTACAAAAATAAAAATATCTCTTTACATACACCTTATTTCTCCATCTAATCAAGTTAATCAAATAGCCCTCAAAATAAGATTTTAAACAATATATAATATGGTATACTTCTAAAAGATGAAAACACTAGAAATTTCTCTTTTTTAAAAGTGGATTTCAACCCTTATATCTTGCATTCCAAGTAAATAAAAATTTAATCAAACATTATTCCCTTAGCATCACCTTATTCCTCCAACATTAGGCAATAATAAAAAATATTCAATAAAAGGTTTACTTACCTCTTAGAGGGAATCGAACCCTCGTCACTGCCCACTCAACACCACAACCACGACACCAAAGACCACACGAGCTATCTTCTCACATAGGAAAAAGAGCAAAAATGCTCCCTATATTTCGCTGCCCTTGCTCATGCCAAAAGCATGCGCCAAATGTTCTTCTTCCACACTCTATGAAAATTGAACCTGGTGGGAATCTAACGCATGCTCTATCGCAACCAAAAACTCCATGCTTCTCAAGCTCACTGTTGAACCACACTGTCAAATCGAAAGATTTTCGAGGCTTCCACTTTTTGTTCTCTTCGTTTGATGCATAGACTTTTGAATCGAAATCCTTTGCATATATATAAAATAAAAATATATATATATATATATATATATATATATATATATATATATATATATATATATATATGCAACCTTCCTTTAATTTCACATATGTCGGCACCTTTAATTATTAATTTTCTTTTGATGGTGCATGGTTTAAATTTTAAATAATTAAAATTTAAACTAAATATTTAAAATTAAATATCTCCATCACCAGGGCACCTTTTTCGATGAAACGAAAAGCCAACCTGGGTTTTAACAAAAACCCATTTCAAATATGCATCCATGGTTTTAAATAAAACCTTTTATTTTTCCTAACTTGGTTTTCACAAAAACCTTGTATATATCCATGCTTTCCAAAATATCATAAATGCTTATTTATGAAATACTTTGGCCACCAAAACTCAATGTGATCCATGTGATATCAATGATCTATGTGACATCAATGAAAATATAAAATACCTCAAATTTCCAACAATGATGATACATTTGCAACCATCTACTTCATGGGTAGATTCCAGTCAACAAAGTGAAGGTTTGAGGGCAACATTAGTGTAGCATGTAATGCCACGTGTTAGGGAGCCCACAACTTCAAAGACATTAGGTATTAGATCTTTGCATAGGAGATTTAGGGATCAGTGGAGCACGAGTGAGTAGCCGCAACACGATGGGATGAAATGAAGTGACTACACAAGCGATGAGCGACGTAGCTGAGTGGATGATGGAGTGTGATAGGTGGTGCAATTATTTTTCATGTGTGACAATGATGAGCCCAAGGGCTCAGTTATATGTAGCCTGCAAGAAATGGTATGATGATGTACATTTACTTTGTGAATATATATCTATATCTATCTATTTATCTATTCATATATATATGACTTTTTATTGGTGATATGTGTGTGATGTGTGTGAATGGATTGATGTAATGTGGTGGATATGAATTGGTAATAAATGATGATGTAGGATGATAATGTATGGATTAGATGATATAGGTGGTATGCATGAAATTACATGCTTGGAACACAAAAATGGATATGTCTATGTGCATTTGATGACCATGTAAGGAACACTTGGACAAAAGTTTTTATTGCTTAATCAAGGGTGTCAACATGGTTGTTCTTACCTAAATATGGGACAAATATAAATTATGGATGGAACGGGTGACATAGTGAAGTGGAAATGAGACCACTTGTCAATTCATGTCCTAGGAATGAAGAATCTAAATGTGCTTTCAAGAGACTCAAACACCCTAGTGACCTCAATCAAACTCATCTAGTAATCAAACAAGCCCTCAAAGATACTAAGACCGCCCTAGGGAGTCAAGTCTCTCAAGGACCAACTGTGTGTGCAGTGAATGTTCATTGTCAATTTTGAGTGAGGTTGGACTAATCACTTGTAAATTACACCAATAAGCTAGCTCACCCACAAGCATACATATGTTTATATAAAAGAACGCTAATGTGACAAATGTGTCACCACACAAAGGGTGTACTCCACTGCCAGTCAAGCATCTATAGCTTCGACAAAGATTATTTCTATGATCTAATGACATAAGAATTCCATGGATTCAAGATTTTATTTACACTTTTTTTACTTTGTGCTTGTCCTTTTACCAATTCTCAGGGTCAAATCATGTGCATGATATGGTGAGCAGAGGAGATCATTCACTTTAATATGATAACATCTCATGATTTCATATTTCCTAAGCACAAAAACTTGATTAATGTGTGATACATGTGCGTGGTCCAAAAGGGATGTTGAGCTAACCATGAATGACCTGTAGCACTCAAAATTTGGTTGACATTTGATAGAGGTTGATTGCAACACTAGAAATGGTTGAGTGATCAAAAGAACCTAGATATTCTTCAGACCAAAGAATTTATAAAAGATAAGGTGTCATATGGGTGGTGAAAGCATGTGCGTAGTGATGGTGATGGGTGAATTATGAGTGAAGTGAGTGTTGCGAGGATAAAAAGTGAAATGAATTAGGACAACTACGACCAATAAGATGCCCTTGAGTAAGGCAAAAAAATCTAGGAAAAAAAAACCAAAAAAATTCAGGCCAACTAGGACCAACACATGCGAAAGGAAGTGCACAAAAGGGGTGGTGATGATAGCAATGAATATCAATGAGAGACTGAGGATGAGGTAGAAGAAGAAAGAAGACAAAAGAGGAGAATAGAGAAAGAGGAAGAACACACTGATCCATGGTACGTAGCTACTTGGAGCATGACCGTACAATGAGGAGTGATGTGTGAGTAATGATATGAGAAGGGAAAAAGAGGAAAATATGGATGGATTGATTGGAAAGTGAATGTAATTGAAATATATGTACATGAGAGTGCAATTTATTGTGTTTGTTGTTCTATTTTTATTTATTATTATAATTTTTTTGTAGATCACACATAGAATGCTCTTAGATGAATGACGTTGATGGGCTCAGTTTCCTCAACTTCCTCAAAGGTAGCAAGCTTATAGGCTCCTATCATGAATTTCTACTTAACGATAAATGAACCCAACCAGTTAGTAGTAAACTTATCATGAAGATGCATAGGTAAATGAGAGTTTTGTCGATTTTCCTTGAGAACTATATTACCCACTTAGAATTTTTATGAATGGACTTTAGAATTATATGCACACTTAACCCTATCCTGATATATGATAAACACAAAGATGCTCTAGGGCATTTATTCATATTTCATCAAGAAGAGTCAATTGATTGAGTCGTGCTTATCTAGTTGTGTCAAATTATATGCATACAAATACTAGTTTGATAAGTCCACAATGCTAGGGGAATTTGAAGATGTCAATCCTTGTGATTTGCTTGCACAGTTTTCTTTAGAATGACAACAATAGTCTTATTGGTGGCTTCAATTTATCTATTACTCTAAGGATAGTAAGGTGTTGAGAAACTGTGTTGAATATGATATTTGTTACAGAGGACTCAAACATCCTTATTTTTGAAAGAGGGGTTATTGTTGAAAATCAGATTGGAGGGGATACCTAGGGTTATGCATAAGCGTGAAATATCATAAATTGACTCTATTTAGGATTTTTAAACTTTTGAAAAGGCTAATTTTGGATCCTTTCACTGGGGCCCATTCGCCCAAAAATTATGGGGTGGAAGTTTTTTTGGGGTAAATTTGCCTGTCATTGAAAATAATTAAAATATTTTTATTTTAATTTGTCGACCTCAAATTATAAATGATTTTGATTTTCTCGCCCAATTCGCCTTCAAATTATAAATGATTTTGATTTTCCTGCCCAATTCACCTTCAAATTATAAATGATTTTATTTTTCCCACCCAAATTGCCTCATATACTACCCATATATATATTGTAGTGGGTACCAATAAACATACATCGCTCTAAAACAATGAAAAACTTGACAAGGTTGAAGAGGAGTGTCTGTCGACATAGATCGGTTGCAGATGAGTGTCGATCAACGCAAGATGATCAGCATAAGTTGATCGGTTGCAAATTCATGTCTGTTAGCATAAGATGATCAGTTGTAGAGTTGTTTTAGTCGATTGCAGAGGTGTCAATCGATTGTAAAGGTGTCAATCAAAATTTGTCAATCGATTGTAGGGATGTGTTTGTCGATATAAGTTGATCGGTTGCAGAGGAGTGTCGATCAGTGCAAGACGATCAGCATAAGTTGATCGATTGTAAATCCATGTCTATCGATATAATATGATAAGTTGTAGAGCCATTTCAGTCGGTTGTAGAGGTGTCAATCAGTTGCAGAGGTGTTAATCAACATTCATCAATTGATTTTAGGGATGTGTCTGTCGGTATAAGATCGATTGTAGAGGTGTCAATCGATATTCATCATTCGATTGTAGAGACATGTCTATTGGCATAAACCAATTAGTTGTAGAGAAAAATTAATTCCTCCTAAAATTTTCCCTACAAAATTGCACCTCTACAACCGATCGACATATGTCAATCGGTTGTAGAGGTGCACTTTTGCAGGGAAACTTCTAGGAGGCATAAATTTTGCTCTAGAGCTTCGTTTTCAATTTTTTTTTAAAACCACCTAGCTTGACGAGATATACTCAAACATATAAGTGAAATCCTCATAAAAATATCTAAAACTAATCGACATGTCTACAACTAACTGACACATATACAACCCATCAGTTGCAGACATGTTTATTAATTTAAGATGTTTTCTAAGGATTTTAATTAGTTTTTTGAGTAGATATTGTCGAGCTAAGTGGTTTTAAAAAAATAAAAATTGAAAACAGAGCTCGAAGCAAAATTTATGCCTCCTAGAATTTTCCCTGCAAAAGTGCACCTATGCAACCGATCGACATATGCCGATCGGTTGCAATATATGTCGATCGGTTGCAGAGGTGCACTTTTCCAAGAAAAATTCTAGGAGGCGTAAATTTTTCTTCGGAGCTCCTTCGATCGGTTGCATAAGTGCACTTTTGCAAGGAAACTTCTAGAAGGCATAACTTTGCTCTAGAGCTCCGTTTTAATATTTTTTTTAACCACCTAGCTCGACGAGATCTACTCAAAAAACTAAGTGAAATCCTTAAAAAAACATCTAAAACCGATCGACATGTCTGCAAACAATTGGTTGCATATGTGTTAGTCGGTTGTAGACATGTCGATCGGTTTTAGATATTTTTTTTAGGATTTCACTCAGGTTTTTGAGTAGATCTTGTCGAGCTATGTGGTTTTAAAAAAAAAATTGAAAATGAAGCTTCGGAGAAAAAGTTATGCCTCCTAGAATATCATCTTGGCTACAACCGATCGACATTTTTACAGTCGATCGACATGGATGCAACCGATTGACATGTCTATAGCCAATCGACCTCTACAACCGATTGGCATGTCTGTAGCCAATCAAAATTCCTGCAACCAATCAAATTTTACATCTTAGATCGATCATCATAAATCGTAAAGGCTAAAAGCCTTTGTTGTCGGCCTAAATCCTTTAATTTTTCAAACCGATATTCATGGCCCCAAACACAGAAAAATTTGCCACGATTTTAAAATTTTTGGAGAAAAATAATAGCAATTCACCACGATTTGAAATTTTTTGGAGAAAAATAATTAGAATTCACCATGTATACTTCTACATATTTTGTCGAGATTCCAAGACAATTCACCTTCAATTTATAAATAGATTTTGGGGTCGACCCCTTATGCATAACCCCGGGGATACCAAAACAACAAATAATGTAATGGAGAATAAACTTCAATATTCTAGGTTTTGGCATACTGGCAAGAGGGATTGCTTCAACCCATTTTGTGAAATACTCAGTGGTAGTGATAATGAATGTGTGAAACCCCAAGGAAGGAGATGAAATTTTACCAATAAGATCAAGGTCCCATTGGGAAAAGGGCCACATAGCTAGAATGGATTGCAAGGCTTGCGATGGTAAATGGGTTAAGTTAGCATGACGTTAACATTTGAGACATTCCTTTACATACGCACAACAATCATGATCCTTTGTGGGCCAAAAGTTTCCCATGCATAAAATACGCTTTGCAATAGCCATCCCACTAAAGTGACCATCACATGTGCTCTCATGTACCTAAAATTTTTTCCAACTAGCCTCTTGTGGTTCAAGATAATGGAGGAGAATACCATCGTAACCCTAACAATAAAACACATCCCCCAAGAGAGTATAGCAAGCTAATTTTTGTTTAAAATTTCATTTTGTAGCTAAGGGTAACTCTACAGGAAGAGGTAAATTTGAGAAAGTCCTTAACTTGAGAAAACCAATTATGGTAGGGCTTTGCCTGAACAAAATGGACATCTCGTTTATCCTAGGAGGAATTGTGGGAAATGACCAATTGAGACAATCGAGTGATACAAATATTAGTCACGTTGTCAAAGGGATTTTGTGGAATGAGAGACCTGAGGGAGGGCATAGTGTTAGTGAAATGATTGGTTGACCTTGGTGAAACATCGATTTCATACCATTAAAAATTAGTGAGCCGCTTATTGATTATCTCTTTATAGGATTTCAAGATCGAGTATTTGCATTGGTAGGTCCCTTTTGTTGTGGCCATTGCACAACTTACCTCAAATTTGGGAACCCACCTTAAATTTTAAGGTTTTTAGAGATTTTGGTTTTCTTTGAGAGATGATTTTTATAGGTCCCTACCCATGAGTTTGCAATAAGGATTCCGAGGTTCATTGTTGGGTAGTGTCTTCTTGTCTTCTTTTTAAATATTTAATGTGGTTAATTTCTTTGTTAATGTTTTCATGTTTGGCTAGGTTTTATGCTTGAGTTTTATCATTAAATTTAAGATTTTAAGCCAAGTTATTCAAGCATTTGGAGTAAAATTAAATCAAATTTTAAATAAAACCAAAATAAAAAGTAATTAGTTTTATTTTCATTATGGTTTTGATTACCTACATCTTTATAAATAAATAAATAAAATGAAATGAAGGTTTCTATCTATTTTTGGTTTAGAAGGGTTGAATTCAATTTTATTATTGTGAGTTTGACATTATCAATTTGTTTATGACAGGTACCAAAATGGGTCGAGGTGAATATGATTGGCTTGGTGGATCCCACTTAGAAACGAACCTAATCAAGCAATTTGGTTTACGAGGATAGGATATGGTGGACAAGCAACATGCGGTAGGCTCGAGTGAAAATAAGTGAAAGACATACCACCATATGATGGTCATATAACATTATGTGTCTAATCCCATTTATACTATTGTGTCGTCACTCGTGCCCCGAATGTGGGATAATGGTAAATTATATTTGAAGACCAACGATTCGGGTAAATCCCACGTGGAAATCACTAAGAATTAGTATATACGAGTGTTGGAAAAGCAATGATAGTTTCAAAATATTAGTTCAAGGCAGGTTTTGTGGGCCATGTTAGTAGCGAAGCTCAATTTGTTAACATGAATTAGAAGGAGAATCGTGCAGTGTATCATGATGGTAATGTGGAAGGCAGATAAATGCTCTCGAGAGAGATTTACTACTGAAGGACATCCTCAACATCCATAAGAAGGACTAGACGAATATGATAATGATATACTAGGATATAATATTATGGTTTTATCATTTCAATGGTTTCAATTGCATTATGAAAACAAGTGTCAGTGATGGTGGTTTTAGAAGGATGACCAATGAATACATGGACCCAAGACAGTTTTGAACTCACACGATAAATTTTCATGGTCGCGTGATGCAACATCTTCATTCATGTCAGATTAGATGAATCACTTGGAAGGGTGGTTATCCAATATAAGGTATGAAATCTCGATTCGATAACGGATTGAAATCTCCATTAGCTATCATTGTGTTTGTTGATAAATCTAGTCATTGTGAGGGGGAGCATCTATCATGTCAGAGATGTTGTCAATTTGAGTATGGGTGTTTTCACTACAATCGCTTGGATGGTGCAAGAAACCACTATTTTTATAGTATTTTCAAGGCATATGGTGCATCTAATTATGATTTTGCTACATTAAACAGTATCGAACTTCAAGACAGCCTAGAAGGCCTAGTCATCTGCACTAATAGGAACACCATTAAGGTTCTTCTTCACAAATAAGATGTCGCAGCTATGGATTTTCTAACTCCAATGATGGGCGAGCTTATTGGTGGAAGCCAATGTAAGGAATGACTTGAGTTATTAGAGGCTTGATTGGAAGAGCAAACGATATCAAATATTATTATGAGGGTTGTTTAACAATTTACAGATGAAACTGATGGACACAGTGAAAGAGAGAATAACATTTGAATATGTGCACAGAAGGAGTTTGCTATTTATAAAACATGTTTGTGATGACGATGTAGGAAATGATGCACGGATGTCTCCACAGTCACCATGGGGTGAAACACGATGTCCATATTGGATGCTTCAAAGAATTTGTACACCTTGGTTGATTATTGCTAGAGGATTTTGCACAAACATGATAGGGTCATTTAAAGGAATTGCATATGCTGCCCACAATGTGTGGCAAAATGTTTATTTTTATTTTTTTAAATGATAAAGTAAAAAGTAAAATTCCTAGGCCATCTAATGACCATGGCCATTTGGAAAATGTGCAGGATAGCATCGGGGTAGTCAGGGAGGTAGTAATTGTAAGAGCAAATAGGTCATTTCTTCACACGTCCAATGTCTTCGTTGAATGGAGGCATATGTGGATGCAATAGTTACCATGTTACCTATGTATCCAATGGTCATGAAGGAATAAAGTGAGTCATCCTTTTTTTTTGGCCATAACAAGCCAAAGCAATGGGTAAAGTTGCTATAAAAATGGAGAAAGAAGTGTTACAAAGTGGGGAAGCATTACGAAGCCACATGAAAGAGTAAAAGCAAACGTTACCAGTAGAAACGTCCAAGTGGAAATTACAAGTTTGAGGAGAGCAGATGCTTTCAAAGGAAAAAATGTTACGAAATAAAATGGAAGAGAAAGTGAAAATGAACCGGTGCTTGCAAGATTTGAAAACTTTTGAGAACCAAACAAAGGATGAAAGGAAGAAAACCAAGGGTTGGTGTTTAATTTTTTTTTATATCCATGCATATCAACGAAGAAGGGGCTGAATTTTTTTTGGAATAGGAGGTGTGAAGAAGGATTGTAAATCTTCAAGCTACGGCTAACATTTGATCTCACCTTGTATGCAAAAGAAAAAAAGAGGTTTTAAACATAATATAAGCTTTATTGCATATTTTCTCCACATGTATTGGATACATTAAATGGTGTTTTATGAAAATATATGGTAGCATCATTTGAGTTTTTTTAATGCATGTTTTACCCCTTAGACTCTTGCACTTAACCAGATTTAGATTGTGTGGATGCAGGTCTAACTTGGTTTGTTTAGTGTTCATGATCTAACATTTTTTGCAGAATAGGCGGGATTAGTTTTCAGTAGTTTTATTTGATCATTTTCAACATTTTGTTTCATATTTTTCCATATTTTTAATTTATTTTTTCTCTCTAACCCTAGCCTTTGTCATTTTTTATATTTCATTTTATTTTATTTAAAATTTCATCAAACACTCAAAATCCGAGGAGGTTTATATTTGTTTGCATTAAAATATGGGTTTTGAAGTAATTAGAGTAGCCAAATAATTTTGTTGATTAAGACTAATATGCTAAATTATTTGGACATATTTTCAGGCATTTTATTTTAAGGTTTTGAAGCATATTGTTTTCACACTCCACAGGTTATATCATTTTCAAATAAGCTTAACAAAGTTTACATGTTTAAAGGAGTTTTGTAGTTTTCAATTTTTCACAGAAGTTCACACACTAAGAGGAAATTTGCATTCTAAGTTTTGTACAAACTCGTTTTTTAAAAATGGAATACTAAATTCAAACTTTGCACTATTAAATACAAAAAAATTAATTTCATTTAATGTGAAAGAAGGAAATTTTAATAACTTCCAAACTTTCATAATAAAAAAATCATTAAGGTGTTATTCTAGAGCTACTACATTGTAAAGTTAGATTTTAGTTATTTTTCTATTATGCTCAAATAAATCTTAACAAAGAAAGATAAAATGAATCCAATAATCATTCAAGATTCACATTTCAGAGATAGATTTTAGTATTTTCTTTTATGCTCAAAGCAAAGTTTAACAAAGAAAGATAAAATTTGTTAAAATATGCTTAATAAAAGAAGATATAATCTATCTAAAATAATCCAAGATAAAATGAATTAAATCACTATTCCAGGTGGGTCATATGATGGCCAATCACATCACATTTTATTTTCTTTTAAGTTTCATGAACAATAAAGAGTGGCAAAATCAAAGTAATACCAACACAGGTCCCTTGTTAACAGTTACTTGCACCTCTAAGGTATTTCAGCACTTTTTGATACATTTTTACAAGCATATAAGCACACATTAAGTAAATAAGAACCTTGGAGAAATTTGAATTTCTTTGCAAGAGAGGGTTTTTCTAACAAAATCCTGACTATGAGTATGGTTTTGCAATTGGGTGAAATTATCACTCAACAGAATTGGTGCTAGGAGGGCCTGATTTGTGGTATTTACTTTGGTTTATTCATTTAAGTTGTTCAAAATTGATATTAATGCATGATTTTCATCTGCTTTCAGTGATTTTTATGCTTTATTTTGATGCAGGTGTTCAACATGATGATCTATATGTTAAAATATTTAAAAATTATTAGTC
Source organism: Wollemia nobilis (assembly GCA_028583015.1). Classification (NCBI taxonomy): domain Eukaryota; kingdom Viridiplantae; phylum Streptophyta; class Pinopsida; order Araucariales; family Araucariaceae; genus Wollemia; species Wollemia nobilis. The sequence continues at coordinate 4,533,042 of JAQPPZ010016717.1, forward strand.
ATTTCATGCATCTCTACAAGATATATTTATTTGACTAGCAAAATTTGGTATTAAAAGTTTTATTCTTTAAGATCCACTAATGACAATTTTTTCTCCTTGGATGATAGTCAATAACCCTTTAAACATACCTAGGCCTTCATATGATGTGCCTATAGATCTTATGTGTTATCTACCTTAGTTTAGACATGATGGAACGGGGTCAGCTGAAGCACATATTCATGCATTCAAAGATAGTATCATTCGCTTACAAATAATGCATGAAGATGTTGCTTGTAAGATGTTCCTTTGCACCTTGGATAGGTTTGCATATGACTGGTTTACCAACCTACCTTTAGGTTCAATCACCTCTTGGGTTCAACTGGAGGTAACATTTCTTAATAATTTTAATCAAAGGCCAGTTGACCCAATGCTCATATACCATGAGTTTATTACTGCTTGTAAAGAACCTAATGAATCCTTGCAGCTATTCACTGAGAGGTTAAACAAGTTATATACTCAACTGATGGTATCCTTTGTACCTACAGAAAGAGATGTTGTCCAATTGTATTTCAACACTCTTGACCCATTAACTTCCATTTATTTGTGAAAGGGTCCTCAAATCACATTGTTGTCCAAAGCCTATACGGAAGCAATCACATGTGAACGATAATTGAGTTTTCAAGGTTTTGGTGTGGGTATTGGATCATATAATCCTCAATAATTTGATGCCTCCCTTACCCACACAACAATTTATTCACCTCAATATACCATTCAGAATCAACTATCATTCTCAAGTGTGAATCAATTTCAAAATACCCAAACATCTCGGGATAATGCAATGAACCAAACTACTATAGCTAAAGTTAATGATTCCAACTCTCAATTGGATGAGTTGTACATGTTAGTTCTATATATGAATAGAAATATTATTCAATTCCAGAAATAAGTGCCTCAAAATATACATCTTGAACATTCTATAAATTATATTCATGAGATAAATTTCAAAGATACTCAAAGTGATACTCTCTCAGACAATGGAGGAGTCCTAGAACTAACTAGCATTGAAACATATGATAGGTTAGGACCTTCCATAGAATTAGATGAAATTTTTAAAGTAGATGATCAAGAAATTCAACATGTTCCAAATAATGATGAGATAGAAATGATAATCTTAGAGTCATTAGATGTAAATGAGGATTGTGATAATCAAGTCAATCTAAATGTAAGAATTGATTCAATTTTGGAAACACTGGAACCATCAAAAGTGGTTGAAAGTGAATTTAAAAAGGAATCAATAGATGAATCTAAATATTATGTAGAAGACACGATAGAATTTCATCCCTTGATTTTAGAAGATAATTATTATAATTATTGGGGAAGGTATGAGGAATAATTGGTTTCTCACAATCCTAGTGATGAAATTTCTATTTCACTTGATATGCAGGATGCTGAAATATCTATCTCACATGAAGATTTTATAATTTTTGTACAATCAACAAATGGTATACCACTTGCAAAAATAGAGAAGGTTCCAAAATTCAATTATTTTGAATATAATTTTTATAGAGGGGAAAAAATGCCCTATCGTGTATAATTCCCAAACAAAAGGTCTGGATCCGCAAGGAGGGAACCCTTTCATGGGGTGAACCACGAGGGTATGTTGTACTCTACACTTGGTGTTAGGGGAAGGATTCACCAAGAATGGTTTAAGGACTCGCTCCAAGTCCTCATTATATTCAAGATTGTTTGATGTATTCAGTTTCAGGCAATCACCTAAATTTGGCCTTTCTATATCTAAGCTAGAAAAGATAAAGGACAATGCAAAAAATAGAATAATGCAATTGGAAATAGAATGCAAGCATACAAGAGCTATCTTGGAATTATTATTTCTTTTGAATGCTCACTAACCTAGGGTTTTATTTCAAAAAACCTTTAGAGCAGAATGATGTAGGAGTAAATACACATAAATGATCCCTAGGTGCAAGCTAGATGCTTTTCACTTTCAGATGCCTAGAAATCAATAATGAAACCAGATTATCAACCAATAAGAGTGATAGAGCACTTATCTAGACCGATGGTTGATTTAGCCTTTTTTGCCTCTTGTTTAATGATATCAAAGATTATTGTTTCTGCAAGATCACTTATGAAACAATAAAAATGAAATTAGTATTAGGGTGCCTGCATAGGCCGCTGTATGACATATCTAGCAGCAGTCAAGCCCCCGAGGTCCTTTTAGATGATCTTGTAATTCAAAAGCAAAAATTGACCTTTGGATATTTAATCATAAATAAAAAATATAGCAGCAAAAAATAGAAAGAAAAGTATGGTAGTATGATCTAGAGACATAATGTAACATAATAATGAAAGCAGAATCTAAAAATTGCCCCCGGTGTACCCTAGGGAAAAATCATACCTTTCCTAGAGTGGGCGTGATATCGCAGTAGCAAAGTCACACCCTGCCTAGACGGAGCATGATTTTTCTTTTATGAATAAATTTACCCTAATTAGGTTAAGCGAAGTCATGCCTCGCCAATGCTAGGTGCAATTTTTTTGTAGACTAAATAAAAATAAGAAGCGAATGCAGAAGATGAAATAAATGCAGACAATAAAATGATCAAACCCTAATGGATGTTGTAGAATCAGGTAGAAGAGAACCAAGTATCCATATGGGCACTCTGTCTCTCCAAGCTATGCCACGGATCCACCAAGTCACACAACAAATCAATCCAATCCATGCAATAGAAGATCAATCCAAAATTTGCACTTCGAGGGTTAGCTTGCAGTAGAGAAAGTAAATCAGAATGAACTATAAATAATTTGCATATAGATTGCACATAAAAATTTTACATATCACACTTGCACTTAAACTTTGCATGTCTTTTATTTGACAAGAACATCGTTCCTTTTATAGGCAAAATCGAAAGAAGGAAAACGGGCACAAATAAAATCATAGCCGACGCCAAAAAAAGCAAGAAGGTTTAAACTTGGGTATAAGTGGGCTTAAAAAATAATAAAATAAATTAAATTTAAAAACTAGGTTAAACAACGAAGTCGCACCCCATTCTGATGGGGCACGATATCGCTGACACGAAGTCACGTCTCGTAAATATGGGGCGCAATTTCACTAAAAGACAAACAAATTAAAAATGGGAGGGACAAAGGCCTTTCCTTGCACTTGGCAAGGGGTGAGGGCCTCTTAAGAGCACTAAGAAATATTGCCCACTCAAAGTGGGTAATATTTTCTAAGTCTACATTTTACCCCCTCTTTGATGCATTTATGGCCTAGTAAATACATCAAAGAAAGATGTAAACTCATATGGTCAACTGTTGGAAATTTTGAGTCCCTAAGTCAAAGTTGTCATTGATGTCACCAGATGAAGTCATCATTAATGTCAAGGACTTTGTCAAGAAACAAAGTTGTCAAGGTTGTCATTTGATATCCAGGAAGAAGCTTCAAATAACACCAAAGGTCAAGAGAATTAGTGCAGAAGTTAAAGGCAAAAGGGCTCCATAATATTTTAATTTTATATGGAAGCTTAGTTTAAAAGGTGTTTCATAAAAACCTAAGGAGGCTTATTGCAAAGTTAAAAGGAGGCCTAATATTTATTTTATAAAATATTTAAATTCAAAAGGAATTTAAATTTTATAAATAAATGTTATTAATACCAAGTTGTGCAATAAGAGAAGGCCCTAATAAAACCAAAGGTTTTATTAAATTAATTTATAACATTTAAATTTAAATAAATTTAAATCACTTATAAATTAATTTGAACGTCGACGTCGAATAAGATTGGAGGAGCACCGACGTGTTTGCATAAAGGATGAAAGGCTATATATATACCATGCCTTAAAGGCATTTTAATTATCCTTGCTTCGAACATTATTTTGTATGTGAATTGAATGAAGAGGAGCTCGTGAGAAAAGACAGCAAATTCATATTTTGTGTGATAGCGATTGAGAACAAATTGAAAGTGCCAAAATTTTGAGAGCCAGCTGGGCAGCGTGGCCTAGTGGCAAGGAGGCATTGGCTAAAATGTTGAGGTGTCGAGTGGCCTGCATTCAAAATGTGGTGGCAGTGTTTGCATTGTGTTGGAAGCACCAAGGAACGGTGCACATTTTTATTTGGCAGAGAGAGGGAGGTTCATTGAGCACGTTGTGCTCTCCACTTCCCAAGAGAGCACTTAGCTCGAGCGGTGGTTGGAGCCATGACAAAGGCATTGGTCGTGGGCTGCGTTGAGGGTTCGAATCCCTCCAAAGGCAAGGTAATTAAATTTTGATTATTTTTAATATTGCCTAAAGTTGGGAGTTAAAAGGGTTGCTAGTTGGAAATAGTTGAAAGGGTTGCTAGTTGAAAATTGGTGTTTGTTGGAAATTATTTTTAATAAAGTTTGGAGTTATAAGGAGTTTGATTTTATTTTTAAATAAAGTCTTAATTATTATATTTGCATATTGGAGGAGTAAGACTTTAAGAGTGTTGATTTTATTTGTAAAGGGATTTTTGCCAAAGAGATTATTATGAAGATGTTGGATATTATTTTAAAGTTGGAGTGATAAGGTGTATTTTGTTTGATATCATTTTGTATTGTGATTCATTGAGAAAATTATTATCTTCTAACCTTTCTTTGAGATTGGCAAAGAAGTGATTGTGAGTGTGGTATATTTATGAGATCCCTTCATCATCAAGAAAAAGGTATGAGCACATTCTTCCATAGTTGAGTTGATTGATTGACTTTCTGGAAAACAAAGTTTGGAGTGAAAAGGATTTGATTAGGGTTTCCTTTTTGAGAGTGTTTGAGTTAATGCTTCAAGGTTTTCTGGAATAAAGAGTTGTCAAAACCTTGTTTTATTAGCATTGTTGTTGAAGCCATTGGTTGTGTGAAGAACTTGAGTTAGGGTTTTTGCAAAAGAACATGAGTATCATTGTTATGTGAAGATTGATTTATAAGCATTGTTGTTGAAGAGAGTTGTTATGCAAAGAACTTGAACTAGGGTTTGAAAAGAACATGAGTATCATTGTTATGTGAGATTTGTTGTTAAGCATTGTTGGAAACATTTTGAGTTGATGTTTATATGCTTGGACTAGGGTTTGTGAGAAAGGGGTGTTTCATTAAGTGATTGGTTGAGTAGAGTTGGTTGAGCCTAGTCAAGTGGATGTGTGAAGTGTTTGTTCAAGTTCCATAAAACAAACTATCCTATATTTTGATTTGAGTTGAGAAAGTGTTTGAGCATTGAGTTGAAACATATTGGGTCTCTAACAATTCACTTTATGTTTCTATGAGATTGGTTAAGTTTTGTGTGAGCTTATTGAGCAGATTTGGACAAGTTCTGAGTGGACTTGTTGAGCAGATTTGGACAAGTTCTGAGTGGACTTGTTGAGTAGATTTGGACAAGTTCTGAGTGAGATTGTTGAGCAGGTTTGGATAAGTTCTGAGTGGACTTGTTGAGTAAATTTGGACAAGTTCTAAGTGAGCTTGTTGAGCAGTTTTGAGCAAGTTCTGAGTGGACCTATTGATTATATTGAACAAGTTCTGAGTAAGTTTGTTGAGAATATTTGGACAAGTTTTGAGTGAACTTGTTGAGTAGGTTTGGACAAGTTTTGAGTGAGCTTGTTGAGCAATTTGGACAAGTTCTGAGTGGACTTGTTGAGCAGATTGAGTAAGTTCTGAGTGGACCTATTGAGCAGATTTGAGCAGGTTCTGAGTGGACCTATTGAGTAGATTTGAGCAAGTTCTGAGTGGACCTATTGAGAAGATTTGAGCAGGTTCTGAGTGGACCTATTGAGCATATTTGAGCAGGTTCTGAGTGGACCTATTGAGAATATTTGAGCAGGTTTTGAGTGGACCTATTGAGAATATTTGAGCAGGTTCTGAGTGGACCTATTGAGTAGATTTGAGATAAATATTTGGAGGTGATAGAGCAGAGAGGATAGTAGTCTCCAGTGGATAGAGATCCATCAGCCAGGGTAGTGAAGATAGGTCTTCTAAGTGGGGACAAGAGTCTTCAGTGGAGAGAGATCCACAAGCCAATGTAGTGGAGGTAGTAGTCTTCTAGAGGATCACCAGCCAGAGTAGAGGAGAAGGAGTTCTCCTATGGATAGAGATCCATGAACTTGATTTAGGGGATTGGTATCTCCTTTGGACAGAGGTCCATAAACATTGTAATAGGGAAGGATTCCCAAGAGATTGATTGAGAAAATTTTAGTGAAATATTTTCTCCATGGAGTAGCCCACATTGGGTGAACCATGTAAAATTGGTGTCTCTATTGTGTGTGATGTTTTGTGCATTGCTTTGGTTTTTGCTGTTGATATTGCCATTGATATATTGCATAATATTGATTGGGATAAGAAAAGTAAAAAGTGGTCTTATACTGTTCACCCCCCTCTCAGTATAAGCTTGTGTTCTTCAATTGGTATCAGAGTTGGTTCCTTCGAAAAGGGTTTAACAGCTTGAAGGAAGATATTACAAGAACGCAATTGCCTTTGCAAAGAAATGCAAAGGCAAAACCATGAGACACAAGAAGAAAAGAACACACATGGTCATGAAAGGAAAGGAAGATGAATTCAGTGTTGTTGTTTTGGGAGGAAGAATGGAAATAGATTCAAGAGATGAATCAAGCAATGGAGAAATAACCAGGTTGATAAAGTTTTGTACCAGATGTAGGAATACAGGTCACCATGCAACTTATTGTCCACAAGAAGATGAAGAATATTTTTTTTGTGGTCAAATCGGCCATGATGCAGGTTATTGCAATGGGTTTAGTAGCGGTGAAGATGAAGATGATATTTTTGAAAATGAAATCCTAGAGGTTGGTTCAAGAAAGGATAACAGGGACAATCAAAATAGGTATGAAGAAAAAACTCTACTTTCAGTATTAGAAGAAAATGCTCCTATAGAAGATCAAAGAAAGAAAGAAGAGGAAGATTCAAAAAAATAAAAGGAGGAAGCCACTCTTAAGGAACTTGTTGAATTGAAAAGAGAGAATTTAGAATTGAAGGCTCAAATACAAGAAGATGAGAAATGTAAGACAAAGCTTCTACAAGATCTCTCTGACTTGAGAGATAAATTTGAAAAGGCAATAAGAGTTGAAGAAGGTATGATTGAAAATTCAAAGGTAAAATAAATAGAATGTGAAAGACTTATGGTTACTCTTGAAGAATTAAAAAGGGAGAACTCAGTATTAAGGATTCAAGCTCAAGAAGATGAGAAAGCAAAAGCAAATTTTCTACAGGAACTCACCAACTTCAAAATCAAGGTTGAAGAGGCAAGAAAAATTGAAGAAGGTATGGCCTAAAAAATAAAGACAAAAGATCTAGAGTGTGAAATATTAGAGCATGAGATAGTTTCACTAAGGATGGAAGTAAAAGGCTCTAAGGACAAGTTGCACAAGTTTGAGGAGAATCCAAAGACTTTGGTCAGGATTATCAATGCACAAAAGTCATCAGTCACCAAAACAAGACTTAGTTCTAAAAAGGAACAAAGGAAACAGGAAGCAAAAAAAGGAGATTCAAGCTCAAACACTAGAAAATAAGAAGCATCAAAAGAAGTAAGTAAAATATAGAGTGAGACTTCTAAGGATAAGTTGGACAATAGAAAGTTCAACAAGGAAAGGAACAATGCACAAGTAAGGAAGAGATGGAATAGGAAACAAGTAGAAGAGACTAAGATACCAATGGGGTCTAGGCAAGGAAACTTCAATGGAAGATGTTTCTCATGTCACATGTTTGGGTACATGGCTTCACAGTTTAGGACACATGAAAGACAGGAATATGGGAATTTCAAAAATAGACAACTTTTCCATGGGTATTTCTACTCATATAATCAGTTTGGTCACAAGGCAATAAATTGCAGGGTTCATGATAGAAGAGGATATGGCTTCACTAGGAGAAATCCTAAGACATTTGCACCTCCAAGGAATAATAACATTAAGTGTTATAAGTGCAATAATTATGGTCACACAACAAAGTGGTGTAGAGCAGATATTCTAGAATCAAGCATGAATAGGAACAGGAGCAGAACAGGAACATTGATATGAATAGGAATAGGAACAAGAACACGAACATGGATATGAACAGGAATATGAACAGGAACATAGATATGAATAGTAGCAAGAATAGGAATATGGACATGAATGTAGACATGGACATGAACATGTACATGGATAGAAATAGTCAAAGGAATTAGAAAATTTAGATAAGAAGAAAAGCGGATAAAGGTAAAGAACAATGCTTTCTGGGAGTAGAAATGCTCCCACCCTAGAATTAACCACCTCAAAAGGAGGTGGGGGAGGGGCTAAGCTAAGAGGCTCATTCTTAGCCCTAAGCCCCAAAGGTGACCCTTTGCCATTGATGTCAAACGGGGAGAGATTTGAGTAAGGGGGGAGATTTGATATTTTAGAAAGCATTGAGTAGGGGGAGCAATGTCCTAGGGGGAGCAACACAAAAGAAGAAGTCAAGTTTTTGGTAAAAATATTTTGGGTTGCCATCAATGACAAAGGGGGAGATTTTTGGAAATTTTGAGTCCCTAAGTCAAAGTTGTCATTGATGTCACCAGATGAAGTCATCATTAATGTCAAGGACTTTGTCAAGAAACAAAGTTGTCAAGGTTGTCATTTGATATCCAGGAAGAAGCTTCAAATAACACCAAAGGTCAAGAGAATCAGTGTAGAAGTTAAAGGCAAAAGGGCTCCATAATATTTTAATTTTATATGGAAGCTTAGTTTAAAAGGTGTTTCATAAAAACCGAAGGAGGCTTATTGCAAAGTTAAAAGGAGGCCTAATATTTATTTTATAAAATATTTAAATTCAAAAAGAATTCAAATTTTATAAATAAATATCATTAATACCAAGTTGTGCAATAAGAGAAGGCCCTAATAAAACCAAAGGTTTTATTAAATTAATTTATAACATTTAAATTTAAATAAATTTAAATCACTTATAAATTAATTTGAACGTCAACGTCAAATAAGATTGGAGGAGCGTCGACATGTTTGCATAAAGGATGAAAGGCTATATATATACCATGTCGTAAAGGCATTTTAATTATCCTTGCTTAGAACATTATTTTGTATGTGAATTGAATGAAGAGGAGCTCGTGAGAAAAGATAGCAAATTTGTATTTTGTGTGATAGCAATTGAGAAAAAATTGAAAGCGCTAAAAGTTTGAGAGCCTACTAGGCAGCATGGCCTAGTGGCGAGGAGGCATTGGATAAAACGTTGAGGTGTCGAGTGGCCTACGTTTGAAATGTTGTGGCAGTGTTTGCATTGTTTTGGAAGCACCAAGGAATGGTACATATTTTTATTTGGAAGGGAGAGGGAGGTTCATTGAGCACGTTGTGCTCTCCAATTCCCAAGCGAGCGCTTAGCTCGAGCGGTGGTTGGAGCCACAACAAAGGCATTGGTCATGAGCTGCGTTGAGGGTTCGAATCCCTCTAAAGGTAAAGCAATTAAAATTTTAATTATTTTAATATTGCCTAAATTTGGGATTTAAAAGGGTTGCTAGTTGGAAATAGTTGAAAGGGTTGCTAGTTGAAAATTGGTGTTTGTTGGAAATTATTTTTAATAAAGTTTGGATTTATAAGGAGTTTAATTTTATTTTTAAATAAAGTCTTAATTATTATATTTTCATATTGGAGGAGTAAGAATTTAAGAGTGTTGATTTTACTTGTAAAGGGATTTTTGCCAAAGAGATTATTATGAAGATGTTGGATGTTATTTTAAAGTTGGAGTGATAAGGTGTATTTTGTTTGATATCATTTTGTATTGTGATTCATTGAGAAAATTATTATCTTCTAACCTTTCTTTGATATTGGAAAAAAAAAGTGATTGTGAGTGTGGCAAATTTATGAGATCCCTTCATCATCAAGAAAAAGGTATGAGCACATTATTCCATAGTTGAGTTGATTGATTGACTTTTTGGAAAACAAAGTTTGGAGTGAAAAGGATTTGATTAGGGTTTCCTTTTTAAGAGTGTTTGAGTTAATGCTTCAAGGTTTTCTGGAATAAAGAGTTGTTGTCAAAACCTTGTTTGATTAGCATTGTTGTTGAAGCCATTGGTTGTGTGAAGAACTTGAGTTAGGGTTCTTGCAAAAGAACATGAGTATCATTGTTATGTGAAGATTGATTTATAAGCATTTTTGTTGAAGAGAGTTGTTATGCAAAGAAGTTGAAATAGGATTTGAAAATAACATGAGTATCATTGTTATGTGAGATTTGTTGTTAATCATTGTTGGAAAAATTTTGAGTTGATGTTTATATGCTTGGACTAGGGTTTGTGAGAAAGGGGTGTTTCATTAAGTGATTGGTTGAGTAGAGTTGGTTGAGCCTAGTCAAGTGGATGTGTGAAGTGTTTGTTCAAGTTCCATAAAAAAAACTATCCTATATTCTTATTTGAGTTGAGAAAGTGTTTGAGCATTGAGTTGAAACATATTGGGTCTCTAAAAATTCACTTTATGTTTCTATGATATTGGTTAAGTTTTGTGTGAGCTTATTGAGCAGATTTGGACAAGTTCTAAGTGGACTTGTTGAGCAAATTTGGACAAGTTTTGAGTGAGTTTGTTGAGTAGGTTTGGACAAGTTCTGAGTGGACTTGTTGAGCAAATTTGGGTAATTTTTGAGTGATCTTGTTGAGAAGTTTTGAGGAGGTTCTGAGTGGACCTATTGAGCATATTGGACAAGTTTTGAGTAATCTTGTTGAGAATATTTTGACAAGTTCTAAGTGAGCTTGTTGATCGGGTTTGGACAAGTTTTGAGTGACCTTTTTGAGTAGTTTGGACAATTTTTTAGTGGAATTTTTGAGCAGATTGAGCAGGTTCTGAGTGGACCTATTGAGCAATTTTGAGCAAGTTTTGAGTGGACCTATTGAGTAGTTTTGATCAAGTTCTGAGTGGACCTATTGAGCAGATTTGAATAGGTTATGAGTGGACCTATTGAGCAAATTTGAGTAGGTTCTGAGTGGACCCATTGAGCATATATGAGCAGGTTCTGAGTGGACCTATTGAGCATATTTGAGCAGGTTCTGAGTGGACCTATTGAACAGATCTAAGAAGGTTCTAAGTGGACCTGTTGAGCATATTTGAGATAAATATTTAGAGGTGAAAGAGCAGAGAGGATAGTAGTCTCCAGTGGATAGAGATCCATCATCTAGGGTAGTGATGATAGGTCTTTTGAATGGGGACAAGAGTCTTCAATGGAGAGAGATCTACAAGCTAGTGCAGTGGAGGCAATAGTATTCTAGATGTTCACCAGCCAGAGTAGAGGAGAAGGAGTTCTCCTATGGATAGATATCCATGAAATTGACTTATGGGATTGGTATCTCCTTTGGATAGAGGTTAATAAATATTGTAATAGAGAAGGATTACCAAGAGAATGATTAAGAAAAATTTAGTGAAATATTTTCTCTATGGAGTAGCCCACATTGGGTGAACCACATAAAATTGGTGTCTCATATGTGTGTGATGTTTTGTGCACTGCTTTGGTTTCTGCTATTTATATTGCCATTGATATATTGCATAATATTTATTGTGATAAGAAAAGTAAAAAGTGGTCTTATACTATTCACCCCCCTCTCAGTATAAGCTTGTTTTCTTTAGCAACAAACACAGAAAAGGGGGTGGCCAAGTTTGGGTAAAAGGGTGAGATATTACTCCATTAATGTCTCTATGGTGAGGGTGCCCCCTCAATTTTTGAAAGGAAAGGGACTTCCTTAAGAAACTCGAAAAGAATCAAAGAAAGAAAAGAAAAATCATAGAGAACATAGAGAACAAGGTAAGCAAACAAAAAATCAAACCAAAGAGCACTGGGTACAGTATGAACCTAATGCGGCTAGCATGAAATGCATGGATGAATAGAAGAAAATAAAAGAAAAAATAAGAGGAAATAAAGAGAAGAGAAGAAAGAAGAAATTGTGAGGTGAAAGAAGAATAAGAAAATAATGATAAAACTTCAAAGGTCAACCATCTAAAATCAAGAAGAAAGGTGAATTAGAACCCTAACTAGAAGGTGTTATGCTCAAAATATGGTCCATGTATGGAGTGAAGAACTCGTTATGGGTGTAGTCCTCGCTAAATATGGACCAATAAGTGATATGTATAGTGTAACCCACTATGGGTGATTGCTCACTAGTGACTGCTATGGGTCGATTACCCACTAGGATGTATATCGAGACCTACTAAAATGGCTAAGGAGATGATCCTGTAATGGGGTGTTGGACCCACTAAGTCAAAAGAGAGACATAACCCGATAGGGGTGTTATAATGTATGCTGATGTAAAATGATATATGTAATGTGTATGTCAGTATAACCTAAGAAGGTATATGTGTATGTATATATGGACCAATCAATATGAGCATAACATGATGAGAGTGTGTGCATGTGCTAGAATAAAGTAGAGGAAGAAAATGAGAAGCAATGAATTGTGCGTGTGTACCCCCAACTTGAAGTTTCAACTAGTGAAAATTCAAGAGAGGGGAAATGTGTAATCAAAGAAGAGAAGAATGTATGTCCTTATCTAAAAAAATAAGATAAAGGAGAGATAAAAATCATACAAAAGGACAAGGACATACCAAAAGAGGATTACATTCCTTGACTTGGAGGAGAAATGATGATCATTGTAAAAACTTTCAAAGTCAAGGAATACAAGAAGAAGAGCGAAGAGATGAAAGAGAACAAAGAAATACAAGAAGAGAAGAAGGGATGAGAATGCATGGGCCCTAGTTTGGGGCTTTGCTAGGCATCAGAACCCTAGTGAAAGTGCAATGAATGTGAGCTATGATCTAACTAGGTATCATCCCATGCCATTGTCATGAATCCCCAGAAAATATATGAACAAGAAGTCATGAGCAAGAAATAATGCAAATATGACAGGCAAAAGTGCAAGAACAAAATTTCAAGAAATAATGCATAATATGACATGCAAGTGTGCATAATATGTCAAGCAAACATGCAATGTGACCTAACTAAATGCATATGCAAAAATAAAGAACAAGCTAAGCATAATATATTTTCAAATGCATTATGTTCATGGGTTATTTAAGCTCTTTACCATCCATGGAAGCTAACTTATAGTCATCGAAACCAAACTTAGCTATTACAACAAAATACCCTAGTTATTTGGGCTGAAATTTACCTCGAAGATCAACACGAGCATTAGTGTTCTATTGGTTATATTTTAGGACAAGATCCCCAATCTCATAATAAAGATTGCAAACATTTTTAGAATAATATCGTCAGAGCCTATCCTGATATGCTCGCAAATGCTCTAAGGCGTGTATGTGATTTTCATCTAGTAGCTCCAACTGGTGCAAATGTTATGCATGAAACTCATCACCAACCTTAGTATATTATAACAAGATGCGCAAAGGAGGGATATCTAGCTCAAAAAGGAATGATGCCTCAGACCCATAAACCAATATGTATGGGGAGGCTCCTGTAGGAGTATGCATGCTAGTACGATACACCCACAAGGTAGGATAAAGTTGAGTATACCAGTCATAATTGATCTTATTAACCAGCTTCTTCAAAATCCTGATCAAGGATTTGTTAGATACCTCGGTTTATCCATTACCCTAGGGGTAGTAAGGATTTGACCTTCTATGTTGAATATTGTACTGAGCACAAATATTATGGATATCCTTGTTCTTGAAAGGATTACCATTATAAAAAAAAAACATCGAAGGAATCCCAAACCTACAAAGGATTTGGTTGAAGATGAATTTAGAAACCTGAGTTCTAGTCACCATAACTAGAGGTATGGATTCAACCCACTTAGTGAAGTACTCAATCATAGTGATGATAAATTTATGACCATCAGACAACATAGGGTTAACTTTCCCAATAATGTCCAATCCCCACATGGAAAAATGCCAAGGGGAAGATATCACCCGAAGGTCTTGATAAGGAGCATGAATAAGGTGATCATGGCGTTGACACTTGTTGCAGCAACGAAAAAAATAGCATGCATCTTCCTCCATGGAAGGCCAATAATACCCCATACGAAGAAGCTTTTTGGCAATTGCATTACCGCTAAAATGGCCTCCACATGAACCTTCATGAGCGTCACTAAGAGCAAGTTGAGCATCATTAGAGTTAAGGCATCGTAAAAGGATACCTTCAAAAGAATTTTGATATAAAGTATTTCCAATTATAACAAAAATAGGTATGATCTTTAGCGCAATAGCTTATGTTGATTACAGTCTAAACCATCAGGCATTGAGCCATATTTAAGAAAATTAAATATGTTGATATACATGGTTTATATCGGGAATCTTCGATGGTAAAACACTCTAGGGAATCCAAACAAGAACACAAATATGTGGGTTCCTGGAGTTGTTGGATGATAATTGAAGCTTGATCATCTTCTAACTCCAAAGGAAACAAAGATGCAACAACAACCATGGCATCTGCATGGCGGTTTGAGGATCTAAGCATAGACTCTATGGTTACCTGCTCAAAAGAAGACAACAACCTGGTAACAATATCCTTATAGGTTTTAAGTTTATCATCCCGAGTCGGATAAACATCGTTAATTTGACTAACCACAATTTGAGAGTCACCAAATACCAAAAGGACATTAACTTGCAAATCTAATGCTGCTCTAACACCAAGGATAAAATATTTGTATTGTTAGTCTTATAATGACACTGAGAGGGGGGGTGAATCAGTGTAGCTCTTTAAACTTGAATTTACAGCTCTTAATACCATAGTAATTAAAACTTATTACTAGATACAACAAGTATAACAAAAGAGCATCACACAACACAATATTTAATGAGGTTCACCAATGTGGCTACTCCTCAAAAAATTGACTGCTTGGACTACCATCCGAATCCAGCCTTTGCAAAGCACCAACCTTACAATCAATTTACCAGCACCCACTGTAAGGAGCACCAACCCCTTATTTATCTGCACCAACATAAAGGAGCACCAACCCCTTATTTATATACACCAACAGAAAGGAGAACCAACCCCTTATTTATTTGTGCCAAAAAAAAGGATCACCAACCCTTTATTTATCTGCACCAACAGAAAGGAGCACCAATCCCTTATTTATCTGCACCAACAGAAAGGAGCACCAACCCCTTATTTATTTGCACCAACAGAAAGGAGCACCAACCCCTGATGCCAAGCTGCAACTTGGACTTCAATTTGAATCTATAATTTTGACAGTAAGATACCTTTGCTTTTGCAAGACCCTGACTGGTCTTCTTCACCTTTGCGTTCTCTACGCACTCTACTCTCTCCACGTAATCACTTCGTACACTCTGCTTCGTTATAGTCAAACTTCACGATCGTCTTCTCCATTTTGTGCACTCTGCTCTCTTTGTGAATTTCACACTTAGCAAAATTCGACATGACTTGCTCTCTGCGCACCATTACCGTATTTCACACACATACGACCATATTCTCAATTCTCCAAACAGCCCACCTTTTATAACAATATTTTTTATGATGAAAACCCTAATCATAGTCAGCTGTAAATCCTAATCTTAGTCAGCTTTCATAACAACTGTAAACCCTAATTTTAGTCGACTGTCATCGGTCTTCGTTGGCTTCAATTCAAGAAGATGTTCGGTTTATCTATCGCTTGATGATTTCATTCTAGACAGACCCTGTAACCGCCATACTAACTTTTGATCACTCTTCGTATTTTAGTAGTATGAAATCACTCTGTAACTGCCCCTGTAAATGCCGTAGTGATGTCGATCTACTGTCATACTTCTCATTTTAGTCGGGTTCTCCTTCTTGACTTGCGCATTTACGACCTGTCACGAAATCATGACATTTCTACCTTTGTAGCTTCTTTTGTTGTTGTTGTCACAAAAATACAACATGTCATGATATTGCGACACTTTTGCCTTCGTACGCTTTCTCTATTATTTTGTCATGATATCACGACATTTCTACCTCCACAGACTTCGTCTTTTCTTTTGTCATGATATCACGACACTTCTACTTCCATAGACTTCGACTTTGCTTTTGTCGCGATATCACGACGCTTCTGCTTTCGTACTTAGCTTCTTTGCTTTTGTCGCGAAATCATGACACTTCTGCCTTCGAAGTCTTCTTCTCTGCTTTTGTCATGAAATCGTGACACTTCTGCTTTTGTACTTTACTTCTTTGTTTTTGTCGTGAAATAGCGACACTTCTACTTTCGAAGTCTTGCTTTCTGCTTTTGTCGTGAAATCGTGACAATTCTGCTTTCGTACTCTTCCTCTCTTTCTTTTGTCATGAAAATGTGATATGTCATGATATCATGACACTTTTCAAACTTACTTTCACTCTCCAGTTTTAGTCACAAAAATGCGACATGTCGCGAAATCACGGCACTTTTCTTACTTGTTCTCTTTCTTTGAACTTGTTGCGAAATCGTGACACTTTTTCCTGTTTTCTCTTTCTCTTCCAACATGTCACGAAATCGCGATAGTTTTTCCACTTACCTTTTTCTCTTCCAACATGTCGCAAAATCGTGATAGTTTTTCCACTTGCCTTTTTCTCTTCCAACATGTCGCGAAATCGCAATAGTTTTTCCTGCTTTTTCTCTCTCTTCCAACATGTCACGAAATCGTGACAGTTTTTCCTGCTTTTTCTCTCTCTTCCAACATGTAGCGAAATCACGACAGTTTTTCCTGCTTTTTCTCTCTCTTCCAACATGTAGCGAAATCGCGACAGTTTTTCCTGCTTTTTCTCTCTCTTCCAACATGTCGCGAAATCGTGACAGTTTTTCCTACTTTTTCTCTCTCTTCCAACATGTCGCAAAATTGCGACAGTTTTTCCTACTTTTTCTCTCTCTTCCAACATGTCATGAAATCGTGACATTTTTTCTTGCCTATTGTATATGTCGCGATATCGCGACACTTTTCTTACTTGTCTTTTTTTTTTTATCTTTTGCATATGGGCCACTTCGGTATTCTTGGAAAATCACTGTACATACTCTAAATAACCTTTGAACTCCTGTCTTCTGCATCTGAATAGCTTTTGAACTTCTTGTCCACTACATCAACAGATCTATCTGACTGTATTGACAACAATGACAATACTGTTGTTGCACCTTGCTCAACATGTATTCCATAGTATTATTAGTGCAAGAGAAATAAATCTTGAAGGACAAAGGGATGAGCTATTATTGTGGTGTAACTATAACAACTCTAGTTCTAGCTCCCTTTATGTATCGGGATCCATCAAAAAACAAATTCCAAGACTCAGACTCTTCAATCTCAACATTGAAGCACTCATCGAGAAACTCAACAACTATAGGATGGGAATCTTTTAGGGGAGCAGAGGCTAACTGATCAGCAATCACTTGATCTTTGATAGCCTTCTGACCTATAAAATTCAAATCAAACTCACTAAAGGCCAACACCCATTTAGCGGCTCAACCGAATAAGGTTTAGACATCAAGTAATGCAAGGGATCAAATTTTGTGATTACTAATGTCTTATGGCTAAGCATGTAGTGTCTCATCTTCTGAGAAGAAAACACTATGGCAAGGCAAATATTCTCTAAGGGAGTGTACCTGGTGTCCTAGCTAACCAAATTTCTACTAATATAGTAGATAGCTCTTTCTTTACTTTCATCGTCATGCTGAGCCAACATGGATCCTAAAGCATTAGTAGTGGCTGCTATGTAAAGTAATAGATGCCTTCAAGGTACAAGGGGAACTAAAACATGTGGAGAGGTAAGATACCTCTTGATATAATCAAAAGCTTTCTGACACTCGAGATCCCACCAAAAAACTACATCCTTCTTAAGAAGTCGAAGGAAAGGTTGACACTTATCGGCTAACTGGGAAATGAATCGATGGATAGACTACAACTTACCTTGCAGACTATGGAGCTTGATCGGGGTACAAGGAGGAGGCATATCAATGATAGTTTCTACTTTGGCAGGATCCACTTCAATGCCTCACCTAGACACTATGAAACCTAACAACTTGCCAGATGTGACCCCAAAAACACACTTAGCAGGTTTAGGACAAACCTTATACTTTTGAAGCCTTTCAAAGATTCATCTTAAGTTATGGACATGATCCTTTCATTCTAAGGAATGAGCCAAAAGTTCATCCACATAGTCCTGGAGAATATCATGCATCATGTCATGGAAAATATAAGTTATGGCCTGCTAATAGGTAGCTCCTATGTTCTTAAGGCCAAAAGGCATGACCTTCCAGCAAACGGTACCCCAAGGGGTGGTGAACGCCATCTTGGTCTGGTTCTCAGGAGCAATCATGATTTTATTATAACCCAAGAAACCATCCATGAGCGAAATCATTCTATATTTAGTAGTGAAATCTATAATTTGATCTATGTTGGGCAAAGGAAAATCATCCTTGGGACATGCTAAGTTAATGTCTTGAAATTTGGTACATACTCTGATTGTTCCTTCCTTATTAGCTATAGGAATGATGTTGGATATCCAATCAGAATAGTCAATGGCTTTGATAAAACTAACATCAAGGATTTTTTGGAGCTCCTCCTTGATTGAAAGGGTGATCTTTAGATGCATCTTTCAAAGTTTTTGCTTAACAGGATTAACACTAGTCTTAACTACCAAATGATGCATTACAATAGAGGGATCAAGCCCTGGCATGTTGACATATAACCAAGAAAAAATATCTTGATATTCTTTCAATAAATTGGTCAACCACTCCTACTCGTTCATGGTCAAGGCTTTTCCTAACTTAAGGATTCTAGGGGTTTCCTCATAACCTATGTTCGCATCTATGGTCTCCTCGATGAGGATGGATAACTCATCCTCAAGAGGAGGCAAGGTAGGAATCATTCCTAATTGCTCAAGGTCCTTGGGAGACATAGAACCAAAGTCCACTAGAGAACTAGAAGACTCAACCTACATTGCACAAAGGAAAGACCCATTAAAGTCAGTATATTTCTGAGATAAATTCTCATTTGTAACACATGACTCTAGGGTTAAGACCTTAGGTGAGGTTGGGCCCTCATCCTTAACACTCCACTTCAAACATTGATGAGATTCCTTAAAGAGAAGATCTAAACAAGAAGAATCATCTTGATTTTGTGATTAAATATTCATAGAAGAAGTTTTAGAGGAATATTGTGATGAATTAATTTGAGCAAATATCTTTTGGTGAGAAAAATTCAAATGGACGAGTATCACCTATAATAGAAATGATTCGGTTTTCAAATTCAAATTTTATACATTGGTGAAGAGTAGAAGGATGGCCTCCATTACATGAATCCACAGTCATCCAAGAAGAAGATTAAAATATGTAGGACAAGACACCACATAAAACATTGTGTTTAAAATTTTTGGTCCAACTCTAAGAGGGAGTAAAACAATGCCACAAACTTTCTGAGAATCATTACTAAAAGTCTTAATGGTGTCACTATATGTAATCAAATCTTCTTTCTTCAATCTAAACCTTTGAAATAAATTATGTGTACAAACATTAAGTGAAGAACCATTATCAATCATCACTCTCTTAATAAGGGTGTCACCAATGTAAGCAATGATATATAATGAATAATATTCTTGCACTCCTAAAGAAGTCATATCATTATCTAAAAATGTCATTCGAGGCTTTCAAAGAGAGTCTATAACTTTTGTCATATCACCCGAGGAGATATCTGGGGGTACTGGTTGTTGTTCCAAAATATTTATCATATCTTATTTATGGTCTTGAGAATTACGTAAAAGTTATAAGAGTGGAATTTTTGCTGACTCATCCATATTTTGTACTATTTTCCTTGAAGTAGCTATTATAATTCTAACCATGCTGTTATTATATTGGTATGGTACATTTTTATAAGATACTTGATTAGCTTGTCTCGTTCTATTCTGATTTTATTGACTATTAGAAGACTGAAAACTACTTGTGTCAATGCGATTGACATCAATTAAGTCTTGAACCACATGTTTCAATATTTTACAAGAATTATTCCAATGTCCTTTTACTCTATGATATGTCCAATGCTGATCTGCTTTATACCAATGGATTGTAGTATCTGGTTGTCTTACTGGAGGTAGTTTTATTGTTTTAACATCTAACGGTTGCTTTAAAACTGATTCCATAGGGATACTAAGTCTCGTGAAATTCCTTTGAGGAGGTTTCTAAAGCACAATCTTCTGTAGGCTATTATTGACATTATTAATAGGCCTATTATCACTATTACCTCCTATATGATTATTATTAGATTGAGACTTAGTTGGCTTCTCTTCTTTAACCTTGATTTGACCTCCCCTGATGAGGGCTTCTTCCACTTTTCTTGCTAACTCATTTTCTTGGTCTAAATATGTGACAATAGTAGTTTCTAAAGCGTAAGATAACTATTCTTGTAAATTTCCCATAAATATATCAAGAATATATTTCTGAGACATAGGCTATCTTAATCGACCAACTAAACTTCTCCAATGAGCTAAAAATTCTAAAAACATTTCCTCTCTATCTTTCTTTAAATCATATAGATATCTCATAGTCACTTCCTTTTCAATATAAGCACTAAAATGATGAATAGACATCTTTGCAGTCTTCTCAAAACTTTTCAAAGAATAGTTGGGTAACCGATAGTACCATTCTAATGCTGCTCCAGTTGACTCTTTGGAAATGTTTTCAATAAAAGCATATCATCATAAACAATATCATGGCAAGCTATTTTGAATACTCTCAAATGCTCTATTGGATCTTTAGTCCCTTTGTAGATTGGTAATATTGGCATGGGAAAATGCTTAGGATAAGGCCTGGCAACAACAATAGGATCCAGTGGCTGACTACACATATCCCTATAGTTGTATGTAAACCCTGATGGTTGAATCATATCCATTCTTGAGACCAATTGACTCACCATATTTGCCAAATTTTGTATTTCTAAATTATGTGCATTCCCAATATTCCCTTGACTTAGGTTGGACATGTGAAGGTTGTTGTTATAGGTGGTGCCTTGTGAGAATGGAAGATTTACTTATGATGGAATAGAGGAAATATTGTTGATATTAGAGGATGGAAAAAGAAATTGAGAACCAATTTGAGTGCTACTACTAGTTGGATAAACTATTGAATTCATTCCAATGTTGGTGGTCATAGTAGTGGCATAAGTAGGTTGGTAAGTTTTATAACCATGATTTAAAGATTCACTCAAAGGATTCTGAGGTGGGACGTCCTTTTCAAGCAATGCCTCTTCTTCTAATGCCATATCCAAAGCATGTTTATGATATTTATAAAAGGTCCATATATGATCAAAATATTTAAAGATGATATTCCCATTAGGATCTTGGATAGGATCAAGATGATTATTAGTCTCTTATTCTAGGTTATGATTTTCTCTATCAATTTGATCATTTTCCTAAAAAATCTCATCAAACCTAAGGAGTCTTCTCCCTCCCTCAAGGTAAAAAGCCATTGAAAAAGAGGAGAAAGACAAGAAGAAAGACTAAGACCAAAAGAAACCTATGTACTTACACACAAAGAAATTATATTTTAAAATATTTGGCACACAAATTTAATGATCTTGCTTAGTGTTTAAAATAAAATGAGGTGTTCACTTCGGGTTCACCAAATATGTAGAGGGGGAAAACTACCCTACCACGTACAATTCCCAAATAAAAGGGTTGGATCCGCAAGGAGGGAATCCTTTCATGGGGTGAACCAAGGGGGTATGTTGTACTCTACACTCGATGCTATGGGGAAGGGTTCACCAGGAACAATTTAAGGACTCGCTCCAAGTCCTCGTTATATTCAGGATTGTTTGATGTATTCAGTTTCAGATAATCACCTAAATTTTGCCTTTCTATGTCTAAGCTAGAAAAGATAAAGGACAATGCAAAAAATAGAATAATGCAATTGGAAACAAAATGCAAGCATACAAGAGCTATCCTAGAATGATTCTTTCTTTTAAATGTTCACTAACCTAGGGTTTTATTTCAAAAAACCTTTAGATAAGAACTATGTAGGAGTAAATACATAGAAATTATCCCTAGATGCAAGCTAGATGATTTTCACTTTCAGATGCCTAGAAATCAACAATGAAACCATATTATCAACCAATAAGAGTGATAGAGCACTTATCTATACATATGGTTGATTTAGCCTTTTCTGCCTCTTGTTCAATGATATAAAAGATTCATGTTCCTGCAAGATCACTTATGAAACACTGAAAAATAAAATTAGTATTAGGGGACCTGCATAGGCTGTTGTATGATAGATCTAACAGCATTCAAGTTCCCTAGGTCCTTTTAGATGACCTTGTAATACAAAAGTAGAAATTGACCTTTGGATATTTAATCATAAATCAAAAATATAGTAGTATAAAATAGAAAGAAAAGTACAGTAATATGATCTAGAGACATAATAGAATGTAACAGTGAAAGTAGAATCTAAAAATTACCCCGGTGTGCCCTAGGGAAAAATCATGCCTCACCTAGAGTGGGTGCAATATCATAATAACAAAGTCATACCCTGCTTGGATGGAATGTGATTTTGCTTCTGTGTATAACTTTGCCCTAATTAGGGCAAGCAAAGTCACACCTCACCAATGCCAGGTATGATTTCATTGCAGACTAAAGAAAAATAAGAAGCAAATGCAGAAGATGAAATAAATGCAGACAACAAAATGATCAAACCCTAATGGACATCGTAGAAGCATGAAGAAGAGAACCAAGTATCCAGACGGGCACTCTATCTCTCCAAGCTAGGCCATGGATCCACAAAGTCACACAACAAATCGATCCAATCCACGTAATAGAAGATCAATCCAAAATTCAAACTTCATGGGTTAGCTTGCAGTAGAGAAAGTAAATCATAATGAACTATAAATAATTCGCATATAGATCACACATAAAAATTTTGCATATCACACTTGCACTTAAACTTCGCATGTCTCTAATTTAGCAATAACATCCTTCCTTTTATAGAAAAAATTGAAAGAAGGAAAGAGGGCACAAATAAACTCATAGCCTATGCCAAAACACGTGAGAAGGTTTAAACCTGGGTCTAAGTGGACTTAAAGAATAATAAAATAAAATAAATTAAAAAACTAGGTTAAACAGCGAAGTCGCACCCCATTTTCATGGGGCGAGATATCGCTGACGAAAAGTCATACCTCGTAAATACGGGGTACGATTTCGCTAAAAGATAAAAAATAAAAATGGAGAGGGATATAGGCCTTCCCTTGCACTTGGCAAAGGGTGAGGGCATCTTAAGGGCACTAAGGAAGATTACCCACTCAAAGTGGGTCAATTTTTTGTGTCTACAATTTTATTGAGCACCTTATTGAAATTGAAAAAGAAGAAATGGTAAATGTTTCTTATGATTCATTTGTTATGGATGATGAAGAGGTAAAATATTCTCTTTTATTCTTAACTATTGAAAATTTGGGTACAAATTCACATGATTGTCTTGGAAATTCAAACAAAAAAATACCATTGGTGGTTAACAAGGAATTAGAGTCAACTTTTATTCATCCAAATAATAAAATTGTTGCAGTAAACAAAATAGAGGAAAACATGATTGAAGTTTTAAACCAAGTTCACCAACAATTGACTATTCAACCTAGGATACAAACTTATAATGATCCTCATCTAGTAGATATCCTAGATTCTTGCAAATTGCTACATAATTATGATTGGTCTAAAACTATGAATGGTGGTTTGGCAGGCAAATTTTTAGAAATAGGGTCAAGTTTAGAAAAGATCATGTCTCATCATAGCAATGAGGATAGTATTTTGAACAATGAATTGAAAATGGGAATTCACACCATGCTAGTTGAAACGGTGATTGAAGATACAAATTCAATAATAAACATCTCACATAGTAAACAACAATTAATTGAAGATCAATTATGGACCATTAATTTTGATGAAGCAAAATCTAAATTTGATAATGAATATGGAATTAAATTGAATTGGTGGGGTGAGAGAGGAAAAATAAAGGCTTTTGAGCTTTCAAAGTTAATACCATTTTGGGATGATGCTCATCAAAATCAGCATGCCTATCCTTATGGGCATATCTCAAATTATGGTAATCATGTTTGGGATCCTGGAAAATTTCATATATGGAAAATCCCAAGTCTTGTTTTGTAAATAGTCTTGTATATAGTCTTCCATTTTCATGTGTTTTCTTTTATAGTGTTTAGATATAGTTTTCATTTATTTGCTTGTTTTGTGATCTTTGATTTCAAAATTTTATTTTGCTTTGTTTTGTTTGTGTGCTTTGTTTTTTTATGTTAGTTCACATTAGGTTAGGTTTTGGTTTATTTTCAAGTTTTGCTTTTCATTTTCACAAGTGCACTTTGGGTTGGTTCCTTCGATTGAGGTAGTGTTTGGTGATAGCTACTAACTCCTGGTTTCTTTGTTGATAGTGTTCCTTTGTCATGTAGGATGGATGGCCTAGTTTGGAATTAGGTGGAATTGAGAAAAAGAAAATGAAATTGTTTAGTAATCATTCTTAGATTTTGGACTAAGATGGTGGATTTTGGAACAATGAGATATTTCACTGAATCTCCACATGCTACTCACTACATTAAAGGGGTATTATTTGAAATATTGAAGGATAAAGTCATTTTTTATTTGCAAATTAAGGTGAAAATCTAATACACTCCATATTTAGCCTTAAGTGATCTCTAACCTAGTTGGCATACAAATTTATCAAAGCAATTAAATTCTTAATTAAACAAATATATATGCAAAATCAATATCATGTCTAGGTGATTAAGATAATATCTACTGGGGCTATAGATGCCTGGATGGAAGTAGAGAAAGGTCTAAAAGATATTAAGGTTATATCCACAGGGGCTATAGATGTTTGGCTAGTAGTGGAGTAATGTAGAGGCACATTTTAATGAGTGATACTCTATAGCCTAAATGCAAAACAAATGATGGAATATTAATTGTTTCAAGAAGGCCAAATGAATCACAATTCACACACTGATCAAAAGCAAATAGTTCATTTGTTTTCATTTGAATTTGTTCAACCCCATATTCTCTAGATGTTGCTAGGTAGTTTTGTTTTTTTGATCTTTGGTTTTCTTGGTTTTAGGTTGGGTTCTTCATCCAAAATGCTCAGGAGCATTTCCTAGCAGAGTCACCATTTGTTGTGGTCATTGCACAACTTGCCCCAAATTTTGGGACCCACCTTAAATTTTGAGGTTTTTGGGAAATTTGGTTTTCTTCGAACAATAATTTTGATAGGTCCCTACCCATGAGTTTGCAATAGGGATTCCAAGGTTCATTTTTGGGTAGTGTCTTCTTGTCTTCTTTTTAAATATTTAATGTGGTTAATTTCTTTGTTAATGTTTTCATGTTTGGTTAGGTTTTATTCTTGAGTTTTATCGTTAATTTTAAGATTTTAAACTAAGTTATTCAAGCATTTGGAGTAAAATTAAATCAAATTTTAAATAAAACAAAAAAATAAAAAGTAATTAGTTTTATTTTCATTATGGTTTTGATTACCTACATCTTTATAAATATAAATAAATAAAATAAAAAATTTGAAATGAAGCTTTCTATCTATTTTTGGTTTAGAAGGGTTAAATTCAATTTTATTAATGTGAGTTTGACTTTATCAATTTGTTTATGATAGGTACCAAAAGGGGCGATGTCGAATTCAAGGCGAATATTATTGGCTTGGCGGATCCCACTTAGAAATAAACCTTGTTGAGCAACATAGCTTATGAGACTAGAAGATGGAAGATGGGTGACATGTAGTAGACTCGAGCGAAACTAGGTGAAAGACAAACCATAGTTGGTTGGTCATATACCACTATGTGCCTAATCCCATTTATACTAATGTGCCTTCACTCGCACCCTGAATGTGGGATAATGGTAAATGATATTTGAAGATCTATGATTTGGATAAATCCCACGTGGACGTCACTATGAATTAGTATCTATGAGTGTCAAGAAAGTAGTGATCATTTCAAAATCTTAGTCCAAGTTAGGTTTTGTGGGCCACGTTAGTAGCAAAGCTTGATTTGTTAATACACGTCGAAAGGAGAATTGTAGTGTACCATGATGGTAATGTGGAAGGTAGATAAATGCTCTCGAGAGAAATTTATCGCTAAAGGACATCCTCGACGTCCATAAAAAGGACTAGACAAATATGGCAATGATATACTAGGACAAAACATTATGGTTTCATCATTTCAATGGTTTCGATTGCATTATGAAAATAGGTATAAACGGTGGTGGTTTTAGAAGGATGACCAACAAATACATGGACCCTAGACGGTTTTGAACTCACGTGGTAAAATTTCATGGTCAGGTTATGCAGTATCTTCATTCGTGTTAGATTAGATGAATCACTTGGGAGGGCGATTTTCTGATATAAGGCATGAAATATCGATTTAGTAATGGATAGAAATCTTTGTCAGCTACCACTGTGTTTGTTGGTAAATCTAGTCATTGCAAGGGGTAGCATTTATTATTTCAAATATGTCATCGTTAATTTGAGTATGAGTGTTTTCACTATAATCACTTGGATGGTGCAAGAAAGCACTATTCTGATAGCATTTTTGAGGCAGATGGTGCATCTAATTATGATTTTGCTACATTCATTAGTGTCAAACTTCAGGACAGCCTGGAAGGCCTATTCGTCTACACTGATAGGAACATCGTTAAGGTTCTTCTTCACAAATATGTCACAACTATGGATGTTCTAGATACAAAAATGGGTGATCTTATTGGTGGAATCCAATGTAAGGAACGACTTGAGTTATTAGAGGCTCGATTGAAAGAGCAAAAGGGGTCAGATATTCTTTTGAGGTCTGTTTCACAATTTGGAGATAAAACTGACGGACATAGTGAAAGAGGGAATAATAGTTGGATATGTGCATAGAAGGAGTTTGCTATATATAAAATATTTTTTTGATGATGATGCAGGAAATGATGCATGGATGTCTCCACAGTCACCATGGGGTGAAACGCATTGTACATCTTAGATGCTTCAAAGGATTCATACACCTTGGTTGATTGTACACTAGAGGATTCTACACAAACATGATAAGGTTGTTTAAAGAAATTACATATGCCACCCACCACATGTGGAAAAATGTTTATTTTAATTTTTTAAAGGATAAAGTAAAAAGTAAAATGTAATGTTGTGTAGGATAGCATTGGGATAGTTAGGGAGGTAGTAATTGCAAGAGCAAATGGGTTATTTCTTCACACGTCCAAAGTCTTCATTGAATGGAGGTATATGTGGACACAATAGTTATTGTGTTACCTACGTTTCCAATGGTCATAAAGAAATAAAGTGAGTCATCCTTTTGTTGGCCATAACAAGCCAAAGCAATGGGCAAAGATGTTACAAAAATGGAGAAAGAAGCGTTATAAAGTGGGGAAGCATTACGAAGCCACATGAAAGAGTAAAAGCAAATGTTACCAGTAGAAATGTCCATGCAGTAATTACAATTTTAAGGAGATTATATACTTTTATAGGGAAAAGAGGTTACGAAATCAAATGGAAGAGAAAGTAAAAATGAAAGGGTTCTTGCATGAATGGAAAACATTTAAGAACCAAACAAAGGACGGAAGGAAGAAGGCGCTGGAAATTGTTTTGGAACAGGAGGTGTGAAGAAGGGGCTGGAAATTGTTTTGGAATAGGAAGTGTGAAGAAGGATTGGAAGTCTTCAAGCTGCTGCCAACATTTGGTCTCACCTTGTATGCAGAAGAAAAAAAGAGGTTTTGAACATAATATAAGCTTTATTACATATTTTCTCCACATGCATTGGATACATTAAATGGTTTTTTATGCATAGATATGGTAGCATCATTTGAGTTTTTTTAATGCATGTTTTACCCCTTAGACTCTTGCACTTAACCATATTTATATTATTTGGATGCAGGTCTAACCTAATTTTGTTTAGTGTTCATGATTTAACATTTTTTGCAGAATAGATGGGATTAGTTTTCATTAGTTTTATTTTATCATTTTCAGCTTCTGTTTCATATTTTTCCAAATTTTTAATTTTTTTTTCTCTCTAACCCTAGCCTTTGTCATTTATTATATTTCATTTTATTTTCTATAAAATTTCATCAAACACTAAAAACCCGAGGAGGTTTTATATTCATTTGCATAAAAAATCTAAGTTTTGAAGTAATTAGAGTATCTAAATAATTATGTTTATTAATACTAATATGCTATATTATTTGGACATTGGAGGGTCATTTTTTGTAGGACTACCCAAACTACTGGACTTTTTTTAGCCATATTTCACTCATTCGAACTCAGATTGAGCTGAAATTTTGAGGGTAGATGCCTGACAAACCCTAGAACATCTCCACCAATTTTTAGATCATTTGGAGCAACACATATCCTAGTGCATCCCTATGTGTGAATGATATTTTTGGAAAGCAAATTTGCGAGGGTTTCATCTGGGTTAAGTGCAAGCAGCTTCAGAGGTTGGTTTTTGAGGCCTTCGAGCCCTAGCGACCAATATTTTTGTGGTTTATGCTCAATATTTTAGTAGGATATGTTGTAGGGGAGCCAATATGGGTTAGAAATCTATCTTTCAATAGATATTCATGTTGTGAACTTGAGTGACAATGGCTTCCAATTTGTTGCACAAAAGAAAAGTGAAAATCATACCTTTCCATGATGTCTAGGGCATGGATTAAAGAGATCATGAAACAAGTTTCAAGCAGTTGATCAAAAAATGTCTCAGATCTCAAGTGAATCTGGTGCTAAGGTGCACCCACAAAATAAATCTACTGTGGAAACCCCTGTCAAGGGTAAGAATTTTGAAGAATCAACCCCAAAAATGAATTTTAGGGATGCCCTCCATGGTGGACAACCTCAACCTAATGCTAATATTAATCTTAGGGCTTCTCGTAAACCTCTAAGAATGCCTAAGATTGATCCTAGGAAAATGGAGTCAGGATGTCTTAAAGCAGCTGATGGAACTCCTATTGTTAAGCTTGATATGGGCAACATTCAGACTGGCATTGAAGATCTAGAAAAAAGAGGACTAATTTATCATTTCATGGGTTTTTGTCCGAGCCTATCTGCTTTCAAAGTTTGGGCTGCAAAAAGCTAGAAAACTAAAGGTGAGTTACAAATATCTATTTATCCAAATGGTTATTTTCTTGTTTTATTTGCTAATAATGAAGATAGAGAGAAAAATTTTCAAGGGGGTCCCTGGTTCTTTGGAAGGGCAAGGCTTTTCATGAAGCCCTGGCATACTAAATTTAAAGTCGAAGAAGAGATGCCTTCTACAAGTCCCATGTGGGTTAGACTCTTTGGCCTCCCAATTGAATTCTGGAATCTGACTATTTTTTCTTCAATTGGAAACTCTTTAGGAACATTTATGATGATTGTTGATTGTACTAAAAAATTTGAACATATTATTTATGCTCAGATTTGTGTTTTAATGGATTTTGACAAACCCCTTCCTAAAAATATCACATTACAATTTGGGGAGGACACTTGGGAGCAAGTAGTGGACTATGAGAACATTCCTTTTCGTTGTAGAATTTGCCATGAATATGGTCATTTGGCTAGTGTTTGCCCAAATAAAATTCTAGATCAAAAGAAAGAAGATATAAACTCAGCAGGTTTCCAAATGCCTAAGAAGAAAAACACTCAAAAAAACCAGTTATGAAGGATCAATCAAAGTTATCTGCTAATATGTTTGAAATTCTTTCCACAAATGATGTCCCAAGTGAGGAAGAGGAAATAATGGAAATAGAAATATTAGAAACACAATTTAAAGATAAAGGGAAGAACTCAGAGACAAACCAACAAATCAAAGGTTTTCAACAGAAAAAAAGGGAGAAAATATACACAAGAAAAACAATATTTTAAATGTTAAAACTTCAAATAATGCAGGTCCCAATATAGACTCTGTTGAACCTTTTGGTAACATTTTGATTGTGTACAAGCATTCTTCAAGGTTAGAAGCCATCTCAGATTCAATTGGAGTAAGTCAAGAAACAGGGAAAAAAATTGAAGATGGATTCTAATCAAAAGGCAGGTCGCAAGACTAATCAATATCATATAGTAAAAGAAGGTGAAAAGCTTGTAGAGGAAGGTAAGATTAATGCCCTTCCCAACTTTTTAGCCCTGGTATTAATGAAAATCATCACTTGGAATATTAGAGGACTCAAAGGGAGTCTTTCAAAACAAAATGAAATTAGAAGAATGATTCAGATAAATCATCCACATCTTGTTTTTCTTCAAGAAACGAAGATGTCAATAGAGGATATGGAATCAATTGCTAGTAAAATTTGGCCAGTTGGAAAAGTGGTTTCCCTCAGTTCCTAGGGGACTTCTAGTGGCATTGCTTGCCTTTGGGACCCAAAAGAGGTAGTTATTCACCATATGGTTGGCAGTTGGGGTCTTTTAGCTATAGCTATTCAAAGTAGACATTCCAACCAAATTATGCTCTACATTACTATTTATGCTTCGACTAATTTGGAGGAAAAAAGAAGATAGTGGAAGAATATAACTTATATTATCTCTCATTTTCCTGAAGCTTGGATCTTGATCGGAGGAGATTTCAATACCATCCTCTCTCTAGATGAGAAAATGGGGGAAATAGAAATTTGGACAGGAGCACTGACCTCATGAGCGAATATATTGCAAACCTCCATCTTGTGGACATCCAACTAGATAATGGCCTTATGACTTGGTCTAACAGAAGGCAAGGCTTAGCTTGTATAATGGAGAGATTGGATAGGTTCTTGCTCTCTAACAATTTCTTAATCCATGGTCACATTCCTAAAGTGAAGACTCTTAACAATGTTGGTTCGGATCACTGGCCAATCATGGTGGAAATGTGGAAAACCAATGTGAGTTTCTCTCCTTTTTATTTCAGTTAATGTGGCTTAGAGACAGTTCCTTTAAACCTCGAGTGCAACAATGGTGGAAGGAAGGTAAACCTAGGTATGGGACTAAGATGTTCTATTTTGCCAAAATATTGCAATACATTAAATCCAAAATCAAGACTTGGAACTGGAAGGAGTTTGGGGATGTTCATAAAAAAATATGAAGTTATAGCTCAGCTTGAAAATTTGAATAAGAAAATCCATTTAGATGGCCTCACAGAGAGTACAAGTGCAGATGAAATTAAACTCACAGCTCAGTTAGAGGAATGGAAAAAAGAGAACTCTTATGGAAGCAAAAATCTAGAATTCAATGGCTCAAAGAAGGTGATCGGAACACAAATTTCTTCCACAAATCTCTTCTAGCTCGAAGATCTCACAACTTTATTTCTTCCCTAAAATCAGATTCTGGAGATGTTGTCTACACTTGGGATGGCATGAACTCTATTATTGTCAATTACTTTTCCAATATTTTTGTTGCTACTCCTCTTGACTCAGCTTCTCAACAAAATGTTCTTCAAGCAATCCCTTCTCTTATCACTTCTGAGGAGAACTCTATTTTGATTGCTCATGTTACTATCAATGAGCTTCAACAGGTAGTTTTTAAAATGCAAAAAGGGAAAACCCCAGGTCCTGATGGTTTTCCCATTGAGTTCTACCAAGAGTTTTGGGATATCCTTCATGCTGATTTATTAGAGGTGGTGGAAGAAGCTAGGAAAGCCAAAGAAATTTTGAAGGTTATCAATAAAACTTATATTACTCTTGTTTCGAAAGCTCAAGAGGTTGATCATATCTCAACTTTTAGACCTATTGCTTTATGTAATGTTCTTCTCAAAATCATTACTAAGATCATGGCAGAAAGGTTGAAGCCTCTTTTGCATAAGATTATTTCCCCTAAACAAGGGGGTTATGTGGAAGGGCATCAAATAGTGGATGAGATAGTTCTTGCTCAAGAAGCCATCCATTCCATGGATATGCAAAAATCTCCTTCCATGTTCATTCGATTAGACTTATCCAAAGCTTATGACAGAGTGGATTGGCACTTCCTTATCAAAGTTTTGAGGTAATTTGGTTTCTCTCAAGATTGGATGGATTGGATTATGGGATGTATCTCTTCAATTTCCTACTCAGTTCTTATCAATGGCAGGCCTTCTCAGTTGTTCCCAACTTCCAGAGGTATTAGGCAAGGTGACCCCCTTTCCCCTTATTTATTCATCATTATTGTTGAATGCTTAGGTAGGACTATAACCAAAAAGAGAGAAAACAAAACCCTTGAGGGAGTTACCATTGCTCATGGAGCTAGACCTATCTCTCATCTTCAATTTTTTGATGACTCTACTCTTTTAGGTAAAGCTACAGTTAAGGAAGCTTCTAATATTAAGCAAATCATTAGCTATTTTTCTAAGGCTATCGGGCAATTGATCAATGAAGACAAATCTAAAGTCATTTTCTTTCACTGCTCTTCCAGACAGGAATCCATGGTCTTGGATAAATTAAGATATAATAAGACCTCCCTTCCAATCACTTATTTAGGTATTCCCATCAATATTCGAAGATAGAAAAAAATATTGGAATTGGTTGTTGGACAAAGTCAAGAAGAAAATTGGAAAGTGGACCAATAGGTGGCTTTCTTCGGGGGTAGAATCACCTTGGTAAAATCAAGTCCTTCAAGCTATTCCTATTTATGTTTCTACCATGTTGAATATCCCAAAGGCTATTCTTCGAGAACTGGATCAAATCAGTCATCGGTTCCTCTGGAGTGGTACTAAGGAGAAAAGAAAATGGGCCTTGGTGAAATGGGACACTTTATGTCTTCCTAAGAATGAAGGGGGGTTAGGATTACAGTTTGCTATTAATCACAACAAAGCTTTAGCTGCTAAATTATATTGGAGGATTTTGCATAACCCCAATGCTCTTTGGGCCAAAAATATCTGTGCTAAATATGCTGAGAACAAAAGTCCTGAAGACCTTGTTCGCTATCAATTGCCTTCCAAAGGTTCTCCCATTTTAGCAGTTCTTAAAACTGGTGAGGATTTGATAAAGAAAAAATTATTTTGGATCATTCATAATGGTCAACAGGTAAATTTTTGGATAGATTCTTGGGATGGTCACAAGCCTTTGATAACTCGGTTTCCTGATTGGAGGCCTTGGATGGAGGAGCTTCACCGAGCTAACTGGATAAAGGTGGCTAATTACTATCGATACCATACTGGTAATTTAGAGGTTGGTAGATATTGGATCCCTATTGAGGACTAGCCTATTCAAATCCTAGAAAGGCAAAGACAAGATATCCAATGCATCCTTCATATGAGATCTCTCTCTTGGTCCCATGATAAAGATTATTTTGGATGGAACAACACTACTAAGGGTGAGTATTCAGTTGCTCAAGGTTATTTGGCCTTATGCCATAATAATCCCAACCAATCATCTGACATATTTTCTCAGTTGTGGGCTCAAAATCTCTGGCCTAAGGTGAGGTTCTTTACTTGGCTTTTATTGCATCGCAGGGTGCTTACTTGGGAGCATCTTATGAAGCGTGGTTTTCATGGCCCTTTTAGATGTGAAATGTGTGGAGAGAATGTGGAAACTCTCAGCCATATTTTTATTGAGTGTACTTTAGCCTCTGAGTTATGGAGGAGAATGGCCACTTTACTTGGCTTACAATGGTCCAATTTTTTTACTTTTGAACAACTTTGGAGGGATTGGCCTAATCAAGAGGGTGTTGATCATTTTATTAGGCAGTTAGTTTGGATGGGTTCTACCACTCTTCTTTGGAATATCTGGAATGAAAGGAACAACCAAATTTTTAATCAAGAAAGTAAGGATATTCACTATATCTGGAATAAGACCATTGCCAACTTAGTTGAATCAGTCCATCAACTCCTTAATCACCCCCAAAACTCCCACCAAATATGGGATCAAGTGATGCAAATATTGAATATTAACTCTTCTAAGAGCAACCAACTTAAAGGGAATGTGAGTAATTGCAATATGGATAGAACAAGGAATTGGCAACCTCCTCCTAAGGATTTTGGAAAAGTCAATACTGATGGAGCCTCTAGAGGGAACCCTGGAAAAGCTAGTGTGGGAGGAATTGGTAGACTTTCAGATGGCTCCCTGGTTTTTACTTTTGCTAAGAATTTGGGTATTCTATCCAATAACCTTGTTGAGGGGTATGGTATCCTTAGAGGCCTTCAAGAGGCTACTAAGGTTGGATGGGAAAAGGTGCTAGTTGAGTCTGACTCTCAACTCATGATTAATATTTTGAAGACTCCTTCTAAGAACTCATAAGGTTGATTGGAGAATAAAAAGAATTATTGAGAAGATTCAGTTAATCCAGATGGGATTTTTGAAAGTTGATTACAATCATGTGGTCAGAGATCAGAACAAGAGTGTTGATGCTTTAGCTAATTGGGCTTTGGACAAAGGTGATCTTACTTGCTATGGCCACCCTCCTAGATGGTGGGCTTCACAAATAAGGGAAGCTCTTCTTTCTATCATTTCTTTGGATGGCTCCAGTTCTGGAGGTACCTAGTTTCTTCTTGCTTTATTTTTGCTTCTCTTTGGTTCGGTCAGGGTATTTTAGTTCCCTAGCTCAATCTAATATTTCTTTTGTTTCCTCTGTTGATTCTTGCCTTAAAAGTATTTTGGTCTAGAAAGGTCATTGTTGTGTTCTATTTTTTTTTCTTTTCTTTTTATGTGTGTGTGTGTGTTTTTTTTGTTTTTGTGTTTTTTGTGTTGTTTTTTGTTGTTCTTGTGTTTTTGTTGTTTTGTTGTTTTTTTTGTTGTTCTTGTGCTTGTGTTTTTGTATGTTTGTGTTAATTGGTGTTTTTGTGTTTTGGTGTGTGAGTGTTTTCTATGTTTTTATTTTTCTTTGTTGTCTGTTGTTGGTTGTTTTTTTATTTTATTTTATTTTTTAGGTTTTGGTTGTTTTTGTTTTTCATGTTTTTTTTGGTTGTGTCTTTGTAGCGTTCTGTTGTTTTTTGTTATGTTTGTGTTGTGTTATGTTGTTCTTGTATTTTTTCTATGTGGTTCGTGTTGTGTGTTTTTTTTTATCTTATTGTGTGTGTGTTTGGTTGTGCTTTATCTTTTTGACACACTCAAGGAGCATGATTTTTTTTGTTTTGTTTTTTTATATTTTTGTGTGTTTGTGTTTGTGTTTGTGTTTGTGTGTTCTTGTTTTTTGTTGTTTCAGGTTTGCTCCTTGAGTATGTCAAAGGTGGTAGGCCAGGTGCGAGCCCTGGGTAATTTTGGTGGAAGAGATACCCCTGCCTCCTTGGGTCTTACCCAAAAGTGGCATCCCTTCTGGGATGTTTTCCACAAAAAAAATTATTTGGACATATTTTAAGGCACTTTATTTTAAGGTTTCATAGCATATTTTTTTCACACTCCATAGGTTATATCATTTTCAAATATGCTTAATAGATTTTACATGTTTAAAGGATTTTTGCAGTTTTTAAGTTTTCACACAAGTTCACACACTAAGAAGAAATTTTCATTCTAAGTTCTGTACAAACTCATTTTTTAAAAAGGGAATACTAAATTCAAAATTTGCACTATTAAATACAAGCAAATTAATTTCATTTAATGTGAAAGAGAGAAATTTTAATAACTTCCAAACTTTCATTAAAAATAATAATTAAGGTGCTATTCTAAAGCTACTACATTGCAAAGTTAGATTTTAGTTGTTTTTTCTTTTATGCTCAAACAGAGCTTAACAAAGCAAGATAAAATGAATCCATCATCATTCAAGATTCACATTTCAGAGATAGATTTTAGTCTTTTCTTTTATGCTCAAAGCAAAGTTTAACAAAGAAAGATAAAATTTGTTAAAATATGCTTAACAAAAGAAGATAAAATCTACCTAAAATACTCCAAGATAAAATGAATTAAATCACTATTCTAGGATGCTCATATTATGGCCAATCACATCACATTTTTTTTGTAAGTTTCATGAACAATAAAGAGCATGGCAAAATCAAAGTAATACCAACACAGGCCCCTTGTTAACAATTACTTGCACCTTTAAGGTATTTCAACACTTATTCGACATATTTTTACAAGCATACAAGAACACATTAAGTAAATAAGAACCTTGGATAAATTTGAATTTATTTTCAAGAGAGGGTTTTTCTAACAAAATCTTGACTGTGAGTATGGTTTTGCAATTGGGAAAAATTATCACTCAACACCTTTGACTTGATTAACGACAATTTGAGAATCCCTTATGACTCAGATTCATTTAATGCACATGGCCATGCTGATCCGAAGTTTAAGAATTAAGACCTCATACTCT
Source organism: Wollemia nobilis (assembly GCA_028583015.1). NCBI lineage: Eukaryota > Viridiplantae > Streptophyta > Pinopsida > Araucariales > Araucariaceae > Wollemia > Wollemia nobilis. The sequence goes on from JAQPPZ010016717.1 coordinate 4,569,096, forward strand.
ATGTTGTTATTCATATAAGGGAAGTTGAGTTTGAAAGATAAGGGGATAGGAGCCCCTTGTGGTGTGAAGAAGACTATTCTAGCACTACTTCCTTGTTCACACTTAAAATTATCAAATAAAAGGGTGATTTTGACATCATCCTCAAGTTTGATAGGTTATTTTTGTTTAGTTGTGTTGAAGACATAGTCGTCAGGTAGCTCCACAATAAGAGGTTGGTTGTTTGGAAGAGGAGCTTCAACGATTTGGTCAGTAATTACTAGACCCTTAATGGATTTTTTACTAATAAATTTAATTCCAAATTCTATTAAGAGCATTATCCATTTTGCGGTTTTGTTGTTGGTATATGTGCGGCTTATCATATAACGTAGAGGATTTTCTTGAGCGATGACATAGGTTGTGTGATTAAGCATGTAGTGGTGAAGCTTTCTAGTTGCAAAGACCACAACGAGATAAAGCTTCTCCACATAGGCGTATTTTGCTTCATAGCTCACTAGAGTACGATTGATATAGTATATTACCCTGTTATCAATTGTTCTCATTATTTTGGATCAACATAGTCCCTAAAGGTAAAATCAGTAGCAAAAATATACAGGTGGAAAGATATACCTAGACAAGGTGGTGATGATATGGGTAGGAACACTAAATAGTGTTTAATATCATCGAAGGCTTGTTGAAATTATTGAGTCCATGCAAAAGTGACCCTCCTTTACAAGATATGATTGAACTGCTTGCTTTTGTTCGAAAGGTTTGTGATAAAGTGATGAATTGCTTGAATATTCCCTTGCAATCTACAAAATTCTTTAAGATTCATAGGAGGCATTTTGACAATAGCCTTGACCTTGTCAGAGTCAATTTCAATACCTTGCTTGGAGACTATAAACCTGAAGAGTTTTCCAGAAGTAACACTAAAAACATACTTCTTAGGATTAAGTCTGATGTGCTCAAGAAGCCAATCAAAAACCTTGCATAGCACATCAAGGTGTCCCAAACAATTTTTAGACTTCACCAAAATATCATCCATATAGTCTTCGATAATCTTATGCATGTAGTCATGGAAAATGTATGTCATAGCATGTTGATAAGTAGCTCTCACATTTTTGAGGTTGAATGGCATGACTTTGTAGTAGAATGTCTCCCAAGGTATTATAAATGATGTTTTATGTTGTCCTGTAGGATTGACACAAATTTGATTGTATCTTGAGAAGTCATACATAAGGGAGAGCATTGCATGGCCAATGGTTGAGTCTACTAGTGTATCAATGTTAGGCAAAGGAAATTCATCCTTAGGATATGTTTTTTTTAAATATTGAAAGTTTGTGCATATACAAATCTCCCCATTGGGTTTACTAAGAGAAAACATATTTGAAAGCTACTCTAGATAGTCAATAGGTTGAATGAAACCCACATCCAAGAGTTTTTGTAATTCTTCCTTTACCATAAGAGCCACTATGGGGTGAAGCTTTCACAATTTCTATTTAATTGGCTTAGCATCAAGATGCAAGGTAAGATTGTGAACAACTAAATTGGGATCCAAGCTAGACATTTCCTTGTAGGACCAAACAAAGACTTGCTTATATTCGGTCAGAAGTGCAGTGAATTGTTCTCTTTATTCAAATAAAAGGTCTTTGCCAAGCTTGATGATTTGGGGATTCAATGGGTTAGTGCTAAGGTCTACATCGATGGTGACTTCAATGAGCATATGGGAACCTTCTTCTAACTGATGCAATGTGGGAATAAGATGGATGTCATTAATAGGGTTGACAAGGATTAAATATTTAGAGTCAGCCAGGTTGGCTTGACAAATATATGAAGCAACAAGGGATGGAGGAATGTACTGGTTGGCTTCATGAAGAAGCTAGTTGGAATAAACAAAAATTAGAGGGGGAGAGGAAAGGGGGTCAAAATCAATGAAACTAGGGTCAATGTGTATGGGGTTAGAAGGGCATTTGGGATCACATAATGGAGCAAAGAGGTCAATGGAAATCATGTTGATCTAAGGGAATAGGTAAGGAGGAGGATTAGAATTCGGGTTTCCATGCTCACTAGGGAGAAGTTGGGTTATAAGGGAGGGATGAGGATGAGGTTGATTTGGCGGTGGTGGTTGAGTGGGAGGTTCTATGCACTCCAAAGGGAGGAGGATGGCAATTATCAAGTGAGGGATAAAAAATAAACGTAGGTAAAAATTACCATCATCTATGGGACCTGTGATAGGAACGATGAAGGATGAGTCCTCTTAAAAACTATCAAAAATAATTGAAAGTTGCTCAAATAGTTTATTGAGTTCATCTCTCGAAGATTCGAGCGATAAAGCATTGATGGTGGTGACTTAAGGAGGATCATTTGGTAAAAGGTGCATGGATTCATAATCAATGCAATCATCATCACTATCTTCCTCGAGACCAAGAGTGATGCATTGAAGTTCATCTACGAGGAGGTTAGTTGAAGAACTGTGATACCCTAGGCCATATATGTCATTAGCAAGTTGGTAATGGGGCTCAAGGATGTCATGAGAGCCTTGGTCATAGCGACCGAGACCATATCCTTACCAGTTGAAATGCTAAAAATAATGCATGGCAAAGGATAGGTTTGACAAAAAGCATGTGTTGATGCAAAATGGTGGTTTGGGCTCTCTGTGAGGAGGTGGATCAGTAGTATCAAGTCCTCTATATACAAAATTAATACGATTAGGGGGAAAACCCATAGGATAAACCACACTTATGGATATAAGAGGGTCTCATGGGTGAACATAGTCCCAAATGGATTTTATTATCGACTGTGTAAAAGTGATATTTTGAAAAAAATACTTGCCTATACCATAATTGGTTATATGAATTGCAAATTGAGTGGTTGGAGGTATGGATGGCAAAGGGGGTATCATGTCATCGACAATATGAAGTAGTGGATCAGATGAAAGAGGTATAAAGGGTATATGGACATCATGAGTAGCATCAAAAATAGAGGGATATGGACAAGAGGTGTTTGAAGGAGGTGGAGGTTCATGTTGAGTGGGAGGGGGAATGGTTGTGAACACTAGAGGGGAAGATGAGATGGTGGGGACCAAGGGATGTGATGTGGTAACTTTTCAAATATTGAATATGGAAGTTAGTCTGATTATGCAGGCTGGGAAGTGACTTCAGATATTGTCATGGTGAGAGGAGTGGTAGGGAGGGTCAAAGGTGTAGTGGAAGCTGATGTAGCAGTGTGAACACATAGTGGTTAGGCTAGATTAAGTTTAATTGTCGGCAAGTTTATAATGTCGGCATATTTTTATTTTAGTTTTTCTCTTCTTCCCCTTATCCCTCCATTCCCTCCTTTATTCCCTCTTCCTCCTTATCCCTCCACCTTCCTTTCCCCTTATTCCTCCAACCTCCCTTCCTTTCCTCTCCGTCGACTTCCTCCCTTCTCCTTTCTTATAAATTAGTATTTCTAGCCTATGTTCTAAGGTTGTCGATGTAATAGCTCTGCAAGGTTTATTAATTAATATTATTTAGTTAATTTTTAATATTACCTCCTGGTCCAAATTCAATATTTGGTATCAGAGCCAGTCGGGCAAGCGTGCTGGGCACGAATCTCGAGGTCGCACGGGCACGAATCCCGAGGTCGCACGGTGACTGGCTGGCGAGCGTGCTGGGCACGCATCCCGAGGGTGCACTGTGTTCGAGGAGCTGGCGATCGGATCGAGGAGGTGGCAGAGCTGGGCATGCATTTTGAGGTGACACGTGGCAGAGCAGTCGCAGAGCGGACAGCTGACGTGGACACGTGGATCGAGGTGCTGAGGTGGACTGGCGATGACACGTGGAGTCGCTGACATGGCGGTCGACGTGGTGCTGACGTGGCGATCAACGTGGCGAGCTGACGTGGCGGTCGACGTGGCGCGCTGAGGTGGCGAGGCGGTCGAGCGTGTGCGGTGGCAAAAATTGGTTGGAACACGTGGCGGAAGCGGGTTCGTCTGAAGCAGACACGTGGCGATCGCAGATTGGCCAACGAGCAAGCATAGTGGTGAGGAGCGATTGCCCGAAGGCAATCGAAGGTAAATGTGCCTTCGCGCATATTTGAAGGTTGTTCTGCCTTCTTCCCACTGCATGTGGGATAAATCCCCAGTTTTTTTTAAAAAAATTGTCGTCGTTGACAGTATAAGGAACGGCAGGTTCCTTTGTTTACCCGTCGAGGCCTGTAGCGGCGTTGGTTGTGTTGTTTGCTGGCGGACGAGAGGTCCCGGGGTCGAATCCCGTCGGGGGTTAAAACAAAGGTTTTTTTTATTTTTTTTTAAATCTCCGGACGCCGGTGAATTTAAAACGGCGGACGTCACCATTTCTTCTCACCGGCGCCGCGTGGTGTAGCGGCTAGTGGCTGCGGGTAGGACGCGGAGGTCCTGCGTTCGAATCCCGTCGGGGATTTCGCGACGAAAAAAAACAAAAGGTTTTTTAATTAAATTTTTCTTATTTGTTTTTAATTAAAGTTTTTTAAAAATTTAATAATTTTTATTTATATTTTTTATTAAGTTTTTTTAAAATAAACTTTTATTTAAAAAAACTAATTTAAAATATATATAAAAAAATTGTTAAAATTTTAAGGGCTTTATTAAAACAAATTTTGAAAAATTGTTTAAAAAATAAAAGGGTGAAAAGTTTTTTTTTGGCATCATTATTGTAACCCAGTGCATGCGGTGTATTTTTGGGTAGATGATTCGGTCATCTGGATGCTATTATGCATTGCTCTCTCTGTTGAGAAGAGAGAATCCTGATTCCTTTGACAGGAAAGTCCAGCAGAGTGGACTTCATACTGTGTTTTGTCAGTTGGAAAACCAAGTGATTGCACATCAGAGAAAACCAGATTCTGGATACGAGGCGGATTCTGAAGATAATATCTTCGGGCAAAGAGTAGTTGAATCCGAGACGGTTGAAACAGTACACGAAGGACAATCAAGTGACGAGTTATACTCCTGCAGTGCCTGAAGTTGAAACGAGTGAGAGCTATACACCTCGCTCTCCTGATTCAGAACCAGCAGAAGCAGAGGAAAAAGAACCAGTGGAGGTGAAACCTGCAATTGAAGAACGAGTTGTTCTCAAAAGGCGTCTTGAGCCAACAGAGCGACAAAAGAAGTCATTATCATCAGTGACGACGAAGCAGACAACTTCACCTTTCCAGTTTTGGGAAATCCTCAAGAAGAAGAACGCCAAATCAGTGAGCATTTTAAGAAAGCTAGATTTGATTTAAATCAGTAAATCAGTGATCTATTTTGTACTTTTTTGTACAGTTTGTTTGAAGTTGAAATAAAAGTTGCTTTCTAAAATGGCTTCCAATACTAGTTTACCAATCCCTGAATTCAATGGTGGTGATTACGAGTATTGGTCAATTAAAATGAAAACTCTGTTGATTGGCAAAGGTCTTTGGGATGTAATTGAAGAGGGATATACTGAACCTTCAGCTGCTGAGTGGGCAGTTTTGAGTGGTGTTGATAAAAGGGCTAGAAAAGAAGCACAGAAGAATAATTCTTTTGCCCTTTATCACATTCACGCCGCCCTTGATAAAAGTATTTTCCCTAGAATAGCTTCTTTTAAAACTGTTGAATCTGCTTGGAATGCTTTACAAGAAAGTTATAGGGGTAGTGACCAAATCAAACAAGTTAAACTCCAAACCTTGAAAAGAGAGTTTGAAACTCTTAAAATGCAAGAAAATGAAAAGGTTGGTGATTACTGCGTGCGTGTGAAAGCCGTAGTAGATAAGATGGTCACTTTAGGAGAAGATGTAAAGCCTGAAGTTATAGTGAAGAAAGTGTTGAGGACACTTCTTCCTAAGTGGAATTCAGTAGCCATCATTATAGAGGAATCTAAAGACCTAACTTCTCTGTCTTTTGAAACCCTCATTGGCTCACTTCTCTCACATGAGGAGAGATTACAGCCATCTCCTTCCACAAGTTATGGAGGAGATGATAAAGCCTTTGCTTCTCAAGAAGGCGAGAGGTAGAGGTCGTGGCGAGAGGAAAGTCTAGAGGAAGAGGCAAAAATAATCGAGAGAGGTGGAACTCCTAACGAGAGGAGGAAATCAGAACAGAGGAGGATTCTCAAACAATAGTGAACGACAACAGAATAGAGGAGGACAACAAAATAGAGGGAAACAATCGAGGCAGAGGTAAAGGAGGAGATAAGTCAAAACAATCTTGCTACAATTGTGGCAAACTTGGCCATTATGCTCGTGACTGTTGGACTAAGACTTCACAGGGAGCTAGTAGCAGCCAGAGCAATCAGTTTGGAAACTTTGGAGAAGAGGAAGAGGCCACAAATCTCTTTCTCTCATATGGTCAAGCAGATCAGAACATGAATGATACATGGATCTTGGACACTGGGTGTTCAAACCATATGAGTGGCAAAGAAGAGCTCTTTGCTACTCTAAATTCCTCCTACAAATCCAACATCAAATTGGGAGATGATAAATCATTGGCAATCGAAGGCATTGGAGCTATGGCAGTTCCAACTAAAGAAGGAGTCAAACAAGTAAGTGATATCTATTATACACCCCATCTCCAACATAATCTTTTAAGTGTTGGACAAATGTTAGAAAAGAACTACAAGTTGCTTTTTGATGAGGGTAAATGCACTATTTTTGATAAAAATAACAATAATAGAATCATTACTCAAGTGCCAATGTCAAAGAATAGATTGTTTCCTTTAAAGTTTGGCCAGCCAGGGGGAGATAAGTTAGCAAGTGTTGCTATTTCCAATCCAAGTGTTCTATGGCACTTGAGATATGGCCATTTGAATTCTGCTAGTTTGAAAATGCTAACTTCCCAAGCCATGGTCATTGGACTTCCTAAAGTTCAGGATAGTAAAGAAGTCTGTGAAGGGTGTGCTCTTGGAAAGCATGCCAGATCAAAGTTTCCTCATGGACAAGCATGGCGGGCCAGCTATCCACTCCAGCTAGTGCATACCGACATCCGTGGTCCGATGCGGACACGAGTCCGGGTAACAACTCTTACTTTCTACTCTTTATTGATGATTATACTAGAATGTGTTGGATATATTTTTTGAAACATAAGGATGAAGCATATGAATGTTTTCTTGATTTCAAAACAAGAGTTGAAAGTGAAAGTGGACATTTTGTAAAATGTCTTCGATCAGATAGGGGAGGAGAATATTCCTCTAATGAGTTTGTGAATTTTTGTAAGCAACATGGCATTAAGAGGCAGTTCACTGATGCCTACACTCCACAACAGAATGGTGTCGCAGAGAGGAAGAATCGCACCATTGTGGAGATGGCAAGGTCTATGCTTCAGACGAAGCATTTGACTAATTCATATTGGGCAGATGCAGCCAGGACCAGCGTATATATCTTGAACAGAAGTCCTACTTCAAGTTTGAAAGGACTGACACCTTACCAAGCATGGTATGGTAAAAAGCCAAATGTTAAGCATTTCAGAGTGTTTGGCTCGCTGGCCTATTCTCACATTCCTGATGAGCTTAGGAAGAAGCTCGATCCAAAGAGTCAGGCATGTATCTTTGTAGGATACTGTGAGAATACAAAAGCTTACAGACTCTATAATCCCCGGACTAGAAAGCTTGTGATTTCCAGGGATGTGATTTTTGATGAAGGGGAGAATGGGGTAAGCCCCAAATATTCGATGATGTTGAATCCATCGATGTAGTTTCTCGAAGAGTGCAACCACAGACACCACAGAAAGGAAAGCAGTCTCCTCCAACAAGTCCAAGTTCATCTTCTGATTCCTCTTCTTCACCAAGTCCTTCTCCACAGCGATCTGTACGTTCCTCACCAATGGACATTGATTCTCCATCCAAAGGTAAGAGAACTCTACAGTATCATCCATCATCTCAGATGTTGGATAAAAATTTTTCAAGAAGATACACTAGGAGTCAAGCTAGTGAAATGGATTCTGTTTTACACAGATTAGAAAGTATGCACTTGTATGGTGATGATGTCTCCCAGCAGGAACCTAGGGGAGATCAAGTTAACTATGCTTTGTTAACTAGTGCACAACTTGAACCTTCTAGTTATGAGAAGGCATGTACTCAAAAAATTTGGCAAGATGCCATGAAAGAGGAGATAACCTCTATAAAAAACAACGACACTTGGGAGCTGGTAAAGCTTCCTAAAGGCAAGAAATGTGTTGGATGTAAGTGGGTCTACAAGACCAAGTTTAATGCTGATGGTAGCATTGAAAGGCACAAGGCGAGACTAGTTGCAAAGGGATTCACTCAGAAATATGGAGTTGATTATGAAGAGACTTTTGCTCCTGTAGCCAGACAGGAGACTATTAGAACAGTTCTTGCCTTAGCTGCAAATAAGGGATGGAAAGTCCAACATATGGATGTGAAAAGTGCATTTCTAAATGGTTACTTGACAGAAGAAGTGTATGTTGAGCAACCACAAGGATTTGAGGAAAAAGACAAGGAACATCTTGTTTACAAACTGAAGAAGGCACTTTATGGCCTCAAGCAGGCACCACGAGCTTGGTACTCACGCATTGATGGGTACTTCAAAGAATTTGGGTTCACCAGAAGTAGAAATGAACCCACCCTTTACTACCTCCAACAAGGAAATGACATCCTCATAGTTTGCTTGTATGTGGATGATCTCATATTCATGGGTAGTAATGAAAAACTGAATATGAAGTTCAAACACTCCATGATGGAGCAGTTTGAGATGAAGGATCTTGGCTTAATGCACTACTTCCTTGGAATGGAGGTTCATCGGTCAGATACAGGGATCTTCATCTGTCAACATAAGTATGTTCGGGACATGCTTAAGAAGTTTGCTATGGAGCATTGCAAACCAGTTGCAACTCCAATTGGACATGGGATCCAATTAAGCAAAGATGATGGAGCATCAAAAGTTGACGTGACCACTTTCAGAAGCATGGTTGGGAGTTTGATGTTTCTCGCCAACACCAGACCTGATATTCAGTATGTTGTTTCTCTTGTCTCTCGATTTATGTCTAACCCTTCTGAGTTGCATTTGCGGGCAGCTAAGAGAATTCTTAGATATGTAAAGGGTACATGGGATTTTGGAATCCATTACCATAAATGTAACACTATCAAGCTTGTAGGCTTCGGTGATAGTGATTGGGGTAGCAACATTGATGACAGAAAATCAACCTCAGGGAACTGTTTTAGTCTGGGATCGGGACTAATAACTTGGAGTTCCAAGAAGCAGATAGTAGTAGCACTATCTTCAACAGAAGCTGAGTATATAGCGGTCACTCATGCTAGTACTCAAGCTCTATGGCTACGAAAGGTATTAGAAGAACTTGGAGAGCAGACAAAGTGGTCCAACAAGGTTATTCTGTGACAACATTAGTGCCATTCAGTTGGCATACAATCCTGTCCACCATAGTAGATCAAAGCATTTTGATATGAAGTACCACTTCATCAGAGATATGGTGGAAACTAAAACTGTTGAGCTTCACTATTGCCCCACTTTGGAGAATGTTGCGGACATCTTCACCAAGGCGTCGGCTAAAGCTCAATTTGTAAAGCTGAGAGACTGTATTGTCAGACCTCTCAACTTTAAGGGGGAGAATGTAGCAGTGTGAACACATAGTGGTTAGGCTAGATTAAGTTTAATTGTCGGCAAGTTTATAATGTCGGCATATTTTTATTTTAGTTTTTCTCTTCTTCCCCTTATCCCTCCATTTCCTCCTTTATTCCCTCTTCCTCCTTATAATGGCAAGTCTAGGGTATCGAGTGATGGGAGCAATTGATTTATGATGAGGAGAAGTAAAAAAATATGGAAGGGTGTGATGGGGGTTAATAGGCATGGGCAAGAGGGGGACAGAAGATGAGGGTCTAACAATAATGATCGAGGTGAAGGAAGATGAGGCTGGGCAAAGTGGTCTTGAGATGGTGAAGGTTGGTTGAAGTGAAGCGATTGAGAAAAAGGAGTATTATTATGATGTGATGGGGTTTTATAGGGGGGGCATGGAAAAAAAGTGAAGGAGAATCATGGGATGAAGGTGATGGAATAAGGGGAGTGTGATGCACCAGGGATGATGAAGCTTGGGTGGACTGAGTGACAGGGTAGGGAGTTGGTTGATGGATCACAAGAATGATGGACAAGTGAGTGGATGGCAATGGGGGATCATACGGGTTGGAGATCATATTACAATATTCAAATGGTTCATCATTAGTAGGGATTCAATGGATACGATCCTAATGAACATATTTGAGGCAATGATGTAATATTGAGGGGATACATCACATCTCCATGATGCATGGTCTACCAAGGAGCACATTGTATTGCATCTCTCTCTCAAGTAAGTGGTACAACATTTGGACGGTCTTCACACCAACTTGGATGGGTAGAACAACCATGCCCAACATTGAGCACAAGGCATCATTAAAGGCTTAGAGATTAAAGGTGGATGAGGCTATATGGGAGGGTGGAAGATTGAGGTTTTGAAGAGCAACATAGGTGATAACATTGATGGAGGATCCAATATCAAAAAACACCCATTTAAAAGGTTTTCGATCTATATAAGCCATAATATGCAAATGTGGATCAGGTAATTCAATTGGCATCCTTTTTATCTTGTAGTCATAAAATGCAATTGATGGTTGAATACTTACCATAAAATTAGCAAAGGCATTTGGATCATGTGCTTGAATTTTGAGGACTTAAGGATGTCCATAAATGCCTCGTGATGTGGGGGAGACTGCTAAATAAGTTAATAGATCAAAAGTTTAGTAGATGCTAATTTCATAATATGGGTGAGATGACTCCTTAGTGAAATGATCAGTCATGGAGGGGGAGTTGTAATATGGATTGGAGGGGGTGGCATAGGTTGCACTGGTGATGGTGGCTAAGCGGGAGGTGCATTGGAGAGACCACTTGATTGTTGTGGTCAATTAGAGTATCTTTTATTGTGAGTGACCACATGGATCATACCTAAAAAATCTTGATAATATGAAACATTGTTAACATGATTCACTTGGTTGGAAGGCGTAGTCGAGGTAGACGCCCCACTAATCAACTGTGTTGTCACATACTGAGGTAAGGGAGTTTGATAAATTCTAAGGTTTTGGTTAGGGGGAGCAAGAGTATTGTCAACTTGGATGGTCCCCTTTTCAATTAGATCTTGCACCAAATATTTAAATTGCACGAAATCATTGATATCATGACCTCTCTAGTGGTGAAAGATACAAAAGTAATGCTCCTTGTAGAACCCAATTTTAGGCTTTCTTGGATCCTTTGGCCTAATTTTTGGTAATGATATCTCTTGTGCCTCATAAAGTTTTTAAAAAATAGATGAAAGTGGCTTAGAGAGGGGTGAAATTATAAGGGGGCCAAGGGTTGGAGCATCTTACTTGCTTGTTGGGTTGATTGGGGTTTTGAATTTGAGGTGGTGGTGGTACAACTTGATATGTTGGCTATAGTGGTGGATATGAGGATTTTTGAGGTGGGCATTGTGGTTGGGGCTGAGGTTGCTTTGGTTGTTAAGGGGGTGGATATTGAGGTTGTTGATTATATGGAGCTAGTGTAGTCAACACCACTTGATTAACTTGAGCGGGCTTCGGGTGATTGTTGAAATTACCTTTAGCATTTTTGTTAGGCCACTCTCTCTTCTTGAGCTTAATCTCACCTTCTTGGATTTTAATATCTTCAATGATTTTATCTTGAGATAGAGCTTCCTTGAGTGTGCGATATTTTTGAAGTTGCAATAGTAAAGATATGGGTTTTGAGGAACTTCTTGTGAACATTCGAGTTAGCTCAGTCATGGACAAGGTGAAGGGCAATTTGGTTATCACTGCTCTCCATCTAGAGCCATAATCCAATATGGGTTCATCTTCAAATTGGTAAAGATTGTAGAGATCTGTTAATGTGGTCTTCTTTTTAACATTGAGTGAGAAGCATTCCAAAAAGAGATTGGCCAATTATTCAAAGGTAAATATGTTATGATTGGATAAGTGATTATACCATTCCAAAGCACTGTCCCCAAGGGTTTGGAAAAAGGTTCAAATCATGAGTGTATCATTGTATTGGATCACAAATCAAGCATTTATAAAATCACTCACATGCTCCTGAGGGTCTTCTTCCCCTTTAAATTTGTCAATCCTAGGCACCTCAAAACCAGGAGGATATGGTGGTGAAGGTATGGAGGGATGAATTGGGTGCTTAATGAGTTGGAGAAGAGTGGGCTTTAGATGCCCACTACAGGTTGACTACAACTCCAAAATTTCAACACAATTGGCCAATAATTAAAATTTATTCGAGGAGGGTTGAGATGTCGAGTAGGGTGGTGGGAGGTAGGAATGTGGTGTATGGGTTTGAACATATGGAGTTGATTTTGGTATGTGTTGGGTTGTTTATGGGAGGCTGGATAGGTATTGGGTGGTATTTGGTAGGATGTATGATCTTAGTAAATAGGGGTTGCATGTATGGGATTCGATAATATTTGGTATGATGCATGAGGGGGATGTTGGTGAGAAGGTGGTTGGGATTGGGATTGATACTATGAAAGAACTGCATACAGATCAGGTGGAGGGTTTTGGTATGAAGTGGAATTATGCTACGGATAGGTGGAAGGATAGTCATATACCTTGTACTAAGGATGTGGTTGCATGGAAGTGTGAGGCTCTTGAGGGAGTTGAGTGGGGGCTAGTATTGGTTATGATATGATTGCTAGTTAAGTGGTGGTTGATGATGATGAGGAAGTGGTTGTGGATATTGCTACTGGGTGAAACTTTGAGCTTGCATTGGTAGCCCTTGATAGGCATTTTGGAGAGGGGGATCTTGTGGCTGAATGATGAATGGTCGAGAAGCCCATGATGAATCTTGGATTAAAAAAATATTTTGATTTGATACGTTGGGAGGGGGTGGATTAGTCAGTTGTGGTGGTGGTTGAGGGATGTTGGTGAAAAATGTTGGTGGGCATTTGCTGCATATAAGAATAGCCTTGAGAGAGGGGGTGTTGAGACTAATAATTTTGTTGGATTGGAATTGAATATGTAGGAGGGGAATCAAAAATATAAGATGTAGAAGGTTGTGCAGTGTGTGCGCCAATGACCTAAATGGTAGTATATGGGAGACAAGTTGCAAAGGGAATTGAAGTAGGTATGTGAGAGGTGATATTTACTTGAGCCAAATGGTATTTATTATGATCAATATCCATGTAGGATGAAGAAGTTGAGGCAATGATGGATTTATGACTAATGGACATGATGGGATGAGGAAGGGTGATTTGGATCAAGGGCCACTGACTTGTTGCAAGTGTCATTATGGGAAATACAACATTAGATGTGGAATTTTAAATAGTGTATGATGTAAGCAAAGGGATTTTATGGTAGGATGGTTATCAAGATACCTCGACTGAAGTGACAAGTATCTCAAAAGGTGATGTCATATACAATGTGGATGGCTGATAAGATGTATGTGTATAGGTTTGTTCTTGATGTATGGGGGCTCGTACAAGTTGATATTTGGATATGGGGTAAGGATGGTAGTGGTGATTTAGGTGAGAGAAAGGTGCTAGTATAAAGGTTTCACAATGCATCGGTGTCAATAAGGGTGGTGAGGGGGTGAGCAGGAGACAAAGGTGTCCTTGTGCTTGAGGATTTGGGAATGGTGGTATGGAAAACATGGTGCATCATACCTAGATTATATTTGATATGTCTCTCCTTAGGCATGTATGGAATGTGATGAGGAGGTTCGTTGGACAAGCTACCATGATAAACTTGGTATGCATTCCCCTAATAAGTCGAGGGGGCGGTCAAGGCATGGGAGGTTTGAAAAAATGGTTTATGGAGGTTTGGGCTTGGGCTTGGGCTTGACTGCGAGTCCAAACCATGGATCAAAAGGAAATGGAAGTGAATGGATTGAATTTGACCAAAGTTTGCAAAACAACATGCTATCTAACTAAACAAACAAAAGCAAACACACAAATATTTTTATTTTGAATTTTTTTCTTTTATTTGAAGGTTGTTTTAATGTTGTGCTTTTGTAATTTTGAAATTTTGTTTTTTATTATTATTTTGTTTGTGTGTTGTATGCCCCTATACTTAGGAACTATGGAAGGGTGTGGTGGAGAGGAGTCTAAAAATGGTTGTATTCACACCCATCCCCCTTTTCGAGGGATGAGACATGAATGACTTATATGACTTCCTAGTATGGAGGGTTGGTGATGGGTATCCTAAGGGGACAAAAAGTACCTCTCGAAAGAGGTTGCCTTGTCTAAGTCATGTTATTGGTCTACCCAAGCTTTTGCTTCACCCTTGATTAGGATTGGAGTAGGTGTAGGTTGTTGACAAGAGAGAGGGTACCTGTGCTATGGCAAAATGTGGCATATGTTGTCCCCTCAAGAATTTCTAAGATGGGTCTGAGTCACAAGACCAACTATAGCTAACAACTAGCAACTGTTAGTGATGATTAGTTAGCCTAACCATCAGTGACAGTTACACAATCCTAACTATCAGCGATGATTGAACTAATGTCCCAGACACTATTTAAGGATAGAAAGGGTGTAATTTTCAAAAATATAAAATTTTGCAAAGGTAGATATTCTACAGGGTCAGAGGGCCCTCTTTTTGAGGATGATTCCAAATAAAATTTACCCTAGGGAAAATACATTTAACTTATACTAGAGATGCTAAGAATGCAACTTATTCTAAAGACCTCAAAAAATATACCTATAATGCAGCTGAACTAGCCTAATGACAACTAAGCCTAAGAGTGGAGAATGCACTACTCTAAATGGACAATAAATGAGATACTCTATGCTAGGTTATTTAAACCGGTAAAAACAAGGCAAGATTAAGTGAAAGAAAAGCAACTATACGAAGAAATAATATTTTGATTGATATATAGACTGATGCAAGTAAAATAAATCTAGTCTAATGAACTTTTATTTTTCTTTTTCTTTTTTTGAACCAAAGTACATAAAAGAAATCCTAGGCTAACATGCTTTTTTTTTGGAAGTAATGCAATAGAAATAAACCTAGTCTAATATGCTTTCTTTTTTATTTTTTTGGAAGCAATGCAATAGACATAAACCTAGTCTAATTAATTTATTTTTTCTTTTTATTTCAAATAGGAAGACCTGCAAAAATGAGTGAGGCCTAAAAATAATATATAGAAGAAAAATCCTAAAGAAACATGAGAAAATAAATTTACCTACACTAACGAGGAAGATATATTGAAGGAATAAATGCAAGTAACCTATATCTATATAATTTTGGGAGACTTACCTATGGGCCATAAGCTTTGGGGACTGGTCCTTGTGTTTGATGTTTGTCTGAGTAATCTCCAACGCTGGTTCAAGACTATCAATGATAGTTGAGACTGCAGGATCGTCAGCTTCAATTGCTAATCGTCAATGACAGTTGGGCAGGACTGAGGGTTGGATGTAACATCCTCACCACAATTGCTTTTTGTGATTGCAAAATATTTACACTCAAAATGGACAAAAAAACATTTATAAAAAAGTTAAATGAAAGTATAAAACAACAATGAAATACCCCAAAACATAACTCACTAGGTACAAAATACTAAGAACAAAAAGACTTCCTATATTTATGCTCCTACATGAAAGAACTATGCCTAATGAGTCAAAGGTGAGGGTCTCACCGGGCATGCCATTTTGTAGACATGAAAATGCACCATGTAAGTAAAAGATGAGATATGAACAAATATGTATTGATCAACAATGAGTCTTTGAATACAAAGAAGCCCTGCCATAGGGGCTTTAAACAATGTGTAATGTCTATGAAATGAAATGGGGAGGACCCCTTTCTACAACAATATCCTCGGTAAAAAAAAAAATTATGTCACAATCGAGTTGTGGGTGGGTTTTAATTTGTGCTACTTGGACCACCCTGGTGCTCTACCAACTGCTTCACACCTACACACATGCAAACTAGATTGGATCAATAACATTTGATGGGCCTCCCTTGCATGAGACCCTTGCCAAAACAAAGATAACAAAATATTACAAAACCTATTTATATGTTCACAAAACCTTTATAAAAGTTCACAAAACTGAGAAATGTAATGCTTTATACCTTTATTTACCTTATTACTTAGTGGGTGCTCTATTTTTATGTCTCTCGATAACTGTCAATGATGATTGACTTTGTGTAACTGGAGGTGATGGTTGGTGATCTTCAACAATAGTTAGGCCTATGTAATTGGAGGTGGTAGTTGGGACCAAGTGGCATATGAATCAATGTGCTCCTACTGGAGGATTATGGTGGTGTTTGAGTGTCCCTTAGTGCATATGTGATGGTAGAATGGTGGCTGGTCTAAGCACGGTTGTTGGTCAAAACTCACATTCAACTCTCCAAGCAAACTCTATTGTTGCCATGGATGGGCTCTTCAAGGTTTGTGGTGATGGTAGATGGAATCTCCAAGGGCAACAAGGAAGTTTGGCCAAATTTTGGCAACATAAAAGCAAGTTTTCTCCTCTCCTTTCAAATGATGGAAATGGGGGAGATTTATTGGAATTTGGTGGGGTGAAGGGTAGGTGACATGGAGGCTAGATGGCAGCCAGGTGGGTGTATAGAGGCCAAGTAAAATCTAAGGGATTCCACTTGGAAGAGTGTGCACCCTCCAAATTTAATGGCTTTGGGTGGAGTGAACTCTCACCCACCCAAATACCATAAATTGGCCTAGGAAAGAGTGAGGGGCATGAGGACATGTGTGCCTTGGGAGCTATCCATGGGATTTTTAAATTGCTAAAAATATGACATGGAGGGTGAAGAGCACTAACCCATTTAATTTACCAATTAAAGCTCTCTTGACTTGGAGTTTTTCTTGCATTTTTAAATTACTCAAATTTGGAGGGAAATATGGGTGGGGAGACAAAGTGGAATAAATGAGGGTTGTAGGTGAATATTGTGGACAAACCTAGGGATTTGAGGGGAATTTTTAAATTGGTGTGCATATCCCTTGGGATTTGGATGGAGACTTAAGCTAGGGTTAAGATGCCAATGAAGGGCTTAATGAATGAATTAGATTTCAAAGAAGGATTATGAGAACTTTTAGGGAGAAGGGAGGAATAATTTATGAATATTAGGTAGAAATTAAGAAATTAATGGAGCTAAGAGAGATATTAGAGGAATAAAGCAGGGTAGGAGGAAATTATAGGGAATTGAAGAATCTAGGAAATTAGAGAAAAAATGGGAAATTTAGAGGAAAATAAGAACTTTAGGGAAACCTTAGAAGAATTTAGGGAAAATTAGAGGGAAGAAATATAATTAGAAAGGCTAGGGAAATTTTAGAATAAATTAGGAAAATTAGAAGGAATTTAGGAGAAATTAGAAGGGTCGGGGGAAATTTAGAAGAAACTAGGAGGAATTAAGAAGAATTTGGAGAAATTGAAAAAGGATATTCAGATTTTTAGGCAAAATTGGATAAAATTGGACACCTAGTGATGGCTTTGTGACAATTTGAGGATTTTGGTGAATTTGTGATGATTTGAGGGGTGTTTTGGTGGTTTTGTGGAAATTTTATTGCAAATGACTAGAATGTGTGTTGGTTTTTGTTGATGTGTTTTATGTGTGATGATGATGTGATTAATTATAAATGATGAATGTGTCATATTATTTAAGTAGGGATGGATAAGTATGGAAGATAACAAATGTGATGGATATAATAGGATAGATATATGTATGCACATTTGATTATCATTTGAAAAATTCTTAGATGTGTATCACTACTCATAATTTTAATTGATTAATCAAGGGCATCAACACAATGGTAATGACATAATTGTATAATAGGTGATATGAAATGTGACACAAAGTATGCATGGGATGAGTAGAATGTAGAAGCAAAAGCACCACAACTTGTCATTTTTCATGTCCTAGTGAGGAAGGATCTCAAAGTGTTATCAAAGTGCTTTCATGAAGCTCAAACACCCTAATGACATTGATCAAACTCATATACTAATCAATCAGGTGCTTGAAGATATTAAGACCAACCTAGTGAGTCAAGTCTCTCAAGGACTAAAGTGTCTGTAGTTAGGTTTATTTTTTCTTTTGAGTGAGGTAGGACTAACCAATTATAACTTAAATATTTATAAGCTAGCTCATCCATAAGCGCTCAGGGTTTGTACAAAAGGTTTCTAATGTGATAGTCATGTCACCATGCGAAGGGTATACTCCATTGCCAATTAAGCATCTATAGCCTCGATGGATATAGCCCCATAATCCTTCGATGTTGCTTCACTGCCAACTAGGCATTTATAGCCCTAGTGAAGATGTCTAAAATGCCCTAGGATCTATGGTGAATGATGAAGATGATTTTGTGCTATTGCTTTTTCTTATTTCTTGCATTGTTTTTTGGATCCGTCAGCTTATATTATGAACATGATAGGATGAGAAGGGGAAATAATTTGCTTTATGGCTAGAGCTACACATGGCTTCATATTCCCTAGACTCAAAATATGATTAATGTGTGATATATGTGCATGGTCCAAAAGAAACTTGAGGTAACCAAGAAAGACCTTTAGCACTCAAGGACTGAGTGACATTTAATGGGCGTTGATTGAGGCAATAGGGTACGGTTGAGTAATCGAAAGAACCTAAATATTATTTGAACCTAAGATAGGGAAAATACAAATGGTGGTGTGGATAGACACAAGTATGGTGGTCGATGAATGTGGGAGAAATGGATATTGGGGGAAAATAGCATATAAAGGGGTGGGACAAATACAACAACGAAGATATCCTTGATTAATACAACAAAACCATACCTAACAAAATGTATAAAACAAACCGAATGATGACCAAGGTAGCATTGGATAAAAAAAATGAGGATGCAAAAATATGGATAAAGTGGTTATGAGATGATGGGATGAAGGACATTGAATGTAGAAGAAAGAGAAGGTGGAAAATAAGGGGAAATGAATAAAGAAGGGGAGAAATGAGGGGAACAAAATGGTCCATGGTACATATTTTCTTGAAGCATGGTCATACAACAAGGAGTGATGTGGGAGGAATTAAAGAGATAAAAAATAATGGAGATATGGAGTGGGAGGTGAAATGATTGGAGAGCGGATGTGATTGGGGTGTGATTTTATTGGTATTTTATTTTGTTTTTTCTATATTTACAAGAATATAGCTAGAATCGAGTTGGGTGTAAAAGGCTCACAAGTGAAGGATATTAATAGGCTTAGGTTCCATGATCCTCTCAAGAGTGGTAAGCTTATAGGCCCTAGATCCAAACTTTTGATTGAAAATGAATGGCCTAATCCAATTGATAGCAAACTTATCACGTAGATGAGGAAGAAGAATGGGGTTTTGTTGATTTTCTTTGAGCATGAGATTGCTTACTTGAAATTTGTGTGGATGGAATTTTTGATCATAGGCTCATTTGATATGATCTTCAAAAACATGAAGATGCTCAAGAGCATAGATTCATCGTTCATCACGAAAAGTAAGAAGATAGAGTTGTGCTTGGCATGTTGTGTCATCATCCATGAATTCTTGCAAGGATATGTGCAATAATAGGATCTCGAGCTCAAGGTGCATGATTACTTTAGCACCATAGACTAGTAAAAATGGGGTTTCCTTAGTAGGCATGTGAATACTCATTTGACAAGCCTAAAGAATCAAAGAGAGCTGGAGGTGCCAATCCTTATGATTTTCTTTGACAGTTTTCTTGAGAATGACATAGATAGTCTTTTTGGTGGCTTCAACTTTTCCATTGCTTTGGGAATAGTAGGGTGTCGATAAGCTATGCTGAACATGATATTTTTTGCAAATCACTCAAACATCCTTATTCTTGAAGGGGGATCATTATCCAGGATAATTCTGGAAGGGATACCAAAACAACAAATGATATGGAGTAAGAAATTTGCAATTTGAGGTCTTGTCGTACTGGTAAGAGGGATAGCCTCAATCCACTTGGTGAATAATTCTATTGTGGTGATGATGAATGCGTGTTGCCCAAAGGGAGGGGAAATTTTTCCTACAAGGTCGAGGTCCCATTGTAAAATTGCCAAAGGGCTTGAATTGGTTGTAATGCTTGTGATGGTACATGGGTTAAATTGGCATGATGTTGGCATTTAGAATATTTCTTGACATATGCACAATAGTCATGTTCCATGGCATACCAACAATATCCCATGTGCAAAATGTACTTTGTGATGACCATCCCACTAAAATGACCACCACATGTGCCATCATGGGCTTGCGAGATCACCCAATTTGCTTCTTGCAACTCAAGATAGTGGAGGATAACATCATCATATCCATGACGATAAAACACATGCCCCAAGAGAGTGTATTGAACTAATTTTTGTTTGAAGGTTCATTTAGCAGCTAGCAATAAATTTGTATGGAGGGCACCAAGTTTTAGGAAATCCTTTACTTGAGAAAACTAGTCATGGTATGTCTCTGCTTGGATAAAATGATATCCCTTTATCCTCGTAAGATTCATGGGAAATAGCCAATTGAGAAAGCGTAGTGACATGGACATGAGTGAAATTATCAAATGGGTTTTGTGGAATTAGGGATACAAGAGAGGCCATGGTATCCATAAAAAGGTTGGATGACCTTGGTGAGGCTTCAATGTCATACCATTCAAATTTGATGAGCAATTTATCAACAATATGCTTGTAGGACTTTAAGACCAGGCATTTGGATTGGTAGACCCCCTTAACTTGATTGAAAATCAAAGAGTCACCTATGATTTTGATACACTTGATGTGCATGGCAACAACGGTCTAGAGTCAAAGGATTAGGGCTTTGTACTCTATGTTGTTAGTATAGGGGAATTTAATATTAAAGGAAAATGGGATAGGGACCCCTTGTGGCATCAAGAAAACAAATCCAACACATCCCTCCTATTTGCACTTGAAACCATCAAAGAAAAGTGTAAGTTTGACTTTGTCCTCAGGTTTGACATACTCTTCTTGCTCAATAACATTGAAGATGGAGTCGTTAGGAAGCTCGATTATGAGAGGTTTATCATCTGGAAGGGGAGCTTCAATGAGCTGGTTGGTGATAACCTGACCCTATATTTTGACTAATAAATTCAATATCAAATTTTATTAAGAGCATTATCCATTTTGTGGTTTGACTATTGGTATAAGTGTGACTCATCATGTAACACATCGAATTTTCAATGGATATGACATAGGTGGTGTAATTTAGCATTAGTGGAAAAAAATTTTGGTTGTAAAAACAATAGCTAAGCATAGATTCTCCACATATGCATATTTAGCTTCATAGATCACCAAAGTGCAATTTATGTAGTAAAGGGCCTGCTCTTAGTTGGCATCATTTTTTTAGCTAAAATGTTCTTGAAGGCAAAATCAATAGTTGAATTATACAAGTGGAAGGGAATGCCTAGTTAAAGAGGTAACAAAATGGGTAGGGAAGCTAGATAACATTTAATAGCATCAAAATCCTCTTGACACTCTTGGTTCCATGCAAAGGTAACCCTCTTTTGAAAAATATGGTTGAATGGTTTGCATTTGTTCGATAATTGAGTGATAAAGAGATAGATCACTTGGGTCTTTCCTTACAAGCTACACAATTTTTTGAGGTTCGTAGGGGGGTAGCATTTCAATAATTACCATGACCTTATTGGGGTCCACTTCAATGTATCTTTTTAAGACTATAGACCTTAAAAATTTATAGGAAGTGACACCAAAGACTCACTTTTTAGGGTTGAGTCTCACATTGTGCTCAAGTAATCGGTCGAAAACTTTATGCAATACATCGATATTCTCATGACAAGTTTTGGATTTGGCCAAGAGATCATACACATTATATTTGATAATTTAGTGCACATAGTTGTGGAAGATGTAATTCATGGCACGTTGGTAAGTAGCTCCTGTGTTCTTGAGACCAAATGACATGACTTTGTAACAAAATATCCCCTAAGGCATTATAAAGAATGTCTTGTGTTGATCATTGAAATTGACACAAATTTGATTATATCCCAAAAAAATTATCCATAAGAGAGAGCATTTCATGTCCAGTAGTGGAATACATGAGTGTATCAATGTTATGAAGAGGAAAGTCATCCTTGGGATATGCTTTGTTTAGGTCATGAAAATTGGTGCAGATGCATATCCCCTCATTAGGTTTGCTAACAGGCACCGTGTTTGAAACCCATTCTAGATAATTGATAGGTTGAATGAATCCCACATCTAAAATTTATTGTAATTCTTCTTTGACCATGAGGGCAATGGTAGGATGAAGCTTCCACAACTTTTTTTTAATCAATTTGGCATTGGGGCTCAGAGTGAGATTGTGGATGACTAGGTTAGGATCGAGGCCAGGCATATCTTTATAGTACCATGCAAAAACATGTTTCTATTTGATCCAAAGGGTGAAAAAGCATTGTTGCTCTTCATATGAAATAATTTTTCCAAGTTTGATGATTTTGGGGTTGTTAGGGTTGACACTAAGGTCTATGTCGATGGTTTCCTCGATGAGCATGTGGTAACCCTCTAGTTTATGAGGAATGGGGATAATGTGGATGTCATCAATGACATTTGTAAGGAAGGGTAGCTAGAGGTCACTAACTTTAGCTTGATAAATATGAGAGGAAGTGGAATGAGGAAGGTAAACATTTGATTCACAGAGTAATTAGTCACAAGGAAATAAATTGGAGGGGAAGGGAAAGAGGAAATATGCTCGAAGTCAAAGAAACTAGATTGATGGTGATAGGATGAGAAGGATTATTTGGATCATAGAGAGGTGTGAATAGGTCAATGGAGATCATATCAACTTGGAGGAGTGAAGTAGGTTGAGGATTAGAGAATGGATTCCCAGATGCATGCTCATGAGGGATAATTTGGTCTAGAATGGGAGGGCAAGGATTAGGTTGGGGTAGTAATGGTTGAGGCAAAGATTAGATGGGGATGTTGGGGTGTTCTAAGAGAAGGAGGGCAAGAAGGATGAGAAATATAAGAGGGAAGAGGTGTAGGTAAAATTTACCATCATCTATAGAGTTGGTGATATGGATGATATGGTTGAGTCTTCTTTAGAGATATCAAAAGCAATTTAAAGTGCCTCAAATTGTTCATCGAGTTCATCTTCGAAGGTATCAAATGGAAAGGCATGAATGGTGGCAACTTGGAAAAAGTTGTCTGGCAAAATATGCACGTATTTGGTTGGAATGTACTTGTCATCACTATCCTCCTTGATACTAGGAGTGATACATTGTAGATTATCCTTGAGGAGGTCAACCAAAGAACGCTTATCATACCTAAGACTAGATTTATCTCTAGGAAGCTAGTAATGAGGCTCAAAAATATCACGAGCGCTTTGCTCATAGCGACTAATACCGCATCCCCACTATTTGAAATGTTGAAAATATCTCATGATGAAGGAGAGGTTAGACAAAAATTTGTTATTGCCACAAAAATATTCTTCAGGCAATTTTTTGAGAGGTATGTTAGAGGATGATCAACTCCTCCATACACAAAATTGGTATAATTGGAGGAGGAACCCATAGGGATAATATCCCCAATGGTTAATAGGGGATCATAATGGTGATAAAAATTCCTAATTGACTCTATAATTGGAGGGGTAAATATTACATTATGTACAAGATACTCACCTATACTAGGATTTGTCATATGTACAATGATGTGCATAGGTTGGGAAGTGGATGGAGATGGGGACCTAGTGTTATCCTCTTAATGGAATGATGGTGTGGATTAGGGTGGAGGAAAAGGAGTGTATGTTATGTGAGTGTGTCAATAATGGAAGGGGATGTGATTGACAGATTTAGAGAAGGAGGTGGTTCAGTTTGCGTGGAAGTGGGGATGATTTGATAATGTGGTGTGGGGGTAGAAACAGTGGAGGTAGGGAGGGACATTATGGTATCTTGTCTAACTATGGAGGGAGGTGTATAGATAGGATTTTTTTTTTTAGGCATTGTAATAGGTTGAGAGGGGTGTTGAAGTAGAATATTTGTAGGAAGGAGGAGGAAATGATTGGGAAGTAATTGGTCTAGGATGATGGAAAAAGGGGATGGGATAAGGATGAAGTGGAGTATAGGGAGGTGTGGATAAGATAGGAGGGTTGAATGATGAAGCTTGAGTGGTTTCTATATATGAGGAAGTAATGTGATGATGAGGAAGAGAAACTTATGAGTAATATGGGTGGATAGAATGAGAATGGAGAGGTCGAGGGGAAGGGTGAATAGCTTGAGAATTGGGAGGGGGATGGAAGAAAGGAGGAGGGTTTTAATGGGTGTGAGCAGGTTGGAAGAAAGGAGAGAATATATAATGATATGGGGGTCTATAAGGTGAAGCATGTGAATAATGTGATGAAGAGGGGTGAGGAGGGTGCAATACGGTAGGAGGAGCATGATGAGCCAAGGATGACGAAGGAGGAGGGGGATTTGGATTGGGAGGAGTTGAATAGGTAGGAGGAATGGTTTCTAGTGGTGTAGGTGGGTGTCTATCTTGAACAACTAATCATTTAATTATCAATCCAAGTCTTAATCAATTTAAATAATAAATATCTAGTATAGATATTCCATGACATTAACCAACTTAGTTTGATTTCTTAAGATCAGGTTACAGAAAAGGTAAAATGTTTTAAATGCAATTCTTTTAATATGAAATTAACCTAATGAATGTGGATCCATGTGCAACTAATGATGTTTTGACTATTTTAATTTTGAAATAAATAATGTAGTTTAATTTAGATTAATTCTATTTTATACTAACTAATCCTATTTTATTGCAGGAGCGAGAGAGTAGGGAATGGTCTTGATGAAGTGGGCCCTGCCTTCCAAAAATGCCCATTTCATCAAGACCATTATTATTTCATTTTACCCATTCTAACATAATAACTATTCATTGATGCAGGAAAAATGAAGATTCTACAGAAGAAAATAAATCATTGAGAAAGACAAAATAACATTGCAAAAGATGTGGAAAGAAAATACTATTTTATTGCTGAACTTCAATCATGTACACTACTGGAAATTGTAATCATTCTCAGACAACTACAGAGACTTTTTCAAGGAGTGACTTCTTCAACTTATTTTCTCTTCATGCTGAGGACCTTTTCAAAGGCCTCATCACTATAATTTATACAATTATTTTCAATGAAGTCTTTCGTAATATTATGTCTCTTTCTAACTAATCAAATCTAAATCCTAACCTACGTACTAACAACTTTTCTAAACAAATACAATTTCACAACAAGACGGATCTTGGACTAATCAATGCAAGCCCAAGTGCTAAATGATTTTTTCTAAACAAATACTTCATAACAAATGGGACTTGGACTAATCAATGCAAGCCCAAGTGGCAACCACTTTAACAACTTCTTAATTTAAGGAATAACAATAATAACCTATTATCCTATTCTTAAGGAAAGACAATTATAAGTTGGTAGAATAATTTAACAACTTTGATCCTCTCCAACTTTAATAACAACTTTACAACTTTTATTTAATAATAATCAAAATACCAAATATGCTTTTGCCAATGTTGACAATCAAATGGCTGATTGTGTATAATATGCTTGTGTTGGATGTGACATGGCAACAAGGCTTGGTCAACTTTTACTTTGAGCTTTCTGTAGTGCCCCTTTCAGTAGATGCTTTCAATAGCACCTTTATGTAGCACATGTCCATAGATCCTGCAAGTGCATCATACGTTCAACCAATCTGCATATGCCTACCTCCTGGTTCATCAACCACGACCTCTGCCTAGCTCCATACACATATTTGCCTAACAACACAACATATTGCACATAATTTGTGTAAAATATATGCATAAATAACTTTTATAACAATTAATCATATTAATGCATAAATAATGATATTAATATGAAACAACAATTAAAAACCATTCATATCCATTCATTTATAAGAAATATATAAGTAAACTAGATCCATATATTGTAACACTTTGACACTCATCATTCCCCCAAAATGAAGGTGATGCATGTCCTCATGCATATAATTTCACAGTTTCACAAAAACCTATACAACATTTTCTTGATTTACTCAATTTTTACAAACATAAATCAATCTAAAATTGTAACAGTCAATCTGAATGGATAATTCATGCATAGCTAATGTCACAAAAGACAATTTTCTCTTTCTGATCATAATTTTCATTTTCTAAATGTTTTGATTGATAATAAAAATAATTCTGCAAAGAATAATATCTGCAATTTTAAACAATTGTGCATACAGGTCATTTCTTCCTAAAAATATCATAGTGTTTTTGGTTCATAATAGTTGCTATGAAAAAGAGAATAATAATACTACATTTTTTTTTAGAAATGATTAATATCTCATGCGAAATAATGCTCTCTACACAGTTCATATGATAGAACAATTTTTGCAAAACCAACATACTGATAATGAACTACAACACTGTGTAAATATTTTCATCATATACATCCTTTAAAAAGAAAAACGCATTGTAGAATATTAAAATGATCAGTATCCTATTTGAAATAAAATTTTTTTTGTAAAATCAGAATGCTATAGAACTGTGTTATTTGTTTCATCATATGCATCTCAGAAAAATGAGGATTTATGCAGTGATCAAAATATATAAAACAACTTATGTTTGCAACTGAAATATCTGAAAGAAACTTACAACACACATATATATACATTCATATATTATGAAAGCCATTAGAAATAATAATATTAATAATAAATTTTATGAACCAGATAAAAAATAAATTTATTTCTTTTCTATCATCTTCCTATAATTTTGCTACTATCCAGACCAGTTTTAGCCCTTATATGAGATGAAACCCATGTAGGTTGTGGCTTGGATGGGATATTTCTCTCTTTATTTACCTCCTACACATGTGCCCTTCCTGCTTTTGGATCTAGTGGTATCTCTATGGCTATGGTTTTTATGTGCTCTACATCCATGGATCCACTGTTATGAGACTCACTCTATGTTTCCTGCATATTTGGAGGTGAACCTACTATTCCCATAGCATGGTTAAATATTTCATCGATGTTGAGAGGTATGTCTACCTTAAGTGCTAAACCTTCTAGAAA
This sequence comes from Wollemia nobilis, assembly GCA_028583015.1. NCBI lineage: Eukaryota > Viridiplantae > Streptophyta > Pinopsida > Araucariales > Araucariaceae > Wollemia > Wollemia nobilis. The sequence goes on from JAQPPZ010016717.1 coordinate 4,596,057, forward strand.
TATCCTTATATCCTTGGAGGGTTTTGGTTTTGATGGATGACTTGGTTGAGGCAGTTCATATTATGCCATTGAGTTGTCTTCCTCTAGCACCTTAGAGAAGTCAATGACTTTGGCAAAGTTGATCGACTTCCACTATTTCCTGCCAGTTGTAGTACTCTTCTGAGGATATGTACTGGCATTCATAGGTGCAATGACTAAATCAGCCAATTTTTCCACCTTTCTCTCTGTCAATTTTCAAAGGATATTGCTCTGAATAGAAAAGAATTTTGTTACCATCACAACATGTTTTTCAACTAAATTTGTGAGTCTATCAATTTTGATATGCAATAGGGTTTGCTGCATTTTGAGGAACTCAATAGCATCATATTTTTATGTAATAGGTGAGCTTAAGGTAGGTCTAGGTGCTTCTTCTTGTATAGATATTTCTTCTCTAAGAGGTGTTTTCCAAGATGATTCTTCTATAGGGGATGACTCTCAGTTAGGATTACTTGGAACAAACTTTTCATATTTTGTTTTCTTGTAGACTTAGAGGTTTTGGTTGTTTTGGAAGTGGTTGAGCATTTTCGAATGGAAAATTCTTCTGAGCTCTCTATGTCATAGCTTTCCTCAGATGTAGACTATTAAACTAGTTCGGACTCACTTGGTTCAGACATCAAAGAAATATTAACCCCGTCAACCAAGGTATTCCATGAGATCTTTGCCTTAGCAGTTTCATGTAGAACTAACAACTTAATTAATCCATGATAGGAAATGAGATGTAATTTAGGATCTTCTTGGGCATTCAATAGCTACACACAGGTGATGTTAACTTTTAAAGAGCGAAACAAAAAATAGGGTAGGTTAATTATACAATATTCCCTCTTAGGAAACTTAAGGTTCAAAAGTATTTTTAGGTGGTAACCCCCACAAGTAGACAACCTACCCTCAAGAGTGAAGAACTTCATTAATATTGTAACTACTTCTTGCCAATTTATCAACAGTGAGGAGGTGAATGCTCCATTTATCCGACCATTTCTATTTCGGTTAACTACACATTTTTCCCCTAATTTGACAACCATCTGACTCACTCCCTTATACGTGGATTTATAATACCTTTGAAAAACTTCTAGTAGTTTTAGAATTTCTACAATTAAACTGGGGGTAATCTAAATTTTGACATCCCCAACATGGGTTATCAAGGTGTTGTGATTACAGTTTAGAATAAACAATTTCATGACACCCAGGTCATGGCCTTGATATTTTATCAAGGCATCCCACCATCGAGCTTCCTGAAATAGTTTCTTCACTGCATCACTCAGGTTTTGGGTTGCAATAGTCAAGGGTTCACTCTTTTTATGGAATGTAGTCCTAGGCATGGTGATGGTTTTAAGGAATGGTAGGATTTAGCAAAAGGACATAGTTAGAAGGAACCTTGCATCATCAAAGAAATACTAAATGCATTGCTCATACAGTTAGGTATGATAAGCATTCTTTGGTTGACCTCATTAAGGACAATCTACAATGTATCACTCCTTGTCTCGAGGAGGATAGTGATGATGAGTACATTAAAACTGAATACATGCATCTTTTTCTAGACAATTTTTTCCAAGTTGCCACCATTTATGCCTTTCCATTTTATACCTTAGGAGATGAACTCGGCACTTTAAATTGCTTCTGATAGCTCTAAATAAGACTCACCCCATATCATCCCCATCACCAACTCTCTATATGATGGTAAATTTCACCTACACCTATTCCCTCTTACTTTTCTCATCCTTCTTGTCCACCTTCTCTTAGAGCATCCCAACATCCCCATCCAATATTTGCCTCAACCATTACTACCCCAACCTAATCCTTGCCCTCCCATTCTAGACCAACTTCTCCCTCATGAGCATACATCTAGGAATCCAACCTCTAACCCTCAACCTCCTTCACTCCCCAAAGTTTATATGATCTCCATTGACCTATTCACACCTCTATATAATCCAAATAGTCCTTCTCATCCTATCACCATCAACCCTAGTTTCTTTGACTTCGAGCAGATTTCCTCTCCCTCTTCCCCTCCAATTTATTTCCATGTGACTAATTACTCTGTGAATAAAATGTTTACCTTACTCCTTCCACTTCCTCTCCTTATATTTATCAAGCTAAAGTTAGTGACCTCTAGCTACCCTTCTATAAAAATATCATTGATGACATCCACATCCCCACTCCTCATAAAATAAAGGGTTCCCACATGCTCATCGAGGAAACCATCGACATAGACCTCAATGCAAACCCTAAAAACCCCAAAATCCTCAAACTTGGACAAATTATTTCATATAAAGAGAAACAATGCTTTATCACCCTTTTTACCGAATAGAAACATGTTTTTGCATGGTCCTATAAAGATATGTCTGGCCTCAATCCTAACCTAGTCATCCACAATCTCACTTCGAGCCCCAATGTCAAATTAGTTAAAACAAAGTTGTGGAAGCTTCATCCTACCATTGCCCTCATGGTCAAAGAAGAATTGCAATAAATTTTAGATGTGGGTTTCATTCAACCTATCAATTATCCAAAATGGGTTTCAAACACGATGCCTATTAGCAAACCTAATGAGGGGATATGCATCTGCACCGATTTTCATGACCTAAACAAAGCATATCCCAAGGATGAATTTTCTCTTCCTAACATCGATACACTCATGGATTCCTCTTCCTTGAGTCATGAGAATATCGATGTATTGCATAAATTTTTCGATCGATTACTTGAGCACAATGTGAGACTCAACCCTAAAAAGTGAGTCTTTGGTGTCACTTCCTGTAAATTTTTAAGGTTTATAGTCTCCAAAAGATACATTGAAGTGGACCTCAATAATGTCATGGCAATTATCTAAATTCTACCCCCTACGAACCTCAAAAAATTGTGTAGCTTGTAAGGAAAGACCCAAGCAATCTATCTCTTTATCACTCAATTATCGAACAAATGTAAACCATTCAACCATATTTTGCAAAAGGGGGTTACCTTTGCATGGACCCAAGAGTTTCAAGAGTATTTTGATGCTATTAAACATTATCTATATTCCCTACCCATTTTGTTACCTCCTCAACTAGGCATTCCCTTCCACTTGTATAATTCAACTACTAATTTTGCCTTGGGAAAATTTTAGCTAAAAAAATGATGCCAACTAAGAGCAGGCCATTTACTACATCAATTACACTTTAGTGAGCTATGAAGCCAAATATGCATATGTGGATAGTCTATGCTTAGCTATTGTTTTTACAACCAAAAAAAAAATCCACTAATTCTAAATTACACCACCTATGTCATATCCATTGAAAATTCAATGCGTTACATGATGAGTCACACTTATACCAACAGTCAAACCACAAAATGGATAATGCTCTTAATGAAATTTGATCTTGAATTCATTAGTCAAAATCCATAAAGGTTCTTGCCATCACCAATCAACTCATTGAAGTTCCCATTCCAGATGATAAACCTCTCATAATCAAGCTTCCTAACAACTCCATATTCAATGTTATTGAGCAATAAGAGTATGTCAAACCTAAGGATGAAGTCGACCTTACCCTTTTCTTTGATGGTTTCAAGTACAAATAGGAGGGAGATGTTGGAGTTGTTTTCTTCATGCCACAAGGGGTCCCTGGCCCCTTTTCCTTTAAGCTTGAATTCCCCTATACTAACAACATAAAGTACAAAGCCCTAATCCTTGGACTCCAAACCATTGTTGCCATGCACATCAAGTGTATCAAAATCATAGGTGACTATATAATTTTCAATCAAGTTAAGGGTGTCTACCAAATGCCTAGTCTTAAATTCCTACAAGCATATTGTTGATAAATTGATCATCAACTTTGAATGGTATGACATTGAAGCCTCACCAAGGTCATACAACCTTTTTACGGATACCATGGCCTCTATTGGATCCCTTATTCCACAAAACCCCTTCAATAATTTCACTCATGTCCATGTCATTAAGCTTTCTCAATTGGCTATTTCCCATTAATCTTCCAAGGACAAAGGGACATCATTTTATCCAAGCAGAGACATACCATGACTATTTTTCTCAAGTAAAGGATTTCCTAAAACTTGGTGCCCTCCCTACATATTTATTTCTAGTTGCTAAATTAACCTTCAAACAAAAAGTAGTTCAATACACTCTCTTAGGGCATGTGCTTTATCATCATGGATATGATGGTGTTATCCTCCACTATCTTGAATTGCAAGAGGAAAATTGGGTGATCTCGCAATCCCATGATGGCACATGTGGTGGTCATTTTAGTGGGATGACCATCACAAAGCACATTTTACACTTGGGATATTATTGGTATGTCTTGTAACATGATTGTTGTGCATATGTCAATAAATATTCTAAATGCCAACATCATGCCAATTTAACCCATGTACCATCACAAACATTACAACCAATTCAAGCCCTTTGGCCCTTTTCACAATGGTACCTCGACCTTGTAGGAAAAATTTCCCCTCTCTTTGGGCAACACGCATTCATCATCACCACCATAGAATTCTTCACCAAGTGGGTTGAGGCTATCCCTCTTACCAGTACGACAGGACCTCAAATTGCAAATTTCTTACCCCATATCATTTGTTGTTTTGGTATCCCTTCCAGGATTATCTTCAATAATTATCCCCCCTTCAAGAATAAGGATGTTTGAGTGCTTTGCAACAAATATCATGTCCAACATAGCTTCTCGACACCCTACTATTCCCAAATCAATGGACAAGTTGAAGCCACCAACAAGACTATTTGTGTCATTCTCAAGAAACCTGTCAAAGAAAATCATAAGGATTGGCACCTCCAGCTCTCTTTGATGTTTTAATCATATCAAAATAAATGTTTTGAGGTTTCTGAGATAGGTTTGGGAAGATATAGGCCAAAAGTGAAATATTTTTTAGGGTGGTTTTACTTTTGTTTTGGTGTTTCTTTTTATTTTTGAAAATTCCTTTTTGTGTGTTTAATGTCCCTATGCCTGTGAACTACAAAATGTAGGCAATAAAGAGGAATTTAAAAGGGTATATTTATGCCCCACCCCATTCAAGGAATGAGACACAAATGTCTAATGTGGTTTCCTAGAATGAAGGGTTAGCGATAGGTATCCTAAGGGGACAAAAAGTACCTCCCAAAAGAGGTCACATTGTCTAAGTCCTACTACCAATCTACCCAGGCTTTCGCTTCACCCTTAGTCAGGCTTGGACAAAATGACATCTATGGATCCACCAATTATTAAGCCCCGTGGTTAAAGGGCATCTAACCTCAAGATTACCCGAGCTAGCCCCAAGGGTAACCAGTCTCTCAATGATGAAGTTTGAGAAGCTATATGTACTAACTAAGGTGATACTAAGGGCTCGATTGGTGATTGGGGATAAATTTCAACTCATCCGAAGGTTTTCCTCGCACGATATATCTGTGTAGAATGATAATGTGCAAAAATGTGTGCAACATAAAAGTTCATTGTGTTTGATGTTTTTGAGTTCTTTTTTTTTTTTTTTATGGTAAGTGCAAGAAAACTAAATGGGATCTATAATTGATCTTAAACCCTTAAAATACAACTAAACTAGGACACGAGATATGGGAGACCCTAAATGCACTTCTAACGAGGATAGAAATGACTTACCTTAACAATGATGATCCTAAACTCAGGATGTTGATGTAGGAAAAAATGCAGATGATAGGGAGGATAAAGGCTATTGTTTTAGGGGTAGGATGCAAGAAGTGCTCAGATGAGCCACAAAATGGGTCTGAATTACAAGCCCAACCGTAGCTGGTGGTTATGTAAATACGACTTACGGTTGCATATTCTACCTGGCCATCAATGGTGGTTCTTGGCTGTCATTTTCAGTTGCACTTGTGTCCTAGAGATAGTCTATGGATAGAATATCCTAACCTCACAAAAAATGCACTTATCCTTAGGGGGAATGCAATGCAATTACCCTACAAAAATAGGGAATCCTATATTAAGTATAATGACAAGCAATATTATCCTAAGGCGAATGGAACTAACCTATTGCAATTATCCTAATTGCAACTATTCTAAGGGTGACAAAATATGCCTATGATGCAAACTGAATGTTCCAATGATAGCAAATTGAGTCAGAAATAGAGAATGTGCTAATCTAGAAAATGAAAATAAATTGAGGCAATGAACAAAAACAAACTAGTCTATGCTAATCTATTGTGTCAATAAGTCAAACATAATAAAAGAAAAACTATACTAATGAGTAGTTAAGTTCTAGTTCTATGTTATGAAACAAGAAAACAACTTCTAAACTAATGAGCCAATTGAATACTTGATTCAAGTGCAAATGAGCAAAATCTAAACTAATGAGCCATTTTGTGCCTTTTGAGTCAAATTCAAATAAAGAAAATCCTAACCTAATGAGCCAATGAGTCCATTCTAAATTAAAGCAAGCAAACACCTAATCTAATGAGCCATTTTGAATTCAATGTAAGTAAAAATAACTACTCTAATGAATCCTTTGAGTCTTTTGAGCCAAAATAAAGAAGTGTCTATCCTAATGTGCCAGTGAGTCTTTAAGTCTTGTGCAAATGAGAAAACCTAACCTAATGAGTCGTTTTGAGTCTTGAGTCTTTTGCAAGCACACAGGACTACACTAATGAACCACTTGGAGCCCAATACAAGTGAAAGACAACTAATCTAATGATCCCTTTGAGTCCTTTTTAGTCTTGTGCAAATAAAGAGATCTAACCTAATGTATCTTTTTTTTAATTTACACTACTATAAAACTAGAGAGGAAGGCCTATGAGAAGTAGGAAGGTTTACAACTATCATAAAGAGGAAGGAATATAAACTAAAAATATAAGAAGACTTTTAGTTATGCTAAAAACTAGGAGAGAATCAAACATTGAAAGCATAGAAATTATATCTATCTAGTTTGGGGTACTTACTTGTGAACCATGAGCTTTTGGGATGGCTTCTATGTCTTTTTGAGAACTTCTAGTTGTAGTTGTGGACCGCCAATTATTGTTTTAGGACTGCTAGTGGTGGTTACTAGTTGTCAATGACGGTTGTGAAGGATTGTAAGTTGAATGCCAAGTCCTCAATGTGGTTGTGCTTCAAGACAATCAGAGACCTGTGACCAAAATAGATAGCAGAGCATCAGTGAAGGTAGTTAAATGAAGAAACACAACAACAAGAAACCCTTAAAGCATAACACATTAGGCATATAATATTGAGAACAAGAAATTTTTGTTATCTTTATGATCTTATATGAAAATAAATAATACCTAATGAGTTAAGGGTTAGGGTCCCACTGGGTATACCATTTTGTAGACATGAAAATGCACCATACAATTAAAGTAAAAATATATATTGTATATTGCCAATAAAAACTTTTGAATACACTTTTGAATGTATTTTAACCCTTTAGAGGTATTTTGGGTTGACACAGGGGGTACTAGACCCACTTGTGATCTACATGGGGTAAGGGGATGAACTCTCCTTAATAGCATTGCATGTGACTCTACTAGAAAAGAAGGCATATGAGGAAATGGAGGTTCTAGACATTGATAATGTAGGGGCAACTACAAAGTATGATGCTTTGTGGGTGACACAACAATGGGAACCCTCAATGGAGGTGGAGGAGGCAATAGATAGGGATGGTGGATATCAGATCCTGATGAGTCTAAGGATCCACTACAACGATGAGTGAATTGTAGGAATGATAGCAGAGCAAAGATATCAAGGCATGTTGAGGAGAACCCTGGGGCTATGGGTGATGATGTTGGCCTTGATGAGTCCAATTTTATGGAGGTGATATAGGAGACAACAAAGATAGAGATTGAGGCAATATATGGGAGGCCCAATAGAGGGCACAACTAAGGTGAGGAGTGGATGATTCTCTAGGCAAATCAATATAATATGGAATATGAGAGGAGATGTGAGGAGGAGTGAGTGTGAATAACAACTGAGAATAATAGGCTAACATGACTACTAGATCAGGTGTAGGAAAAGTAAAAGGTAAGGGTAGCCGAGTGAGAAGGTTTGCAACATCGGATAGACACGATGATGATGGAGAAGGAACACCTGCAGTGGAAGTGATATGTGGTTGTGCTTGATATGGATGTGCTATAGTTGGATATAAAGGGGTTGTAAGAGCAATTGGAGGAGCATCAATGGCAACAAGCGAAGGTTGAATATGGAGTTATCATCACAGTGTTATGAGCAAATATGGGGGTGGTACGAGAGCAGAAAACTATGATAGAAGAGGGCATACATGGAGTTCTTAGAGGACTTATTTATGGAGAGAGGCATAGGGATATCAGTGTGACCTTCTTCTTCCTAGGTTGAGTCCAGTCAATGAAGCGGTAGGTTGAGGGTGACCTCAGTACAACAGTTGGTGCCATGGGTTAGGGAGTTATTATCTTCATAGATATCAGGTGTAGGGCCATCTCACGAAAGATCAATGGATCATAGAAGCATGAGTTAGTGGTCACAATGCGGTATGATGAAGTGGAGCAAAGAGACCAATAGTAGGAAACATGGGTAAGTTGGTGGGAGAGGGCTACATGGATTGTACCAATTTTGTAATAGCCTCGCTAGAACAATTTTTATTTAAACAATAATCTATACTTGTTTTTACTTTTAGGATAAGGTACTATTGATGGCCTTATGGTTGTAGGACTATATACCTCCCTCCAAACTAGTATAGCAAGATCAAATACAAGAAGATCAAGAACCCTCCTTCAGGCGATGAAAAGGGTATATTATGAGAGGTAAGGAAGGATATGATGGAGGTGTGAAAAAACACCATGGCTCATGAGTACATGAAAGCTCACAAATTGCATTTCATATAGTTGCATCCATATAGTTGTATTTTAAATATCAATTTGAATGACTTGGTTGTTGGTTGAAGAAATAAAATAATATTTTAAAAATCAAAGGAATGTAAGATTAATTGATAATTGTTTTATGCATTGATTTAATATTGATTAACTAATTAAAGAAATAATAATAAAAATAAAATAAAAATATATACTAAAATAAAATTATATTCACGATAATATTTTTATATTTGTGAACATAAGACCCTTTAGCCATATATATGAATCAACCTCCATTTGGAGAAAAATAAAAAAATTAAGGTGGGGATTTGCATGCTAATCCAAATGTCTAAAATGTCTTTCGTTATGAATCCGTAAAAAGGCTTGAAGTGGCTAAAAACGGTTTATTAGATTATGTTATGTGATATTTTTTGGTATGTGGTAATTGTGTTTGATACATCCAAGTTTGAGGAATTAGTCTCTAAAGGTCGAATAGAGGAGCTATTGAATATCATTGCTATATACAGGTTACAGGTCATAATTATGGAATTATATTTTATTGTGTAATGATTTTGGAAAAGCTTGTTGAAATAGTTTCTATTGAAAATGGTTTGTGTTTAAATATGATTTACGTTTGTGTGATAAATTGATTATTTTAATGCCAATAGACTGGTTATCTTAAAAGTTAGAATGATTGGAACTCTACGAAATTGAATCTTGTCGAGTAAAGTGTATTAAAATATTTAAAAAATATACATTTATTAGGTAAAGCAATAAATTCTATCTGAGGAGTAAGTCTATGTACCCACTCTGAATGGCTTAAAAACTATCTCTTGTGTAGTCAATAAAGTTGTTTTGCTATGATGTGTATGTGTGAAATTAAATATAGGAAAATATTTTCTTGTGTGAAATTAAATACAGGAAAATATTTCCTTTTGTAGAATGCTAGAGACTCAATATAGCCTTGCATTGAAAATGTTTGTTTTTTTATGTTGCATTTTTTGGAAAATATTGTATATATAGTATTGCATATGCATACATATATATACATACATACATACCTTGAGTCGTTCTAATCCCACGACTCCCTATGAGCTCCCCCTTTCACTGGAAGTGGCGGTGGAATGAAGTTTCAAGTCAGGCCAGTCCAGCTACCTGGCGGTATTGTTCACAAATCTTCCTTGGATGAGGAGTACGTTAGTAGAGACGTCCTCTTGTGGAGTTTTGAATTTAAACTTTGGAGTACGACGTCCAATTAATGAAATGACTTGTAGAGCATGGCCTTAGTATAATGTCAATTAATAAAAAACATTGATTTTGAGTTACTCCATATCTCTTGTCTAGAATTACATTCCTCTTATTGTCTCCTGGAAAACAAATAGACTTGTGTGAAATAATTATGCGTGAAAAAGAAAATCTCTTTCATATTGCGAGTATTTAATGTGAAAATTTGATTGTGATCTCTAAGGAGCGTTTCATGATGATATGAGTAGTCCTACAATGGCATACGAAATCAATTTACCTTTTTGGTTATTAGATGGTTATGAAATGGTTGTTATAAGTTAAATTATTTTACCTTGTTCAATTTAATATTTTTATGTGTTGATAGCATAGAAGGAAATATTTATGGATCAAAATTGACTTTGCTTTGTTTGATTTAATATGACTTGTCAGTATATATGGAAACTTATGAAAGCTTTATGGATCAAAATTTATTTTTCTTTGTTCGATTTAATATGACTTGTCAGTATAGATGGAAACTTATGAATTAAAACATCCTCATAGGTAAAATTGAATAAATGAAACCATTTTAATTTATTTATGGTATATGGATTACTATAGTGAACCCTGGATCAAAATATAGTAGCACCCGAGAAAGCAAATACTGAGTTCTATTCTTCAACTCAAAAATAAATAGGTAATCTATTATCCCCTGGTAAAGAATTGCCTGAGCAAACCTTCAGAGAAGCTAAATATAATAATTAAATAGAAACCATCTTACCGATGCACGATAATATTGAGCAATGATATGACACATCATTTTTATCCCTTACCCAGATCACTTGCGTAGTGTAGTTTTCTTCAGCCTCGAAACTCCTATTAGGGTAAAATAAGAAACCTATTAGTTTTTGGTTGAGAGTAAGTCATCAAAATATTCCTTATGCTATCATTAGATTAAGTTATCAGAAGAATGTTTCTCTCATATATTCATTTGTTGATGTGTTAGTGAAATATATTTAAAATTCCTCTTTAATGTGTTTTCATCAATTTTTATGAACTATATACATATAAATCTCTTTATATCAAAATATTTCTTTAGTGTAGTAATGAGATAATGTTGCCTAGTTATTCTATAAGTTGATTCAGATTTAATTTATTTTGAAAAATTTTAATGCTTCATTCTAAGTTGAAAATTTGGTTGTTTTATCTAATACATTAAGGTTTAGACCCATAATGGCATATATGTTTTTATAAAGCTTATTGGTTTGAGTATTTTTTGTTAAAAGTCCTTGTATATATCTAAAATATTATTAGGAAGGTGTATTTTGAAATAAGATCTTTATATAATGTTACACTTGTGTATTTATTAAAAGGAAGGTATTAGGTTCTAATCTTAGCTTGCATATTCTTTTGGAAAAGAGTAAAGCTTCATTAATGATGAAAATTAAGGCATGTTTACGATTTCCTTTATAGGCAACAGTTTAATATAAAATTTTGTAAAATGAGTTGTTAGAATAAGTTCAATGAGATACATTTAAGAAAAGTAGCTCTATTTTATTTTTATTTTCATGAGATGAAGAATATTTATGGAACTGTTTTAAAATTGAAATATCTCTTTATGATTATAGTTTATTTAAGTTTACCATTTAATTCCTTTAAAGCATAAGAGTATATTTGTTTTTTAATAAAAGGATATTTAAAAATGATGTTTAAATTATCAAATATTTCGTGATGATATAGTCTCTTATATATTAGAAGACATGGTGAAACATAGAGAACTCCCTGAGTAAACCAAAATTTTAGGGACTGTATAATACCTTAAATCTTTTATTAACCATTGAGAAGGATGAAAAAATATTAATACCCAACACTGGTGATTAAGAGATAGGTAATCACTAAGATTTGAAAGCAACTGCACTCTTGACGAGCAAGGTCAATATGGGAATATAACGAAGGGCGAGATGGGACGTCACCTCTAGGTCGCTGAACAAGTAGTACCATGATGGGTCCCTTGCTCATCGCATGGTTAGGAGATAATTGGTATGATACCAGTGCTATGAGATAGCTAGATATCGATGCTAGTAGACTCAGTGATAAGTTGGTATGGAAAATTCTTTTTTAACCATGATGTGACAAGAGATACTAGGACCTAAGCTAGAGTAATGGTGGGCCCTAATTAACTCCAGAGAATTTGGACTCTCAACTAGGCACAAGGCATATTTTATGTTAATCCCTTGCATGTTCAAAATCTAGGATATATATTAGGTCAAAGGAACCTAAGTTCTACACGTTAAGGAACAAGGAATTATGAGTCCACCCTCTAGGTGTTATGGGTCCTAGAGGATAACTCTAACTGTGAACCCACGCTCTCAAGGAAGGAGAAGACATGATCACAAAAAGGCACCTTATATAGGATCTAGCCAATCTCGACCACTTGGGAGACCGTCTGTAGTGGTCAGCATTCTCAAATTAGATATCACTATACCTTTGTACTAATAAAATATTGGGTGAACGATAAAAAATTATACCTTGAGTCATATTTAAACATTGAAACTAGTCAAAATTTTCACTTTATGATTTTAGTAAGCAATACTAGAATGAACAACCAAGTGTGTTATATCTGGGTTGTTATCGTTGGTATCAGAGCCCAAGGTTGCGAATCCCTAGGATATAAAACCTTTTAGTCGTAGGAAAATTTTGTGTTAAATTCAAAGTCTTAGAGAAACCTAAATTGAACAATTAACATGGCTCTTTTGCATCCAAGCAAAAATGGTACCAAAACTAAGGAGAAGCGCGTCAAAGAAACCCGTTACAACCCAGCAAGAAGGGTTGGTTGTAAATACAAGAAAGGGACTTTGAAAAGTTATCCAAACTAAATCTGAAAGAGAGGTTGGAGGTAAAAATATGGTAGAGAAACCCTGGAGAATAGTGAGAAAGGAAAAAGAACTACAAATCAATGAACCTACTAAAAAATATGATAACTTAGCTAAAATGATTCAGCTACTGCAAGGTCAGATGGACCAATAGAAGGAGCATTTGAAAAAATAGAAATCTCATATGATAGAGCACATGTATTAGCATAGATCTCAAATGGCTTAGCAGCATGAATTAATAGTCTAGCAATAGAAACTAATAGAAAGCATAACTAAGGAAAATGAGCTTGAAGTCAGGCAAGAAGAAGTACATGTAGAACAAGAAGGAACTAGCAAACAAAGGCTAAGGATTGAATTGGACAAGGATCTGAAGGAGGTCATGATTTCTAAATTTAATGGTAAAGGGGATAGAGATGCAGCTGAGAATTGGTTGAATGAAGTTGAAACTTATTATTCCATGAAACCTCTTTCGTCTGAGTCTAAAACATCATGGGCAATTGTCCACTTAGTCGGACCAACCTTATATTGGTGGACTACTTACAAGAAAAACAAACATGTTGAAGCTATCAATGTATAGTGGGATACCTTTTTGATGGAATTCATAAAAAAATTTCTAACCAGATAATTCTATGTTGAGAAATTTGTTGAATTCTCCAACTTGCATTAGGAGATTATATATGTTAATGAGTATCACTAGAATTTTGTACAACTACTAAAATATGTACATGAGTATGATAATAGAGAGAAAATTAAGGTACTAAAGTTCATATTAGGACTACACCCAAGGATTGGGTCCATAATAAGCTTGATGAAACTTGAAGATATTTCTAGAGCCTATGATTTGGCTCGACATGGCCTATGATTTGGCTCGACAGGAGGAAATGAACCAAAACGCTAGAAAACCTATTATCATAGAACATCAGAGAAGGATGAATCCTAAATAAGGAAGAATATGGAACATGCAATATGGAAAAGAGATCCAAATAAAATACTAAGGATGGGGATACAAATAGGAATGATAATAGAAACAAAAATCGAGATAGGAACAGGTTTGAAGGGAACAGGGGCAGGTAGGACAGGAGGAATGTTTCAGGAAAAATGAATAGAGACCCTTGGTTTAGATACAATAAAGGAAATTGAGTCTAGTTCAGGCATTTTTTAGAAGTACCCAGTGTTGAATGAATTTAGGGATGTATTCCCAGAATACTTGCCCGATATTCCACCCCAAAGAGAGTTTGATTTCTCTATAGAACTCTTTCCTGGTACAACACCCATTGCTTGGTTATCGTATAGGATGACCTCTATCAATCTACAAGAGCTTAAGACTCAACTTTAGGATCTATTAGAAAAATGATTTATTAAGCCTAGTGTCTCTCCATGGGGTTCTCCCATTATTTTTGTTAAGAAGAAAGATGGTTCATTGAGGTTATGCATCGACTATCGAATTCTTAATAAGATGACTATCAAGAAAAAATATTTCCTACCCAGAATTGATGATCTCTTTGATCAATTGAAAGGGGCCACAATTTTCTCTAAGATTGACCTTAGATCTGGATACCATCATTTAAGAATCCAAGAGGAAGACACCTATAAAACAACTTTCAGGATAAGATATGACCACTACGAGTTTACAATATTACCTTTTGGCTTAACAAATGCTCCAACAGCTTTCATGAACCTAACAAATAGTGTATTTCAAGAGGAGTTGAAATTTATTTGTACTTGTATTTCTTGATGATATACTGATCTATTCTCGAAACAAGGAAGAACATGATCAACATATGAGAATTATTTTTTAGATTATTAGGAAAAATTAGTTGTTTGGAAAGCTATCAAAGTATGAGTTTTACACTCCACAAGTGCAGTATCTGGGGCATATAAGTTAAGTAGAAGGGATTTTCATGGATCCTAAGAAGACATAAGCCATTGCATATTATCCAACACCCACAAATGTTATGGAAGTCCAAATTTTTATGGGTATGGCAGGCTATTACAGGCATTGTGTGATAGAGTTCTCAAAAATTGCTCAATCGATAACTAACCTCCAAAGAAAAGGATAGGTCTTTAAATGGATAGCTCAATGTGAAGAGACCTTTATAACTCTTAATGAGAAGTTAACAATTGCATCCATTCTCAAAATACCAAATCCTTCCAAGCCATTCACTTTTAGTATCGATGCTTCCATTAAAGGGATAGGTGGAGTCCTTATGCAAGAAGAAGTAGTTATAGCCTATGAGTCTCGAAAGTTAAATAAGCATGAGGTAAATTACACTACTCATGATCTAGAATTGGTTGTGATTATACATGCCCTCAATATTTAGTGGTATTATTTACTTGGCAAACCCTCTGAACTATAAATAGATCACCAAAATCTCAAGTATATTTTCACTTAGCTATTGTTAAATGCCAAACAATGACACTGGATGGAATTTTTGGTAGAATATGAATTTGGTATTGAATATATAAAAGGGAAGAAAAATAAGCTAGTGGAAGCCTTAAGCAAGAGAAGGAACATAACCGCTATGTCTCAGTGTCAATATGGTATAGTCAGATAGGTAAGAGAATTATAAAAGAAATATGAGTTATGTTTACAATGTTTAGCTCAGGTCAAGCAAGGACCTGATAGGAACAAGAATTTTACAGTCAAGGATGACTTGTTATACTTCAGAGATATAATGGTTGTTCCAAATGACAAAAAATTAAGAAATACCATTTTACAGGAGGCACATTGTGCTCCTTATTTCGTGCATCTAGAAGGGGTAAAAATACATGAGAATATGAGAAAATATTTCTACTGGCCCGACATGAAAAAGGATATAACAAATTTTGTGGCAAGATGTCTAGAATGTTAGAAATTTAAGGTAGATCATTTTACATCCAACGGGTTGTTTATACCCATATGAGATCCCTACCCAAAAGTGGCAAGTTATTTCTATGGATTTCATAGTTGGACTTCCCAAGACTCATTTCAGGTATGATGTTATCATTGTTGTATTCAACATATTAACCAAGGTAGCACATTTTATACCCGATAATGTGCAGTATGATGCACCTACCATAGTAAAAAAAATTACCAGAAAATTGGTATATCTACATGGTTTTCTAGAAGTAATCATTTCAAATAGGGGCTCTCGATTCACATCCAAGTTTTGGAAAGCCTTACACCAAGCTTGGTGAACAAAGCTCAATATTAGCTCTGCATATCACCCAAATACTTATGGGTAGACAAAAAGAGTTAACCAAATCCTAGAATATATGCTATGGATGTATTGCATGGACCATCAAGCAAAATAGGAAGATTACCTCTACTTAGTAGATTTTGCGTATAATAATAGCTATCATGTTACATTGGGAATGGCTCCTTTCGAGGCCTTGTATGAGAGAAGGTGCATTACTCCTTTATCATAGGATAATCCGAAATATTGAGTAATAATCAGACCAAATACTATCAAACAAATGGAGGAGTAGTTAAATGAAATATGCCGGAGGCTCAAAGAAACCTCAAATCGCCAGAAGAGCTATGTTGATCTTAAGAGGAAACTGAGGGAATTCTCTATAGGTGATAGAGTATTCTTAAGGGTTAAACCATCAAAAAGCTCAATTAAGTCTTCTAATCTCAACCCAATATTTATAGGACCTTTTGAGATTATTTCCAAAATCAATCCAATCATCTATAAGTTGGTCTTGCCACCCAATTTATCCAAAATTCATGATACCTTCCACGTGTCCCTCCTAAAAAAAAATGGTGTTGACCATTCCCATGTTTGGAATATTTCTCATTTACAGATGTCATATCCCCATCACCTTGAAGTTCGACCAGTTAAAATCCTTAGCTTTCAAACCAAACATTTAAGAAAGAGGAAGATTGATCAATTATAGGTCCAGTGGGACCAGTACTCAAAAAAGAATACCACATGGGAGAATTGACAGATATGAAAGAATAATTTGCTTATCTGTTTGAATGAACATTAAAATCCTTGTTATATTTGATGTAGATTTATGAATGTATGTGAACAGTTTTAATTTTATATTGTGATAAATATATCTTTTTTTTGTGATTTAAAATGCATTTCAAACACAAGGATTGTTTTTATTCCTAGTGGGGGAGAATGTAATAGCCTTGCTAGAACAATTTCTATTTAAACAATAATCTATACTTGTTTTTATTTTTAGGATAAGGTACTACTGATGGCCTTGTGGTTGTAGGACCAAATACCTCCCTCCAAACTAGCTAAGCAAGATCGATTGCAATAATATCAAGAACCTCCTTCAAGAGGTGAAAAGAGGTAGACCATGAGAGTTAAGGAGGGATATTATGAAGGTGTGAAAAATCACCACAACTTGTAAGTACATAGAAGCTCAAAAATTGCATTTCATATAGTTGCATCCATATAGTTGCATTTTAAATATCAATTTGAATGACTTGGTTGTTGGTTGAAGAAAGAAAATAATATTTTAGAAATCAAAAGAATGTAAGATTAATTGATAATTGTTTTATATTTTTATTTAATATTGATTAACTAATTAAAGAAATAATAATAAAAATAATATAATATAAAATAATTTTAAGTAAAAATATATAATAAAATAAAATCATATTCACGATAATATTTTTATATTTGTGAACATAATACCCTTCAACCATATGTATGAATCAACCTTCACCTGGTATAAAATAGAAAAATTAAGGTGGGAATTTGCATGCTAATCCAAATGTCTAAATTGTATTTCAATATGAATGTAGACACCCAATTTTGACACACCTAGCCAACGTCATCCTCAATCAAGGCATCAAACAACATCTCATCAAGGCACCCTAACCTTGTAGGTGTCAAATTTGGCATATTTTATCAATTTCCAATCCTAGAAAAATTCATCAATTTCCTTACCTTCACAATCCTTTTTATCAAGCAAACCAAATCAATCATCTTCGCACCCAAATTTTGGATGTTTATAGCCCTAGAATGTAAGGTCATATTTGAGATAAAATTTGACCTATCAAATCATCTCAAAACTTTATAAAATAACCACCATTGTATCGGGCTCAAAAATAGCTCTCCAACGATTATAAATAAGCCTATGCTTGGATATCTATTGATGCTCAAAATACATAAAAATTACACCTACCTAGACCAGTGGCGAATTTGGCAGTGGCAATTTTGGTCCTAGTGGTGAATTTGGTCCCAATGGGGAATTTGGAAAAAATATTAGAATCTTTTGGAACAAGCCCAGAGGACATGGATTGCACTCCTCTATCCTCTTCCATTGATCCCACACACCCCAAAAATGCACCAGATTCACAAATTTTAAATTTTGGTTTTCCCTCTCAAGGCATTTTGAATCCATTTCCCCCTCAATCCCCCCTCCAAGAATATATAAATAGAACCCATTGGAGAGACATTCACCATGGGTTTTTAATATAGCTATACTCTGCCAATACTTCTCTAGCATCTTCATTCTTATCTCTTTCATTTAGCAATCATTTCAAGCATTCCCTATCCATTTTGCAAGCATTTGTGAAGGAGAATCAAGCAAGGCAAAAGAGCTTGGTGGTAAGAAGATCTTCTTGGTGCAAGGGAGAGGCCATTGCTAGGTGATATCATCCTCAACATAGTTCTCTCCTTCTATTTACTTGCTACCTTTTCATTTTAGCTCTCTAACATAGCTTTGCTAGATTGCTAACTTCATTTACTTGCATACTTTCTCTTGCATTATCTACTTTCATTTTATTTGTAACTTACTCTTGTGTTGTAGGTTCTAACAATATCATTTGTAGGTCTGATTTCAAGCATTTTCAGACCTCTTTTCATCCATATAACACCTCTTTTGCAGGCTTACACTCATTTACTTTCCATATTTTGGCATTAATCCTCTGTTTTGCAGGATTTATTGCACTTTCTTTTCATATATTACATTACATTACTTGCTGCCCTTTCTATTTACAGTCATTTTATGATATTTTCAGCACACTAACCTTCTATTTTCCTCCATGCTCATCTAGTTTTCATCCTGCTTTCATTTGTAAGCATAGATTCAATATAATCATTTATTTCCCAACCTCTTATTTCATGCATTGTATGTAATTTCACATTCCATACACAGCATTTTTCTTTCATCTTCTAAGACAAGGTACTAAAGATATAGGGTTGTTATTGCCCTATTATCTCACCCTTATACCAAGCTTCAAACATTTCCCATTGTAATTCCCCTTCCTCTTTCATTTACTGCTGTAAATTTTATGAGTTTTGGGGCATTTTCACATATCATAGCATTTCTATTTACTTTCACCATAAAATGCTAATTGGATTTTACTAGAAGTTAAATTAGCTATTCTATATTGGATCTAGCACCATTTCACATACTCTTCACTCTTCTGCATCCCTGTTTCAGTTGCAATTCCAGCCACTTTGCTCACTCATTCACTGTTGTAGTTTTTATATGTTTTTGGGCAGCACTTGCACATTTCACCAATTTCATCAGTCTTTCTTTGTTTAATACTAATTTGAATTTATTGGAGGTTCGATTAGCTACTCTATATCATTCCTAACAACATCATATATATTTCTCACTTCTTTGCACTCTCATTTAATTGCAATTTCAGTCACATTTTTAACACTTTCACTCTTTTTCATATACATCTCTTTCTTTGATTCTAATAATTTCATTGCAGGTCTGTTTGCATTCTTTGCACATCAATCTCTGCTCATACCTCTTTACTGCTGCATTTTAATTTTTATTTGCAGCCACATATACATTGCACAACTCATTTGCTGCATTTTTATTTAAAATTGCAGCCACATATATGTTTCACATGCATTTGCTGTGTTTTATATAAAATTGCAGCCATATCCTTTTTGCACAAACTCATCTGCTGTGTTTTATTTAAAATTGCAGCCACATATATGTTTCACATGCATTTTATGTATTTTATATAAAAGCGCAGACATATCCTCTTTGCACAAACTCATCTGTTGCATTTTATTTAGAATTGCAGCCACATACACATTTCACAACCATATTGTTGTGTTTTCTTCAAGATTGCAGCCATATTCATCTTGCACAACTGTATTTGCTATATTTTATTTAAAATTGCAGCCATACATATCTTCCATGACTATATTGCTACTTTTTATTTAAAATTAAGCCATACCTCTCTTGCATGCATTTTCTACTGCATTTTATGTAAAATTGTAGTTGTATATACATTTCATGCTCACTTATTACTGTGTTTTATGTAAAATTACAGCCATACACACCTCTTGCACACAACTCATTACTGCATTTTATTTAAGATTACATCATTATTTAATTCCTTTTACTCACTCAGGGTTGTTTGGTTTGTCATCTTACTAACCTTTATCATTTCTCTTGTCCATGCTTTTTAAGACCATTTAAGTTCACCTTTCTTTGGATTTAAAAGGTATTCATATGCATATTTTTTATTTACATTGGCTTTGGTTGTAATCCAAATAGCATTTTAATTTAACACTTTTCTTTTGCATTTGCTCACTCATAGTTTGTTTACTAGTCACAAGATCTATCCCAACTTCTTGCATAAAAACCATATACTAAACCATAATTGTGATTGTATTTTCCTCATCAAAGTCAACTCTAATCAATAGCAATTTGGAAGCATTTTTTTGTTATATTTTTATTGTTTTTAGGCATCCCTAAAACAACATTTAGAACAAATTTGCTTTCAATTTCATCTCAAAACACTTCAATCTTCTATCACAAAACAAATTCATTTATCAAATTGTGGTAACTTTGTCACCTCTTTTTCCACTCCAAGGAAGGTGCGCATACTCAATCTTGTTTTAACATGGGATCTAATCAACTGGGAAGATAGCTTATCACCTAACTACACTCATACAGACCCCCCAAATAAGATAAACCTAATTTTTTTGTTCCAGTTTTGTAGGTTCTCAAATTCTCTTCCAAAGTCTAGCAACACTTCACCTTCTACTCAATCTTTGAAACAGGTAATTCGGCCACTTGGCACTCCTTGCTCATTGTCTTTTCATTAATTTCTATTGCCTAATATCTTGTTTTCATAATTTTTTTGTTTGAAATCACATTTACTTTGGTCAATCAAGGAACCCTTAGAATAGTCCAAGCTCATTTTCTCTAATCACATTAATTTTAAACAAAATCAAATAATCTTAGCATAAGATCTAAGATATTTCCTTCAAAAGCAACTAGTCAAGAAATCAAAATTCATTTAGTTTCGTTTAGGCTAACTTGTCTTCTTGTATCCTCTCTTATTTGTCATGAAATATCAAAATATCCTTAGTTAACGGATCAAACTTGAAAAGCATATAGGATAGGTCTTGTATTCTTGCATTTTTGTGATAAAACCATAGCATTGCATTTAGATGATCATTGACGATTTAGGTTTAAATAACCGTTATGGATTGAAAAAAAGTCAAGATAGATATTTGATCCAAAACCTTAGGTGTTTTCTTTGAATAAATCCATTTAGAACACCGTTCAAACAAACATAACATCAACTTTCCACACGACCTAAGAAAAGGTATTGAGTAGGAGTATAGTTGTGTTAAGAATATCTAAATTCTTGAGGTCTCATTTGGAAAGATATCCTCAAGTGGGGAAGCATAGATTCCAGTGAATCTCCCTCATGCACACTTGACATTTAATTAGACTTTGGAGGAAGAAAAAAAAAAATTCCATCTACAATGAGTCCATAAAAAGGCTTGAAGTGGCTGAAAACGAGTGTTCAAATTATGCTATGTGGTATTCCCTGTATGTGGTAATTGTGTTTGATACGTCCAAGTCTGAGGAATTAGTCTATGAAGGTTGAATAGAGGAGTTATCGAATATCATTGCTATATAGGTAAGAATTCTAGAATTATATTTTATTGTGTAATGATTTTGGCAAAGCTTGTTGAAATGGTTTCTATTGACATTCTTTAAAATTCGGATGAAAATGGTTTGTGTTTAAATATGAGTTAAGTTTGTGTGATAAATTAATTGTGTTAATGCCAATAGATTGGTTACCTTAAAAGTTAGAATGATTGGAAATCTACGAAATGGAAGCTTGTCGAGTAAAGTGTATTAAAATATTAAAAATATATACATATATTAGGTGAAGCAATAAACTTTATTCAGGGATTAAACCTGTGTACCCACTCCAAATGGTTTAAAACTATCTCCTGTGTAGTCAATAAATTTGTTGTGCTATGATGTGTATGTGTGAAATTAAAGACAAGAAAACATTATCTTTTGTAGAACAATAGAGACTCAATATAGCTTTGCATTGTGTGTTGCTATGTTGCATTTAATGGAAAATATTGCATATATAGTATTACATTTGTGTGTGTGTGTATATATATATATATGTTGATTGGTTATGATCCCACGACTCCCTATGAGCTCCCCTTTTCGTTGGAAGTGGCGGTGGAATGAATTTTCAAGTCAGGTCGGTCCTGCTACCAGGAGGTATTGTGTTAGTCTCACAATGACACTGAGAGGGGGGGTGAATCAGTGTAGCTCTTTAAAACTTAAATCCAAACTCTTAAAATTAAAACAATGAGAACTTAAAAACAAATAAAGCAAATATAACAAGAGAGCATCACACAACACAAGATGTACCGAGGTTCACCGATTTGGCTACTCCTCAAAAATTGACTGTTTGGACTCCCATTAAAATCCAGCCTTTGCAAAGCAACAACTTTATAATCAATTTACCAGCACCCACTGGAAGGAGCACCAAACCCTGATTTATCTGCACCAACAAAAAGGAGCACCAACCCCTGATTTATCTGCACAAACAGAAAGGAGCACCAACCCCTGATTTACCAACACCAACTAGAAGGAGCACCAACCCCTGATTTATCTGCACCAACAAAAAGGAGCACCAGCCCCTAATTTATCTGCACCAACAGAAAGGAGCACCAACCCCTGATTTATCTGCACCAGCAGAAAGGAGCACCAACCCCTGATTTACTAGCACCAACTGAAAGGAACATCAACCCCTGATGCCAAGCACCAACTTGGACTTCAATCTTGAAACTAGAAGATTGAAATAGAAATGCCTTCACTTTTACAATACCCTGACTGGTCTATTGCTTACTCAACCTCTCTCAGAATTACCCAACACACACCCTTCTCGCGCACCTCTCGCTCTCCTCTCACTCTCTTCTTGCACACAAAAATTCTCCAAGCAACACTCCTTTTATAACCATCCTATCTCTTTGTAACTCCAGTTGTAACTCCTTCTTTCATTTCTCATACGCCACTTTTCAATTGTAACTCCTTTTGTATATATAGAGTAGGCATTTCATCAAACATGTTACATGCAATGAATTGACACCATATTCTCCTACCATGACTGTTCGTCTTCTCGGTCATGACTGTTCGTTTTCTCCTTTGTGCATGCATGTGTTTTGGTTTTCAAAAAAGCTTTTCGTTTCTATTTTGACGATTGTTCGTTTTCTCCTTCTTCGACTGTTCATTTTCTCCACATGGGCATGCATCCACTTCTTTCCATGACTGTTCATTTTCTCCATCCATGACTTTTCGTTTTCTTTTCCCTTGTGCATGCATTTGTTTTCTCCTTCGATGAATGTTCGTTTTCTTTTCCATGATTGTTTGTTTCTATTTTGAGGCTCTTCTTGAGTCGCGAAAATGCGACATGTTGCAATATCGTGACACTTTTGCTACTCTGCCTTCCTGTCCTTCATGAGTCACGAAAATGCAACATGTCACGATATCGCGACACTTTTGTTACTCTGCCTGCCTGCCCTTCTTGAGTCACAAAAATGTGATATGTCGTGATATCGTGACACTTTTTCTTTCTCTTCCTGCCTGCCCTTTTTGAGTCGCGAAAATGCGACATGTCGTGATATCGTGACACTTTTTCTTTCTCTGCCTGCCTGCACTTTTTGAGTCGCAAAAATGCGACATGTCGTGATATCGCGACACTTTTTCTTTCTCTTCTTGCCTGCCTTTTTGAGTCGTGAAAATGCGACATGTCATGATATCGCGACACTTTTTCTTTCTCTTCTTGCCTGCTCTTTTTGAGTCGCGAAAATGCGACATGTCACGATATCGCGACACTTTTTCCTCCTTGCTCTTTCTCTTCGCTTTGGCCCGCGAAAATATAACATGTCGCGATATCGCGACACTTTTTCTCCTTGCTCTTTCTCTTTTCTTTGGCCCACGAAAATACATGTCGCGATATCATGACACTTTTTCTCCTTGCTCTTTCTCTTTGCTTCAGCCCGCGAAAATACAACATGTCGTGATATCGCAAAACTTTTTCTCCTTGCTCTTTATCTTTGTTTCGGCATGCGAAAATACAACATGTCGCGATATCGCGACATTTTTTCTCCTTGCATTTTCTCTTTGCTTTGGACTGCAAAAATGCAACATGTCGTGATATCGCGATACTTTTTCTCCTTGCTTTTTCTCTTTTCTTTGGACCGCGAAAATGCAACATGTCGCGATATCGCGACACTTTTTCTCTTTTGCGATGTTTTGCTTTTTCTTTGATTTTTAGCATATGGGCCACTTCGGTCTTCTTGGAAAATATGCAAAAAGGTGGGTAAACATCCTTATAAGCATTTAACATCATTGTACATACTCTGAGTAGCCTCTAAACTCCTATCCACTGCATCAACCGATCTATCTGACTGTGTTGACAACAATGACAATATTGTCGCTGCACCTTGCTCAACATATTGGTCATGAATCTTCCTTGGATGAGAAGCATGTTAGTAGAGACGTCCTCTTGTGGAGTTTTGAATTTAAATTTTGGAGGACAACGTCCAATTAACAAAATGACTTGTAGAGCATGGACTTAGTATAATGTCAATTAATAAACAAAATTGATTTTGAGTTACTCCATATCTCTTGTTTAGAATTATATTCCTCTTATTGTCTCCTGGAAAACAAATAGATTCATGTGAAATGATTGTGCCAGAGAAAATAGATCTCCTTCATATTGCAAGTATTTAATGTGAAAATTTGATTTTAATCTCTAAGGAATGTTTCATGATGATCTGAGTAGTCCCACGACGGTATACGAAATCTATTTACCTTTTTGGTTATTAGATGGCTATGAAATGGTTGTTATAAGTTAAATTATTTCACCTTGTTCAATTTAATATTTTTATATTTTGATAGTATACAAGGAAAGCTTTATGGATTAAAATTTACTTTGCTTTGTTCGATTTAATATGACTTGTCAGTATAGATGGAAACTTATAAATTAAAACATCCTCATAGGTAAAATTGAATAAATGAAATTGTTTTAATTTACGAATGGTATATGGATTACTATAACAAATCCTATACCAAATTGTAGTAGCACCTGAGAAAGCAAATACTGAGTTCTATTCTTTAACTCGAAAATAAAGAGGTAATCTATTATCCCCTGGTGAAGAATTTCCTGAGCGAACCTTCGAATAAGCTAAATAGAATAATTAAAGAGAAACCATATTATAGATGCACAATAATATTGGTCAATTATATGACACATCATTTTTATCCCTTACCCAGCTCACTTGCGTAGTGTAGTTTTCTTCAGCCTCAAAACTCCTATTAGGGTAAAAGAACCCATTAGTTTTTTATTGAGCGTAAGTCCTCAAAACGTTCCTTATGCCATCATTAGATTAAGTTGTCAAAAGCATATTTCGCTCATATATTCATTTGTTGATGTGTTAGTGAAATATATTTAAAGTTCATCTCTAATGCATTTTCATCCATTTTTATGAACTATATACATCTAAAGCTCTTTATATCGAAATATTTCTTTAGCGTAGTAATGAGATAATGTTGCCCGGTTATTCTATAAGTTAATTTAGGTTTAATTTATTTTGAATAATTTAATATTTCATTCTAAGTTGAAAAGTTGGTTGCTTTATCTAATAAATTAAGTTTTAGACCCACAATGGCATATATGTTTTTATAAAGCTTATTGGTTTGAGTATTTGTTTTGAAAAGTCCTTGTATACATCTAAAATATTTTTTTTTTGGTAAATCAAGTCTATCATTAAACTGGGTTTTAACGGTTGACCCAAAACCAATTTACAAAAATTAGCCCATGGCTAAGGAACCCCACCAGGAACCAAATTGAGGAAACTATGTCCTCTAACCTTACGCTACTACCTATCCAGAAACCATAAGAACCAGACCATACAACCCACCATAGTTGAAAACCCCCTTAACAAAAAGAGACACGGGTCCTATCAGGACCCTAACTACCCCAAGCAACCACACTATGCACAGGAGATCACCCATAAGCCCGCAGAAAACAAAAAGCCACTGCCACTGCTAATACACCAAAATAAAATACAAAACATCCAGACACAGGACAGGCCAATCGAAGGAAGACCCTAGTCCTCATCCTTGACCTCCTCTTCCTGATTTTCATCTTTATCTTCTTCATTGTCGTCAGTCTCCAAGTTGTAACCATCGTCTTGTTGCTCTGGTATCCTTCATTGAAGAAAACCTTGGTCAAAATCTCCTATAATTCCTACATCTGCTAATTGATGTTGGTTGTCGTGTTCAAGACATGCCTTTTCAATTCCATGATTGTAGGGTTAGGACCCTCATCTTCAGACGTAATCTCCATGATTTTGTTGCTCCCCTGAACTTGCTTGTTTTTAGCCTCAGGGAAGACCTAATGGGTTGGTCATCAATTCTCAGCATTTTCCTTGTCGGACCTTCCTTAGCGCTTGACTCACCCTCACACTTCGTGACATGGGAGGGTTTTGAGAGACCGGGGCTCTCGCGCCCCCTTGAACTTTCACCACAAACCATCGAGGGATACTTAGGAGGAGGGGCAAGGACAGGTTGGGGAGCATGGAGAAGGACGTATTTGTAAATAACCTTGAGAAGGCCTTGATGCATGGGCATGGAAAAGCCTTTTTTGCTGCAGGATGAGGTTATGGTGTGGTTCATGGAGTTCATCAGAAATTGGGGAATGCTTATGGGGTTAACATCCCAGAAAAAGTTGACAAAGGCGTAATGGAAGCTGATTAAAGTTTTACCAGGGTCCTCCACCGTGATGAATTCTAGCACATTCTTCATAACCGCATTCCATGGAGTTGAGAGGTCCATCCTTGTGAGACCATTCTTTGCCTCCTTGTAGATTTTTTGGTTATCCTTAAACTCTTTGAGCTCCACCTCCCAGTGGTGCTTTTGTCTGTGAATTGACCTACCCTTGACCAACTGGTCGATAATTTTTGCCAGTAGCTGAACATCAATGACAAAATCATGATCCTTGATCTCCACGCGACCATCCTCCCATATTTCCATCATAGCTAGCGTAATTTCATCTTCTGCACCTAAAAATAGATTGAAAAACTGGGTAAAACGCCTATCGATCAGGATAGCCTGAGCAGCAGGCTTCATGAACACCATGATGAGCTCAATGTAGATCATATTTGATAAGGTAACTATCAAATTCCTCTCTAAATTGTCTGAAATCTCGCCACTCATGGTTTCCTTCAAAAGACTCCAGTAATAAATGATTAAAAGGTGGTGTTTTCTTCGCTTGTCATATCCGCCCGTTGCTAAGTCCTTAAAACCCATGCCAAAATTGGAAACGACCCATGAAGCACCTTTGCCTTGATAATAATTCCAAATCATCATGTGGACCGTACCGTTGTAAGCCTTGACCCCATTGATAGGATCTGTTTTCTTGGTATTGATGTGGAGGTTAGGCCCAAAATACCTTGCAAGGAACCTACTCCTCTCGAGGAAGGTTGGCCCATGTCTTAATGCATTTGGAAACTTACACCTCCCTCCACGGTGTGCCCTTCTCGTATTACTGTCATTTTTAGAAAATAACACCACCACCTCATAGTCCCACCACTTGTGAGTACGAGTTTCCAAGCTGGCCTTGGGTTGATCACAATCATATTCCAACCTAACCATAGCCAATAATAAAAACCTTCTACTTTGGGTATTTTTCTCCCTCACGATAGTGATCCCCAAGGTACATGTGACTTGCCAACATGATAGCCTCATTGTTCCACTCATATTCTTTCTTATTGGATGATATTTTCTACACACCTAGAACCTCATTCGTCCACATGATTAGCCCGTCAGCCTCAACCCCGATGTTCACCAGTTTATCTACTGCTTTATTGGCTTCGTGGAACACATGTTGGATGACAGAATCTTCCCTCACGTCAATAAGGATCCTTGCTTCATTGATGATGGCCTCTATCCTCCAAGGAGGTTTCCTTTTGTTGTTGAGGAGGTTGACAATATTTAGGGAATCCCCTTCCACATAGCATTTACCTTGAACCTCGTGGAGCAGATGCAACCCTCTTCATAGAGCTTTGGCTTCAGCCTCATTATTAGTTTTGATCCCTAAGTTTTCAGAAAAGGCTAGCACGACTTGTCCTTGGTGGTCTCTCACCACGCCTCCCGCTCCAGCTTTGTCAAGATTGTCCTTGGCAGCCCCATGAAAATTGAATTTGATCCAATCCGTAGTGGGGGCAATCCATCTAGACTCTGCCCTTGGATGAGGTTTGCACACTCTTAAGGACTCATCTAAGGAAATATCAAGAGATTTAGCAAGGATTTTATCATGTAGAGGGATGGATTGGGGAGAAGGAAGGATGCTGATATTTTCTTTGGTAAAGGCCAAAATTTTGGTAATGACAAAAAGCAGGTCAAGAGTAGAGTCACTAAAGGCTCTATGGTTTCTCTTCAGCCAGATCTACCATAGATAGTTATGGAGTTAAATCTTCCATAGGAACCTCAGCTGGGAACTGATGAATGGAGACGGCCATTGATGGAACAACTCAGGAACCATGTCAAGCATTGTCCATGAGATGTTAAAGGTTTGAAACACCCCATTTAGGATGGCCATCAACCAAGGGCAATCTAGAAATATGTGATGAATTGATTCCCAACTTTTCTTGCATAAATAATATCTGTTAGGAAAAATCATACCTCTTCATATCATGTTGTCTATGGTGAGGATTTTTCCTTGAATGGCAGCCCAAGAAAAGTGAGATAGCTTAGGGATCAACTTGTCAATCCACACCACTTTGGAAAGAAATGGTGGATCCTCATAGTCAAGAAGCAATATGTATGCTGATTTCACTGAGAATTCCCCAATTTCAGTGGCCACCCACCTCAGATGATCCTCATTTGTACTCATAGAAATGAATTGTTGATATAACACACATTCAAGTTCCTTAGATTCATCTTGTAGTCCCTAAACCTTTACATACTTCCACCTCATATTATTCCCCTCCTGTCTTAGGAAATCTGCAACCATGGGTCCAAAATTTTCATCAGTGAAATGCTTGATTCTTGCTAACCTGGGGTCTGTTATAAGGGACTCCTCCCTCGCCCATCTATCCTCCCAGAATCTAATACTAGTGCCATTCCCAACTATCCATATCATGCCTTTCTTAACAATCTCCCTATTTGCCAAAATTGCTTTCCAGAAAGCTGATCCTTGTATCGGAATAGGAGTGTTTAGAAAATCGGAACCTTGTAGGTATTTTCTTTTCACAATGTCTATCCACTCATTATCTTGGATTGATAGGAAATGCCACACTTGTTTGGCTAACAAGGCTACATTCAAGTGGGAAACTCTCCTTAGGCCAAGGCCTCCCCCATCCTTGGGAAGACACACTTTATCCCACCCAACTAGGTGGATCATGTGCTTTCCTTCTGATCCTGACCACAAAATTTTTTTTTGAAGTTGTTCAATATTTTGGAGGACATGAGTCGAGGCTTTGAAAAGTGATAGGAAGTAGACAGGAATGCTTGGCAATGAAGCCATAGTTAGGGTAGCTTTTCCTACTTGGGATAAAAAGTGACCTTTCCAGCCTGCTAACCTCTTCTAAATTATTTCCACCACATTGTCCCACATAACTCGCAAAGGAGCTCCAGTGAAGAGAGGTAGGCCCAAATAAGATGTTGGAAAAGTAGCTATGGCACATCCCAAGATCCCTGCAATCCTAATATATCTCTGAATGGGAGTTTTGAGGAAGAATATTTTTCTTTTTGTGAAATTGACATTTTGATCGATCGCCTCCTCATACAGGGTAAGGATGTGTTTGATTCTTTTGGCTTCTGCCACCGATGCAAGAGATAGCATCAGCGTATCATCCACAAATTGTTGGTGAGTGACAGGTGATGTTTAGGAAGTGTCTTTGATACTAGAGATAAGACCATCTGAACATTTCACTTTGATGGTTCTACCTAATGCTTTGGCTACAATTATGAATAGCATGGGTCTAATAGGATCCCCTTGTCTTAAACCCCTACAACTTTGAAAGTACCCTATGGGGGATTCGTTAACTAACACAGAGAACCAAGGCTTATGGATACATCCTTGAATGAGTTTTACCCATTGGTGATTAAATCCAAATTTAATCAGCACTGCCTCGAGAAACTCCCAATTGATGTTGTCGAAAGCTTTGTTCATATCTAGTTTTAAAGCAAAGGACGCTTTCTTGGTTTGATTTGCAGAGTGAAGGGCTTCATGAACCATGATGACTCCATCGAGGATAGATCTCCCTTGTATTGAGCTTCCCTGACATTGGTCAATGATAAGGGGTAGAATATCTTTCATCCTGTTTGCTATCAATTTGGTGAGAATTTTGTATGTTACATTACACAGGCTCATAGGTCTATAATCGGCCATAGTTTTAGGAGCTACTCCTTTTGGGATCAAGGCTATAAAAATAGAGTTGTAGCTTCTAGGAATGTGTTTGGAAGACTAAAATTCACTCATGGCCGAACAAACATCTACCCCCATCGTGTCCCAGTATTTTTGGAAAAAGTGGGCGGAGAAACCATCAGGCCCAGGTGCTTTATTCGGATCCATGGTAAACAAAGATTTTTTGATTTACTCATCTAAAAAAGGATCGGTGAGTTTCCTATTTATGTTATTATCAATAGTTTGAGGAATAGCACACAAAAGGGAATTTTTTTGCATTGGCCTGGCATTGCACTTCTTCTCCTAAGAGATTGCTGAAGTAATGCACAACTTCATTTTTGATTTCTTGGACATCTTGAGTTGTGGAGCCATCTTCCTTTATCAGATCACGAATTCTGTTGTTGCTTCTATTTTGAAGAGTGGTCACATGGAAGAATTTAGAGTTCGAATCCCCATCCTTGAGCCATAATGCTATATATTTTTGCCTCCAGTACATTTCCTCACAAGCCAAGACATTGTGGAATTCATCCAAGAGATTTTTTTCTTCTGATTTGGTTGCCTCATCATATTGACTATTTTCAATTCTCCTTTTGATGACAGTCAGTCTATCACTGACCTCTTTCTTTTTTTCAAATAGATTTTCAAAAACTGCCTTGTTCCAAATTTTGAGGTTATCTCTCACCATCCTTAGTTTCTGGGACAGCTTGAAGGAAGGGCTTCTATGACCATAAATCTTCCACCATTGAATGATTCTTTCCTTGAGGTCCTTATGCTTGGTCCACATTGCCTCGAATCGAAAGGGCTTCTTGAGGCATGAGCTTTGGGGAACCTCAAGTAGGATAGGATTGTGGTCAGAAGCGATCTTGGGCAAAGACAACAAGGAAGAGTCTCCAAAGGCCATGAGAGCCTCTTTCGAGAGAAAAAACCTGTCTAGCCTCTCCTTAATAAGATGTTGCCCTACTTTCCAGTTGCTCCAATTAAACTTGGCTCCTTTTAACTTAACGTCCATTAGTTCATTTGTGTTGACGAACGAATTGAACTCCTCCATACTTCTGAAAGGCAACCCAGATCCTCATTTTTTATCATATGGGTATAGTAGAGTATTAAATTCTCCCCCTACCACCCAAGGAATGTCCCAAAGTGCTTCACCCAAATGAGGCAGGTAAACCCATAGAGACTCTCTTTCCTGAGTAGTATTAGGGGCATAAACATTTGAGGTGATCCATAACCTATTGTTATCTAGATCATGGAATAGAATGCTTAGGACCCTCTCCTCAGCCTGGATCACATTTCCTTCCACTTTTTGGGGGTCCCACATCGTCATCAATCCTCCAGAAGCGCCTCTTGCTTTCTTGAAAGCCATCTTCCCGTGCTTCCATATTCTGGGGGCCATAGAAATTGCCTGACCTTCATCCATTTTTGTCTCTTGAAGTAACATTATAGTTGGATTAATTATTTTCATTAATGACTTAACCATCCTTTGTTTTACCAAGCCATTAAGGCCTCTCACATTCCATTAGAGGATCTTCATTTAGACTTCTTATTATTTTTCCCTCTCCCCCTTCCTTGAGGTGGGGGAGATTTGTTGTTTCGGCTATCATCTTGACTTGTGATAACTTGCTATAGAAGTGTCCTTTGTTTCCCATTTGCTATTTCATTGTCGATCTTGAGTTTATAATGGTTTGCCTCATACATTCTTCCTCTCTTTTTCTCACTCCCAAAGTCAATCAAGGATTTCACTAAACTTCTTGTCTATTTTGGGCTAAACTTAGGAGGAGCTATTTGTTGCAGGACGGGACTAGATCCCCCTATTTTCATTTTGGTTCCTATCATGTTAGTGCTGGACTCACCTCCCTCTAGGTTCATCATGTATTCAAAAGGGTTTGAATCCACACGTTGGGGGTTGGTCAGGTCTTGAGGCAACACTAAAGATGGCCCTGCTTTGGGTGAAGATTCTAGGACTTTGGGCCATTAAATATGGATTTGATTATCTTCCTCATTTTCATCATCAAAATCCTTATCTACTAATACTTCAAACCTATTGGAGCTTAGGGTTTTCATACTTACCTTGTCTCCCTCGATGGTTTGTTGCTTTCCTTTCTCCTTTTCCTGATTTTGGACTTGATGCTCAAGGTCTATTCTGACTTTCTTGAAAGTTCCTTTTCCTTAGGGGCCCTAGGTCCTTGGTTTATGATGATCCCTCTACCTTTGGGCCCTCTCGGGTCCTGGTTCTTCAGGACTTCTTTATTTGATACCACTATTGGACACTAGCTTGGAAGGTGACCTTGGTTTTTGCACTCCGTACAAAAGGTCGGTTTATTTTCATATTCAATCGGTTGCTTCCTTAAGTAATTTCCATATTCCAACTCGACGAAGGTTGGGAGCTCTGTTTCTAGATTTGCATTAACACATATCCTTGCCTGATTCAATCTTGTCCTTGCCAGGGTGGCATGATAAATAGCCACCAGTTCACCAATATATTTCGATATTCCTTGAAGCCAATACTCATTGACAAATTGAGCTGATAGGTTAGGCAAGCGAACCCAAATGGGGGTCGTGTTAATATTTTGTGTATCAGGGTCGAAGTATTTGCCCCATCATCTGAGATAGAGGTTGCGTATGCCTAGGAACCACAGGCCTCCAACCAGGATTCTCTCCGCATCTTCCTTGTTGTTAAACCTTATTATGAAGAACCCTTTGGAAAGGGCCACTATCTCCAAATTTCCCATCGTTTTCCATTTGTTCCATGCCCAAGCCCTAATAGTTTCAATGTAGGGCCTTCCACCCAAGAACTTTCCAACCAACGAATACTTCTCCATGGCCAGGAATCCATCCATGATGTTCGTAGGAGCGATTATCATGTTCTTTATTGGCACCAGTGGAGGAAATTTTTTGAAAAAATTGCTCCTTGAACATTTTAGATTTTTTGCAAAGGACCAAGATTTTTTGGGTTGCATAGCCCCATACTGAGTCCCCTTATCAGGATCTTTGTTAGGTGGGTCAGGCTCTCTGGCTGAGCCTACTTGGTCAGAGATCGAATCTCGACCATCCTCTGCCTCGGTTCCTTCCTCTAGATCCTTGCCTGTCCCATGAACATTGGTCCTACCTACCTCCACAGAGCCTCCACTGGTCCGAGCCTGAGCACCCCCCAGACCTCCGCTGCTCTGCCTCTACTCCTCCTTTGCTCCCATATTTTTTGATGGGTCCGTTAGTATACATCTAAAATATTATTAGGATGGTGTATTTTGAAATAAGAGCTTTATAGAATGTTGCACCTATGTCTTTATTAAAAGGAAGGTATTGCGTTCTACTCTTAACTTGCATATTTTTTTGGAAAATAATAAAGCTTCATTAATAATGAGAAATAAGGTATGTTTACAATTTTCTTTATAGGTAATAGTTTAATATAAACTTTTGTAAAATGATTTGTTAGAATAAGTTCAATGAGATACATTTAAGAAAAGTAGCTCTATTTTAGTTTTATTTTCATGAGATGAAGAATCTCTATGGAAATGTTTTAAAATTGAAATCTCCCTTTATGATTATATTTGATTTAATTTTACCATTTAATTCCTTTAAAGCATAAGAGTATATTTGTTTGTTAATGAAATGATATTAAAATATGATGTTTAAATTATCAAATGTTTCATGATGATAAAGGCTCTTATATATATTAGGAGACATGGTGAAACATAGAGAACTCCCTAAGTAAACCAAGATTTTAGGGATCGTATAGTACCTTAAACCATTTATTAACCATCAAAAAGGATGAAAAAATATTAACACCCAACACTGGTGATTAAGAGATAGGTAATCAATAAGATTCGGGAGTGACTGCACTCTTGATGAGCAAGGTCAATATGGGAAGATAACGAGGGGCGATATGGAACGTCACCTCTAGGTCGTTGAATGAGTAGTATTGTGATGGGTCCCTTAATCATCACATGGTCAGGAGATAATCGGTAGGATACTAGTGCTAAGAGATAGCTAGCTACCGATGCTAGTAGACTCAGTGATGATTTGGTATGGGACAACACCTCGTTAACCATGCTATAAAAAGAGATATCAGGACTTGATCCAGATTAATGGTGGGCCCTAGTTGACTCTATAGAATTTTGACTCTCAACTAGGCACAAGACATTTTATGCTAATCCCTTGCATGTTCAAAATCCAATACATATATTAGGACAAAGGAACCTAAGTCCTACACATTTATGAATGAGGAATTATGCGTTCACCCTCTAGGTGTTATGGGCTCTTAAGTAATGAGAATATGAGATCACAAAAATACACCTTATGCGGGATCTAGCCAATTTCAACCACTTGAGAGACCATTTACAGCGGTCAACATTCTCAAAGTAGGTATCACTACGCCTTCGTACTAATAAAATATTGAGTGAATGATAAAACTTATACCTTGTGATGAGGCCTGAAAATGCCTCATTTTTACACTATGTTTGACATATAAAAACTGTCATATTATTAAGTTAAATGCCAAATAGTTGATTAGAATATATATTTGTTAAGTGTTTGCATGATTTTATGTTAGGATCATTATATCTCTGTTTTTGACTATTTTCAGCATTTTGTGACTGCTTTTGCTTGATTAAGTAGCAAATAAAAATATGCATTTCAAACAACCAAATGTGGTATGCTGATATCCATTAACTTCACAATGGTTTATGAATGTTTTCCTGCCCTTCAACTTGTTTGAAGTCCACATTGAAGCCAAATTATTAGGACTGTCATAAATCTGAAAATCTAAAAAAAAATAGCCATATAAAAATCAGCAAGCTGTCACTTTATAGGAACACCTTGAAGTTGTCAAGCAAAGCATGAGGATATGGATGGAATGAGTTCAGAAGGACTACAGAAGACATCTGACCTATTTAGAAGCATTCCCACATGGTCTAAATAGGCAGCAATAGGGTATAACAGAGCAGGGGACAATTGTGCAAGACTTGTTGCACTATTTCTAGCATGGTTACTTGGTGAATGAAGTGTATAAATTCAGTAGCAACTTGATGTACTCCTTCATGTTGATATTTGAATAATTTTTCCATGTTCTAATTTGTTTGAATTTGCAAGAAATGCCAATATTTTACAACTGTGCAGGAGAGTTGGAAAATGCAATAATTTACCATGTAAATTCCAAGCAAGCTACCAATGAATGGCAAGGCATGGAATTCACACATGGAGAGGAATGAAGGCTATTGCAATCTGATCCTGAGGGCTAATCCACCTGAGAAATGCAGCTAAAATCACTTGAAGAGCACATAGTTGGTCATTTCAAAGATCTTCGGATTGAACAGGTATCTTCGGATTGAGAAATACAGTCTCTTCGGATTGAGCCACTTAGCTCCGGATTGAGAACAAAAAGTGCTTTTTGAATTTTTGACTATTTTTTGATGGTGGAAAAAGGGAAAGAAGGTTGAGAAGGTTAAGGGAAAATATCCCCCAGCTGTCTTTGTCGTCCTTGCCATCCAAAGCCACCATTCATGGAAAAAGATCAATTGATCCTCTTCTAGGATAAACCCAGAAATAACTACAACATAATAGGAAGTTGTTTGCAAGATAGAAATGGCATATTCTGAAGTGGAGAAATATGTGTGAGATATTTCTAGACTCCTCCCATGTACTCCCACCACTGAAGATGCTTTCTAAGGGCCAATGACTACTACCGCAACACAAACTGTCCAGATTTGCATTTATTTCAGATCCAAAATTATTGGCAAATCACTGTAAAGTAGCACATAGGCTGATTTGAGCATGGGATATGTTGTAAATATTTATATAAATAACACAGCTCCCTCCTTGGTTGAGCCAATTAGGAATTAGAATAGAGGAGAGTTTTCAATAGCAGTAATTAGGACTTGTACAGTAATTTTTTGTAATAGTTTTCAGCATGTTTTGTCATCAATAAAAGTGCAGTTATTTTATCATTTTCTGTTCTGAGTGTTAATTAGTTAAGGAGTGCTTTTCACCTCCTTCTAGATCAGGAAGTATGGGCCCACTTTCAGATCTAGAAGGAGGATTTTTATGGTAGGTTTTAATCTGTAATTTTGTTGTAGCAGAATTAACAGATTACTTGTCAAGTTTACTTTTCTTGTTTTAAGTTTGTATAATGTTCTTTATGTTTTCTATTATGTTTGTGTACAACATTTGTGTGTGTGTCAGCTGAAAAATTATATTAAGCATTTTTCCTTTGCTTTCCATGTTTTCCCTACTTTTCTATTTTAGCAACTTTCCATTTTTAGCATATTTCATTTTGTTGTCAATTCCTGTAGCAGAAGCTTGATGACCTTTTGTGGCAGGACATTGACAGGTGTTTTTAGCATAAGTTTCATTTACAAGCATCATTTCAATTATGCAAGAGTAACTAGGTTTCAATTCTGCAAATGTAACTTAGGATTTCATTTCAACAACATTTAAATTCAGCAATTTAAATTCTGTTATTTTAATTCTGCAAAAGTAGATTAGACTTTCAATTTAGCAATTCCAATTCCTGCAATTGTAGTTAGATTTCAATTCCTGCAACTTAGAATTAGTTTTTAGTTCCTGCAAGTTTCCATTCTACAGATTAGGTTTAGTGTGACACCAAAAGGCTAAACCAAATCTGTCTCACCCAATAAATGCTTGAAATCTGAATGCCTGAATTGTACTCTACCCTAGCCTTCTATCGTAGACAGCCTTGGACACCACCCCGGATTGATAAGATCTTTGAGATTTAATGATGTGCTTAACGACAACGCATCATTTTGGCATCATTTTCGGGGATCATGGTGTTGTTAGAGGGTAAAAGCAGTCAAATAATTATTATTGTGCTAAGTTATGAAGTTCAGAGTAAAATTTGAATGTAATAGTTGGTATAAATAATAATTATTGATAGTTGCATTTCAGTCCATTTAGAAAATAAGCAACCACAGGGAGGTGATCTTCACACTTGGGGGTTAAATTGCCTATGTTTGAAATTCTTGATAAAAATTGAAAGAATTCATCATCCTCATTATCAAGAAACATAAGATCTCTTAAAATATTTAGAAGAGCCATCTCCTAGTACTGCCCTTTTTATATCCATATCATCAGGGTAGTATAAAAAAATTTGTACTAGGTGTTGGGAAGATATCATGGTAGATATACAAGACTATCCCTTGAACAAAATAGCCATATCAGCTACCTGTAGCATTTGTTCACAGGGACATATCACTGATGAATGCCATTTACTTCCACAACTTAGAGATGCAAAATTTGTTGCCTAGTCTGAATTCTTCTCAAAGAGAGATCCCAACAACAACAAACAGGGCAAGTAAATCAACCACCACCTTCAGCCCAACTTGTGGCCAATATGAATAATACAAGACAGGCAACCCCTGTCTATGTAAGCTGAATCTATTAAAAAAAAATCACAAAAACTTTTGCACAATCAAAATAGGAGTTTACAACTTAACGGTGATCCTAGAGTTTTCCATTATTACTTAAATATTGTTAGGATTTTACCATGCTAAACCGCAACCTAGCAATTCTTAGCCTACACAGACAATAGTTGATCTCATTAGAGGTGATCCTACCTGACAAGTAGTTGATCTGCTAAAGTTGTACACTTCTTGTCTTATTGTGCAAACCAAAAATATTTCTTTTTTAGCCCAACCTGTGATCAGTCTGAATAATACAGGATAGGCAACCCCTGTCTATGTAGCTGAATCTGGTAAAAAAAAAAAACTACAGGAAATGTTATTGACTGCAACAACATCCAACTGTGCTCAAACAAGAACTTACCCGAGCTTGAAGAGACAAAAATCAATGGAGATACACAGAAAACCTTTAGTCCAAACACACAGAAATTAGCCTTGGATAAAGGAGAAAAACTGCACATAGAAAATTTACTTCCATTGAACTCCTTAGTAAGAAATTACAAAGGGGTAAATTTTGTCCTCCTAGGAATGAAACAAATTGAAGTGCAGCCAAGAAAATTCTTGAACATTATTAGTTAGCTGACTTATAAACAAAAAGCAAAATTGTTGCTATTTTGAAACAATATTTCAATCCCTTTACATGGAATTACAAGGGTATATCAAGATTTTATCTTGATGTAAGCACTTAACATCTTTTGGGAATTGGTATTTAATTGTTTCAAGTACATATTGACAAGATTTTGCAGACTAGGAGGCATGGACAACACTTGATTGAAGAAGTTTTCAGATATGGAGCAGTGCTTCTTTCTCCCATTGGTAATTCATGGAGGATGTTAGTGGTGAATGGACATTGCCTTCGGGTATACCATGCACCATTAACTAAGGAGGAGTTCTTGAAGGAGATTCCATTGGATGTACACATAATGGAAGAGAATTTCTCTTCAATATCAGATTCAGAGTGATGATAAAAAGTTTGACAAAAAAAAAAAAAATACAAGAAAAGCAAAAAGAAGAATAGTCTTGTTTGTGAACTTCCTTCTTGGGTACAAGCAAGACAAGAAAAATTGAAAAAAAAAAAAAAAAAAAAAAAATTGCAGCAAAGGCATGTCCCACAAAATGGGGATACATGAGGACAAGCATCAATTTCAGCAAGGAAGAGGAACAATGGAGCCAATACTTCATTTCCAGTAATAAGGAGTTAAATGATGACATAAGAAGATTCTTACTACTCATCTAGAAAGGAAGGTTGCATCATTGTTACAGATTTCAATAGAAAAGATGGTGTTTTCATACAAAGATTGACATGTTTTTGTAGAATAAGGATTTATTCATATCCAAATAAGAGTGAGAGACATTCTCTCTCATTGTAGCCTCATGAGAGATACTCTTTTATTGAGGCACTTGAAAAAAAAATGATAGAAGTTGGTTGAAAACCAGAAATGGCAGCCTCTTCTGATGAAAAAAAGAGATGAAAAAAAAAAAAAAAAAATGAATAATTCAGTAGTGAAAACCTCCTTGAGGCGCTGTTGAGTTGGCTTGCATGAAAACCGGTTTTTCGGCATGCATTGCCTTGTTGATCCACCCATCATTGTTCCACCATTGTACAAATCTCACACTGCTCATGTGTATATTTATGTTTTCAGATAGCTTGCTAACAATCATTAGAAGCAGCTTGTAAGGTGCATGATTAATTTTCAGGATAGTAAGGTATGTGTTTCTTGCATTTAAGTCATAGTAAGCATTTAGCATTTAATGTATGATAATCGGTATTTGGCATAAACTATTCATACAATATTGGTAAGTTGAAAATGGAACATGATCAAAATGTCAAGAAACACCCCCTTTTGCCCTTAGTTGCATGAGAATTTCAAAACTATACAAAAACCTAATTTTGGGATAGACATGGCATAAATTCTATCTCAATTAGTAGGGCAGGTTTCAGAAGTAGGACTGCAAGTTTATCTCACAATTGGCTCATAAATTTGAGGAAGAAAATCTGGAAAATGCACCTAAAGATTCAGTTTTACTACTCACTGCAATAAAATAACAATATACAAAATGAAGAATAACATCTAAACAAAAGGATAGAGAGGGGATTTTTGATGTTATGGAAGGCTTATACACACTAGATATGGGCCCTCAATAGAATCTGTAGCTAACTTTTGCATATGAGGTCATTTTTGCATTTTTTGATGCATCTTCGGAATAAGCAGGATATCTTCGAAATGAGAAGGATATCTTCGGAATGAGCAGAAACTATACCAAAATTGTTGAAAATGTTACAGAATAGCAAAAAAAGTAGGGTACATCAAATATTGAGGTTCCTAAGGCTATACCACATGTAAGTACATCCCTCAAGCATTTCAAAATCAAAATTTTATCAATTTTGTTCAAAAGGTGCAAACAACAAGAATAGGCATTCAAGTTGAAATATTGTTAAGAATAGAAAATTCCACCAGTAGTAGTGCATCTACCAAATATGGTTCCACAATAAGGCTATTGTAAGATGAGTCACATGATACCAAGTCTTTAAGAGGTACCTTGCAACACTAAAACTTGTAGAAGGGCAGAAAAAGAGTTAAAATTGCAGTAATTGCAGAAATTGCAATATTGAAGGATGAAAGTGCAGAAGTAAAAAAGTTGCAAGTTGCAAATAAAAAAAAATGCAAGAAAAAAAAGAGCAGAATAAAAAAATGAAAAAAATTGATTGAAAAAAAAATTGCAAGGTTGTAGAAAAATGAAATACATGTGCTTAAAATTGCAAAATACTTGGTGTAGTGCAGCAAGGAGCAATTTATCAAGTAGCAGAGGGCAAAGGATATTTTTCACAAAGATAAAACCAACATATTACTATGGCCTACTAGGATGCATGAGGGCATGCATCAGTTCAAGCTGGGGGGAATGATGAGGCCTGAAAATGCCTCATTTTTACACTATGTTTGACATATAAAAACTGTCATATTATTAAGTTAAATGCCAAATAGTTGATTAGAATATATATTTGTTAAGTGTTTGCATGATTTTATGTTAGGATCATTATATCTCTATTTTTGACTATTTTCAGCATTTTGTGACTGCTTTTGCTTGATTAAGTAGCAAATAAAAATATGCATTTCAAATAGCCAAATGTGGTATGCTGATATCCATTAACTTCACAATGGTTTATGAATGTTTTCCTGCCCTTCAACTTGTTTGAAGTCCACATTGAAGCCAAATTATTAGGACTGTCATAAATCTAAAAATCTGAAAAAAATAGCCATATAAAAATCAGCAAGTTGTCACTTTATAGGAACACCTTGAAGTTGTCAAGAAAAGCATGAGGATATGGATGGAATGAGTTCAGAAGGACTACAGAAGACATCTGACCTATTTAGAAGCATTCCCACATGGTCTAAATAGGCAGCAACAGGGTATAACAGAGCAGGGACAATTGTGCAAGACTATTGCACTATTTCAGCATGGTTACTTGGTGAATGAAGTGTATAAATTCAGTAGCAACTTGATGTACTCCTTCATGTTGATATTTGAATAATTTTTCCATGTTCTAATTTGTTTGAATTTGCAAGAAATGCCAATATT
The DNA here is from genome assembly GCA_028583015.1 of Wollemia nobilis. Taxonomy (NCBI): domain Eukaryota; kingdom Viridiplantae; phylum Streptophyta; class Pinopsida; order Araucariales; family Araucariaceae; genus Wollemia; species Wollemia nobilis. The sequence goes on from JAQPPZ010016717.1 coordinate 4,637,586, forward strand.
TTACAACTCGTGCAACAGAGTTGGAAAATGCAGTAATTTACCATGTAAATTCTAGCAAGCTACCAATGAATGGCAAGGCATGGAATTCACACATGGAGAGGAATGAAGGCTATTGCAATATGATCCTGAGGGCTAATCCACCTGAGAAATGCAGCTAAAATCACTTGAAGAGCACACAGTTGGTCATTCTGAAGATCTTCGGATTGAACAGGTATCTTTGGATTGAGAAATACAGTCTCTTCGGATTGAGAAATACAGTCTCTTCGGATTGAGCCACTTAGCTCCGGATTGAGAACAGAAAGTGCTTTTTGACTTTTTGACTATTTTTTGATGGTGGAAAAAGGGAAAGAAGGTTGAGAAGGTTAAGGGAAAATATCCCCAAGTTGTCTTTGTCATCCTTGTCATCCAAAGCCACCATTCATGGAAAAAGATCAATTGATCCTCTTCTAGGATAAACCCAAAAATAACTACAACATAATAGGAAGTTGTTTGCAAGATAGAAATGGCATATTCTGAAGTGGAGAAATATGTGTGAGATATTTCTAGACTCCTCCCATGTACTCCCACCACTGAAGATGCTTTTTAAGGGCCAATGACTACTACTGCAACACAAACTGTCCATATTTGCATTTATTTCAGATCCAAAATTATTGGCAAATCACTGTAAAGTAGCACATAGGCTGATTTGAGCATGGGATATGTTGTAAATATTTATATAAATAACATAGCTCCCTCCTTGGTTGAGCCAGTTAGGAATTAGAATAGAGGAGAGTTTTCAATAGCAACAATTAGGATTGTACAATAATTTTTTGTAACAGTTTTCAGCATGTTTTGTCATCAATAAAAGTGCAGTTATTTTATCATTTTTTGTTCTGAGTGTTAATTAGTTAAGGAGTGCTTTTCACCTCCTTCTAGATCAGGAAGTATGGGCCCACTTTCAGATCTAGAAGGAGGATTTTTATGGCAGGTTTTAATCTGTAATTTTTCTACAGCAGAATTAACAGATTACTTGTCAAGTTTACTTTTCTTGTTTTAAGTTTGTATAATGTTCTTTATGTTTTCTATTATGTTTGTGTACAACATTTGTGTGTGTGTCAGCTGAAAAATTATATTAAGCATTTTTCCTTTGCTTTCCATGTTTTCCCTACTTTTTTATTTTAGCAACTTTCCATTTTTAGCATATTTCATTTTGTTGTCAATTCTTGTAGCAGAAGCTTGACGACCTTTTGTGGCAGGACATTGACAGGTGTTTTTAGCATAAGTTTCATTTACAAGCATCATTTCAATTATGCAAGAGTAACTAGGTTTCAATTCTGCAAATGTAACTTAGGATTTCATTTCAGCAACATTTAAATTCAACAATTTAAATTCTGTTATTTTAATTCTGCAAAAGTAGATTAGACTTTCAATTTAGCAATTCCAATTCCTGCAATTGTAGTTAGATTTCAATTCCTGCAACTTAGAATTAGTTTTTAGTTCCTGCAAGTTTCCATTCTGCAGATTAGGTTTAGTGTGACACCAAAAGGCTAAACCAAATCTGTCTCACCCAATAAATGCTTGAAATCTGAATGCCTGAATTGTACTCTGCCCTAGCCTTCTATCGTAGACAGCCTTGGACACCACCCCGGATTGATAAGATCTTTGAGATTTAATGATGTGCTTAACGACAACGCATCACCTCGAGTCATGTTTAAACATTAAAATTAGTCAAAAATTTTACTTTGTGATTTTAGTAAGCAAGACTGGAATGGATAACTAGGTGTGTTAGATCTGGTTTGTTACAAGTTTTTTATGTATGTGATGATGATGATAAGCCTAAGGGATCAATTATATGTAGCTTGCAGGCAGCGACATGATGATGTACTATTATTTTTGCAGATATGTATATATGATGACTTTCATTTATGATATGTGTTGTGTGTAAATGTGATGAATTGATATGATGTGATTTTAAAATAGTGTAATAATTCAGTATGACGGTGTATGTATTAGTTGATATGGATGACATGGATTGGAACAAATTATAGGAATGCAAAAAATAAATATGTCTATGTATATTTGATGATAATTTGAAAAACACAGATACACATCGGTAGACTTACCTTTTATTGCTTAATCAAAGGTTTCGACATAATCAGACTAACCTGACTATGAGACAAATGGTAACATGGAAGGCTAAATATGGTTGGAATGGATGAGAAAGTGAGATGATAATGAGACCACTTTTCAATTAGCACATCCTAGGAATAAATAATCTAAATGTGCTTTCAAAAGACTCAAATACCCTAGTGACCTCAATCAAACTCATCTACTAATCGAACAGGCTCTCGAAGAGACTAAGACCTCCCTAGGGAGTCAAGTATCTCAAGGATCAATAGTGTGTGCAGTGAATGTTCATTGTAGATTTTGAGAGAGGATGGATGAATCATTTGTAGCTTATTCCAATAAGCTAGCTCACCACAAGCGTACAAAGTTTTGTACAAAAGGTCACTAATATGACATACATGTCGCCATGTGAAGGGCTTACTCCACTACCAGTTAAGAATTTATAGCACTGGTGGAGATAACCCTATAATCCTTCGATGTTGCTCCACTATCGACCAGGTGTCTATAGCCCTAGTGGATACATCTCAGATGGCCCAAGATCCATTATGGATGATAAGACTGGTTTAATGCTATGACTTATACTTTTTTTGTTTTTCTTTTGCACAATGGATCCTTAGGCTTGGATTAAGCATGATAGAGTGAGAAGGGGAAACTATTCACTTTATGGTGATAGCCACTCATGAGTTTATCTTTCTTAGGTACCAAAATTTAATTAATGTATGATACATGTGCGTAGTCCAAAATAAAATCAGAGTTAACCAAGAATGACCTATAGCACTCAAGGACTAATTGACATTCAATAGAGGTTTATTAAGAACACTAGGTATGGCTGAATGACTGAAATAACCTAGAGATTGTTCAAACCAGGGAGTTTGTAAAATATAAGGTGTCATATGAGTGGTGTAGAAATTTACACAATGATAGTGGGTGGCTGTGAGCGAGATGAGAGATGCAAAAACAAAAGTACAAAGAGTTAGAATCACTACAACAATGAAGACACCCTTGATTAAGACCACAAAAGCGAGTTGAACAAACCAAGAAAAAATAATCCACATAGGAATCCAATGAGCCTTGGATGTGAAAATGAGCATGCAAAAATATGGTGATAGTAGCTATGAGACAGTGGAATGAAAAAAAAAGGAGAACGATAGAGAATGCAAAAAGAACAAAAAATGAGGAAATAAATAGGGGAGGAAGGAGGGGAGCACACTGATCCAGGGTACACAGCCACTCAAAACATGATCGTATAATGATGAGTGATGTGTGAAGAAATGAGATGATACAAAATGGAGAGAGAAATGGAACACGTGTGGAGTGAAGGAAAAGCAGATGTAATTAAAATATGTGTGTGTACCTTTTTATTTTATTTTTAATGAAGGAAAGTAGACTAGCATTATGCATTTTTACCTAATCATTCCTCAACATCCTCCTGTATACGTATGAATAGAAAGGACAAGAGTTAATGGGTATATTTCATGTTCAACCAATAAATCTGCAACATCGACCAGTGTCTTTATTCATAACATTGGTAATGTGTGCAGGTGATATCTAAATTATTTTTCTTTTAAAAGACATTGGAGATTAGTTGGATGAACCTTCAACTTTTCATGGAATAGAAATTATGAGATTCAATAGGCATATTCCATGTTTAACCAATAAATATGCAACATCAGTTAGTGTCTTTATTCATAATGTCGGTAATGTGTTTGGGTGATATCCACATTATTTTTCTTATAAAAGACATTGGATATTAGTTAGATGAAATTAAAGGATGAAAAAGACAATTTTTAGGATTGAGGATTACACATGAGCATATTGGGGATCGAATGTGTGTGAATTGTACGTGTGATGAGTGATTTTTATGATTTATTTTGTTTATTTTTTTGTTATTTTATTTACTGTTTGTTTTTTTTACTGTATTTTTTGGGGCGTGATTATGTAAAAAGTTAAGCATATAAGGCTCACAGGTGAATTATTTTAATGGATTCAGGCTCCTCAACTCCCTCAAGGGTAGCAAGCTTTTAGGCTCTTTTCCTAAACTTTTGTTTAACAATAAATGAACCAAGCTAATTTGCAGTAAACTTGTCATGAAGATGCAGAGAAAGATGGGAATTTTGTTATTTCTCTTGTAGGACAAGATCACCGACTTGGAATTCATGTGGATGGACTTTAGAATTAAAGGAGCGTTGACCCCAATATTGGTAAACATGAAGACGCTCTAGGGTATTAATTCATCATTCATCAAGGAGATTTAATTGATCGAGTCATGTTTGTCGAGTGATGTCATGATCCATGAATTCTTGTAGAGAAATGCACAAGGAAGTGATCTCAATATCAAAAGGTATGATCACCTCAGTCCCGTAGACTAAAGAAAAAGTAGTTGCCCTAGTAGGCATGTGAATGCTAGTTTGATAGGCCCATAGTGCTAGGGGCATTTGAAGGTGCCAATATTTATGATTTTCTTGAACAATTTTCTTTAGAATGGAAACAATAGTCTTGTTTATGGCCTCAACTTGTTCATTTCTCTAGGGGTAGTAAGGTGTTGAGAAACTATGCTAGATATGATATTTGTTGCAGAGTGCTCAAAAATCCTTATTTTTGGAGGGACCATTGTCTGAAATGATCTTTGATGGGATACCAAAATGATAAATAATTTGATAGAGTATGAACTATGCCATTTGAGGTCCCATTGTGTTAATGAGAGGGATTGCCTCAATACATTTAGTAAAGTATTAAGTAGTAATGTTGATGAATGTATGACACCCCTAAGAAGGAGGTGAAATTTTTCCAATAAGATCAAGGCCCTATTAGGAAAAGGGCCAAAGAGCCTAAATTGGTTGCAATGCTTGTGAAGGTATATGGGTTAAATTGGTATGATATTGGTATTTGGGACACTTCTTGATATATGCACAACAATCACACTCCATTGTGGGCCAATAATACCCCATACATAAGATGTGATTTGCAATGGCCATCCCACTAAAATTACCAACACATGTACCATCATGGGCCAAATTAATCATCCTATTTCCTTCCTGTGGTTTAATATAGTGAAGGAGAATGCCATTATAGCCATGATGATAAAGCACATCCCTTGGGAGATTATATTGAGCTATGTTTTATTTAAAATTTTGTTTAGCAGCTAACAACAACTCTTTAGGAAGGGATCCAAATTTGAGAAAGTCCTTCACCTTATAGAACCAATTCTGATATGGCTTTGCTTGGACAAAATGGGCATCTATTCATCTGAAATAGCCAATTAAGAAAGCTTAGTGATACAGATGTGAGTTATGCTATCAAAGGGATTCTATGAAATAAGAGATCCAGGAGATGCCATAGTATCTATAAAATGATTAGTTGATCTTGGTAAAGCATCGATGTTGTATCATTCAAAGTTAGTGAGGAGCTTGTTGACTATTTATTTATAAGATGTTAAAATCAGGTATTTGCATTGGTAAATCACTCTAGCTTGATTAACCACAAGTTGGGAGTCATTGATGATTCAAATTCATTTAATGTGCATAGCCACAATAGTCTAAAGTCCTAGAATTAGGGTCTTATACTTTGCATTGTTGTTTGTACAGGGAAAGTCAAGTTTGAAAGAAAATGAGATAGAAATCCCTTGTAATGAAAAGAAGAAAACTCTAATACCTACCCTTTGTTCACACTTAGAACCATCAAAGAAAAGGATGAGGTTGACTTCATTCTCAAGTTCAACATGCTCTTCTTGCTCAATAATACTGAAGATGAAGTCATTAAGTAGCTCGATTATAAGAGGTTTATCATTTGGAAGAGGAACTTCAACAAGCTGGTTAGCAATTACTTGAGCCTTTAAGTATTTTTGACTATCAAATTCAATATCAAACTCTATTGAGAGCATTATACATTTGGAAATTCTACTATTAGTGTATGTGCAACTCATCATATAGTGTAGATAATTTTCTTGAGCGATGACATAAGTTGTATGGTTGAGCATGCAGTGGTGAAGCTTTTTTGTTGCAAAGACCACAATAAGACAAAGCTTCTCCACATATGTGTATTTTACTTCATAAATCACCAAGGTGCAACTAATATAATATATGGCTTGCTCTTAGTTATTTTTTTTTTATTTTGGGCTAGAATAGTCCCTAGGGAAAATTAGTGGCAAAATTTTACAAGTGAAAATGAATGCCTCGATGAGGCAGTGACAAAATAGGTGATGATGCTAAATAGCACTTAATAGCATCAAATGCTTACTGATATTATTGGGTCCATGTAAAAGCTACTCCCTTTTTTAAAAGGTGATTAAACGACTTGCATTTATCGAAGACTTGTACGATGAAGTGACAAATCACTTGGATCTTCCCTTACAAGCTACGTAATTATTTAAGATTTGTAGGGGAGGCTTTTGAAAATGGCATTGACCTTGTTAGGGTCCACTTCAATACCTTGCTTAGAGACTATAAACCCTAAGAGTTTACCAGAAGTGACACCGAAGACACACTTCTTAGGATTAAGTCTCACGTTGTGCTCAAGGAGCCGATCAAAAACTTTGTGTAGCACATCAAGGTGCCCAAGATGAGTTTTAGATTTAGCCAAAAGGTCATCCACATAGTCTTTGATAATCTTATGCCATGGAAAATGTACGTCATGGCACATTGATAAGTAGCTCCCACATTTTTGAGGTTGAATGGCATGACTTTGTAGTAAAACATCCCCCAAGGCATTGTAAATGATGTTTTGTGTTGGTCTGTAGGATTGACATGAATTTTATTATATCCTAAGAAACCATCCATAAGGGAGAGCATTTCATGGCCAGTGGTAGAGTCTACAAGTGTATCGATGTTGGGCAAAGGAAAGTCATATTTAGGGCATGCTTTATTCAAATCATGAAAATCAGTGCATACACGAATCCCCTCATTAGGTTTGCTAATAGGTACCATGTTTGAAAGCCACTCTAGGTAGTCAATGGGTTGAATGAAACCCACATCTAAAAGATTTTATAATTCTTCCTTGACCATGAGGGCTATGGTGGGATGAAGTTTTCATAATTTTTGCTTAATCGGCTTAGCATCAGGACACAAGGTAAGATTGTGAACAACTAAATTTGGATCTAGGTTAGGCATGTCCTTATAGGACTAGGCAAAGACTTGTTTATATTTGATCAAAAGGGTAATAAATTTCTCTCTTTTCTTTAGATGAAAGGCCTTTTCAAGTTTGACGATCTAGGGATTTGTAGGGTCAATGCTAAGGTCTACATCAATAGTATCCTCAATGAGCATATGGGAACCCTCCTCTAACTTATGAGGAGTGGGAATAATATGGATGTCATCAGTGATGTTTGTAAGCATTGGGGGTTCTGTGTTGGTGAGGTCGGCTTGAAAAATAGGAGAAGAGGTGACAAGGGAAGAGGGAGGAAGGTACATGTTGGCATCATGGAGAAGGTGGTCAAAAGGCAGGAAATCAGAGGAGGAAGGGGAAGAGGAAATGTGGTCAAAGTCAATGAGACTAGGATCAATATGAATGGGGTTAGAATGGTATTTTGGATCATGGAGAGGAGTGAACAGGTCAATGGAAATCATGTTGATCTAAGGGAGTAGGTAAAGGGGTGGATTAGAATCTGGGTTCCCATGCTCATGAGGGAGGAGTTGGGCTATAATGGGAGGATGAGAGATTAGGCTAGGTTAATGGTGGTTGTGGAAGATGGATAAATGGGGGGATCGATGTGCTCCAAAGGGAGGAGGATAAGAATGATGGGGTGGGGAATAGGAAAGAGATGTAGGTAGAAATTACCATTATCTATGGGGTCTATGATGGGAATGATAGGGGATGAGTCCTCCTCAAAGCTACAAGAAGCAATCAAAAGTTTCTCAAATATCTCATCAAGCTCATCTCTTGAGGAGTCAAATGGGAAGGCATCAATTGTGGCTACTTGGAGAGGATCATCTGACAAAAGGTGAGTGGATTCTGGATCAATGCAATCATCATCACTATCCTCCTTAAGACCAAGAGTGATACATTGGAGCTCATCTTCAAGAAGGTTAGTTGAAGGGGGATTTCCATACCCTAGACCAAATCTATCATTGGCTAATTGGTAATGAGGCTCAAGAATACCATGAGTGCCTTGTTCATAGTGGCCAAGACCATATCCTTGCCAATTGAAGCATTGAAAATATTACATGGCAAAGGAGGGGTTCGATCAAAAGTGTGTATTGCCACAAAATGGTGGTTCAAGCTCTCTATTAGGAGGTTTATCAAAGGTAGTATCAATTCCCCCATATACAAAATTGATATGATTGGGGGAGGGACCCATAGGATAGACCACACCTATGGCTATAGGAGGATCTCATGGGTGACCATAATCCCTAACTGACTCTATAAGTGGTGGTGTAAAAGTGATATTTTGGATGAAGTACTCACCTATACCAGGATTAGTCATGTGGATCATGACTTGGGTGGGTTGAGGTATGGATGAAGAAGTGGATGCCCTATCATCTATGACATGGGGTAATGGCTCAGATGGAGGGGGAAAAGGAGTGTGAGTGACATGGGTAGTATCAAGAATGGGAGTGTATGTTCGAATGGAGGAATATGGAGGAGGTGGTGGTTCATGCTAGGTGGAAGGGAAAATGGTTTGGGACACTGCAATAGAGGATGAGGTGGTAGAGGTTAAGGGGAGTGATGTGGTAACTTGTCCAATGATGGATGATGAAGGGGGATATGGTTGCATAATAGGGGAAATGGCTTTAGATGTCATCACCATGGAAGGAGTGGTAGAGGTAACTAAGGATATAGTGGGGATTTATGCATTGGTAGATGATGAGGGTGTGGAGGCTAAAGTGATGGGTCTAGGATGATAGGTGATAGAGGTAATGGATCTATGATGGTGAGGAGGAAGGAGAGTGGAAGGGTGTCATGGAGGGTAAAAAGGTGTGGGAAAAAGAGGGGGATAGGTGATGAAGGTCGAATGAAAATGATAGATGCAGAGGAAGCATAAGAATAGGAAGGGCGGATGTGAGGAGAATACGGTTAAGATGCTTAGAAGGAGAATGTTGACTAGGGTGAGGAGGTTGAGAAGGAGAGGGAGGATTTTGATAATGTGATGGGGGTTGAAAAGGAGAAGCATGGATGGAAATAAAAGAAGAAGCATGGGAAGAATGTGAGGTGATGGAAGGAATTTTATGTGCCAAGGATGAGGAAGTGTGATGCAAATTAGGTGGAAGGGGGTGATGAGCATGTGATGGAGTGGATTGAGTGGCATGAGCATGTTGTAGGGTGGCTTGGGTAGTATGGTGAGGCATTGATTGAGAGGTCATGGGGGTGATAGACAGGTGGGTGGAAGGAAGGGGAGGCTCATATGGGTTGGAGATCATGTTGCAATACTTGAATGATTCATCATTAATAGGGATGCAATGGATGCAACCCTCATGGACATATTTGAGGTAATGGTGTAAGGTCAAGGGGATGCATCACATATCCCTAATCCATGGTCTACCAAGAAGCACATTGTACTGCATATCTCCTTCAAGAATGTGACATAGTGTATGGATAGTTTTCACACCAACTTGGATGGGTAGAACAACTATTCCAAGCGTTGAGCATAGAGCATCATTGAAGGCCTAAAGAGTGAAGGTGGAAGCGACAACATGGGAGGGTGGAAGATTAAGGTGTTGGAGGATGATGAAAGTGATGATATTGATGGAGGAGCTAGTGTTGACTAGAACATGTTTGAAAGGATTTCAATTGATATGAGCCACAATGTGCAAAGGTGGGTTAGGTAACTCTATTGGCATTGTCTTGATCTCATAATCATAAAATGTAATTGATGGCTCCATGCAAGTTTGAATATTTCCCATAAAATTAGCAAAGGTATTTGGATCATGTTTTTGAAGGTCAATGGACTTGAGGATGTCCATCAATGCCTCACGATGTGGGGGAGACTATTGAATGAGTTCATAGATTGAAATCTTGGTGGATGCCAATTTGAGGCTATGAGTGAGATGACTCCTTAATGAAAGGATTGGTGGTGGAGGAGGAGTAGTGATATGAATTGGTGGAGGTGGCAAGGTGGAAGGTACATTAGAAGGGCCACTTGGTTGTTGTGGTCGAGTCAAAATGTCATTTGATTTTGAGTGACCACATGGATCATACCAACAAAACCTTGGTAGTATGGGATATTATTAACATGATTCACTTGATTTGGAGTAGTTGAGGTTGAAGCCCCACTAGTTGGTTGTGTTATCCCATGTTGGGGTAAGGGAGTTTGATAAATGCCAAGGTTTTGGTTAGGGGGAGCAAGAGGATTATTAACTTGAATAGTCCCCTTGTCAATTAGATCTTGTACCAAGTGCTTGAATTGGATGCAATCATTGATATCGTGACCCCTTTGATGATGAAAGACACAATAGTGATACTCCTTGTATGTTTTGGATTTAGGCTTGTTAGGATCCTCTAGCTTGATTTGTGGTAAGGATATTGCTTGCACCTCATAGAGTCTTTGAAAAATGATAGAGAGTGGCTCAGAGAGGGGTGAAATTATGAGGAGGCCTATTGTTGGAGCGTCTCTCATGATTATCAACCTAGGTAGGATTTTGAATTTTGGTCTGATGATAGTGTGGCTTGGTATGTTGGTTAGGGTGGTGGATAAGAAGGTTGTTTTGGGGGTACTATGGTGGATTTTGTTGATATTGAGGTGGAGGTTGTTGATATTGAGGTGGAGGTTGTTGTTATTGTGGGGGTGGATATTGAGGTTGTTGATTGGAAGGGGCTGGTGTACTCAATACCACTTGGTTGATTTGAGTAGGCTTGGATTGGTTATTAAAATTACCTTTAGCATTCTTGTTAGGCCACTCTTTATTTTTGAGCTTGATCTCACCTTCTTGGATTTTTATATCTTCAATAATTTTGGCTTGGGTTAAAGCTTCCTCAAGTGTGTGATATTGTTGGAGTTGCAATAATAAAGATATGGTCTTTGAACAACTCCTTGTGAACATTCAAGTGAGATTAGTCATGGGAAAAGTGAATGGTAATTTGGTTATCATCACTCTCCATCAAGATTCATAATCCAAGATGGCCTCATCTTCGAATTGGTGAAGATTGTAAAGATCAGTCAATGTAGTCTTCTTTTTGACATTGAGGAAGAAACACTCTAAGAGATTGGCTAGTGGCTAGTTGCTCAAAAGTGAATATGTTATGATTAGGCAAATGATTGTACCAATCCAAGGTGCCTCCCCCAAGGGTTTGGGGAAAGGTTCAAAGCATGAGTGGGTCATTATCTTGGATCACAAAGCAAGCATTAATGAAAGCACCCATATGCTCTTGGGGGTCCTCTTCCCCTTTGAATTTGTCAAGTTTGGGTACCTCAAAACTAGGAGGGTATGGTGGTGAAGGTACTAAGGGATGAATGGGGTGGTTAATGAGTTGGCGAAGAGTGGTCTTTTGATATCCAACATTGGTCAATTACAGCTCTACACTATCAAACTGATTAGCCAATATTTGAAATACATCAAGTGAGGGTTGAGAGCCCGGATAGGATGAAGAGGGATATGAATGTTGTGCATGGGATTGAACATGTGGGGGTTGATTTTGGTATGTGCTTGGCATTTGATGGGAATATGGATAGGTGTTGGATAGGGGTTGGTAAGATGTAGGTTGTTGGTAGATAGGGGGTGGTTGCACCTGGTGAGATTGGGTTTGGTATTGTGCATGAGGGGGTGGTTGATGAGAAGGTGGTTGGGATTGGTATTGAGGATGGGTCACATATTGATCAGGTGGAGGGTTATGGTATGGGATGGAGTGATCTTGTGGATAAGTGGGTGGATACTAATCGTATACCTTGTACTCTAGTGGTGGTTGCATGCAATTGGAAGGGGCTTGATAATGATTAAGTGGGGGTTGATACTGGTTAGGATGTGGTTGTTGGTGATTGGGAGGTGGTTGTTGATAATGTGTTGGGGGTATATTTTGAGACTATGTTGGTGGCCCTTGATAAGCATTTTGAAGAGGGGGTATTGGTGCCTGAACTATGGGTGGGCGTGAAGCCCATGATGGATCTTGGGTGAAGAAAGCATTTTGAGTCGATGTGGGAGGAGGAGGGGGATTGGTTGCCTGTGATGATTTTTGAGGGATGTGAGTGTTGTGTGAAGGATGAGAATATTGATGGGCAGCATTGGTAGGTACTTTTTGCATAGAAGAATAGCCTTGAGAGAGAGGGTATTGAGGTTGGTAACTTTGATGAGTCAAAATTGAAGAGGTGAAAGGAGGATTAGAATAATAGGAGGTAGAAGGTTGTGCAATGTGTGTGCTAGCGACATGAATGGTGGTAGATGGGGGATAAGTTGCAAAGGAAATTGAAGTGGGGATGTGAGAGGTAACATTGACTTGAGCAGAGTGATATTGATTAGGATCAATATTTATGTGAGATGAAGATATTGAGGCATGGTGAGTTTGTGATGGATGAACATGATTGGATGAAGAAGGGTGGTTTGGATAAATGGCCATTGACTTGTTGCAAGTGTCATGTTGAGGGGGAATAAGGTTAGTTCCTTCAAAAGGAAAGAAATTGGATGGCATCCTAGGAACTAGCACATTAGAAGTAGGGTTAGGGTTGGAAGATGATGTGCGTGGAGGGGGAGGATGATGGGATGTTCACCAAGAGGTCTCAGTTGAAGTGACTTGAGTCTCAAAAGGAGGTGTAGTTATAGATGATGTGGGAGGCTGATAAGATGTATGGGAATAGGTTTGCTCTTGATGGAGGGAGGGGCCAATGTGGGCCAAAATTTGGAGAGGAGGCAAGGATGGTCATGGTGAGTTTGGTGGGGGAAAAGGGTTAGTATAAAGGGTGTGCAAGGCTTTAGTGTCAATGGGTGTAATGTGGGGGTGTGCAGGGGACAAAGGTATCTCAGTACTAGGAGATTCAAGAATGGTGGCATGGATGGCATGGTGCATCATACCTAGATCATATCTAGTATGCTGCCCCTCAGGTGGGTATGGAGTGTGATGAAGGGGCTCATTGGACAAGTTACCATGGTAGACTTATGATGCATCTCCTTGATGAGTCAAAGGAGCGGTTGGGGTATGGGAGGTTTGACTAGAATGGTCCATGGAGGCTTGGGCTTGGGTTTGACTACGAGTCAAGACCATGGGCTAGAAGAAATGGAATGGGATGTGGTAATGATAGGCTTTTGGAATGGGAGTGAATGGGTCGGTTTTGGAAATTTTTTCAAAATAAACATACTATCTAATTAAGCCAACAAACAATCTAATAGACAAAGAAAACAAACAAGTATTAGTTTTGTGACTCCTTTTTCTTTTTTTTGAAGTCTTTGGATATTTTTGTGAATTTTTGAGGTTTTTGAGATAGTTTTGGGAAGATGTAGGTCAAAAGTGGGAAAAAAACATTAGGGTGGTTTCGCTTTTGTTTTGGTGTTTTTTTGAAAAAAACATTTGTGTGTTTAATGTCCCTATGCCTAGGAACTACAAAAGGTAGGTGATGAAGTGGAATCTAAAAGGGTGTATTTGTACCCACCCCCCTTTTGAGGAATGAGACACAAATGGCTAATGTGGCTTCCTAGGATGAAGGGTTGGTGATGGGTATCCTAAGGGGACAAAAAGTACCTCCCAAAAGAGGTTGCACTATCTAAGTCCTACTACTAGCCTACCTAGGCTTTCACTTCACCCTCGGTCAAGCTTGGACAAAAATGATAGCTATGAATCCACTAATTATTAAGCCCCATGGTTAAAGGGCATCTAACCTCAATATTACCTTGGGCTAGCCCCAAGGGTAACCAGTTTCTCGGTGATGAAGTCTGAGAAACTATATGTACTAACTAAGGTGATACTAAGGGCTCGATTGGTGGTTGGGGATGAAGTCCAACTCACCGAGAGGTTTTCCTCGCATGATATATCTATGTGTGGAATGATAACATGCAAAAGTGTGTGCAAAAAAAGGTTTGTTGTGTTTGATGTTTTTGAGTTCTTTTTTTTTAGTTTTTTTTATGCTAAGTGCAAGAAAACTAAATGTGAGCTAGAGGAGGACATGTTATCCCTAGAATGATCTTAAACCCCTAAAATGCAACTAAACTAGGACACGAGTTGTGGGAGACTCTAAATGCACTTCTAACGGGGATGGAAATGACCTACCCTAATGATGATGAGCCTAAACTCAGGATGTTGATGCAGGACAAAATGTAGGTGATAGGGAGGATAGAGGCTATTGTTTTAGGGGTAAGATGCAAGAATGTTCCTAGAGGAGCCACAATATGGGTCTAAATCATAGGCCCAACCATAGTTGGTGGTTGTGTAACCACAACTTATGGTTGCATAGTCTACCTAGCCACCAATGGTGGTTCCTAGCTACCAGTGGTATTTGCACCTATGTCCCAGAGATAGTCTATGGATAGAATGGCCTAACCTCACCAAAAATGCACTTATCCTTAGGGGAATACAATGCAACTACCCTACAAAAATAGGGAATCCTATGCTAAGGATGATGACAAGAAATATTATCCTAGCCTATTGCAACTATCCTAATTGCAACTATTCTAAGGGTGACAAAATATGCCTATGATGCAAACTGACTATTCTAGTGACAACAAACTGAGTCAAAAATAGAGAATGTGCTAATTCTAAGAAAATGAAACTAAATTGAGCCAATGAAAAAAACAAACTAGTCTATGCTAATCTATTGAGCCAATGAGTCAAATACAATAAAAAGAACAACTATACTAATGAGCCATTAAGTTCTATGTGCCAAAACAAGAAAAAAAACTTCTAAACTAATGAGCCAATTGAATACTTGAGTCAAGTGCAAATGATCAAAACCTACACTAATGAGCCATTTTGTGCCTTTTGAGTCAAATGCAAATAAAGAAAATCCTAACCTAATGAGCCAATGAGTCCATTTTGAATTAAAGCAAGCAAACACCTAATCTAATGAGCCATTTTGAATTCAATACAAGTAAAAATAACTACTCTAATGAGTCCTTTGAGTCTTTTGAGCCAAAATAAAGAAAAGTATCTATCCTAATGTGCCAATGAGTCTTTGAGTCTTGTGCAAATGAGAAAACCTAACCTAATGAGTCATTTTGAGTCTTGAGTCTTGTGCAAGCATGTAGGCCTACACTAATGAGCCACTTGGATCCCAATACAAGTGAAAAAACAACTAATCTAATGAGCCCTTTGAGTCCTTTTGAGTCTTGTGCAAATAAAGAAATCTAACCTAATGTGTCTTTTTTTTTAATTTACACTACTATAAAACTAGAGAGGAAGACCTATGAGAAGTAGGAAGGTTTACAACTATCCTAGAGAGGAAGGTTTCATCTAAACTAAAAAGAGAAGAAGACTTTCAATTATGCTAACAACCAGGAGAGAATCGAACATTGAAAGCAGAGAAACTATATCTATCCGGTTTGGGGTACTTACCTATGAACCATGAGCTTCTAGGGTGGCTTCTGTGTCTATCTGAGAACCACTATCTATAGTTGTGGATCACCATCAATGGTTGTAGGAGTGCTAGTGGTGGTTGCTAGTTGTCAATGGTGGTTGTGCAAGGACTATAAGTTGATTGCTAAGTCCTCAGTGTGGTTGCACTTCGAGATAGTTAGAGACCTATGACCAAAATAGAGAGCAAAGCATCAATGAAGGTAGTTAAATGAAGGCACAAAACAATAATAAACCCTTAAAACATAACACATTAGGCACATAATATTGAGAACAAGAAATATTTGCTATCTTTATGCTCTTATATGAAAATGAACAATGCCTAATGAGTTAAGGGTGAGGGTCCCACTAGGCATGCCATTTTGTAGACATGAAAATGCACCATGCAATGAAAGTAAACAAAGATATTGTATATTGCCAATAAACACTTTTGAATACAATTTGACCCTTTGGAGGGTATTTTTGCAAATTTTATAGTTCAAGAACAAAGGGGGATGACCCCTTTTACATCAATAATTTTTGGTGCAATCTCTCTTTTCATGCCACAATCAAGTTGTGGGTGGGTTTTCTTGGACTTCTTGGACCACCCTAATGCTCTGCCAACTGCATCATACCTGCACACATGCTCACAAGATTGGAGTTAGCAATATCTGATGGGCCTTCCTTAGATGAGGCCCTAGTCAAAATGAATAAATCAAAGCTTTACAAAACCCATGAAAAAGGTTACAAAACTTCAACAAAAGTTCACAAAACCTAAAAAGGTAATGTTTTGTACCTTCCTTACCTACCTATTGTTTGGAATGCTCTGTTTGTTCTTCTTTGAGTAACCACTAGTGATGATTGGTTTTGGGTGACCACAAACAATGGTTGAGACTATGTAACCACCAATGGTGGTTGGGATGGTATGGTATATGGGGCCAAGTTCTTGTGTTGGAGGGTTCTGGTGGTGGTAGGTGTCCTCTGGTGCAAATATGGTGATAAAATATTGACTGGGTTGGGTGCAGTTTTAGGTCAAAGCTGATTTGACTCCATGTGGACTCCATGGATGCAATGTCTAGGCTCCTCAATGGTGGATGACGAAGGCAGCTAGGATCTCCAAGGGCATCAAGGTAATCTAGTGCAATTTTGGTAGCATAATAGTAGCTTCACATCTCTTGTTGCAAAATGAGTGGAATGGAGGGGGATTTATAGGAATTTGGTGAGGGGAATGGGAGGTGACATGGCAATGAGGTGGAGCTAATTTGGAGCCAAGTGGAGGGTGAAAATCCAAGGTAAATCTGGAGAGGACACATGGAGGAATGTGCACCCTCCCATTTAATAGCCTTGGGTGGGGTGATTCCTCACCCACCCAAGTGCCATAAATTGGCCTAGGGGGTGATGAGATGTGCATGGGGACAAGTGTGCCTTGGGGGCTACATATGGAATTTAAAATTGCCAAAAAGGTGACATGGAGGCTGAGAAGGACCAAACCATTAAATATGCCAATTTAATTCCTTTTGACTTGGGGCTTTTCATTGTATTTTTAAATCATCCAAATTTGGAGGGAAAGTGGATGGGGAGACAAGGTGGATTTTTTTTTATTGGTTAAAGGGGGATTTGAAAGGGTCCCCAAAAATTTTACAAAAAGGGTTTTGAAAGGATCCCTTAATATTAAAACCAAAAGATGACTAAGGTAGGGATCATCCCTAACCTTCAAACCCAAATATGACTATCGCAAGGATCATCCCTGACCAACATGACCAACGAACAGACAAAGGGCATACAAGCCCTGAAGACAAACAAAACAGAGGGTGAAAAGATAATAAATGAGTAAACCTCCTTATAAAAACCAACTACCACAAGTAGGATTAAAGGGACTAATTAGAGGATGCAAGTTGATCCTTATTTCCATCCATAAGATCTTTCCTACAACCAACAGTCTGGTCGGCCTTCTTCTGAGATTTCAACTTACTGATAAGTTTTATTTCCTGAAGAAGCATGGTTGATGCTAGAGACACCAGTTCATCCAAATAAATGAGGGTGTGTGTGGCATCCACATGCTGGAATAATATTCCCCCTGGAGAAACATCCACAACATTGTCTTTAAAGAGAGCTCGAATGGAAACTGCATCAACTGTTAGCTTCTTACGGCTTAGCGAAGATGCCTCAAGAACACTCGAATCCTTATCAATGACCATTACACCTTTGAGCTTATCTCTCAAGTATCTATTCTTAGTTAACCATCAGAAAGGAATTAGCGCTATGTTAGAGGAGCCATGGGTGTGCTTATTTCTACTAGATTTACTAGACCCAACAAGCTCACCTTCCTCTTCAAAATCACTCACATCGATTTGAGGAGAACCTAGAGGTGACTCCTGACTAGGAGTCGATGCTGTAGGAAGATCTTCAAGGTTACCTACCATGGATAGGGTAGGATTTTGTGCATGGAACTGAACATCATGCTTGAAAATGAATAAGTGAATTCCCTGTTGCTTCGGATGGGATGACTTCCCGTCTCTCACTCTGCAAATAAAATTTCCATGGACCTGTAAAGGTATTATGAAATATTGATAAATTTGACATCTCTTAAATGATTAAGAAATTCCATGTGAAAGCTTCTCAAAATCGAATTTGGATAATAAATCATAAATTATTGAATGATTGGGATAAGCACCCTATCCCACGGAGAAGGGAGATCCTTTTTGATGAAACCATTATTTCATTTAGCAAGGAATTTTCCTTTATCCCTAAAATACCTTAGCTCAACTGCAATGGAGTATTTGTCCCAATGTATGACATCACCATCATTGATAAGCTTTGTTATTTCTACCAGCATGTCGATGGTTAGCTTAAAAGTATAGCCATAGAGCATCACTACACCGTTGTTCCATAAATTGATGAACTCCCTCGAAAGTTCTGGGTCACTACCACTAAATTTGTGCAGGAAGGGGAGAAATTCATGGGACCCAATAATCTCTTCCACCATAACATCAATTTCTAGAGATTCAAGCTCAAGCATAGCCATATTGCTACAGTAATACACATTCACCTTTCTGAAAACTTTCCAACCCACAGACCAAATATAGACCTTGAACCATCCACAAGCTACCTCAAAAAGGTTACAATGATTTATGCATAAGGGGAGCATCGACTCATGCATTTGCCACAAATTGCCATATCACCAAAGGAGGAATAATTGAAAATATATGACCATTGGTGGGATGTCCTGAACAAGGGAATTCTTAACACACGATCCATGTCAGACTTGTTGGAGAAAACACCAATCACAATAACACATGAATAAGGGGATGCCACGACATTCTTCTTGTTTACCTTCATGGTTATAATGTCAACACCCTCAGGATTTAGATGGGGATTATGGGTAGGCCTAGGGATTTTCTGAGGATTTTTAAATTAGTGTGCATATCTCCTAGGGATTTGGCTTGGGACTTAAGATGGTATTAGGAATTGATTAGGGGTTATATTAGGGGTATTAGATGGATAACATGGATTGTGGGAGTTTTCAGGGAAAAGGGAGGAATAAATGAGAGGGATTAGGTGGAAATTGCAATATTGGAGAGGCTAAGAGATAATTAAGAAAATTAAATGGAGTAGGGGAAATTAGAGAAGGATATTAGGGAGAATTTAGAAGAATTTAAGAAATTAGGGGGAAAGGGAAACTAGAGGAAAATAGGAGACTTAGTCAGACTTTAGAAGAATTAAAAGAAGATGAAATTGAAATAGAATTAGAAAAGCTTAGAGGGGATTTATAATAATTTAGGGAAATTAGGAGTTAGAGGGAAATTGAGCCAATTGGAGGAGAAGGAAGATAAATTAGAAGAATTTAGGAGGAATTAGAAGGATTAGGGAGGGAATTAGAAGAAATTGCTAGAAATTAGAGGAATTGGGAGGAATTTGACAAGATGAGGAAATTAGAAGAGAAAATGGAAGAATTTGGAGAAATTTAGGTAAATTAGAAAGGAAACTGGAAGTTTGGAGGAATTTGAGCAAATTTAGGAAGAATTTGAGGAGTTGATGAGGGTTTTTGTGACAAATTAGGGTTTTGGTGAATTGATGGATATTTGAAGGGTATTTTGAGGGTTTTTATGGGTTGGTTGTGAAAATGACTAAAATTTAATGTTTATAGACACTAGTGATAGAGTTGATATCAGGTGTTGTCCTCCCTGACTCCTCAGGTCCGTGGTTTCCATGGTGTTGATATTGAGTATTGTCTTCCTCAGGCATCAACTATGTATGCATGGAATATTGCCTTGCTAGCATAGATATATGGAGAGTTGTATGCATTGAGTAGGCATAATCATAGGGGATGATTTGTAGTTTACTAGTGCATTTATGGACATGGGAGCATGTGGTGATCAAGATGCCATGAGGCTTATCATATGATGCATGTGGATTGATGGGGGAGGACTATCCATATGCCTTGAGGTGACAGACTAATATGGAACCACATGGGAAGAGGACCCATGAGGGGTATTATGACTTTTATCATCAGATCTGGGTGAGTTTGGGACCTCAAGATATTATGTGGTGACTATGGAGGGGTGGCCCAGTATGAGAGGAGGTTGTGCAACTATGTCGGGTGTGATGAACGAGATGGTTGATTGGTTACAAGGCCACTCAAGTGGAGTACTTCCATTTTACTTGAGTTTCATGATGGTTTGGGCTTACATAAGGAGTACCAGATCCACCTATGATAGCCTCGCACCTAAAGTAGTGCTTATTGAGGATGATGTGGATGATGTGGTATTAGTATCGGATGTAGATGATGTCAGCACTAAGATAGAGTATGATAGGTGGTGGGCCACACAATAGTGACATGGATGGAGGGGTGCGGAGGATATGGGATCAAATGGGGGAAAGGGTGATGATGGCAAGGCTGGTGGTGAGGGAGGAGAGGAGGAGATGCCACTTAGGTGATGAATACATTGACAAGTAGACATGGGGGGCCACTCTGAGGAAATGGTAAATACCATGTGAGTGCATACATGGGGTATTATCAATATCAAGTTGAACCATCAGGATGTTGGTAAGTATATTAGAGGGGAGGGGTGTTTAGAATTTATGCATACCTAGATATAGATTCTACTGATACAAAAGGGGCTGAAGAAGAGGGGGTGGGGGTTATATTTGAGTTGCATACATAATATTTATATCATTTATAACATGAAATAGTTCTAAAATAGTAAAATATTTAATAAAACAAACCATGTAAAATTTGATTACAGTCACAACACTTGCTTCCTACTCACACTCACAACACTTGCTTACTTTCTAAAATAAGAAAAATATGAGGCTCACTCCTAGCTCACACTTGCTCTTGGCTCATACTTGGTTGTGGCTTGCAAGTTAACAAAAAAATTTAAAGATTTAACAATTAAATATCATGCATATTATAAAATTATCATAAAATTAAGAATCAACTAATAATTTTCATGCTTGTAATATTTTTAATATTAAATAATATTAGATAATTTAAGATGGGATTATAAAGCATTACATATATAATCTTTTTCAATCCAAAAGAATGTATTGAAAAGAAAGTCTTTGGTTTAATTTATTAAAATAATTTTCTTTACAATACTAAGATGGCTTCAATTTGTTTACATGTTGTTCCCATCCTTGTGCTTCATATTATCTTTTAGTAGGCTATATGTGCATTTTATTGGAGGCTACTCTCATTGTGCTCTCATCAAAATATCAAAATATTATAGTTGTTATTAGGTTAGTTAAATATTTTTTTGTGGAAAACACCCCAAATGGGATACCAATTTTGGGTAAGTCCCAAGGAGGCAGAGGTATCTATTCTGTCAAAAACACCTAGGGATTGCACCTGGTCTGCCCCATTTGGCACACTCAACAAGCATTCTTAAAAAAACAAAAACAAGAACAAACAAACACAACAACAAAAAACAAAGATAAAAAAACAAACAAAAAACACAAAACAAACAAAAACAACATAAAAGCATAAAAACAACAAAAAAATAAAAAAATAAAAATAAAAAACAACAAAACCACAAAACACAAAATACAAAACACCCAAAAAACATAAAAACAACAAAACAACACACAAACACAAAAAAAACACAACATAAAAATTAAAACAAAAAAAAAAAAGCATAAAAAATAAAAACACAAAAAAAAATAACAACAAAAACACAAGAACAACAAAAATAACACAAAAATAAAACCGAACAAAAACACACACACACCTCAAAAAACTAAAAAGAAAATAATAGAACACAACAATGACCTTTCTAGGCCAAAAGACTTTTACAGTAAGATTCAACAGAGGAAACAAAAAAATATTTGTTTGAGCTAGGGAACTAAAATACCTTGATCTAACCAAAGAGAAACGGAAACAAAGAAAAAAGGAACTAGGTACCTCTAGTACTAGAACCGTCCAAAGAAATGATAGAAAGAAGACCTTCCCTTATTTGTGAAGCCCACCATTTGGCAGGATGGTCGTAGCAAGTAAGATCACCATTGTCCAATACCCAATTAGCTAAAGAATCAACACTCATGTTCTGATCTCTAACCCTATATTGTAATCAACTTTCAAAAAGCCCATCTGGATTAATCGAATCTTCTCAATAATTATTTTTATTCTCCAATCAACCTTATGATTCTTAGAAGGAGTCTTCAATAGATTAATCATGACTTGAGAGTTAGACTGAACTAGCACCTTTTCTCATACAACCTTAGCAACCTCTTGAAGGCCAATGAGGATACCATACCCCTCAGCAAGTTTATTGGAAATAATACCCAAATTCTCAGCAAAAGTAAAACCCAAGGAGCCATTTGAAAGTCTACCAATTCCTCTCGTACTAGCTTTTCTAGGGTTCCCCCTAGAGGATCCATCAATATTGACTTTTTCAAAATCTTTAGGAGGAGGCTACCAATTCCTTGTTCTATCCATATTTCAATTATTCACATTCCCTTTAAGTCGGTTGCCCTCATAAGATTTAATCTTCAATATTTGCATCACTTGATCCCATTTTTGGTGGGATTTTTGGGGGTGATTAATGAGTTGTTGGACTGATTCAACTAAGTTTGCAATGATATTTTTCCAGATATAGTGAGTATCCTTCCTTTCTTGATTGAAAATTTGGTTGTTCCTTTCATTCCAGATATTCCAAAGAAGAATGGTAGAACCCATCCAAACTAACTGCCTAATAAAATGATCAACACCCTCTTGTTTAGGCTAATCCCTCCAAAGATGTTCAAAAATAAAAAAATTATACCATTGTAAGTCAAGTAAAATGGTCATTCTCCTCCATAGCTCAGAGGCTAAAGAACACTCAATAAAAATATGGCTAATATTTTCCACATTCTCTCCATACATTTCAAATCTAAAAGGGCCATGAAAACCACGCTTCATAAGTTGCTCACCAGTTAGCACCCTATGATGCAATAAAATCCAACTGAAGAACCTCACCTTAGGTCAAAGCTTTTGAGCCCACAACTCAGAAAATATATCATAATATTAGTTTGGATTATTATCGTATAAGGAAAAATAACCTTGAGAAAATGAATACTCACCCTTAGTAGTGTTGTTACATCCAAAACAATCTTTATCATGGGACCAAGAGAGAGATCTCATATGAAGGATGCATTGGATGTCTTATTTTTGCCTCTCTAGTATTTGAATAAGTCAGTCCTCAATAGGGATACAATATCTACCAACCTCTAAATTACTAGTATGGTACCGATAGTAGTTAACCACCTTTATCCAGTTAGGTTGGTGAAGCTCCTCCATCCAAGGCCTCCAATAAGGAAACTGAGTTATCAAAGGTTGGTGACCATCCCAACAATCTGTCCAAAAATTAACCTTTTGACCATTATGAATGATCCAAAATATTTTTTTCTTTATCAAATCCTCACCAGTCTTAAGAATTGGTAAAATGGGAGAACCTTTGGTAGGTAATTGACAGCGAACAAGGTCTTCGGGACTTTTGTTCTTTGCATATTTAGTATGAATATTTTTGGCCCAAAGAGCATTGGGGTTATGCAAAATCCTCCAATACAATTTAGGAGCTAAAGCTTTGTTGTTATTAATAGTAGACCAGAATCCTAACCCCCCTTCATTCTTATGAAGACATAAAGTATCCCATTTTAGCCCATTTTCTTTTCTCCTTAGTACCACTCCAGAGGAATCGATGATTGATTTGATCCAGTTCTCGAAGAACAGCCTTTGGCATATTCAACACAGTAGAATCATAAATAGGAATAACTTGAAGGAATGATTTTGCCAAGGTGATTCTACTTCCAAAAGAAAGCCACCTATTGGTCCACTTTTCAATTTTCTTCTTAACTCTGTCCAACAACCAATTCCAATATTTTTTTTTGTATTTGAATATTTATAGGAATGCCTAAATAATTTATTGAAATGGAGGTCTTCTTATATCTTAATTTATCCAAGACCATGGATTCTTTTTTGGCAGAGCAATGAGAAAATGACTTTAGATTTTTATTCATTGATCAATTTCCCGATAGCCTTAGAAAAACAACTAATGATTTGTTTAATTTTAGAAGCTTCCTTAACTGTAGCTTTACCTAATAGAGTAAAGTCACCAAATTGAATATGAGAGATAGGTCTAGCTCCATAAGCAATGGTAACTCTCTCAAGGGTTTTTTTCTCTCTTTTTGGTTATAGTCCTACCCAATCATTCAGGAAGAATGATGAATAAATAAGAGGAGATGGGGTCACCTTTCCTAATACCTTTAGAAGCTGGAAACAATTGAGAAGGTCTGCCATTGATAAGAACTAAGTAGGAAACTAAAGAGATACATCCCATAATCCAGTCCATCCAATCCTGAGAGAAATAAAATTGCCTCAAAACTTTGATAAGGAAGTTCCAATCCACTTTGTCATAAGCTTTGGATAAGTCTAACCAAATGAACATAGAAGGATATTTTTGCATTTCCATGGAATGGATGACTTCCTGAGCAAGAACTATTTCATCCACTATTTGACGTCCTTCCACATAACCCCCTTGTTTAGGAGAAATAATATTATGCAAAAGAGGCTTCAACCTTTATGTCATGATCTTAGTAATGAATTTGAGAAGAACAATACATAAAGCAATAGGTCTAAAAGTTGAGATATGTTCAGCCTCTTGAGATTTTGGAACAAGAGTAATATAAGTTGTATTGATAACCTTCAAAATATCTTTATATTTCTTGGCTTCTTCCACCATCTCTAATAAATCAGCATGAAGGATATCCCAGAATTCTTAATAGAACTCAATGGGAAAACCATTAGGACCTGGGGTTTTCCCTTTTTACATTTTAAAAACTACATGTTGAAGCTTATTGATAGTAATAGAAGTAGTCAAAATAGAGTTCTCATCAAAAATGATAAGAGAAGGGATTGCTTGCAGAACATTATGTTGAGAAGCCGAGTCAAGAGGAGTAGCAACAAAAATATTGGAAAAGTAATTGACAACAATAGAGTTCATGCCATTCCAAGTGTAAACAATATCTCCAAAATTTGATTTCAGGGAAGAAATAAAGTTCTGAGATCTTCGAGCTAGAAGATATTTATGGAAGAAATTTATGTTTTGGTCTCCTTCTTTGAGCCATTGAATTCTAGATTTTTGCTTCCATAAGAGTTCTCTTTTTTCCATTCCTCTAACTGAGTTGTGAGTCTAATTTCATATGTACTTCTACTCTCTGTGAGGCCATCTAAACAGATTTTCTTATTTAAATTTTCAAGCTGGGCAATATGTTAGGACTCTCATCCTAACTAATCACGTTATTTAACTCGTTCATTTAATCATGGACCAAGTGTTCCTTCACATCACAACCTTAGGTAGATATCAATATGCATTTCCTTGGGTGTCTTAAATCATCCATTGAATAACAATAAATATTTATTTATCCATTGGTTGGATTCATTCTCCAGTGCAAAAGTGAAAAGTGATTAAGTTTCAACAGTGACTCTATTCATTCTTCTCACTTGTAAATTTATTTGTTCATTTTATTTTTTATCTAGATGTTAGGAACTACCAACTGGTATCAGATCCTTGCACTAGTCATCCACCTTACGCTACCACTTTTTTTTCCAACCAAGCTAGGCATTGTTACACCATCTCAAATCATACATAGTCACTCGATCAAACCGACATCATTGTCCTCCATTATAAAGTAAGTGACCAATTCAAACACCCACCGTATTGTGGTACTCCACATCGCCAACCTCCAATAGAAACCCTCAAAACACTGAAGTATATTCTAGATCGAAGAATCTATTGCCACACTCAAAATATTAAAGAACATTAGTCAGTTTCGTCCACGACAAACTTCAGAAAAATAAAAACAAACAATTTACGACCTTCAGGTAGGATAATCAAGGTAGTGGACGTCTAAACCAAGATTCGATCCAATAAAATAACAAGGATCTTATGGACCGATGAAATCAATAAGAAAACTCATATTTTCCAGTGGAGAACGTAGAGGAGGTCATAGATAAGATTAGTCAGCATATAAGAAAAGAAAACTATCAAACCAATCCTCCAAAAATAAAGAATTCATCGTTAAATCATCCAAACTTAAACCATATTTGAAGAAATCAAAAATTTGTGAAAGAAAATTCAATCTGCGACGTCCAATGAAAATTCTAGCGAAGACTAGAAATTAACGGCATAATATTATAAAGTTATTATAAGGTTGATATTTTTTCTTTCGTCGAAAAAAATCTTCGTCAGTGCTCCGACGATGGGAAGGGAAACAAGTCATCAAAAATTTGTGAAAGAAAATTCAATCTGCGACGTCCTATGAAAATTCTAGCGAAGACTAGAAATTAACGGCATAATATTATAAAGTTATTATAAGGTTGATATTTTTTCTTTCGTCGAAAAAAATCTTCGTCAGTGCTCCGACGATGGAAAGGGAAACAAGTCATAAAAAAAATTCAAGGTGTTTAATCCCACATTGTGGGTGTTGAATATTTGCCAGAGGTTTAAAAAAATTATAGCACACTAACTAAAGCGTGACTTTGGTCACGTCTACTCTAATCGAAGCACTTCGTGTGACCCTCCCTCAATCTGGAAAGTGTCATAGCTGCTCCTGCCCTCAAACTACACACCCATTCTATCAAGTGTCATTGTCACTCCTACCGTCGATCCACGTGTGTCACTCCTATACCCCACCTTGAATCGCCACCCTTGCCAGTTGTGATTCTCTGCCACCTCAGTATGCACACCTAGAATGCCCTATCATCCTACAGTTCATAACAATTACCACCAAAAAAATAAAGGAGCCAAAAATTTTAAATTTTTCTTTACAAACAAAATTTTGCTATAAACTGCTAAGCAACTATTTTAGCAACATTTACAACAAATTTTTTAGTAACAATTACCACCAAAAAAATAAAGGAGCCAAAAATTTTAAATTTTTCTTTACAAACAAAATTTTGCTATAAACTGCTAAGCAACTATTTTAGCAACATTTACAACAAATTTTTTCTAAAAAATTGCTAAGAAACTTTTTACAGAAAAAAAAAAAAAAAATTGCAAATTACAAACAAATTATTGATAACAATTAACAACTTTTGCAACTTTTCAAAAAATTGGCGATATTTTGCAACCAAGGCCAAAAAAATTATAAAACCGCAAAAACAATACCATGGTAGACGGAGAAGATCACAAGACCTTGCGAAAGAGATTTCTAAAGAAGTCTTGCAAGGGATGATTAAATGGCAAGATGATTTTGGAATAAGAATAGCAACAAAAATCATAGAGTTAACCCTAAAAATTGATGCCACTAATGTAGAGTTAACAATAAAAATAGATACCACTAATCACTCTATGGATTTGGTACAACAAAATATGGTATTTTGCAACCAAGGCCAAGAAAATTATAAAACCGCAAAAACAATACCATGGTAGACGGAGAAGATCACAAGACCTTGCTAAAGAGATTTCTAAAGAAGTCCTACAAGGGATGATTAAATGGCAAGATGATTTTGAAATAAGAATAGCAACAAAAATCGTAGAGTTAACCCTAAAAATTGATGCCACTAATGTAGAGTTAACAATAAAAATAGATACCACTAATCACTCTATGGATTTGGTACAACAAAATATGGTATTAATGGAATCTGACCAATCGATCACGGAACCCACACAACAAGAATTACTCAGGGGACCACAAACATCAATCCTACCTCGAACCACAAAATTGGATTTTCCAAAATTTGAAGGAGGTGACCCCACAAATTGGATATATCGGGCTGACCAATATTTCTCTCTATATCAAATTTCGGAGAACCAAAAGGTTCGCATCGCATCCTTCCACCTAGAAAAAATTGCTACTCAATGGTACCAATGGTATGAAAAGACAAATGGTACTCCTACATGGACAGAGTTCATAAAAAATCTAATGGTACGATTCAACCCTAAAAATTGATGCCACTAATGTTGAGTTAACAATAAAAATAGATACCACTAATCACTCTATGGATTTGGTACAACAAAATATGGTATTAATGCAAGCCGACCAATAGATCACAACACCCACACAACAAGCATTACTCGGGGGACCACAAACATCAATCCTACCTCGAACCACAAAATTGGATTTTCCAAAATTTGAAGGAGGTGAACCCACAAATTGGATATATCGGGCTAACCAATATTTCTCTCTATATCAAATTCGGAGAACCAAAAGGTCCGCATCGCATCCTTCCACCTAGAAAAAATTGCTACTCAATGGTACCAATGGTATGAAAATACAAATGGTACTCCTACATGGACAGAGTTCATAAAAAATCTAATGGTACGATTCAACCCAAGCAAATTTGAAGATTTCACAAGGGCTCTCACCAAATTCCAGCAAACCACGATCGTATGAGAGTACCAAGCTCAGTTCGAGAAATTGGCAAATCTTACATCAGGACTAGATGTATCATTCTTCCAAAGTTGCTTCATTAGTGGCCTAAAGGAAGAAATTATGTTAGAAGTACAAATGCTCAAGCCTATCGACATGATGCACACTATTGCATTAGCCTAGATGGCAGAAGAAAAAATCAATAACCAACTTCGACTAGGAAACCTATCTAAAGCAGACTCACAAAATACTTCCACCAAACCAAAACTAAATAGAGTCATGCCAATTAAATGAATTAGCCTGGAGGAAATGAAGGAAAGAAGAGAAAAGGGCCTTTGTTTTCATTGTGATGAGAAATTTGTACCTAATCACAGATGTATTACACCCAAATTATATATTTTGGATGCAGTTATTCCTTGTCAATCAACAAATGATGAAGAGGAGATCGAGGTCGAACTAGTGGAGGATATACCTGATGATAGCCCTCAAGGTCCACTAGAAATTTCTTTCAATGCCCTCATCAAAAATTCTTCTCCCCAAACTATGAAAGTCCCAAGAACCTTCAAATGCCAAAACCTTATTATACTTATTGACTCTGGTAGTACCCATAATTTCATCGATCCACATGTGGCAAAGCAAGCCAATTGTTTTATACATCCTTGCAATAATTTTGAAGTCATGATTGGTAATGGGGGAAGGATTTCCTATAAAGGGAAATGCCAAAATATTAAACTCACCTTGAGTGACTATGCCAGGAAACATGACATGTATGCAATTCCCTTAGGAGACTGTGATATTGTCTTAGGAGTACAATGGCTACGAACACTCAACACAATTCAATGGGACTTTGATGACTTATGGATACGATTCACACAAAAGGACCAAACATATACTCTTAAAGGAATAAAATCCGGCCCTTCTCCACTAGCAAGCTCTCATCGCATGGAGAAAGTTATTTGTAGAGGAGGCAATAAAATGGTTGCCCATTTATTTTCTCTCCAAGCCACTATGAAGCCACAACAAAGGTTTTTTCCCTATCATCATTTTGATCCTCCTATTCTTCCTACCTATCCCCCACCAACACTTCAACCTTCCCAATATCCCTACTTATGAGACAATGATATTAAAAGGGTACAAGAACATGAACACCTACTACTTGGGAAACAAGGGATGAAGCTTCTCACTTCGAGATTTGAGGACAAAGCTCTTTTTAAGTAGGGTGGCATGTTAGGACTCTAATCCTAACTAATCACATTATTTAACTAATTCATTTAATCATGGACCAACGTGTCCCTTCACATCACAACCTTAGGTAGATATTAATATGTATTTTCTCGGGTGTCTTAAATCATCCATTGAAGAACAATAAATATTTATTTATCCATTGGTTGGATTCATCCTCCAGTGCAAAAGTGATTTAGTTTCAACAATGATTCTATTCATTCTTCTCACTTACAAATTTATTTATTCATTTAATTTTTGATCTAGTTGTTAGGAACCTAAGTTCCTACCGCAATAACTTCATATTTTTTTTATGAACATCTCCAAAATCCTTCCAGTTCCAAGTCTTGATTTTGGATTTAATGTATTGCAATATTTTGATAAAATAGAACATCTTAGTCCCATACCTAGTTTTACCTTCCTTCCACCATATTTGCACTCGAGATCTAAAGGAACTGTCTCTAAGCCACATTAACTAAAATTTAAAGGGAGAGAAACTCACATTGGTTTTCCACATTTCCACCATGACTAGCCAATGATCCGAACTAGCATTGTTAAGAGTCTTCACTTTAGGAATGTGACCATGGATTAAGAAAATTTTAGAGAGCAAGAACCCATCCAATCTCTCGATTATACAATCTAAGCCTTACCTTCTATTAGATCAAGTCATAAGGCCATTATCTGGCTAGATGTCCACAAGATGAAGGTTCGTAATAAACAATAATGCAGAGCATAAACAATAATGCAAAGCATAATTTGGTTGGAATGTCTACTTTGAATAGCTATAGCAAAAATACCCTAAATGCTAACCATATGGTGAATAACTACCTCTTTTGGGTCCCAAAGGCAAGCAATACCACCAAAAGTCCCCTGGGAACTAAGGGAAACCATTTTTCCAGTTGGCCAAATTTTACTAGCAATTGATTCCATTTTCTCTATTGACATCTTCATTTCTTGAAGGAAAACAAGATGTGGATGATTTATTTGAATCATTATTCTAATTTCATTTTGTTTTGAAATACTCCCTTTGAGTCCTCTAATATTCCAAGTGATAATATTCATTAATACCAGGGCTAAAAAAGTTAGGAATGACATTAATATTACCTTCCTCTACAAGTGTTTCACCTTCTTTTACCATATGATGTTGATTGCTCTTGCGACCTGCCTTTTGATTAGAATCCATCTTCAATTTTTTTCCCCTATTTCTTGACTTACTCCAATTGAATTCAGGATGGCTTCTAACCTTAAATAATGCATGTACAAATTCAAAGTGTTACTAGAAGGTTCAACAGAGTCTATCTTGGGACCTGTATTATTTGAAGTTTTAACTTTTAAAAGATTATTTTTCTTGTGTATATTTTCTCATTTTTTTTGTTGAAAACCTTTGATTTGTTGGTTTATCTCCGAGTTCTTCCCTTCATATTTAAATTGTATTTCTAAGATTTCTACTTCCATTATTTCCTATTCTTTACTTGGGACATCATTTGTGGAAATAATTTCAAACATATTAGCAGATAACTTTGATTGATCCTTCATAACTGGTTTTTTAAGAGTGTTCTTTTTCTTAAGCATTTGGAAATCTGCTGAGTTTATATCTTCTTTCTTTTGATCTAGAATCTTATTTTGGCAAACACTAGCCAAATGACCATATTCATGGAAAATTCTATAATGAAAAGGAATGTTCTCTTAGTCCACTACTTGCTTCCAAGTGTCCTCCCCAAATTGTAATGAGATTTGTTTAGGAAGGGGTTTATCAAAATCCATTAAAACACAAATCTGAACATAAATAATAAGTTCAAATTTTTTAGTACAATTAGCATTCATCATAAAAGTTTCCAAAGAGTTTCCAATTGAAGAAAAAATAGTCGAATTCCAGAATTCAATTGGGAGGCCAAAGAGTCTAACCCAAATGGGACCTGTAGAAGGCATCTCTTCTTTCGCTTTAAATTTAGTATGTCAGGGCTTCATGAAAAGCCATACCATTCCAAAGAACCATGGATCCCCTTGAAATATTTTCTCTGTATATTCATTAGAAAATAAAACATGAAAATAACCATTTGGATAAATAGATATTTGTAACTCACCTTTAGTTTTCTAGTTTTTTGTAGCCTAGACTTTGAAAGCAGATTGGCTCGAATGAAAACCCAAGAAATGAATGAGTTTTGGACAACTAGTAGAGAAAGGATTCAAGCTACTTTTTGACAATGGAGATTGTTTAACATATGACAAGAAACAAGGTAAAAAATTGATTGGAAAGTATATTATGTCAAAAATAGAATATTTCCTGAATAGTAAGGGAGACGTTTTTCGCAGGACTGCCCAAACTACCGAACTCGTTTCGGCCATATCTCACTCATCCGGACTCGGATTGAGCTAAAATTTTGAGGGTAGATGCCTAAAAAACCCTAGAACGTCTCCACCAATTTTCATATCATTTGGAGCAACACAGATCCTAGCGCATCCCTATGTGTGAACGAGATATTTGGCAAGCGGCTATGCGAGGGTTTCATCCGGGTTGAGTGCAAGCAGCTCCAGAGGTTGGTTTTTAGGGCCTTCGGGCCCTAGCGGCCAATATTTTTGTGGTTTATGCTCAATATTTTAGCAAGAAATGTTGCAGGGGATCCAATATGGGTTAGAAATTTGTCTTTCAATAGATCATACTGTGAACTTGAGTGACAACGACTTCCAATTTGCTGCACAAAAGAAAAGTGAAAACCATACCTTTCCACGGTGTCTAGGGCAAGGATTAAAGAGATCACGAAACAAGTTTCAAGTAGTTGATCAAAAAATGGCTCATATCTCAAGTGAATCCGGTGCTAAGGTGCACCCACAAAATAATTCTACTATGAAAACCCCTGTCAAGGGTAAGAATTTCGAAGACTCAGTCCCAAAAATGAATTTTAGGGATGCCCTTCATGGTGGACAGTTCCAGCCCAATGCTAATATCAATCTTAGGGCTTCCCATAAACCTCTAAGAATGCCTAAGATTGATCCCAGGAAAACGGAGTCGGGATGTCTTAAAGCGTTGATGGAACTCCTATTGTTAAGCTTGATATGGGTAACATTCAGACTGGCATTGAAGATTTGGAAAAAAGAGGACTAATTTGTCGGTTCGTGGGTTTTCGTCCGAGTCTATCTGCTTTCAAAGTCTGGGCTGCAAAAATCTGGAAAACTAAAGGTGAGTTACAAATATCTATTTATCCAAATGGTTATTTTCTTGTTTTATTTGCTAATAATGAAGATAGAGAGAAAACTTTTCAAGGGGGTCCTTGGTTTTTTGGAAGGGCAGGGCTTTTCATGAAGCCCTGGCATACTAAATTTAAAGTCGAAGAAGAGATGCCTTCTATAGCTCCCGTGTGGGTTAGACTCTTTGGCCTCCCTATTGAATTTTGGAATCCTACTATTTTTTCTTCAATTGGAAACTCTTTAGGAACTTTTATGATGATTGTTGATTGTACTCAAAATTTTGAACATATTATTTATGCTCGAATTTGTGTTTTAATGGATTTTGACAAACCCCTACCTAAAAATATCACATTACAATTTGGGGAAGACACTTGGGAGCAAGTAGTGGACTATGAGAACATTCCTTTTCGTTGTAGAATTTGCCATGAATATGGTCATTTGGCCAGTGCTTGCCCAAATAAAATTCCTGATCAAAAGAAAGAAGATATAAACTCAACAGGTTTCCAAATACCTAAGAAGAAGAACACTCAAAAAAAACAGTTATGAAGGATCAATCAAAGTCATCTGCTAATATGTTTGAAATCCTTTCCACAAATGATGTCCCAAGTGAGGAAGAGGAAATAATGGAAACTGAAATCTTAGAAACACAATTTAAATATGAAGGGAAGAACTCGAGAGACAAACCAACAAATCAAAGGTTTTCAACAAAAAAAAAGGAGAAAATTTACACAAGAAAAACAATCTTTCAAATGTCAAAACTTCAAATAATGCAGGTCCCAATATAGACTCCGTTGAACCATCTAGTAAAATTTTGGTTGTGTACGAGCATTCTTCAAGGTTAGAAGCCATCTCAGATTCAATTGGAATAAGTCAAGAAACAGGGAAAAAAAATTGAAGATGGATTCTAATCAAAAAGCAAGTCGCAAGACCAATCAATATCATATGGTAAAAGAAGGTGAAAAGCTTGTAGAGGAAGGTAATATTAATGCCCTTCCCAAATTTTTTAGCCCTGGTATTAATGAAGATCATCACTTGGAATATTAGAGGACTCAAAGGGAGTCTTTCAAAACAAAATGAAATTAGAAGAATGATTCAGATAAATCATCCACATCTTGTTTTCCTTCAAGAAACAAAGATGTCAATGGAGGATATGGACTCAATTGCCAGTAAAATTTGGCCGGCTGGAAAAGTGGTTTCCCTCAGTTCCCAAGGGACTTCGGGTGGCATTGCTTGTCTTTGGGACCCAAAAGAGGTAGTTATTCACCATATGGTTGGCAGTTGGGGTTTGTTGGCTATAGCTATTCAAAGTAGACATTCCAACCAGATTATGCTCTGCATTACTTGTTTATGCTCCGACTTCTTTGGAGGAAAAAAGAAGACAGTGGAAGGATATTACTCATATTATCTCTCATTTTCCTAAAGCTTGGATCTTGATCGGAGGATATTTCAATACCATCCTCTCTCTGGATGAGAAAAGGGGGGAAATAGAAATTTGGACAAAAGCACTGACCTCATGAGCGAATATATTGCAAACCTCCATCTTGTGGATATCCAACCGAGATAATGGCCTTATGACTTGGTCTAACAGAAGGCAAGGCTTAGCTTGTATAATGGAGAGATTGGATAGGTTTTTGCTCTCTAAAAATTTCTTAATCCATGGTCACATTCCTAAAGTGAAGACTCTTAATAATGTCTGGTTCGGATCATTGGCCAATCATGGTGGAAATGTGGAAAACCAATGTGAGTTTCTCTCCTTTTTGTTTTCAATTAATGTGGCTTAGAGACATTTCCTTCAGACCTCATGTGCAACAATGGTGGAAGGAAGGTAAACCTAGGCATGGGACTAAGATGTTCTATTTTGCCAAAATACTGCAATACATTAAATCCAAAATCAAGACTTGGAACTGGAAAGAGTTTGGGGATGTTCATAAAAAAAACATGAAGTTATTGCTCATCTTGAAAATTTGAATAAGAAAATCCGTTTAGATGGCCTCACAGAGAAGAGAAGTGCAGATGAAATTAAACTCACAACTCGATTAGAGGAATGGGAAAAAAGAGAAGAAATCTTATGGAAGCAAAAATCTAGAATTCAATGGCTCAAAGAAGGAGATCGAAACACAAATTTCTTCCACAAATCTCTTCTAGCTCGAAGATCTCACAACTTTATTTCTTCCTTAAAATCAGATTCTGGAGATGTTGTTTATACTTGGGATGGCATGAACTCTATTGTTGTTGATTACTTTTCCAATATTTTTGTTGCTACTCCTCTTGACTCAGATTCACAACAAAATGTTCTTCAAGCAATCCCTTCTCTTATCACTTCGAGGAGAACTCTATTTTGACTGCTCCTGTTACTATCAATGAGCTTCAACAAGTAGTTTTTAAAATGCAAAAAGGGAAAACCCCAGGTCTCGATGGTTTTCCCATTGAGTTCTACCAAGAGTTCTGGGATATCCTTCATGTTGATTTATTAGAGGTGGTGGAAGAAGCCAGGAAAGCCAAAGAAATTTTGAAGGTTATCAATAAAACTTATATTACTCTTGTTCCAAAAGCTCAAGAGGTTGATCATATCTCAGCTTTTAGACCTATTGCTTTATGTAATGTTCTTCTCAAAATCATTACTAAAATCATGGCAGAAAGGTTGAAGCCTCTTTTGCATAAGATTATTTCCCCAGAGCAAGGGGGTTATGTGGAAGGACGTCAAATAGTAGATGAGATAGTTCTTGCTCAGGAAGCCATCCATTCCATGGATATGCAAAATTCTCCTTCCATGTTCATTCGGTTAGACTTATCCAAAGCTTATGACAGAGTGGATTGGCACTTCCTTATCAAAGTTTTGAGGCAATTTGGTTTCTCTAAGGATTGGATGGATTGGATTATGGGATGTATCTCTTCGAGTTTCCTACTTAGTTCTTATCAATGGCGAGGCCTTCTCAGTCATTCCCAGCTTCCAGAGGTATTAGGCAAGGTGACCCGCTATCCCCTTATTTATTCATCATTCTTGTTGAATGCTTGGGTAGGACTATAACCAAAAAGAGGGAAAACAAAACCCTTGAGGGAGTTACCATTGCTCATGGAGCTAGACCTATCTCTCATCTTCAATTTGTGGATGACTCTACTCTTTTAGGTAAAGCTACGAGTTAAGGAAGCTTCTAATATTAAGCAAATCATTAGCTATTTTTCTAAGGCTATCTGGGCAGTTGATCAATGAAGACAAATCTAAAGTTATTTTCTTTCACTGCTCTGCTAGAGAGGAATCCATGGTCTTGGATAAATTAAGATATAAGAAGACCTCTCTTCCAATCACTTATTTAGGTATTCCCATAAATATTCAAAGGCAAAAAAATAAATATTGGAATTGGTTGTTGGACAAAGTCAAGAAGAAAATTGGAAAGTGGACCAACAAGTGGCTTTCTTCTGGGGGTAGAATCACCTTGGTAAAATCAGTCCTTCAAGCTATTCCTATTTATGTTTCTTCCATTTTGAATATCCCAAAGGTTGTTCTTCGAGAATTGGATCAAATCAGTCATCGTTTCCTTTGGAGTGGTACTAAGGAGAAAAGAAAATGGGCCTTGGTGAAATGGGATACTTTATGTCTTCCTAAGAGTGAAGGGGGGTTAGGATTCCGGTCTTCTATTAATAACAACAAAGCTTTAGCTGCTAAATTATATTGGAGGATGTTGCATAACCCCAATGCTCTTTGGGCCAATAATCTTCGTGCTAAATATGCTTGAGAACAAAAGTCCTGAAGACCTTGTTCGCTATCAACTTCCTACCAAAGGTTCTCCCATTTTAGCAGTTCTTAAGGCTGGTGAGGATTTGATAAAGAAAAAATTATTTTGGATCATTCATAATGGTCAACAGGCAAATTTTTGGACAGATTCTTGGGATGGTCACAAGCCTTTGATAACTCAGTTTCTCGATTGGAGGCCTTGGATGGAGGAGCTTCACCGAGCTAATTGGATAAAGGTGGCTAATTACTATCGGTACCATATCGGTAATTCAAAGGTTGGTAGATATTGGATCCCTATTGAGGACTGGCCTATTCAAATCCTAGAAAGGCAAAGACAAGATATCCAAGGCATCCTTCATATGAGATCCCTCTCTTGGTCCCATGAAAAAGATTGTTTTGGATGGAACAACACTACTAAGGGTGAGTATTCAGTTGCTCAAGGTTATTTGACCTTATGCCATAATAATCCCAACCATTCTTCTGACATATTTTCTCGATTGTGGGCTCAAAAGCTCTGGCCTAAGGTGAGGTTCTTTAATTGGCTTTTATTGCATCGTAGGGTGCTTACTTGGTGAGCAACTTATGAAGCGTGGTTTTCATGGCCCTTTTAGATGTGAAATGTGTGAAGAGAATGTAGAAAATCTCAACCATATTTTTATTGAGTGTACTTTAGCCTCTGAGCTATGGAGGAGAATGGCCACTTTACTTGGCTTACAGTGGTCCAATTTTTTTACTTTTGAACAACTTTGGAGGGATTGGCCTAATCAAGAGGGTGTTGATCATTTTATTAGGCAGTTAGTTTGGATGGGTTCTACCATTCTTCTTTGGAATATTTGGAATGAAAGGAACAACCAAATTTTTAATCAAGATAGGAAGGATATTCACTATATTTGGCAAAATACCATAGCCAACTTAGTTGAATCGAGTCCATCAACTCCTTAATCACCCCCAAAACTCCCACCAAATATGGGATCAAGTGATGCAAATATTGAAGATTAAATCTTCTAAGGGCAACCAACTTAAAGGGAATGTGAGTATTAGTAAGATGGATAGGACTAGAAATTGGCAACCTCCTCCTAAGGATTTTGGAAAAGTCAATACTGATGGAGCCTCTAGAGGGAACCCTGGAAAAGCCAGTGTGGGAGGAATTGGTAGACTTTCAGATGGCTCCCTGGTTTTTACTTTTGCTTGAGAATTTGGGTATTCTTTCCAATAACCTTGTTGAGGGGTATGGTATCCTCAGAGGCCTTCAGGAGGCTACTAAGGTTGGATGGGAAAAGGTGTTAGTTGAGTCGAACTCTCAACTTATGATTAATCTCTTGAAGACTCCTTCTAAGAATCATAAGGTGGATTGGAGAATAAAAAGAATTATTGAGAAGATTCAATTAATCCAGATGGGATTTTTGAAAGTTGATTACAATCATGTGGTCAGAGATCAAAACAAGAGTGTTGATGCTTTAGCTAATTGGGCTTTGGACAAAGGTGATCTTACTTGTTATGGCCACCCTCCTATATGGTGGGCTTCTCAAATTAGGGAAGCTCTTCTTTCTATCATTTCTTTGGATGGCTCCAGTTCTGAAGGTACCTAGTTTCTTCTTGTTTTTTTTTTTTGCTTCTCTTTGGTTCATTCAGTTTTTTTAGTTCCCTAGCTCATTCTATTCTTTATTTTGTTTCCTCTGTTGATTCTTGCCTTAATAGTCTTCTGGTCTAGATAGGTCATTGTTATGTTCAATTTTTTTTCTTTTTTCTTTTTTGTTTTTTTTGTTTAGTTTTTTAAGGTGGGTGGGTTCTTTTGTTTTGTTTTGTTTTTGTGTTCTTTGTGTTGTTTTTTGTTGTTCATGTGTTTTTGTTGTTTTGTTTTTTTTTTTATGTTTTTTGTTATTGTTCTTGTGTTTTTTTCATTCTTGTTCTTGGGTTTCTCTTTGTTTGTGTTATTTCGTGTTTTTATGTGTGAGTGTTTTCTATGTTTTTTGTTTTTGTTTATTGTCTGTTGTTGGTTGTTTTTTATTTTATTTTTTATTTTTATTTTTTTTAGGTTTTGGTTGTGTTTATTTTTCATGTTTTTTTTGGGTTATGTCTTTGTAGTGTTATGTTGTTTTTGTCTTGTTTGTGTTTTGTTATGTGGTTCTTGTGTTTTTCTATGTGGTTTGTGTTGTGGTTTCTTTTATCTTATTGTGCGTGTTTGGTTGTGCTTTTGTTTTTGACACACTCAAGGAGCATGTTTTTTATTTTATTTTATTATTTTTGTTGTTATTTACTTATTTTTAAATTGGTTTTGTGTGTTTGTTTGCTCCTTGAGTATGTCAAAGGTGGTAGGCCAGGTCCGAGTCCTGGGCATTTTTGGCGGAATGGATACCCCTGCCTCCTTGGGTCTTACCCGAAAGTGGCATCCCTTTTGGGATGTTTTCCACAAATAAAAAAAAAAAAAAAACCAAGAAATGATAAATTAGTCTTCTTTTTTCTAGATCTTCAATGTCGGTCTGAATGTCACCCATATCAAGCTTAACAATAGGAGTTCCATCAGCTACCCTAAGACATCATGACTTCATTTTCCTACGATAAATCTTAGGCATTCTTAGAGGTTTACAGAAAGCCCTAAGATTAATATTAGCATTAGGCTAAGGCTATCCACCACGGAGGGCATCCCTAAAATTCATTTTTGGGGCTGAGTCTTGGAAATCCTTGCACTTGAAATGGGTTTCCACAGTGGATTTATTTTGTAGGTGCACCTTAGCACTAGATTCTCTTGAGATCTGAGCCATTTTTTGATCAGTTGCTTGAAACTTGTTTTGTGATCTTTTTAATCTATGCCCTGGACATCGAGGAAAGGTATGATTTTCACTTTTATTTTCTACAGTAAATTGGAAGTCATTGTCAATCAAGTTCACAGCATGAATTTCTATTGAAATACATATTTCTAACCCATATTGGATACCCTACAACATATCTTGCTAAAATCTTGAGCAAAAACCGCAAAAATGTTGGTTGCTAGGGCTCGAAGGCCCCAAAAAACAACCTCTAGAGCTGCTTGCACTCAACCCAGATGAAACCCTTGCATAGTCGCTTCTCTTCAAGAAAACCTCATTGACATAATCTTATTGGGTTAAATAAAGGAATCGGTTAGTTAAATCATATTCAATAAATATTCCCATAAATTTTGTATAACCTGCCTTCATATTAAAGATATTTTTTTAGCTTTATTGAACCACTACTTTTATCTTGTGAAAAAATTGGTATCATTTGAATTGATAAGATGCAGAATCTCCATCAATCAATTACTTTTTAAAATTAAAATTTCACCAAAATAGATATCAAGGCTATAATTGGCTAAAAATCTAGCATCTTGATTTTTCCTATATAAATATGATGATATTTTGAAGATACTATTGTTGATAATAGATGGACATCAAGAATAATGATATTGATGATCCAATATTTCAATTCATTTTCTTTAACAAAATTAATGATAATTTGTGAATCCTCCTCAACTAAAATAGACTTCCATCATGTCTTAACGGTAATCTTAATCCCTATAAGATGCTTCCTATCTCTATCTATATGAGCCACAAGAATATTTTGTTAAGTATTATGAAAAGCACCAGCTTCATCAACTTTCTTAGTGTTTTCCTATCAAAATTAAGTTTAATTAACCTAATTTTTGAGCATTTTTATTTTATCATGTTGTTATAATAGAAAAGGCTTTTGCATATTTTCTACACGTAAGACTTCATTTCAGCTTTAAAAATGAACATCTCCTTGGTTTAAAAGTCGTTCAAATTTTGACTAATTTAATTTGCAGTGTGATATCATAATTTTTATTATTATTATAATAGAGGAATCGGTAACTTGTTACAATTTTCTACGCCTCTTCATGGGTTCGAATCTATCTCCTTGTCGCCACTGTAATCTCCAATTGCATCGGGTAAACCTTTTAGTAGTCAGCTACACTGACGTGACACACCTATTGATACTACGGGGCCTGAGGGATTGGAACCCTGGTCTTCACGCTCCTACAGAAGTCTTTTAACCGTTGAACCAAGCCCTTGGACCCGTGATATCACAAAAATTTTAAACTACAATATTATTTAAAAAATTTTGGGAGGATTAAGTCATTCACCATACTCATCGAAGGTAACCAACAAATACCTCTGTATTTTATCTTTACCAGTAAAGAGCTTCCAAAACTGTTCAAGATGAACATCAAATCCCGGCCCTCCAAAACATCAAGTCGCTATAATTACAGAAGCAACTTTTTATGCATTCCACTTTTGGAGAAAGGTAGCTATAGAGTTATTAGATACCATTTATATGGGGTGAAAGGTTCAAGAAGGGTTTGAGTTTATTGTCATTGTGTAGTATTGTCAATGTATATATAAAAAAATTAAAAAATTATCCATGCCATTGTACAATAATTTCGCCTATCATATATGGCACTTGAACCTTTCAATGGCTTTTACCCTAAATCCTAATAGAAGATAAGATGGGTTTGTTCACTTTTTTTTTGTAATATGGGATTCTGAAAAGTGGACAATTGCAACTTGCAATCATATCAGTTGACAGTTGTGACTTGCAATATCATGCACTTTCACCAACTCAACCCCACCCACACCAGATATGGAAATGAATCCCAATTACCAAGCACTTATGGTAGTGACCTGTGGTGTCCCTTCAATTTAGAATAGGTACTGTACTATTCACTCCTTGTTATGCTTAACTTTCTAAAGTGAACTCATACATCCCCTGTATTTGTAATGTCTTCTCTTTTTTGCCCTACATTAATAGTAAGTTGTTCAAATGGTGGGGAAAATCATATGGCATGGCTAATTTATGAAACAAATGCATCTACATATTTTTTTTATTCATATGCGACTTATAAAATTGAGCGATTTTTCTTTTCCTTATGAACAGGATATTGTTGTCAAGTACTTATTTTCATCTATTTGAGTATTTATGTGATGGGTTGCTTATGGTTTCTTAGCTTTTTGGCTTCAATATTCACATTATCTTAGGTTTTTTCAAAGACCCATCAACCTTGCTTTCATGTTTCTACATCTGTTTCATTTCTTTTCATTGGAATTTCCAAATCCTACTATTTTTAATCTGCATTAATAGTAAGTTGTTCAGATGGTGGGGAAAATTGTATGGCATGGCTAATTTCTGAATCAAATGCATCTACATCTTTTTTGGTATTCATATGCAACTTTTATAATTGAGAAAAAAAATTCCTTATGAACAGGATATTGTTGGCAAAGGCATTGTTGTCAGGTACTTATTTTCATCCATTCAAGTATTTATGTGATGGGTTGCTTATGGTTTCTTAGCTTTTTGGCTTCAAGATTCACATTATCTTAAGTTTTTCAAAGACCCATCAACCTTGCTTTCATGTTTCTATGTCTGTTTCATTTATTTTCTTTGGAATTTCTAAATCCTATTATTTTTAATTCTGCATTAATAATAAGTTTTTTAGATGGTGGGGAAAATCGTATGGCATGGCTAATTTTTGAATCAAATGCATCTACATATTTTTTGGCATTCATATGCAACTTTTATAATTGAGAGATTTTTCTTTTCCTTATGAACAAGATATTGTTGGCAAAGGCGTTGTTATCAGGTACTTATTTTCATCCATTCGAGTATTTATGTGATGGGTTGCTTATGGTTTCTTAGCTTTTTGGCTTCAAGATTCACATTATCTTAGGTTTTTTCAAAGACCCATCAACCTTGCTTTCATGTTTCTACGTCTATTTCATTTCTTTTCATTGGAATTTCCAAATCCTATTGTTTTTAATTTGCATTAACAGTAAGTTGTTTAGATGGTGGGGAAAATCATATGGCATGGCTAATTTATGAATCAAATGCATCTATGTCTTTTTTGGCATTCATACACAACTTTTATAATTGAGATATTTTTCTTTTCCTTATGAACATGATATTGTTGGCAAAGGTATTGTTGTCAGGTACTTATTTTCATCCATTCGAGTATTTATGTGATGGGTTGCTTATGGTTTCTTAGCTTTTTGGCTTCAAGATTCACATTATCTTAGGTTTTTTCAAAGACCCATCAACCTTGCTTTCATGTTTCTATGTTTGTTTCGTTTCTTTTCGTTGGAATTTCCAAATCCTACTATTTTTAATCTTCAATCTGCATAAACAAGTTTATAAGGAGATCACTAGAATACTGATTGAAATTATTAAGCACAAACATTTTTAGTAAAATATCATTAAAATATTGACTGAAACAGTAAAATGTGCAAAAAATCTTAAAATTGCATAAATCAAAGCAGAAATTTGGATGCCCTTTGAAATTTTGTCATGTAGGTAAGTAGGTGAAACAAAGGTATGGCCAAAAAGAAGAAATTTAGGATTTGTTTAAGCTATATATAAAATAAGACTCATAGATCTACAAAAATATTGCATTATGCAACTTTGTATGGGAAAAGTAATTTGTTTAGAGGGAATTTTGAATTACTATGGAATATAACTCTTCTATGATATTCTTTATGGATTCACTTTTGTAAAACATTTTTTATTGGGTTACTTTTATTAAAATATTACATTTGTTATAGTGTTAATTAAACTATATCTTACTTTTCTTTTTAGCAAGGTAAGTCTCGTTTTTTTCTTATATATATATATATATATATATATATTTATAATTTTTTTGTCAATAGAATTAATGATAATTTGTGAATCCCCTTAATTGAAATATATTTCTATCTTTTTTTCAATTGTAATTTTGACTATTTTTAAAAAGTGCTCTGGCCTTTGCATAGTTCCATATAAAGTTGTTAATTAAAGTTCCATATAAAGGGAAGAGAATTTTGTATTTGAGAAACACCACCTCTAACAAATTTTCCTAGATTTATTTTGAAATGCCATCAAATTTTTTTTATACATAGGGAGTGTTCTCACTATTTTTAGTGCAAGGCAAGGTTCAAACCAAGAATGCTCCAAAAAGCCTATTAACGTTGTTATTGCACATGTGAGGAGATACACCCTCAGATCCGTACATCATCACATAGGACCTTAGAGGATTCAAAGCAGACTACTACCTTTGTAAATTGGCACCCCCAAGGTTTGAACCTAGGCCTCTTCTTGGTAAGTGCCTCGAAAAATAAGCAACTATAAATCCACCTAGCCCTTTGGG
The DNA here is from genome assembly GCA_028583015.1 of Wollemia nobilis. Classification (NCBI taxonomy): domain Eukaryota; kingdom Viridiplantae; phylum Streptophyta; class Pinopsida; order Araucariales; family Araucariaceae; genus Wollemia; species Wollemia nobilis. Next base: position 4,681,226 of record JAQPPZ010016717.1, read on the forward strand.
CTAAAAACACCATCAATTTTAATTTTGTTAAACCCAATTTCTAAATATTTTTATTTAACAAAGATCAAAGTAAATCCTTTGTTTTAATTTCATTATCATAGATCACCCTTCCATGTATATTCAAATATTGTATACAAGGGGCTAGCACCTCTTTTTCAGCACTTGAAACTCCTCATGATGAACAACATATCTCTAAACATTTTGTATGAGAAGCAATAATACGGTTCCAAAGTTAGGCATGATTTTGAGATTTATTTTTAAAAATAATATTATATTTTTCAATTCCAACAAATAATGGTAGGACCAATCCTCCATAGAATGCATAATACTTTAGCTTTAAAATATTTAATCCAACATTTTATCCTCTATTTTAATGTTGATGGAGCTACCTAATATATTCGAGTATTTTTTAAAAAGCAACCCAAATGGTGTGAGCAAAGAGACAATGAAAAAGTAAATAGTTTGATATTTCTAAATCCTTCTCACATAAGGCACATGTGAAAGGTCCATAATATCCTCTTGTTTGGAGACTCTCTCTTATAAGAATCTTATTTTGGATTGATAATAAAAGGAATGTTGAGGCCTTAGGAAGAGCATGTAGTGACCAAACATTCTTCCAAGTGAAATCTTTGGGAGTAGGAAATTTTGATTGCTCAAAATCTTCATATCCCAACTTGATTGAGTATTCACCATATTTTGATAGATTTTAAACCAACTCATCCTTTCCTGTAAAATTAGGCAAATAAAACTCTTGTAGCATTTTTTAGAACTCATTACTATTTGTTTGAGTTCCTCTTCTTCAACTAGATTAATAATAGAAATCCATGATCTAGAGTTGTTGCTCACATTAATATAATATTTGGCCATTGAACCTTTGCAAGCTAGATATGCCCAAGCCAATGGTTGCTATTTTGAATTAGAGATAAGAGGATAAGGTTTCAACCACACATCAAACCAAAAAATTGCATAATCCCCCTCATTAAATGACTATCTAATATGTTTCTCGATCAATTGCTTGGCTTGAGTCAAAATATTCCAATATCCAAACATCTTTGGGACAAAGAAACAAGTACCTTGCCTCTAAAAACTATTTTTTGGGAATTATACTTTATGGATAATGGGACTACAAAATTTATCATTGATACTCAATTTATATTTTCAATTGACTTAAGTTGGTTTCACAAATTTCAAGATACTTTTTGAAGGTGGTTGTAGTTGTTGCATGGGTAATCATCCTTCCAGTTTGCTATGCTCACACATGGGATAACCCTACTGGTCTCATTAAAACTATTAAGAACTGGATTGGTCATAAGTGGGAAAACCCTTCATTGTACATTTTAGTTGTTGTTCTATATTTGGCACTAAATGTACTTGGATCAATATTTTTCTATTCCCTTAGCTATGGTGAGTTATTGAGAGCTCAAACTAGTTAATTGTGAGAATCTTGATGTGGTGGTCATAGGTAAGACCAAAGCAAGTTGTTTCTATTCTTACTATCTAGATAATGGAAATACATAATTTACTATTCTTTTATAGTTGTATTTTTTAAAGTCATAGAACTAATATGGAAAGCTAAGAACTAGATATTGATTTTTGTTTTATTTAAAACCCCTGGGGGGGTAACAACAGATATTGAATTTGAGCATAGCAAAAAAGTCTAATAGTCTGTTACTTCTGAAAACTTGAAGTTTATTTTATAGTCCCCATGATTGCTTAATTGATGGGTATAACATGCGACTCCTAAAATCAACTACCATGTCAAAACCTCTGTAATGCATGAGGTCACTACTCATTACACTATTTGTTGTGCTAATACCCCATGCCATCTTCTATTGAAAATTTTGAGTTTTAATTCTCTCCCAAAGTAAAGAATGATTAGTTGTTGTTTAAACAAGGGCACCACTAGGTGTGCGATTGTTGTCGATCCATTTCATGATTATGACAATGACAAAATTCATGTCCTTTAGGACATATTGATCTGTAGAACCCATCTAAGTATATATATTTGGTTAAAATATGTTTCTATAAATGTTAAGTTTTATAATAAATTCTCCACTTTTGTTTGATTATTTTGATTTAAGGTTTTTATTTGTTTGCTATTTTTGTGATTGCAAATGTCTATGATTGAGCCTAATATTGTGTATAGTGGACAAGTTAAAAGGAAATGTATTTTGTCCTCTACTTCATTTAATTACATACATTACAAATTCTATGTCCCCATTGAGTATTTGGATGAGTCTATATACCAGTTCAACAATGTAGTTGGTGTGATTTGATTCTTTTTTTATGAACATGATTTTCTTTTTGAGGTTAGCAATGTTGTATGGGGTGTTTCATTTTAGGTTTGATATTCTTCTGATGGCACTAGATATCTTTCTTGTCATCTTTTTCTATCATTTTAGGACCCTTGTTCATTGAAAATCTGCCATTTTCTTCTTAATATCACTAAATAGTTACATAACATCCAAGTTGATAAATATGTTACCAGTTTCATATGCTTCTGTGAAATATGTGAATAAGAAAATGTTTGGTAACATTGCACCAAATCAGGGACTTAGTCATGAAATGGTTTTCCTTGTGCATTGTTAGTGCCAAACACAAATCTCACACATTTAGCCCAAGTTTGTTGCCAAAATGGTGCTTTTGTTATATATTCCTTTTATCCATGTTTTGCACTTGTGTGCTTTTGTACCTTTCCTTGGGTCAACATGTAACTAGCATTTCCTTTTGCAAAATTTGTACAAGTCTTTAGCCTTTTGCAAACATGTAAATCCTCAAGTCTTCACCAAATTTATATTCAGGGTTAGCTTGTTACATTGCACCAAACATCTAACATGGTGCCAAAGCATCTAGCAATTTGCCTATGGACTTTCATTAAACATATTACTTGCTTCAGGCAGTCACCCATCACTAGGACTCTAGCCAAAATGCTAATTCAAGTTACTTGCACTACTACACCAAAATAATATTTGTGCTACAACATCACAAACAAGAATATATATTTCTCCACCAGATATATACCAAGCCAGGATGTGGTTATTCAACATGGCTAAACCCACTCAAATGCATTAGAATGGAGAAGTCTGATGTCCTTCCAAATTATAGTTATGCAACCAATGTGCTCCCAAAATTTATTAAAATCTCCAAGTCTCCTATGCTATGTTGGTACTATATAAACATAAAGCTTAACAAGCAACTTAAGTCTAGGTACTACTAAGTAGGGTACTTCACTATGGTAACAATGTGAAGAAATGCAGGTTTTCATGTTGGCCTTTTTGCATTCTTTATGAGGATATTTTATTGAATGCATTGATTTAAGAAATCTTGAATTGTTAACTTCCTCCATAGGAGTTATTTATGAGAAATATTCTTTTGGAAGCCTCCAATAGGCAATTGAGTTAGTATTTTGGTTTAATTTGAAAGTGATATTTTGTGTTAGTGTCTATGAAAAGCATGTTGAAAAATAACTGGTCTATGAACTAGGCGAAATGAAATAGCCTTAGTTTTTTTCAATGAGTTTACATAGGTTTTTATGAGGGGTCCTAGTCCCCTCATATTGAGTGGGGTTTGAACCTTGGACCTCTCAAAGAGAGGCCAAAGTCCTTACCATTGTAGTAAGCTTGCAACTTCAATGAAATAGCCTTAGTTATTTTATTTTATTTATTTATTTTTATTTGAATATCTTCATGAGACAGTTAGCATAAGCAAGAGGTAAGGTATAATAACAAGTTGAGCTCAGTTTTCAATTGGAAAGGGTGAAAATGACCTAGAAATTTTATCAATTAAAATTGAATTTTTAGAGTAACCTATGCAAGAAATGTGACAAAATTAATTAGAGTTTACCATCTTCATTTGCTTTTACAATCATGACATTGACGATTTTGAGTTTGACACCACTGTTGAAACTAGCAACATAGATAAACCTTTGGATCCTTGGTTGGGAAGATCTTCCTAGGTTATCCTTGCTACATTTCCAGGACCTCGTCCTACGGGATCCTCCTAGGGTCTCCCAAGATATGCCTTCCTATTTTTTACATGATTGTAGTTGCCTAGCTATATTGACCTATAGATTCTTTCCTTGGTGACCTTTGGTGGTGGCTAGCTTTTGGTTGGCTCGACTTTGGAGTTGGAGCTATGGAGCCTTTCCCAACGAACTTTTTTGGTCTTTGGGATTACGCTGTGCTTTATCACTATCCATAGGGAGGGCTTCCTCAATTCCTCTCTAGAGCTAGGCTTTCGAAACGGGGCACTCACTTTCCATTTTACCCATTGTGGTTGTAGCTTGGGGTCTACATACTACAATTTTCTTCGTCTTGGGGGGAGGACCACATTTTTATCATCCAGAGCTGATTGGATCTTGTGGCTATTTCTAAGATGAGATTTTTGGTGCAGGTTTGGGATCATTTCATATATCTCTCAAAAGATCCCTTTTTTGTTTGTTTTAGAGTCTTCTTGTGGATCCTTTCCCTACTGCTTCTTTCTACTCTTTGGGATGGGGCCTTGTGCTTTCTCGAGAGCTACGGTTGAAGGTTTCTATATATTTCTTTTTGAATGGACAAGTTGGTGGGGCTAGCTGGTGATTTGGTATGGGTGACTTTTTGGCAGGCTTCTTTTGCAATTTTTCTGGACTTTGGTTAGGGGACCCTGTGCATGCTGTCTACTATAGAAGTTGATCTCCTGATAGCAGTCAGTGTGTTAGATTTTTCCTTCCAATCATAAGGCGTTGAGATGGATAGAATATTTTTTGGGTTTTTTTATTCTAGATGTGCTCTCCATCTCCATTGCAGTGAGATCTCATGGCTTGTGGAGATCTCCTCATATTATTGATCCGTGGTGAAGGTTTCCCTGGGCAGGAATATCCTTTCCTTTTTCCTATTTTTTTCTGTTTGCTACAGTTTTCTATCAGTGAAGGCTTCCCTGTGTGGGAATATTTTTTTTTTTTAAATTAATTGCTTTTATTTGTTGGTAAGGTTTTCCCTGTGCGGGAAACCTTTTTTTAATTGTTGAATTGATGGAGCTCTTTGATGATGGTTTCCCTAAGAGGGAAAATTCTATTCCTTTTTTCGAATCTCTGAAAGTCTTGTAACGGCTAGGATGGCCATTGTTTGTTATCTCTTGGAGACTATCTTGTTTGCTATTTTTTGTAAAAGGTTCGGGGATCCCTTTCAAAACCCCTTTTCAACCAATCAAAAAAAACTAGCAACATAGAGAATATTTGACTTACAATTTAAGGAAAGTAGTTGGAATGTTTGATAAAACAGAGTGTGTTGTGACAAGTGTGGATTATAAATTGGAAGCTCATTGTCCATATTTTTTATGGTATTTATGATACTTTATTTTTCTCAAGGCCATCATAGCGGGCATTATTGTCAAAATCAACCTTAGGAATAAACTTAAATGCACTAATGTGTGTGTTGTAGGATGGTTAAAGGATCAGAAATTTACTTGTCAACATTAATGTTTGGCATCATTTGGAGCAAAGGGTGGCTATAATATTAACATTCATTAGGTGAACATTCCTAAGAAACATATCCGTTAAACAATTTATAGCACATGTATTTACCTAATCATATATCAAAAAGCTTGTGTAAGATAAGATAATTCTATTATTGTCTGCTAATGACCAAAGTATGTACATATCTATATATAGTAGACATGGATGCACTTTAGTATTTTAGGTAACATAGTTTGATAGATACTTAATTGTGAGAAGGTATATGGTAAAGGTTAATTATCAAAAAGAGGAGAATGATTCAGACAGGGCATCTTCGATGTATGGGTAGTTGAAAAGGGTTGGCAATGTTATAGTAAGCACTTTTCTATTCTTGAAAATTTAGTAGTGTGCTATGTAGTCAATAGTTTGCACTCTTAGACATAGAGATAAAGCATTATTTTATGAAAACTATGTTCCTTACAATCAGATTTAAACTAATTTACATTCAAAGTATGTCATAAATTTTTAAATTTGAGAGTATTTTCTATACAATTATCACTCACATTTCATATTTAAGTGTTAAATATCATAGCATTTGGAGTAAAGTATCAACTGAAACTATAGTGACATACTATTGAGATGAGTCTATGGAATAGTTTTTATTTATTTTCTTTAGAAAACATGTGGTCATCCATCTATTTCAAGTTATGCATTTTTTTATTTCATAATTTTTTTCTCTCTCTTTCATTTGCTTTCCTTTCTATTCAATGAATTTCTCGTTAGAAGTAATGTCAAATTTCTAAGAAACAAGTCCTTCTATGTAGCCTTGCTTTGGTTTTCATTATAAATGGAGTTGACCAAAGATTATTTGTAGTGTTCTAACACCATACTATAAGGAGGATGTTCTTTTCTCAAAGGAAGAGCTTCAACATGAGAATGAGGATGGTGTCTCTATTATTTTCTATTTGCAAAAGATATATCCATGTCATAATTTGTATTACAATTAATGCAACTTCGAAAAAAGGTGTTTTAGAAAATTTTCATAAATTAGTTTTGGTTAATTAAATTTTCACATCTTGTGTTCCACTTAACAGATGAGTGGATGAACTTCCTAGAGAGAGTACAATGTGAAACAGAAGAGGATGTTTTAGTTGATGAAGAGAAAACATATGAGCTTTGGCTCTAGGCATCCTATAGAGGGCAGACACTTACTAGAATAGGTACAAATGAAACATGATTAATCTAGAAATTTGAATGGATTCACAATGAGAAATGACATTGCATCAAAATACCTAAAATATAGTGTATCCATAGATAAATTGTTTTTTTGAAATGTTGTGATTGCAGTTAGAGGCATGATGTACTACAAGAAAGCCCTAGAGCTCCAATATTTTTGGATATGGAAAAAGAGGAAGGTATGTGACAATTCCAAAACTATTTCTAAGGTGTAACAAATGGAGGAACTGGCATGGAGTATAAATGAGATACTCATGACTAAACTACCTAACATCTTGTGCCAAGTACAATCTTCCTTACAAGGAGATTGTTATGTAAACATGATTTACTTTGATTTTGTATGATTGTTTTTCATGTTGCAATGAACCTTTATGACACATTTATTTAAAATGCCTTTCTTGTAGGTTGTAAGAATATTATGAAAAATGGTATATGAGACATTTAAAATTATTTTTCTTGTAGATGGATGTGTTACTTATTGGTCATGGAAGTAGACTTAGCTAAACTGGATGAATGTTTCTTTGTTTGTTGTTCAAACAAGAGCTTTCTTTAATGTGTGGGATCACCTTATTGATGAATTAAGCTGAATGGCTAATTAACAAAGATATCATAGGATTGGGGTAGACCCTCTTTTGCGTTAAAACACGATGTTTTTTAAGATATATTTTTAATTATTTTTATTTTTATTATTATTATTATTATTATTATTATTATTATTACATTATAATTATTATTTTAAGGGGTAAATTCAAATGATTTCTAGTGATTGATTATAATGTTGTAGTATAGATTTTATTCCCAACAATAGAGCAAACAGATCAAACAAAACAAGCCACAAGGAAATGACAACAATGACAATTTAGGAAAAGAACCATTTCATTATGTGCAATCTGATATGTACATTACTTACAACAGTAGGTTTTTTGTACTCAACAACACCACAAAGATGATCTCAGTAATGGTACCATTCCATTACCATCCAATGGAGTATATAAAATTTGAAAAGGGGGTGGATGGTTACAACCTAACCATCACCCTCTCAAGTTAGAGCTCAAACCACTAATTTTTGTTATGCTCATAAAGACTTCAAAATTCGATGGATTCAAACATGCTCAATGGATATACATTGATAAAATGGTAAAACTACCAAGGGATATTAAAAATTGATTCAAATTATTTTTGGCAAAATGGTAAGTTTTGAAAAGGGATTATTATTTATTATATAGGGGTTTACCACTAGGGGTTTAATAAATTAAAAGAGAGGTGGTAAATTTTTAAAATAGAGGGTTTTTAAGAAGCATATGAACACACGTGTTTTGAAGGCTTTCAACCAAGTGACCCTCTATGCAAGCAGAGTAGGATGTGGTTATTGTGGAGAGGGATGCCTTACGAAGGGAGAGAGACATGGTGATATTTGAGTGGGATGGACTGTGATATCAGGTGGATCAACTATTGTATCAGCTATAGCAGGTGAGGGAACAGCCACCAACAGCATAGAGTAGGGGAGACAGAGGTGACATGGTGGCCTTGCCAGTCAATATTGCTAAGCTACAATGAGCTATTTATGAATATAGGGCTAGTTGGATGAGTGAGAGAGATAGAGCTTGACTATACGAGGACAAGCTTATGATTGAGGGTATGGTAGTTCCATCATACTCAGGTTCTCAATATTGACAAATTTTTAGGAGCACACCATCAATGGCCCCATCAGTACCCCAATTTATGGATCTAGTAGGGTCACAAGTGGCAGGACCATCCTTGTCTCAGGCTAGCAAAATATATTGTATGATTAGGGATGATAGACAAGGAGGGAGAGGACCGAAGGACAGATATAATGGATAGGAGGGAAATAGAGAGACTCTAGGAGATCGATAGCAATAATTCTATTTTTGGTGTGCCATATTAGCCACAATTATGCAACATTTTTAATGAGAAGATGATGTATTTATTTTGTCATGTATAGATGGATGCATGATGATGTAGCCTTAGGGGTAGTTTTGAGGTAGTCCTATAATAATTGACGATGATGATGTTTTATTTTGGTATGTATAGATGGATGTATGATGATGTAGGCTTAGGGGTTATTTTGAGGTAGCCTTATGAGCATTGATGATGATGATGTATCATTGATTTTGTATTGACATGTACTTATGATGATTTATATATATATGGATATTTGATGGATTTCATGGACTGTATGTATTCTTTCATGATATATAAAAATAATGATGATTCAATGTTTGACATGATATGATGTTAGATATGATATAGAGGATGATGAGGTACATATTTTTAGAGGTTTTTTTAATGATGGATGCATTTATGTGATTAGATAGGCATGACATATTAGATTATATGGATATGATATTCTTATGTGATGTATGATGGTTCCTTTATTTCTTTACATGGTTTAGACCTACATGTGTTTGTTTAATCACTTTATGGATGCTATTGTATGAGGTTCGTAGTCTAAAATGGCTTAATTAATCAATAATAATTTAACAATCACAATAAACACATTAACATGACATAAGAATACATAAGACAATATAATGAACACAATGTTAATAATGATAATTGGTAGACTTGTAGGGACAATGAATTAACCATGAACCTAATAACAAGGAACAATGAACATAAGGAACAAGATGAATGAACGTTGTAGTGTATAATACATGGGGGGAGCAGGAGGCCCCCATTTCAAATTTCCTAATCCCTCCCTACTCCAATCCTAAGGATATTTGACTTGGAAAGTCTTCTTGGGATCTTCCTAATGCCTGTTGCACTTCCTGGACCTTCATGGGGTCTTCCTAGGGCCTCCTAGGAAATTTTTTCCCATTTCCTTTGTGAATGCAGTTACCTAGTCAGAATGACTTACGGATTCTTTCCTTAGTGCCCTTTAGTGTTGGTTGGCTTCCTACTAGCTCAGTTTGGAAGATGGTGTTGTGAAGATTTTCCCTATGGGTTTTTTTGGTCTTTTAGGAGGGACCACGTGCTTCATCATTATCTTAAGTGGTGGCTTCCTCCTCTCTTCTCCTGAATTGGGCTTCTAGAAGAGGGTTCAACATCATGTTTTCCATATGTGTTAAGTGGCCTCGGTTTTCTTTTCTACATTTTATTGGTCTTACAAGGGAACCTTCTTTTTAATGTTTGTATATGAGAGGCTCTCACGGCTACTTCCATTTCAGGATTTCAATAGCAGGTTCGGGATCTTCTGCCTTGTCTTTCAAAAGATCCAATGCTTATCTAATTTAGAGGTTTTTTGGTGGAACCCTTCTTTGTTGTTGTTTTTGGTCCTTGGTATCAAGACCCTATGCTTTCTCATTCAACTACAGTAGAAGGTATCTGATTATTACTTCCTGGATGGATAGTTGGTGAGGTTGGGGCATTGATCTGTTGTTGGCGATAATTTTATGGACTCTATATACAATTTTTTTCTAGTATTTGGGAGAGAGACCTTGTACGTTCTCGCTTGTTGTAGAATATAGGTTCCTAAAGGTAGTCCCTATGTCATATTTTTGCTTGTAGTTTTGGGGATTCATGGTGATTTGGATATCCCATGGGTTTTCCCAAATTTATACTATGCATTTTGTCTCCTTTGTAGCAAGATCTCGTGGCCTATAGAGATCTCATACTGGTAATATATCTTTCAGGTCTTCAAAAGGCCCCTTGTGCAGACTTTCCTTATTTACGTAGCCTTTCCCAAGGGGAAATTTGTTTCAATATTTTGAGCGAGAAATTTGTTTCAGATTTGAAATTGTTTTCACTATTTTAGTAGGTTCCAAGAGGTCCCTGTTCTCTTTCAAGGTGCAAGTTTCATTTTTGTTGCATGTTGGTTCTCCCTATTTAGGCGAGAAACCATTTTCAAATTTCAAGTCTCATTTTTTGATGGTCTTGTGGAGGTTGTCTCCCTAATTTAGCTAATCCTTGTTTGTCTCCAAAAGATAGTCTTCAAGAGATTGTATCTCTTGTAAGATTTTTGTAAAAGGTTCAGGGATCCTTTCAAAACCAATCAAAAAAAAAGATGAATGAACATTGTAAAAATAACATGAGGACATAGACATTAAGAAAAAATGTAATGGACAATTTGCTAACTAGAAAAACAATGGACACTGACTAATGATTAATGATATGAATCAATACTTAGGACATATTTTCATTGAATGGTGGCTAGCCAAGATGTGGTTCGCTCATATCTTAGGGTTTTTGGATGCTAGAAGAATCTTAGGAAAGTCAAACACCCTAGTTTTAACAATAAAACTCATCTAATGGTCAATAAATATCCCATAGAAATATAGACCATATTGAATAAGAGCAAGCCTCTCATGGATTGAAGTGTGTGCAAGGAGGTTCATTTTCCATATTAAGTAAGGTTAAATTAACCAGTTGTGAACTCAAGCCAATATAAGTTATCCATCCATGAGCGTTTAGATGTTTGTACAAAAGGTCACTAATATGACAAACATGTCACCACTCAAAAGGCATACTCCACTTTTAAATATTGTTACTAATGATATGGCTTGAAAGTTTTATTCACAAGTTGTGGCAGGCTAGCTTCCTCGATGATAGGTTAGAGTTCAACCCAGTTTAGAATATATTCCTGGTTTAAAAAGCCCAAGTTTGAAATGAGTCAGAGCTCTCCTCATCACATATCAAACGATGACAACAATGATCTTCGTACGGCCATTCGTAACAAATTTCACATCACCATCAGCAGCAGCATCATCAAAATCATGGACAAGATCAATGATACCCTCAAGTTGCTGCTCAAGAACCATGTCAAGAACATTTCTGTAAATGAAGATATTACAAATTCCTAGGCTTGGGGCTATGTTGTATAGTGGATATTTTCATTTTGTTTTTCCTTTGTTCTACTGGTCTTTTGATCCCATGCATGGGATTTTAGTCGAATGTATTGGGTCCCTCCGTTGCCCCTGTGTGGGCTTTATGATCAGTTCTCTTCCTACCCCTGTGTGGGTATTTTGGTTTGTTTTTTATAGTTTTTAGATGCTATTTTTGTCAGAAACTCCTACGTGGGTATTTTGGTGTGGGTCCTTTGTAGGTTTTTTTATATTCTAGTTTTTCTTCAGCAACCCCTACGTGGGTATGCCTATTTTGATTCCCTATTTTTGAGTTACTCCATATGTACACTCAGCTTAATCAAATGTTGTTCCAGTCTATTTTTTCTTGTTTTTTGTTGGTCCTTGAGCGGGTCCACCTTATTTTATTGCTACTATTATGCTATTTGCTTATGTAATTGGTTTTGGGATCCATTTAAAACTTGTATCTAAGAAATTTCACCTACCAAAAAAAGGCATACTCCACTGCCAGTCAAACATCTATAGCCTCGATGGATGTTAGCCTCATAATCCTTTGACATAGCTCCCTTGTCAGTCAATATTCTATAGCCTTGGTGGAGGCACTATTAATGCTTAATGGGACCAAGGAGAAGCATGTTTGGGTGTTATCCTTGTTCTTTCATTTATTTATTTTTTTTTTAATTTGCAATTGGATCCTTAGGTTAGAATTATACAAATTATAGTATGAGCGAGAAAAAATTTTGCTTTATAGCAAGACTACTCATGGCATCGACTTCCCTAAACTCAAAATTTAATTAATGTGTGATATGTGATTGGTCCAAGAAAGAACTTAAGTTAGTTTGGGGAAGCCTTAAATTTTCCAAGTCAGTTGGGAGAAGCCTAAAATTCCCTAGAATGTGATGACATTGGACAAAGGTTGATTAGAATAACTAGGAATGGTTGAATAACAGAAAAGGCTTATATTTCCAAGTAACCTAATAATATGATTGCACAAGACATTGTGATAGATGATGACAACTAATGGATATTTACTAACAACTTGCAAGAGACAACTAATATTTGTATGCAACATGGTTGACAATAAACATGATACAAGATAAAACAATACATTTAGACATGACAATGAGATGTGAGATGGGCAAGAATGCAACACATACATATGGGAAAAATAGATATAACACATGTGTGGCATCGATAAAGTATTTCAATATGATTGTGGAACACATATTTGTGCATCCAAAAGGTGACCAAATTAGCACATTATGAGTTTGGAATTTATTTATGTACAAATTTGATTAGTCAGAAGGATGAATATCGATAGTGAAAAGTAAGCACGTGGGAGCTCAAATTCACAAACGAGAAGCAACACCAAATTGTTCGTATTAAAATGTACATGTAAGTCAATTATTTTGTGATTGTAAATGTGATGTGTTTAGTTTTCAAAATTGATTTTTTTCATGATGTATAGAAGGTTTATTTAAAGGGCAAAGTCATTGAAGGGGTGCCCCTAATATTTTTGGTGTCAAATGAAATTAATTAGGTATCAAAATAGGTAAATAAAAGTGAACAAAAGGGTCCACACGATGACTTAGATATCCAATACTGCTAGAAAAATGATGAATTGATATTTGGGAGTTATTGGGGATTTTTTACTAAATTTATTTCATTTGAAAAATATTAAGGGTCAAATTTTTAGGGATACCCTTTATTTGACAATTTCAAAAAGTTGGTTTCAAAAGAGGCCTAAATTTTGATGATGTCAATACGAAATATGATAAGATATGAGTACAAATGATTTGGGGTATCAACATGAAAATATGAGAAGTGACAAAATTTAATTCAGAGACCCCGAAGCATTTTTAGTGAATTTATTTGGGTAGTATTTGATTTTTTTTATTAGTCCAAGAATGTACAAGAAAAAAGAGCTAGTTGGACATCATCATGCGTAGAAAGCGTGAATATGAAGGATATTTATGGGTTTGGGTTTCTCACTCCCTTTAAGAGTGGCCAACTTATAGGTGCTAAAACCATACTTATATTTGATGATGTAAGGACCTAGCCAATTGGGAGCAGATTTGTCTTGTACATGGCATGGTTGGTTTGGGTTCTACTAATTTTCTTTGAGCATGAGGTCTCCTACCTAATATTATTTTTTATGGATTTTTTTGTCGTATGCGTGCTTAACATGATCTTTGTAAACACAAAGATGCTCAAGAGCATTGATTTGATGTTCATAAATAAGGGTAAGTTGGTCTAAACGATCCTGGCATGCAAAGTCATCGTTAATGAGATCTTGTAGCGAGATTCGTAAAGATGGAATTTCAATTTTGAGGGGCATAATAGCCTTAACACCATAAACTAATCAAAAAATAGTTGCTCTAGTAGGTGTGTGAATGCTTGTTCGATAGGCCCAAAGTGCTAAAGGTATTTGGATATGCCAATCTCGATGGGATTCTGCCACAGTCTTACATAAGATTACATAATGGTTTTGTTTGTGGCTTTGACTTGGCCATTACCTTGAGGATAATAAGGATTAAAGAAGTTATATTGGATGTTATAGTTATCACACAATACTTGAACCTCCTTATTCTTGAAGGATAAAGTATTATCAAAACCAATTTTATATGGGATGCCAAAACGATAAATAATATGGTGCAAGATGAACTCAATAATTCTGGGACCAACCATTTTGATAAGAGGAGCAGTTTTGACCCACTTGGTGAAGTATTAAGTAGCCATTATGATGAAGGTATGTTTTCTAGATGAATTTGGGGATATCTTGCCCATGATTTCAAGACCCCATTGTGAAAAGAGCCACAACGACTGGATAGGTTGCAAAGCTTGTGAAGGCAAGTGGGTTAGATTGGCATGTTGGCATTTGAGACATTTCTTGAAATATGTACAACAATCACCTTTATTGGTGGGCCAATAATAACCCATGTGCAACATGTGTTTTATGATGGCAATTCCACTAAAATAGAGACCACAAGTGTCATCATAGGTTGTGGATAAGATAAATTTGGCCTCGTGCGACTCAAGATATCAAAGGATAATACCATCATAGCTTCATCGATATAGGATGTCCTCCAAGAGGGTGTACCTTGGCTTTCTATTTAAATGTTCACTTCCCAGAATGAGGTAAATCATGGGGAAGAACACCAAGTTTAAGATAATCCTTTACTTGTGAAAACCAAGAATTATAAGTATCTTCTTGGACAAAATAAACATCCACTTCATTTGAAGAAATATTCTTGGAAATAAAATATTTGTGGAGAGTAGTAACATGTATGTGGGTGACTTTGTCATGCAGGTTTTAAAGAATGAGAGATTTGATAGATGCTATCGTGTCAATAAAATGATTTATGGACCTTGGGAAGGCATCTATATCATACCACTCAAAGTATGACAACTCTTTTGCAATTTGTTTATATGCCTTTAGGACTTTGTCTTTACATTGATATATGTCTTTAACTTGGTTAACAATGATAAGGTAATCACTAATTATTTTTATTCTCTTGATGTGCATAGAAATTGTAGTTTTTAGGTCGAGGATAAGGGCTTCATAATCGATATTGTTGTTGGTGCAGGAGAAGGCAAGTTTGAATGATAAGGGGATGGGAGCCCCTTGCGACATGAAGAAAACAACTCCAGCATCTCCCACTTGTTCACACTTGGAATCATCAAAATATAGTGTAAGGTCAACTTGGTATTCAAGTTTGACATACTCTTTGAGTTTAGTGATATTGAAAATAGAATCTCAGGAAGTTTAATGAGAGGTTTATCATAAACAAGTGGAGCTTTTACAAGTTTTTCAGTGATGACGTGAGCTTTGATGAATTTTTGGCTAATGAATTTGAGGTCAAATTATGTTAATAGCATAATCCATTTGTCAATTTGGCTATTGTATGTTCAATCCATCATGTATCTCAAAGGGTTTTCCTTAGCAATAACATAGGTGACGTGATTAAGCATATAATGGCAAAGTTTCCTAGTGGAAAATACCACCACTAAGAACAAATTCTCCATATATGTGTATCTAGTTTCATAACTCACAAAGTGTGACTAATATAATATATGTCTTGCTCTCAATTGACCTCATTATTTTGGGCCAACAAGGTTCCTAAGGTAAAGTTAGTGGTAAAAATATACAAGTGAAACAAGACACCTAATCTAGGCAGGGATAAAATCGATGGGGATGTGAGGTACTTCTTGATAGACTCAAAATACTCCTAACATTCTTGGGTTTATTTAAATGTGAACCCATTTTACAAAAGGTGATTAAATGGCTTGCATTTGTTTGATAGTTGTGCAATGAAGTGACGAATCGCTTGAATTTTATCTTGCAAGCTTTATAATTGTTTAATATTGGTAGGAGGAGGCATTTTGGTTATGGCCTTAACTTTATTTGGGTCGACTTTGATACCTTGTTGGGAGAATAAATCACAAAAAAAAATTTGAGATGACACCAAAGACACACTTCTTAGGTTTTAGTATAACATTATGCTTAAGAAGTCGATCAAAGATTTTACGCAAAACATTGACATGTTGATCATGTTATTTATATTTAACCAAGAGATCATCCATGTAATATTTCACAATGTCATGCATATAATAATGAAATATATAGGTCATAACGTGTTGATATGCAACACCTACATTTTTAAGACCAAATGGCATGACCTTGTAACAAAATATCCCCCATGGTGTGGTGAAAGACGTTTTATGTTGATTATTAGGATTAACTCTGACTTGGTTGAATCTTAAAAAACCATACATTAGGGAAAGCATTTTGTGACCTGTTGAGGAGTCGACTAAGGTTTCGATATTAGGAAGGGGGAAATTATCTTTTGGATATGCTTTGTTTATATCTCTAAAGTCTATGCATATACGTGTCTTCCCTTTTGGTTTTTTTATGAGCACCATGTTTGAGACCCACTCGGGATAGTCAATGGGTTGAATGAATCCCACATCTAAGAGTTTTTGCAACTCTTCTTTAATCATTAATGCAATGGTGGGATGCATCTTCTTGAGCGTTTGCTTGACTAGCTTGGTTCTTAGCATTGTTATCAAGGGTGAGATTCTAGACTACTAAGTTGGGATCAAGGCCAAGCATATCATTATATTATCATGCAAAAACTTTCTTATATTCTATCAAGAGTGCAGTGAAGCACTCTCTCTGTGTTAGACAAGTTTTTGCCATGTGTATACACCAAAACAGCACCAATCCGATTATGTGACTACAAACACTGATCACATTAACACACACAGCCCCCAGGGTAGCCCCCAGAGGTTAAACAGTGGTTCTAACCACTTACACAATAGTTTTGCAAGTCAAAAATCAGTTTGGCACCTTTTAGACACTTTATTTCTTATTCGTCCCACCTAGGGACGAGTGCGAATTTGTACTCGTCCTACCCAAGGACGAGTATGGATTTGTACTCGTTTCACCTAGGGACGATTATTAGCGCTCGCTCCGGGGTGGGACGAACGCCAGGTTTGACCAGCAAAAAGTCAGACCTCAGCGCATGACAACTCAGAACTACCACTCAGCTTTTCATGCATGACATAGGAGTGCAAGTGAGTTTTCTAAAACACACAAAGACATGCACAGAGGCAATTAAGAAGCCCTTGATCAAGAAGAAGTCTTCTCTTCACAAACAAAAGCATTCATGCAAAGAAACACTTTTGCATGTTAATTCAAAGAGACCCCTTGGGTCTATAAAATGGTGAGTTTCCTCACCCAAAAGAGATAGAGAGAAGGAGCATTTTGAGCGACGAAGTGCTGCTAGTTCACTTACTGGCAATTTGTGCTTTCATAATCGTGGTATTTCTTTTAGTTTCATGTTTATGCTTTTGTCAAGTTTTTCATTTCATTTAGATTCATTTCAACCATCGTTAGATTCATCTTTTATTTTTCATACACAAGTGCTACGACTTTCTTGTTTGTTTCTTTGAGTGCAGAGTTGCAACATTAGAGGAGCGGCGAGGAGTCTACCTTACCAACGCAAGCGGCAGCAACATTTGGCCCGCCCATTCCAAACGTGGGCATGCGGAAGGAGGAAGACCAAGTCACAAATTGTAACAAAGACCAATTTAATGCTCCTAGCCCCTAAAAAGGGAGGAGACGTCTATGTAATCGAGGATAAGAAATTTTAATAAAGAGGGCTGTGATTTCCTTACATATTTTCTTTCGTCTCCAATTTATCTCCTTTCCTTGTTTTTGTGCATAGGATTAAAGCGTTACATTTCGTCTTATATTGCATAGTTATAGTTTTCCTTTTGCTTCCGAAATATCGTGCTTTCAATGGCGATCACGGTGGGACCCTATCCTTTTTTTTTAAATCACAGAAACAGATTGAATTTTTGTGTTTGTGCTTGACAGGTACATTTTTTTTCTTGCAGACTGTTAATCGTCTCTGCAAGGGACGATTTCTGTTCTAGAAATCGTCTCTGCAAGGGACGATTTCTGTTCTAGAAATCGTCTCACCCTGGGATGATTGTAAAATCGTCTCTGCAAGGGATGATTTTTGTTCTGTTAATCGTCTCACCCTGGGACGATTGTAAAATCGTCTCTGTGAGGGACGATTTCTGTTCTGTTAATCGTCTCACTAAGGGACGATTTTCTGTCTGCAACTTTTCAGAGCAAAAATTCAGAGGCAACTGGAGCAGGCAGAGAAGAGGTAGGGATTTTCATCATCTCTGTTGAAATTTTTTGTTTCTATTTTTGTTTCTTTGACTGTTTTCATTTTTAGCTTGCATTACTTAGGAAAAGTCATTCATGCATGTTTCATTTTCGTTGGATAAAATGAACCTCACACACTCCACGAAACAATTTTAAACCAAGGAGCTGGTCATAAGACCCCAACCCTTGATCAAGACCATTGGTGGATTTAATCACCACCTTGGCTTGATTTGCATACATTTCTCGATTGTCAACTGTTGTTAGGCATAAATCCTGACGAAGACAGACCGAGCGTAGCTGGGGTGATTCCCATGTGCGTGAGGGTAAGTTTTCTATGGTAGGTGCCATTAACAGGACAATCCCCCTTCCGTATCGCCTACGTACCACGTACCTTCTGCTCTCACGTACCTATAGTCTCCCTCTCGTAAGGGCGGGTATATAGAGAGGTTGGTATATCGACCTGGCTGGTATATTGAAGGGGCGACCATTTTTGGGAGTTATAAGAGCCTTCATACTTGCATTTAAACATTTCACAAAAATTTTCAAAAACAAAACAAACAAAAAAAACACACTAAACCAGATTTAGGGCACACTATTAATCTTTAAAAGAGATAATCATTGCTTGTGTGTGTATGCTATTTTCTGTTTAGACAAAAAAAATCATAAACAAAGATAAAAATCTATGCATTTTGTCACTCGCTCCAAAAGCTCCAAGGATTCCTGCAATCGCTTGGTCACCCCAAAATTCTCCAAAGGTGTCCATGAACCCTTTGGTCAACCCAAAAGCACCCTAAGGTTCCCATAAGTGATGCAGGACCATCCAACAAAATATGGGAAATTTTATATTTTTCTCTAAATTTTAATGCATCTTGTCGGGGCCATAACTTCTCAACCGTAACTCCGATTGACTTGAAATTTTACAGGGAGTTAGGTGGGATAATTTTAAACAAATATAATTCCCTATAATTCTATTTTCCCAGAAAAGTCAGTTTTTGGGGCCAAATTCCATCATCTAGTGCCCCGAAATTAGGTTTTAAAATTGGGCACGCAATTTTATGCACTTTTTGAGCTGTTCAGATGTCAATATCTCCTAATGTATTTAGAGTTAGGACTTGAGACTTCATTTTTGTCTTATCTACTATAATAGGGATGCGCACACCAATTTTGAGCCCCATATGAATCATTTCAATTTTTAGGGTTTTTAGAGAGACATCGCCATGGTATTCACCCGTAGTCAAGCCCACTCATGGGCAGACGCTGTGGAGAATGTCCAAAGAAACATGAGTCACATCCATTATAGTCCCCAGGATTTGGTCATACCACCTTGGCGACCTAACACACAAGGCATTCCCCTACACACCTTAACGAAAAGGGACTACAGGGGCACCTCTTCTAGGGGCACTCCTGTTCAGCATAGCACCCAGCACGCATCCTCCCATGAAGGGTACATCCATAGGAGAGCTCCCTTATATGCTCGCTATGAGTGGTCACCATGCAATGAAGCACTAGGTCAACATAGGGTTCAACGGGAGGAACCACATGATTACACTATCCCTCCTTCACCCCCTCTAGTTGTCAGGACTACAAGGACAAATACAGAGCACAAGGCTCCTCAGGCAGGGCGAGCCAAATCTTCTCGTTCCTCTTTCACTTACAAAAGATAGCACGAGGAAAACCCTTACCTTCCTCAAGAACAATATACATCGCAGGAGCAACACGCCTCCGCAATTGCTAGCTTTCAGGATTACCTATTGAGGCCAAAGCCTCGGGGGAATGCCACTACCCCCAACAGATTGAGGCAACCTATAGATATATCGGATCACCATGACCGAGATAGATATCTAGGAGAGGCATCTAGGCCTTCTAGACATGAGACGATAGGACCAACTATCTTAGAATCTGCCAAGCATATTGCACGTCGGATGCAACTCACGATACTTGAGATGGAACAACAACAGTTAGAGCAACAATATCTTTTAAATCAAGAGTGCCTTCAGCACCAGGAGGATGAGTTGTTAATACTTGAAATCAAATTCCTTAGCTCGTCAGAAGCAAGGATTCAAGAATGCATGCCCTTTCCATGCTTGGGGCATCAAGAGTTGGTTAGGTTATTGAGAAACCCTAATCATTAGTGCTTTGGTTATCTATTTTTGCTCGACACTCGTGCCATGCACAAGACTTCCCAAAAAGGGGCATCCAGTAGACACCAAAACAGCACCAATCCAATTATGTGACTACAAACACTGATCACATTAACACACATAGCCCCCAGGGTAGCCCCCAGAGGTTAAACAGTGGTTCTAACCACTTACACAACAGTTTTGCAAGTCAAAAATCAGTTTGGCACCTTTTAGACACTTTATTTCTTATTCGTCCCACCCAGGGACGAGTGCGAATTTGTACTCGTCCTACCCAAGGACGAGTATGGATTTGTACTCGTTTCACCTAGGGACGATTATTAGCGCTCGCTTCGGGGTGGGACGAATGTCAGGTTTGACCAGCAAAAAGTCAGACCTCAGCGCATGACAACTCAGAACTACCACTCAGCTTTTCATGCATGACATAGGAGTGCAAGTGAGTTTTCTAAAACATGCAAAGACATGCACAGAGGCAGTTAAGAAGCCCTTGATCAAGAAGAAGTCTTCTCTTCACAAACAAAAGCATTCATGCAAAGAAACACTTTTGCATGTTAACTCAAAGAGACCCCTTGGGTCTATAAAATGGTGAGTTTCCTCACCCAAAAGAGATAGAGAGAAGGAGCATTTTGAGCGACGAAGTGTTGCTAGTTCACTTATTGGCGATTTGTGCTTTCATAATCGTGGTATTTCTTTTAGTTTCATGTTTATGCTTTTGTCAAGTTTTTCATTTCATTTAGATTCATTTCAACCATCGTTAGATTCATCTTTTATTTTTCATACACGAGTGCTACTGACTTTCTTGTTTGTTTCTTTGAGTGCAGAGTTGCAGCATTAGAGGAGCGGTGAGGAGTCTACCTTACCAACGCAAGCGGCGGCAATATTTGGCCCGCCCATTCCAAACGTGGGCATGCGGAAGGAGGAAGACTAAGTCACAAATTGTAACAAAGACCAATTTAATGCTCCTAGCCCCTAAAAAGGGAGGAGACGTCTATGTAACCGAGGATAAGAAATTTGAATAAAGAGGGCTATGATTTCCTTACATCTTTTCTTTCGTCTCCAATTTATCTCCTTTCCTTGTTTTTGTGCATAGGATTAAAGCGTTACATTTCGTCTTATATTGCATAGTTATAGTTTTCCTTTTGCTTCCGAAATCTCGTGCTTTCACCATGTTGGACAATTTGAGGATTGGCGGGGTCGATGCTTAAATCGATGACGATTTATTCCATAAGCATATGGGACCCATCCTCTAACTATGCAATATTTGGAATGAGATGCAAATCATCTGCCTCACTCTGAACAAAGACTTTATCATCATCAATGACCTCAGTTGAAACTATCATATTTTGAGGATATATGCAGTGGAGATATCTAACACAAGTCCCAATAAAATACAAAAAACATGAAAGAAAGTGAAACAACAACATGACTAAAATATACTATAATAGAAATTTTGAAAATACAATGCAATATGGAGGAAATGGTCACTCCATTAATATGAGCTAAAGAGCTACATTGTACTCCATATATGATTACCTGATAGATATTGATATGAAGATGATAATACGAATATGGAGATGATTGTAATCTACTACTATGAGACCCTTTATATAGGAAGATAGATTTCTTGGCCAAAACTCTACCTAGTTGTACAAGGGGACACCTTGCACATTACAACTTGCACATTGTCACTTGTGCATTTATTACATTGCTTGAAGTAACTAGATAATTTTCCCCTAAAGTAATATTCTATCCAGTCTATGTGCCTAAGGTAGTACATTTACATGACCCAAATGATGTAATATACTTTAACTCTAACACCCCTTGTATTACATTATTTGGGTATTGAAGATTTCAATCTTCAATATGGATCTTCTTCTTTGTCTTGGACATTGTATTATTCTTCTTTGTTCTCTATAACATGTTCAAGCAAGTAGTTAGTGTCTTCATAACCTGTTGTTCTTGCTTAAATATATTGGACTTCATAAGCATATGAGGTTCTTCTAGTTCTTCTATTTCTTCTATCCTTTGAGCTAGATGTTGTAGGCAACAAATCCACCTCCCAAAGAAGAAGAAATGATTTTTGGATTTGCACAATTTTGTTCAGTTTTGCTCATTTTTGATTAAAATGTACAAGTGGTCAAAATGTACAAGTAGGTGTAAAACGTACAAGGTTTGCAAATGTACAATTTGAAATGTCAATGAAATTAGGTGAAATGTGCATTTGGGATGAATTTGATAAAAATCAAATTAGACTTAGTAAAACCTTGTAATGAATTATTTTGAGATAATTCGAGATGGCAGTTGTAAGTAATGTGATGTCTCAGAAACCACTTTGGAATGGTCTGGGCATGCATTATATAGCCCCCCATTCAATTTTTTAGGTTGTTCATTCATTCATGGAGTTATTGATTGTTCATGGTAGAGTTGCATATTGTTCATTGTTGATGTCTATTGTTGTTGAGTCTATTGTTGTGATCAATGATGATGGATATATTGTACAAGAATGCTTATAATATGAATATAACAGCAATTCTCTTTGTTTCCATATCATTGTGAATTCCATTGTATATTTTGATTATTGCAGGTTGTGTAATTGATGTTTGGATGCATAACTTGTTATGTTAATTTGATGGAATTGCATTATGAATGATTTTGATCATCCTACAGACCTGGTGTGAGGATATGAATTGATTGCATGATGAATTATGGTTGTACAATTATATTTCCAGATAGTTGTATGATTTCTGGAAATGTTCTTGATGATTATAATTCATTGCCATTGAATTAGGGTTTGCATGTTGGAAGGAAAGTGAGCAATTGTCATAAAGAAACATCCCAAAACTTGTCTTGAAAGGAATGGTTGTGTAGGTTGATAGATCTGAGTATAAGTTGTAGCAAGGGTTTGTACAAATCATACAAAGTTGTACCAAATCGTACAAGTGGTCATTTACCCAATTTGGTAATAAAGTTGCAAGATAAAACCTGCCAAATAAGGAAAATTGCTAGTTTGGAGAAATCGATTACAAAACTGATCGATTTGAGTTACAAAACCTATTCCAGTGAATTGACTAAGTGGAAAATCATACAAGGTATAGTGTTGTATGATTTGTATCATACAACTATATGATTTGGTGATCGTACAAGTTGTTTGGTAAATTGACATAGTGCACAAAGCAAACCGTACAAGTTGTACGATTTGGGTAAGTTGGGTTTGAGACTTTGGAAATCATTTCTAGACCTTCTAAATCACCTCCTCTCTAGGAATACTACACCCCTATGCTACATTTGGCATCATTGCCTTATCAAACTTTGGCATTTTTGTTAAAAATGGGTCAAAATTGTTGTAGTCGAGAAGATCCTGCAAAGTGATAAATTGTGAGTACCACTAAATTGGAGGTGAATGATAGACACAAGTGTGCAAAGGTATAGGATACGAGATCAAAGAGAAGATATCCTAGTTAGGAGGAGCATGAGAATTGCTCAAAGAGTGAACGTGAATAGTGTTGAACACAATACGCATGAACCAGTGATAGAACAAGTATGGACATCTGATGAAGGAGATATTGAGAGGTTGGATACATTGTTGATCAAATGGAAGGAGAGGAGCAAGAAGCACCTAGATTCGAGGAGAACATTGATATAAGTAAATATGTTAATGAGGAAACTATGTGAGATCGAGGTGAGTGGATGGTAACACCTGAGAAAGTGGTAGATAGGTTGCAAAGGAGTGTGGTGGATGGGAGTCAAGCACCAGAGCAACAACACATGAGGTCTCAAGAGGAAAGACCAAGGCCACAACCTACACACCAGTGAAGGAGGTCATAGAGTGAAGATGCATAAGATATTGGTAGATGACTATTTGGTGAGTATAAGATACCTTGAGTAGATACTTTCGATGAGGACCAGCAGAGTGAGTCACCTACAAGGAGGAATCAATCAAGGATTCTAGGAGATACTTCATCAAGTGAAGAGGAAGAACCACCAATAATGGCCAACTTAGGCAATCGAGTAGGAAAGAAAGATGCCCACCCTTTATGGGTGAAGGAAAGGAAGACCCGATGAGACACATCGAGACATGCATAACCATTTGGAAAGCAAATGGTGTGGACCAACCAGATGAATGGTTGTGATTATTTCCTGCTACATTACGAGGACTTGCCATAGATTGGTATTTGAAAAGATAAAATACACCAAATTTTTAGGCTTAGAACACAATGAAGGATGAATTCATTGAGGAATTTCACCCTTTGAAGGATGATGGAGATATTGTAACTGAACTTTGTACCACTAAGAAGAAAGTTGATGAAGATGTAAAGTCATATAATCATCGATTAAAGTAGTTGGTGGACAAGATGCAAATACCTCTAGTAGATGTACTAGTAAAAATATGGTTTGTAGATGGGTTGTTACCCAGATATAAGAAAAATATGAAGGTAGTTCCATATTCCACATATGAAGAAGCCTTGGAGAATGCAAATAATTTTGAAAGTGAGGTGAAACAAACAATCATAGGAATGATAACACATTCTAAGCATGATGATTTAGATAGTGATGAAGATGATACAATACAATAGATAGTACAATCATTCCAAAAGGAATTTGATAAGATAATAAAAGAGGTGAAAGGTAAAGTTAAGCAAGATAGGAAGGATATTTGGTGTACAGAATGCAAGTCTGAAGGTCACACGAATGTGACTTATCCTCGGAATGACTATTGTCACATTTGTAATGTACTTGGACATGAAGTGGTACAGTGTCCATTTAATGCAAAGGTGCATCCATAGGTTCTCTCAATCCAAGAACAGGAAGAGAAACCAAAACCTCAAGGGAGTGGCCAGCAAGCCACCAATGGTGGTTATAGGAATAACCGAAGAGGGGGAAGACAATACCAAGGCAACCGATAAGGAGGATAGAGCCACTTGTAGTATGATTCGGAAGGAAGACCAATCATACAATATCACAATTTCTAAGAGTGGGAGCATTTTATGAAGAATTATCCTTCACCTCAAAAACAAGAGACACAATAGACTAATGCTACACACATGTGTAGATGGTGTGGTCTAGGGAACCACAAAGAAATAAATTATCCAAAGCAAGTGAGTTCTAGTAACTTATAAAATGTGAACTTTTTGGACATAGAGGTACCTCCAGTTAGAGAGGAAACCAAAGAAGTATTAGTCATGACAAGGAATCAAGCTAAGAAGGACAAGTATCCCAAACCTACCAAAGAAAATAAATGATGGCAAGTGGTGAAGAGGGTACTTGAGGAAGAAGCACAGAAGGCAAAGCAATTGAGACTAGCAAGAGAAAAAGAGTTAAAGAAACCATCAGAAGACAAAGTAGTTGTGCAAAATATAGTAGCACAAGTCTTGAATACAACTATCGAGATTAAGGTGGCGAGTTTGTTAGAAGCCATCCCATCATTACATAAAGTAATGGTGGAAGACATACAACCTCATAAGGTGATGGAAGTCCAGAGCCAGCCAATCAAGGAAGAAGAACAAAAGAACTATTTTATGGATCCAACCATATTGATGATTGATGTTGGGAAGAAACCCACATTAGTCCATATGGAGATCTTGGGGCACAAGTTGACACAAGTCATTGTGGATGGAGGATCCAATGTTAATGTGTTACCCGAGAAGACTTGGCAAGAAATTGGTGCTCCATCATTATGGGCACCTAGCTTCCAATTGTATGGTGCTGACCAATACGGTATAGAGACAAAGGGTGTCTTGACCACACAACAAGTTATAATAGTTGACCAAGAATTCATCTTGGATTTCATTGTGATTACCATGCAAAAGCTAGCATATGATGCTTTGTTAGGGAGAGGATGGCTACGAATAGCCAAAGTTAATCACAACTAGGGAAAGGACCAGATCACCTTCAAGAAGGGACAACACAAATACATGATCAACTTGAATAACCAGAGGATCAATGAGGATGTGGCCATGATCGATGAGTCAGGTAGTTCTTCTGGTGAAGAGGAGTATGAGCCTAATGAAGAAGGGATGTTGTACCTAGATGACTATAGTGAAGATGAAGCTCGATCTGATAGTGGACTCCTCCATTGGTAGATGGAGGAGTACAAGGTTTTTCAGCCCACATACCTCTATATTAATATAGAGGAGACCACAAAAAAACAAGATGAGATGAAGGTCAGCTTAGAACCAAAGAAAGAAGAAGAGGAGAAATGGACATTCCCTAAAAGTTTTGTAGAATATACAGTGGGAGATGTTAAAATTGATGCAAGACCAGTGCATCCAATGAATGTGGAAAAGGTAGTAATAGAGCCTAGGAACATTAAGTACGAAGGACCTCGGATAGTGGATGTAAATCTAGGAATAGAGGAGGAACCTAGGATGATCCACTATGGTGATGATTGGAACCCAGTATTGAAAGCAACAACTTTCAAGATATTCTTGGAATACAAGGATGTCTTTGCTTGGATGTATAAGGACCTGAAAGGGGTACCACCAGAGTTATGTGTCCACAAGATCATGCTAATTCCTAGGGCACAGCCAATGAGAAGAAGACCTTATAGGATGAACCCTAAGTATGTCGCATTGGTAAATGTAAAAATAGAAAAGATGCTAGATGCAGGCATCATTTTTAGAGTCACTACTAGTGACTGGGTTTCACCTATTATGGTCACTCTAAAGAAGGAAGTGGATAAGATCTGAATATGCATAGATTTTAGGAGTTTGAATGTAGTGACGATCAAATATCCCTTCCCTATTCCTTTCATAGACTCAATTCTGGAAGAGGTCATAGGACATGAAATTTATTCATTCTTAGATGGATTTTTTAGGTACAATAAAATAAGTATAGCCGAGGAGGATAAGTTGAAGACCACATTTATTATGGAAAATGGCATCTATGCATATAATCGAATGCCATTTGGGCTATGTAATACCCCAACCACATTTCAATGCATTATTCTATATATCTTTGATCAATTGGCCACAAGAAATTTTAAGGTATTTTTGGATGATTGGTCCATTTATGGTAAGATCAAGGATCATCTACCTAGTCTCAATGAATGTATGAGTAGGTGTAGGAATGCACAAATCTCCCTAAATCTGAGAAAGTGTTTTTTGATGGTACCTTATGGGAAACTTTTAGGACATATAGTGTGCAATGAAGGGTTGAAGACTGATCCTGATAAAATTTATGTTATATTACACATGGAGGAGCCATATGATGTGAGCTCATTAAAAACCTTCCTTGGATCCATGGGATACTATCGAAGGTTTATCAAGAACTATGCACATGTGTCCTACCCATTGGATTCTTTGACTAAGAAGAATATTCCTTTCAGATGGATGGAGGAGCACCAAGGAGCTTTTGAAGAATTGAAAGCTAAACTTGTTAGTAGTCCCATTTTGGTGTTCCCTAATTGGGATAAGGAATTCCATGTCCATATTGATACCTCAAACTTTGTGATTGGATGTGCATTGGCACAAGAGGGATAGTTTAGGCTAGATCAACCTATATTTTTTGCAAGTCACCTATTGTCACGAGTGGAGAGGAATTATAGTACAATAGAGTGAGAAGCTTTAGGGATGGTATATGTTGTACAAAAATTTAGGTATTACCTATTGGTAAACCCTTTTGCTTTCTACGTAGATCATCAAGCCTTGTTGTACTTGATAAATAAGCTAGTCATACAAGGATGGGTCAATAGGTGGCTCATCACTTTACAAGAATTTATATTTTAAGTAGTAGTTCGACCTAGTAAGAAGCATGTGATTGTAGACCAGTTATCTTGAATACGATCAAGAGAACCTATAGGGATGGGGATTCTAGATGAATTCCCTGATGCTTAATTATTTATAATTAATGTTGTTCCATCTTGGTACAAGTTGATTGGATAATACTTATCCACAGGTGAGTTGCCACAAGATCTGATGATAATAGAAAAGAAAAAGGTAATCATAAAGTCAACACCTTTTCAGTTGATAGTTGGATTGTTGTACAAAATGGGTATTGATGGTATCCTACGAAGATGTGTGATGGATGAGGAAGTTAAAGCAACATTGAGAGAAGCTCATGAAGGGTTGGTAGGAGGACACATGGGGCCAGATGCCACTACTCAAAAAGTACTCTTAGTAGGATTATGGTGGCCCACATTATATAATGATGCAAAGGAATATGTATGAGCATGTGATACTTGCCAAAGAGTAGGGAAACCAATACGATGAGACTTTATGCCCTTACACCCATCACAACCCTAAGAACTATTTGAGATATGGGGGTTGGAATTTGTTGGACCATTAAAAACTACTCGTAGGTGGAAGTGTCGATATATCATGGTAGCTACTGAATACCTAAAAAAATGGGTCGAAGCAAGAGCACTACCAGATAACATGACAAAGAGTACAACTCGATTCTTGTATGAGCAAGTAATTACAAGATTCGATATTCCACTACAAATAACAAGTGATCGAGGAGGTCACTTTGTGAATGAGATTATCAAAAAGTTGACAACTGATTTCAGGATTTTGCATTCCTTGTCTAGTTCATATTACCCTAGAGCCAATGGGTAAGTGGAGGTGACTAACAAAGTCCTAGTGTCAACCTTGTACAAAACCTATGGGATAGAAGGAGCAGATTGGGAGGAAAGGTTACCATCTATTCTTTGGGTATATCGAACTACCTTTAAACCAATGATAGACCATACACCATTTCAGCTAATGTATGGTCAAGAGGTAGTAGTGCCAGTGGAGTTCTTGGTACCAAGTTTATGGGTAGTTATGGAGCATCACTTAGGTGACCAAGAAAGTCTAGAGGAAATACTAATGACACTAATCAAGTTGGATGAAAGAAGATTCATGGCATAATGGGTGATCGAAGTGGCCCAGAAGAGAAGGAAGTTGTGGCATGATAAGCACCTTCGAAAGTTAGAACTTAAGCAAGGTGACTTAGTTCTAAAATTTAATGGGAAATGAGAAATCAAGCCAGGAAAGTTAAAAACCTTGTGGCTTGGTCCCTTTCGAGTTGTAGAAGTGAGGGATAATGGGGTAGTCAAACTACAAAACTTGAATGGAACTGAAGTGCTAGACACTATGAATGGTTCAAAGTTGAAGCCATATAAAGTATAATGTCTATTTATTTCTTTAGAAGAAATTGAAACGAAAATGGAGGAAGCTCAGTCTGATGAACCACAGAGAAGAATTCAAGGTCCATTACGAGAAGACCTTGACATGGGACTTGCATGCCTATTCATAGAAAGGGAGGAGGCAAGGCCAATCATCGAACAACAAGAATTGGTACCTCAACCCATGAGAGAAGAAGGATGTGAGTACATGTAAGGTTCATAGATGGGACTGAATGGATCAAAGAAGAAGATGAAGAATGGATTCCTCCAAATGAGAGAAGGAACCAGAAGAACAAGGAATTGTGTACCCATAGTTGGAGTATAGAGAATTACCTCAACCAATAGAAGATCGATGAAGGATACGACTAATGATACGATACAAAGATAGGATAGATACCTTTGATATGGAAGCTCCAAAAAGGAACAAAAATGAAACCACAGATGAAGAGCTCATCGAACTTACTCCATTAGCTCAGATAGGATTATTGTAGAAAAGGATGTGACACCAGATCCAATAGTTGCAAGAGGAGTATGAAGGTTGCAAGGTCATACTACAAGACTCCATGAACAAACTATCCAAGATTTGGATGAGATGATGCAAAGGTTGGATGAGAAAAGGATAGTTAGGTTATAAGAATTAGAAGTCAGAGGAGAAGAACATGAGGTGACACCACAAGTAAGTGGTACACACCATGAGGGTGCAAGTACTAGTGAGGGGAGAAAGACCATAAATAACACCACATGGCATGCCGAATGACCCACCAATGATAGAAGAAGATGCAAAGATAGTTTGGCAAGAAATTGAAGAAGATATTACATCACCTGAACCACAAGGTAATATACACGAGGATTCAAGTGAATCCAGTGATGGAGAGTTACCTTGGTTAGTAAGAGATGATAGTTCAGATAGTAGTGGTGATGACTTCTTAAGGAAACCATAGGTACCTCATGCTCATCCTAACCTTGAGACCTATGCAATAGCCTATCGATAGTTGAGATGACAAAGAAGAGAAGTGCGAAGACTTCAAAGGTTAATGAATTTACTAGAAAATTGGTCAGAACAAAGGGATGATGATCATAATGATTCTAGTTCTGAGTCTAACTTTTTGAAACCATATAGGGAAACTCTAGCAACCTTGTCTCCATAATGATACTTTGAGGAAAGATGATGGACACACTGGCTATTACATGTAGATCATCGAATGCAAGCACTCCAATAATTGTCACCTAGAATGCAAAGAAATGAAGGTCACTTGGCCAACATAGAATTGGTGGATATAACTCTCTAGTCTCAGAAAGGAACCAACAAGGATCCCCAAGGTAGTAGTGAGGTCATAGAGGAGTACATCCACTAAATATTGGAAGGGGTAGTTGGGATATCCCACCTAGAGGAGGTAGAGGATGAGGGAGGATTCGACCCCCTACTCCTAGATGGTTGAGAGATACACCATTGGCCTATTTGAACTAGACCAAAAACCTGCAAGGTATCCCTTGGTTGAGAGGGTATGTACCAAACCTTAGAGGAAGACACCCACATGGATGACCTCCATTGATCCGACAAGGACCAAGAAGAATTGAAGCTAGAAGAGGATTGCTCTAGGAAAGAGAAGTCCCATTTAATGTTCGAAGAGGTCCTATGTCGAGAGGACTAGGTCATGGAAGACATATGCAAGGAAGAGGACTTACCAGTAGGGGAAGAGTACACTTTATAGATGAAAGAAGTCAAGGATGACAAAGGATTCATTCACCAAGTTTGGAAGCTAATTTGATACGAGGAGATAGGTGGAGGAGTCACTCAAATGATAGTAGACCAGTAAGAGCACCCCTACCTCATGATCAATCACCAGAATGATGAAATGAAGTATTGCCAATAGGAAGTCCTACAATTTGTAATTGTACAATTCCAAATTGTACACATGGCAATGAGAGGATAGTAAATGATACAACCCTACAAAGAGGAAGGGATCATTCAAATGATCGGTTGGCACCTAATGACATGATTACTCATAATGTAGAAGTGGGACACCCAACTGATGAGTCAACAGAAGGGATCATACAAGTGAATGTCATTATACGATTTCCATGATGGTAAGTTGTTAGGATATTGAAAAAAAATAAAAATTATCTTAATTGTGAAAATCCCTCCAGATGCAATTAAGATGGAAGGTGGTTGAAACACCGAAAATGATTGCCCCTTAAAAAAAAAAAAAAAAAAAAAGAAAAAAAAGAAAAATAAAAAGGCAAAGAAAATAAAAAGTAAGAAAAAGATAAAATCGCATGCACAAGGAACGAGTTGTCAATCATCCATACAAGAGGATAAAATTACATGCAAAGGAGGCTAAGGTGGTAAAATTTCATGCATTAAGATATTAGGGTTTCAAAAATAAATAAAAAGTAGGTGCCATACAACTTTTTGATAAATCGTACACATGCAATTTGAAATTCGGAGGATTTGAGAGCAAAAAGGGTGCAACCAAATAATTTTCTTCTATATGGGTATTTGAATTCAATAGTTTGCTACAATTTTTCATGACCCATTCCATATTTGCACCACAGAACCTTTTTTATTTCAAAAAAGCAAACCAGATTGGAGAAAAAGCTACCAAAGATAGGGTTTTACTCCAAAAAAGTTAATTTTTCAGAAATCATGTTGCAAGTGGAGAAAATCTATTGTAAAAATGAGGGTTTGAAGTAGGGAGGTACCCAAGGAAACCCTTATTTCAGAAAAAGTAGGGCTAGGGTTTGATTTTCCAAAAATAGTGAAGTGCGGAATTGCAAGGAGGCAAAACATAAACCCTAGTATAGAAAATCAACCATAAAAGCAAAAATTTTTCTAACTTTGCATGTGTGAAAAATAAGAAAGATTATGATACAATGCTACCATATCTACAAAAATTTTTTTGGAGGAGAAATTGCACCGATTGAAGGAGAAATTGCATCAAAAAGAAAGATTGCATACTTTCGAAAAATGGGTTTCCCAAAAATCATACCAGTTTGACAAAAACAAGGGTTTTTAGCCAAGTGAATTTTCTAAGGTTTTATATGATTTGGAGGTATGATTGTATGATTTTAGGGTAGATTGTATGATTTCAAGGCTTTTAAAGACCCGATTTGTGCAATTTGGAGGAGATTATACAATTTTTTGTAGTTGTATGAATTTTGATGAGATTGTATAAAAGGGGGACACCCTTGTATGATTTGGGAGCTACTTGTATGATTTTATATTGATATTGTATGATTTAGAGCTCCAATTGTACGATTTGGTGAATTGTATAGAATCGGGTGTAATTGAACAATTTCAGGTGGAGTTGTACGAATTGGAAGGGTTGTACGATTTCAAAATGTACATGTACTGATTTTATAAGGCATTGTATAATTTTTGATAGCCCTTGTATATTTTGGAAGTAATCATATAAATTTTGAAGTGATTTTGTGTGGAGTTATCCTAAATTGCCAAGTTGATCAGAGAGTGTGCGAACGAGGTTTCCACTCGATGATGGTAGAAGCATGAGCTCCAGGTGAGAGTTTTAAGCTCATTTTAATCACATTGTAGCAACTAGGGTGGAAATATCACTAAGACCACTACACTAGAGAGATTCATAACCTAGAAGATCTAACATAGTTTACCCCATTCAAGACCAAGGATATCAATTTTAATCACACGAGAGGTATGGTAATCATCCTTGGAGAGGGAGAGGGTATAGGCCATGGAGAGGTTAGAGATATTGGTATGGTGGTAGAGGTGGTGCACCACTACAATTTAGGAGAGAGGATATGGAGCCACCAGGGTACACCGAAGGGAACTTCATAATGAAGTTCATCGAGAGAAGACTCCAGAGGAGCAGGAAGAATTGCTCAATGAAGTAAAGGAAGAGCAAGTGGATATCAATGATATCACTTTTGGATAGCCAACAATAGAATTTTATAAAAAATGGTGGGAAAGGAATGAGGTAAAACATCCATTAAATCTTACACTGAAGAAAGTTGGAGTGAGCACCATCGCGCAAATCCCATCGCAAGATAAAGTATTCTTCAATGAATACTTGTTACAAATTCTTTAGTCCTATGAACCCACTAAGAATCACACTATTGTGAGAGTGGGTAATAGATACATCAAGGTGGAGTTTTTGATAGAGGTATTTCGAAGAACATTTGGATTGCCCAAGGAGGGAGCTCTAATTTTGAAGAAGATAGTAGATCCAATTGAGGCTCATAGGTTGATTACGACACTCACATCTGTGAAGTCACCTATGGTAGCCAAGATTTTTGGTTTTGGAACTCATGGAATTAAATAAAGCTAGTTGAAGACTGATGAATTGGCATGTGCAATGAATATTGTCATGGCTCACTTGTCAAGAGAATCATGAGCTTCTAAAATGCCAATATAGATGGCACAGTATGTGGAAGGTATCTACAATGGCGTGAAGTATGATTGGGGAACCTATTTAGAGGAATAGATGCAGAAGTTATTGACAACCAAGAGGAAGACATTCACCATGAATTTTCATGCCATTGCTCTTTTATTAGATGCAATATCTAGAATGGGCATTCCCTTTCCTAGTAGGACCCAACCTCAAGAATTATCACCAGATCAACCTACCATACTATGATGGGAAATACTATGCCTCTACTAAAGGTCCAAGGCACAGGACCAACAGCTACAAGAGTAGCCAACCTCTTTTGAAGAGGAGGAGAGAGTAGAATGACAATCCAGTCCTATAAATATTCAAACACATAAGCAATGAGAGAAATAGAAGAAGCTCATATAGAAAGAGCAACCCGAGTCGGTACTAGAGGAAGGGTACTCAGACTCGAAAGGGTTGGATTTGTTAAATTTTAATATACCTAGTATGGAAGAAGTAGGAGGAGCAATGGGATCTCCGACATTGCTTCAAACCTCTAATTTTAATTTTTTGGATTCATCTAAATATTTGGTAGGAAAAACAATGGTACCACTAACTCCAAAAGCAAAAGTAGTTGTGGAAGTTCCATTTGAGGAACCCAAGGGAATAAAGAAAATAAATATTGTGATGAGAGGTGGTAATAGTCAATAGGAGTAGGCAAGTACACAACCACCACAGGAAGAGTTTGCTCCTAATCATATAGTTGTAGCACTAAGGGGAGTGCAATTGAACCCACAAGAGGAAGGGTTGGTAAAAATGCAATAGGAGGACTTACCTAACCCACAAGAGGAAGTCCAAGCACCGATGATAGAGCAACAATCTCTATAGGAGATCATCAATGTTGAGGAGATTAGATCACCGAAAGGAGAGACAAACAAGATAGTAGCACACATTCCGCTACAAGAAGAGAAAGTAGCCAGTGTGATCAAAGAAGTTGGAGGAAGTTCAAATCCATAGGAAGAGGAAGAGGAAGGATAAACCCCACCACAAGATAATAATGTAGAGCTTCATACAAGATTTTTAGTTGAAGTACCTCACTTTGGTATTTTGGGGGATGAGGGTGAAAATACTGATGAATAGGTGGAGCACTTCTTCCGATAAGCTAGTGAAATGTTTGCTAGTGCTAGGTTGTAATTTTGTATTGGTGGTATTGGACAGTTGAAATAGTGGAGGGAGCAAACCTTCACTGAATTGGAGAAGATTGTGGAGTGGGTGTGCAATGAAGATCGTACCAGGTAGATAGCACAGATTCATGCACAACACCCATGGTTGTTACCTAGGGGAGAGGTAACTATGATGTTAGGAAGAGATGATTTACCAGAGGGAGTGAAGACCAATTACCATGAGTTTCCACGAGTGTACTTGGATAAGGCAACATATCAGACTTGTCCATTGAATACACTGGGTACAAAATTTTGAAGAGTACCTTTAGAATTGGCCTTCACCCTAAGGAAATTGAATTTCTTAACATATTGGATCGAGTGGCTCAGCTTGGGTCTTGAACAGATTTATCAAGCCAAGGAAGCACAAAGGGAAGAAGTGGAAGCTACTCAAAAGGAAATGGTTGCGATGGAAGAAGAATTAGTACGCAACAAAATAGAGGTCGAGGAAATATTGAAGAAGGTAGAAATAGAATGGGCTAACATCAAGTAGGCTTATGAGGATAAGCTACGCTCACAGGAGGAGGAAAAGTAGCTTGTGATCCAGCAAGTAGAAGAGTGCACGAAGTAGTTGGAAGCTCAATTGGTAGCACAAAATGAACAATTGGCCAAACAAGAAAATCAGTTGAAGGTAGTAGAGGAACAACTACAGGAGAAGAATCATAAGATTGAGGAGATGGCAAAGGATGCCAAGTACTACAATGAGATCATCATGGATCATAAGGCTCGACTTAAGGCTAAGGATGAGCGTATTGTGGCTTATGAAGCTGATATTCATCAGAATCTATAGGTCATTATGGAAAAGAATGAGGAGTTATCCATAGCAGCTAGAATAGAAGCCATGTTGATAGAGAAGTTATGCAAGGGAGCATCCGAGCATGAAGAAGGAGCTAGCTGCACTTTTGGCTACTACAGAAGAGAAAGCCAATGAGTATGGGTTAAAAGCCCTGGAAGTCAATCAATATGCAGCTCGATTGAAGGATGAGTATATTGCTTTGCATATGCAACTTGATGAGTACCACCAAGATTCATCGACCAAGACCAAGAAGACTGAGTCGATGAGGACACCGACTGATTTAAAGGGGAGGGCAGATGTAGGCAACAAATCCACCTCCTAGAAGAAGAAGAAATGATTTTTGGATTTGCATAATTTTGTTTAGTTTTGCTCATTTTTTATTAAAATGTACAAGTGTCAAAATGTACAAGTAGGTGTAAAACGTACAAGGTTGCAAATGTACAATTTGAAATGTCAATGAAATTAGGTGAAATGTGCATTTGGGATGAATTTGATAAAAATCAAATTAGACTTAGTAAAACCTTGTAATTAATTATTTTGAGATAATTCGGGATGGCAGTTGTAAGTAATGTGATGTCTCAGGAACCACTTTGGAATGGCCTAGGCATGCATTATATAGCCCCCATTCAATTTTTTAGGTTGTTCATTCATTCATGGAGTTATTGATTGTTCATGGTAGAATTGCATATTGTTCATTGTTGATGTCTATTGTTGTTGAGTCCATTGTTGTGATCAATGATGATGGATGTATTGTACAAGAATGCTCATAATATGAATATAACAACAATTCTCTTTGATTCCATGTCCTTGTGAATTCCATTGTATGTTTTGGTTATTGCAGGTTGTGTAATTGATGTTTGGATGCATAACTTGTTATGTTAATTTGATGGAATTGCATTATGAATGATTCTGATCATCCTACAGACCTGGTGTGAGGATATGAAATGATTGCATGATGAATTATGGTTGTACAAATATGTTTCCAAATAGTTGTACGATTTCTGGAAATGCTCTTGATGATTATAATTCATTGCTATTGAATTAGGGTTTGCATGTTGGAAGGAAAGTGAGCAATTGTCATAAGGAAACATCCCAAAACTTGTCTTGAAAGGAATGGTTGTGTAGGTTGATAAATCTAAGTATAATTTGTAGCAAGGGTTCGTACAAACCGTACACATGCTGTACCAAATCGTACAAGTGGTCGTTTACCCGATTTGGTAATAAAATTGCAAGACAAAACCTGCCAAATAAGGAAAAATTGGTATTTCGGAGAAATCGATTACAAAACTGATCGATTTGAGTTACAAAACCACTTCCAGTGAATTGGCTAAGTGGAAAATCATACAAGTTATAGTTTTGTATGATTTGGATCGTACAACTGTACGATTTGGTGATCGTACAAGTTGTTTGGCAAATTGACATAGTGCACAAGGCAAACCGTACAAGTTGTACGATTTGGGTAAGTTGGGTTTGAGACTTTGGGAATCATTTCTAGACCTTCTAAATCACCTCCCCTCTAGGAATACTACACCCCTATGCTACATATGTCCTTTCTAATTCCTATTTTGATACTCCAATTGAGGATAATTGGTTGGACGTTGAACTTGTTGTTGATGAGGATTATTTTGATATTACCTTGATTGAAATCTGCTCCCATTGTTCATATGATTTCCTTGATTCTGATTCTTTGGATTGAATCTGCAATAGTTAGTGCTATGACATTTTCTTTTGCATATCTGTTAATACATGTTATACCATGGTCTTTGTCCTTTTGATGATGAAGCAATGTTTCCATGTGGATTGTCTTTTGATGTCAATGCAGTGTTAGTAATTTCATATTTAAATGTGTTTTCCACTTCATACTCCTAAATAATATTGATCATATCATCAAAATAAGTATCTTTACTTAGAACTTGTAAATATGTTACCAAATTTTTGTAGCTATCTCAAAGTTCTCTCATGGTTACTTGAGTAAGAAGTTTACCTTTTATCCCTTCTCCTAAGGTTAATGATTTCCCTTTAATATATGCTACTTTCCTTAAGAATAGCTCTATGATTTCACCACTATTTTTTTTTAGATAATGTAGTTGAGTTTGAAGATGAAGGATTGTGGCTTTATTTTTTCCTTCAAATATCTTTTTAAAGCTTTTCCATGCTTTTGTAGATATCTTTGTTGAACTGATATAAGGTTGTATTTCATTAGTGATGGCAAAGGTTATTATCATTAGGGCTTTTGCATCTTTTTCATCAAATTTCTGAATTTTAGTATCATCTATGGTTGGTCTTTTTTCTATCCCTTGAGTTATCTCCCAAAGTTTTTCATATACTAAGATTGCTTTTACCTTATTTTTCTAGGATAAATAGTTTGGTCCTTTGAGTAACTAGGATTTTGCAAGAAAGAATTTGTTTGATGCCATGATGATCCTTGTGGTCTAGATTTGATGATACCTTGGTGAAATTCTAGATTTTGTAGAAACCTTATGACTCCCAAATGGATTGAGTACTTGATAATATTTTGATGAATGCTATTGTTATCAAGTTTTGTAGAATGTCTTATGTCTCCCTAGTGATTTTGGAAATGCTATATGATAGATAAAGTGCTTTTGAGAATAATAGTTCAATTTTGGGTTGATTTTGTAAAGTTTTGTGAATAGCAAAATTCAACTTCTTTTACACCTTATTACTCATATTGAAATTTAAGCACTTTCTAATTTGATGAGGTTTTAATAGTTGTATTATTTTTGTCCCTTTAATGTGTTTTTGAGACAAGTATACCAATTAATTTCCAACTCTTGATTTTCCTTAATAAACCTCATTTTATAGCCTTTAATAATTTAATATTAGTGTTTCTAAATTCCAATTACCTACTTTGATGTAGTATTCCTTATAACTCCCTCATATGGTATATTAAAAAACAATGAAATTTGCAATACTAGAAATTCTGATTTCCAAGTAGAATTCCTTATTTCTCCTATGTTATAATATTGCAAATATTAGGCCATTTAATATGTGTTACTCCCTTATTCCGAGGGGTTTTGTGAGTATTACATTATTTGGTTATTTTGTCCTAATGTATGTGCCACTTTGTGAAATTGAAATGTGTCAAAAGAGAGAAGTGAGTGAAGAGTCACATGGACATGTGGTATGTTGAGATCTTTTCTTAATGACAAGAATGTGAAAGGTTGTATTTTCTAGATTTTTAGAGGAGAGCAACAGTTTGAGGATTGAAAAGTCATGTATTGTATTATATTGGAGATAACTCTCCATGGTTGTATCATATCTTGATCATACCTTGAATATGGAAGAATAATATAGGAAGATCTCTCTTTTGTGATATATTTTTGTGTCAATATTTATGTGTACATTTCATGTGTGATCTTATCTTGTGATATTGTTATGTTTCAATGCATAATATTGTGATCCTGGTTTATGTTTTGTTAACATGAAATAGTGTCATATTCCAACATGGTATCAGAGCAAGGTTGAGAGAGTTATGGAAACTAGAAAACTAGAAAGCCATGAAGAGCCTGAGTGAATAAAGTTTTTGGGATAATCGTCACCATACGACGACATGCCCATTTGAAAGCAGAGATTAAAGAGTTATAGGATTGTAGATTTGAAGAAGGAATTGATAGATTTTGTAGGCAACAATTAAAGTATGTACTTCAGTTTGAATTATTTGAAGTATCCTCGAGAATCCTAAGAAGATGATGTCAAGTCTAAGGTAGAACATAGTCAAGATTTGAAATAACAACTATCATATATTACAAGAAGGCATACTAGACCTCCATCGAATGCAGGCATATGAACATCGATTACTTAAGCTACACAAATGCACATTCACCATTACACATAGATAGAGAGAAGACGTTATCCATTTTTAGAAGCCCACACTCACCACAAAAATGGGCTTGCCTATTCGAAGAGAATTTGAAACACCAAAGGTATGAAAATTTGATAGTATATCTTGAAGAAATTCAAAGACCCAAAGGTTATAATAGAAGCATGTGGAGATTATAGCATAATTATGTGATTGTGACAGTCAAAGATATATAAGAACATATAGTTGAATTAGCCTCCATCGTTTGATTTTGAGTTCAAGGGTATAGTTGCAATGGAAGCATTGTGAGTTCAAGCTTAAGGCAAAATCCTAAAAATTAGACCATCATGAGAGATTTAGTTATGTTGCAAAGAAATAAAATTGAATGCATTAAGTCATATCATCATAAGGGAGTGCAACAGATTTGGGATAAGTCAAGAAACACCATCTAACAAGTGTTATCTGAGGCAGAATAGGGTCAAATTGAGTAGTAACGACTACATAGGAGATAGTCGTTGGTAATTTTATAAGAGATATTTTGGGAGCTTGAAGTCCTTAAAAATTTTGTTGGTCAATAGATTTACACGTGGCAGACAACATAGCAAAAGTGAGAGTGTGACAGCTCTGTTTGTAAGGAACCATCAAAGACAAATTTCATCTGTATCGACCAGCGCTTGGAATATTATAGTAGTTCAATCTAGAGAGAGGAGATAGGCGGTGCAACCTATGCATTTGAAAGTATTAAAAATACCTTGACATCTATTTTAGTGGTGAATATCCTATCTTGTAGTGTGCAGTGTGTAGTTTCAACAATGTAGTCTAAAATTAGTGTAGTAACGATCATATGTGTTACTGCACAAGGAGGATTGCAGAATAACTGAGTGCTACTATCATTAAGTTTGCATAAATCATAATGCACATAGTTTTTTAGGAGGAGAATCGTAACATAGGCAAAAATTAAAACGTTCATAGTAGTCATTAGAAACCTGACGTGGCAGTCGTGCACATGTGGAGAGTTAGTAGCAATAAATCGGGCATTAGTAGGAGGGTCATTTTCTTTTGGAAAATAATTAGTACAATATGGTTCCATAGTCCAGATAAGACCGACTATTGAAGAGGAAACACCAATTAGAGTGTCACATTGAAGGAGGGAGGTGTTGAGCATGTGGAAGGTGCTTCGAGTGAAGGACGCACGATTTGAGGTGTTCGACAATAACGGACTATTTCAATTCATCATACAAGCAATGAATTCAAGGAAGCACTTAAGCTATCTCTCATGACTATTACAAAGGAGGTATAAACATTTCAAAACATTTGAATTTGAAAAAAAAATTGGAGATAAAAGGTTTTCCACTTCAAAGGTTGATAAAATTAAAAAAATTAAGTTTTTTTTCTTGAATTGATTTAATTTTGGGAGGTAAAAGGTTTTCTACCTCAAAGGAAAAATTAAATCAAAGGGGGAAAGAACAAGAAAAAATGCCAAAAAACAAGAAACAAAGTTTGTTACAAAAATTTTGTCAAGAAGCTAAGGAAGATGAAAAATTTGTTTCAAACAAAGTGATAAAAGAACTAAATCCCATTCTTGAAGAAGTCCAAAAAGGAGAATTTTTGTTACTCCAACAATGCATACAAGGAGTCCTTAATGATGCTAATGAATGCCATGAAAAATTTGTCACTATACCTACTTGCTTATTGAAGATAATATACAAGGGGATAATTACTCTTAATGTTTCCAAAATCAAAGCACAAGGAAACAAGCCATTGATGAAGGATGTTGTTTGTGATACTAATGATTTGAAGCCCATAATGGTGGATGAATGTTGTGATACTAATGATCTTTGTGAGCAGGAAAAAGATGCATGTTGTGATCCCTTTCCAAATGAAAGTGACTTGCACATGGTTCATGATTGTTCAGAGAGAGCCTATGCCATTGTAATTGATGAGGACATAGACTCAAATGATGACAGAAA
This sequence comes from Wollemia nobilis, assembly GCA_028583015.1. Classification (NCBI taxonomy): domain Eukaryota; kingdom Viridiplantae; phylum Streptophyta; class Pinopsida; order Araucariales; family Araucariaceae; genus Wollemia; species Wollemia nobilis. Next base: position 4,722,788 of record JAQPPZ010016717.1, read on the forward strand.
TAGTGATGCTCAAATTTGTATTGAGCAATGTAATGATGGTTTTGGCCATTTTGAGAAGCACACTAAGGGAATTGGTTCCAAATTGCTACAAAAAATGGGCTATAAACAAAAAGGCTTGGGAAAGCATGAACAAGGCATGAAAGAACCATTTGTACCAATAATAAGACCAAAATATGAAGGTCTTGGGTACATAGGACAAGTGAATCAAAATGATTCAAGCACAAAATTTGTAACAGGTAATAGTGATAGCAAATTGGTGATAGAAAATAGATGTGAGCATTGTGGTAAATATGGTCATAGGATAGAGAAATGTTGGAATCTCTATTCTTGTAAATTTTGTGGAGGACATAACCATTCACACATGTTTTGTCTACAAAAAGAAATAAAAAAATGTAGATTAAAAATGAATTGTGGATGGATTGATATGAATGCTTGGGATAAGCTAAAAGGCATGTTGTATGGTTTCTTCAAAAGGAAACCAAGTGTGATCAAAAGTTGATAAGATATAGAGATAGTGGCACATAGAGAATGAAGACAATTTTGATGAAGGGGGAATGTGTAGTCATCAAAATTTGTAAAATATTTTTACCAAATAATGTACTAAAGGGGGGTGTTGTGAGTATTACATTATTTGGTCTAATGTATGTGTCACTTTGTGAAAGTGAAATGTGTCAAAAGAGAGAAGTGAGTGAAGAGTCACATTGACATGTGGTATGTTGAGAGCTTGTCTTAATGACAAGAATGTGAAAGGTTGCATTTCTTGGATTTGTAGGGGAGAGCAACAGTTTGAGGACTGAAAAGTCATGTATTGTATTATATTGGAGATAACTCTCCATGTTTGTATCATACCTTGAATATGGAAGAATAATACAATGAAGATCTCTCTTTTGTGATATATCTTGTGTCAATATTTTTGTGTACATTTCATGTGTGATCTTATCTTGTGATATTGTTATGTTTCAATGCATAATATTATGATCCTGGTTTATGTTTTGTTAACATGAAATAGTGTCATGTTCCAAGGGGTGCCAAGGATAAATTAATTTGGGAGTTGAATAGCTCAGGAGAATACACAACAAGAAGTGGATATAATGTTCAACACCAACATAATAATAATATCACTAGAATATGGAGAGATATTTGAGATAGCCCAAGCATTCCTAAATTCAAAATGTTTGTTTGGCTAGTAGGTCATAGAAGAATTTTATCTTGGGATAACCTTATGAAAAGGGGTTTTTGTGGCCCCTCTCAATGTGTTTTATGTAATAAGGAGGAGAGTATTGGCCACCTCTTGGGACATTGATCAATAGTCTGGAATCTATGGCAATGGATTCTTAATATGTTTGGTAAATGCAAGGTAATGAATAGCAAAATTGAAGATTGATTAAAGCAATGGTAGAGCACTTATAAAAGTGACGTTTTACAGACAATATGGGATATATCAAAAGATACAATACTTTGGATTATATGGCTAGAAAGGAATAGAAGAATATTTAAAGGAAAGGAAAGCAGTTTAGAGGTAATGAAAAAGAAGATATATTTTTAGCCATAGAGGAGTATAAACCAACCCTATTAACTCACCCAATTCCTAATTTTGAAGCAGAGAATCTTTATAGATGGAGTCAAGTCATTAAATGGAATTATGATGTTGGGTACAAGAGAAGCAAAAATAAGGTAAATAATATAAAGTGGAAACCACCATATGTGGAGTGGGTTAAATTAAATTTTGATGGAGCATCTAAAGGAAATCTAGGACCAAGAGGAGGAGGAGGAGGAATAATAATTAGAAATAATAGAGAAGAGATTTTGTCTCATTATGCTTTCAATAGTGGATTTAATACAAATAATGAAGTTGAAGCTTGGGTAGCTTTAGAAGGGTTAAAAATATGTAAACAAATGAAATGGAATAGAGTATGGATGGAAGGTGATTCTCTCATAGTAATAAATGCAATTTTGAGGAAAGCAAAGGCTCCATGGAACATACAAGAGATAATTGTGGAAATTCAATATCTTGCTAAAGAGTTTGAAGAAATCAGGTTTACACATATATTAAGAGAAGGAAACAAATGTGCTAATAAGCTAGTCAATAGAAGGGTTTGATTGAGGATCGTGAAGTTAAATTCTCCTTTCCATGGTTAGAGGAAGTAGAAAGTTTAGTTGAAGATGACAAAAAATATTGATTTCCTAAATCAATTAATGATTAAGATTTACTTTAATGTTTTCCATTGGTAATATCTATTTTTTGTAACAATAATGTATTTTCATTTAGACTATTTATTATAATTTTTGTGGTTGTACTTGTGTTTTAGGAAGGAAACTAGCAATTCATATTTGGTAAAGCGGACTATGATAGTGTGATGTTTTGGAAATATTACTCTACTAAGATGCAAGGCATAGATAGTAGAGGTGAAGTTTTGGCATTGTGAAGGCTACTATAGGAAAATATCAAGAAAGATGCTAAATTTTGGAGTAATTGTATTCATACAGAGATTTGAAAAGATCTAGAAAATGAAAATCAAGAATTTAGATATTTTATGTAAAATGATGTAGGTTTCTAGCTATAGCATCTCAATTGAGATGAGAAGTGTATCTATTTGTAAAATCTCAATCTCTAAAGAAGAGAGATATAATTTGTCAAGGGTGGGGGACTTGAGTACAACCCCTTATTATCAAGAAAAAAAAAATGTGGTACTCCCTTTTATATTGCTTTTAAATATGGTTGATTTCCTTTAGTAATTTAACCTAATGTTATACCTTATAACTCCATGTTAATGAAAACAAATTTAATAAAGTAGAGACCTTTTTGTGGCTATTGCACAACATATCCCAAATTTGGGGACCCACCTTAAATTTTTGTTTTTATTGGAATTTTTGGGTTTGCTTTGAGTGATTGCTTGATTAGTCACACCGAGATATTTTAGATGATGTGTATAATTTCTAGTAAAAACTGAATATTTAACATGTTCATGCTTCATGGTGGGTTACTTTGTTTATGTTTGATAGCATGGTCCTTAGGTGTTTGACCTCATGTTGTTATCACATCCCATTTTGAGTACCACATTGCTTATGATTCTTAAAATTTATCTAGTGGCCTTTGGGTGTTATATAAACCTATTGCAAGATTTTATACCCTATCATTTTAAGTTCAATCCATTGATTATTTATGCATTAAATTAAAAATAAAAGATAAACAAAAATAATAATAATAATTAAAAATTAAAAAATGATAAATATATATATATATAATGGGTCTTTTATAAAGGTAATTATCGCGCTTTATAAAAGGTGATAGCTTTAGAATTTAATTTATGTTGTTTCTCACTATGAATTTACGTAAACTTGATTTCTAATTAATTTATTTATGTGTTTGTGTTTAGGTTACCAAAAAAGAAAGCAGGTCTTTTTGATGCAGCAGATGGACAACATGGTGATGACATGGATAGACTGCTAAACTTGGACCGATGACGTAGAGGTGGACCGATGACAAGGATGTGGACAAAGATGGACTTGGACCACCTAGGACGATGCAGACATGGACTATCCATCCTAGAATATGTGGATCTAGTAGTAGATGTGGCAATGATGCGGATAATGGATAACATTTTGAAATTGATAAGGATGATGATCACATACAACCGACGAACGCCAAGGAGACCAGATGCATATATTGCAAGCTAATCATTCATCACATTAGACGTACTTTAGAGGACCCCTGATAATTATGTTGAGGTTAGTAGACAAAATGCATAGTGGGAACAAAGAAAAAATGGTGTATAATGGTGGAGATATTGTGTGCAGAACATGATTGTCACTTTGCTCATTGTACACAATCAATCTAGTTTGTGATGGTTACGTAGCCTTGGTCTACAATGAATGGCCACCACTATAATATTTCACATTGTAATTGTATTCATAAGTGATTTTGAGGAAGAGGTTGGTTCTCAATTTATGATGTGGGAGTCCGTCAGTCTCAGTATGATTCAGTGAATATTTGGCATTGACTTCAGCAAGCTATGAGGAGTTCCATTTTCTTTCATGAGGATGAATAGACTATGTTTGAAGCCTTGGGATCAATGTCACCATAGATGCCAAACCAGATCAAGATATGTGAAGGCGTGCAGGATTATCATGGTTTGAGTTTGTTAAATCTTACACATTTATCAAATTGTGCTCCATTTTTGGCACTCCCATTAGTGAAAAGCTGATTTTCATGGTGATAGTAACGTTGGTGGGATTTTTTGCCACTATTGACTTGTTCTCTGTGATCATATATACCAAAAACTACATGCAGGCACAATTGGTTTACACGTAGTCCATATTGCAGTATGAATATAAGTAGGCTCTAAATTTAGTTGGTTGGCTCTTGGAAATAGCTCAGAGTGTAGGCTACAGCATTTATTACAATCGGGTTATTTAGAATTTGGAAAATTAGATACAGAGAGGGTGGTTATGAATCAACAAGGGACTTAGCTACACCACGAACATGAGGGAGGTATTTAAACCATATGTTGTACGTAAAGATATTATGACAATGCTACCACCAGTCAATGCATAGTCTTGATAGTGAGGGGTTACGTTAATCATGCACGGTTGTAGTAAACCTACGAGAGAATTCCAATTGCACGGATATATTTGGTGGCTCTTGTGATGACAATGAGATTTGATGGTGGTTGTTAAGGCAGACCATGTTAGTATTATAGTCTTGTATGGTGATGATGGTGTGGAGAGCGGACGAAGTTCAGCAGCGCTATGGTTCGATGTGTCAAATTGATACTGCGAATGACAAAGTATCATTTTGTCAAGGTAGCTATGTATGTTAGAATACGAGTTGGTTGAGTAGACATTATTATAGGTCACTCAATCATAAAAAATAAATATTCCAAATGGTCTAACCAAGGTGTTATTGAAATAGCCTTAAATCAATTAAGGGAGTTTCGGTTACCAAATAAAACAACGTTACGAAACAAAGCCAAACAAGGGAAAGGAAAGTCGAAGGAGAAGTTTTTGCGTGGAAGGGAAAACGTTTCGAGCCAAACAAGGTAAAACAAACAAATATTTTTTAGAAAATTTTTAAATAGCCATTGAAGCTCATGAAGAAGGGCTAGAATTTTTTGGAACAGGGGAGCGTGAAGAGGATTAGAAAGTCTTCATGCTATTGCAAACTGGTTTTTTCCACCTTGTATGCAGCAAAAGAAGGTTCTAAATATAAGTTTTCATTGCACATATTTTTCATGCATGTCTTGAAGTTATTTAATGGTGTTTTATGCATGGATATGGTACCATAATTTAATGTTTTAATGCATGCCTTTATTCCTCAGACTATTGTACTTAACCGAATTTAGATTGTGTGGATCCAGGTTAACCTGGTTTTGTTTTAATATTCACAATCCTCCTTTTTCTACTAAATAAGAAGGATTAATTTACAGTAGCTCTCTTTGGTCACTTTTTAGCACTTTGTTTCATATTATTTCAGATTTTTTTATTTTTTTCCTCTAATCCTAGCTTTTATCATTTATTTTCATTTTATTTTCTTTAAGTTCCATCAAGCACTCAAAGCCCTAAAATGTTACATAATTTTGTATTAAAATCAATAATGAGGATTTTGAAGTAATTAGAGCATCCAAATAATTTTGTTTCTTAAGGATAACTTGTTAAATTATTTGGACATATTTAATTAAGGTATTTTTTTTTAGGTTCCAAAACAGATTCTTACACTCCACAGGTTTTATTATTAAAAAATTTTGTTTAACTATGCAAGATAAAAAATTGTTAACAAAGCAAGATAAAATTTGTTTCACAAAACAAGATAAAATGAATTAAATCACCATTCGGGATTCATATTTCAAATTTAGATTTAGTCATTTTATTTTATGCTCAAAGCAAAGCTTAACAAAAGAAGATAAAACTTGTTAACAAAGCAAGATAAAATTTGTTCACAAAACAAGATAAAATGAATTAAATCATCGTTATGGATTCACATTTCAAGTTAGATTTTAGTCTTTTATTTTATACCTCAAAGCAAAGCTTAAAAAATGAAGATTAAATTTGTTAAAAATCTGCTTAACAAAGGAAGATAAAATATACTTAAAACACTTTAAGATAAAATGAATTAAATCAGTGTTCCATGATGGTCATATGAGGACCAATCATATCATATTTTCTTTTCTTTTCAAATTTCATGAACAATAAAGAGCATATAAAATCAAAGTAATACCAAACCACATGCCCCTTGTTAATAATAACTTGCACCTCTAAGATATTTCAGTACATTTTGCACATTTTCACAAGCATTCAAGCATGCATAAAGCAAATAAGAACCTTACAAAAATCCTAAATTTCTTTGCAAAAGAGGGTTTATCTAACAATACCCTGATTGTGATGGTTGTTTTGCAATTGGGTAAAATTATCACTCAATAGAATTGGTGCTAGAAGGAGGGTTGATTTGTGGTATTTGCTTTGATTTATTCATTTAAGTTGTTCAAATTTGATATTAATGCATGAGTTTCATCTACTTTCACTGATTGTTATGCTTTATTTTGATGCAAGTGTTCAACATGATGATCTATATGTTAAAACATTTGAAAATTGTTAGTCATTTCATGCATCTCTGCAAGATATATTTCTTTGACTAGAAAAATTTGGTACTAAAATTTATATTCTTTAAGATCCACTAATGGTAGTTTTTGCTCCTTGGATGATAGTCAATAACCCTTTAAACATACATGGGCCTTTATATGATGTGCCTATAGATCTTACTTGTTATCTACCTCAGTTTAGACATGATGTAACGTGGTCAGCTGAAGTACACATTCATGCATTCAAAGATAGTATGATTCTCCTACAAATTATAGCACTTAGAAATTTAGGAGCACAAATAATAATCACACTGATATTCATTAACATTAGGTTCGAAATATTACAATGCTTAAATACATAGATTAATAACCATAACCTAGAAAGCTTAGGAGAAATATTAGGGAGGAAGGAAAATAGGGAGGAAAGGAAAAATAGAATTAGGAGTCAAACTCCCTGCCGTCCATGTCGTCCAATCCTGCTGACTCAGTTGTCGTCCAAGGAGGTAAAAGGGTAAGGTCCAAAGCTTACAGTGGTAAAACAAATTTTTACCATTTTACCCTTTTAACTTCCAACATTCTCCCCCTTAAAGTTGAGAGGACTGACTATACAGTCTCTCAGCTTTATATATTGAGCTTTAGCCATGCCTTTGGTGAAGATATCTGCAATGTTATCCAAAGTGCTGCAATATTTAAGCTCAACTATCTGTTGCTCCACCATGTCTCGGATGAAGTGATACTTCATATCAAAATGCTTTGATCTGCTATGGTGGATTGGATTGTATGCCAATTGAATGGCACTTATGTTATCACAATACAGTCGAGTTGGACCACTTTGACTTTCTCCAATCTCTTCAAGGATTTTTCTCAACCATAGGGCTTGAGTACTAGCATGTGTGATGGCTATATACTCAGCCTCAGTAGATGACAATGCTACAACAGTTTGTTTCTTGGAACTCCAAGTTATTAGTCCTGACCCTAGACTAAAATAGTTCCCTGATGTAGATTTCCTATCATCTATATTGCTGCCCCAATCACTATCACTGAAGCCAACTAATTTCATAGAATTACATTTGTGGTAATGGATTCCAAAATCCAATGTACCTTTTACATATCTTAAGATTCTTTTAGTTGCTTGTAGATGCAGCTCAGATGGACTTGCCATAAACCTTGAAACTAGAGAAACAACATATTGAATATCGGGCCTTGTGTTGGTGAGAAACATCAGACTCCCAACCATGCTCCTGTAAGTGGTCATGTCAACCTTTGGTGCTTCGTCATCCTTGCTCAATTGGATTCCATGTCCAGTTGGAGTTGCAACTGATTTGCACTGCTCCATGGCAAATTTCTTGATCATGTCTCGAGCATACTTATGTTGACATATGAAGATCCCCTTATTTTATTGATGCACTTCCATGCCTAGGAAGTATCGCATTAAACCGAGATCTTTCATCTCAAACTGCTTCATCATGGAGTTTTTGAACTCCATATTCATTTTAGTGTTACTACCCATAAATATTAGATCATCCACATACAAACAAACTATGAGAATGTCTACACCATGCTTTAGGTAGTACAGAGTTGGTTCACTTTTGCTTCTAGTGAATCCATACTCATTGAAATAGCCATCAATGCGTGAGTACCAAGCTCTTGGTGCTTGCTTGAGGCCATAAAGTGCTTTTTTCAATTTATAAACAAGGTTCTCCTTTCCTTGTTCTTGAAAGCCTTGAGGTTGTTGAACATAAACCTCCTCTGTCAAGTATCCATTCAGAAAAGCACTTTTCACATCCATGTGTTGAATGTTCCATCCTTTATGGGCAGCTAAGGAAAGAACTGATCTGATTGTCTCTTGTCGTGCAACAGGAGCAAAGGTTTCCTCATAGTCAATGCCAAATTTTTGAGTAAAACCTTTTGCTACTAATCTCGCCTTGTGCCTCTCAATGCTTCCATCAGCATTGTATTTGGTCTTGTAGACCCATTTACATCCAACACATTTTTTTCCTTTTGGAAGCTTTACAAGCTCCCATGTATCATTATTTTTTATAGAGGTTATTTCCTCTTTCATGGCTTCTTGCCATACATTTTGAGTACAAGCCTTCTCGTAGCTAGATGGTTCTAGCTGTGCACTAGCCAATAAAGCATAATTGACTACATCTCCCTTAGGATCTTGGGAGTCATCATCCCCATACAATTGCAAATTTTCAAGTTGCTACAAAACTGTATTCATTTCACTAGCTTGGCTTCTAGTGAATCTTCTCTGGAAATTTTGATCCAACATTTGAAAGGATGGATGATGTTGTAAAGTTATTTTGCCTCTTGATGGAGAGTCACTGTCAATGTCCATCGGTGAAGAACTTACTGATATCTATGGAGAAGGACTTGGAGTGGCATCAGATGTACTCGAAGTACTCCTGCTTGGGCTTGGAAGGGGTGGTGTGCCTTTGCTTTTCTTGGGAGACACCTATTGTACCTATTGTACCTGTGAAGAATTTACATCTTGGGATCCATCATCAACAAAAATTCTTTGATGACCCCATTCTCCCCCTTCATCAAAAATTACATCCCTTGAAAGAATAATCTTATGAGACTTGGGATTGTAGAGTCTATAGGCTTTCGTAGACTCACAATACCCTACAAATATACAAGCTTGACTTTTGGGATCAAGATTTTTCCTCTTCTCATCAAGAATGTGTGCATATGCTAAAGAACCAAAAACTTTGAAATGCTTTACATTTGGTTTCTTTCCATACCACCCCTCATAAGGAGTGATTCCATCTAAACTAGAAGTTGGACTTCTATTTAGAATATATACACTGGTTCTTACAACATCGGCCCAATACATATTAGTTAGATGCTTAGTCTGAAGCATCGTTCTCGCCATCTCAACTATGGTGTGGTTCTTTCTCTCTGCCACACCATTCTGTTGTGGGGTATAGGCAGTAGTGAATTGCCTTTTGATCCCACTTGCTTTACAATATTTCAAGAATTATTTTGAGGAGTACTCACCTCCTCGATCTGTTCTAAGACATTTTACAAAATACTCACTTTGTTTCTCTACATTGTTTCTGAAATCTATGAAGCAATCAAAAGCTTCATCTTTATGTTTCAGGAAATAAATCCAGCACATTCTAGAGAAATCATCTATGAAAGTGAGAAAATAGGAATTGTTTCCTATACTCTTTGTCTGCATTGGACCACAGATGTCCGAATGCACTAACTGAAGTGGATAGTTGGCTCTCCACGCTTGTCCTTTTGGAAACTTAGACCTTGAGTGCTTTCCCAAAGCACATCCTTCACAGACCTCCTTTTGTTTGTTGATTTTGGGAAGTCCTGTCACCATAGCTTGAGAAGTTAACAGTTTCAAGCTAGCGGAATTAAGGTGACCATATCGCAAGTGCCAAAGCACACTTGGATTTGCTATAGCTACATTTGCAAGTTGAGCTCCCCCTGGCTCACCAAATTTGAGAGGGAATAACCGATTCTTGGTCATAGGAACCTGTGTGATGACACGATTACAATTGTTTTTATCAAGAATGATACATTTTCCTTCATCAAAAACAAGTTTGTAATTATTCTCCATCATTTTCCCAATGCTTAGCAGATTGTGTTGGAGCTTTGGAGTGTAGTAGATGTCATTCACTTTCTTTAGTCCTTCTTTTGTTGGAACCTCCATGGCTCCAATGCCTTCGACTTGCAAAGCTTTATCATCCCCTAATTTGATTTGGGATTTGTAAGTGGAATCTAGAGTAGCAAATAGATTTTCTTTGCCACTCATATGGTTTGAGCAACCAGTATCCAGAATCCATGTGTCATTTAGATTCTGTTCTGATTGTCCATATGATAGAAAAATATTAGAGGTATCATCTTCTTCTCCATAATTTCCATATTGACTATTGCTGCCTTGAGAAGATTTTGACCAGCAGTCATGAGCAAAGTGACCTGGCTTGCCACAGTTAAAACAAGTTGTTTTGGACTTGTCACTTCCTCATCCTTGATTTCCACTTCGTCCTGGATTTCCTCCTCGATTTTGGTTTCCACCTCTATTATGATTGCCTCCTCTGTTGGAGTTGCCTCCTCTATTCTGATTGCCTCCTCTGTAGTTGCCTCTACCTCTACCTCTTCGCTGGCCTCTGCCTTGACCTCTTCCACGTCCTCTTCCAACATTTTCATTGGATGTGAAGGCTTTATCATCGCCTCCATAGCTGGTTGAAGGAGATTCCTATAATCTCTCTTCATGAGACATTAACGACCCAATTAATGCATCAAATGTTAAAGTGGAAAGATCTTTTGACTCTTCTATGATTATGGCTATGTGATTCCATATTTGAAGAAGTGTTCGTAACACTTTCTTTACAATTGTTTCAGGCTTAATTTCTTCACCAAGAGTAACCATTTTATCAACTACTGCCTTGACTCTGACATAGTAGTCACCAAATTTTTCATCTTCTTTCATTTTGAGATTTTCAAAATCTCATTTCAGTGTTTGAAGCCTCACTTGCTTCACTTGATCACTTCCCTGGAATCCATATTTCAAAGCTTTCCACGCATCTTGTGCAATTATACAAGCGGCTATTCTAGGGAATATACTTTTCTCCAATGCTGCTTGGAGATGATAAAGAGCAGAGGAGTTGCTCTTTTGTGCTTCTTTCTTTGTTTTCTTATCTACGACACTCAATGTAGCCCAATCTGTGGGTTCGGTGTAACCCTCTTCCACTATGTCCCACAAACCTTTTCCTATGAGCAAGGTCTTCATTTTGATAGACCAATACTCGTAGTCATACCCATTGAACTCTGGAATTGGTAGATTGTTATGTGAGGCCATAGTTACTAAAACACTCTTTTTATTTCTCGGTTACAATAAAGCACTCTGCTTTTTCAAAGAAGGAAGAAGGAAGAAGGAAGAAAGAAGAAGAAAGAAGAGATTACAAATTTAAGTCAAATCTGACTTGATTCACTCTATCACTGATGGCTTGTTCCTCTTGTTGTGGTGCTGCTATTTCTTGAGTCACGAAATTGTCTGCTACTTCTTCTTCATCGTCACTGATCAATATTATCTCTGGTGATTCTGGTTCTAGGATTTCCACTGAATTACTATAATGAGTATATTCAGATTCTTGAGGTGCAATTTCTATGGATTCGGATTGCTCAAATCCACTCCCAAATGAATTGTCTTCAGAGTCTGCCTCGTACCCTGAGTCCGGATGTCTCTGATGTGATATTACTGCGTTTTGCAACTGACTAAACACAGTATGAAGCCCATAAGCTCATACTTTTTCATCAAAGCTTTCAGCATTCTCTCTTACCAAAAGTGCACAAAGTGCATGATAACATCCTGTGGAGCGAATCATGAATTTTGCCCTTCAATGTGTCTCTTTTACAAATTCCTAGTCTTCAATGTTTTGCCTCTTTCAGACTTTTAGAAAGAAATTTCTAAAGCCCTTTAGGTCTTTTACACAATATTTTCACTTTTGAGTCCTCTTACATAAATTGCCTCTTAGGCAATGTTCTTTTTCTCCTATTTTATTATATAAAAAAAAACATATCTATATTTGTATTTAATAAAAAAAATATAATTGCTTTATAATAAAAAAATTTAAAAACAATTATTATTTAATTTTATTAAATATAATATAAAGTTATATTTTTTTAATATATATAATAATAAACTTTAGAAAAAAAACTTTTTAAAAAAACATTATCCTCCGCAGGAGTCGAACCCGTGACTCCTCTTTCCAAGCAAAGCTTCCTTGCCAACTCGGCTTCCACCGCCGATAGGACTCAAGCACTATACACTATAATTTCTTAAGCATTCGGGGCAAGTTTTTAACAAAAAAAAATTTAACAGCTTCGTCGCCGTCGGGTTTCGAACCCGCGATCTGCTGGGGGCGAGCGGCTTAAGGCTGGCTCCTCGAGCCAGTCGAGCTGCGTGGCCTGACGAGAAGGCAAGGGAGGCTTGCCTCCTTTATTCCATCATGGCCGCGCGAAACATAAAAAAAAATTATAAGTTTTTATCCCACATCCGTTGTGCGGAGGGGAAATAGTGCTTTATAAGCACAAAGAAGCACTAAGCTTCTCGATTGCCTTCGGGTAATCAGTGACCACCCTTTTGCCTTCTAGCCGAGCCAATCTCCTCGTGCCACATCGCCAGTTGCCCCTTTGTCCGCCATGTCACCTGCCACATCGCCTGTCTGCCACGTCACCTATCTAGTCAGCTCTCCTCTGGTCCACGTGTCCGCCTCGTTGTCTGCTCGCCATGTGTCCACCTCTGGTTAGCTCCTCGATCCGCATGCTCTCTATGGGCCTCCTCTCGACCTCACCTCGGTTCACGTGCTATGGGCCCTCTCGACCTCACCTCGATTTCATGTTATGGGCCCTCTCGACCTCACCTCGGTTCACGTGCTACGGGCCCTCTCGACCTCGCTCTATGGGCCTCCTAGACCTCCTCGAGATCCGTGCCTCACCTGTGGGCCTCCTAGACCTCCTCGAGATCCGTGCCTAGCCTTGAAGCCTTAGACACACGCAGCTCTGATACCAGATATAGCACTTAGAAATTTAGGAGCACAAATAATAATCACACTGATATTCATTAACATTAGGTTCGAAAGATTACAATGCTTAAATACATAGATTAATAACCATAACCTAGAAAGCTTAGGAGAAATATTAGGGAGGAAGGAAAATAGGGAGGAAAGGAAAAATAGAATTAGGAGTCAAACTCCCTGTCGTCCATGCCGTCCAATCCTGCTGACTCAGTTGTCGTCCAAGGAGGTAAAAGGGTAAGGTCCAAAGCTTACAGTGGTAAAACAAATTTTTACCATTTTACCCTTTTAACTTCCAACACAAATAATGCATGAAGATGTTGCTTGTAAGATGTTCCTTTGCACCTTGGATAGGTTTGCATATGATTGGTTTACCAACCTACCTTCATGTTCAATCACCTCTTGGGTTCAACTGGAGGTAACATTTCTTAATCATTTTAATCAAAGGCCAGTTGACCCAATGCTCATATACCATCAGTTTATCACTGCTCATAAAGAACCTAATGAATCCTTACAACTATTCACTGAGAGGTTCCACAAGTTATATACTCAACTGATGGTACCTTTTGTGCCTACAGAAGGAGATGTTGTCCAATTGTATTTCAATGCTCTTGACCCATTAACTTCCATGTATTTGTGAAGGGGTCCTCAAATCACATCGTTGTCCAAAGCCTATATGAAAGCAATCGCATTTGAACAACAATTGAGTTTTCAAGGTTTTGGTGTGGGTCTTGGATCATATAATCCTCAATCATTTGATACCTCCCTTACCCACCCAACAATTTATTCACCTCAATCTACCATTCAGAATCAACCATCATTCTCAAGTGTGAATCAATTTTAGAATACCCAAATATCTCAGGATAATGCAATGAACCAAACTACTACAACTGAAGTTAATGATGCCAACTCTCAAATGGATGAGTTGTGTAGGTTAGTTCTACAACTTAATAGAGATATTATTCAATTACAAAAATAAGTGCCTCAAAATGCACATCTTGATCATTCTACAAATTATATTCATGAGATAAATTTCAATGATTTTCAAAGTGATACTATCTCAGACAATGGAGGAGTCCTAGATCTAACTAGCATTGAAACATATGACAAGTTAGGACCTTCCATAGAATTGGATGAAATTGTTAAATCAAATGATCAAGAAATTCAACATGTTCCAAATAATGACCAGATAGAAATGACAACCTTAGAGTCATTAGATGTAAATGAGGATTGTGATAATCAAGTCAATCTAAATGCAAGAATTGATTCAATTTTGGAAACACTGGAACCCTATCATTTTGGAGAAAAGATAAACAAAAATAGTGTGTGAGGGGGTGGGTGTGTGGTGGCTTTGTGTTAAATTCCCTATTGATAAGTATAGCTCTCAAATTTAGGAGGGGTCATGGTTTGGAGGAGACTGCTCAACCTTGTACATCGGTCATAGGGGTTTCTCACAATAACCAAAACCAAAAAAAAAATGATAAAATAAATATATATATTTAAATAATGGGTGTTTTATATAGGTAATTATCACGCTTTATAAAAGGTGATAGCTTTAGAATTTACTTTATGTTGTTTCTCACCATGAATTTATGTAAACCTAATTTCTAATTAATTTATTTATCCATTTGTGTTTAGGTTACCAAAAAAGAAAGCAGGTCTTATCGACGCAGCGAATGGACAACGTGACGACAACGTGGATAGACTGCTAGACTTGGACCGACAATGCATAGATGGACCAATAACAAGGATGTGGACAAATATGGACTTGGACCACCTAGGATGATGCAGAAATGGACTATCCATCCTAGAAGATGTGGACCTAGCAGCCAGACATGGTAGTGATGCAGACAATGAATATTTCAAAATTGATAAGGACAACGACCACATACGACCGATGAACACCAAGGAGACCAGATGCATATATTGCAAGCCAATCATTCATCACATTAAACATACTTTGAAGGATCTCTGATAGCGATAACAAGGTTAGTAGATAGAGCATGCGATGGGAACAAAGAAAAAATGATGTATAATGGTGGAGATATCGTGCACAGAACATGATCATCACGTCGCTCCTGAAACGTACACAATCAATCTAGTTTGCGATGGTTACATAGCCTCGATATACAATCAATGGTTACCACTATAATCTTCCATGTTGTAATTATAGGTGTAAGTGATTTTGAAAAAGAGTTTGGTTCTCGATTTATCATGTGAGAGTCCGTAAATCTCGGTCTGATTTAGTGAATATCTGGCATTGACTTCAGCAAGCTATGAGGAGTTCCATTTTCTTTCATGAGGACAAGTAGACTATGTTCAGAGCCTTGGGGTCAAGGCCACCATAGATGCCAAACCACATCAAGATAAGCAAAGGCACGCAGGATTATCATGGTTTAATTTTGTTAAAGCTTGCACATTTATCAAATCATGGTCCATTTTTGGCACCCCATCAATGAAAAGTTGGTTTTCATGGTGATAGTAACATTGGTGGGGTTGTTTGCCACTATTTTGGTCAATTCTTAGCTTGTTCTTCATGATCATATATACCAAAAACTACGTGTGGGCACAATGGATTTACACATAGTCCATACTATAGTGTGAATAGAAGTAGGCTCCAAATTTAGTTGGTTGGCTCTTAGGAATGGCTCAGAGCATGGGCTACTACATTTGTCACAACCAGGTTATTCATAATTCAAAAAATTAGATACAAATAGGGCGGTTACGAATCAATGAGGGACTTAGCTACATCACAGATGCAAGGGAGGTATTTAAGCCATCTCTTGTATGTAAGGAGGTTACGACAATGCTACCATCGATCAATGCATAGTCTTGATAGCGAGGGGTTATGTTAATCATGCATAGTTGTAGTAAACCTATGAGGGAATGCTAGTTACACGTATATCTTTGGTGGCTCTTGTTACGGTGATGAACTTTGATGGTGGTTATCAAGGCAGGCCATATTAGTGTTATAGTATTATAGGGTGACGATGGTGTGGAAAGCAAATGGAGTTCTGCAGTGCTATGGTTTGATGTGCCAACTTGAGACTGTGAATGAAAAAGTGTCATTTTGTCAAGACAGCTACACGTATGTTAGAATACGGGTTGGATGAGTAGACATTATTATAGGTTGCTCAATCATAAAAAAATAAATATTTTAAATGCTCTTACCAAGGCGTTATTGAAACATCCTTAAATCAATCAAGGGCATTTTGGTTACCAAAGAAAAAATGTTACAAAACGAAGCCAAACAAGAGAAAGGAAAGTTGAAGGAGAAGTTTTTTCTTGGAAGGGAGAATGTTTTGAGCCAAATAAGATAAAAAAAATGAAGAGTTTTTGGAAAAAATTTAAATAGCCATTGAAGCTCATGAAGAAGGGCTGGAATTTTTTGGAACATGGGAGCATGAAGAGGATTGGAAGGTCTTCAAGCTATTGCAAACTAGTTTTTTCCACCTTGTATGCAACAAAAGAAGGTTATGAATATAAGTTTTTATTGCACATATTTCTCATGCATGTATTGAAGTTATTTAATGGTGTTTTATGCATGGATATGGTAGCATCATTTAATGTTTTAATGCATGCCTTTATTCCTCATACTCTTACACTTAATTGGATTTAGATTATGTGGATGCAGGTCTAACCTAGTTTTGTTTTAATATTCATAATCCTCCTTTTTCTACTAAATAAGAAGGATTAATTTACAGTACTCTCTTTGGTTGTTTTTCTGCACTTTGTTTCATATTATTTTAGATTTTTTATTTTTTTTCTCTAACCCTAGCTTTTGTCATTTATTTTAATTTTATTTCTTTAAGTTCCATCAAGCACTCAAAGCCCTAAAATGTTACATCATTTTGCACTAAAATCAATAATGGGGGTTTTGAAGTAATTAGAGCATCCAAATAATTTTGTTTCTTAAGGCTAACTTGTTAAATTATTTGGACACATTTAATTAAGGTATTTTTTTAAGGTTCCAAAACAGATTCTTGCACTCCACAGGTTTTATTATTTAAATTTGTTTAACAATGCAAGATAAAAATTTGTTAACAAAGCAAGATAAAATGAATTAAATCACCATTCTGGATTCATATTTCAAATTTAGATTTAGTCATTTTATTTTATGCTCAAAGCAAAGCTTAACAAAAGAAGATAAAACTTGTTAACAAATCAAGATAAAATTCATTCACAAAACAAGATAAAATGAATTAAATCATCGTTCTAGATTCACATTTAAAAGTTAGATTTTGGTATTTTCTTTTATGCTCAAAGCAAAGCTTAACAAAGGAAGATATATTTTGTTAAAAAATTGCTTAACAAAGGAAGATAAAATCTACTTAAAACACTTTAAGATAAAATAAATTAAATCAACGCTCCAAGATGGCCATATGAGAACCAATCATATCACATTTTCTTTTTTTTCAAATTTCATGAACAATAAAGAGCATAGCAAATCCAAGTAATACCAAACCATAGGCCCCTTGTTAACAGTCACTTGCACCTCTAAGGTATTTCAATGCATTTTGCATATTTTTACAAGTTGTTTGGAGACCACTCCTAACATATTTTATTAATCACTAATTTACTTATATTATCATATTGGAAAGGCATGTCCTTTCCTCATTGTCTTTTCATTTTGTACTTATTAAACATCTAGATGATGAGGAATGACATCATCGAAATATTAAACTACATCAATTGATTGAGTAACATCATCAATTCTATCTACGATTCATTATTAACTATGATTTTTTTCCTTCTTCTGCATTATCATTGTTATTCCACAGGTCGTGTCATAACATTTGGTATCAAGGGCCTTAAATTTTATGGCCCTTATAAGATTCTGCAACGTATTGGACCAGTTGCATATAAGCTTGAATTACCAGAATCTTCCAAAATCCATCCTGTATTCCATGTTTCTTGTCTTAAAGCCATAGTAGGCACTCACATCACTACACAAACTCAACTTCCAGAATTTTTTGATAATGGGGCTCTCATGATTGAACCAGAAGCTATCCTAGACCATCGTATGTGCCAACTCTGTAAACGCACCATCACCGTGGTATTAATTCAATGGAAAGGTCTACCTTCAGAAGATGCTACGTGGGAGACGCTCCATCATATTCAACAACAATTTCCGCAATTCCAGCTTTGAGGACAAAGCTCCTTCAAAGGAGGGTGGCATGTTAGGACACCACTCCTAACATATTTTATTAATCACTAATTTACTTATATTATCATATTGGAAAGGCATGTCCTTTCCTCATTGTCTTTTCATTTTTTATTTATTAAACATTGAGATGATGAGGAAAGACATCATCGAAATATTAAATTACATCAATTGACTGAGTAACATCATCAATTCTATCTGCGATTCATTATTAATTGTGATTTCTTTCCTTCTTCTGCATTATCATTATTATTCCACAACTCGTGTCATAACACAAGCATTCAAGCATACATAAAGCAAATAAGAACCTTGGAGAAATTATGAATTTCTTTGCAAGAGAGGGTTTTTCTAACAATACCCTAACTGTAATGGTGGTGTTGCAATTGAGCAAAATTATCACTCAACATACCTTACCTTTTATGTTGTATTCTCTATGTATTCATCATAGATTTCGAATGTATATGACAATCCACTTTAACACATTTCCCTTGAGTGCTTATGGAGGATGGTGTACGTTGATTTTCCCTTGGCTTCAATGTTGGACTTCTTTGACCTCCTTGAACAAAGCTTTTAATGCTCTTTCACCTTTCTTCCATGCTATAATTTGGCCTGTACTATGAGTAAATATTGGAATATGGAATATGTAGACTTCCTTGGTCTTTGGCACCTTTTAATAGAAGAGGGTTCTTGTGCTATGTGACAAGTGTCACGGTAGTTACTTCTTGAGAACTTGGAGGGAATAAAGATTCTTGAAATCACTTGTAGGTAACGTATGGGCATTACAACCTTGGAGGAGCACTTATTTCCTTTGAAGACAAGTGTCTCCCTTGTTCTAACATACCACCTTTCTTGCTAGTAACATTCCTTTGCTTGAACATGTGAAATATGGGCTCTCATGTAAGGAATGTTAGGATTTCTTATCAAGTGAAAAGTGTCACTTCCTTCTTATGCATGGGATATTTCTCTAACACTTCTTTAACATACCTTTGGAGCACCCTTAAATGCTATAATATTTTTAGCTCTTCCTTTGTTCGATGGCACTTGCTTATGAGTTGGTTCCAGTTGGAGTGAAGAGCAATGCTTTGGTGGAGCTTTAGTGGAGTTTTGGTGAACCTCCAATAATGGTATAGAATTCTCATTGGATGTATGTCTAGCTTTTATATTGCTTCAACCTGTTATACTCTCCTTTTTGCCCTTCAATATAATGCTTCTCTTTGCCTTGTATTGTGCTTTGTTTTCTTGCATATTTGGATATCCAAGACGTAGAGTATTCAAGCCTTTTATGGGGCTCTTTTACTTTGCTTGGAGTGTACAAGTATTCGGTTGTCGTGGATTGTTATGCCTTGAGAATATTGTGCCTTTTAAAAAATTAAAATTATATCCTTTTACCTATGTAAAATATATTATGATAGTGCAAGATCATGTAATATATTTTGTATATACAATTACCCTTATTGCACTTATTTTTGCACTCCTTTTGCAGATCTGATTTTTTGATTTGACAACAGTTTTCTTTGAAGGCAATGGGGGATCTTGAGGTTATCTTTTGATTAGACATGTTTCCCATTTTTTCTTGGATATTTGGCTAATGAATCCAAGCTTGTAACCACGTAGATAGAAGCTCTTTTTTATGTTATTTCCTACAATTTTTCCTTGTATATAACCCTTCTATTGCTTTGAATTTGAGACTCACCAAGTCTAGATTTGAATCTTCTCTTATTGATTTTAATGGTGGTTTTCTTCTCCACTCCTTGGAAGAATCTAATCTAATTTTGGTGGCTTATTTTGGCCACTAAATGTTGTAGGTTTTGTGCACCAAATAGTGTCTCTAGAAATTTTAATTAATCTACTAGTTTTTGTGCTCTTGATCCTTAACAATCAACAAACACAAACTAACCTTTTTGAGAGTAACTAGTTAGAGATAAACTAGTATAGTGCCAATGTACTTTTTAATGATAACAATAATATCACCTTATTGCTCCAGTAAATGAACTCTCAAAATAATTTTAGATGCACTTAATAATCTCTACAACTTTTAAGAGTAATATGTAATGAACCCTTAATAAGTATTCTATAAATTTTCACTACAATCAATATTGTAGGATATAGTCTTCTTGCTTTCTAGATAGCAAATAGGTAGATGATAGTTTTATTTCTTTTGAAAATATCCAACTCCTATTTAATGTGCAAATAATCCTTAAAATGAACTCTCTTTTTGCACTTTCTTGAAGACTATAATGCAATCTATTATTTTACAACTTTTAATCCAAATATGATGCTTAATGAAATTTGATAATGAACCCTAATATGAAGTTCAATTAGTTGCACCTTAGTTGCTTATATTTTTTATGGCTTATATAGATCTTGGTGTTTTATTCACTAAGTTTTTGCTTTGTAGTGAATGGATACACATCTTTGTTGGTTATTCCGAACAACTTCATGCTTCACCAATATATAGCCTCAAAATTTCTATCTTGAGCCTTGGATTTGATGGCTTGATCCTTCCAGTGACCTTTTATCTTTTTGTTGTAGATTCAAAGAACTCCTTTCTCTGAACTGTGCCTCCTTGCTATGAGAGGCAATCTCCAAATCTTCTAGATTTGGTAGGCTTCTTATGTCTAAATCTTCCTTCAATCTTCTTATCGAATTTTGACTTCAAACAAGATCTTCTTGAGGTCTTCACTAGAATATTCTTCTAGGATTTGGTACTCCTTGCAAAATTCTTCTTCTCGATTTTGGCATTCCTTGCCAAATTCTTCTCATATTTGGCATTCCTTGCCAAATTTTTCTTCTCTTAGGCTTTTTGTCGAATGGCAATAATTGTCCCAAATCCTTCACTATCAGGAGCTTCTCCTTGGTAGTGGATTTCTCCAATGAGTTCTCCTAGGAACTCTTCTAATGATGCTTCTACGAGTTCTACAACAATGTTCTCCAAGCCTTCTTTTTCTTCTTATTGAGATCTCTACAAGGTCTTATATCTTGCAACTTCTTTGGTGTTCCAACTAAGACCTTTTCTTCAACCTTCTACTTTTGGAAGTGTTGGTGATGAGATCTTCTTCTCGGATCTTTGATTTTGTTGCTTTTGGATTTTGAAATAGGACTTTGCTAGTCCTTTATCTTTCTTCTACAATTTGTAGGCTTTGATGGAGATCACCAATATCCTATTTCTTAGACTCTTCTTTGGAGTCTTTCTTTAGAATCAAGAATTCTTCTCTGAATTTTTCTTTAGAATTAAAGCTTCTATGGCCTTCTTCTTGATCAAGGATCCTATGGCCTTTTTTCTTCAAGGCTTATCTAGCCTATTCTTCTTCTAGGATTCTCTAGCCTATTCTTCTTCTAGGCTTATCTGGTCTATTCTTCTTTTGATAGTATTTAGCCTTTTCTTCTTTTGCATTTTGCAGGTATTAATCTTGAATGGAGATCACCAATATCCTATCTTCTCCTATGACTCAACTTCTAGAGTCTCTTCTTCCTTGAGTCTGCTATAAGGCTACTATGGCCTTTTCTTTACTTCTACAATTTGTAGGATTATAGCTCTTGTAATGAGATTTTTCTTGAGGTCTTTGAAATCTTCAGTCTTCTCCTTGTTGCTACAAGTATTGGAGTGATTCTAAGAAGATATTCTTCCTAAATCTTTTGTAGGAAGCTTCCCAACATTTTGCTAAATCTCATTTTCCTACAACAAGTTGTTAGAGACTAGAACAAAAGAACTTATAAATATGGAGATAATAATCTTCACTAGTTGATTTATCAAACTAGTGGCTTGAATGTTGAGTCCTAGTCTTCATGATTTTTTTTTTGCAACTCTATGGAAAGACCCTAGCTAGATGTAATCTCAGGTTTTCTACAACTGAGATTTATTTTATCCCTCACTTTCCTAATCTTTTTGACTACTATTACTTTTTCTATCAATTAATCCTAATGACAAATTTTGCATGCAGCGGCACTCAATGGTAGATCTAATTTGCAAAGATGCAGGCCAATAGTAGTAATGGTGACTCTCCCTATTCCTCTTGACCTACTGGAATTCTCTTATAATGGATGTAGGTCCTCCTATATCAATTAACCATGGCTCTGATACCACTATTAGCTTTTGAGGATATATGCAGTGGAGAGATCTAACATAGGTCCCAATGAAATATAGAAAACATGAAAGAAAGTAAAACAATAATATGATTGAAATATACTATAAATAGAAGAAAAAATACAATGCAATATGGAGGAAATGGTCACTCCATTAATATGATCTAAAGAGCTACATTGTAATCCATACAATAGTACTTTATAGATCTTGATATGAAGATAATAATATGAAGATGAAGATGATTGTAATCTACTACTATGAGGTCCTTTATATAGGAAGATAGATTCCTTGGCCAACACTCTACCTAGTTGTACAAGGGGACACCTTGCACATTATAACTTGCACATTGCCACTTGTGCATTTATTACATTGCTTGAAGTAACTAGATAACTTCCCCCTAAAGTAATCTCTTTTCGTAACTACATACCTAAGGTGGTACATTTACATGACCCAAATGATGTAATATACTCTAAATCTAATAGAAACAATGAATAAGGATGAGAAGGAGAGGGGGGAAGATAAGCATTTGATTGGTTGATCATTTGTTTTGTTGGAAGAAAATCAAGAGGAGAAGGATTAGAGGGAATTTGCTCAAAGTTAATGGAACTTGGGTCAATTCTAAGAGTTCGATTAGGACTAGCCACATAGAAAAGCGGGGTGAAAAGATCGATAAAAATCATCTTGACAATGGGTGGATCATGGGGTGGATGGGTAGGTGAGCTAGAGGATGGGTTTGATATTGAGGGATCTTGTGGATGGGGGAGGAGTTGTTGAAGGATGGGTGGATGAGGATTGGGTTGAGGCAAGGGGTCCATCGAGGTATAATGAGAGGGGGAGGTGGAATGGGTTGACCATCAGGATGTGGTTGCAGGAGAGTGGGAAGGATAGAGAGTTGGAATAGAATGAGGTGAAGGTAACCATCACCCTCTTTGGGATGCTCAATGATGGGGATGATACGGGATGACACATCTTCAAAGCTATCAAAAGTGATCGAGAGGTTCTCGAATCACTCATCAATTTCATCCTCAAAAGTGTCGGATGGGTTGATGTGGATCATCAAAACTTGGAAGAAGTCTATAGGGATATCCACCATGGAATGTGGGGAGAGAGGTTCATCTATCAAGGAGTCCTCACTTTCAATATGAGCATCAAAATTATCCTCCTCAAGGTTAAGGTTAAGACATTGGAAAGCTTCCTCAAGGAGGGTGGCTATGGGGTTCTAATGATAGCCCAATCCTAATTTGTCTTTAGAAAGTTGATAATATGGATCAAGGACATATCATGGACCTTCCTCATATTGACCTATATCAAATCCTTGCCATTAAAAATATTGAAAATATCATATGGCAAAGGAAGGGTTAGACATATAATTAATATTCCCACAAAATTGCTCTTCAGGATCTTTAGGCTCAGGTTTCTTGGAAGGAGTGTCAACTCCCCCATACACAAAATTGGTTTGATTAGGCAAGGAGCCAATGGGAATAACAACACCTATACTTAGGGGTGCATCCCAAGGATGACCAAAATCTCTAATGGACTCTATGTGAGGAGGGAAGAAAGTAACATTATGTACAACATACTCCCCCAGACTAGGACTAGACAAATGTATAGATACATGGGGCTCCCCTTGACTTGCTTGTGGTTTGGGAGACCCTTAATTTTTAAGATTGGGAGGGGAAGATGGAATGGTCAAATAAAGCAAAGGAGTGGATGGGAAGGATGGAATGGAAGGAGAAGAGGATGATGGTGGTGGAAAATATGTAATAGCTTGCATGATGGGAGGGGAAGAAGTGGATGAAGAGGGACCTATGAGTTGGGAATCCAACCTAGTGGCTCTTTGCTCCCAAGAGTGATACTCTTAAGGAGTAGGTAAAGGAATAGATGAAGTAGGAGGAGGTTGCGATGTAGGACTAGAAGGTGGGTAAGGAGTGGGAGGATGAGGACTAGATAATATAGGGATGGGAGGTGGATGAGGTAAAACATGGGAAGGAGTAGGAAGAAGGGATAAAAGGGGAGGAAGCATGAACATTAGCAACATGAGAAGGTGGAAGCTAAGATAGAAGATAAGATGAACATGGGGTAAGATGGAGGATAGAAGGAAAGGAGGGTGGATGGATGCGAAGAGAGAATGAGGGGAAGATAGAGGGAGGTGGATACAGTATGGGTCATGGGATGATTAGCTAGTTGGGATGGAGGATGAGTTGGATAGACAAGTGGAGTAGGTTGGACATGTGTAGGAGAAAGATAGGTGGAAGGGAGAGTGGGACCTTGTAAAAGGTTGACCATATTGCAATATTTGAAAGGTTCTATGGTTCCAATGGGGATGCAATGCACCTGTCCCTCATGGACATATTTCAAGCACTGATGGAGGGTAGAGGGAACACACTACATTTCCCTAATCCATGGTCATCCAAGGAGTAGGTTATATTGCATCTCTCCCTCAATGATGTGGCATAGGGTAGGTATGGTCTTCATGCCAACCTGAATAGGAAGGACAATCATACCAAGGGTTGAACACAAGGTGTCATTAAAGGCTCGTAGGGTAAGGGTAGGGGTGACAATATGGTTGGAGGGAAGGTTGAGGGTGGGCAAGGTAGTTATGGAGATAATGTTTATGGATGAGCCATTGTTGATCAAGATGCGCTTGAAGACCATACCATCGATGCATGTCATTATGTGCATAGGGGGATCTTGCCCCATAGCTCCCTCTTGAGCCTTTATCTCATGATCATAAAATACAATGGAGGGTGACATGCATGTCCTCATGCTACCCATAAAGTTGGCAAAGGTATTTGGATCATGGGTTTCTAGATCTATAGACCTTAAGATGTCATTTAGAGCCTCCTAATGAGGTTGAGATTGTTGAAGTAGGTCATAGATCAATAGTTTAGCCAATGTTATTTTTAGTTGGTGGGTAAGGCTACTCCTCAATGTCACAATAGGTCATGGAGGAGGAGGAGCTCCTTGCATGGGAGGAATAGTCGATGATGGGGATGTAGAAGGAGGGTCATGTTGTTGGGATGGTCGACCTTGATACCTTTGATTCCTTGTAATGATATTGATCATGCCCACAAAACCTTGGTGAGATGGGATGTGATTGACATGGTTGATTTGCTTAGGTACGGTTGAGGATGTTGAGGTGCCTATTTGTTGTTGTTGCATCCCATGTTGTGGTAAGGGATTTTGAAAAATACCAAGGTGTTGGTTGGAGGGGGCTAAGGGGTTATCAACTTGTACCTCCCCTCTATTGATCAAATCTTGTACCAGATGCTTCAGGTGTCGATAGGCATTTATATCATGACCTCTCTAACGATGGTAGATGTAAAATTGATGCTCATTATACCACTTGGGCTTCAACCTATTGGGATCCTCTGACCAAACTTTAGGCAAGGTGATTATTTTTGCATCATGCAACTTTTAAAAAATGTTTGACAATGGCTCAAAAAGGGGAGTCCAATTGCAAGGTGGATGAGGAGGGCATTGGGGGTGAGTGAAAGGTTGGTTATATGGAGGTAGGGTTGGTGCCTACTCAAGAGTAGTTTGGGGTTGGAAACTCTATCATCTAGGTTGAGTACTTTGTTATGGTACTCAACACTACTTGGTTCACTTGAGGGGCCTTGCTTTGGTTGTTGTTGTTATTGCTCTTGTTGAATTTGTTGGGGTAATAATTTTTATTTCTTAGATTTACTTCCCCTTCTTGAATTTTTATTTCCTCAATAACCTTAGCTTGAGCAATAGCCTCTTCAAAAAAGTGGTGTTATTGGATTTGAAGGGTTGTTGAAATGTGTTTAGCACAACTCTTGGTGAATATCATGACCCACTCAACGGAGGTGATAGAAAATGTCAACTCATTAATAACCCCTCGTCACCTAGAGACATATTCATTGATAGGCTCATCATCAAACTATCGAAGACTATAAATATCAGACAATGAAGTATTCTTCTTAATGTTGATGGAGAAATGCTCTAGGAATAGGTTAGCAAGTTGTTCAAAGGAAAAGAGGCTATGTTGTGGCAAGTTGTTGAACCAATCCAAGGCATGTCCTCCAAGGTACATGGGGAACATTCTTAGCATGAGTGGATCACTTCCACTAATGAGGTAGCATGAATACTTAAAGTTTTGCAAATGCTCTTTTGGATCCTCTTTCCCCTTGAACTTTTCAAACTTGGGTAACTCAAACCTATAAGGGTATTGTTGGACTAGAACTGAAGGGTGGATAGGTTCATTGTAAATTTGAGTATATGTGGGTCTCTGATACCCAAATCCACTTGATTGCAACTCAAGGCTCTTAAGTCAGTCTAGTACTTGTTGAATCTTGATTTGAGGAGGGGCTTGGGCTACCTGTGTAGGGTCAATAAGGATGGTGAAATGGGAAGGCTTAGGATGGTATGAATACAAATATGGGTAAGGATAAGGTGTATAAGGTGGATAGGATGATTGGTTAGGTTGTGGGATATAAGTTGCTTGGGCAACATGGGAAGAAGAAGGTGGATGTGGAGGTGGATGATATGGTGACTAGATAGGAGGAGATGATAAAGGGGGTTGGTATGGTGGTGGCATAACCATTTGACTTGCTTGGACATGTGGAGCTTGACTTGGGATGGGCAATGTTTGACTTTGAACTTGTGAATGCGATGGTGGCCACTGATAAGAGGTGGATGGAGGTGGTGGTTGCAGAGGAGTGGTAGGTTGAGTGGGAGTCCATGAAGGAGGTTGAGCGAAGAAAGAAGGTTGACTAGAATGGGGAGGAGGGAGATTTGAGAAGGTGGGGTTGGTGCAATGTGGAAAGTAAGACGAGGATGAGGATGAGAAGTGCTAGGTTGGGCATGTTACAAAGAAGAATGATAATAAGAAGGTTGAGGATGAGAAGAATATTGAGGAATGAGGAGAAGTTTAAGGATGCAAAGAAGGTTGAATAAGAAGAGAAGAGGAAAAGAAGAAGGTTGAGGAAGGGAAGAAGAAGCAACATGCACACCAACTAGAAGGAGGATTAGTGAAAGGAGAAAAATGTGCAAAAGGAGTAGGATTTGAAGGAGTGGACTCTTGAGGTGGAGTGGGAGGATGAAAGGTGATTTGAGGAATGGAAGAAGTGGGATGGGAAGTAGCATCAACTCATGGATCAAGAAATGGAGGAGGGTTGGGAAAAGCAAATGAGGGTGACATCCAAGAGGTAAGATTCTTTGAGAAAGAAGTGGGGTTTGATGAGGAGGGATGATAAGGGTTGGAGGCAATAGGGACAATGGACACAGTACCCATAACTTGGGGAATGAGAGGAGGAGCAAGAATGGATGGGACATGTGCGGTGTGAGGGTTGGTCTGAATTTGGGTAAAAGGAGGAAAGGAATGATCGGGAAACAAAGTGGGGTCAAGGAGACTCAAGGTGAGTCATCTTGTGGAGGATAGGACAAGAGGGGTTGATGTGAATTAGGAGAAGTAGGGGGTGAAGGTTGAGCAACATGGGAGGAGGAAGGTCAAGAAGTGTTAGGGTGGAAGTATGGAATGGTTTGGTGTGAGGAGGATGAAGGGGTCCCCTCATTAGGGCTCTTAGGTAGAAAAGATGTGGGTGGCCTGGTGCATTAGGCCTTGATCATAGTATGAAGGTCCATGATGTACCATGTCACTTGGATATGGGGCATAAAAGATATTAGATAGACTACTAGGCAAGGTGAATGTTTCCTCCTCTGGATGAATGAGAGGGTTTGTTTAAGGATGAGGGGTCATCTCAAAGGGATCCATGGGATGATGCTCTTGTTCTTTAACTTGACCTCTGGTTACAAATATAGGGGAGTAGAGATAGAATGAGTGGTGGTGGAAAAGAAAAGGTGTAGTTTATCTCTTTCTTCATCTCTTTTGTTGTTGGTTTTTAATTTTTGAACAAAGACCTAACCAAGTAAACAAAAAAGCAAGCATACAACAAATAATTAAAGCAAAGAGTTTTGACTTGATTTTATTTTATTGTTTTTGGTGTTACTTTTGTTTTGATTTTGGTTATTTTTTGGGTTTTGTTTTTAGTTTTTGTGTTTTTTTTTTGATGTTGTGTTAAATATTTTTGTACTTTTTACGTTAACTACCCCTAAAATATACAAAGGTGAACTTGTAAGATCTATGGTTATGTCTATGCAGGCTTCCCTATATACTTGAGAGTTCATAGAGAGGTATAATGTGCATAAATGGTTGAGGATTGCATAAGGTAGGGGTCGCTCAGGGTATCTAAAATGAAAAAATATCTCTAATATCCCTATTAGAGGATGTAAGAG
Organism: Wollemia nobilis; assembly: GCA_028583015.1. NCBI lineage: Eukaryota > Viridiplantae > Streptophyta > Pinopsida > Araucariales > Araucariaceae > Wollemia > Wollemia nobilis. Next base: position 4,751,405 of record JAQPPZ010016717.1, read on the forward strand.
GCACCATTGTCTAAACACACTTGGGAGAAGTCACCCTTCGCTTCATCCTCAAGCGGGTTTGGTAGAAAAAAATGGTTGCACATTCACAGTTTCTATAGCCATGTGAGTGTGGGCTCTAGCCTAGACTACCTCGAGCTAATACCAAGGGTGGTCAATTTCCTCGTGATGGAATATAGGAAACTATGCGTTACTAACTAGGGTTTCTAGAGATCCAATCAATAGTTGGTGATGAAATACAACTTTGTTGATTTATTTTAAAAGTGTGTGCACAAGTGTGACTAAACTATATTTTATTTTTTATTTGTTTTAAAAATGAATAAAATAAAGTAGGCCAAAGCACACATGATGAAGCAATCCTAGCTATAATACATAAACAAGAGCTAATATAGGAATGAAAATGCAAAGTTTTCTTTTTTCTAAACTAAATGCAATAAATCAGATCCTAAACTAGGAATTCCATTTCCCTACCTAGAATGCAAGGAAACAAATTCTATCCTAGGAAATGAAATATGATTTTCTTTAAGCAAATGACAAGAAATGAAACCTATACTAGGAAAGAAAAATGCAATTTCACTAACCTAAGAAAGCAAAACTAGACACCAACAAATGCAATGGAATAAATCTAATCTAGGAAAGCAACAATAAGTTCCTAATAGAACAAACAAGCAAGCAAAAAAATCTAGGCTAATGGACAAGAAAGCAAATCCTATTCTAAGGTGCAATAAGCAAATTCTAATCTAATGAAAGCAAAGTGTGATTTTAAGAAACCAAACTAAACTAATGAAAGCAAATTACAAGACAATAAAGTAAATCTATTCTAATGAAAACAACTAACAAAACAAGTAAGCAAACCTACTCTATGTAAAGAAAAGTGCAAAACAAGAAAGTAAATAATGTGAAAGAAAACATATTCTAATGTAATCTATGAAAACAAGTAAATTGCATAAAATGAAATCTAATCTAAGAAAGCAACGAAGTGATGGGATTCTTTGACTTGAGGTTGAATTATCCGCTTTTGATTCCCAAGGCTGCACGAAGCACAAGGGAAGAACATACACACAATAATTTACCTCTTAATGTGTGGGTTAGGTGATGTGTGTGATGTTCATTAGCCTAGAAGAAGTGACTCACTTTTGATCTCCAAGATTACTCTAAGGCATGAGGAGAGAGCATACATGAATCAATTCTCCTATTTAATGTGAAGTGTGGAGGGTTCGTTAACCTAGAATAAGTGACCCACTTTTGATATCTAATATTATCCTAAGGCACGAGGAGAGAGCATATGTGAATCAGTTCTCCTATTTAGTGTGAAGTATGTGAGAAATGTGGGAAATGAAATGCTATTAATTCCTAGAAAACAAATAAAAGTGCTTTGACCCCAAAAGATATTACCACCTTTCTAATCCTCAAGTTTACCTTTCAATGCAACAGGAGAGCATACGTGTAGCAAGGGAAAAAAAATTTAATGTTCCTTACACTATGAAAGCAAATATTTCAAACATAAATTGGAATCCTAGATTAAGTGCTATTATGTAATTTGGCCTAGGAATGAAGTCAAGGAGCACCTACCTGAGGTCTAATGCTCTTTGGGTTTTGTATGGGGTTGCTACATAGGATCTATTTTTCTAAAACTTGCTTGCAAGAGATATCATCAAGGTTCTAATGATTTACAATAGAAACCATTAGGGCTTTGAGATTTACAACAGAAACTATCTCGATAAGGATAGTTTACGTTGGAAGATACTTTTGGTCTCCCTCTCTATTGGGATCTATTTTTCTACTATAGAGGATCAATTTTATGGTTTGCCCTACAAAAACCAGAGAACAAAAAATGTTAAAATTTACTTTTGGACTTAAAATAAATACAGGAAGCAAATAATTCTAACTAGTTAAACACGAAAAAGCGATTTGAAGCAACTACTCTAATGAAAACCAATTTTAAGCTAACAAATAAGATTTGCAGTAAAATGAACTAAAGGGACTAATTTTTAGAGGAGTGATAGGTGGAAATGGTTACTTTTAAATATCTCCAAATGGAATAAGTTGGCCTAAGAAGGCACTTGGCTATGATGATGACAAATAACAAGGAGGCAAAGGATTTTACCTTATACTTACCTAAAATTGATGTGGTTGTTGTGTAAAACTAGTTACCGGACATGATGGGTCCTAGTTATGCACTTAGAAAAAATCATCTGTGTTGGGATAGTTATGGTTGTAAACCATCTAGGTTTTGATGGTTATGACTATAAATTGTATTGGTTCTAATAGTTTAGGCCAACGAACTTTACTTTGGACCAGCCTTGATGATTCCCAGTTTGGATGGACTTTGATAAATTTAGGATCTGTGAACACAGGCAAAAAATATAGAAAGTGACCAAAATAGGTTAAAAAGCTAACAAAAACACACAAGGCAAAAGTGAGAGAAGTGGTGATAAAAACTAAAATTTTACAACCTAGAAACCATGTTTACTCTGCCTGCCTGCCCTTCTTGAGTCGCGAAAATGCGACATGTCGCGATATCGTGACACTTTTGTTACTCTGCTTGCTTGCCCTTTTCGAGTCGCGAAAATGCGACATGTCGCGACACTTTTCTTTCTCTGCTTGCCTGGCTTTTTCGAGTCACAAAAATGCGACATGTCACGATATCGCGACACTTTTTCTTTCTCTTCCTTCCTGCCCTTTCCGAGTCGCGAAAATGCGACATGTCGCGATATCGCGACACTTTTTCTTTCTCTTCCTTCCTGCCCTTTTCAAGTCGTGAAAATGCGACATGTCACGATATCGCGACACTTTTTCTTTCTCTTCCTTCCTGCCCTTTTCGAGTCGTGAAAATGCGACATGTCGCGATATCGCGACACTTTTTCCTTCTTGCTCTTTCTCTTCGCTTTGGACCGCGAAAATGCTACATGTCGCGATATCGCGACACTTTTTCTTCCTTGCATTTTCTCTTTGCTTTGGACCGTGAAAATGCAACATGTCGCGATATCGCGACACTTTTTCTCTCTCCTCTTTCTCTTTGCTTTGGCCCACGAAAATACAACATGTCGCGATATCGCGACACTTTTTCTCCTTGCTCTTTTTCTTTCTTAGGCCTACGAAAATACAACATGTCGCGATATCGCGACACTTTTTCTCCTTGCTCTTTTCTCTTCTCCTTAGGCCGCAAAATACAACATGTCACGATATCGCGACACTTTTTCTCCTTGCATTTTCTCTTCTCTTTTGGCCACGAAAATGCAACATGTCACGATATCGCGACACTTTTTTCTTTTGCTTTTTTGCTTCTCTTTTATCTTTAGCATATGGGCCACTTCGGTCTTCTTGGAAAACCTATAACAACTTCACCCAAACATCAAAAACATCCTCATAAGCATTTAACATCACTGTACATACTCTGAATAACCTCTGAACTCCTGTCCACTGCATCAACCGATCTATCTGACTGTGTTGACAACAATGACAATACTGTCGCTGCACCTTGCTCAACAATCTCCCCCTTTGGAATTGTTGGCAACACACGTGCAATGTCCTGTAACTCTTCTCCAATTTCCTGTAACTCTTCTCCCCCTTTGACAACAATATCAAAGGGTTCTGCAGACTCCCCCTGAGTCCATGCACAACATTCTCAGGCAAAAATTATTACACTTAGCAAAAATCACAAATATGAGCAAAAAGATAAACAAATACACAAATGCTCCCCCTGAGAATGTGGTCCCGATAGCTAGTCAATTCTTGGGAAGCGTGACCACTCCCAATTTATTGCGAAGGTACTCAAAGACTTCCTTGGGCAACGGTTTTGTGAAGATATCCGCTACTTGCTCTGTTGTTGGAACAAAATCCAACTTTACCTCTCCTTCCGCAACTTTCTCCTTCAAAAAGTGATACCGGATAGCAATATGTTTTGTGCGAGAATGCATAACCGGATTCTTTGAGATGTTAATGGCACTGGTGTTATCACACTTAACTGAAATTGGCTCACTGAAGTTAATACCAAGATCTTTCAGGGTTTGTTTCATCCATAATACCTACGTACAACATGTTGTCGCTGCAATATATTCTGCCTCTACTGTGGATAAGGAGACTGACTCTTGTTTCTTATTGTGCCACGCGACCAACCTGTCTCCAAGATAGAATGCACCTCCACTGGTACTCTTTCTATCATCTACACATCCTGCCCAATCTGCATCTGAATACGCAATAAGGGTGAAGTCCTTACCTTTCGGATACCATAACCCATACTCCATAGTACCCTTGAGATACCGAAGAATCCTCTTCACTGCTGTCACATGAGTCTCCTTGGGACTAGCCTGAAATCGTGCTACCATGCATACTGCCTACAAAATATCTGGTTTGGTAGTTGTCAGGTATAGTAAGCTCCCAATCATAGATCTGTACATGGTTTGATCAACATGTGGAGATTTGTCATCCTTGCTCAACTTGCAACCTGTCGTCATGGGAGTGCTAACTGGCTTACAATCCTCCATTGTGAACTTTTTTAGCATCTCTTTCACATATTTAATTTGAGAAATAAATATGCCCTTCTCATTTTGATTAACTTGCAACCCGAGGAAATACGAAAGTTCACCAATCATTGACATTTCAAATTCTTTTTGCATCTTATTTGCTAAATCTTTACACCACTCATCTTTGTTGCTGCCAAATATGATATCATCAACATATACAACAAGAACAATAAGATGGCCATTTTCTGTTTTGACATACAAATTACTATCCACCATACCTTTCTTGAACCCTTGTTGAGTAAGATAGTTGTCTAGCCTTGCATACCATGCTCGGGGTGCCTGTTTTAAGCCATATAATGCTTTCTTCAACTTGCAAACCAAGTTGGGATCATCACCAAGTTGGAAACCATCCGGCTGCTCAATATAAACCTCTTCTTCGAGTTTCCCATTCAAAAATGCTGATTTCACATCCATTTGATAAACTTTGAAATTCTTGTAAACTGCTAAAGCCAGAAACATTCTAATTGCCTCTAGTCTAGCCACAGGTGCAAAGGTTTCCTCAAAGTCAATACCTTCAACTTGTGCATAGCCTTTACATACCAATCTTGCTTTATTCCTAACTACCTGTCCGTCTTCATTCAACTTGTTTCGAAAGATCCATTTAGTACCGATTATATTTTTATTTGCAGGTCTTGGTACTAACTCCCAAGTTTTGTTTTTCTCGATCTGATCTAATTCTTCATTTATTGCCTTCATCCAACTTTTATCTTTGCTTGCGTCAGCAACATTTTTGGGCTCAATGCTGGATAATAGAGAGTAGTTGCTTACTACTCTTCTTCTTGTCTGAACACCAACTGTGGGGTCTCCAATTATTTGCTCTCTAGGATGATCTTTCTGCCAGCTGCCTGTTTTGAATTTCTTATTTTCTTCCACTTTTGAATCACTGTTTGAATCATCTGAGTCAATTTTTTGTTTCTTTTCCGTTTCCTTTTCCTCATCTCCTTCAATAACCTCTTCATAAATTGGGTAGTTCTCTTCATAGCTAATTACTCGTTCCCTACCTTCATCAACTTTAACATCGACACTATCCACAATTTTCCTTAGCTTCTTGTTGTAGCATTTGTAAGCTTTGCTTTTTGACGAATAGCCAAGAAAAATACCTTCATCAGCTCTATCTTCAAACTTACCAAGGTTTTCTTCAGTTCTTTTGATGTAACACTTGTTGCCAAAAACTTTAAAGTATCTTATTGTTGCCTTTTTACCAAACCACAACTCATAAGGAGTTTTGCTTTCATGCGTCCTCAACATGCACCTATTTTGGATGTATATCGCAGTATGGACTGCCTCTTTCCAAAATATGTCTGCTACTTTGCTCTCTGTCAACATAGTCCGTGCCATTTCCTGCACTGTCCTGTTCTTTCTTTCTACCACACCATTCTGTTGAGGTGTCCTGGTTGCTGAAAACTGTCTTCTAATACCATATTTTTCACAGTACTCTGTAAAATCCTCTAAAATGAACTCTCCTCCTCTATCTGATCTTAAACATTTAATCCTTTTTCCTGTTTGATTCTCAACTTGGTTTTTGAAAACCTTGAACATCTCAAAAGCTTCTGATTTGTGCTTCAAAAAAAATACCCATGTCATCCTGGAATAGTCATCTATATACAACATAAAATATTTGTCACCATTTATACTTTGCGTTCTCATGGGTCCACATAAATCAGTATGTATTAGTTCCAAAGGTTTGCTTGTGTAGTACTCTTTTGTTTTAAATGAGACTCTAGTTTGCTTCCCCTTTTGGCATGAAGCACAAATGCTATTTGATGGTTTTCTAATGGTGGGAATATCTCTCACTGCCCTTTTTGAGCTGATTTTTACTAGATTGTCAAAACTGATATGACCGAGCCTCTTGTGCCACAACCAATTTTCTTCTACCTGTCCAATCAAGCAAGCTCCTTCTGAAGTCTCTGAGAGAGTGTACAGGTTGCCAGATGTCCTCGATCCAGTTGCTATCAACTTTCCACAGTTTGCTTTTCTGACTTCACAACCCTGCTTCTTAAAAATCACTTCATGACCTCTATCACAAATCTGACTTACACTCAACAAGTTATGCTTCAGACCAACCACAAACAAGACTTCTTTTGACTTGATTTTTCCATCACTAATCTTCACTGAACCTTTGCCAACTATCTTAGCTCCATCATTATTTCCAAATTTTATTGAACCACCTTCATATTGTTGTAACTTCTCAAATTTATGTTTGTCACCTGTCATATGACTGGAGCATCCACTATCAAGTATCCATGGTGCAGATTTATTCTGTGCTTTAAATGTTGTTTGTACGATCAGGGATTCCTTTTCTTCCTTAGATCGATCTTTTTCTTTCCACTCTGGTTTGATTACAGTTTTGGGCTCTTGTTTTGACTTTTCTTTTTCAGTAGCTTGTGCATGTTTTTCGAGAAATTTTCTATTTTGTCTCATTCCATTTGGTTGAGATTTTCTTCCCTGAAATTGATTTGATGCAAATGTACTTCGACAATTTCTTGCAATGTGCCCAAACTTATGACAGTTATAACATTCTACTGCATAATCCATCAAAGGTGAAAAAACATTTCTACTGGTAAAATTCCTTGGTCCTACGTTATACTTGCAATCTGAAATCTTATGTCCATAACCATTGCATTTAAAATAGTAACCAGAAAAGAGATGATTGAACCTGGGTGATGGTCTTTGCCATGTTGTCGTAGGAGTCATAAATCTTCTTCTTCTTTGATGTGTGACATTGGTGAATCCATCATTGTCAATTCTCCTTTCGTGCCTTGCATTATTGCTTTCTTTTGCATGAGTCAATTTTTCTTGATCAACCTATTTCTTATCTTCATTCTTTGATCCATTTGATGATTCTCCTTCGACAAAGCCCAAACCAAATTTCATGCCTGTAGTCCTTTGGATATTTATGATCTTATCCAGCTTCATAGAACTTTCTTCACGTTTGTGATGACAACTAATTTTACGATTCATCTCTTCTATCTCGCATTCTTAAACCAACAGTCTCTTCTTCTAGTTTGCAACAATAATCTATTTTCATGGTTATTTGCACTTCGAGATCTTCAGATATTTTCTTGGATTCTTCTATCTGTACTTTCAAACTGGTTATGATTTCATTTGCATCCTCAAGCTTTCTTGAAATTTTCTTATTCTTTTTTCTTTCTATCTTCAATTCATCCAGAGCTGCAATTAGTTCCTCTTTCAAATTTACTTCTGCATCACTTTCTTCTTCATCACTTTCCTGTTCTTTTTCTATTTTTTCATCTATGAGTGCCATGAAAAGAGCTTCACCTATTTCCTTTTCAGAATCCTCACTGCAACTGTCTTCTGATGAACTGACATTCTTGGAGATGAAACTTTTCTTCTTGAAGTTGCCTTTTCTGAAATTTGTTTTGTTCTTCCAGTCACTTCTTTCTTGGTGCGATCCTTCATCAATTTTGTTCTTCTCATTAAGTGGACATTTAGCTGCAAAATGCCCAATGCCTCCACAATTGAAACATTTAAACGGTAACTTTCCTCTGTATTTTCCTTTTCCCCTTTTTAGTTTTCGAACAAAGTTTGCTTCCATTTCATCCGATGTCTCTTCTTCCTCGGATTCTTGTTTTGCTTTCATATTTTTATGGGCTTTAAAAGCAGCTTCTCTGTCTGTGGGTTTAGATTTTCCTATTCTCATCTCATATGCAGTCAAAGAACCATGCATCTCATCCATACTAAAAGAATTTAGATTTTTAGCTTCTTCTATAGCTGAAACTTTAGAATCAAATCTTTGGGGAAGAGATCTTAATACCTTTTTCACGATGACAGAATCTTCGATTTCCTCATCGAGTCCTCTAATCGCATTAATGACTTCATTAACTCTCAACATATATGCCTCTATGTTCTCATCGTCATTCATCTTTAATACTTCGAACTGAGCTCGATGTGTTTGTAACTTGGCCTCCTTGATCTTATCGTCTCCTTCATGAATGCTCCTCAGTTTGTCCCATATTTCTTTTGCCATTTTACAACTCATAATTTTTACCAGTTCTCTATCCACTAATCCGCACATGATAGCATTCTTTGCTTTTGAGTTATTCTCAAATAGTTTCTTACCGACAGCATCGGTTGGAGAAGTGGTGGGTATTGTGTATCCACTATCTACTGAATCCCAAATGTCGTATCCCAAAGCACAAAGATATGTCTGCATCCTGAGTCTCCAATATGCATAATTAGTTCCATCAAACAATGGTGCTTTGTTTGATGAGAAGCCTTCACCACCTGCCATTGTGTCACTTCCAAGATCACCCTAGCCGGTTAAGCTTGTTCAGGAACCTTGGCTCTGATACCAATTGTTAGTCTCACAATGACACTGAGAGGGGGGTGAATCAGTGTAGCTCTTTAAAACTTAAATCTTAAACTCTTAAAGCCAAAACAATGAGAACTTAAAACCAAATAAAGCAAATATAACAAGAGAGCATCACACAACACAAGATGTACCGAGGTTCACCGATTTGGCTACTCCTCAAAAATTGACTGTTTGGACTACCATCCAAATCCAGCCTTTGCAAAGCACAACTTTACAATCAATTTACCAGCACCCACTGGAAGGAGCACCAACCCTTGATTTATCTGCACCAACAGAAAGGAGCACCAACCCCTGATTTATCTACACCAATAGAAAGGAGCACCAACCCCTGATTTACACCAAGCACCAACCCTGATGCCAAGCACCAACTTGGACTTCAATTTTGAAACTAGAAGATTGACATAAAAATGCCTTCACTTTTACAAGACCCTGACTGGTCTATTGCTTACTCAACATCGCTCACAATTCACACCCTTCTCGCTCGCCTCTCGCTCTCCTCTCGCTCTCTTCGCAAGATCAAATCCGCTTTAATCCCCTTAAATTCTCCAAGCAACACTCCTTTTATAACCATCCTTTCTCTTTGTAACTCTAGTTGTAACTCCTTTTGTATATTTTGAGAAGGCATTTCATCAAACACGTCACATGCAAATAATTGACACCATGTTCTCTTACCATGACTGTTCATTTTCTCGGTCATGACTATTCGTTTTCTCTTTCATGTTTGTTCATCTTCTCTTTGCATGTCTGTTCATTTTCTTTTCCCTTGTGCATGCATTTGTTTTCTCCTTCGATGACTCTCATTTTCTCCTTCATGACTGTTCATTTCTTTTCCATGACTTTCATTTCTATTTTGAGGCTTTTCTTGAGTCACAAAATGTGACATGTCGCGATATCATGACACTTTTGTTACTCTCCTCTCCTTCTTGAGTCACAAAATGCGACATGTCACGATATCGCGACACTTTTGTTATTCTCCTGCCTACCTTTTTGAGTCACAAAATGCGACATGTCACGATATCGTGACACTTTTTCTTTCTCTTCCTTCCTGCCCTTTTCGAGTCACGAAAATGTGACATGTCGCGATATCGTGACACTTTTTCTTTCTCTTCCTTCCTCCCATTTTTGAGTCATGAAAATGTGACATGTCACGATATCGTGACACTTTTTCCTTCTCTTCCTTCCTGCCCTTTTGAGTCACGAAAATGCTACATGTCGCGATATCGTGACACTTTTTCCTTCTTGCTCTTTCTCTTCGCTTTGGACCGCGAAAATGCTACATGTCGCGATATCGCGACACTTTTTCCTCCTTGCATTTTCTCTTTGCTTTGGACCACGAAAATGCAACATGTCGCGATATCGTGACACTTTTTCTCTCTCCTCTTTCTCTTTTCTTTGGCCCATGAAAATACAACATGTCACGATATCGCGACACTTTTTCTCCTTGCTCTTTTTCTTTCCTTAGGCCGCGAAAATACAACATGTCGCGATATCGCGACACTTTTTCTCCTTGCTCTTTTTCTTTGCTTAGGCCGCGAAAATGCAACATGTCGCGATATCGCGACACTTTTTCTCCTTGCATTTTCTCTTCTCTCTTGGCCGCGAAAATGCAACATGTCGCGATATCGCGACACTTTTTTCTTTTGCTTTTTTTGCTTCTCTTTTATCTTTTGCATATGGGCCACTTCGGTCTTCTTGGACAACTTGTAACAACTTCACCCAAACATCAAAAACATCCTCATAAGCATTTAACATCACTGTACATACTCTGAATAACCTCTAAACTCCTATCCACTGCATCAACCGATCTATCTGACTGTGTTGACAACAATGACAATATTGTCGCTGCACCTTGCTCAACATCGAGAAGGGTGGGTTTACATACCACTACTGGTTAGGTATAATTTCCAAGCCTACAAAACCAATCACTAATTAGTAGCACCCATTAGGTCCACCCAAGTTGGACCCAAACTCATAAAAGGCAAAAAAATATAACTTAAATTACTACAATAAACAAAGCCTAAATAGGCAAAAAACATGATATACCTTGCTGATCACCTTTATGAATGTTTTGTTGTGATATACTTGGTCCAAACTTGGATCCAACAGGAACTATCCCATTCAGTAGGTGTTGGCTATAAATTATCCCTATTTGGATGGTTTTTGTTGTGTTGACTTGGGTGGAATTTCCTTCGGTGGAGGTATTTTGTAAATTGTCAGGTAGTTGTTGTCTGAATTTGGTGACTATTGACGCTTGGACCTATAAATGATTTACAATACAACACACAAGAAGAATCACACCATGTTATCCATGGTTTTATCACTTTAAGAAAAATGATTTCTCACAAATGCATATAAGTATATTCTAGAGAAATTTTGGTAGGGTTTCCATAAGCATAATATCACCCTTTAAAATGAAATGAAATGGGGGGCTATTTATAGATTTTATCAAGAGTGAGGGGGTGGTGAGGTAGATGTGATATGGCATACAAGTGGGTTGAGTGAGGGGAGGGAAAATTTTGGGTTTTTTCTTTGGATGGTCAAAGGGTCCTGAGTGCACCATGCCTCATTAATGCTTTGGGGTGGAGGAAGCCATCACTCCATACATTGCATTAAATGAGCATAGAGTGTGTGTGGTGCATGGGGATGTGGAGAGTAGGGGGTATGATGGGATGGGTAGGCTAGGGTGGTAGGATAGACTAGGGTGGTGTGCACATAGGCTAGGGGAATGGGATAGTCACATGGTGACCATAGGCTAGGTGTAGGATGGGGCTTAATGGGGCAAAGGTGCTAAGATGGGTAAATTAATGTTTTAAGGTGACAATACCAAATAATTGGATATTTTGGAGCAATTGTAAAATAATTAAACATTGACATTGGACAAGGGATAATGTGACATTTTTTAGGTGTCTACAAGCTCAGTAGAAAATTTTGCTTAAATAAAATCTCTAGCTAGACAAGAGGGTGGAGGATCACCTAAATTGTCATAACCCTTGTCTGATGGCCTGTATGAGCAGAAGAAAGTCCTCAAACTTGAAAAAAGGTATTAGGGATAGACATAAATGCTTAGTCATCCATTGTCTCATGAAAACTAGAGGAAACTAGGATCACCACATAAAATATTATCACAATTGATTACTGAGTTGGTTTAAATTATTAGATAGTTTTAACAAAATAGAGTTTCACAACCTAAACAGTCATCAAGGACTACTAATATAGCAATAACAAGCTCAAAAAGCATAAGCAAATCTATAAGAGGTGATCTTGAATCTATTGGACAAATTCCTACAATGGGTAAGATAACAATGAGTTATAGCATAGAATAGTTAGAAACAATATAGGAATTGACTTTATTAGAGATGGAGCAACCAATAGGATTATCTTCATAGTAGTTTTGAAAGTGATAAATGTCAACTTTTATTAAATGCCTAGGTATAGGAATGGTTCATATTTCTCTTGAAAAAATTGAAGGTTTTATTGTAGAGGGAATAGAAACGATAACATTTCTATTCCTATCTAGCTTAGTTTTATAGGTATTACATTCATCATATCTAAGCATAAAGTAAGCAAATAAATTTTTTATTATCAAAAATTTCAGACAAACTTATATCATCATAGTATTCATCATTATTTAAAATAGGAACTTCTATTGAACCTACTTGATAATGCCCAATCCCAACTTTAGAAATATGATTTTTAGAGGAAGCATTCTTAATTTTATTATTAAAAGCCTGATTAAAACCATTATCAATATCACTATCAATTTCTTCCCCCATGTTGTCATTATCAACACAAAAGCTTACTTATAATTCAGCAACATCCTCTTAGCCTCTGGGAATTTGGCTAGTTGCTGATAGAACACGACTAAATCTTATCTCTTATTAGGTTTTAATAACGGTGGCAACTTGTCAACTACCTCTTGATGAAGGGAAGTAATAACATATATAGTATGTTGATCATATTCTAATTCATACTTGTCTTAGGGATATTGTAAACAAAATTCAGGGTACCCCTTGTACAACTTTCTTCTAGATGTCCACCGTTGTTCATGTACATAAATTATGACTTTTTGTGTCTCATTAATAGAAGTAATAAATTAAATTTCATTATTTGGAGGATAAGACCCCCAAGGATCTAAATATCCTTTTATGGTGAACACTTTATCATAATAGACAAACTTAACCACTTGATAGGCAAAGCAAGTTATGGCTCTCATCTTGCTAGTCCAAGGCTACCTAATAACATAGTACAATTGGTCTTGAAATAAAATACCATGAACTTCATTCTTACTTATTTAAGCCCAACTGAAATTCGTAACCAAATACAACCCACATGATCTTGTGGTTGGCCATTATAAGCATAGTAATGGTTTCTAGTGGATAAGGTATTCTCTTTAGGGATATTTAGCTTATTTATCAGGGATAATGACATAACACATGTACCACTCCCTTCATCAACCAAAGACTTATGAATTTATGTAGCATTGTATACTATTGCAATCATTAATGATAGATCATCAACCCTTGCTAAATAATTAGCAATAATAATGCTTTTTAAAGGAAAATTAATAATCAAATCAGGATTAGTATGTGCATCAATACAAAGATTATCTTTATGTGATTAAATATACTACACTTTAGAAGACCTTGGAATGGTGGGCATTATATTGGTAATGCTAGTTTCATACATCTCCATTTCATCCAATAATTTTCTTAATTGTTGTTGTACACAACTCTTCCACTATGTCCCATGCTTTTGTTTTGTTCATGATTGCTTTGAGTAGTGATTCTTTGGGCTGACAAGGGTCTTGATATTTTTCTATCATGGGAGCTAGGATCACCACTTTAAGTGGTGATTGTAGTCATATAATGTTTTCAAGAATGACAAGATCTATAGTCTTTGTGGAGGCTTTAGTAGGAACATTTTTTGCATTATTATACATTTCTATGTTTCTAGCAAGTTTTTAAATGACCAAAGGAGGGTGTGGGATTTTACTAATTATGGATGGATTTTCCGTTTCCTTAATAGGCTCTTTCACCTTATCCTTCTTCTCTTTTTTATATTTAGAAGATTTCTTCTTTTTATATTGGGGTGCACTTCTGGCAATAACAACAATTTATTGTTCTAAATATGCAATGGTTTATCTTTACACCTTTAAAATATTGATATAATGAGTCACATTTTGCTTACTACAAATGTATTCTCCATTTAGGCTAGGTTGGACAAGTACTTGATCGGATTGAGAAATTTGGAAAGTATTAGGTCTAGTGTGTTGATTGTGAGGATGAGTACCCTTTTGATTTTGGTTATTCTAACCCTCTCCTTAGCTATATCCTTGGTTACCCTAACTAGGATTGTATACTCAATTTTGATAATTTTGATGGCCTCCTTGATTGAAACCTTGATATGTATTATGATTTACTCCCTCTTATTGATTATGATTCAGATATTGTTGTTCATGGTTAGGTAATGAAGGTATTATAAATACCTAACCTCTAACTACAAGGATGCTTAGACTTCTTCTAGAGAGTCTTAGTCTTTCATGAAATAAGTTGATCCTATAATTAATAATTTTATTAATGTTGAAATTAGAACCAAAGGTTTGTTTATAGAAATTTTTTTTTAACTTTAAGTAGGTAATATGCTCATCTCCATAAGTCCCATGCCAAAAGTATAATTTTTGGGTTCAAGCCACTTAGGTGCTCTGAAATTTTTATTGTAATGATAATTATTTATCCTAGATGATGGATGGATTTTGAAAATATATTCATGAGTCCATTGTAGTATTATATTCCCAGGCCTTAGACCACCTTCAAATTTTGTCAACATGTATATAGGGGTGACAACTATCTCTATCTCATAAGAGAAATCTTGGACAACTACATTATAAATTACATCCCCTATAGCATTTTTATTAGGATTTTTGGGCTTCAAGGGTTTTCGACCATCTTTCTTTTACCAATGTTTAAGGACTTTAACAAATTGTTAGACCTTATCTAGGGAGGGTAAAAATGGGTTATTCCTAAGTTTGGTTGCAAGCATTCCAATGGCTACCTCTTCGATTAGGATCATATTATTATTACATTTAAGTCATTCCCATATCTTTTGGAATTTATTTATAGAGTTATTAGGTCCTTGTTTAGCATTTACAAACACATTCATTAGCTCCATTGTAGGCATGCCATCATCAAAGTCTTGGCTTAAATTTTTGAGAAAGGTATCTAGGGAGTCAATAAAGATGCAAACTAATCAAGAGCATTTCCTTTAAAGACCCTAGTCATTATTTTCAACAAATTCTTTTTATTATGCAACCAGTCTCTATAATAAGTGGAAAACTTATCAATAAATTTTTAGGCTTTGTTTATTCCATCATATAATAATTTAAAGACATGCCTAGACAAGTTTATGACTTCAACATTATGGGATGGTGATTAACTTTAGTAATTTCTCAATGTAGGGTCAATAGACACAAGCATAGTCATTGTAGGCTTAGTTGTGAAAGGCAGAGGAGGAGGAGCATTACAGTTTAGGACTAAAGGATGGATAACAATGTTACAAAACTTTATTTTCATTAAACAGAAATCATTCACCAATATGCAGAAATATCAAATCATTCATCCATAAATAATTATCCACAATAACAATCCACAAATGAGAGAGAGATAGATAATACCCTTAAGGTAGGGAAACACCAATAATACTCCTTAAGGAAGGAATAACTCCACAAGATCTCCCAAGATGAGAGAGCCACTTAAGGAGGGCAAAGTCCCATAAGCCACTTTGTGGGCAAAGACGATTACATATGATTGATCTCCATGATGATTACAATGACAAATATCTCTTCTTTATATATCCATCTTCTCATTCTACTTTGGGGAGCCTACTACTAATATAATATTATATTATAATATAATATAATATTATAATACAATCAACCTTGGGTTATGTGTGGCCCATGCCAACCCTTATACAATATAATAATATATCCCCAAATATCTATTCCTAGGTACCCTAACATGCCACCCTCCTTACAAATGTTTCGTCCTCGAAACATATGAAGAAACAAGATAATATGATTTGCTAAGCAATGTTAGCAACTAGTACCAATCTCGATCATCCATCCATCCAAGTGAAACATGTTGATGCTGGTATGCCATTTTGTTACTTGAGTATCCAAATCTGCTTCGTTGGCTCCACGCTTCTGTTGCTATATTTTGATAACTTGAATGATGGGTCCACTTGTTCCTTGATGTTGATGAACCACTCTGAAAACCAGGATCACTATGCTTTCTCTGCCAAACATTGCCATACTTGGTGCCCTTTTGATTCCATGTAGAACCATAATATTGCTGCCTTGAGCCATGCCTCCAAGATTGTTGTCGCTCATGGTGGTGTGGATGGCGATATGGTGCAACCTTAACTTGATGTTCTACCTTCTTTGACTCCTCAACATTTGGCTCCATTGTTTTAAATTCTTCTACACATTGTTCTTTCATATTCCCTTTGTTTGGTGAATCCTTGTGCTCTTCTATCAAAGCTTCCTTAGACTCTGCTACTGTTGTTTTCATGAACTCAATCATTGTTGCTTCTTCCATGGACTCTATTTTAGGTTCTTCTATTTGTTCTTCAATTTGTTTCTTTGCAACCATTTCTTGTATTTCCTTGGATCCTTGCTCCTTAAGCTGAGAAATATCCTACAATGTTATCTTCTTTTTCATGTACCATAACTTCATAAACTTCTTTTGCACATTAATGTTAATAGTACCCAAAGAATCTAACCAAGAATAACCAAGAACAATATCTTCATCATCCATCTCAATAGCATGAAAATATGAATGTAAAACATATTTATCCATGGTGATCTTCAAATCTTCAAAAATTTGAACATTCTCACCCTCAAGATGTATGTCCTTAATTTTTGTTGCTTGAACTTGCAACCTCTTAGCCAAAGCAATATTAATAAAATTATATATGCTACTAGGGTCAATGGAAATAATAACTTGTTCCTTTTGAATGCTTCCATGAACCTACAAAATAGACTTTTTAGATTCAAACAAATCCCTTTGTCCACTTTTTAATTTATCTTCTACCAAAGGTATGGTTTCCTCTATCTGCATACTGACATCTTTTTTATCTTCTACCACTTCTTTGAAATTTGCTAGCTCTCTTTTTATTTCCTTTTGTTCTTTTTGAAGCATATTTATTTCTTCTTCATATCCCTTGATGGTGACCTTCAAACTAGTTATCTTTTTATATGGGTCCCATTTACTCAAGAATGCATGCTCCATTTCATCCCAAGTGAAGTTATATTTATGGACACTATTAAAACTAGAAAACCAAGACCAATCTTCTCCTCCAAGATGGTGAGGAACCAAGACACTCCAAAAACTATTATTAGAATACAAGGATTTAAATAGTTTCCACCATTCTCTAATATCAATATCATCTTCTCCAAAAAACATTTGTAGTTCCATAGTTGATGCCCCAATGCAAACTAGGGTTTTATGAGAATATATATCATGCCCTAATGCAAACTAGGGTTTTATAGAAATAAATATCTTCCCACTGAGTTGAAGCTAAAATTCCACATAGACAACTAGATTTGCAATTTTTCTTCCAAACAAAATAAATTGCAACTGATTTGCTTACCCGAACTAACAAATTTCATCTTCCAAAAAATTTGTGATTTGAAAATTTGTCACTGCCCTTGTTCCAAACAACTGACTTCAAAAGGTCATATCTCCCTCAATATTGCTCGGATTCCTTCATATGACCACTCATTTTAAAGCTCTTCAAATTCCGCACAAAATGATCCAAGAATCGTCTAAATCGGATAAAATTCCGTAGAGATATGGCTCCTAAAAGATGAGACATTTTTTTCCAAAAAAAATATGCCCTAATGCAACTAGGGTTTTATGAACTAGGGTTTCATAGAAATATATCTCCCCACTGATTTGAAGCTAAAATTCTACATAGACAACTAGATTTGCAATTTTTCTTCCAAACAAAATAAATTGCAACTGATTTGCTTACCCAAGCTAACAAATTTTGTCTTCCAAAAAATTCATGATTTGAAAATTCGTCATTACCCTTGTTCCATATGGATAACTTCAAAAGGTCATATCTCCCTCAATACTACTCAGATTCCTTCATATGACCACTCATTTTAAAGCTCTTCAAATTCTACACAAAGTGATCCAAGAATCACCTAAATCGGATAAACCTTCACAGAGATATGGCTCTTGAAAGATGAGATGTTTTTTCCAAAAAAATCTGCCCTAATTCTGCAATTCCACAAAAAAAAATCCCCACTTTGCAAAAATTGTTGCTTTGATACCACTTGTTACAAAACTTTATTTTCATAAGCAGAAATCATTCACCATTATGCAGAAATATCAAATCATTCATCCACAAATAGTTATCCACAATAACAATCCACAAATGAGAGAGAGATAGATAATACCCTTAAGGTAGGGAAACACCAATAATACTCCTTGAGGAAGGAATAACTCCACAAGATCTCCCAAGATGAGAGATGCCACTTAAGGAGGGCAAAGTCCCATAAGCCACTTCGTGGGCAAAGACGATTACATATGATTGATCTCCATGATGATTACAATGACAAATATCTCTTCTTTATATATCCATCTTCTCATTCTACTTTGGGGAGCCTACTACTAATATAATATTATAATATAATATAATATTATAATACAATCAACCTTGGGTTATGTGTGGCCCATGCCAACCCTTATACAATATAATAATATATCCCCAAATATCTATTCCTAGGTACCCTAACAAATGACTTGTACTATAAGGGCCCTATTGATACTCATGATCTATGTAAGGTTATTCATCATGTTTTAAACAATGTCCTAGAAATATTTGGTTCTATCTCCTAGTAGCCTCCATTTGCTTCTTAGTATCTCTCCTAACTCTTTTGGAATTTAGTTATAGATTTATCAGGTCCTTGTTTGGCATTTACAAACACATCCATTACCTCCATTGTAGTCATGCCATCATCAAAGTCTTGTATTAACTTTTTAAGATAGGTATCTAGGGAGTCAATAAAGATGCAAACCAATCAAGAGCATTTTCTATCTAGACCCTAGTCATTTTTTATTATACAACCAACCCCTATAATAAGTAGTAAAATTATCAATAAATGTTTAGGCTTTGTTTATTCCATCATAAAATAATTTAGGGACATGCCTAAACAAGTTTATGGATTAAACATTATGGGCTAGTGATTGAATTCAGTAATTTTTCAATGTATGGTCAATAAACACAAGCATAGTCATTGCAGGGTTAGTTGGGGAAGGTGGAGGAGGAGCACTATGGTTTAGGACTAAAGGATGGATAACAACTTGTAGTATAGGGGCCCTATTGATTCTCATGATCTGAGTAATGCTATTCATCATGTTTTAAACAATGTCCTATAACTATTTGTGCTCTCTCTCCTGGTAGCCTCCATTTGCTTCTTAATATCTCTCCTATGATAGTCTAGCTGACAAGCAAGATATTCCTTAAGGGAAGCCATTTATCAACTAATTTTTTATTTTGAGGCTTAGAAGATGGTTTAGACTATTAGGAGAATTTTCCTATGTTTGTGCTTGATTTGTCACAGTTGCCATAATAAGTGACGATTGCGGTTAACTATGATGTTTGTTATTGTTAACAAACACAAATGCCCCTAGGGACACCCTAAAATCCTAGATAGACCAATAGGGATAATCATAATCTTTAGTTTGTATTAAAACTCAATGCTTTGATTATTGTATTATGGAAGTTACAGGTATTTAAATGCATAGGATACCTATTTTAGGTATAACAAACCTTCAAACAAACTTGCAACTATCTATATCCTATATTACATACATATACCTTGTGAGGGGTGGTTATACCACTTGCCTTCTCACATGGGCTATGATGTAATAATTCCTAACATTCCTCCCTTATTTTTTTTTTAAAGAAAATAAGTTATATATTGATACTAAAATTTGCAAAGAACAAAGGATTATCCAACAAGCAGCTTGGAGGTCACAAGATTGTTGTCCAAAAGGAGGAATAGGCAATAAAGCAAATTCAAAAACTCCAAAAAACATACAAAGGGCACCATAATCATTGAGAAAACCTAAAACACCAAAAGCTCCAAAATCATGCAATGTTCTAGGGTTATCCAGAGGCATCAAAATCTCCAAGGGCACTATAATATTCAAAGTCTCCAGAATCTCGAAAGGCTCTTGAATCACCATATGGTTCCTATCATCTTTGCCACTAATTTTGTCTACTGTTTTTTGCCTTATTACAATGAGATGCAAATAGGCTATGTTTATGGCCTCATTTGCAAGGTGATCAACCACCATATTATGCCTCCTTCCAATGTGGGAGTATTGTATATATTCAAACTTCTACTCCAATTATATTAGTTTTCTATCTATTCGTAGTTGGAATTATGAGAATTTCTATTCGTTAGATGGGGTAGAGATCACAAGTCTCGAATCACCATGTACATGAAGTTGTTTAATGCCTTATTCCTAAGCTAAAATTTATCCCATTTCATAACCAATCGATTTTACATCATTATTGGTTGCTTCCCTAAATTGATTTTAAACTGAAGCATTTCACAGTGTGGTGCCACTAGTATCACAACACCAATCATTGCATGGTCTGGGTTTGATTTAGAGGCTCCATCAAAGAAAAGTGTAGGGAACTTTATCTTTGGATGTTTGATTGTTCTAACCTATGGCCCAAAATTTAAGAGATTTTGGAGTTCCATTTGGTCTAATAGTTGTATCTCCCTTTTTATTAATCTCCTAATGTATTATTGTTTATGATATATAGTTTTTGTGTTCAAGACTATTTTCCTTAATGCTCTATTGGTTAACACCTGAAAAATGATTTGTTTTTCATAAAAAATTATAATTTTGTCCTTCCAGATGCATCAAATGATGAACATTGGCATTAAATATCAAATTTTCCTGATAAGGTGCTTATCCTTCAATCCCCATTTGTATATTTGGCCCTAACTAGTTAGGCAATTTTTTGAGTTGAAGGTTCTTGATATTGTTGATCCTAGTTGTTGGGTTATTTCAATCCAAATTTTAACTACTTTTGTACACTAAAAGAACATATGTGATGTTGTTTCATTGTTCTTAAGATACCTATGAAAAATATGAGGTCCCATGATATTCCTCTTGATGAGGTTGTCTCTAGTAAAAATCTTGTTTTGGAGCACCAACCAAATAAAGGCTTGAAGTTTGAGGAGGAACCTTGTAATTCCATACCTTAGCTATGGTTGAGTTCTTCTAACCCTATTGTTGTAATAACACCCCTTGGCGGACTTTGTAAACACTTGGCCCACTAATAGAGCCCCATATAAGTTGATCTAGAATTTGGAAAGAGATTTTAATCCCTTTAGTTTGGATGTGCAACTGTCTCCATGAGTCTTGGTCAAGATGTGGTAGGGTGGATCTCTCACCCATTCAATTAAGATTGCAAGAGAGTTAACACTTGATCACTGTAGGTCCATTTTTATTTTTGGGAAATAATTCTTAATGATTGGAGGTCCTCCCAATACTAAATCATCCCATATATTAATTTGTTTACCATCCCCTAGAAGCCAAGAGGTATGATTTAATATAATATCTTCAGATTCTACAATATGTTTTTAAATTGAGGGGGAGCTTGTTATGCTTTTCACATTTTTAAGGAGTTGGATCCCATTAGAGTTGTTTAGATATTTGCATTTTAGGATTTGTTTCCATGTAGGGTTTGTCAAAGTGAACAAAATCCAAAGAAACTTAGCACTTAGTGCCTTTCTAAAAATCATTATTTTCCTAATTCCTAGGCCTCCCTACTCCTTTGGCTTGGTAACATTCTCCCAATTGACCAAATAGAACATTTTCCTATCTGATTGCCTTCCTCCTTATCATAGGAAAGTTCTTAGCATTGCATCTGATTTTTGCAAGATATATAAGGGTGCATGATACACCAACAATTGATATATGGGAAGACTTGCTAGTACTAATTTTATTAAAATAATTCTTCCAACCAATCTCAACCAACCATTGTTATATTGTTGTATTCTCCTTGACATATTTTTCTAGAATTACATTCCAACTTTCCTATTTATTTATGGACTCCCATTTTCCCCCTTATTTTTTCAATGAGTTTACACAAGTTTTTATGGGGGATCTTGGTCCCCTCATACTGAGTGGGGTTTGAACCTTGGACCTCTCAAAGAGAGGCCAAAGCCCTTACCACTGCAGTAAGCTTGCAACTTCATTTCCCCCCCTTATTACATCATAGTCATAGCTTTATTTTACTTATGATCAAAAATAATTTTTAGGGTGATATTGGAATTTGAGAGAGAAATTCCCCCCCTTATTGTACTACTTTGATGCTTAGGAGTGTAGGGGCCCATCGATCATGCACTCAAAAATATATTTATTACAAAATACTTATTCAATGCATAAATTATGTTTCTTCAATTGTAAGCCCAAGACTAAGGTGGACTTAGATTAAAGTGGGCCGAGATAAAATTGACACAGTAAAATAACAAGAGATAATATTCATTAAATAAATTAACCAGCTAAATAACCTTACAAATATTAAGCCTTTATATAGGCTTAGTAGATGCGGAAGAGTAGGGAAGGGAGGTTGGAGGAAGTTCGGGAGGATGAGAGAACGAAGGAGTAGGAAGTGGAGAGGGAGGTGGCAGTGGGCGTGGGGAGAGGAAGGGAGTGGAGTGATAAGGGAAAATGGACGGCAGGGAAGGAGGAAGAACAATGGAGGGATAAGGAGAAGAATAAGGCAGAAGGATAGAAAACAAATAAAAATCATGCCGACCATCACACTTGCTTAGCCGACAATATAGAAGAGAATTCACACTTGCTTAGAAAAACTAGATTTTTCTAAGCCTTTTGAAGATAATCCCGGTTCACACTTGCTACATTCTCCCCCTTAAAGTTGAGAGGACTGACTATACAGTCTCTCAGCTTTACAAATTGAGCTTTGGCCAGCGCCTTGGTGAAGATGTCCGCGACGTTCTCCAAAGTGTGGCAATAGTGAAGCTCAACAGTATCAGTTTCCACCATATCTCTGATGAAGTGGTACTTCATATCAAAATGCTTTGATCTACTATGGTGGACAGGATTGTATGCCAACTGAATGGCACTGATGTTGTCACAGAATATTCTAGTTGGACCACTTTGTTGCTCTCCAATCTCTTCTAATACCTTTCGTAGCCATAGAGCTTGAGTACTAGCATGAGTGACCGCTATATACTCAGCTTCTATTGAAGATAGCGCTACTACTGTCTGCTTCTTGGAACTCCAAGTTATTAGTCCCGAACCAAGACTAAAATAGTTACCCGATGTGGATTTTCTATCATCAACATTGCTGCCCCAATCACTATCACTAAAGCCTTCAAGCTTGATAGTATCACTTCTGTAGTACTGGATTCCAAAATCCAATGTACCCTTCACATATCTCAAAATTCTTTTAGCTGCCTGCAAATGCAGCTCAGATGGATTAGACATAAATCTAGAAACAAGAGATACAACATACTGAATGTCTCGGTCTGGTGTTGGCGAGAAACATCAAACTCCCAACAATGCTTCTGAAAGTGGTCACATCAACTTTCGGTGCTCCATCATCCTTGCTTAATTGGATCCCATGTCCAATTGGAGTTGCAACTGATTTGCATTGCTCCATAGCAAACTTCTTAATCATATCTCGAGCATACTTAAGTTGACAGATGAAGATCCCTGAATCTGTCTGATGGACTTCCATTCCAAGGAAGTATTGCATTAAGCCAAGATCCTTCATCTCAAATTCCTGCATCATGGAGTGCTTGAACTCCATATTGACTTTTTCATTACTACCCATAAAAATGAGATCATCCACATACAAACAAACTATGAGGATGTCATTACCTTGATTCAGGTAGTAGAGCGTGGGTTCATTTTTGCTTCTGATGAACCCAAAATCTTTAAAGTACCCATCAATGCGTGAGTACCAAGCTCTCGGTGCCTGCTTGAGGCCATAGAGTGCCTTCTTTAGTTTGTAAACAAGGTGCTCCTTGTCTTTCTCTTCAAATCCCTGTGGTTGCTCAACATACACTTCTTCTATCAAGTAACCATTGAGAAATGCACTCTTTACATCCATGTGTTGGACTTTCCATCCCTTATGTGCAGCTAAGGCAAGAACTGTTTTGATAGTCTCCTGTCTGTCTACAGGAGCAAAAGTCTCTTCATAATCAATTCCATATTTCTGAGTGAATCCCTTTGCAACTAATCTCGCCTTGTGCCTCTCGATGCTACCATCAGCATTAAACTTGGTCTTGAAGACCCACTTACATCCAACACGTTTCTTTCCTTTAGGAAGCTTCACCAGCTCCCAAGTGTCATTGTTTTTTATAGAGGTTATCTCCTCTTTCATGGCATCTTGCCAAATCTTTTGAGTACAAGCCTTCTCATAACTAGAAGGTTCAAGTTGTGCACTAGTTAACAAAGCATAGTTAACTAGATCTCCCCTAGGTTCCTGCTGGGAGACATCATCACCATACAAGTGCATATTTTCTAATCTTTGTAGAACATAATTCATTTCACTAGCTTGACTCCTAGTGTATCTTTTTGAAAAAATTTTATCCAACATCTGATATGATGGATGATTCTATAGAGTTCTCTTACCTCTGGATGGAGAATCGATGTCCATTGGTGAGGAACTTACTGATCTCTATGGAGAAGGACTTGGTGAAGAAGTTGAATCAGAAGATGAACTTGGGCTTGTGGGAGGAGACTTCTTACCTTTCTGTGGTGTCTGTTGTTGCACCTGCTTAGAAACTACATCATTGGATTCATCATCACTGAATATTTGGGGCTTACCCCATTCTCCCCCTTCATCAAAAATCACATCCCTGGAAAGCACAAACTTTCTAGTCCTGGGATTGTAGAGTCTGTAAGCTTTTGTATTCTCACAGTACCCTACAAATATGCATGCCTGACTCTTTGGATCGAGCTTCTTTCTCAGCTCATCAGGAATGTGAGAATATGCCAATGAACCAAACACTCTGAAATACTTAACATTTGGCTTCTTACCATACCAAGCTTGGTAAGGTGTTTGCCCTTCCAAACTTGAAGTAGGACTTCTGTTCAAGATATGTACGCTGGTCCTGGCTGCATCTGCCCAATATGAATTAGTCAAATGCTTCGTCTGAAGCATAGACCTTGCCATCTCCACAATGGTGCGATTCTTCCTCTCTGCGACACCATTCTGTTGTGGAGTGTAGGCAGCGATGAACTGCCTCTTAATGCCATGTTGCTTACAAAAATTCAAGAACTCATTAGAGGAGTATTCTCCTCCCCTATCTGATCTAAGACATTTTACAAAATATCCACTCTCACTTTCAACTCTTGCTTTGAAATCGACAAAGCATTCAAATGCTTCATCCTTATGTTTCAAAAAATATATCCAAGCACATTCTAGTAAAATCATCAATGAAGAGTAGGAAGTAAGAGTTGTTACCAAGACTCTTGGTCTGCATCGGACCACAGATGTCCGTATGCACTAGCTGGAGTGGATAGCTGGCCCGCAATGCTTGTCCATGAGGAAATTTTGATCTGGCATGCTTCCCAAGAGCACACCCTTCACAGACTTCCTTACTATCCTGAACTTTAGGAAGTCCGGTTACCATCGCTTGTGAAGTTAGCATTTTCAAACTAGCTGAATTCAAATGACCATATCTCAAGTGCCATAAGACACTTGGATTGGTAATAGCAACATTTGCTAACTTATCTCCCCCTGGCTGGCCAAACTTTAAAGGAAACAATCTATTCTTTGACATTGGCACTTGTGTAATGATTCTATTACTATTATTTTTATCAAAAATAGTGCATTTACCCTCATCAAAAAGCAACTTGTAGTTCTTTTCTAACATTTGACCAACACTTAAAATATTGTGTTGGAGATGGGGTGTGTAATAGATATCACTTACTTGTTTGATGCCTTCTTTAGTTGGAACCGCCATGGCTCCAATGCCTTCAACTGCCAATGATTTATCATCTCCCAATCTGATGTTGGATTTGTATGAGGAGTCTAGAGTAGCAAAGAGTTCTTCTTTACCACTCATATGGTTTGAACACCCAGTGTCCAAGATCCATGTATCATTCATGTTCTGATCTGCCTGACCATATGAGAGAAAGAGATTTGTGGCCTCTTCCTCTTCTCCAAAATTTCCAAACTGACTGCTCTGGCTGCTACTGCTTCCTTGTGAAGGCTTTGTCCAACAGTCACGAGCATAATGGCCAGGTTTGCCACAATTGTAGCAAGTTTGTTTTGATTTATCTCCTCCTTTGCCTCTTTCCTGATTGTTTCCCTCTATTTTGTTGTCCTCCTCTATTCTGTTGTTCACCTCTGTTTGAGAATCCTCCTCTGTTCTGATTTCCTCCTCTGTTAGGAGTTCCACCTCTCTGATTATTTTTGCCTCTACCTCTATATTGTCCTCTGCCATGGCCTCTACCTCTGCCTTCATGAGAAGCAAAGGCTTTATCATCACCTCCGTAACTTGTGGAAGGAGTTTGTTGTAACCTCTCTTCATGTGAGAGAAGTGAGCCAATGAGGGCTTCAAAAGATAGAGAAGTTAGGTCTTTGGATTCTTCTATAATTATGGCAACTGAATTCCACTTAGGAAGAAGTGTCCTTAACACTTTCTTCACTATAACTTCAGGCTTTACTTCTTCTCCTAAAGTGACCATCTTATCTACTACGGCTTTCACACGCACGTAGTAATCACCAACCTTTTCACTCTCTTGCATTTTAAGAGTTTCAAACTCTCATTTCAAGGTTTGTAGTTTAACTTGTTTGACTTGGTCACTACCCCTATAACTTTCTTTTAAAGCATTCCAAGCAGATTCAATAGTTATAAAAGAAGCTATTCTAGGGAAAATACTTCTGTCAAGGGCGGCTTGGATGTGATAAAGGGCGGAAGAATTATTCTTTTGAGCTTCCTTTTTAGCCCTTTTATCAGCAACATTCAAAGCTGCCCAATCAGCAGCAGTAGGTTCAGTATATCCCTCTTCAATCACATCCCAAAGACCTTTGCCTATCAAAAGAGTTTTCATTTTAATTGACCAATACTCGTAATCACCACCATTGAACTCAGGGATTGGTAGACTAGTATTGGATGCCATTTCAGAAAGCAAACTTTATTTCAACTTCAAACAAGTAGTACAAAGAAGTACAAAATAGATCACTGATTTAAATCAAATCTAGCCTTTTTAATATGCTCACTGATTTGGCGTTCTTCTTCTTGAGGATCACCCAAAACTGGAAAGGTGAAGTTGTCTGCTTCGTCGTCACTAATTACAATGACTTCTGGTGCTGCTGCTGGCTCATAACGTCTGTTGAGAACATCTCGTTCTTCAGTTTTAGGTTTCACCTCCACTGGTTCTTCTTCCTCTTCTTCTTCTTCTTCTTCTTCTTCTTCTTCTTGGTTCTGAATCAGGAGAGCGTGGTGTATAGCTCTCACTTGTTTCTACTTTAGGCACTGTAGGTGTATAACTTTCACTTGATTGTCCTTCAGGTACTATTTCAACCATCTCGGACTCTTCTATCCTTTGCCCAAAGATATTATCTTCAGAATCCGCCTCGTATCCAGAGTCTGGTTTCCTCAGATGAGCAATCACTTGGTTTTCTAATTGGCAAAACACTGTATGAAGTCCGTACCACTGGACTTTCTCGTCAAAGGAATCAGGTGTCTCTCTTCTCAACAGAGAGAGTAATGCATTATAGCATCCGACTGACCGGATCATCTACTCATAATCACACCGCATGAACTGGGTTACAACTTAATTTTTATGATGCCAAAAAAAACTTTTACCTCAAAATATCTTTTCACCTTTTCAAAAATGTTTATAAAAAAATTTCAAAATTTGTTTTAATAAAGGCCTTTTAATTTTTTTTTAACAATTTCCTATATATATTTTTTAATTATTCTTTTTAAATAAATGTATATTTAAAAACATAATCAAAAAAATATAAATAGAAATTATTAAATTAATTTCTAAAACCTTTAAAAAAACTAAATAATAAAAAATTTAATAAAAAAATAAACCTTTTTTTGTGAAATCCTCGATGAGAGTAGGGAAGGGAGGTTGGAGGAAGATCGGGAGGATTAGAGAGAACGAAGGAGTAGGAAGTGGAGAGGGAGGTGGCAACGGGCATGGGGAGAGGAAGGAAGTGGAGTGATAAGGGAAAATGGACGACAGGAAAGGAGGAAGGACAATGGAGGAATAAGGAGAAGAATAAGGCGAGGGATAAAAAATAATAAAAAACATGCCGACCATCAAACAGGTTTAGCCGACAAAAGGTAAGAGAGTTCACACTTGCTTAATTTAGTAATTTCTATGTATATTTTTATTATGTTTTTTAAATATCCATTTATTTAAAAAAAATATATATATATATATATATATATATATATATATATATATATATATATATATTATTATTTTAAATAAATGGATATTTAAAAACATAATAAAATATATACATAGAAATTACTAAATTAATTTTTTTTAAACCTTTTAAAAAAACAAATAATAAAAAATTTAATAAAAAAATTAACCTTTTTTTTGTGAAATCCTCGATGAGATTCGAACCGCTGACCTTTGTCGTCTACCCAAAAGGCTTAGCCGCTGCACCACGCGACTGCTGTGGTAGAACAATGGCAAAAAGTGTTCATAAACCCTTGCATTTTCAGCGATTACAAAAAAAAATTAAAAACTTTGTATTTTGACTCCGGTGGGATTCGACCCCGTGTCTCTTCTCTACAAGCGGGTGTCTTGACTGCTAGACCAAGCTAGCCGGACGGGAGGAAGAATGGAATAGGGTATATATCTATTTGACGACTAAAAAAATTTAAAAAAAAATGTTTAGTCCCACATCAGCACTGCTCGTCCACGTCGAGACCTCGCTCGCCTATGCCATGTCAAGACTCACGTCAACCTCGATCCACGTGCTACCCAATCAGCATTTTGCCAGCTCTATGCCACATCAAGGCCTCGCCATGTCACCGTTGCCTAGATCCACCGCCGATTCATCATCGCCACATCAACATGCTGTCGCATCCGGTCATATCCTCGAGATCCGTGCGCTCCTCGAGATCCGTGCGCCAGTTGCTCCTCGAGATCCGTGCACTCCTCGAGATCCGTGCCCTAGTCGTTGACTCGCTCATTGTGCTCGGCTTTCATGCCTCACCTCTGCCCTCGGGATCCATGCCCCCCCTGAAGCTCTGATACCAGTGTAAGCCCAAGACTAAGGTGAACTTAGATTAAAGTGGGCCAAGGTAAAATTAACACAGAAATATAACAGGCGATAATATTCATTAATCAAATTAACCAGCTCAATAACCTTACAATAATTTAAACCTTATATAGGCTTAATACAAGCGAAAGAGTAGGGAAGGGAGGTTGGATGAATATCGGGAGGATTAGAGAGAACGAAGGAGTAGGAAGTGGAGAGGGAGGTGGAAACGGGCGTGGGGAGAGGAAGGAAGTGGAGTGATAAGGGAAAATGGACGACAGGAAAGGAGGAAGGACAATGGAGGAATAAGGAGAAGAATAAGGCGAGGGATAAAAAATAATAAAAAACATGCCGACCATCAAACAGGTTTAGCCGACAAAAGGTAAGAGAGTTCACACTTGCTTAATTTAGTAATTTCTATGTATATTTTTTATTATGTTTTTAAATATCCATTTATTTAAAAAAATAATATATATATATATATATTATTTTTTTAAATAAATGGATATTTAAAAACATAATAAAAAATATACATAGAAATTACTAAATTAATTTTTTTAAAACCTTTTAAAAAAACAAATAATAAAAAATTTAATAAAAAAATAAACCTTTTTTTTTTAAATCCTCGATGAGATTCGAACCACTGACCTTCGCCGTCTACCCGGAAGGCTTAGCCATCTGCACCACGCGGTTGTTGTCATAGAACAATGGCAAAAAGTGTTCATAAACCCTTGCATTTTCGGCGATTACAAAAAAAATTTAAAAAACTTTGTATTTTGACTCCGGTGGGATTCGACCCCAGGTCTCTTCTCTACAAGCGGGTGTCTTGACTGCTAGACCAAGCTAGCCGGACGGGAGGAAGAATGGAATAGGGTATATATCTATTTGACGACTAAAAAAATTTAAAAAAAAAATGTTTAGTCCCACATGCAGTGGAAGGTGGGTGTGTTCGAGCTTTATCAAAGCCCGCAAACACACTGGAAAGTCGATTGCCTTCGGGCAATCGACCACCCGAACCTTTTGCCCAACCTCAACCAGTTAAGCTTCGCCACGTGGCACACTCTGCTCGCCTCTGCCATGTCAGCACCCTGCTCGCTTTTGCCACATCAGCACTGCTCGTCCACGTCAGCACCCTGCTCGCCTATGCCATGTCAGCACTCACGTCAACCTCGATCCACGTGCTACCCAGTCAACATTATGCCAACTCTATGCCACATCAAGGCCTGCCATGTCAGCTGTTGCCTAGATCCACCGCCAGTTCGTCATCGCCACATCAACATGTTGTCTGCATCCAGTCATATCCTCAGGATCTGTGCGCTCCTCGAGATCCGTGCACTAGTCGCTCCTCGAAATGTGTGTGCTCCTCGAGATCCGTGCCCTAGTCGTTGACCAGTCTACTGTGCTCGGCTTTCATGCCTCACCTCTGCCCTCGGGATCCATGCCCCCCCTGAAGCTCTGATACCAGTGTAAGCCCAAGACTAAGGTGAACTTTGATTAAAGTGGGCCAAGGTAAAATTAACACAGAAATATAACAGGCGATAATATTCATTAATCAAATTAACCAGCTCAATAACCTTACAATAATTTAAACCTTATATAGGCTTAATACAAGCGAAAGAGTAGGGAAGGGAGGTTGGATGAATATCGGGAGGATTAGAGAGAACGAAGGAGTAGGAAGTGGAGAGGGAGGTGGCAACGGGCGTGGGGAGAGGAAGGAAGTGGAGTGATAAGGGAAAATGGACGACAGGAAAGGAGGAAGGACAATGGAGGAATAAGGAGAAGAATAAGGCGAGGGATAAAAAATAATAAAAATCATGCCGACCATCAAACAAGTTTAGCCGACAAAAGGTAAGAGAGTTCACACTTGCTTAATTTAGTAATTTCTATGTATATTTTTTATTATGTTTTTAAATATCCATTTATTTAAAAAATAATATATATATATATATATTATTTTTTTAAATAAATGGATATTTAAAAACATAATAAAAAATATACATAGAAATTACTAAATTAATTTTTTTAAAACCTTTTAAAAAAACAAATAATAAAAAATTTAATAAAAAAATTAACCTTTTTTTTGTGAAATCCTCGATGAGATTCGAACCGCTGACCTTTGTCGTCTACCCAAAAGGCTTAGCCGCTGCACCACGCGGTTGTTGTCATAGAACAATGGCAAAAAGTGTTCATAAACCCTTGCATTTTCGGCGATTACAAAAAAAATTTAAAAAACTTTGTATTTTGACTCCGGTGGGATTCGACCCCAGGTCTCTTCTCTACAAGCGGGTGTCTTGACTGCTAGACCAAGCTAGCCGGACGGGAGGAAGAATGGAATAGGGTATATATCTATTTGACGACTAAAAAAATTAAAAAAAAAAATGTTTAGTCCCACATGCAGTGGGAGGTGGGTGTGTTCAGGCTTTATCAAAGCCTGCAAACACACGGTAAGTCGATTGTCTTCGGGCAATCGACCAGTCAAACCTTTTGCCCAACCTCAACCAGTTAAGCTCTGCCACGTGGCACACTCAGCTCGCCTCTGCCATGTCAGCACCCTGCTCGCTTTTGCCACATCAGCACTGCTCGTCCACGTCAGCACCCTGCTCGCCTATGCCATGTCAGCACTCACGTCAACCTCGATCCACGTGCTACCCAGTCAACATTATGCCAACTCTATGCCACATCAAGGCCTGCCATGTCAGCTGTTGCCTAGATCCATCGCCAGTTCGTCATCGCCACATCAACATGCTGTCTGCATCCAGTCATATCCTCAGGATCTGTGCGCTCCTCGAGATCCGTGCACTAGTCGCTCCTCGAAATGTGTGTGCTCCTCGAGATCCGTGCCCTAGTCGTTGACCAGTCTACTGTGCTCGGCTTTCATGCCTCACCTCTGCCCTCGGGATCCATGCCCCCCCTGAAGCTCTGATACCAGTGTAAGCCCAAGACTAAGGTGAACTTAGATTAAAGTGGGCCAAGGTAAAATTAACACAAAAATATAACAAGCGATAATATTCATTAATCAAATTAACCAGCTCAATAACCTTACAATAATTTAAACCTTATATAGGCTTAATACAAGCGAAAGAGTAGGGAAGGGAGGTTGGATGAATATCGGGAGGATTAGAGAGAACGAAGGAGTAGGAAGTCGAGAGGGAGGTGGCAGCGGGCGTGGGGAGAGGAAGGAAGTGGAGTGATAAGGGAAAATGGACGACAGGAAAGGAGGAATTACAATGGAGGAATAAAGAGAAGAATAAGGCGAGGGATAAAAAATAATAAAAAACATGCCGACCATCAAACAGGTTTAGCCGACAAAAGGTAAGAGAGTTCACACTTGCTTAATTTAGTAATTTCTATGTATATTTTTTATTATGTTTTTAAATATCCATTTATTTAAAAAAATAATATATATATATATATATATATATATTATTTTTTTTAAATATCCATATATATATTATTTTTTTAAATAAATGGATATTTAAAAACATAATAAAAAATATACATAGAAATTACTAAATTAATTTTTTTAAAACCTTTTAAAAAAACAAATAATAAAAAATTTAATAAAAAAATTAACCTTTTTTTTGTGAAATCCTCGATGAGATTCGAACCGCTGACCTTTGTCGTCTACCCAAAAGGCTTAGCCGCTGCACCACGCGGTTGCTGTGGTAGAACAATGGCAAAAAGTGTTCATAAACCCTTGCATTTTCAGCGATTACAAAAAAATTTAAAAAACTTTGTATTTTGACTCCGGTGGGATTCGACCCCAGGTCTCTTCTCTACAAGCGGGTGTCTTGACTGCTAGACCAAGCTAGCCGGACGGGAGGAAGAATGGAATAGGGTATATATCTATTTGACGACTAAAAAAATTTAAAAAAAAAATGTTTAGTCCCACATGCAGTGGGAGGTGGGTGTGTTCAGGCTTTATCAAAGCCTGCAAACACACGATAAGTCGATTGTCTTCGGGCAATCGACCAGTCAAACCTTTTGCCCAACCTCAACCAGTTAAGCTCTGCCACGTGGCACACTCAGCTCGCCTCTGCCATGTCAGCACCCTGCTCGCTTTTGCCACATCAGCACTGCTCGTCCACGTCAGCACCCTGCTCGCCTATGCCATGTCAGCACTCACGTCAACCTCGATCCACGTGCTACCCAGTCAACATTATGCCAACTCTATGCCACATCAAGGCCTGCCATGTCAGCTGTTGCCTAGATCCACCGCCAGTTCGTCATCGCCACATCAACATGTTGTCTGCATCCAGTCATATCCTCAGGATCTGTGCGCTCCTCGAGATCCGTGCACTAGTCGCTCCTCGAAATGTGTGTGCTCCTCGAGATCCGTGCCCTAGTCGTTGACCAGTCCATCGTGCTCGGCTCATGGCTCACCTCGACCCTCAGGATCCGTGCCCCCCCTGAGATCTGATACCAGTGTAAGCCCAAGACTAAGGTGAACTTAGATTAAAGTGGGCCAAGGTAAAATTAACACGTAAATATAACAAAGCGATAATATTCATTAATCAAATTAACCGACTCAATATACCTTACAATAATTAAACCTTATATAGGCTTAATACAAGCGAAAGAGTAGGGAAGGGAGGTTGGATGAATATCGGGAGGATTAGAGAGAACGAAGGAGTAGGAAGTCGAGAGGGAGGTAGGCACGGGCGTGGGGAGAGGAAGGAAGTGGAGTGATAAGGGAAAATGGACGACAGGGAAGGAGGAAGGACAATGGAGGGATAAGGAGAAGAATAAGGCAAGGGATAAAAAATAATAAAAATCATGCCGACCATCAAACAAGTTTAGCCGACAAAAGGTAAGAGAATTCACACTTGCTTAATTTAGTAATTTCTATGTATATTTTTTATTATGTTTTTAAATATCCATTTATTTAAAAAAATAATATATATATATATATTATTTTTTTAAATAAATGGATATTTAAAAACATAATAAAAAATATACATAGAAATTACTAAATTAATTTTTTTAAAACCTTTTAAAAAAACAAATAATAAAAAATTTAATAAAAAAATTAACCTTTTTTTTGTGAAATCCTCGATGAGATTCGAACCGTTGACCTTTGTCGTCTACCCAAAAGGCTTAGCCGCTGCACCACGTGGCTTCTGTGGTAGAACAATGGCAAAAAGTGTTCATAAACCCTTGCATTTTCAGCGATTACAAAAAAAATTTAAAAACTTTGTATTTTGACCCCGGTGGGATTCGACCCCGTGTCTCTTCTCTACAAGCGGGTGTCTTGACTGCTATACCAAGCTAGTTGGACGGGAGGAAGAAGGGAATAGGGTATATATCTATTTGACGACTAAAAAAAATTTAAAAAAAAAATGTTTAGTCCCACATGCGGTGGGGAGGTGGGCGTGTTCAGGTTTTATCAAAGCCTGCAAACACATAGTAAGTCGATTACCTTCGGGCAATCGACCAGTCAAACCTTTTGCCCAACCTCAACCGATTAAGCTACGCCACGTGGCACACTCGGCTCGCCTCGCCATGTCGAGCACTGCTCGCTTTTGCCACATCGACGATCGCTCGTCCACGTCAGCACCCTGCTCGCCTATGCCATGTCAGCACTCACGTCAACCTCGATCCACGTGCTACCCAGTCAACATTATGCCAACTCTATGCCACATCAAGGCCTGCCATGTCAGCTGTTGCCTAGATCCACCGCCAGTTCGTCATCGCCACATCAACATGCTGTCTGCATCCAGTCATATCCTCAGGATCTGTGCGCTCCTCGAGATCCGTGCACTAGTCGCTCCTCGAAATGTGTGTGCTCCTCGAGATCCGTGCCCTAGTCGTTGACCAGTCTACTGTGCTCGGCTTTCATGCCTCACCTCTGCCCTCGGGATCCATGCCCCCCCTGAAGCTCTGATACCAGTGTAAGCCCAAGACTAAGGTGAACTTAGATTAAAGTGGGCCAAGGTAAAATTAACACAAAAATATAACAAGCGATAATATTCATTAATAAAATTAACCAGCTCAATAACCTTACAATAATTAAACCTTATATAGGCTTAATACAAGCGAAAGAGTAGGGAAGGGAGGTTGGAGGAATATCGGGAGGATTAGAGAGAACGAAGGAGTAGGAAGTGGAGAGGGAGGTGGCAGCGGGCGTGGGGAGAGGAAGGAAGTGGAGTGATAAGGGAAAATGGACGACAGGAAAGGAGGAAGGACAATGGAGGAATAAGGAGAAGAATAAGGCGAGGGATAAAAAATAATAAAAAACATGCCGACCATCAAACAGGTTTAGCTAACAAAAGGTAAGAGAGTTCACACTTGCTTAATTTAGTAATTTCTATGTATATTTTTTATTATGTTTTTAAATATCCATTTATTTAAAAAAATAATATATATATATATATTATTTTTTTAAATAAATGGATATTTAAAAACATAATAAAAAATATACATAGAAATTACTAAATTAATTTTTTTAAAACCTTTTAAAAAAACAAATAATAAAAAATTTAATAAAAAAATTAACCTTTTTTTTGTGAAATCCTCGATGAGATTCGAACCGCTGACCTTTGTCGTCTACCCAAAAGGCTTAGCCGCTGCACCACGCGGTTGTTGTCATAGAACAATGGCAAAAAGTGTTCATAAACCCTTGCATTTTCGGCGATTACAAAAAAAATAAAAAAACTATGTATTTTGACCCCGGCAGGATTCGACCCCAGGTCTCTTCTCCTCAAGCAGGTGTCTTGATCGCTAGACCAAGCTAGCCGGACGGGAGGAAGAATGGAATAGGGTATATATCTATTTGACGACTAAAAAAATTTAAAAAAAAAATGTTTAGTCCCACATCAGCACTGCTCGTCCACGTCAGCACCCTGCTCGCCTATGCCATGTCAGCACTCACGTCAACCTCGATCCACGTGCTACCCAGTCAACATTATGCCAACTCTATGCCACATCAAGGCCTGCCATGTCAGCTGTTGCCTAGATCCACCGCCAGTTCGTCATCGCCACATCAACATGTTGTCTGCATCCAGTCATATCCTCAGGATCTGTGCGCTCCTCGAGATCCGTGCACTAGTCGCTCCTCGAAATGTGTGTGCTCCTCGAGATCCGTGCCCTAGTCGTTGACCAGTCTACTGTGCTCGGCTTTCATGCCTCACCTCTGCCCTCGGGATCCATGCCCCCCCTGAAGCTCTGATACCGAGTGTAAACCCAAGACTAAGGTGAACTTAGATTAAAGTAGGCCAAGGTAAAATTAACACAGAAATATAACAAGCGATAATATTCATTAATCAAATTAACCGACTCAATAACCTTACAATAATTAAACCTTATATAGGCTTAATACAAGCGAAAGAGTAGGGAAGGGAGGTATCGGGAGGATTAGAGAGAACGAAGGAGTAGGAAGTCGAGAGGGAGGTGGCGACGGGCGTGGGGAGAGGGAAGGAAGTGGAGTGATAAGGGAAAATGGACGACAGGGAAAGGAGGAAGGACAATGGAGGAATAAGGAGAAGAATAAGGCGAGGGATAAAAAATAATAAAAAACATGCCGACCATCAAACAGGTTTAGCCGACAAAAGGTAAGAGAGTTCACACTTGCTTAGAAAAACAAGATTTTTCTAATCCGTTTAAAAATAAACCTTGTTCACACTTGCTACATCAATGTGGAGGATCTTCATCAAATATGGCAGTTGTTGATGAGATCAAATATTCTCCTGCCATGTAGGCTTGCTACCAAATCTTGACTTGATCAATGTCTTCTATTGTGGTAAGGTCAATCACCTCTTGTCTTTTCTTCTTTTTCATGGATTCATTCATTTGATTAACTCTTTGCTTGTGATATGTGATGTATCCATGCTTCCTTTGATCTTCAATGTGTTGTTCTACCATGCATTCTATATCAATCATTGAATCGATTTGTTTCCAATATTTTTTGTGTGTTATCAGATATATTGTATGAACTAGTTTCCATTTCATATTTTGATTGTCTCTTGATGTAGTGAGAACAATCATCTTTTGCTTCTTCTTGGACTTATTCATCTAAAGAAGAAATTTGTGGAAAGCTTTGTATTTACACTTCTTTGGTGTGCTATTGATTATCCAACGGTCAGAGGTCCTGAGGTGAGGAAAAATTTCAAAGAAAAGTCACCACGTCTAAAAAATATGGAGATGCTTCACTTGGTGTGCATGATCGGTGGGAAAGTACCCAAGGTCATAAAAAGTCCTGAGGTCAAATGGTGGGGAAAAATTTCAAAGAAAAGTTGCCATATCCAAAAAATATAAGATTTGTTGAGGTGTGTGATATTTTGGAAGCATTGTTCTTTCCTGCAAAAGAAATGTTGTCTATTTCTCAAAAAGGACAATAGTAGCTAGGAATCCATAACAAAGCCACTCTTGAATATGGAGCATTACAAGCAAAAATTTTCCACACCCAGATTATGGGGATTCCTAAAAAGGTAGTTAGCAATAATGGTGGTAGCTGCTCATCTAAAGGCTCAAAACCATTTGGCATTTAAGATACTAGATCTAGAGAACCTTGGAAGGACTAACAACTCAAACAAGACATGACCCAATATCAAAAGCAATAGTCATCTTGAAATCTTTGCATGAGTTTTGGAGGGAAACCCTCCTCTTTGTAATCTATAAATAGGAGTAGTATTAGCTTTGTAAAGGATCGACAAGTTTACATTTGTATTCTTTTGTAAGCTTTCCTTTCATTTCTTTCTATAGAGTAGTTGGTTCTTGAGCAGCTTGTGGGCAAATATGTTTCTGGCATAATTTTTATATAAAATTACTTGCATATATATATGGAGGCTTGCATCAAGTTTTGAACTAGCCATCTATGGTTCTCTGTTGACCTGTTTTTAAGTGTGTATGTTTGTCACTTTTTACGTGATTTTTGGGTTTTTCTTACATGTGTGTGTGAGAGGCCTATGTCAATTTTTGAACTAGCTATATGTGGTTCTCTATTGACTCATTTTTTTATGTGCATATATGTTAGTAAATATCATTTGTGCTTAACTTTGTCTAGGAGAAGAAGTGTTCACTGCTGGTACATAACATTCAAGCCTATTGTATAGGGATATCTTAGTAGATATTTTGGCACATTCCCACATTTTTTCTTTTAATAAGTTGTTTTATTTTACTCTCATCCCTCTTCCTCCCCCTTGAGTTTAAGTGCACCTAAAGATCACATCATAACAAAGATTCATACTTGTAAAAAAATCTTGGAGGCCCCCAATTGAGTTGAACCCTATGCTCTTAGTTGCATCCCTATTGTGTCTCTCCTTGCAAGGCCCAATTGTTTGGACAAGGACAATCAAACATGACAATAGTAAACTTTCAAATTTTAATATTTTTATTTTACTAAATCCACCTTGAAAAATACTTTTCGATGAGTATATATATGCCTATACTCAAATTTCAATTGAAGTTTTAAAAATACGAGAAAGAATTGTCTCATCAAATGGAGGTGTGTTCTTCCTTCCTTCTTAGATTTTTCCCTCTTTTTTTAATATTTATTTTTCAAAATATTAAGGTGTATTTTTTTAAGCGTTCCCTTTTATATTGTTTCAATCACTTTCCCACCTGAAGTGTGGGATAAATATTTGAATTTTCCTTGATGTAAGCGCTTCTCTTTTGGACTTGTGCGCTAAATATTTTGATTTGGACAAAAAATAGGTTGTCTTCTAATTAAAATGTGCTATGTTACAACGTTGATGTAGTCCGTGCTCTGACCGCACAAGGCTCTTTCTTCAACATTTGGAGATTTGTGTGCCTCTATTGAGCCTTTTGATGTTGCACTTCTTAAATTTGGGAATGTGTAATTTGAATAAATTTCTCTAATGCTCATCACAATGCTCTTGCATTGGACATTTGCTTCTTCTTATACAATTTGTATGCTAGAGTTCTCATTGTCTTATTTTGCATTTTCTTCCTAATGTTTGGTGTTTAGCTTTGTCTAGTACATGGGCTTTTACCTTTATGCATCTCTTCTTCTTTTGCCTCTCATTCCTTTCTTTGTTGTTTGATCTTAGCTAGTTGGGTTGTGGATTCTTTCCATGGTTGTCGTTGAACAAAGTGCTTCATGTATCTTCTCATTATTGCATATTTTGAAGTGTATTAACTACTTCTCTAAGAGTATTCATTGGTTCTTCTTCTCTTCTATGAACATTTTGAATTTTCTTTTATCCTTTTTGAATTATTTTATGGCTATTTTGATTTTAGACTTGTATTTATACAAAGTTTACTAATTTTGCTACTTCTTGGTGGTTCACAAAGGCTTGGGACTTTAAAGATACATGAACCGTATCTATTATGTTCCTTTGGAATGTAGTAATTTTTTTCTTGGAATGTGCTTCAACCATTTGAAGAAAAGCTATTCTTCTTTCAATGTTTTAAGAAGCTTCAATGGCTTCTTTATATTTTTGCAATCTTTAAGGATTTTCTATGGCTTCCTTAATGCCTTTTTTATTTTAATGGCAAATTTTAAAAGGAGACTTATGACTCCTTTTCTTTCTTTGCTGAAATTGGCCTGGTTCTTTCTTGTAGGCTTATGACCTTATTGGTCTTGTAAGGGATTGAAAGCCTTTTATATGCTTGAAGGCTTTTGCCTTTGATAGGGGTTTTTCACCTTGAAAATTTTGAATCTATCATGGAATTTTTGCTTCACGGTGACAATTTTATACAAGATAATTTTACCCTTGAAACTTAAACTTCGGAAGGAGAATTCTTTCTTCCTTCTACCTACTCTGATACCACATGTTTTTTTTTTTTTGAAAAATTGAAAAACTTGTATTAATACAAAAGGCAATTACACAAGGGAGAAAAATCATCCCAACCAACAGCAGAGAACTAGACAACAAGCGGAGAGCACAAAGGCAACGCAAACCCCCACAGAGCACAGAAGACAACAAGGCACGAAAACGCGACATGTCGCGAAATCGTGACATGTCACGAAATCATGACAATCAACCCCGTCGCGGCCGCAGCAGCGCCAATAGTCACGAAAACGCGACATGTCGCGATATCGCGACAGACAAAGCCCTTCGCGTTCGATCGCCAAAAAAGTCGCGAAATCGCGACAGCAACTCCCTCCGACGGTCTATCATCACAAAGCGTCGCGAAATCGCGACAAGAACTCCAGGAAGCATCAAATCTCCAAAAGGGTCGCGAAATCGCGACGGAATTTCTCCGAAGCGCCCAGCTAGCAAAAGTGTCGCGATATCGCGACATATTCTCATATTGACTCCCAGTCTGCAAAAGTGTCGCGATATCGTGACAATTTTTACCAAAGTCATGAGTGTGCCAAAAGTGTCACGAAATCGTGACGAATTTTCCTTTCAGTTCCCAATCTTCAAAACTGTCGCGATATCGCGACAAGTTATCCTCATTGCAACTTGTCTTCAAAATTGTCGCGATATCGCGACAATTAATCCAGATGACGCCAGTGTGCCCCAACTGTCGCGATATCGCGACGATTTTACCATGCAGCTTTCGATCGACAGAAATGTCACGGAATCGCGACGAAATGTGCCCTTTGCTCAAGTTCACCAAAAAAGTCGTGATATCACGATGATAATCCTCATTGCAGCCAGTCTTCAAAATTGTCGCGATATCGTGACAAGAAATCCAGCTGACGCTAGTGTGCCCCAACTGTCGCGATATCGCGACAATTTTACCATGCAGCTTCCAATCGACAAAAATGTTGCGATATCGTGACGAAATGTGCCCTTTACTCAAGTTTACCAAAAATGTCGTGATATCGCGATGATAATCCTCCTTATCATCCTTGCGCCAAAAACATCGCGATTTCACGACATGTTCCTTTCGAAGGCTGAGAAGGCAAAACCTGTCGCGATATCGCGACAACTTCCAACAAGAGGCCACGACGCCGCTACATGTCACGAAATCGCGACAAAAACCTTCCTTAGCAGTAAAAACTTTGCACATTATCATAGATAGCATTCAAGGCCTTGCCGAATCCCAGCATCCTCCACAGGCATATCACTATGCATCTGCACTCCAACTTCCTTCTCAGCACCTATCTTAGCAAGGAAATCGGTCGCCTTGTTGAAATCCCTACTCACATAGATGGGAACCACATCATCTAATTCTTTCCAGAGATCCTTTATCTGAGATACAAGACTCCGCAACCTCCAGGCTTGCAAATCAAAGTTCCTCATGCAATCGAGAGCGCCCACCAGAATTTGGGAATCGGACTCAAGAATTATCTTTCTATGGCCCTGCTTGATAGCCCAGATAGAAGCAAATTTAATAGCCAAGGCCTCCGCTTCATTGTTTGTGGCATGACCCAGACCGTGCAGTTCCCAGTAAAGCACGGACCCACCATGATCACGACACACAACTCCAGTACCAGCACTACCCGGATTTCCTTTTGTAGCTCCATCAGTATTGATTTTGATCCAGCCTACTGGGGGAGGGTGCCATCTATCCTGAGCTTGTCTTTCAAGAGCAACAACTCCATCAAGCAGTGGCACAGAAACAGACTGATGTTCCTCCTCAACGTAGATGGCAACTGTTTCCACCACTTTGCTCCATATAACCTGCCATATTCCATCAAGTGAAGAGAATGTTTCACGAAAAATGCGGGCATTTCTCTCTAGTCACACCTACCACCAAATAAAAAGAAAGCCCAGATCCCAGCCAATTCGGAGAGCTTTGGATTTAAATATGCCTCTCTTCCATCGGTTCCAAATATTGGTCCGAGTCACCTCACTGTTGGCTTGAATTTTGAAGTGGGAAAACCAACGCATCCAAATCTGTCGTGTGAAGGGGCATTCAAACATCAAATGATCAGCAGTTTCCTCATGCTTGCGGCATAAAACACACTGAGAAGGACCGATGATGCCTCTGTGTCTAAGATTGTCAAAGGTGAGAATTCCATTGTGCATAAGTTGCCAAGCAAAAAAATTCACCTTCGGCCAACCCTTGGGGTGCCATATCTTCTTCCAAACATGGACCGGGAAAGAGTGTGGGAGGGGCTCGGAAGAATCCGGTTAAATCTCGCCTTCACAAGTGTAAACCCCAAGGTTCCCAAAGCCCTGTGCAAGTTCATCCTCTTCATCCCGCCCAAGAAGAAACCCGGCTTTCAAAATTTTTTCTAAGATTGGTGCCGACTCCGTGGGATTGGAATTGGCCACTCTTCCAACCTCTTGAACTTTTTGAACTTGTACTCCCCAATGTGGTCGGTATTGAAATAACTCTTAATATGAATCCAGCCCTTGTCTTCTATGGCTGATTTAATGGGTTGCAATCTGAAACACAAGAATGATGGGAGGGTGCCGATCCCGAGAGTCGACCCAGAAACGGGCCTTCTCCCCTCTCCCCACTTTCCAAAACAATTGATCTTTGATAACTTGAGCTCCCAACTTGAGAGTCTGCCATACTAAGGATCCATTACCCTCCAAAGGGAAACGTCCAAGATCATTGGGGTGAGCATGGCCAAGGTATTTGCTAGAAAGAATTCTGCTAAAGAGGGATGTTGGTTGGGAAATCCACCTCCAAAGACAATTTACCACCCAAAGCTTGATTATTAAGCTTGGAGCTTCTCGGTCCCAATCCCTCCTTTATCCTTGGGGCGGGTGACCTTATCCCATCCAACCAAGGCCCATTTCTTCTTTCCTTTTGCACCCTCCCATAAAAAGCTTCTGGCCATTTTTTCAAGCTCTTTCCATATAGAATGTGGGGCAGCCCGGATGGAGAA
Organism: Wollemia nobilis; assembly: GCA_028583015.1. Lineage (NCBI taxonomy): Eukaryota > Viridiplantae > Streptophyta > Pinopsida > Araucariales > Araucariaceae > Wollemia > Wollemia nobilis. Next base: position 4,794,264 of record JAQPPZ010016717.1, read on the forward strand.
TTTATATATTGGCATTGCCTGAATAACTGATTGTACGTAAGTTAGTCGACCTCCATAGCTTAACCATTTATGAGACCAATGATTCATTTTCTCTTTGATGCCATCCAAAAGATCCTTCCAGATATCAATTTTTAGTTTTTTGAAATGCAGTGGAACCCCCAAGTAAACAACAGGTAGAGAAGTCCTAGTAAATCCCAGGATCTCAGTAACTCTTTCCTGTAATCTTCGGTCAAGATTGAAGAAGACCACTTTGGATTTTGTATCATTAATGGCTTGATTTGAGGCCCGAAGGTAGATGTTTAAAGTATCTCTAATTCCTCTTGCTTCCCTGAGGCTGGCCACTCCAACCAATCCTGTGTCATCCACAAACTATAAGTGGGTCAAAACTTTTGTCCCCACTTTAATACCTGTTATCACACCTAGCTGTCGTCTTCTCAGGAAGAGTCTGCCTAATCCTTCTGCTAAGATGAGGAAGAGGTAAGGAGAGCAAGGGTCCCCTTGACGAAGACCCCGAGAGGCTCCAAAAGGAGTCGAGGGGAGCCCATTGATTAGAACAGAGAAAGAAGGTGTGGAGATACAGCTCATGACCCAATCAATCCAGTCCTGAGAGAAGCCAAATGCTGCCATCATCTTTGCCAGGAAGCCCCACTCCACCCGATCATAAGCCTTAGACATATCCAACTTTATGAACATTCCTTTGTTGCCTAAAGTTTGCATTGTATGGATTGCCTCCTGAGCAAGGACCACTTCATTACTCTGATACCACATGTTAGAACTTAATTCTTCATTTATTATATTATGAAAGTGATAGGTATTTAAATACATAGGATGACTATTTTAGGTATAGCAAACCTTCAAATAATCTTACAACTATCTTTGTCTTATACTACATCCATATACCTTGTGAGGGGTGGTTATACCATTTACCTTCTCACATGGGCTATGATGTAATAATTCCTAATAGTTGGGTCCCTATTATCATCAAAATTTGAATCTCCTTCTCTATTGGTCATATTGTTAGTAAGAACATCATTGTTATGACCAAGATCAAAAGGGTGAATAACATAGTTTTTTAAAAGGAATGGAACGATCCAAGTCATCTTCTATTGTATTTGCTTCTTTCTAGACCTAGTAGTCATTCCAACACCCTAGGTAGAAAAACTACTCATAAGCAACTAGGGTTTTGAAAAATTCTTTATCCTTAAGAAAACACTAAGCAAGCAAACTACCAAAAATTCTCACTATAGAACAAAATGGATTTTAAAGAAATCCCTAAGAGAAAGAGGAAATCTACGATAAGACCTAGTCAACTTAAAAAAAACAAATAATATAGAATGTATGAAAACTAACCAACTAAACCCTAAGGGTTGAAGAATGGAAGGTGAATATCTTAGAAAGTGGAATCAGGTGGGGTTCATCAAAGTGTTTGTAGGAAAATAGGGATACATCTCATACGACTACACGAGTTACCACAAGATATATCAAAATGCTTAAACCAAGACAACAAAGCAATAATCATAAAATAACTAAGCTAAAGCTATATTTATCAAAACTTAAATTAATGAATAATAGTCAAGAATATACCACACTAAGATCCTTGACAAAACTCATAAGAAAGGTTGAATCCTAATGCAACAAATAAATTACTTAATGACCTAGGGTATCAAGGACCACGACATCCACAAATAAGCATAATAAAGTACTCAACCTATTCTATCCTACTTGCAATATCACTTGCAATATCACCACTATATCAAGGAGAGACCACACTTGGGACCAGCATAGGAGACTCAGAGTTCCTCAGAAATCGGTCCTCAAGCAACAACTTTGATCTTTAACTACAAAGTGTGGTGGAGAATCCCATCCTCCTTTATGGAAGGTAACAAACCAATAGTCAATGACTTTGGTGGTACTTTTAAGAATGAAATAGGTACTTGTAAGAATGAGAGAGAGAGATAGATACAAAGAGCTAGAAAGTTGTGTGTTACAATAGTATCAGGGGCAATAAATGTAAGCTTAAAAAAAGCATTAGTAAAATTGTAAGCACTTGAATGATAGATGCATGGTGAATTTACGGTGAGTAAATGAGATATTTTTCCTTTTGAGGTGGACAATTTGATTGCAATATTGTCAAAGCTATAAAATTAAAATTTTTAGTCAAAATAATGCAACACCTCAACCCTAGGTATATAAAATATGTTAGGATTATTATCATACATCAAAAACCCTAAAAACCGATCAATGACCATGATCACCACTTAAAGTGGTGATCATGACATTGTTGATCTTTACGATATGCACTTTAGGGGATAAGTGTAAACATGTTCCTTAATCATGCATCTATCCTTATTTTAGAGTTTTAGAAAATTTAGTGAATGAAAACAATAAGAAAAGGTGATAGAAGATGACAAATTGTATGAAGAAAGGGAACCAAAACCATCGATCAATGTGGCTCGTCATTGTCCTACTCAAGGACTAACAAAGTTAGTTCACCCTTGTCCCATATTAGGAGGATGAGACTCTCCATCACCTGTAAAGTTAGTCATTAGTACTCCTTTTACACATATAATCCCATTTTCTTACAATCAAGTGATTCATTTGAATAGCAACAACAACAATTATTGGATTTAGCTTAATATAAGAGTTTCATCTTTGCACCAATTTATGATTGGGAAGAACCAGAAGATATTCCCAAGGATGTGTAAGAATCTAATTATGAAGATAACATATTCTTTTGGAAAGAGTCAAAGCCCACTACCAAAGGAGATAACAAAGGAGAGCATCATGTATTGTACATAAAAAAATAATATTAATATTTCCAATATTCTTGCCTGGTGCATTGCACCATTGAGAAAGGACAATTATTTTGTATTGCCAATGAATGATTTTATCAAACCATAGTTGCTATCACTCTCCTTGGGTTATTGTGTATATAGTAGGCTTTGCTTTGGTTATAAATAATTATATCTGCAATTAACTTACTCCTCTCTATAACTGACTTCATGCCTAATGCATAAGGCATTATATTTGTGGGTTTAAACAACATTATAGGCATTCTAACTTGTGAAGTAATAAAGAAGCAAATTTTGTTCACTAACTTCAATTTTTAGTTTTTGTTCAAAATTGACTATTCAACATCTTGCCAAGGTAGCAATTTAGATAACCTTAGAACTTCATATTCAAACCCAAAAATGCATGAAAGTAAGAATAATTGTTAAAGGTTGAAGAGTTAATATTAAAACTATTTTAACATTGTCTTGTTCAAAATTGATCACCTTGAACAAATTAGATTAAGAATCTCATAAATTCAAGCCATTCAAAAACAATTTGAATTTTCAAGAATTATTAAGTGAACCAGATTCTCTAAGACATGCTTTAAAAGGATTGTAAGTGACTAAAAAACAAGATGGATCATTTCAAATTCTTAATCCATCTAAAGATATAAAAATCAAGCCATTCAAAAACAATTTGAATTTTCAAGAATTATTAAGTGAACCAGATTCTCTAAGACATGCTTTAAAAGGATTGTAAGTGACTAAAAAACAAGATGGATCATTTCAAATTCTTAATCCATCTAAAGATATAAAAATCAAGCCATTCAAAATGTTGAAATATCACCTTCATACATTGAGCCAACTCTTTTTCAGATTGCTTGAAATCAAAGCATGTTGCATCATCAAAAAAGTATTTAAAAAATGATCCATAACCATAAGATCTGAAATTCCTAACAAGGATTTTGAACCTGATACTTGCATTTATTACCTATAATTTTATTCAAATTTTTGGATAGTTTGGTAGTAAGGTCATCCACCATCCATTAGCAAGTGCAAATGCCTTTAAGCTTATAAATAAACTATTCAAATCATACTTCTCCAACAATTGGTGTAGATTTTAACTAAAGTTGTAGCTATGAATACATCATATGGCTTAACAACACTTTTTTGATTAAGCAATTCAAAAGGTAAGGAGTTTAAATAGGAGAGTGTGCCAAAGTATTTGATATTCATGTCTTTATAGAGACTAAGAACAATAGTCAACCAAAATATTAATAATATATGAGATAATAGAGTAACAATTACATTTGGTAGGAGGTAAAATCCCATAACGATAACAAAACAATAATCAAATCACAATAAGATCAATTTCAAAGGATTTTCTTTGAGTGGAATCAACTCTCCAACCCAATGAACAAGGCAAATGATAAATAATAATGTACCTAATTAATAGCAAGAATGACAATTATCTTAAGAGACCAAATTCTACATTGCTAAAGTTCTAGCATAATAATTAGAATATAGTTGATTTAATGTAAGCAATTATAATTGCCAAGTAGGCTAGGTTAAGTTAATAACAATTAGTATATTTTATCACCTAGGCTTAGAAGTAAAGTAATATCTTGGCTCTAATTAAGTGCTTATGGGAATAGTTTTAGGATACAAACCTAACATTTTCTAATGTCCTATGCGTTGTCAAACTATAAGGCCTCCCCTCACAAGGAGATCCCATAACTCTTTTACAAGTAGTAGAAGACTATGTAGATTCAATATATTCATGGTATAAGACCAATCTCTTTTGCATAAAGAATATATATTTTCATATTTCACTTGTAAGTCTACTCTTTCTATGAATATTGTGCACAAGGTCATTTTCCTACAACTGTGTGCTAGTGAACTTAAGTCCTATGAGATACCTCTTGTAGGGCGTAATAGTCTAGGAGAACTATTCGTTGGTAAACTTTAGTTATGAGACATATTTTCCTTCTAATAGTCCTTTTTTGGCACTTTTTAGCTTTGTGCAAGGCATGACTTTTTGTTGTCCATAACTATGTAGATCTGTATATGAATGTTGGTCCCATCAAAATTGTGCATTGGTGAACTTAAGTGTCATGAGATGCCTCTTAAAGATAAGAGTAGTAGTTTATGTTAGTCCTCTTGTGCACATTATGACAACATAGGGTTTTTGCTTAGTTATATCACTTTTTATTTGGTTGAGGTTATTTTATCTACATGTTGTAATTCATAGAGAGCACTTTGTATACCACTCAATATTTGTGTTAGTTTAGGTTTTCTTTTTCTTTTCCTTACAAATGAAATGTATAACATATTGTACATTATTTTTTAAAACAATAGGTTGTCTTGGACAAAACCATAACTTCTATTTATATTGCTTAACCAAGGGTGTAAGTGATAATTAGCCCTAAAAGTGTTGATTACAATTGGTTAAAACCAACACATATATTAGTTGCATATTACAATGTTGGGAGTATCTTCTTTATGGAAGAAAAAGTTTGATATAAGGTGATTGATTCACCTTTAGTTTTTTATTGACATTTAACTAATTAGCTCTTGTAATTTTTATAAATAACCTGTCCACAAGGACATTGTAGTGGTTAGGGCTTTGGCCTCTCTTTGGGAAGACCTAGGTTCAAACCACGACATACCCAAAAGGGATAGGTCGGTTGGTAGTGGCCAAGTGTTTGTCAGTTGGCTGCCTCAGTCTGATTCCTTGGAGGGTCGGGTGTCCTATTGACTTTGTATTACCTAGCGGGCTAGGGTTTATAGTGGAAATATTTGAGTTCGATTTGGAGTCCTACCTCGTATTGGTCAAAGGTGTTATCAATTCCCCTGTGTATCAATTTTTATATAAATACCCTAATTATAAAAAGCAATGTCTCTCGAGGACATATATAGAATCACAATTTGCTCCACAATTTCATCTAAACCTCGTGATGATAAATTAAAATAAAAAGTTTACCATGCAATGATCAATATAAAACTTATTAGTATTTAATTAATAATGCTCTTGAAAAAATCAATGATATTTTTCTATTAACTAGGTTCAAACACATATATGTTGGTTATATGAGATTTTAACAATCATATTAAATCACGATCCTTTCATTATGTATAAGATAATATCTTGGTGATTATGTAAAGATCATTTGACAATATTTGATCCATTGTTTCTACCTTGAAAGTCAATGTATATAACTAGTTAAGGTCATAGAGTTTGATTAAATATTAAGGCTCACCTATGAGGTTGGAACCTTGAATTTCAATGTAAAACCTTTCACTTGTTAATTAGGTTCACATTTATGTTAACCATATTTTCTTATAATTGTAGAACTCAACAACTACATTATCCTTATATGTAACCATCAAAATTTTAATCATTTATATATCACTTATAAGCAATAAAAACAAAAAACATTAAAAATAATATCGAAGATTTATAAAACAAAAATTACAAATTATTTAATAGAGTGAAATAGGGTAGTGTTAGGGCAAAATTTTCCAAAAAAAATATCTCATCTTTTAGGAGTCATGTCTTTGCAAAGGTTATCTGATTCAGATGATTATTGGACCAACATGTGTGGAATTTTAAGAGCTTTAAAATGAGCGGTCATATAAAGGAAACCAAGCAGTATTGAGGGAGATATGACCTTATGAAGTCAATCATCCAAGACAATAATAGTGAGGATTTTTCAAATCACACAAAAAATTATAGATATATTATTAGTTAGGGTTATAAATCAGTTGCAATTTAATTTTTTTTTGAAGAATATTTATAGAATTATTTGTTGATAGCAAGGAATAGAGGAGATTTGAGTTTTTTTGAAAAACCCTATTTTTTTTTCAAAACCTTAGCTGTTTTAGAAATATTTTTAGGTTGAGATCATGGAACTAACAGTTTTCACTGCAAATGATAACATTGATGCTCAAGAACGGTGGATGAAGTGTAGATATCTATATTCTAGTGATCGTTTTTGGTAAATTCAACCTATGAAAATTTTAAGAAAGGAAGCTTATGTTTGGTGGGAAAGTGTTAAAATTGAAAGGAATTATAATTTCACATGGGATGAAATGGAGCATGCATTCTTAAGTTAGTTGGACCCATATAAAAAAATAGCTAATTTGAAGGTCACCATCAAATGATATGAAGAAATAATAAAAAGGCTTCGGATAAAATTGAAAGAAATGAATAAAGAAAAATAAATGAAGAAAAAAAATACAAATGATAGTGTGCAAGTTCATAGTTGCATTTGGAAGGAAAAGCTTAAGAAGCAAGGATCTAAGGAGAAGCAAGAAGTTATGACACGAGAACAAGTTGAAGAACCAACAAAAGACTCAAAAGTTGAATTTATAGTAGCAACAACAATAGAGTCCATGGAAGAAGCAACAACAAAGTCCAAGGAAACCCTATCATAAGTGCACAAAGACACCAAAATAAGGGCATAAGAGAGAAGATTGTGAAGAAGAGTTTAAAATAAAGAAACAAATTGTTGAAGAATCAAAGAAAACAGAATGTTAGGTTAAAGTTGTAGCATATCGACACCCACATCATCCTGAGCGACAACAATCTTGGAGGTATTGCTTAAGGCATTAATATTATAAATCTACATAGAGTTAGAAAGGCATCAAGTACGATAATGTTTGACAAAAAAAAAACATAGTGATTTTGGATTTCAAAGGGGTGCAATAGTATCAGGGAAAAATAGGACCAATCGTTCAAAATATTAGAGCAAATAAGTAAAAGCATAAAACCAACAAAACAGTTATGGATATTCAAGTGGCACAATGGTAGCTTGGCATCGTTGAAGACCATCACTAATAAATATTTTACTTGGATGGATGGACAAGATTGGAAAATGTCAAGAAGAAGGATGTTGGATATTTGTATTTACAAAGAAAATAAAAGACGACCCAAAAAATAAATATAAAAAAATCATTTTTTTTGAAAAGATGTAAGTATCTAGCTATAGCATCTCAATTGAGATGAGAATTAAATATGTTTGTAAACTCTCAAGCTTTAGAGGAGAGAGTTATGATATGTCAAGGGTAAGGACCCAAGTATAACTCATAATCATAAAATTTAATATTAAATAATTGACAACATTAATTACTAATATATATATATTTGAATTAGGTTAGTGTGAGAAACTCTTATAACCGACGCTTAGGGCTGGGCATCTTCCATCCCACCATGACCTCTCATAGGGAGAGTTGAGCTTATCAATAAGAAATTTAACAGAACCACACACGCCACAACCTCACACACACCATAATTTGAACTTTGAACCTCCCGACTAATAATTCTTTTTTAGTACAATATTAAAAAAATGAAAACTTTAAAAATATTATATGTATTTTTGTTGTGTAGGGAACCTCTATAAACCCACCCTAGTCTGGGTAAAGATAAAGTTAATGCAGCCCGACCGTCCAAAGTGATATTACAACAAGTTTGACTATTTAATCATGTATTCTTTGGCAAGATTCGAACCTTGGTCTCTTCCTTCAAAGTTGAGGAATTCAATTTATTAAGTTTTTTTTGTTTGATAAAAAGGGGTTGTACTCGGTCCCCCACCCTTGACAAATTACATCTCTCTTCTTTAGATCTTGAGAGTTTACAAATAGATACACTTCTCATCTTATTTGAGATGCTATACCTAGAAACATACATCATTTTACATAAAATGTCTGAATTTTTTATTTTTATTTATTTTTGGATCTTTTTAAATTTCTGTACGAATACAATTACTCTAGAATTTAGCATCTTTCTTGACATTTTCCTATAGTAACCTTCACAATGCCAAAACTTCACCTCTACCATCAATGCCTTGCATCTTCGTAGAGTAATATTTCTAAAACATTGCACTATCATAGTTTGCTTTACCAAATTTGAATTGCTAGTTTTCTTCCTCACTGATGTCATAGCCCTTCATTGCTCTTCCCATCGTTTGAACCCTAGTTAGCAAATATTTGCAATTTCATTTTTTACGACTTGAAAAATCGTCACTACCCTTGTTTCAAATGGTTGACTTCTAATGTCGTATCTCCCTCAATATTGCTTAGATTTTTGGATGTGACCACTCATTTTAAAGCTATTCAAATTCTGCACAAGTTGGTCCATGAATAAGCTAAATTGGATAACTCTTCGTGAATATATGACTCCTAAACGATGAGATGTTTAAAAAAACCCCTAATCCTTCGCACTTTGCAATTTCATTTTTTGTGACTTGAAAAATCATCACTGCCCTTGTTCCGAATGGTTGACTTCACAAGGTCTTATATCCCTCAATATTGCTCATATTTTTGCATATGACCACTCATGTTAAAGCTTTCAAATTCTACACAAGTTGATCCAAGAATCAGTTGAATCGAATAACTCTTCGCAAAGATATGGCTCTTAAAAGATGAGATGTTTTTTAGGAAAAAACCCTAATCCTTTGCACTTTGTAATTTTGTTTTTCTCATTGTAAGCAACCTTCCACGCTCCTTCAACCTTCCCAGCCTTCCACTCAACATCCTAGCCTTCGTTGCAGCTCCTTCAGCCAACCCAGCCTTCCACGCTCCTTCAGCCTTATCGACCTTCCACGTTCCTTCAACCATCCCAACTTTCCACCCAACATCCTAGCCTTTCACTGTAGCTCCTTCAACCGACCTAGTCTTCCACTCTCCTTTAGCCAACCTAACCTTCCACACTCTTTTAGACTCGACACTCCAATGATCAACTCATCATTTAGCCTCCAACCTTCCACGCTCTTTCAAACTCTAGCCTTCCGCGCTCCTTCAACCTCTAGCCTTCCGTGCTCTTTCAACCTCCAACCTTTTATGCTCCTTCAACCTTCAAATTTGTTGATCGTAAAGCACCATACCATTTTCTAAACCCCCTAGGGGGCAACCCCCTTGGGCAAAATATGGAACTTTGATTTATTCAACTAATTGAGTTACAACCTATTTCTTTCATATAAAAAAATTATACTTGCACGTTCTTTATTTTGCTTAGACATTATTTTAAAGGAAAAAAACCTTATATTATAATTTTTTTTAATGAGTTTACCTTTATATTACAATATATATTTTTTAAACTGGTTATATGAGATTGAAATGGGCTTCACCTACACATCATCACCACATAGTGGTATCATAACAAAGCTCATATATTAATATTCGTATTATATCATCGCCATATAGTGGTTTCATACAAAGCTCGAATATTATCCATGTATTGCTTGACAATATTCGAACCTCGGTCTCTTCCTTAAACCTTGAGGCTTGAGTTAATGCCACTTGATACCCTTATATTACAATATTAAAATACTAGGGTAAGGTAGTAAACAAACCAATTTCAACTAAGTGTTTGCCAACTTGAGATCGAAGATTCCAATCTCGAGCCCCTCCAAGATCCCCCTCTCCCCCTCACTTGGAGTAAAAATCTTACCAAGGATGAGTGGAGGCTATAGTGGTATCTAGCTCTTCACTCCTCTCTCTCTATATATATATATATAGGAGTTGGTTACATCCCCCTCCAAGGTCCCCCTCACTTGGAGTAAAAATATTACCAAGGACGAGTAGGGGCTATAGTGGGAGACCATCAATCGCTCGGGGTAGGGGCTGCTCTTAACAAGTCTATTTCATCTTATTGACCCGGCGTGAGAGGGAGACCACCAATCGCTCGGGGTAGGGGCTGCTCCTAACAAGTCTATTTCATCTTATTGACCCGACGTGAAAGGGAGACCGCCAATCACTCGGGGTTCATACTGTTGTTGCGATCTAACACGTACTCAGAGGATTCAAAGCAGACTACTACCTTTGCAAATTGACACCCCCAAGGTTTAAACCCAAGTCTCTTCTTGGTAAATGCCTGACCAGATAAACAACTGCCAATCCACCTAACCCTTGGGGCACCCTCAAGTTTTGAACCCTTAGAATAATAATCTTACCAAAAAGGGGTAGGGACTATAGTGGTAACTTTATAGATTTGAGCCATGCAGACTAATATATAACAACCCAAATTTAACTAACTCGAAAGAATAATTTATTTTATATAGGTTCACAAGTGAATTCATAACAAAAATTAAAAAAATATTAAAAATATTATAATTTATTATAATTAAAAAATATAACAAAAAGTAATTGGGGGTACAGGCAACGAGTTTTGGCTCTTCTTTGGGAGGTCTAAGGTACAAACCGCGGTGTGATCGTGTGTGTGTGAGGGAGTGAGTGTGTAATGGTTTTGTGTTAAATTCTTTATTGATAAGTATAACTCTCCGCTTTACGAGGGGTCATGGTTAAAAGGATACTGCTCAACTCGAGGGGTCATGGTTAAAAGGGATCATGGTTAAAAGGATACTGCTCAACTCTATACATCTCTATGCATCAATCATAAAACTTTCTTACAACAACCAAATAAAAAAATATTTTTTAAAAGTTTTAAATATATAAAATTCCATCCTTTTTCTTTTAAAAGCTACTTTAAAAAAGACGAACACTTTAGTCAGACTGATAATGAAAGAAGGTTCAAACTACCCTAAGGACTCAATTTTAGTTGCTTGTCTCATAAGTTTCTATCCTCACTTTATTTTCAACTTAATGATTGATAAATACTAAGTTCTTTAGTTTTTTATTACTAAACGCAATTCAAAATTTGAATGGGAACTTTCATAAAAGTCTATGTTTTACTTAATATTGGGCAGATAAACGAGTTAATAACATCAAAGTACTAGCTTTAATTCCTGGTTGGTAAGGATTATTAATTTTTTAAGTTCAAAAGAACCCTATATAACTAGGAGGTAGCCCAGATTAATGACTCTGTATAGATATAAATATATATTATATTAGAACTGAAAAATTTGACGCCTTCAAATTCGGGGGCAGAAGACAATCAGAAAGGCGGTCTTTGACGGTCCAATTACAGTATATAAGCAATTTGTATCGTTACAAGACCTTTAAGGCAGGAAAAAATTTCGACAATCCCTAAATTGTGATATCTGACCCGAAGTTTTTGGTCTGATCGTGGCAACAGTTCGGCTCTCTTATCTCTAAATCAATCGTTTGGGTTCGATCTCGGGCATTCTGACTCCGGTTTATTCAAGTTAGGGCTTGGTATTTATTAGCGAATTGATCTCCACGTCAGCGGATCCACTTTGATTCGGAGGATTTTCGGTTAGAATGTCCATAGATTTCATTTGTGAATTGTTATTGTTTTAGATTTTCCTTATGTTTGGCAATGTTTGGCATTCGATGGTTGATTTATTCATCAGTAGGGTTTGAAATTTGTAGGACTGCATTAGGTGTTAGGGTCGATCTTTTCGACCGTTCTGGGAAATGAATTGTGTAATCATTTTATCGTCATTATAGGTACTGTTATAAATAAGCGTAGGTTTTTATATTTGTCTCGAATTTGGATTTTGATAATTTTTTCTTGGGGAATTTGTTGTACGTGTGGGGCTGTACATTATTACCTGTTGAATGTGAAGTAAACTATGGACATTCTCTAACAGGATAGTATCTCGGGTTTCGGTTTTTTCCATGGGAGCATCTCTTGTCTTTTAAGCAACCTTTAGGTCGAGCTAAATTTGAGTGAAAGCGGGGTCTCATGCTCCTAGAACGCTTTAAATTTTTAGGGAGCATTGGGAGAGAATTTTTACAACTGGTTTAGCAGAATTTTGGTGCCATGCCATCAAAAAAGGAAATAAATTTAGAATTGTACATAAAATTGAGAGAGAGCTGGACCAAACTTGAGATGCCCTGTGACTTTAAAATATTTTTCTTGTGCTTTAATCTTACAGCTCCCTTTAAGTGTGCGTTGAAGGTTTCCTGCCTATGCTCCGCAGTTTAAGAAAATATTTTGATCTTTAATAACAGTATGATTTATTATCACATGAGACACCATGCGCAGGGATTTTCGGAGCTGTAGCTCACCGGGCATGGGACCCTGATTCAAGGTCCCTTGAAAATCTAATTGTAACTTAGACATTGTTTCTAGAATTAGCGTCCCAATATGACTTTTTGTAATCTTTATTCTTTAAATATGCGTGTGCCGAATTCTAAAGCAATTAGCATGAAAACCTTATTCAATATTTGGAAATCAAAGTGCATAATTGATTTGTCCTGTAACAGGACTGTGCATCATCGTGTGAAAGAATAACCTAGTAACTGATAAAACTAAGACAACATTGAATGTTTTATTTATTTGTTTAGCTTTGGCCTTAATATATCTTCAATGTATGACAGGTATTCATAATTAAAGGATTGTATTTGATGTTTACCAGGATTCAGTCGACAATTTAATTGTGAAAGAAATGGAAGATTGCTGTGCCGTGTGTGCGGAACCTCTCGAGTGGTTGGCATATGGCCCCTGTCTCCACAGTGAGGTGTGCTCAACTTGCACTGCAAGGTTGCGCTTTATTCTTGATGACAAATGTTGCTGCATTTGTAAACAAGAATGTCCAACTGTTTTTGTAACTAAGGTATGTTCTCATTGCTATGATTCTAAAAATGTGATTTTTTCTGAATGAATGTCCAAAATTCAATGTGTGCTAGCAGTAGTAATTGGAGTTCTGTAATTTTCATAATAAGATATGAGCTGTCTGGTATGTGAACAGGCCTTGGGAGACTATACAAAGATAATAAAGGATTTTACGACTCTGCCAGCTGGTGCAAATGAGGGGAAAGTCGGTGATTACTGGTTTCATTCGGACACTGAAGCTTATTTTGATGAGGAGATACATTACAAAATGATCAAGGATATGTGCAGGTTGAGTTGCAGTGTATGTGAAAGTACTGTTCCTAAAGAGCCAGGAAATGAGTCTCAAAAACGGGATAGAGAGTTCAAACACATAGATCAGTTGAGAAGACACTTGTATCATGTTCACAAACTCAGTATGTGCACCTTGTGCCTCGAAGGGCGAAAGGTGAGCACGCGTAAGATTTTTATCAGCTTTGTGTTTATTGCATTAAAAATAGCTGCGATACAATGTATTTCAGTTTCCTGTCTTTCCATATTATTCAGAATGCATTGCTATTTAAACAACGGCTACTTTTAATGATTTATGTACAATGAGGCATGATAAAACATGAAAACTTGGTTGCCATTTTATTAAGTGTTAATTGATTTCATTCCTTCATGGTTCTTGTTTTTGGCTGATTCATGTAAATTGAGTGTTTAATTTTATTTGTGCAATATAAAATGTATGTAAAACTGTGTGGCAGCCTTGATTCTCATTACTTGAAGGTTGTTTTAAACTTTAAAATGATAGGACCGCTGTGAGTTGTGGGAAATTTTAGTCTTTATCTGTTTATTGCATACTTATAAGATGTTATCCATTTTTAAGTGTTAAAAGTTTAATATTGGATGGCCAGTTTTGTATTTCAGATTGGAAGACAAAATAAAAGTTATGTTTTTCTGCATTGTTACTTCGTTTCTTTTAATGCTATTATGAACTAATTGCCTGTATGGTTTGCTTTCTATCCAAAATATCAACTCAGGTGTTTATAGGTGAACACAAGCTTTATACGCGGGCTCAGCTGGATCGACATTTAGCCAAAGGGGATTCAGAAGTGGATGGCAGTGAAATAGAAAGAGGAGGTTTCATGGGCCATCCGATTTGTGATTTTTGCAAGAAACGGTTCTATGGAGACAATGAACTTTATACGCATATGCAAACAGAGCATTATACTTGCCACATATGTCAAAGGTGAGTCTATCTATGCATAATGTCAGGTGTGATGGCTGAAGTCTTACTGCAGCATTCAATTTTTTACGGTCTCTGATGTAACTTCTGTTTTGAATTGCAGAAGGAACCCTGGCCACTATGATTATTATCGAAATTATAATGATTTAGAGGTGAAACGTTTTATAAGTGACCTTGAGATTAGTATTTGTACTCCACGTTTGTTTTGTTATATATTATTTTGTAAGGATGGATGACTTCAAGTCCTTGATTTTGTCATTGCAGGCGCATTTTAGTCAAGTACACTTGCTATGTGAAAATCCAGATTGCCTTGCGAAAAAGTTTATTGTTTTTTCAACTGAGTCAGAGTTGAAGGTTGGTTTTTCTTATTCAACTATAGGCACTTTTAGTGTGAAGTCTATTGTTTGTCAACCTTATTGTTTTTTTTTTTGCCAAATTACTATCTATTTGGATGTTTTGTTCGAAAAAATCTAACCTATGTAATTATAAATTGTAATTCAGAGGCATAACGCAATTGAGCATGCTGGGAATATGTCTCGTTCGCAACGCAATGCTGCACTTCAAGTATGTTTGAATTTCTTTTGTCACATACTTTCTGTCCATAAATTATCTGACAGCGAGTTTGGACCTGCCAAGATTAATGGAACTTAATGTCTGCAATGGATATAAGAGTTATGAATTTTCAAGATAGTATTGGTTCTTAAACCATTGGAACCTATTAAACGGTGTACCTGTTTTTTACTGTCACTACCTGTTTTTTGACATTTTGTTTTTGACTTGATTGCTTTAGTGATCATCATATCATTTTTTGTGTTTCTTTTACTTGATAGATATTTGATTTTCAAAATTTCATTTTAATTCTGTTATAAGGATTCGGCTCGGCATTATTCATAATGGAGTGAGTACATAAGAAGAAGCAAAAGCTGGAGGAGGTAATTTGAAATCCACTAGTAACATTTGATCCAATTAAATTGGTCATTATTAATGTTCAATCCCTAAAAATTGTAAATCTTGTGAACCTGATTATAAAAGAGTATTGATCTGAAGATAACTTTGCTAATATATAAGATAACATGATGAATTATGCAGCTTGATGCAGAGGAAATGCAGAGGTTAGGAATAATATCTTTAAATTTGTGGATACATTCATAACGCTCTCATTTTAATTTGTTGAATATTATGATAATCGTAGTTGGCCCTTTTTATTAAAACATTTATAAGCTGAGTAGGAAGATGACAAAAATATTAACTTTTACTTTTTTTCCCCTAATGCGTTATATGGGATTGAAATGGGTCCCACCCGAATTACGTTATGATTACATACTGGTATTACAACAGCTTGACAATTATGCGTGTTTTGCTTGGCAAGATTCAAACCTTAAGTCTCCTCTTTGAATCTCGAGGAATTTAACTGGTTGAGCTAATGCCATTTGTTGACAAAAATATAAACTTTTTAAATGCCTTAAGAAGCAGATTTTTTTTGTCCCATGGCTTTAGTTAATCATAGAAGGGGCAATATATATGATATAGATTAGAGGCTGTGGGCATTTTTTATAGGTATTTTATGAACTGAAAAGCAAGATGACAAAAGTACAAACGTTCTAATTGCAATAAGAAGAATAACCTCTCTGCTACATGACTTCAGCTTGATTATACAAAGAAGTGTCGTGTTTCATATAGAACAGATGCTGTGGGCATTTTTTATGGATCTTTTATTGAGGAGCAAAATGACAGAAGTACATATAGTCTGGATGCTGCAAGAAGCACAACTTTCTTGTCTTTTGACTTCAGCTTGATTATACAAGAAGGGACCTTGGTTTCATTTAAAACAGAGGATCGTTTAAAAAAATTGCTGTAGGGGTGGTTCCTTACTTTAAATTAATAATATCTAGATTTTAAAGACCACAATTCATATGGATATATTAAGATATACTTCTTTGGCATACAAGCAGTCTAAGCTAGTAGAATATAATCATCCTTATTATTTACGATATTTGCTGTGCAAATTTTGACCATAAAATCAAATTTGTAAAATGGAAATGTGCACATCTCAGGCTTAGATTGGTTGGCAAGACTTGATATACAATGACCTTAATCAAAGGTTGGAAACCCTATGAGGTGCACAATCAAACTGTAGTATGAAGTCATGTGCAAAGTTTCTCTTGCAACAATAATGGTGGTCTTATATGCTGAAGAGGTGTGCTGTTTTGGCTGTGATATAAAAGATCACCTTTAACTTTATGTAAATTTTGGCAGAAAAAATGTCATTCCTACCGCATCAATCTGATGATGACATTACTTCACTGTACTTAAGCAATAAGGCAAATCAAAACTTCATTCAGTATGCACATATTTTTAATAAAAAGAATGTTTATTTTTTGAGCTGACCCTTTTATTTTAAAATTTGGTTATATGAGACTGAAATGGGCCCCATTTGTAATATGTCATGACCACATTATAGCAGAATTTCAACAAACCACAATATTGTTGTTTTACAACAAACCGTATTACCCAAGGTAACAAAAGTATCGGGGACGGGGGCACAGGTTTTGGGGATGGTGGGGGACAGCAAGCCGATTTTGGGAAACAGCTGGGGGATGGCTAGGGGACGGCAAGTATAATAGTATTAATTTTTTTAGAAATTTTCATGCGGCAGTGTGCCAAATCTTAACTTCAACATTTCTTACATTTTTTAGGGTATGATAAAGAAACAATTACGTAGAGGTATTCAAGAGATATCGGCCTTTGAGGACATTTCCATTATTTATTTAATTTTTTTTAAATTTAAACTTAATATTTCATTTTTTTAGTTTTTAGAAAAAAATTACAAGTTACATGTTATGTTAATTATTTTTATATTATAATATGTTACATAAATATTATTCAACTCTTTTTCCCTTTGAATTTATCCTTTCAAAAACTATACTATATTTTACAAATTTGTTTATAAATATATCTAAAAAAGATGTATAATTATACTCAACATTTCATTAATGTGATGAATGCATTGTATACTGCACACTTCATTATAATTATCTTATACTAGTCATAATTTATTTTAGTATTATAATTATCTTATAATAGTCATAATTCTAATAAAATATATTATAATATTATTTTTTATTTTTAAAAATCAATAAACTTTGTTATAAGCTCTCGATTGCCGAGATCCGATGCTGAGATTAGATGCCACTGCCAGCGCCCGATTCCAGAAACAGAGGAATATATTCCAGCCTCTCTGGTTATAAGCTCCAATGTCATAGAAGAGATGAAACGAGCCGTAATGAAAGAGTGCCAAGAATTAGAGTTCACGGCTTTCGAAATCGTCGCAGCGTTAGCCTGGCGAGCGAGAACAAAGGTTCTCCAAATTCCAGGTCACCATGGTTGTGTTCGTATGAATGCATCCCATTTACTATTACTTCACGATGCCTTGGACATGACTTTTATGATGAGTGGTCATTGACTTTTGTGACCTCTTTAAATCTCATTAATTTAGTAATAGTTATAGTTTATGGGGAGAAACAAAGCACACAAGTACCTTAAGGGTTGTTAATGCTGAAGACAAGGAAGATGCTAACACATCAATCTAGAGACTCCACTCCAATGTTGGATTCCGGATTGGCTTAGCTGACCTTTATTATCAGCTCTTTTATGTTCTACCTTTGGATTGACCTATCTTCTACATAAACTACCAATGCTTCAATCTCATGACACAACATCGTGACTATGATTATATCGACTTATGCACTAAGTCCACTCATATTTCGAAACTGAAGTGAGTTGACCATTTGGGATGATTCCTAACTACTAGCTGAACCTGTAAAAGTTGTTCTAGGAAAGCCTTTTTGCGAGTTTGTCTGTCAACTGCTCATCCGTGTTATAGGAGACCAATTGAAGATAACCTTTCTGTAAGAAACCCCTGTCGAAGAGATGTTGAAGCCCAAGCTTCTGTATACTTGTTCCTCGCATTGAACAGTGTATTCTTAATCATGGCAATGATACCTTGATTATAGAAATGTCAAATACATGTAGACAAACACACTAATATAGTAAATAACAATAGAGAGAACAAATGGGTCGTGTAGATAAAAAGAAATACAAATATCTTGTTTTTGGGACCCTCACAAGCAATGCAGATATGTAGAAATGAGTCCTCAACCTCAGTAAACACATTTTAGAGGCAATATGTCACAATGCAACAGTGTATTGCACTTGCTCCATAGGTGACTTCTTGAGCAACTGCTTCAAAGCCCATGCAGAAAGCATAAGCTGAAGCTGATTGTCTTTCCTTTCACACAATTTGCCTCTTCCCAATCTGAGTATTCATAACGGAATGCATCTCAACACTTAATACTCTAATTTATAATAGAGCATCTTTTTCAACCTATGTTGCAGTGAAACAGATATGGAGTCTGATATGTACATGGCAAATTTTCGAGATCCCCTAACATGGATATGGCTGCATGCGTCATTATTAAAAGTTTATATTAAACGAAGAACACAAAATTGTTTGCACAGATGTGACTTCTAATTTAGGTATTTTTGTTAATTTTAGAAGAGGATTGTCACTGTGTTTTAAATTAAATTAAAATAAATTATTTAACTAAAATCTGTATTTTTCTTCTAATTTGATGTTGTGGATAGAGCTCTAGAAGTGCTTAGGCCATGTTTGGATGTATTAGAGTTAGATGTTTGATCGAAGTGAGTGTATTTTTGGAGGTGTTCAAATACGGTATCTATGCATTCAGATATGTTTGGATATGGTATCTGAGAAATATCGTATCTGTATACATATCTGATATGTGGATATGGGTATCTGGCAGGAGGAATGCCAGATACTGTAACTATGCTCTTAACATATCTGGGCATCCCTTTGCTTCTAGCAAATGAGAAGTTTTAGGTTCTGCTATGAATTGGGCTCCTATCCCAATTGCATAGACAGTGTTTGGTTTAGCTTTTGCAGGTAGATTAGGCATCAATCAATTGTCTATACTAAGCTGAGCCAATTGAGTTCTCACTTGAGCCAAAGTTGAGCCAATTGAGCTTCTCATTCTTTGGGCCAGCAAAAGAGCATGAGGTGAATCAAACTGTCCTATTACCAACCATTTAATCCAGTGATAGAAAATTTGCCGATTCCTCATAATTTCTTGGGTTTCTCATGAGAAATTGAGGTGGGTGATTTTTTTTAATTAAAAATCTGGCAAAGAGAAAATGGTGATTGTTTTGCTTAAAACTCTCAGAGAAATTGCCAAAAAATCGGCAAAACTCTTAGCCACATGGTGGAAAAAGCAGAAAACGTTTTTAAAAACCAACAAACCCTCATTTGCTCATTTTTCCTTCTGGTCAGAACAGAATTTTTCTAGAGGCCAACCAGACAGTTTAGACCGCCTTCAGAGATCGTTTCTATGGATTTGACACCACTTATTGGAGATTTCCTTCATTCACACAGATATCAGAGGTAGTTTATATGAAAAATAAACAATTTGTAGTTTTTTTTTTTGGTGTTTTTTCCTATATTTTCTCCCTTCAATGCTGTTCTTAAATTAAGCATAAATAGTGGTTCATTCTAATAACCAAAAATAGATGTGGAGGCTTTAAAACATTCAGACGATCAAGCAATGTTGCTTCGTACCCGCTCAAATACCATGTTGGATTTCATAATGATTTGTTGAAATGAATGAAAACAACCATCACTCAAAGCTTATAACAAAGAGGAAGATAGAACGAAAGGGAAGTGCAATGACACATGAAGATGAAAGGATGCCCTTAGGCACCCAAACAAATGATAATAATAAAGTTTACACTATTTAGTTTAGGTGTTTAAATACGTCAATGAATTATATTTAATTATATAACCCTAACCAACATAACATTGATGGTTAATGTAAAAGGTTAGCCGCCCAAAATTAACATAAAGTACAAAGTTGGTCATGGCCAAAGACAAATAAGTACACAGTTCAACATCCCTTTTTAATCAAAATGGAGGCCACAAAGAGAATACATTACTTTACATTTCAACATTCCCTTTTATGGAAATCAGCTTTCTGGCTCTCCAATTTTTGTTTTAAATGTTTTTTTTTTAAAAAATTAAATTATTCTATTCCCCTTTCTTTGCCGAGTTTTCCCAAGTTGTTGAAAGATTCTCCAAATTTGAAGTGCCGAGTTTTTGCTGAGTTGTGACTTTTCCAACTAAGATTTGAACATTGGACTTTGAGCCATTACTCATGCATAACTTCAATATGTATTCAACAGGATTTGCAGGTAGTTTGCAATTCTGCATTCCAAGCTGATTTGTTATGACTCTGGTATACTTATAATCTGGCTTCCTGATGCTATCTCTGTTTGACCTGACCTCATTACGTAGCAGTAAGTAAGTCATATTTGATTCTTTGTGCATGCTCGACTTGAACTTTTTAAATGTTCTCGGGTTATTGATGGTATAATCAATTTGTTAACATAAACTACAATGATTAGGCAACTTTGGGCTTTCTTCCTTGATATATAGACTTGCATCTGATCGAATCTTTGTGAATTTCTTTTCTCTGGAATCGTCGTGTGTTCAGGTGTATCAAGCTCTCAGCACCTGCTTAATTCCATACAAATCCTTTTTCAATCTGGATAAATGTTTCCTCTCCTCAAATCCTGTTTGCTTCACAACATAAATCTCCTGATCAACATAATTATGCAAAAGCGCATTCTTAGCATCCATCTTGTATGTCTACAAACCTTTTTTATACTTGCCCAGCTCAAAGTTATTGTGATCATGTCCTTATCCAAGGTGGTAAATGTTTCTGTATAATTTATGTCTGCCTGCTTTGTGTAAGCTTGCTACATATGTTATCAAGTGTGCATCAAGTCATCTTAGTTACTCTCTTTTCAATTTGATCAACATGAGATGGATTTGGCTGATTTGCTTTTTATGAGAATATGAATGGGGAAAGGAATGTAATCTCGTGTTTCTTTGTTTATAATTTATTTATCTTAAATACTTGTTTTTACATAAAATAATCAGTAGTTAAGAAGGAACTATAGAGCCATCTTGTTTGATTATCTTTTGTAAAATATGTCTGAGAGGTTCTTGGTTGTTATCTTTAGATAAATTAACTTCTAAATTTTCTGTACTATAACAGCAAAACAGAGGAAAGACATGCCTTCTAACATAACGATAAAAAAGGAAGGTGGGTCTTCTATGTGAACAGCACCTTGCATGGCATATTTGATTTTGATAATATTTTTGCATTTATACTCGAAACTTTTAAAATCGTTAATCATTTTTCTTCTTGCAGTTCAAGAGAACTTGATGGTTATTATTTTTTCCCTACATCGTTGGCATTTAAGTAGTTCTCTAATGGTAATGGTTAATGCTGTGGGAAGGATATCTTTGGTAGTGTCTTTGTCTTATTTGATTTTTGTTGTGATTAGTGAATTCACGTCCAAGCTCAAGGCTTCTCTTATGTGCATGTCAGCTCTAAATTGAGTAGTGAATCTGTATTGAGGTGGGTGTCATAACATTATAGCCTGAGTCATCAAATCAAGAGTACCATCTAGAATTCAAGCCTCCAGATGAGAGTCAAATTACTAATTTTGTAAGGTTGTGGGCTTATTTATAAATAGTCATTCTAGTGGTGCCCCCCAAAAAAGTCATGGCACAGATTCTAATGTCTTGAAGTAATGCAGTGGAGAATTAAAATGCCATTGGGCTTTTTCTTAATGGTTGTCCTGTTTTGGGTCCTGGACTATCAAAAGAAGCTTGGAAAAAGATTGAGAGAGTCCAAACATGCTTTCTTTTTTGCTAGAAGAACAAGGTGTTAAAGCTTAAACTCCTTATCTCATGATAATGTTACCATTAGAAGGAGAAGCATTGTGTCAATTTTTAACACATAATCAAAATAAATAAAGCAGATGGATTAAAGACGATTACAACATCAAGCGATGCTTGCATTTTAAGAGAATGCTTAGTACCAAGAGGGCATATAGTAGAGTAAAATTTAGGAATAGATGAGAAAGTGATTTACCAAAAGACTCATCAGGAATTTGAGACTTTACACAAAAAATAATAGTTATTCTTTGGCAAGCTTCTTTTGAGAAAATGAGATTTTACACTTACGAGATCAATCCAATAGTTACCTACAAAGAGCAAAATCACCTCCACAAGATCTCAATGAAAAAAAAATATTATTAATCAATTTAGACTAAGTTTTCATCATTTTGCAATTGAAACTGGAAGATGGGAAAATATTGATAGAGAAGAATGCGTATATTTACTCTACAACATAGTTACGAAACTTGGTGTGTTTTTCAAAAACTCATCGAGTCCATGCTTGAGTCGGCTTTGTTGAGTCAATTGGGTTTGACTCGACGAGTTTTCTTTTAATCTCAAGATTTTGGGACTCATGAGTAAAAAAATTCTTTTAGTCCCGAAAAAACTTGGTTAGCTGCGCACAGGCACAAGAAAATGACACAATTTTTTTTTTGTAAGTGCTCTTATTTTTTTTGTTCCCAGTTGTAGAGAGAGTAGAGATAAGGTGAAATCAGACTTCCAAAATGCATACAAGGAGAAAAATTTAGTTTAGATCATAGTAGTCAGACTCTTTTGGACTCCCGAGTACTCCGCCGAGTCCGAGTCCGAGTCCGAGTCCGAGTCCGAGTGGGCTCAGCCGCGCCGAGCCCACTCCAACTCCTTTTTTTTCTGGACTCCATCGAGTCCAGCTGAGTCTTGGGCTGAGTTCGAGTCCGTCCCGAACTATCGAGTCCCGACGTCGGGACTCGACTGGCCCAAAAAAAATGTAAGTTAAAAAAAAAAAAATTACGTCTAGGGCGGTTAAGTGTTGATGATGCTCCACGACTTAAGCATCCACGTTGGCCAGTGCGAACAAAATGCTAAAATATTTGTTTATTATATTAATGAGAGAATGTGCAATTTTGCTTCTCAAACCTTCAAAATGCTTATCCCTCAATTATAATTTATTTTAATACAAATATATCTTTCGCCAATGGATACATCATCCGCGTCTTTTTTGGGAATGGGAACCGCTTCAGAATGCACATATGCATGTCCTGTGGGGTGTGGTGATTCGGGCGGAGAATGGCATGATTTTTGGAGGCGTTCGATCAAGGAAGGCTTGAGGCCGCCAATGTTGAGACCTCTTCTGGAAAGTTCGTAGTGCAGTTCTTGCACCTTCATTTTCTTCCATTCTTTTCTCTCCTTCAATGCACCCTCTCCCGTCGTCATCACTGCCACCATCGCCATTGCAGCCAATACACACCACCACGCCGCAATGGAAAAAAATTTAAAAATGATTATTTATTTCGCTTTAAAACCCTCGACTGCCAACGAAACAATTGCTGCGCATGAAG
Organism: Wollemia nobilis; assembly: GCA_028583015.1. NCBI lineage: Eukaryota > Viridiplantae > Streptophyta > Pinopsida > Araucariales > Araucariaceae > Wollemia > Wollemia nobilis. The sequence continues at coordinate 4,818,097 of JAQPPZ010016717.1, forward strand.
CTCCCCCAGAATAATGAATGTCGCTTCTACCTTGAATTTCGGTAAGCAGTTTCAAAAACGGCTTCCCATTCTAAAACCGGAAAATTGGCTAGGATTAAATATTAGCTTTATTCATATTTGAAGAATTTTATTTTCAAATTTTTTTCTCTTGAACCTTTTAAAAAAAGTAAAGTTAATAGATCCCAAGCAACCATCAACGACAATCCTCTGAGTGCACCCCATACCGACAACGATGGTATGAATCTCGAGCGACCAGTGGTCCTCTTGATGCCGGATTATAAAATAATGAAGTGGTATAGGCTTGTTAGGGGCAGCCCCTGTAGTTTGAACCTTGCACTTGGTAGTTACTAAAAATAGTGTGGATGTAACCAACTCCCTATGTATCCAAAAAAAAATTATAAAACAAAATTATTAGCTTGCTATTAGAATATGCTCCTTCCTCTTGTTAATTTCTTATTTGTATAATGTTGAATGTTGAGTAAGTGTGTTAGAATATACTAATAAGCAATATGCATGAAAAAACTTAATTTTTTCAATAATTTTTTTTTTTTTTTTTCTGAGTTTTACAGAGTCTTCCCAAGTTTTTTTGCCGAGTCCCGAGTTCGACTCCGAGTTTTGCTACTATGGTTTAGATAGTGAAGCTATTAATGGTTTTGTCGTTTAGGTTTCGGGGCGTTGCCCCTCGACCTCGCAAGGGGAGTTGCTCCTCGACCTTGCAAGGGGGCTCCCACCCCCTTAACCCCAGACATTGGTGGTGACGGGCATTGCGTGTCATGTTGGTTGTGTTGGTCACAAAGGTCATTTTGATCAAGTTGATGATAGGCTGATTGCAGAAAGTGGAGTGAGCAATCAGAGAACAATGTGTTGTGGGCAACAGTTTGAAGTGATGCTAGTTGCAGAAGATGTCTAGAATAGGAGAGAGCAGAGAGGAGCAGCAGCAGCAAGAGCCTCTCTTTTCAATGGATGATTTTGAAAGTATAGTAGAGGAGTTAGTGGCAAAGGCATAGGAAGAGGCACAGGCATAGGCACAAAGAGAGAGGACTAGAGCTTTTGCTAGGGCAAAGGGCAAAGGCATTGCAAGACACTAGATAGTGGGCCTATTGAGGCATTTTGACACATTTTGTAATTTGTACCTTTTTATATCATAAGCAATGCAAGAATATTTGAATTTTGGAAGCATTAAAATTTCTTTAATTGAAGTGTGTTTTGTCACTTTCATGTGTAGTTTAAGGTTGTACAACTTATAGTATTAATTTTGGATTTGTATAATGCTAATTAATTGTGATATGCATGAAAAAAACATTTCCAATGAAAATTTGCATTTTCTTTGTTTTTTTTGTTGAGTTTTTTTGATGAGTCTGAGTTCAAGCCCCGATTTGGTCTTGCCGAGTTTTTGCCGTGTCCAAGTTTCTCTACTACGCTTTGCACACAAGGAGAAGTTGAGGATGAGAAACATGTGATACATTGTCCTGCATACCAACATCTAAGACAAAAGCACTTGTTGCAACATGATGACTTGAGCAGCTTATACAAGTTATTAAGTTTATTATGTAAGTGGGAGATATCTTAAGGATGATTTCGAACATCACAGAATGAACACAAACAAGATTCTTGTGGATTAAGCTTGTAGCAATATTGAATTTAACTCCAGGAGAGGTTCAGGAAAAAGGAAAATCTTATTTTTGTAATCTATTTCTCTTTATTTTCCATTCCATAGATCCTATTGGGTCTCTGTAAAATATTTCAATCTCAACTCAATATATGAAAAAAATTGAGTATAATAGTTGCTGCTTCGATTTTGGACCAAAGATCAAATAAGTATGGACAATCTAACTGGTTATCATTTTACAATTCTTCAGCTTATTATACAAGGGACAGTGGAAAGCTGGCATTGGGTGGTGGCTCATCTAAAGAAACTGATAGCTACTCTCTAGAGATATAGAGTCATGCCATATTTGAAATACACGTTGAGCACAAACAAAATTTTAAGTCTTAGGTTTGGGGTGCTTGTCCAAAACTGGTACATCTTTGCAAATTTAGATGGGTGATAGATTGTCTTTAGACTAAATTGATGTCAAGATGCTGTTCGTTTTCACTTTCATATGTATGAGTTGTTTTCACCTTCTGTTATAATGGTGTATACCAGTGCTTCTCAAAAAGCCAAACTCAAAAATAGTGAAGGATAAAATAGGCTAATTAAGAAACAAGTGACTTTTTTCGTACACAAAAGAGTAATTGATTAACATGAGTAAGTGCATATTGCGTTTGAAATCAGAAAAACTGGTTAAGTCATTATGGATAACCATAAATTGATATCTATCCTTCAGAGTGCTATGTGTTATATTACTGTCAGGTTTCCTTCCCTGGGGTGATTATATTATGTCTAAGGTTTTGCTCTGTTGCCATATCACTTTACCACAATGGGAGTGATTGTTTTATGCAATTTATAGGGCCTTACTACTGATGGATTAAATGAAGATTAAAATTTCAAATGGAGTTATGTTCTGTAAAGGAAACAAATTAAATTAATAAGGAGCAATTTATGTAACCGTTACATATGGTACAAACAATCAACTCAGTTTACTTTGCTGAACTGTATATCGAGCAGTGCATTTCACTTGTAAGCCTTGTCCATGAACTATGGAGAACTCCCGAGACAGAAATGAATAAAGCAAAGAGAACATATATACTTGGATTATTGGATTTTATGGATCTGGTTGGAACTTTTCTTTGAAACGCAATGATCTGACATGTTTGCAACGTCTTGCAGAGTTCTTAGTCTAGGGTCAGTGTTGGTTGAAAACACAAGTTTGTCTTGCCTCTTGTTACAAGATTCAGCGAATTTTATCATGAGTGTTTGAACTTTGGGAATTTTCTACTTTAGAGAAACAAATTCGACAATCATATTTGAAAACAAACAACAATCGATGTAAAATCATATAGACAATACCTAAAATGTTTTTGATTTCCATATTTTATCAGCACATCTACTTGATCATATTCTACATCTATAAAAAGTAAAGATTGAAACAGAACAACTAAAGAATAAGTTAAAAGACAGGGCAAAATGGTTTTAGAGCAACTCATTCATAGAGTATTATGCAAGTCAATATCATTTTTGTATGAAATTTAAAGTTCTTTGTCGCAATATTGAATTCAACTGCAGGTGAACTCCAGGAAAAAGGAAAATCTCATTTTTGTAATCTATCTTTTTATTTTCTGTTTCATAGATCCTATGGGGTCTTCTGTGGACAAAGTTAAAAATATTTCAATTTCAATTCAATATATGAAAAAAATTGAGTATAATAGGTGCTGACATGATTTTGGACCAAAGATCAAATAAGTATGGACTTTCTAAATGTTATTGTATTACAACACTACAGCTTATTATACAATGGACAGTGGAAAGCTGGTACTGGGTGGTGGCTCATCTAAAGAAATCTCTAGAGATAGAGTCATGCCATATTTGAAGTAAATGATAAGCACAAACAAATTCTAAAACTTGTCTTAGGGTCGTGCTTGTCAAAAACACTTACATCTTTGCAAACCTAGATGGGTGATGGATTGTCTTTAGAATAAATTTATTTCAAAATGCTGTTCATTTTCTCTTTCGTACGCGTGAGTTGTTTTTACCTTAGATGCACGAAAAATGGTTATCATCATAGAAAAACTCTCCTGTGAGATTATAATTATCAAAAGTATCCATTGATATCAAAAAGCCAAACCCAAAAATAATGAAGGTTAAAATAGGCCAATTAAGTAAAAAGTGACCTTTTTCATACTCAAAAGAGTAATCATTTAACATGATTAAAGTGCATATTGCATTTGAAATAAAAAAACCCTGTTAAGTTATGTATTTACCATTATTTGATATGTATCCTGGAGAGTGCTATGTGTTATGTTACTGTCAGGTTTTCTTCATTGGAGTGATTGTATTATGTCTAAGGTCTGCTCTGTTGCCATCTCTCTTTTACCACAATGGGGGTGACTGTTTGGTATGATTTCTGGGGCCCCTCTTGGGATTGATTTGATTAAATGAAGACTAAAATTTGAATTGGAGTTTTGTTCTGAAAAGGAAAAAATAATTAAATTATTAAGGAGAAATTTTCATTTAACCGTACATATGGGACAAACAACCAACTCTGTTTACTCTGCTGAACTTATATCGAGCAGTGCATTTCACTTGAAAGCCATGTCCATGAACTATGGAGAACTACTGAGAGAGAACTGAATAAGGCAAAGACAACATATATACTTGCATTAATGGATTTAACGATTCTGGTTGAAACTTATCTTTAAATCATAATGGTCTGGCATGTATGTTTACAGAGACTTGCAGAATTCTTAGTCTAGGGATGGTGTTTGTTGAAAACACAAGTTTGTCTTGCCCAGTGCCACAAGATTCAGCAAATTTTATTGAGTGTCTCCAAACTTTGGTGATTTTCTATCTTGGGCAAACAAATTCAACGAAAATAACAATCAATGAAAAATCATATATATATTACCTAAAACTTTTTCCATTTTCATCTTTCATTCCCATATCTACTTGATTCTATTCTACATCCATAAAGAGTAAAGGTTGAAATGAGCAGCTAAAGAAAAAGTTAAAAGACGATAAAATGATTTTAGTGCAACTCATTCATAGAGTGATATGCAAGTCAATATCATTTTTATATGAAATGTGAAGTTCTTTGTACATATTTATATTTATTTTATATATTTACATTAATGAAACCATTTATTTTCTTTTTTGATCATGACGATTTTACAGCTAATATTTTCAATGACGATATTGTTTTTTGATTTTTATCCTCGTCGAAATCACTTGGTAACTCTCTTGGACCTTTATAAGTGATTAGGTGGAAAATCCTTGAGCAAATGCTTTAATTATGCCATACTGGTTGACAATTCTCTGAAACCTGTAGAATTTGTATATGCTGAAGAAGATGCCTAATTTAGGGTATGGCTACTAAAACTTGTTTGAAATACATTGATGATTTCTTGAGGTAATTGAAGTAGATAGAGATTGCTGATTTTGAAATTGACAATTGTAATGTATTGAAACTAAGCATGTGCAGTGAAGCCACTTCAACTCATTTCCACTAGAGCAAAACCTACTTGCATAAGATATTGATATGCATCTTGAGGCATAAGTCCACTAACAATTTGGAAAAAACACAATTTTGTAGAAAAATGATGTTTGCATTGGGCAAATTCTGTTACACATACCATTTCATCTCCTAATCTTTAATGTAGTTTTTATAGATTGAAGGATACTCTTGTTATGGAGGTTGTGAAGTACCCTAATTTTCTCTGTTCGAAAATAGTCCTGCCAAACTATGAAGCCATCTACTACCTAATGCTTTCTACAAACTAGCTTCATATGGTCATCTAGCTATGTGTTTTTAGTTGGTTATCCTCAAGTCATATACTTACTGTTTTCATCTTTTAACTTATTGTTCCACCAAAGGGCTTAATTTTTTATTCTTTTATTTATTTATTTATTTTTTAATACATAGGGGAATTGGTAACACCATTGGGTGCTGCCACTACATATAAAATTTTCCAACCCTAGATAACTGCTGTCCTATGTTATTTTAAAATAAATCAGATCTGAAATTAATTTATTTAAACATGCAACAGTCACACATATGACTGGAAAAATAAACAGCATGAACAGCGGAAGTTAAATATATTTCTGAACCTGAAATATTACAAATAAAGGAGGCTACAGCTACAGTAGGACACCCGACTCTCTTGTTGCCTTTTTGGCCAACAATTTTACTGTTCTTCTCCTCCTAAGCTTGTAGTTTTCCTTCAGCAATCTGTGCTCCTTCTCTTTCTGTGTATAAAACACTCTTGACCTTCTCCTTTTATCCTTGAAAAAGGTAACCCTAATCTCTCTAACCCTCAGAGTAGATCTCATCTTATCTTGAGATGTAAGGTTAAAAATAAAAAATCACTTAAGTGAATTACAAAATAGAATCACGTAAGTGAACTTAAAAATAGAAAATCACTTAAGTGAATTTCAAAATAGAATCACTTAAGTGAATTACAAAATGGAATCACTTGATCTAAAAAATAGAAAATCACTTAAATGAATTTCAAAATAGAATTAGAAATGTCTCGAACCACTTCTAGCACATTCATTTTGAATCCTATGCAAGAAGTTCCTATTCGAGCTACATTTCTCAACACTCCCTCTTAGCGAGGAAGGAATTTTGCACCAATCCAAGTTTGTCTTTGAATGCTTCAAACTTCCCTTTCACTAAGGGCTTGGTCAGAATATCAGCTACCTGCTGATCTGTGGGAATATACTGGAGCTTTACAGCTCCCTTCTGAATCCTGTCTCGTATGAAGTGATATTTGATGTCTATGTGTTTGGACTTGTCATGAAATACTGGATTCTCAGAGAGTTTGATACAACTCTGATGATCACAGTATATCACCGTGGGATCCAACTCTTGATCAACCAATACTGTAAGCAACTTGCGAAGCTAGATGGCTTCACAACTAGCAATACTGGCTGCCATGTATTCGGCCTCTGTTGAGCTAAGTGCCACAGAATTCTGCTTCCTACTGAACTAGGATATCATGCCTGATCCCAAGCTAAAGCAACACCCTGAGGTGCTCTTCCTGTCTGCTATATTGCCTACCCAATCTGAGTTTGTATACCCTTGCAACCTCACTTCACCATCTCCAAGATATCTCAGACCATACTCCACCATGCCCCTCAAGTATCTGAGCACATGTTTTGCTGCTATCCAATGCTTTTGCCTTGGCTCCACCATGAACTTACTCAAGGTGTTCACTGCAAAACATATATCTGGTCGAATGTTGACCAAATACATCAAGGATCCTATCAGCTGCCTGTACAACGTAGGGTCCACCAATTCTGAATTTGAAGCTATCACCTTCTTTAGATTAGTGATCATGGGTGTGGCCATAGGTTTGCAGTCCTCCATCCAAAACCTCTTTAGGATCTCAACTGCATACTTACCCTGCCCAAGGAATATCTCCCCTGGTCTCTGCCAAACCTCCAAACCCAAGAAGTAATGCATCATGCCAATGTCTTTCATCTCAAACTCAGCTGCCATATCTGCTTTGCACCCTGCAATGAGCTTCTCTGCACCTGTAAGAAACAAGTCATCTACATATAGCACCAAAATGAGTAGATTAGTCCCAACAAATATGTAATATAGATTAGGATCTGCATCACTTTTGGTGAAGCCCACACTCTGCAAGTATCCATCTATCCTGGAATACCATGCTCTCGGTGCTTGTTTGAGTCCATATAAGGCTTTCTTCAACCTACAAACATGGGACTCCTTCCCATTTACCTCAAAGCCTTGAGGCTGCTCTATGTACACTTCTTCCTCAATTATCCCATTAAGGAAAGCTGTCTTCACATCCATTTGATGAATCCGCCATCCCATAGATGATACTAAAGACATAACTGCTCTAATGGAAGTGTATCTGGCGACTGGAGCAAAAGTCTCCTCATAGTCCACTCCCTCTTTTTGGGAGAACCCTCTCACCACAAACCTTGCCTTGAACTTCTTGATGCTGCCATTTGCAACATGCTTAATTTTGTAGAGCCACTTGGAACTTACAATTGACTTCCCCTTCGGTCTTGGCACTATGTCCCAAACATCATTCTTCATGATGGAGGTGTACTCCTCCACCATGGCATCCCGCCAAACCTGCTGGTATGTTGCCTCTTGAAAACTGGAAGGCTCTAAATTTATGATGTTACTCATCAATGCCATGTAGTTTGAAAACTTCTTTGGAGGTTTGCTCTCCCTAATCATGTTGCTAGGAGCCTCAACATATTCCTGAGCATCCCTCAATGTCTGTGTTAGCCATCAAGGTCTCTTGATAGAACTGGAAGGGGCTAATGTCTCCACCTCTTCACTTGAAGGTTGCTGTCCTGAACTGGAAACCACTGGTGTCTTTGGTGACCCTGGCTCAACCTTCGGAGCTTCTTGCTCCTCATTCTGTATCATTGGAATAGGCTCATGGGACTTCCTGGATGCAATGTCCTCAAACTTTACATCCCTGCTCACTATTGTCTTCCTCTTCTCTGGAATATAAACCCTGTAAGCTTTTGAAGTCTCACTGTATCCTACAAATAAACCCTTCCTCCTACAAATAAATTCTTCCTACTGGAGGGCTCCAACTTGGTCCTCTTCTCTACTAGAACATGGATATAAACTGAACATCCAAAGATGCGGAAATGACTCACCTCTGGTTTCACACCAGTGAATGCCTCCTCTGGTGTCTTGTCCTCCAAGATCCTGTGAGGAAACTTGTTTTGGATGTAGATTGCTGTGTTGCATGCTTCTGCCCAAAGAAACATCGGCAAGCCCTGGTCATGAATCATGGCCCTAACAACCCCTATGATGGATCGATTCTTTCGCTTTGCAACCCCATTCTGTTGTGGGTTGTATGGAACAATCAACTTCCTCTTGATTCCTGTTTGCTTACAGAAACCATCAAACTCCTTGGAGGTATATTCACCCCCATTGTCTGATCTCAAGACCTTGGTTTTCTTCTCTATCTCGTTCTCAACTAGAGCTCTGAACTCCTGAAACCTGCTAAAGACTTCATCCTTGGTCTTTAAGAAGTAGGTCCATGTCTTGCGAGAGAAATCATCAATAAAAGAAACATAGTACATGCTACCTGAAATTGATGCTATTGACATCGGTCCACAAACATCCGAATGTACTAGATCTAGCATCTCCTTAGACCTATGGTCGCTGTATGGGAAAATATCCTTGGCATGCTTGTCAAGCGTGCACCCTCTGCATGCTCCCTGTTGCTCAATGCTGAACTCTGGAAGACCTGTGACTATCTCCCTCAAAACAGGGAATGCTCTATGATGCAGGTGCCCCATCCTCTTGTGCCACAACTCACACAAATTGTTACTGCTATGAACTGGGGATCAAACAGGGTCACCCTGCAACTTGTATAGGCTGCCTTCTCTAACCCCTATTACCTGTGCTGTTTCCAAGCTAGATTCTTTTGGTCTAATAAGGACATGTTGGTTCTTGAACTCCATTGCATAACCATTATCCTCCATAACCGAAATTGAAAGCAAATTCTTCTTGAGACCTGGAACAAACAAAACATCATCAAAGTCTAGAGAGTTCCCTGATTGGAGTCGAAAAGGAATGGTACTGTTGGCCACAAATCTGCCACAAGAAAGGATTTTGCAATGTATACGCGCCCTAGACCTGGGCCAACATTGAAAGGCCGGGGGGAAGAGATGCCCTCCGTGCCAATCTCCGGAGAAGGCCGGCTCCTTTACTAAACTACTAGGGTTTTAAGCTAAGAGTGCAGGAAAGAAATAAAAGGGGGTAAGGGAAGAAATGTAAGTGATTCAGTGGGAAAGAACCAATTAGCACGATTACTACCTAATACCCTGAAATAGCAGCAATAAATATAAAGAACAAAACTTAAATGAACGCCGCGCCAACTTCCTTATGTATCCTCTGGAAGAGTTCCAGGACCCAATTATCTTCCTATGCCTAAATCCAGATTGCAGAATTACAACACTTAAGAAAATAGATGAACAATATAGAAACCATTAACCACAGGCAGCATAAAAAGAATATCGCGCGGTATTTTCTCCCCTATGTATCCTTCAGGAGAATTCCAAGACCCAATCCCCAATCGCACACCTAAACTCAGGATATAGAATTACTGTATGCAAATGAAGAAATAGGATGACAGAAATTATCACAGAAGGCAGCATACAAAAGAGAAATGGAGCTCCAAAGTCTTTAATATCTATTGCAGAAAATCAAGTTACAACAACTTTCTAGCAAAAGTTCTTCCCCCTTTTTTCATTACAATTCGTGGGTTTTTATAGAGGACCCGACCCTCTGAGCTATTAATGCACTTAATCCGGAGGTACGCTCTCGGGAACCTGGAAAATCTGCTTCTGCTCCTCCTGCAACTGAGTTTTCACATCCTTTTCCACATTTACCCATTACGGCCGCATTAGCCGGGAAACCTGCATTTATGGGCCGTTTGACCTGTCCTGGATTTTCCCGGGTGTGGGGCTCGAGTGGGTCCTCGAGTCCCTCTGGCTCTCCTCCGTGACTGATATTTCTTTTCCAGTTGCTACAAATGGGTACCGGGTCTTTCGGACTAGTAAAGGCGTATTTATGAAATACTCGATTGCCTCGGAAAAATGCCCGGCCTAGGAGTGTGTGCCTTTGAGAAAAGCACATTCGGAGCTTCGCTTCGCAACGGACGTGGGCCGAAGCGGGAATGATCGCCTTTCAAAACGTGGCTCCCAACCGTTTATTACTTCGCCAGAAAAACAAGTTGGATGCCGCTTCGCAGGGGGTTTTGTCCGAAGCGGCAGATAATCGCCAATGGGCCACAAAATGCTTCGCTGCGAACCTCCTTCAAGACAGTTGTTCGGGAGGTTTTTGGCCGAAGCGCATTCTTGCCTTAGAATATTGCTTTGACTTTTCAAGGGCAACTAATGCTTCGGATGAGGGAGCTTCGCACAAAAGTTGGCCGAAGTGGATGCTTCGCAGCGGCCTAAGGCGAAGTAGATTATGCTTGGAGAAATGGTTCGCCAGGAGAGGGGTCCGAAGCGGATGCTTCGCTTAAATCTTAGCGAAGCACTCTCTCAACACTTAGGAATTTCTGCATTTTCCGCTTCGCAAGGTTTTCACCCGAAGCGACTGTTTAGGCTGCTTCGCTAGCGAAGCTTTTTCCATGCCTTAGCAAATCTTGGGCTACGATCTGAACTCTCTTGTTTTCTTTTCTTGGCGAAGCTATCCTTCTTTTTCCTGCGAAGCTCCTAAACCTGGTTTGCTTTGTGGCGAAGCTCTTACACATACAGTTTTATGTACAAGGGGATAAAAATGAAAGCCAAAATTGCTGCAATACTTAAAAATGTTCAAAAGCAAGGGAACAAATTCATGAAAACTTAAAAAATACTTTACAAAATTTTGATTTCCATTACCCCTCCAAGCAATGTGACAAAATTGTCAACATTCCTGGCGGCTCGCGGGGCAACGAGCTCGCCTCGGTGCAAGGACCCTCAGCCTTGATCCATTGGGCCAGAGTTGCCTCCAGACCCTTCTCCTTTCTGCTTTTCTGAGGGTGCCTCTGCAGCTATCTCTTCTTCCTCTTCTTCTTCTTCTTGGCGCTGTTTCGAGTTGCGGCGGCGGGGGAAGGCGATCACGGATGCGTTCCATGGTTCGGCGAACGTGGGCCCAGGCACCCTTCTGAAAAGGTTCCCGATCTTGTAGTGCTTTAATCAGAACATGGAACCGATCAATCTGCCCTATGTCGGCATATTTGGCTCTCGTGCTCAAATCATTTAAACAAGCCGCGATTTTGCAATATCTAAGGATGAAGTCCGTGACCTGCCCCTCTGTGACTGGCTCCTCCCATTCATCTATTTCTGAAACATCGCTTTCAAAGTTGAGCCAAGCCGGTTTAAGTTCTTCTTTTGTTAAAAGGTTCCCGTCATCATCGGTGAAACTCGGGAAACCTAATGCTGAAAGGTCTTGAAAATATCCCAACGATGTACGCTGCTCCTGTTCAAACATGTCCATGAGGTTCTTGGCCTTCTGAGCTTTCCTCACTTTGGAGAAGAAGGCGTGGACTGTAGCTTGGACAGTGGACCAATCCCTTGCTGTCCGACTCATGGCAGCGACCTGCAAGTCCTGATATTTGATGCTTTGTACTTCAAAGGCCAAATTGAGTCGGCTTCTTATTTCTTGTATGACTTCGTCCACTATTGGCCCTTTCTGTGCAGCAGCATACTGGGCTTCAGTGATATAGGATAAAATTGACAGGGCACTGGAGGCCCGAGATCTGAAGTTTTTAAGCAAATGCGAGCGGATTTCTTTAATTCTGCCTCTATCAAACAACTCTAAACTCTCCTTCTCATACAACTGCTGCTGCATCTGCAAGATTCTACTTTCGAACTCCTTGGCCTTCACTTCGGATTCGGCCTGTATCTTGCTTTGATTTTCCGTTGCGCTCTGCAGTTGGTTTACCTGTTGCTTCAAGGCATCTACTTCCTTCTTCATTTGCTCGCACTACTTTCTTGTATCTTCCAATTTTGAGCGTGTTCTGGCTAGATCTTCCTCTAACTTAATGTTGGCGCTCTCTGCTTCATACCGGCGCTGATTGGCGATCTTCGCATGTGTGCGGAATGTCTCTATCCTCACATGCATAGACTCGGACTCATTATCTACATCCAAGTGCTCCAGGTCCTTGACCTTCTCTTGATAGTCATAGTCAGCAGGGGTCATCTCGTCCAGGGGCTTTTGGACCTTGGGTATCTTCTTCACTTTGTGTAATTTTCCGCTTTTCAGGTCAAATACAGCGCACTTTTCTTCCTTCGCCAGAGAACGCCCCCTCTTTCTCCTTGCCTCCTTGAGCATCTTGTCGGTATTCTGCCGGGCTCGGATCAACTTCTCTGCTAGAGGACGCTCTTTGATCATAGCCAATTCATTTTCAAATGAGGCTGGGTCACCAGCCAAGGGGGTGAACAAGTACAATGACTGTATGGGTGACGCGTCGCCAGTGGGTTCGACGACAGGTGTGGTGGGGGTTTCGGTGAGCGAAACGATGGCATGCGCGACTGGGGAGCGGGAGTCGGGGTTTGGAAGTGGAATATTGCCTCCGATCTGACCAAATATTAAGGGGATGGTGGCGTGGGTGAGCGAAGTGGTGTTCGTGGACTCGTCCCGGCCTGACGACTCAGACGGGGTGGAGACGTTTATGAGGCCGGCGGGATTGTGAGACAGATTTGTGGTAGCAAAGGGTACTACGCGATGGGGCGACTGTTCAGTTTGACAAATATTTTGGGGAGATTTATTCGAAAGAGGGGAAGACTCTTGGGGACCTTCGGCCGGGACTACCGTAGACACGACTTGGGAAACCAGGGTAGAAGGTGAGGGATGCGTACCTGCGTGCTCTAACAATAGAGCAGAAGCAACAAATACCTGCGTGTTTGGCTCATGTTCTTTCCCGGCCTCTGTACTTCCGACATCCTCGACTTCTTCTTCAACATTCTTTTCTTTTTGGAGGAATTCCTCCACATTAATGATATCCACCTCAGAAATCGCCTTCGTCCTTTGCGACGCTGTTTCTCCGACACCCACCTCAGCTGAGCCTATTGTAGACTGTTCGTTAGAAGCACCTGGAGGTCTGGTACGAGGTCGCTTCGGGTGAGGGGGAGGCATTTGGACCTGTTCAGGTCTCTTTCTCTTCTTTTTCTCCTCCTTTTCTTGTTGTTGTGCTGACCCCACAATATTTGTGTCAGAACCTCCAACAGGTTATTTAGGCAACTCCTGTTGTGTCGTTGTTGCCTCTTCTTCTTCTTCCTGCTCGGAAACGTCATCAATTCTTCTTGGGCTTTCGCCCGAACCTGGGGCACTAGGAGGAACGAAGTCAGCGAAGGAGATGGGCTTCCAAGATCCAACATTAGCTTCATAAAAAATTGCAAAATCCTTATCCATCTCCAAGAGCCCATATGATTTTTGCTTTCGGCGATGGATTCTCATCACCCACCATTCCTTCAGTTGTTCTTCACTCCAACCCTTTAACTCTCCCCTTAAATCATCCTTCATTTTTCTCCAGAATGCGGAGTCTGGGCCTGGAAAGGGGTGCCGAATCGGGTCATATTCAACCTCCATGGTGTAAAACTCATGCCACGGGGGTAATGTCTTCATTTTCTCCAGGTGCCACTCCAAATCTCTCCCGGTGGGGTTGTTCCGCTGCTCCACTACCTCCGGGTGGGGGCAAACATGGAAGTTTTTAAATCGGAGATGGTCCCTCATTACCCCCAAGGGGTCGTAGCACCACCGCTGAGGGATCTGCAACAAACCGAAGTCGGCAAGTTTATCCTCTAAGTAAACATGTTGTTTGAGGGCAAAAACCTCAATGACTCCCATCTTGAAGGGGAAATCACATGTGGGTGCCCATTTCCGGCCGTGGCCATAAATAACATTTGTTGCGTCGCTCTGGCGAGCAACCTCCAGTGCGAATTGGTACTCGGAAGGGTGAACAGGCAGCAGGAAGGGTTTCCCTGTAAATCCGAACAGGCGAACCACAAGCCCCTGTGTCAATTGAAAAACATCCCCCTTTTTCTCTTTAACTACCTTATCTCTAAGGCTCATGGGCACCCGAGGGCAAGAACCTTGCATTAGCTGAATAGCAGGTCCTAAAAACTGTTGATTGAAAGCATAATATGACTCCGTCCTCGCCAGGAGGGGAGTCCACTGATATACTGGCAGAGGGGTTCCGTCTTTGCCGCTCGGAGTAATAGCAATGTGGGGAAAATGCTTCTGAGTATGATAGAAAAAGAGCCAAACCAAGAAAGAGCAAGGCCCAAAATACTGGCCCGTCCCAGAATTTTTCATGCTAACCAGCCGCGTATGTAAGGTCCGGGCTACCCATTCCGCCCAGTCAAAGAAGACCGGGTTAGTGTTTGGCCTTGATGAGTCTGGAGCATAAAACTCCCCTCGTGAAATACACTCGGCCAACGACACTTGCCAGGGTGTACAAAAGCATCGGTAGACAGGCCTGCGACCCACGCAATGATGGAGAAAATATCCGTGCTCTTAAAATCTTTCAGAGGGCGAGGCATTTGAGGCAGCCTGCCTGAAGGAAGCCCGTCCTTGAGGTTTTCACTTAAAAATTTTATGATGTAGCTGGAAGTGGTAAACCTCTCCATTTGTTCGCTCAGGATAACATTACGAACAGAATATCCTTTGGGCGGCCCTTGTTGCGGGGCGAAAGCTTCTTGTACATCTTCCTTTAAAATTGTGAACAATTTGTTACCTGCGACGTCCAGAACCCGTCTCGGTGGATGGTTGATAGTTTTGCGCGATAGCATAGACTAACTCGGGACAAGTGGTGCGCCGGCGGAGTCGGTACCAGTATATCTTTGAATAATAAGCAGCGGCTCTTTTGTTCTCTGCAGAAAGTCGGCTTTTCATGAAATCGATGGTATACCGGAGTTCGGCAATGCTCTTCGAAAGTTCGGTGTCCCTTATCTTTTCCCACCCGTCAATAGGTGGTTCTGCGGGTTGCTCCTCCTCTGAATCTTCCCTTTCTTCCATAGCCTGTTTTTCAGGGCGGAGGTTGAGGTCAACCCTCTTGGGTCTATGCCTTCTCTCTTCCTTAACCTTTTTAACCTTTTCCGGGCCGGCTACTTCAGGTTCCTTCCTTTTCTCCTTGGAATTTCTCTTTCCCATTTTGAATTTTAGTGGCAGCAGAATCTTCGACGCAGAGAACGAGAGTACTGCAGACTTCTGGCCAGGGCCCTTATACTCGCGCTTATCAGCAGGCGAACAGTTTTTCACTGCTACGACTTGGGTTTTATAGCTGTAGGTGGTAACTACCACCATTTATGGCGCCTGCCAAAATTAAATTCATAAATCGGGCTGAAGAGATCGCTTTGCTTTTTCATTGGCTTTGCGGCGGGGTTGCACGCGGGTCTATGTGCTTCGAGGACCTGGCCCGGCTTCGAAAATCTAACTTCCTGCCACCTCGTACCTAGGCACGACTTTTAATCATAACTAAATTCTCTTGGGATACGCTCCGCCACCTTTGCATTAATCCCGCATGCCCTGAACGTTTTCCTAGGTTGCCGCTGGCACACCTCTCGAAGCACGTTTTAAATGCTTCTCGTTTTGCGCCTTATGATTTGGCGAAGCTGATCTTAACAAGGGACACTTCGCGGCAAACCTCCAGCGATCCACCAGTTTTCATACTTCGGGCCCGAAGTTGTTTTACTCACGGGATTCGGGCTACCTTACTGCCTCATTGCCTGCTTCGCGGAAGATCAACCCCGAAGTGGGGATTGAGTTGCCTTTTGAGCGAAGCGCGTCTCTTTGTCTCTATCGCGTTTATAGACAGGGAAATGGTTCGCTGAATTTCTTTTGAAAGTCACTTCGCTCGGTCCCCTTTTCGCGAAGCATTTTTCATGCCTTAGGCAATTGGAGGCTTCGGAGAGGTACTTGCATTTGCTTCTCCAGCGAAGCTTGCTGCTGAGCGAAGTTGTTTATATTTGCTTTCTCCTTTGGGATTTGAGCATTATGAGCCATCCCTTGGTATTGGTTGTCGGCGACACGCCGTATTCTGGTCTCAGTCTTCATTTTGATGTTGTTTTGGCCTTCGAGGAGCCTTTTCACGTTTCAACGCCAAGGTGCTTCGCAGCGAACCAACTTGCATCAGCTACTTCGCGCGAAAAATTCCCGAAGGAGGTTCTACTAGACTTGGTAAAGCCGGAGCCCATCGCTATGGCGGTATGAAGCTGCGATCCTCTTCTAACTGTCTATTTAACCTTTTGAAAGTCTTAAAACAAAGTATATACAAGTGCAAACAACAAGATATTATATACAAAGGTAAAAATTTTAAGGAATTTTTTAATAATTTTTTTTTTTTTAACGATGGAAGGTCTTCAAATGAAGACCATTTACAGAAATTGGCAAAGTCTGGCCAGTTGTGTCCTTGAGGATAAAGGAGTTAGCTGAATTTACCTTTGCAATCTCGAATGGCCCATCCCAGAAAGCGTCTAGTTTATCATGATTGCCAGGCTTGGCCTTCCAAGAGTCCCACTTCCATACCAAGTCTCCTACTCTGAATGTTCGGGCAGAGGACTTTTTCTTGAACCAACTTCGGGTGATTTGAGCATGTTTTGCGAAGTTCTGGTAGGCCTTATCACGATCTTCCTCCAATTGTAGCAGTTGAGCTAGTCTATCCTCCATGGGACTGAATTCTTCTTCTTCGTCGTTCAACAACCGTAACGCAGGAATTTCTATATGGGTTGGTAAGATAGCCTCCTTGCCGTATACCAGGGCGTAAGGCGAAGTTTTGATCGACTTCTTGACAGATATCCGATCAGCCCACAGGGCTCGATCCAGGAGAAGGTGCCAAGTCCTTCTGTTCTTCTCTATGAGCTTTCTCAGCATCCTTAACAGGGTCTTATTTGTTGATTCTGCCAATCCATTACCTTGTGGATAGTAATTGGAGGTGACCTTGCGGTACATCCCATATTTGTAGGTGAATTCGTTGATCTTGGCACCTGTGAACCCAGGACCATTATCCGTTACTATTGCTTCCGGGATGCCGAACCGGGTAATCAAGCCCTCTAGGAATGTAATGACTGTTTCCTGGTCGGCGTGTTTTGTGGGCACCGCTTCGGCCCATCTAGTGAAATAGTCAGTTGCAGTCAAGATGAACTTATGTCCTGCAGAGGAGTTCGACGAGATAACTCCTACGAAATCTAATCCCCACTGTTGGAAGGGTGCTTCTACCTGTATTGGTTGGAGGGGCATGGGAGCATTTTTGCCTCGGCCGGCGAACTTCTGACATTGTTCACATTTTCGGCAGACTGCAAAGGCGTCGGCGAAGAGCGTAGGCCAATAGTAGCCCGCCTTAATTATTTTTAAAGTTGTTGTTCTTCCTGCGAAGTGGCCCCCTGAGAAACCTGAGTGGAATTCACCTAGGACCCTTTTCTTATCATCTTCTTTTATGCATCTTAGAAGAACACCATCAATATTTCTGAAGAATAGGCCTTCGGGACGTAATATGTATCGGAGGGACCGCATCCTGAAGTGTCTTCGCTGCGAAGCATTCAAATGTGGAGGACATCTCCCAGTGTTGAAATATTCAACTATTTCACTGACCCAGTCTTTTTCATCTTCTTCTTGATTCGCGAAGCACTCTTCTGCCGCCAAGTCATCCCATTGACAAGCTGTTACTTCGGCTGCTACGCTCTTCGCAAGTTCCTGGCATAGCGCGCGACCGCGAACCAACTTTGTAGGTCTAATTTCAATGTCAAATTCCTGTATTTTGTTGACCCAACCAGCCCTTTTGCTGCCCAACTCTCCTTGGATAATGAAGTTGCGTACATCAGGATGAATGACGAACACTGTAACCCGACTTTGGGAGACAAAATGTTTGAATTTCCTTAGGGATTTCATAACAACATGCACCTGTCTTTCTATGAAGTTGTACTTCTCCTCGTGGGGGTGTATTACCTAGCTTAGAAACGCAATGGGGCGCTCTTCGCCATCTTCTCCCTTTTGCGTCAGGACTGCGGCATAACTCTCGGGTTCTCCTACAGCATATAGGATGAAATCCCTACTGTAGTCAGGGTTAGTCAGGACGGGTGCCTGAGCGATTCGGGCCTTGATTTCTTCAAATGCCTCCCTTCTTTCATCTGTCCAGGTGAATTCAGCATCCTTCTTCAAGAGCTCGGACATCGGCTTAATGACTTGAGCGAAGTCTGGAACAAACTTCCTTACGAAATTAATTTGGCCGAAAAACGACTGCAGCCCTTTCTTATTCGTCGGGAGTGGGAGCTTTAAGAGAGCCTCAGCTCTGTCAGGGTCTACGGCGAGGCCCTTCTCTGATATAACATGTCCCAGTAATTTTCCTTCATTCACTGCGAATATGGACTTCTTCGGGTTAATTGAGATGCCAAATTCTCTGCATTTTTCAAATATTTGCTGCAAGTGCGAAGGATGGTCTTCCCTTTTCCGGGAGAAGACGGTCATGTCATCCAAATAGATGACAATGACCTTATTCAATAGTTCGCCGAATGCTAAATCCATAGCCCTCTGGAAAGTGGCTCCTGCGTTTGAAAGGCCGAATGGCATTCGCTGATAAGCGAATGTTCCCCATTTAGTAGTGAATGTCGTTTTGTGTTGGTCCTCATCTCTAACCCAAATCTGGTTATATCCTGAAAAACCATCAAGTAGGGAGAAACGCTGGGCTCCAGCTACTGAGTGCAAGATTTGATCAATCTGCGGGAGAGGGTAATGGTCTTTTAGCGAAGCCTGATTTAGATTGCGAAAGTCTACACATAGTCGAATGTCCCCATTTTTCTTCCTGACGGGAACTAGATTCGCTACCCAAGAGGAATGCTTTATGGGGTAAATAATCTTAGCTTCAAGCATTTTCAGAAGTTCGGCCTTCATCATGACTTCGATCTTCGGGTTAACAGGCCTTTGCCTCTGTCGGAAAGGTTTGACCCCTTCCTGCAGCTCAATTGTATGTTGAACCAATTGTCGATCATAGCCCTTCAGGTCTTGATAAGACCATGCCACTATGTCAGGATACCTTCTGCACAAAGATCGGATCTGTTCTAGCTCTGTCGAGGTGCAATCTGTCCCGACTTTTATCACTTTCCCAGATTCGAGCTCCAGATCCTGATATTGCTTAGCGTCGACTTTGATTCTGTGGGAAACCGCTCGATCATTTTGATCAAAAAGGCTTTCTAGAGTAATCAACCCTTTTGGAACATGGTTGTTTTTTAACTGGACCAGCCCTTCATATTCTTCATCTTTTGGGCTTCTTCCTTCAACAGTAGCTGCTTCTTGGATTAAGAAATTGATGATCTGTTTATCATTGTCGAAGACTTGCCAGTGCATGTCTCTATCTGGTACGGAAGGCCTATAAATCATTCTCACAGCTTTGGGCTTGTGTACCATGTCGTCGGCTGGAGAATATCTAGCTGCGATGGAGGCCAGGACATCAGCATGTCTATTTTTTTCTCGTGGGATAGACTGCAGATTAAGTGATTCAAACTGTTCGAACAGGTCCCACACTCTGTTGCGGTATGCTTTAAGATAATGCTTTTTGGAGATGCACTTGTTGGTGACCTGATTACATACCAATTCAGAATCTCCGAAAATTTGGAGATGCTTTACGCCCAACTTTTCTGCTTTCTTTAGTCCTAGGCATAGGGCTTCATACTCCGCTGCGTTGTTGGTGCAACTCCAAACCAACCGGTAGCAATATTCTCTTTGCTCGCCAGACGGTGATACTAAAAGTATTCCTGCCCCGACGCCATTTTTGCATCGGGCGCCGTCAAAGAACAATCTCCATAATTCTCCCTGGGCAGACATCTTATTCTCCAGCTTAGTGTGCTTCTCTGGTTCGGTGATAGTATAGCATCCTATTTCTGTCTCTATCATGGCATTGAAATCTGTCAGTGAAAACTCGTCTTCAAAATTCAACTGCGCAAGAGATTCTTCAACTAGGTCCACCTGCTCTATCCCCTCCGCTATTGCATGTATGGGATCACCACTTTCCTCCTCGGACATCTTCTGTACGAGGAATGTAGAAGGTTTCTCATTGTAGATTTTAACCTTCTTTCCCTTGAATGGAACTTCTAAATGTGAGTAGTCCATGGACAGGTATCCTCCTAACTTTGCTGTGAATTCCCTTGAAAGGCACATACTAAAATATGGCTCCAGGTCAACGACTACCACCTCCTGTATTACCACAATTTGGGGCACCTTGTGCAGTCGAATAGGTATATCTTTAATTACGCCGACTGTCTTTACAGGAGTACCATCCAGCTGGAGTACGCCGTGGCTGCTTCGCGTGTACTCCATTCCTATTTCCTCGCAGACCGCCTTAGGCATGACTGTCGTTGCGGCCCCGGAATCAATCATACAATTGTGGACGATATACCCTTCCATTTGTAAGGACAGGTAGAACGGAGGAGGCCTGTTCTTTCCTGTAATGGACGTGGATAAGGTTTGCACTAGGGCAAGTGGTGCTAACTTTCTTGCCTTTGTTGTCTTCAAGGATTCCTGCAACAAGTCCACTTGTCCAGGTAGCTGTAATGCGTCGTACAGACTAATCTTGGCAGGTGTTTTCTTTAGCTCGTCCACGATGTTGTATATTAGGGAGTTGTGTATTTCGGGTTCTTTTTTAGCCTCATACTTCGTGCGATACTGCTCCGTGGCTTCGACTCTTTGTCGTTTGGTCAGCGAAGGGAATTTAAGCTTTTCCCTAGCCTGTTCTTTGGTTTCAGCCTGAAGCGGGGTTGCGGAGGCCTGTTGGGCCTTCTCTTTTGCTGGCGCAGGATGAGAAACTTCGTCTGGGGCCTTGGAAGGTTGTTGCCCCTTCTCGCGGCGAGTATACACCTTTAGGGGGGCCATTTGAGCCGCATCTACCTCCATTGGTCTTTTTCCTTCCCTAGTAAGAACTGAAACTTGCTCTTCTTCATCAATTACTAGGTTCTGATCTGTTTGCCTGATTATATTGACTTGACCACCAGGGCTACTACCCGACAGCGTTTGCACGTAATGTTGATGCAGCATGCAGGTATTTTCTTCATGTGGGTCGTTACACGTGGAGCACCAATGTACGTAGTCAGAAGTGCTTGGTACTTCGTCAATCACGACATTTCTTGCCGAAGACCTCCCCTGCTGTACCACTTGGTCTTTAGTGAGCGCTGGTGGGGGATAAGACCTTCTTGGCAGGAACTCCTGCTGTGCCTGCTTCTTTTTCATGATGGTCATGTCATTAGACAAGGTCTGTACCGTGGAGTTTAGGGATTGAACCTCCTGCAGTATTTTAGCCTGCATATCTTCAGCTTTGGGGGCAGGTGGCAATGGGGCCATCGTTGGTATTGGGGGTAGGGCAGGGTATTGGGGTGGTGCTGGTAACACGGGAAATGCCGAAGGGACAGTGGGCGGTGGTGCCGAAAATGTAGGAAAATGTATTTGTGGAGTAGTGACCTGGGACACAATGGGGTTCGGGTTCCATGATGAGATTGGATACGCAGGGGTTGCGGAGATTTGCGAAGTAGCCGCACTTGTATACTGTGAATGAGGGAATTCTGGAAGTATGGGCATCGACATCCTTTGAGGAAGTTTACCCACGGCTATCAAATCCATTTCCGCTTTCTGGGCCAATTCATACAGTTCAGGGAAGGTATTAATATTCGAATATCTTACCATCACGTTGATGTCAGGGTTAAAGGCCCTAAGGTAATAATACGTCGCAGCTTCGCTGGTTGGTCGGAGTCCAGCTGGTACCCTTTGCCAAGTTCGAGCGAACCTTACGTTGAAATCAGCAATCTCCTCCTGCGGGTGTCTCTGAATCGTCGTAAACTGGTGCAAGAGAGAGGATGGATCGGCAGATTCATTGAAACCCCTCATTAATTGTCCGGCTAACTGGTCCCATCCCGTTATAGTGCCAGGTGGTAGGGATCTATACCAGTAGAGGAGCTTTCCTCTGAGAGACAGAACCAGAAGCTTTACCATAACTCTTTCTTCTGTAATGTCATGAATTGCCGCCAGAGAAACAATGTCTTGGATATGTTCCAGAGCTGTCTTCCCTGTTCCATCGAATGTGGGGATTTTCTTCATAGCAGCAGGCGGAACCTGCCCTTGTCCCGCTAGATTTAATGGTCCGGAAGAATTCCATGCCGGGAACAATCTGGGCGGCGGTTGTTGTTGTTGTTGCTGCATTTGTTGTTGATGTTGCTGGTGCGCCATGCTTGCGCCTAGATTCGGAAAAACAGGAATTCCCGAAGTTCCTTGTTGATTGCTAGCTGGATTACTAACTGGAACAGAGGCACTTGGATGATCTGGTGAGTTAGGAGGGTTAGGAGGAAGACTAGCCGCTGTGCTATCTGAAGTTGGACCTTGTCCGTCAAAGGCAGCCTCTTGCGAGGACGTTCCACGTAAAAGTGATTCAGGGGTGACCAACCTGGAGCGTTCCCCGAAGGCGTCAATATCGAGTTCAAAGAACTCAGTTTCTTCTCCACTATTCCTAACTCTCCATCTCGTTTGCATGAAGGCACGGATACTTTAGTACCGGTCTCTACGACTTTAAGATTCTCAGGTTGAACAGAGTCGCCAGATGCTAGAGTCTTTTGGCAATGAGATAAGCATCGGTTCTCACTACCACTCACAAGGTGAGACTGACCGGGTCCCACCGGGCGTGCAGAAACTGTTGGCCACAAATCTGCCACAGGAAAGGATTTTGCAATGTATACGCGCCCTAGACCTGGGCCAACATTGAAAGGCCGGGGGGAAGAGATGCCCTCCGTGCCAATCTCCGGAGAAGGCCGGCTCCTTTACTAAACTACTAGGGTTTTAAGCTAAGAGTGCAGGAAAGAAATAAAAGGGGGTAAGGGAAGAAATGTAAGTGATTTAGGGGGAAAGAACCAATTAGCACGATTACTACCTAATACCCTGAAATAGCAGCAATAAATATAAAGAATAAAACTTAAATGAACGCCGCGCTAACTTCCCTATGTATCCTCTGGAAGAGTTCCAGGACCCAATTATCTTCCTATGCCTAAATCCAGATTGCAGAATTACAACACTTAAGAAAATAGATGAACAATATAGAAACCATTAACCACAGGCAGCATAAAAAGAATATCGCGCGGTATTTTCTCCCCTATGTATCCTTCAGGAGAATTCCAAGACCCAATCCCCAATCGCACACCTAAACTCAGGATACAGAATTACTGTATGCAAATGAAGAAATAGGATGACAGAAATTATCACAGAAGGCAGCATACAAAAGAGAAATGGAGCTCCAAAGTCTTTAATATCTATTGCAGAAAATCAAATTACAGCAGCTTTCTAGCAAAAGTTCTCCCCCCTTTTCATTACAATTCGTGGGTTTTTATAGAGGACCCGACCCTCTGAGCTATTAATGCACTTAATCTGGAGGTACGCTCTCGGGAACCTGGAAAATCTGCTTCTGCTCCTCCTGCAACTGAGTTTTCACATCCTTTTCCACATTTACCCATTACGGCCGCATTAGCCGGGGAAACCTGCATTTATGGGCCGTTTGACCTGTCCTGGATTTTCCCGGGTGTGGGGCTCGAGTGGGTCTTCGAGTCCCTCTGGCTCTCCTCCGTGACTGATATTTCTTTTCCAGTTGCTACAAATGGGTACCGGGTCTTTCGGGCTAGTAAAGGCGTATTTATGAAATACTCGATTGCCTCGGAAAAATGCCCGGCCTAGGAGTGTGTGCCTTTGAGAAAAGCGCCCTCGAATGAGCTTCGCCAAACTCACATTCGGAGCTTCGCTTCGCAACGGACGTGGGCCGAAGCGGGAATGATCGCCTTTCAAAACGTGGCTCCCAACTGTTTATTACTTCGCCAGAAAAACAAGTTGGATGCCGCTTCGCAGGGGGTTTTGTCCGAAGCGGCAGATAATCGCCAATGGGCCACAAAATGCTTCGCTGCGAACCTCCTTCAAGACAGTTGTTCGGGAGGTTTTTGGCCGAAGCGCATTCTTGCCTTAGAATATTGCTTTGACTTTTCAAGGGCAACTAATGCTTCGGATGAGGGAGCTTCGCACAAAAGTTGGCCGAAGTGGATGCTTCGCAGCGGCCTAAGGCGAAGTAGATTATGCTTGGAGAAATGGTTCGCCAGGAGAGGGGTCCGAAGCGGATGCTTCGCTTAAATCTTAGCGAAGCACTCTCTCAACACTTAGGAATTTCTGCATTTTCCGCTTCGCAAGGTTTTCACCCGAAGCGACTGTTTAGGCTGCTTCGCTAGCGAAGCTTTTTCCATGCCTTAGCAAATCTTGGGCTACGATCTGAACTCTCTTGTTTTCTTTTCTTGGCGAAGCTATCCTTCTTTTTCCTGCGAAGCTCCTAAACCTGGTTTGCTTTGTGGCGAAGCTCTTACACATACAGTTTTATGTACAAGGGGATAAAAATGAAAGCCAAAATTGCTGCAATACTTAAAAATGTTCAAAAGCAAGGGAACAAATTCATGAAAACTTAAAAAATACTTTACAAAATTTTGATTTCCATTACCCCTCCAAGCAATGTGACAAAATTGTCAACAGTACCAATTCTTGCAACTGGATATTTGGTATCATCACCAAGCTCAACCTGAACCCTTGAGTCCTGCTCTTGTAGACTGGTAAAACATTGTCGGGCTGATGTCATGTGCCGAGATGCCCCACTATCCACATACCAAGAATTTCTTGGAACCGTGCTGGTAGAAAGATGAGATTAATGAGAAATCCTTCTCGAATTTGGTAGCAAACTCGCTCATCTGAGTTTTTGCAGAGGCTGCTACATGCGTCTGCTACTGCTTCCCTTTGCCCTTCTTGTTTGGACATTGTTATGCATAATGGCCGTGCTTATGACAAATGAAGCACTTGATCTTGCTCAAGTCCTTCTTCCCTGACTGTGAGGTTGACTCCTCATTCTTTACCTTACCCTTGCTAGGTCCTTTACCTTTGCCTTTCTTAGTTTGCCCAAAAAGAGCTAGGTTATCATCACCACCTTTCTTGCTGGCCTTTGACTCCATCCGAGTCTCCTCCTGGATGAAATCATCCCACAGTTTGTCAAAGGTGGGAAGGTTCTCACAATCACAGATGCCTTTGACAAATGGTTCCCATGAAGTTGAGAAACCATTAAGTGCCACGATCACCAACTCTGTGTCTTCAATTTTATCCTCTATTGCTATCAGTTGATCACGAATCTGCGTGATCTTCATCAGGTAACTGGTAACGGTGTCAGATCTGGTCATCTCCATAGATCTGAGTTTGTTCCGCAATATCATCTTCCTGTTTATGTTCTCGCTCTGGTAGAGGCTAACCAGGGCATCAAACATATCCTTTGCCTTAGTCTTCTCGGATATGTGAGGAATCAGGTGATCCTTAACTGCGTCCAAGATCATCCGCTTGGCTTTCACTTCTTTCTATGAGCTGCCAATTGCTGCGGATCTGTAGGCAGAGTCACATTATCTTTGACAATATCCCAAAGATCATTCTCCTCCAATAAGAACATTACCCTAACTTTCCAGGGCAGAAATTGGAGGCACCTTCCAATCTATCCTCAAATCTGAGGCTAGCTGCTGCCATCTCTGAGATCTGAAATACAAACTTTCAGATCTGATATGAATGACTCAAAAAAAAATACAAAAAAAACTGTTCTGCAAATAAGCTTAGTACTTCAAGCACAAAATATGAAACCCTCTAACTCCTGTTTTTTTTTTTAATATCCAGCAGTGATCTACTGCTGTAAACCCTTGAGGATCTCAATCACAGAACCTAGCTCTGATACCATGTAAATTTTCCCAAATAACTGCTGTCCTATGTTATTTTAAAATAAATTAGATCTGAAATTAATTTGTTTAAATATGCAACAGACACATATGGCTGAGAAAATAAACAACATGAACAGTGGAAGTTAAATATATTTCTGAACCTGAAATTTTACAAATAAAGGAGGCTACAGCTATAGCAGGACACCCTGCTCTCCTGCGGCCTTTTTGGCTAGCAATTTCACTGGTCTTCTCCTCCTAAGCTTGTAGTTTTCCTTCAGCAATCTGTTCTCCTACTCTTCTTTCTGTGTATAAAACACTTTCGACCTTTTCCTTTTATCCTTGAAAAAGGTAACCCGATCTCATCTCATCTTGAGATGTAAAGTTAAAAATAGAAAATCACTTGAGTGAATTTCAAAATAGAATCACTTAAGTGAATTACAAAATAGAATCACTTAAGTGAACTTAAAAATAGAAAATCACTTAAATTAATTTCAAAATAGAATTAGAAATGTCTCGAACCATTTCTAGCACATTCATACTGAAGCCTATGTTAAGAAGTTCCTATCCGAGCTACATTTCTTAACACTATAAAGGGCTTCATTAGCATCATGCTAGAGAGATCTTATTGCATTTTGTATGCTTCAAACCAAAATTCCTAAGATATATGTCGTCTCAAGGTGTTCACTATCATCATCCTGTTGATGTGCTTCCATTAAAAAAAAAATCTTATTCTTATGAGCTAAATTAAGTTCTCAGAACATGTTTGTTTTCTCATTCTAGGTTGGAACTCGCAAATTATTTTCTGAAATTTTTTAGCTTTAATACTGTGCTTAGTACTCATAGCCTAATTATTTTTTTGTTTTGTGGTTGTTTCATGGCATGTTTTTCTAGTTGGGACGTTCATTGTTGATTTGGCAAACTCTTTGATTGGTTTTGTGTATTTTCATTGTTGATTTGACAAACTCTTTGATGGTTTTTGTGTATTTTCTTCCTAAGTAGGACATTGTATTTCTTCAATATCTTTGGTTCAGGGATCATATATGTTAAATGTTATGATTAATTGCCATACTGTGCAGATTCCTGTTAGTTTTCAGTACAGGCGCCCAGTTGATGAGCGCGAGTCCCATCGAGGTAGCAGAGGACGAGGAAGAGGACGGAACATGAATGATCGCCCTTCTGCAGCTAATCAGGCTAGCAGTGAGATGTTTAATCTTGAGAGTGCTATTCACGAGTCTTTGTTGACTGCAACTTTCGAGAATGTATCTAGTTCTGTGGACTCTGATCCCATGCCTCCATTGCCTAACTCTGACGCAAGTGCAAGCTTTTCCACAAGTACACTTCCATCTGAACCTCCCAGATATCTTACGGCAGTGAGCCGAAGAGAACTTAACTCTGCTCTTGACGAATCTGCCTTCCCTCCCCTTCCTGGAGTATCAGACAATGTGGGACAGTCTTCTAAAAACAAGGGAAAGAAATCTAGCAAGTCTATTGCTTCACTCGTACGAGGCGGCAGAGGGAATGTGAGAGTTCTTAACACGTCCATACCAGGACACAGTGTGGGTCCAGCTCTTCTTTCTTCTTCACCCCCAGTGAGTTCATTTGTCAGTCAGACAAACAGCAATCGAAATATGAACCATTTGGAGAGACCACTTATGCCTAATATTAACGGAGTACATACAAGACCGTTGATTAAAGCTAATGGTAGAGAAACGGTGCCACGTCCAGATGAGTTCCCTCCCATTTTAGGGAGCCAGAATGTGGCCATTGTGCCTGGAACTGAAAGCCAAAGCACCGTTACAAATGTTGTGCCTCCACTAACCATGGAGGAAACACAAGCTGCAAACAAAGCATTAGTTGAGAGTATTCGGTCATGTTTGGGAGGCAATAAAGAACAATTTACAGCATTTAAGGACTTATCTGCCCAGTTTCGAAATGGTAACATTGATGCTAGGAAGTATTATAAGCATATTTCAAAGTTGGGCTTGTCACATCTTGTACTCGAGTTAGCAAGGTTATGTCCTGATAAAGATAAACAAAGAGAACTTCTGGAGGCACATAATGCTGCACTGAAACGTCCACAGCATAATGTAAATCCTATTACAAGTCAGATTAGGGCAACATCAATTACATCAAACAGTGTTGAAAATCATAGGAAGGGGAAAAATGTTGATGCAGGTTGCAGTGAGGATGTGACATCTAGTTTCTCTTCAAATTCTGCTTCTTGTGTGGAAAATGCATCAGCTGAAGCTGAGGTATTAAGCAAGGATGGGTACCGGTCTGCAGGGGGGAAATCTAAGCCATGGGAGATGCAGTCTCTCAAAGCATCTGGAAGTAATGTTTTATCCTCTGATGAACAAGCTAATCACCATCAAAGATCTCTACCTGTACTTGACAACCCGACTCCATCTTCTGGTGAAAAGTGGTCGTGTAATGCATGCACTCTAATAAACACAGCGAATAGCATGCTTTGTGCTGTATGTGGGTCAGAGAGGCCTTATGGCCTAGCTAAGGAATTGAGCTCTGGAGTTAAAGTTAAACAGAAAAAAAAGACATCCAAGTCTCAACGAGGTCGTTTACTTGATTTGTCAGGAACTAGTCAAAGCAGTCAAAATGCTTCTGGCGGTAGTGTGTGGGGAAATGGTGGTGGACAAAGGCTTCTATCTGTGGCCCAAAGAGATGCCGTTGACGACAATTTGAGGAGGTGATTTTTCCATAAAAACAAAGGGCATATGCTGGAACAGTTGTGGGAAGAAATTTGAGTTTTGTGAAGTTGATTTTTGGATGCAAGCATGCCAGTTCACTTGTGTAAAACAAAGCCACCTTAAACAAATTGGTTCTTTTGAAATATTAATGCCATGTTCTTAAAATTGAAAAGACTACGGTGTGACAAGAACTAAGATGGTATGAATAAAATGCCAATATATAACTGCATCATTTGGTTTAGGTGGCTTTCTTAGAACTGTTTTTTTGATGCCACCACTCTTTCTGTTTTCAGCTGGAAATTGTGTTTGGTAAATTTTCAGCACATGAGATGGCAGTAACATGTTCTCATCTCTCTTGCAGAAGCAAAATAGATGGACAATGATATTGACTGTTTGATTCATAACAAATGTGTGGAATTTTTTTTTTCCAATAATGTGTATACAAAATGCATGTAAAATAGACCACTCTAACATGGACGGTATCCAATAAAGTGTTTGCTCCATAATTTAATCATAACTCTAACATGGACGGTATCCAATAAAATATTTGCTCCGTGATTTAATCATAATTTGTCAATGCGCATGGATTTCATAGCCTAGCTTTAGTTCAATGTGTTCCATCTACTATTTAAAATGGGATTAGAAAATGCCTCCAATCTGTTTATGGCATTCCTATATGGATGCATACAAATTTGCATCTCTGATATCTCCTACATTTGTCTGCTCCTGTCTTGCATATCAATTGAAATATAGGGCTAAGCCTGTGAAGATTACAAAGTGTACTGCTAAGATAGAGAGGCAGATAAAAAAATATTATTGCCATGTTCTTAAAATTGAAAAGACACTGGTGTGACAAGAACTAAGATGGTATGAATAAAATGCCAATATATAACTGCATCATTTGGTTTAGGTGGCTTTCTTAGAACTGTTTTTTTGATGCCGCCACTCTTCCTGTTTTCAGCTGGAAACTGTGTTTGGTAAATTTTCAGCACATGAGATGGCAGTAACATGTTTTCATCTCTCTAGCAGAAGCAAAATAGATGGACAATGATATTGACTGTTTGATTGATAACAAATGTGTGGAATTTTTTTTTCCCAATAATGTGTATACAAAATGCATGTAAAATAGACCTCTAACATGGACGGTAGCCAATAAAGTGTTTGCTCCATAATTTAATCATAACTCTTACATGGTCGGTATCCAATAAAATATTTGCTCCGTGATTTAATTATAATTTGTCAATGCGCATGGATTTCATAGCCCAGCTTTAGTTCAATGTGTTCTAATCTACTATTTAAAATGGGATTAGAAAATGCCTCCAATCTGTTCATGGCATTCCTATATGGATGCATACAAATTTGCATCTCTGATTTCTCCCACATTTATCTGCTCCTGTCTTGCATATCAATTGAAATATAGGGCTAAGCCTATGAAGATTACAAAGTGTACTGCTAAGATAAGAGAGGCAGATAAAAAAATAATAAGACTTTGGCAGTACCAAAGAAATATGCTCTTTCTTTCTCCATAAGTTCTTTACTGTTGAATTAGATGCATTTCTTTGCTCTTACAACTATGGAACTATGGTAAAAAGGTATGCTTTTCAAGTTTATTTTGTCGTTTGTGTAAAATGAGATTGGTAGCCAATTTTGTTTTTTTTCCTTTTAAACTTAGTGGTTTTGGCAAATGTTTTGCCCATTTTTCTAAATTTTTTTAAGAGCGAAACCTTTCTGATTCCTCCATCTAATTGATCAATTGAAATGTCAAATGATAATAGCTTCAAATGTGAAATACTTCGAAAATGATATTTAATTTATGGTTAAATCCAATATATTTTGCAGAGCCTTGACTTTTGATCATATGGGATAGTCTGATGGTCTGATGGAGTCTTGAAATGATTTTCCCTGCTTATACAGATTAATCCGATCTTCCCAGCAGGTCTAAGCGGTGTACATTTAAGCTACTTAGCCCATGGCCTATTAAGTGCATTCAAGCTTCTTTGAGGAGATCTAAGAATTCCAACACTAGGGGTTTGTATGACTTGTATTTGTTGATCTATTCAAGATAGAAAGAGTTTGATATGGACGAGCATGTATCACTCTCATCTTCTCTCATGGTCGAAGTTGGACTCTATTATCAAAAGATTGAAATATGACTTACAATAAACTACATATGTTTTTCGCAAGCATTTGTACATTCTTGTGGGACCTCTTCAGAGGACATTGTTGGATTAGGTTGGTGTATTTCCTGCTCTTTCATTTGCAAATTCGATGGCTTACTGAACAGTTTGGATTGAATGGCCCGTCGTCTAGATGTTGCAACTTTCTTGGAGATGTATATGTTCTGAAGATAGGCAAAGTAATAAGAGGGAAAACCATCATTGTTGAGTATTGAAACCTAGATATTTTAACTTTCTTGGAGATGTATATGTTCTGCAGATAGGCAAAGTAATAAGAGGGAAAACCATCAATGTTGAGTATTGAAACCTATGGACCACTCACTCATAAATAGTTCACGAGAAAAAACTGAAGTCAAAGATGGTGCAGCAATGTGTTTCTCTACAGGTTCTCTCTATTTATCTCTATAACTTTCTTACATTAAAAAAAATTCTGTTCTTAATTTTAATAGACATTCGTGAAGAAAATATATATTTTAAAAAATGATAGTACATAGATGACATGGAGGGTGACCGCCTAAAACCCAACTTCCATGTGAAAAGGTATATTCAAGAATCAAATTTAAAAATGATGCATAAGCAAACATAGAAATAATGCATAGATGCATTATCATTTTTTTCGGGTAGAAGTAAGAAATTAAAAAAAAAATTAAAATAGTTTTTATTTAAGTTATATGAGACGAAGTTTATGGAGAAATGTTGTTTATTCAATTATACTTCAGTTATGAAAGTATGGTTTACAATCTAATCCTTGTAAATTTCAAACCTTAAACTTTTATTCAGAGTTCAAAGTCCCTAGACCACTCAAACAGGATGAATATAAATTAACCTCTATGCTTATTTATTTTATATTTTTTTCAAAAATTCAATATTCAAAATCAACTATTGCCATGATATGAGGAAAGATCTATTTTAATGATTTCTTGATTTTAAAAAAGTTTTTGATGAGAGTTGAGGATATTTGGACATGTATAATAGAAACAAAGATTTCTTGTTGATCTTAGGATAATAGTATATAGAACATATGAAAAACATAGTTATCAAACAAAATTTTTAGACTTTTGTTTAAAATGTTTTTATTACAAGAATTATTGGTTCACATGGTCCTCTGCCAAGACTTGTTTTTCAAGAATAATTATTACATTAGAAGATTTGGAATATCAAGAGACATCCCATGCTGGACTCACCAAAAATCTCTTGAAACCAAGAGACAAATTTGTATAAATAAATGATTGCCACCCTACCATGCCCTGTATGCTTTTATCTATTCGAAATAATAGACAAATTTGTATAAATAAATGATTACCATCCTAGGGGCATGCCCTGTATGCTTTTATCTATTCGAAAGAATTCTTAGAGATTGTTGTGTCGAGCCTGCCCCCATCTGCATCTGACAGCACCATTTCTAGCATTCATTTACCTCACGTCCAATCTGAGCCCGCATTCTATCGAAGATTTGTTTTTTTTTTCTTTATCTCCAAGACCTTTCCGTTATCAAATGAAAGAACATCTTGATAATTAAAAGTAAAAGGTTTCTATGTTTGAAATTAACAAAGAATTATTAAAAAAAATCACGGCTTCTGCAGAAAGTTTGCAGGAAAAACAGAGCAGTATGCGTATCCTGAGGTAGGGCAGCGCTTGATGGGAGGGCATTCCAAGACAACGGACGAAGTTTATTTGTAGCAGGTAGTTTGAATTGGCAGACTGTGAGCGTTATGGTCAATATTTGACTGTGATGTATCTTTAAAATAACTTGTTTTCGTTTCTAAGCCACATACAACATAGTGGGACTACTGTTCATTGCAAGCAAGTTTAAAATTTTGTGTTTAGGGGTTGCATGCAAGCAAGTTTTAAAATTAAGTTCAATTCTGATGGGGTAATTTAAAAAAAACAAATTATATATATATATATATATATATATTTTTTGAAAGGTTGAAAAGTTGGGGTATATTGGGTCATCCTCCTCTTGAATTGAATTTGGATTTCTGTTAGGAAAGTTCAATGCTTCTTGCTATTGCATATCTATACAAGAAAGTTTGCTATATTAAAAATATTTTTTTATAGTATTTTTTTCTTTTTCTCAATTGGTTATATTGGATTGCAACAGCCTCATTTGTATTATCACCACACAAAGCGTGGATATTATCTCCATTAGAATTGAACTTGCATCACTTGCCAAGATTTGAACCATGGTCTCCTTAAATGTTGAGGAATTTAATCGATTGATCTATAGTATTTTTGCCACTTGATTTATAGTATTTTTTTTAAAGAGAGGAAGATTTTTTTTTTTAAACTATAGAAAAATAGTAATTTTTATTTTTTTTGTTGTTGTAAACAATGTATTCTTGGTAGTGACCAACACTTTATTTTTTCAATCAAATCTTTGTTTAAAAACAATTTTGTACACTCTTTACACAAAAATTAAAATATGTTTTGCATAGTCATAACGTTTGGTATAAACAACGCCTCTAACTTACGTTTACAAGTAATGTTGTCGTGTTAGATTACTACATCTAAAGCCTAATACAACTGCCATAATGATGTATGAACATCAACCCTATAAGTTGTCGGAAAGGAATAATGACATTTTAAATATTTTTTCAATTTTTCCCATTGAATATAAATCTTGAAATGAGAAAATCCAAGAGTATAAGGAAGTTATGCCCACATATATATATTTTTTTTCTTGAGTAATATTTCTTACACACATCTACCATGGGGATTGAACTTGGGTCACATCACCGATAATGCAAGTGGTGTCCTTGTCTATAGACCACACTCACGGGGATGATTTAGACTATGTAATTATTAATGACTAATGGATCCTTTGTTCCAATGATTAAAAGATTGTTACATTAACTATAGTGATTTATATTGTGGAATATTGTACAGCTAATGTGTTGTCAAATGTGCAGCACGAGGTACATTCATGGGTGGTAGAGGTAGAACCGACCACCAAGAACATAGTACTTGAAAAGGGAAGTGATGATTCAAACAATTTAGGGTAACATGAATGATTACCCTCATATAGGCAGACATTATAGGTTTAGGGATAATCATTAGTTAGCCAACCACCTAGAGTCGAAGTTGGTAGCCTAGAAGTTATCATAAATTCTCCAATTGAGACAGGTGACTAGGTTGATGGAAAAACTCTCGTCTTGTTTGATGCACTGAGTTGTTTGTTCTATTTGATTGTTTTGTTATATATATATATATATATATATATATATATATATAGTTGGTTAAGAGACTCTATCAAGGAAAGGGGATTAATGGATATAGAGGGTCCATTAACTAAAATCCGTTTAGATTACCATGCTAATGTTTAATATTAGCATAGGTGTTTTATTTAAAGAAAAAAGTTTATTTAAATATTATAAAAGGCTTTTATTTAAAGAAAAAGGTTTTATTTAAATGTTATTAAAAAAAAACTTTTATTTAAAGAAAAAGGTTTTATTTAAAATATTAGGCTTTTATTTTAAGAAAAAAGTTTTATTTAAATATTATAAAAAGATTTTATTTAAAGGAAAATGTTTTATTTACATATTATAAAAAAAATTATTTTAAGAAAAAATTTTTATTTGAATATTATAAGAGGCTTTTATTTAAAGAAAAAAGTTTTATTTAAAATGTTAAAATTTTTAATTTTTTTTATTAAATGAAGGAAGTTTTATTTAAATGTTCGATTCAAATAATAAAAATAATTTTATTTTATTACTATGAACTTAAATTACAAAGGTTTTACGTTTAAGTTAATAAAATAATCTTCTTGTTGCAAGTTATAAAAGAAAAATATTTAGGTGGTATGAATCCAAATGGAGAGGAACGTTCGTTCCTGGCACCGCCGCATAAATACTATTTTTATAAGTAAATATCTTGGAAGACTTGACATTTAAGGAGATGTTTATATTAAAAAACCTCCCAACCCTCGCAGACTGCCATGGGTAGATAAGAGTGCATTCAATTTTATTGATGACATTGATTTTAGAAGGGACTTGGGTGTTGGGCAGGTGGAGAATTTTCTCATCATAAGAAGGGAAAGAATGCTGTAAGGGGTTGCCATTATTAAGAGGGAGGAGAAATGAAGAAGATCGAGACAAAAGCTTGAACGGGGAAGGGAGACAAAGGAGGAGCTACCTGATGACAGCTAAAGGAAGGAGTAATCTCTTCACTGCTTTAATCATAGTTTCCTTCCAGCTATCACCCTTCAGTAGCTAGACTGGTCGTAGCATCCTTTGGGTGGTTTGTGTTGTTGAGGACGTCTTATGTATCCTAAAGAGCCTAAAATTAACTAAATAACCAACTCTTCCCTAAAGACGTCTTATGTATCCTAAAGAGCCTAAAATTAACTAAATAACCAACTCTTCCCTAAAGACGTCTTATGTATCCTAAAGAGCTATCCTTTGAAACATGCACTCTTCCCATCGACACCAATTTGAATGTGACTCCTGTGAAACTTCGTTAATCTTTGTTGGGTTGGTGATATCCCTTGTTTCCTTGAACCGTCGTGACGCCTTTTATTTTGGTGGGTTTGTAGTAGATTGTTACCGAAGTCGTCATCCCACATACGTCCTGCGAGAGGTTTGCGGCAGTTTATTAGGCATTTGATGCCTATAGGCTAGTAGCGAAGCACTATAGGCGTTTGGTTGGGCCCTCTTTTGCTGTAACTCTCACCACTTGATAAAAACCTTGGTGCCATCTGTGTTCATCTCTCCATGCGTGTTCCTTCTTCTTTGTCGCCATTGGTGAGGGTTGCTGTCGTGGTTTTTTGCGCCTGTTTCGAGCTCGTGGAACAAATTTTGGTTAATTTTATTTAGTTAATCTCAATCAAACAAAATCTTGATGAGAATAACTCTTGCTGGTGTAAGCCTTAGATAAGTTTGTTTATTGTCTCTTTCGGATGCTCGATTGCTTGGTTTAATTGAATTATAACTAGATTGCCCTTTATAAAATAATCATAGCTTAGATTAATTATATGAAGGATTAGGGTAGATTAAATAAAAGGATTATGATTATGATCTAGATATTTAATTTATTGAATCATGATAAATTTAACCATGCTTTTATAAAGTATTTATAATTCAAAAATAGATGTCTCCTCGGAATGAATCTTTAGGGACATAGGTTAAAGGAATTTGGAATTTGTTGTAAATGATTCCTTGAAAATTTTATGGTAATAATTGTTCATCTCTCTTTGAAAATAAGTATCCAATTGAATAGGGTTTATGGAGTCTTAATCGGTTGGATAAATGGTTAAATTAAGCTTTTAAATGATTCCTTAGAAATTTTTTTGTTATGATTGTTTCTTTTCTTTGAAATATGTATTTAATCAAGGTTTATGGGGCCTTATTTAGTGAAAGAAATGGGTAACTATAAGTGTTTAATTAATTGAGGTTTATGGGACCTTAGTTAATTTAGAGAAATAAATGAGTTTATTGCATGATTAAATCTATGGGATAATCTTATGTAGCCAAAACTGAAACCTTTGATTGATTAAATGGTGATAAGATGAAATAAAAGAAGACTTTCCTAGATGTCATGTGAATGATCTATAAAGATGTATTGGTGATTGTATAGTTGCAATTTGGCATTTTAAATGCACTAGATTAAATGATCATCTAGTAGATGCATGATTCATAGTTTCATGAGATGTCATGATCCCTTACTACTATCAAAGAACAAATGAGTAAGCTAAAGGACTAGGAGAGCACCAGGATCAAAGACAAATACCTACTGAGATGAATGAAACATTGTTGGAGTAATCTTTGTTTCTCTATTTATGTAATGTTATTCCTTGAAAAAGTATGGACTCTTTTACCGTACTCAAGCCATGTAATATTTATAGACTGATGGAAGTGTATCTCCTGATTGTAATTTATGATTCTTCTTTTTGATTAATGATGTTAGTTTTTTTTTATATATATATGCATGTTTTAGATAGTTCTATTTCTTTCAATCACCTCTTTTATAGTTTGTAACTCTATTCCATGTTTGTTTTAAATTGATAGAATTAAATACTTCTTTTTTATGTTGATTTTTTGATGTCTAGAGTGTTATGTGTCTATAGAGTAGGATATCCCAGGGGATTATAGGATCCCTTAGGGTCAATTAGGTAAACTAGCTTAGATAAACACACTATTTGACTAGCACCTCTTAGCTGTTTATAAAGGAGACAATTATATATGAAAGGATTGGGCCACCCTGTCATATTGATAAGACGAGTGGTCTATTTGTTGTACTAAAAAACACCCACACAAACTGGTTTGTGTGGTGTAAAGAGATGAATGTACCCTTTGACTGGTTGAAGGAGATAAGCTAACCTTAACTGGGATGAGGTTATAGCTGTCGTAATACACATAGTATACCTGCACAGATTAGTGTGTGTATGGTATGGATATGGACGTATCCTAGATTAGATGCTAGATAGAAGGTTGGTGTTGAGAAGGGTAGATAATTGAATTTAGGGTTAACTGAGATATCTGTATAGTCTCTTGTAGTGGTGTTTAGTGTTGTTTATATTGTTGTTTAGTCTTGTATGTTTGTTGCAAAAAAAAAACAACCCCTTAGATTTTGGATTTTCACAACAACCTCTTTTAATATTACCTTGGTATCACATATTGCTCTCTTTCACGTACCTTAAGGTCTCTCTCACGTATGGTTGCTTATATTAAGAGGACTAGCTCCTTCTACATATCGATGGGTATATATTAAGAGTAGGATATTGAAAGGTTTGGTATATAAGACTAGTGGAATATAGAAAGAGGGACCTTTTGGAGATATAAGGAATCCTCACCATGGATTTTACAGAATCACAGTGGCATAAAGGCTCAAATTGTCCAATAATGCTTTCATATTTTTTCTCAAAAATAGAAGAGCTTTTGTCACATGAAAAGGAAGGACATGATACTAGGTTTTGTAAATACAATTAATTGGCTCAAGTGAATCAAATCATCAAATCTTCCCAAGAAGAATCAGATTTTGAGTCAGTAATAACACACAAAGTACCGATGACTCAAACAATGATAGAATCATGAGATGATTGTTGGTATATTGATTTAGGGGTAAGTAAACATATGATTGGAGACAAACAATGGTTTGATTCTCTTCAAGCAAAATATGGCAAAACAATTATAATTGCAGATGATAAAATATACCTAGTTAAAGGAGTAGGAAATGTTTTTATCAATCAACTTGATGGAAAATGTACAATTGAAAATGTACTATATATGCCATGGTTAGCCAATAACTTGTTATTAGTATCTCAAATATTAGATTAGGAAATGATAGTTGAATTCAAACTTGTTGATGGGAAGAAGAACTGTTTCATTACCAAACAAGGAAACTTTTGAAAAATGGCTTGTTTGCCCTAGACGTTGTTTCATATCCTAATGTTGCATTGTCTATAGCCACACCAAATGCAATTTCTCTCTAGCATAGGAGATTTGGGCATATAATTTTTGGCTCTCTAATCCAACTAAGTAAACATCAAATGGTGACATGATTGCCAACCTCTCTTGGCATGCCATAGTTTGCCTAGGTTATCTAACAAGAAAACAACACCAAGTAACATTTGAGCTAAGCTCTCGCAAAGCTAAAGGACCATTATATGTTGTATACATTGATCTATGCAAAACAATGCTTTCCATTCATGGTGGACATAGATACTTTCAATTTTTAGTTGATGACTACTCATGCAAGATGTGGGTATAATTTCTACCTTTGAAATCATATGCCTTCACATGTTTCAAAAAATTCAAATAACTAGTTGAAACATAATTAGGGACATAATTAGGGTGTTTTATTCGTGTCCTTCGCTCAGATCAAGGGGAGGATATACATCCAATTATTTTGAAAAAATTATGATACAAAATAATATTAAGCGACAATTTGTTATTGTTTAAACTCCACAACAAAATGGGGTTGTAGAAAGAAGAAATAATTCCATTATGGAAATGGTTTGATTTATGCTCTCAGAAGCAAATCTCAAGCAATAATAATGGATTGAAGCTATCAATACTACAATATATCTTTAAAATAGAGCACCCACAAGAGTCCTTTAAAACATTACACTTGAAGAAGCTTGGTCTAGGTGGAAACCATCAATGACACACTTAAGGGTTTTTGGATGCAAGGCATACATGCATGTACCAAAATAGAAAAGGATAAAATTAGATGCCAAAATTCTATCTTGTATATTTCTTGGGTATGATGAGGCATCGACTTATCAACTGATTGATCCAAGCACCAAAAAAAATTATGTAAGTAGATATGTAGTATTTGATGAAGAATGTAAGACATACAAAATATTCTAAGGATACTACATCTCCTATTGTGGGCATAGAGTCATATGAAAAACTTAGGAAGAAATTTCAGAGATGAATAAGAAGTGGTTGATGAACCAGTTTCAGAACCGGTAACAACAATACCACCTCAATAGAAAAGATTGTAAAATGGCTTATGGATACTCTCAAAGATGCAAAGCTTGATACACCACCCAACCTAACTTCCACCAGAACTTGTAGTAGCACATAGGAAGAAGCAAATTTGGGTTTGATGATTTTAGTAATGGAAAACATGAAACCAATTTCAATAAAGGGTGCAATTAGTTCACATGAATAGAAGACAATAATGGAAGCAAAATACACATATTTGATGAAGAATAAAACAAAGTCTAGTTGATTTACCTAAAGGAAAAAAAACCTATAGGTTACAAGTGGGTTTACAAAATTAAGTACAAGGTAAATGGTTTCATTAAAAAATATAAGGCTTGACTTATTACAAAGGGCTTTGCACAAAGAGAAGGAAATGACTATCTAGAAACATGTGCACCTACAACTAAGATGACTACTGGTCATATAAACTATGCATTGCCAGTGCAATTTGGGTGGAAAATACATCAAATGGATATTAAAAATGCATTTCTCAATGGTTATCTCATAGAAGAGGTGTATATGACTCAAAAAAAAGGATTTCTTGTCTATGGACAAGAACAAATGTTTGTAAATTAAAAAAATCTCTAAATGGGTTAAAATAGACTCCTTAAACCTGGTGCATCAATTTTAATGACTACCTTTTGCAACATGTTTTTAAAAGTTCTAATCCAAATCTCTATATCAAGAAAGTTGGTTCTGATATAGTGATCCTTGTGGTGTATGTTGATGATCTGGTTATCATAGGAAGTTCAAATAAATTAGTGGATAGTGTGAAGAATGATTTAAAAAAACATTTGAAATGACAGACTTGGGACTACTACACTATTGTCTTAGCTTAGAAATTTGGTAGAGGAAGAATCATATTGTAATCACATAAAAAAAATGCCAAAAAATTACTAGAAAAATATAGGATGACAAATTGTAAACCTAAAGCAACACCTATGGAGCAAGGGTTACAAATGCCAAGGTATGATCACCATAGATATCTTCTACCTTGTATTTCCAACTAATTGGGAGCCTTATATACCTAACAAATACTAGTCTAGATATTATTTTTGCTGTAATTTATCTTTTTAGATTCATACGAGATCCTAAGGATTCATTAGAAAGATACAAAAAGGATAATGAATTATGTCCATGATACAATAAAATATGACCTAGAATATAAGAAGAATGATAATTTCTAATTATAAGAATACATGGACTTAGACTATGTTGGATCAATTGATGATAGAAAGTCAACATCATGATACGTATTTCATCTCTAGACCTATTTTGTGGTATAGTAAAAAAATATGTAGTGGCACTTTCATTCATATAGGCAGAATATCGTGCTGTATGAGATGCTACATGTGAGGCACTATGGTTACAATTCATCCTATCAGATATGGGTGTATGTGAATGATGACCAACGATATTGAATTGTGACAATCAAGGTGTTATGAAACTGATTAAAAATCCAGTATTTCATGAGAGGATAAAACACATTGAAGCAAAATGTCATTTCATTTGGGAGCATGCTTAGAATCACCATATTCACCTCAAATACATTCTCATTGAAGATCAACTTGTAGACATTTTCACGAAGGCACTAGGACGAGTTAAGTTTGAATCTTTTCATATTTCTCTTTGTATAAATACTATAATAAGGGGGGATGTTAGGAATAATTAGTACATTATTTTTTTGACATCACCATAGAAGACCTAGAATAGTAAGAGACATCCCATGCTGGTCTTTGAAGCCCTAAAAGTATCTTGAAACCAAGAGACAGATTGTATAAATAAATGATTGATGCTCCTGAACTGATTAATATAATGACTACTACTTTTGTGACTCTAGATTTTGCTTGTTTTCAACATACATATTATACTCTTTCTCATTTGTATTTTTAAAGATGACATTCTTCTTCATTGTGACTACTCAATATTATCTCCTAACTTATCATTTTTCAAGTGGATTTGAATAAATATTCTATTATCAAGACTAATCTTTATTTTAAGTTCAACAACTTTCATCTAGAAGATCCTATCTACTTGAAAGCAAGTAAAAAATTTGGAATTATGTGCCTTGACCTACTAGTTTTGTTGGTTGGATTTATTTATGAGAGATAACTGTTCAATTCATGATCAACTTAATGAGAACTTATGGCTAACTTATTGCTAGAGAAAGAAGAAAGGAAAGCATCCTAATGCAAGAATGTTCAACATAGGAGGAGGATTTTAGTATATGATCCTTCTAATTTGTATCTTTAAAAGCTAATATTGATCAATTATCAAGAGAGTTTGAAGCTATGAAAGGTAGAGGTTTTGATATTAGATGTAGGGTGCAACGGATTTGAGAGGTTGATAAAAGAATTTGGTTCTTATTTAATATATATATGATAAATTTGCAAGGATTGTAAAATTTAGAGATGTTGGCGATTTGAGAAAAGTAGGGTCACTCAAGTCCTCATCAACCTAGGTGCCAAGTTGGTTCAACCTAAGAATCCTTAGCACCCATTCATAATCTCTGCAAAGTATCTTAGGGTATACTTGTGTATGAAAAACATTGTCTATTGACAACAATATCAACTGTGACACCAACATGACTTTGGCACCAAGGAATACCATCACCAATAGGGAGTTGGTGTGAAGTCCATTGGTGCTAAGTCTAGAACCAAGGTTGATACTTGGCATCAATGCTTCATGTTAGTCCTAAACACCAATATCCACATATAATATTCTTCCAATGTCCAACTTGAGTAATAAATCCATAGTTGACACATCTCATCACTAATCATCTTACCAACAAATATCAAACTAAGGTAGGTGAACATTTTTCCTAAGCTACTTCTAAATTAATAAGAAGAAAATTAGTTTAGCATCTAATTGAATTTGTATTTATTGTACATTTTACATGGAGGTTAGGAGAATAACATAATTAATTATATGTTTGATATAATCTAATTGTTAGGTAATAGAGCCAAATTGATAATAAGAAATTAATTAAATATTATTGGTAGGGTTCCAAGGCCATTATTGTTGGTGGAGTTCCAAGGCCATTAAATTATTGGTGGGCAAGTTCAACAAGAGGAACATGAACGGGGTTCCAAGAGGCAACATTAAATATTTAATTAGCATTAAATATTTAATTTCCGATAAATATTTAAAAGAAAAACTATTGTAATAATTCTATATATTTGAGTATCTTGTTTATGGAAAATATATAGGATTATGTATCTCTTGTAGAGAGACAAAGGAAGCTTGGTGTAGAGCTTGATGCAAGGGAGTTTGCATGTTGAATTACTGTTAAAGTAATTGTGTGGAGATGTTGGTGTTTTGAAGAGGAATTTGCAGTTGGTTGTGTTGCAGGATTACTCCCTTCAGATATTGTATTGGTAATAATACAAGGATAGATTGTTTCTTTGTGGAGTAGGGTACACTGCCCGAACCACGTAAATCTAGTGTCTCATTTGTGTGATTGTTTTTTTTTGCACTGCTTAACTAAATTTTAAACTATTTTTTATTATCGTTGTTATAATTTGTTTTTCTCCATAGACTGTGTATTAGTTGTACATGGTGTGAATTCCTAACAACTGGTATCAGAGCGATCTTGTTGGGAAAGGGCACTCATAGGAGAGTTTTCTGTTCGAGTGGGAGAAATGGGAGAAAGTTCGAAGTTTAAACTGGAGAAGTTTATCGGACAAAATTTTGGTATGTGGAAAACCAAAGTGGAGGATTATCTGTATCAGAAGGATGATCTGTATTTGGATTTAAAAGGGAAGACTGATGGTCAACCTGACTTGATGCATGATGAGGAATGGGATCTGATAGACAGGAGGGCACTGGGGGTGATCCGGTTGAGCCTGGTTGATTCTGTTGCATACAATATCGGGAAGGAAAAGACCACCAAAGGAGCCATGGATACACTAGCTAAGTTGTATGAAAAACCCTCAACTTCAAATAAAATTTTCTTGATTAGAAAGTTATTTACTATGAAGTTGCAAGAGGGTGGATCTATCCAAGAACACCTTAACGAGTTTTATGCTGTTATGGGTTCTTTAAAATTTGTAGGGCTTGATTTTGATGATGAGGTTATGGCTTTAGGGTTTCTTTGTTCACTACCAGACTCGTGGGGTAGCGTTGTAATGGCAGTGAGTAATTTTGTGCTTGGATCTGGAAAGCTGGTGTTTGATGATGTGGTTAGCACAATCCTTAGTGAGGATATGAGGAGAAAAACCTCTGGGGAGGCTTCATCATCTGGAGTAGCACTATCTATAGAAAGCAGAGGCAAAAACAAAGAAAGAGGAAAAGGCCAAGCTAGATGGAAAAGCCAGAATAGAGGAAAATTGAAGGGTAGATCTAAAAGCAGAGACAAAAGCAAGATTAATTGTTGGCATTGTGGGAAGCGTGGACACTTCAAGAGGGAGTGCAGAGACAGAAAGAAGAATGAGGACAATAATGGGAATGATGCTCAAGAGGCAAATATTGTAGGTGCAATTTATCAGGATGCCCTGATTCTTGCAGCAAATTGCACGAGTGAGTATTGGGTTATGGACTCTGGAGCTTCTTATCATGTCACTTCTCATAGGGAGTACTTTGTTGATTATACTCCAGGTCATTATGGAGAGGTTTTGTTGGGCAATAACTGTCCATGTGATATTGTGGGTATTGGCACGGTGAATGTAAAGTTGCCAAATGAAAATATTTGGGTGCTTAACAATGTTAGGCACATTCCTGATCTGAAGAGGAACCTGATTTCAGCCAGTGCACTTGATTTGGAGGGATGCAACACTACTTTCGGAAACCAAAAATGGAGAGTGACAAAGGGTTCAATGGTGATTGCAAAAGGTGAGTTGATTGGAACTTTGTATTTATTGCATAACTCATCTTATTGTACATTGAACTATGTTGCTCAAGATGATGCGAAAGCATGGCATTTGCGGTTGGGTCATATGAGTGAGAAAGGGATGAAAATCCTTCACTCCAGAAAACTATTGCCAAAACTCAAGGAGGTTGATTTGGGTTTTTGTGAAGGTTGTGTATACGAAAAACAAAAAAGGGTAAGATTTTTGAAGGTTGGTCCAGAAAGGAAGAAAGAGAAATTAGAGTTAGTACACTCGGATGTGTGGGGTCCCTCACCGGTACTTTCTCTTGAGGGATACTCTTATTATGTTACCTTCATTGACGATTTTAGTAGGAAGACATGGATCTACACAATCAAGCATAAGTCTGATGTTTTTGACACTTTTCGGAAGTGGAGAGCATTAGTGGAGGTTGAGG
The DNA here is from genome assembly GCA_028583015.1 of Wollemia nobilis. NCBI lineage: Eukaryota > Viridiplantae > Streptophyta > Pinopsida > Araucariales > Araucariaceae > Wollemia > Wollemia nobilis. The sequence goes on from JAQPPZ010016717.1 coordinate 4,862,492, forward strand.
TAGGTAAGAAAGTAAAGTGCCTTAAATCTGACAATGGTGGTGAATATTGCAGCAAGGAGTTTGAGGACTATTGCACAAAGGAAGGAATTAGGAGAATCAAAACTACTCCTGGAACACCACAGGAGAATGGAGTCTCAGAGAGGATGAACAAAACTATAATGGAGCGTGCCAGATCCATGAGATTGCATGCAGGGTTGCCATTGTTTTGTTGGGCTAGTGCAGTTGATACAACAATTTATTTGATAAACAGAGGACCTTGTACTGCATTGGATGGAGGTATTCCAGAGGAGACTTGGAGAGGTAAACCTGTAAACTACTCTTTCCTTAGAGTATTTGGTTGTGAGGCTTATGCCCATATAGATAAAGAAAATAGGAGTAAGCTTGATGCAAAGTCTAGAAAGTGCTATTTTCTTGGTTATGGTGTGGATGAGATGGGATATAGGCTATGGGATAACATTGGTCGAAAAGTTATCAGGAGTAGAGATGTGATTTTCAATGAGGATAGGTTGTACAAGGATAGGCACATACAGGTTGAAGTGGATGCACCTGAGTTTGTTGACTTAGATGCAATCCCAGAGCATGGTGTAAAAAGATAGCCTCTTGTTCATATTGATGAACATGGTGCTCATGTTGAAGAGCATGGTGACCAAACAAATGAGCAAGTTGAGAATGAAACACCTCAAACACCCCCACCACTACTAATATCGGAAGGTTGGAGATCTACTCGGGTAAGAAGAGCACCAAATAAGTATTCTCCTTCTTTGCATTACATTCTATACACTGATGTAGGTGAGCCCGAATGTTTTCATGAGGCTTTGCAATTGGAAACTAGGAGCAAGTGGGAGCATGCTATGAAGGATGAGATGGACTCATTGACTCAAAACCAAACTTGGGATTTGGTTGAGCTTCCCAAGGGCAAAAGGGCATTGCATTGCAAATGGGTGTACAGAGTGAAGGACGAAGTTGATGGCAGCAAGAGATACAAAGCAAGACTTGTTGTGAAAGGATTTGCACAGAGAAAAGGTATTGACTATAATGACATTTTCTCACCTGTAGTAAAAATGACTTCAATTCGGACTATTTTGAGTATAGTTGCAGTAGAAGATCTTCATCTTGAATAGTTAGATGTGAAGACAACATTCCTTCATGGGGATTTGGAGGAGGAGATCTACATGCACCAACCGGAGGGGTTTGAGGTCAAAGGCAAGAAGAGCCTTGTGTGTAAACTAAAAAAGAGCTTGTACGATTTGAAGCAAGCTCCAAGGCAATGGTATCTCAAGTTTGACAGTTTCATGATTGAGCATAATTTTACTAGGAGCCAAAGTGATCATTGTGTTTATTTTTGGGCTACAGGAAATGGTAACTTCCTTATTCTATTATTGTATGTTGATGATATGCTTGTGGTAGGATCCAATATGCAGGATATTAAGAAATTGAAAAGGGAGTTGGCAAGTAAATTTTCCATGAAGGATTTGGGGGAGGCCAAACAAATCCTTGGCATGAGAATCACTAGAGACAGGAAGGAGAAAACACTGAAGTTATCTCGGGAGGATTATGTGGAAAAGGTGCTTAAGAGGTTTAGTATGCATGATGCAAAACCGGTAGCCCAACCTCTTGCAAAGCACTTTAAGCTCTCAAAGAAGCTATGTCCCAAGACAAAGGAGGAGGAAGAGTACATGAAGAAGGTACCCTATGCTTCAACAGTTGGGAGTTTGATGTATGCTATGGTGTGTACAAGACCGGACATTGCCCAAGCAGTGGGAGTTGTGAGCCGGTATATGAGTAATCCAGGTAAATCTCACTGGCAAGCAGTGAAATGGATACTCAGGTATTTGAAAGGGACTTCAAAATTCTGTTTGAATTTTGGAGGTTCCAAAATTGAGTTACAGGGCTATGTGGATTCAGATATGGTAGGTGATTTGGATGGTGGGAGGAGCACTACTGGGTATGTATTCATAGTTGGAGGTACAACAGTGAGTTGGATATCCAAGCTACAACGTGTTGTAGCTCTTTCTACTACAGAGGTTGAGTATGTAGCCATCACAAAAGGTGCCAAAGAGTTCATATGGCTTCAGAGGTTGATTGAGGAGTTGGGTCAGGAGCAAGGAGATGGGACACTTTGGACTGACAACCAAAGTGCCATTCATTTAGCTAAGAACTCTGCTTTTCACTCACGGACAAAGCATATTCAGTTGAGGTATCACTTCATTCGATCAACAATGGAGGATGGTTTGGTGAAGTTGGGTAAGATTCACACTTCCCAAAATTTTGTTGATATGCTTACTAAAACTGTAACCAGGGAGAAGTTGAGCTTTTGCTCTACTTCGGTTGGCCTTAAGGAGTAAGGTCATGTTATGAGAAACTTTCAGTCCTAGGATGCAGGGATGTTGCATCAATCTTGTCTCCAAGTGGGAGATTGTTAGGTAATGGAGCCAAATTGATAACAAGAAATTGGCAGGGTTCCAAGGCCATTATTGTTGGTGGGGTTCCAAGAGGCAACATTAAATATTTAATTAGCATTAAATATTTAATTACTATTAAATATTTAATTGCCAGTAAATATTTAAAACAAAACTATTGTAATAATTCTATATATTTGAGTATCTTGTTTATGGAAAATATATAGGATTATGTATCTCTTGTAGAGAGACAAAGGAAGCTTGGTGTAGAGCTTGATGCAAGGGAGTTTGCATGTTGAATTATTGTTAAAGTAATTGTGTGGAGATGTTGGTGTTTTGAAGAGGAATTTGCAGCTGGTTGTGTTGCAGGATTACTCCCTTCAGATATTGTATTGGTAATAATACAAGGATATATTGTTTCTTTGTGGAGTAGGGTACACTGCCCAAACCACGTAAATCTAGTGTCTCATTTGTGTGATTGTTTTTTTTTGCACTGCTTAACTAAAGTTTAAACTATTTTTTATTACCATTGTTATAATTTGTTTTTCTCCATAGACTGTGTATTAGTTGTACATGGTGTGAATTCCTAACACTAGTCTCCTTGTTTCTCCTTTTTGCTACCTTTTTTCACTACATAAAATCTTAGCGCCTAGTTCCCAACACACATTGTAGCCCAACACGTACACCTTTGGTTAAATTTTAAGGCTATTACCAAAATTCCTACATAAGAGATTTGTGTTTAGTTCATTTACATTTGTATTAATTAAAATAGATATTTTTTCATATTTTTATTTTAGATTTTTCTATGCCCTCTTTTGCTACACAAATCTAAAACATAACTCATTTAGTGTCATCAATTGAGTTGATGAGTTGTCCTTTGTGCCACTATATTTGGACCATTGTTGTAAATTAATTGGTATCAAAGTAGGTCAATATACATTTTTATTTCTTTTATAGTATGTTTTTATCATTGCCATCACTTATGTCTAAGTTTACTTAGTTCATTTTATCATTGAATGTTTGCTCACACCTGTTGATGATATCATAGGCAAGGTGTTATACTAGATTTTTGTGTTTGAGAACCATCAAGAATGCTACTCACATGCCATTATAGATGAGACTAAAAATACCTATATGACAAATATCATAAACTTCAAGAATCAAGAAGCTCATTTGAGAAGCATTGAAAGAATACATGAATACTTTGTTTGGGTAGTTCAATGATCTTATGGTCAACATGAGATTATTGATGTTTACTATTCCCACTCTTGGATTTTTTAGAGCCACAATTCACTCAAGGTGCAAAATAACATTGATATTCCAATCTTTTCAAACCATATCGATATTGAAGGGTTGGATACTTGGCTCTGGTAGCTAGGAGATTATTTTTGACTAACTATTTTCTTGACAGACATAATCACTTTTGCACCATTGAAGTGTCAAAATTAATTGTATGTTGGTGGGAATCCCCTAGCACAAATTTGGAATAATAAGGACTTGTCAATTCCTAATAGAGTTCATGAAATTGGTGATGCTTGCTTTTGTCCACCATAGCATTATAAAGATGAGTACATGTGTTTCTAATAGTTATGTTGATGCCACAACCAAATTATTCAAGGTATCAACCATATTAGATACACATGAGTTCAACAAGAGTCCATAATTCTTCTCATTAGTTTGTGCATTAACATTGATGACAAATATCACGTTATTCTATATGTCAATGGTCTTTATTATCACATTCACTTCGAGATAGAATTTCTACTAGTTAATACCTTGGAATGAGATGTAATTTCTACTGATCAATACCTTGGAACAAGATTTTCTATTTGCAACCAAGTTGGAGAAATATCAAGCTAAACAAAAAAGGTTTTATGTTTCCAACAATCAAGACTCAACAAGTACTAAAGTAGAAATTATCTATTTCCAAGCCTCCAATGGTGCCAATGCTCAAAGGATTAGCTAAACCTTAATCTATGCTATCTTTAAAGAACAAGAGCACTAGTTCCATACTTCTTGTCCAGTTAATGAGAAGCTCTTCATATTGTCATTAGTTAATACTTAATGTTTAACGACATAATTACCTAAAAAACCATCAATACAACATACCTAAGTAAGAGCACATCCTTAATATTATTTACTTGGTAGGATTCATTTAGGGAAATAAGTTGAGCTTTAGTGCCAATGTAAATGTCATAGTGACATGATCATCTATGAATACCATAACTCAACATTTGTGATGTTTTGCATAAATAAAATTACCTCTTTGATTGTGAAGTGACCTATAAAGACTTTCCATGACAATGAATAATGCATATCAATTAGATTACATACCACATACCAGAGTGCCTATCCTAGAAAAAGGTAACACTTTAATCTACTAAGCATTATAAGCAATATAAGAGATTGACTTCTAATGCATATAAATTTATTTTGTTCAAGACACTTAACATTAAGAAGATTTCTATTATAACATCAAATTTAGCTTATCCTGTACAGTCTCAACCATAGCTTAAATGAGTGCATTTTTTTACTTGGACTTTTGCGTACATTTCTTAGAAGCTGCGTAGGAAAGTTGTTCTTTCGATGACGTTGAGGATCAAATACTTTTGCTAAACCAGGTTATCAGAACCTGAACAGCTAGCCCCCATCTGCATCTGACAGCACTATTTCTAGCATTCATTTACCTCACGTCCAATCTGAGCCGCAATTCTATCGAAGATTTGTTCTGTTTTGTTTTGTTTTTTTTTTTTTTTTCTACTTTTCCCTTATCCCTCATCAAATGAAAGAACATATAAAAAATTAAAAGTAAAAGTAAAAGGTTTCTCTGTTTGAATTTAACAAAGAATTATTTAAAAAAAAACGGCTTCTGCAGAAAGTTTGCAGCAAAAACAGAGCAGTACGCGTATCCTGAGGTAGGGCAGCGCTTGATTGGAGGGCATTCCAAGAAAACGAACAAAGTTTATTTGTAGCAGGCAGTTTGAATTGGCAGACTCTGAGCGTTATAGTCAATATTTGACCGTGAGGTACTATATCTTTAAAATAATTTGTTTTCATTTCGAAGTCACATACAACATAGTGGGAATACTGTTCATAAGTTTAAACTTCTGTGTAATTTGTTTTCATTTCTAAGTCACAAAGGGTTGCATGCAAGCAAGTTTAAAATGAAGTTTAAAATTTTGTGTTTAAAGGGTTTTAAAATGAAAAGTTTAAAATGCAGGTTCAATTTTGAAAAAAAAAAATATATATATATATATATATATATTTAATTTTTTGGTAATATTAAAAAATGGGGTTTTGACCAGGAATCCTCCAACCTGTTACAATAACTCCACCATGGAAACACACACTCACCTACGTCACTGTTTGAATCTTGGACCTCCCGAAGAAGAGCCAAAGCCCAAACCGTTGCGCTGCACGAGTGCTGATAGGAATAATTTGAATAAAATAATATATATATATATATATATTTTTATTTATTCAAATTATTCCTATCAGCACCTCGGGGTGCAGCGCAACGGTTTGGGTAATATTGGGGTCATCATTCTTTTGAATTGAATTTTGATTTATGTTAGGAAAGTTCAATGTCTTTTACCATTGTAGTGTCTTTGTCGAGAGACAAGAAAGTTTGCTTTATAAAAAATATTTTTCTATAGTATTTTTTTCTTTTTTCTTTTTTTCTCAATTGTTTATATTGGATTGAAACGAGCCCCACTTTTTAAGTATGCCTTCTTGGTCTATGATCTGCCTAGTGGCGTGATTTATGCCCTAGACTACAACCAAGATTGGATGGTTCAAAATTGCTTCTAATCCAACCTCCAAAGAAGGTCGGTTCCTTGTGCAAAGAAAATAAACAAATGAAAGAAGATTAAATATAAAAATGGAAGCTTAGAGAGAGAGAAAGGAGAAAAATACTAATTAAATGTGGACAATATTTGACTAACAATAATGTTGCACCCCATGCAAAACACATTGCAACTTATCTACATGTAGGACCTAATAGACTAGCTACGAAATAAAGCATTACAAAATATAAATTCAACATAGATTATGCATTCTACCACTCCAATAGCCCATAGTGATAATCCAACCAACAACTAAGGCCTACCATAATAGACCACTGACAAAACTTTTACAAAAGTGAATAGATATGCAATAATTAAATGCTATGCATCCTTAACATTCCAATAGCCCGAAGTGATAATCCAAACAACAACATAGGCCAAACAAAATAGACCACTTACCAAGATTTTACAAAAATGTCTAGAAACTATAGAGCATAGATACGCATAAGAATTCTGCAACACTTCATTGATAGAGATCAAACAATAACCGATTCATTAAGCAACAAAACAAAAATGCATAGTTTACAATAGGCAAACACTCAAATTATCAACCCTTATATCGAGGAAAATTGTGCTACTTATAGTTTACTATACTAGCCTAGCTTAATCATTACAAGGATAACCTATCATAGGCTCGACAAGAACAAGCATGGCTTGGCCCATTTGAGGGCTCGTGCTTAATTGACATGCTTGGAAGAAATGGTTGCAGCTTTCTTGCTATGTCTTGGCCAACTATCACTCCTCTAGCCCAACTGGCCTAGTCTAGGTGGCTGGTCCAACCAATCATAATCCTGGTAGCCTTGTCTCTTTATCACACTTGGATTTTCTCCACTATGCCTTCTTGTTATGCCAACTGCTAGTATTGTAGGCACTTTCATTCATGATCGTCCAGGGAAGCCACCACTAATGCAAGTTTTGGAAGATTGAGTATCACTTTCTTGCCTAATTGCTTTACTTTAGATGACTAGGGAGTGCCTGGGTAGTCCTTCATTCTGACACACATGATCCTTGCTGAAAGAAACCTGCTCAGGAGCCTTTTATCCTTGTCATTATATGTTGAAGATTTTTGCTCATTGTCAAGGCTTCAAATATCTAGTCGGGACCTTTTAGAGGCTTTGCTAACATCATCATTTTAAAATTTTGGCTACTTATACCTTCCAACCACTATTGATTTTGGCCACTTTTGTGTTCTACCACTCTTACTTATAGCCACTTTTGCTTTCGACCACTCTTATTTATGGCTTTGGATTCTTGACTAGCTGGGTTTTCTAAAGACTTATGCTGACTTCGGTCTTGAAAATCCTCGACCACTCTTGTTTTGGACTCTGGAGTGGCTGGATTTCTTTGCCTTAGCCAAATTTTGGGCTTGACAGGTTGCCTTTGGACTTTTGAGTAGTCATCTACAAGTATTGTCAAGCTCAACTAGATTTCCTTTTTTTTTTACAACAAAATTTTGTAATATTGATAGTCCTACAAGATTTCCTGGGATTTATCTATGTGGGTTGTTTGCACTGCCCCACATTATTGGTACCTCTAGGGAATTTTTGCTTGTAAATTTGAGAAACCCATAAAACCTTATTCATTGGGAATTGAAGTCAAAATTAAGAGAAAAATACTGAATTACGATGGAGATAGACCCTTGGAGTTTGGACAAGATATGAAATTATTCATCAAGAAGAAGAGCATCAGAACAAAATTCGAATATAACAACACTTGACAGGATCAAGATTTCCTAGCTTCAAAGGTTTCACCTTGCATTTCTTTCCTTTGCTCCTTCAAAGTCGAGCTCTCTTCTTGGCCATCTTTGCTTGCCTCCCAATTAGTTGGGGTGTCCTTTATGTGCTGCAATATTTGACAAGTCACATCCCAAGACTGCTTCAGTGGGAGCTTGAATCTTTTGACCTTCTTGTGAATACTTTGTAGTTTGTAGATCTTTTTATAAGATGGGTCCAAGTATCTTCTTACCGACTATTGTATTTTGGCATGTGTAGTAGCTAGCTTATTGAAAAATGTGAAAGCATATTCCTCCTTGGTAGGTTCTGTTCATTTATTGAATTCCTCCTCACTACTGCCTATGAGCTCAAACCATGGCTTCAGCTGCTACATTGTAAATATGTTTACATTTTTGTCCATGAGACAAGGAAACCCAAGGTCAACAACTTCTCACAACGGAGTAGTTATTCTATCTCCTTTGATGCTCAATGATTTGGATATCTCCCATCCTTGTTGAATCAGTTGATACCACTCGATGAATTCATTAGTTAGCTTCATTGCTTCAGCCTTTTCGTGGGTTGTAAATGCCACAAAGTGTGGCTCAAAATCTTCCTTTAAAGTCTTAATAATATTTTGTTCCTACTGCACCTTCATATTGGCTTCATACATTCTTGAATGCAATTTGGGCTTTCCTAATGACCTACAGATTGAAAGTCAAGACTTTTAGGATTGGTTGCAACAACTTGGTAGTCTCAAACATCTTATTCTAGCTATCCTTGATTTGTATCAAGGCTTCTCTAGAGAAGCAAGAAGCTTGTACCCTTTTCTTTCCTTCAACAAGCTCCTATTTTAGCCTTATTGGTTCTTCCTCCAAGGTCTAATTTTTTTTCTCTCTTGAAATTATGCTTTAGTGGGAGCATTATCAAGGCTCTGTTACAACATTTCAATCTATATTTGTAGGGCCTTATTTTTAGCTTGCTCTTCATCCAAAGATTTGGTGTGGTGTTTTACCATCTACTTCTCCCTGTGATACTTTATTTCCATTTGGATTGCTTTCACATGAATCAATTCATCTAATGAGTGAGAGTTTTGTGCCACATCATCTAATGGAATTTTAACAATGTCTACCTCTTGCATAGTTCTTACATAGTCCTCTGCTATTAATTTAGGGGTGGGCTTGTCAACAATAAGGGTAATTGTGGTCACAATATTTTCCTTTTAACAAGTTTATAATATTTGTCATTCTCGGTGGTGCTCTCCTTCCTAAGCATATGCTCACTCATTCATTTTTGTGTGTCAACCTGAGCCTATTGGAACTAGATTAGGATATTTAGAGCTGAATGGCTATAAAGGGATGTATAAGCAAGGTAATATTGGAGGAGGGAAAATGAAGAAAGGGAGGGATTCTGTATTATGGGAGCAAAACCCTCAAAAGTTAGAGGTTGTGAGCTTCTGGAGGTTTTCTCATGTTGCAGAGGTGATGCTCTTCGTGGACAATTGGGGATGAACTTATTCCAGTGGACGTGGAGGTTGCTTAGGAGGAGAGAAAGGCAATGGAGGTGGAATAGAAGAAGAAGGATTAAAGTCACAAGAATATGTACTTGTACCTTTTGCTCTGATATGCTTATGTGTTGTCAGAGCTATGTCGAAGGTTGTTAAAGTTGGATTCTAAATCTTGGATTTTTTTGACCCCTCATTCGTCTAGTGTAGTAGGGATTTGTTATGAGTGGAGGGATTTATCTAGCTTATTTTATGCTATGTTGGGTATAAGAACTACTAGCTCCAAGTCTGGTGTATTTCTTCCTTTGTTCCAACTAGATGGATCTGGTAATACTTGATGAGGTTTCACCTAAACCTTCTTATGTATAACCCATCTCTTGCATGAGCCCTGCACCTATTGCATATATTTATCAAAGCTCATATCTTTGTTGGAGTCCCTGCGATGGGAGAGATCTACTTTCTAACTACCAAAATAGGACTACTCCACTTGTTGTTCACCCTAACTTGTTTCTCTTGGACTCTCATCCTCTTGTTCATCAGTTTGTACTTCTTCTAGAGCTTTATGCTCTTCTACATCATCCTATTCAGAGGCTTGCTCACCTTGCTAAACTTCCTCCTCTGAGTAATACTCTTTAGAGTTCTGATTTTGGGGTTCATCTTCTTCATGATCCTCACCTTTCTATTTTTGATAATTGTTATCATAGAGAGCTAAAACTTATTGGTCTAGGTTAATATTATCAAAACCCTTCTTCTAGATACTATTTTTGCACCTAAAGTCCATTCATGGGTTTTCTCTTCTAACCACTTTTTCCTACTCTGCATCATTTATTTTATTTGTTTATTCAAGGCCTAGTCTTTGTTCTTAGTTGGATTGTACGACTTTACAACAACGTAAAAATTCCTCCACAAAGGCCTTGTCTCTATTTTGCACATATCTATATTAGTCTCCTCTACTTCTGGCTTGTTCCAAAATACCTTTATCTTTGGTCTTTGGACATGCTCAAAAGTATGAGGCTTTTTGTTTACATCTTTTAGCTCAGTCTTGAAAATACCTTTCGGATCATATCTCCATATTTCCTGAATCACCTTTAGCTTACGGCTCTTAAGTTTCACGTTCAAGACCTCATGTTTCTTCTAGGCCCTTAGAGTAATGAGCTTGTTGTTAGGGGCAGGTCATGTGTGAAACCTGTTGGCAATTTGAGTTATTTTATGTTGTCATTGATGTCACATGGATCAAATTGAGTTTTGGTGGCCAAAGCATTTCATAAATAAGCATTTATGATATTTTGGAGAGCATGGATATATACAGGGTTTTTGTGAAAACCAAGGCAGGTAAAATAAAAGGTTTTATTTAAAACCATGGATGGCAGATTTGAAATGGGTTTTTCTAAAAACCCAGGTTGGCTTTTCGTTCCATCGAAAAAGGTACCCCGGTGATGGAGATATTTATTTTTAAATATTTAGTTTAAATTTTAAATTATTTAAAATTAAATATATTAATTTTAGCGCCAACTAAAGAAAGAAGGAAAGGCTATATTAATTTATAGCGCCAAAGTCTAAAGAAAGAGGAAAGACGTATATATATATATATATATATATATATATATATATATATAATGTATATATATATATATATATATATATATATATATATATATGCCAACAAGAGCTTAGACAAATGACCCCCAACGGTTATTTTATGAATGCCTTCGATTGGCGAACGAATTGCGAAAAGAGAGAGAAGTGTGACATTGGTCTATTGAAAAATTGTTCGTGGAGTTTAATAAGACGCATATGCATCTTTGGCCTAGCGGTTCGTGCGCTGTGTGTTACGCAAGAGGTCCTGTGATCGACTCCCGTCGTAGTTATTTGCTTTGTTGAAGCGCTCGAAGCGTTGTTAAGTTTTTCGAAGGGTGCAGAAGTTTATGATATAAGTTTTTGTTTGTGTCCCTTTGGACACGTGAGGGCGTGTTGCCCAATGGCAGGTTGGTTGTGGTTAAGGTGCTGAGCAAGGAGACGTCACAAGATCGAATCCCGTCAGGGACAGAGGCAAGTTAATAATTTTTTTTAATATATTTTATTTCTCTAAAGTTGCCCTAGGGGGAATAAGGGTTGTGATGCATGTTTAGAAAAAGAAATATTTCAGGTGTTTCTTCTTTTAAAGTATATCATATTATATATCGTTGGAAATCTTATTTCGAGGGCTATTTTATTAACTTGCTTAGAGGGAGAAATAAGGTGTATGTAAAGAGATATTTCTATTTTTGTAAAAGGGTTCAAAAGTGAAGGTTGTTTTGTTCTTTTTCAAAGGTGATTAATTCTTTCATGAGGGGACATGTTGTATCTTATTGAGTAGGAGTGATAAGGTGTTATTTGGATATTATTGTTGTGATATTAATCATGATCTCTAACCCTTGTTAAAAGTTGAAAAAGAAGTTTGTTGAGTGTGGCAGATTTAGTGGACATCCAATAAGACATCAAAAGGTATGAGCAATATTCTCCATTGAATTTGTTTATGGTGGTTGATTTCTGAAATATCATTGGAGAGAAAAGGATTGATTGTGGTTTCCTTTTCGAAAGTGGTTGGTTGAATGCTTCAAGGTTTTATGGTTTGAGAGTTGTGTTTAAACCTTGTTTTATAAGCATAGTTGTTGAAGCCCATTGGTTATGCAAAGAACATGAGTTAGAAGAGAACATGAGTATCATTGTTATATGAATTTGTGGTTGAGCATTGTTGGAAACATTTGAGTTGGTTGATACATGCTTGGACTAGGGTTTTGTGAGAAAGAGTTGTCCCTTGTGGTGATTGGTTGAGTTGAGTTGATTGAGTCTAGTCAAGTGATTGTGTGAGGTGATTATTCAAGTCCCATGAAAAAAATAATTCTATAATTCTGATTTGGGTTGAGATTGAGCTTTGAGATTAGAACATATTGAGTCTCTAACAATTCTCTTTATGCTTCTATAATATTTGAGTTGAGTTAAGATTGACTTGAGTTGAGTTGAGATTGATTTGAGTTGAGATCATTGTGTCATCCATTGTAGAGTGCATTGCCATTCATTGTTGAATTCATCATTGAGCCTTGCCTTCATAGATTTGTGGATGAGATTTGAGTGCTACTTAAGCATGATTGGTTGAGCCTTTGAGAAGGCTTTTGGGACATATTTGTGGAAGTTTTTGTGTATGATTGATTGAGCCTTTGAGAAGGCTTTTGGGATAGATTTGGGATAGCATTTGAGCAAGTTCTTGGTGAGCTTGTTGAACAGATTTTTGAGCAAGTTCTTGGTGAGCTTGTTGAGCAGATTTGAGCAAGTTCTTAGTGAGCTTGTTGAGCAGATTTGAGAAAGTTCTTAGTGAGATTGCTAGAGCAGATTTTGGGCAAGTTCTTGGTGAGCTTGTTGAAGCAGTTTTGAGCAAGTTCTTGGTGAGCTTGCTAGAACAGATTTTGGGCAAGTTCTTGGTGAGCTTGCTAGAGAAGATTTGGGTAAGTTCTTGGTGATCTTGCTAAAGAAGTTTTGAGCAAGTTCTTGGTGAGCTTACTAGAGCAAATTTTGGGCAAGTTCTTGGTGAGCTTGCTAGAGCATATTTGGACAAGTTCTTGGTGAGCTTGTTGAAGCAGATCAATGGATTACCTACCTGAGCATATCAGGATTACCTTTTTGAGTAGATCAATAGATTACCTACCTCAGTAGATCAAGATTGCCTAGCTAAGCAGATCAGTGGATTGCCTACCTAAGCATATCAGTGTATTGCCTAACTTTGAGCATATCAAAGTAATAATTTGTATTGATATAAGGATCCTTATTTTTGTGTGAAATATTATAAGGATATTATCTTGTGGAGTACCCCACATTGGGGGAACCACATTAAATCTTGTGTTTCAATTGTGTATGGTGATTTGTACACTTGTTTACTATTGCTATCTATGTCATTAATGCACATTGCTATATTTGGTTATTGCAATTAAGGACACTAATTGATATTGGTTTGGAAAGAAAGTAAAAATTGGGCGCTATACTGTTTACCCCCCTCTCAGTATAAACTTGTGTTCTTCAATTGGTATCAGAGCGGGTTCCTTCGAAAAGGCTAACAACTTAAGGGTAGATTCTATAAGAACACAGATGGTTTCACAGAATGGATTATCTACAAATAAGGCTCCACTATTTGACGATAACAATTATGCTTTCTAGAGCATGAGAATGAAGAACTACTTGATATCACAAGGATATGAGGTATGGCAGATGGTTGAAAAAGAGTATAAGGTTGAAGGTGATCCCGAGGTAGATAAGACTATCATGAAATTGGTTGAGATCAATGCAAGGGCAATGAATTGTATTTTGAGTGGGCTACATGAAACAAATTTTGCAAAGGTCATGGTATGTAATTTAGCTAATGAAATGTGGACCAAGTTGCGGAATACTTATGAAGGAGATTCAAAGGTAAAGTTGGCAAAAATACAAACTCATAGAAAAAAATGTGAGAAATTGAAAATGGAAGATTCTGAAGATATTGCAAAGTTTTTACTTCGAGTTGATGAGATTACTAACACCATGAGAGACCTAGGATTTGAGATGAAAGAATTAGAAGTTACTCAAAAAGTTTTGAGATCACTTCCCATGAAGTATGATGCAAAGGTTTCAACAATAGAAGAAACAATGGATATCAACAAACTAATAATGGAATAACTACAAGGAACTCTCATAGCTTATGAGATGAGGGTGAGTAAGCATTTGGTTCCAATAAAAGAGATTGCATTCAAGGCTTCAGAGAAAAAGAAATGGAAATTTCCAGAGACAAATAGAGATTCAGATAATGATGAGGAAACTAAATTCATCAAAAAGAAAAAGGACTTAAGAAATTACAGGGATATGAAGAAAGTCAAATGCTACAAGTGTGATGATTTTGGTCACTATGCACACAAGTGTCCACATGAAGAAAATAGTGATGATGAAAAATAGGGTCACAAAAGAAAAGAATATGGAAAGTATAAGCATGACAAAGATAACAAGTACAAACAAAGCAAGTATGAGAAGAAGAAAAGTTTTCATAAGACAGAAAACTTTCTACATTGTAGAAGCAAGTGATAGCTCAGATCATAGTGATAGAGACAAGTCAGATGATGAAAAGGAATAACATCTATTCCTAGGAATAGAAGGTGAAAGAGAATAATGCTTTGTATGTGGTCAAAGAGATCACAGATTCAGGATATTGCAATGGTTTCAGTGATAGTGAAGATGAGATGACACATCAAGGAAACATGCATGGTCAAAAAAATCATGAAATTTTGTTTGCTATAGAATATTATAATGATCTTAGTTACAATGAAGATGAAGAAGGGTTTTTCTATGGGATAAAAGAAGTAGAAGAAGAACATTCACTCCAAACAGAAGAATTTAAGCAAGAGAACATTGTAAGAAAGACAGATGTCTTAGTTGATCTAAAGGAAGACTTCAATGATATCCATGAGAAACTACAAGAGGTTAAGGAGAATCTAAAAGAACTGAGATGTTCCATACTTGAGAAGTTTGATCCATCACATGACTCAAAAGGTCAAGATATTTTCACTAAGAAGGAAACATGTATTTTAGAGACAATAAATATGGATGCCAATGAAGAGAAAGAAGAGGAAGGTCCCAAAGCACCAAAAGTCTCATATTTAAGGTTTGGAGAATCACACTCAAAAGGAAAAGACATTCTAAAATATGAAAGCAAGGAAACACCTAAGTGTTATGAAGAAAGTTCTAAAGTTCCTATGGCTCCAAATATTCA
Organism: Wollemia nobilis; assembly: GCA_028583015.1. Lineage (NCBI taxonomy): Eukaryota > Viridiplantae > Streptophyta > Pinopsida > Araucariales > Araucariaceae > Wollemia > Wollemia nobilis. The sequence continues at coordinate 4,877,716 of JAQPPZ010016717.1, forward strand.
GTTTGGATCTTGTTTTGAGATAGGTGAATCAAGTTCAAAAGGAAAAAAAATACTTGAAGAAGAAAGCAAGGAAGAAACTAAGGAAGAGGATTTAGATACTACAAAGAAGGTTCAAGGATGCAATGCACAAGTTGAAAATGATCATAAGGATAATGGTAGAGAAAGGTATAAGGAACCAAGGCATGAACAAAGAGCTTTTCAAGGACATTGTTTTTTTTGTAATGGATTTGGACACAGGGCTATACACTACAGGATCCATGGATCAAAGAAGTTTGATTTTTCTAGAAGAAAATTCAAAGGAAGAAGGTATGGTTTTTAGGGACATTACTTCTTATGCAACAGGTTTGGTCATAGAGCTTCCCAGTGCAAAGAAAATGAGCAACATGGTTTTTGTTTTAGAGCTACACAAATCAGAAGTCATGGTCATAATGGTCATGAAAACAAAACTTCATAATACAGAGTTCAAGAAAGGAATGGATATGTAAATTATTTCAAGAAAGAATTCAGGATATGGGTACCATCCAAAGGCTACAATATCAAGTGTTTTAATTGCAATAACTTTAGACATATTACAAAATGGTGTAGGACTAAATTCCAAATAAGTTCAAGACAAGAAGGTCAAACAGGTTCAAGAAAATAAGGTCAAATAGGTTCAAGACAAGAAGACCAAGTAATTCATCAAGAGAAGGATATCGGAAAAATATGGAAGGATGTTGACAGAGGAAAAAAATAATGTAAGATGGGAGTAAAAGTACTCCCACCTCAAAATTAATTACCTCAAGAGAGAAGGTGGTGAGGGGGCTAAGCTAAAGAGTCATATATTTTAGCCCCATAGGTGTCCATTTTGCCATTGATTTCAAAGGGGGAGATATTTGAGTAAGGGAGAGAGCATTGAGTTAGGGGGAGCAGCCTCCAAATAGAGCATTGAGTTAGGGGGAGCAGCCTCCATAGAGAGTTGTTGGTCACGAATCTGCCACAGGAAAGGATTTTAAAATAAATGCACCCTAGACCCGGCCAACATTGAAAGGTTGGGAGAAAGAAATGTCTCCCAGACCAATCTCCAGAGAGGGCTGGTTCCCTTACTAAATCTAAGCTTGATTTCAGACTAAAGTTGCAGGAAAGGAATTGGAAATATGCAAAAAGAAATGAGAAATTACAGAAAGAGATGGGAAATATAGCCACAAGCCAAATTTGTCAGATCGGGAAAGATTAACAACAGATAACTTTAAGCACACTAACAACATATAACAGAATACAACGACGTAATTCACTTACAACCTTGCGCAGATAACCTCCAAAATCACATTCCAGAACTCACTTCCTCACTAGCAATATTTAAACTCAGATGCAGAATTCAAATTAAGCAACAGATAAGAAATACGAGCGTAAATGAGGAATGCATAAGACAGAAGGGAAAACACACAGAAAATTGCTTGCAAAACCAGAGGCCAAATATCTTTCATTCATGCAAAGAACTTGAAAGCTTTTCAAGCAAAAGTCTCTCTCTCGATGTCTCTTTCTCGAGATATACATTGATATTTATAGAGGTCTTGCCTCTTTGTAGCATTTAAAACATGAAACGGACCTCCTCGAGATCTACAAAATGTGCAGCAACAATAAGGAAATGATCCCCTTAAACCAACCTCGGAGAAACCAGAAATTAAATGAAACAAGGAACCGGTCATCTTCATTAAATGGTCATCCTCGGAGCATGCTAGAACCGTTAGAAAATCATGAACAAAAGCTTTGAATAATGGAGGCATCTTCAATTCTGGTGCTTCGCTACAGGCCTGAGCACGTTCTTCTACCTTGCACGCATTGGAAAGCAACAAAACATTCAATTTTGGAGTGCTTTTAATCCTCGGAAATCGCAATACTTCATCGGGCCGTTTGAACTGCTTTCTGGCGTGAAACTGTGACAGGTCACGAAAATGCGACATGTCGCGAAATCACGACATATTTCTCTTCCGTACGCTTTTGCCATTTTGGATCGCTAAAATCAACCATGTCGCAAAATCACGACGTATTCGGCTCTTTGTTCTCCTTTTTCACCTGAGGTCGCAAAAACGTGACGCGTCGCGAAATCGCGACGTTCCTTACTATTCTGCTCCTTCTCTGCTTTGTTCTCGCGAAACTATGACCTATCGCAAAATCACGACGTTCTTTCCTCATATTGTCCTTGCGTTGTTTCAAACCGCGAAAACGCGACAAGTCACGATTTCGCTACATCTTTCTCTCTTTGGCTTTATCTTCCTGATACGTCGCGAAATCGCGACATTCTCCTTTGTTGGGACTTCTTTCCTCAACATGTAGCGAAATCGCAACATGTTCTTTCATCTGCCTTCTTCACTCCTCCAAGTCGCAAAAACGTCACCATGTCGCGAAATCGTGACAATTCTCCTGCTTCTATGCCTTTCTTCTGTCCACCTGTGAAACTGCACCATGTCGCGAAATCGCGACAGTTTTCTCTTCCTTGGCCTTCATCCTCTTGCAGGTAGCGAAAATGGAACATGTCACGAAATCGTGACATTTCTTGTCTATTTAGCTTTTCTCCACAATATGTCGCGAAATCACGACGTTTCCTTGCTTCCTCTACTGTTGCTACTTTCTGTCGCGAAATCGTGACGTCTTGCTCTTGCTTGGTCTCATCTTCAAAAATGTCACGAAATCGTGACGCCTTTCATGCCTTATGCTTTTTCTTCAACTTGACCGCGATAATGTGACATGTCGCGATATCGCGATTTTTACATTCTGGCCCTTGTTCATTTTTCTGTCACGAAATCGTGACAAGGTTCATAGTCATTGCCCTTTGCTCAATTATGTCATGATTTCGCGACAATTTCTAACCTTCTGCTCCATGGCCATCGCAAGTCGCGAAAACGTGACATGTCGCGATTTCGCTACAACTTCACTGCTCTGCCTCCATTGACCATTTTGACCGTGATTTTGGAACACGTCACGAAATCGTGACATTTTCTGACTTTGCTTCTCTCTCCTCAAAAGGCCCGCGATAACGCGACATGTCGCGATATCGCGATGGTTTTGAACCCATGCTCTCCATGCTATTTTTGGTCGCGATATCGTGATAGTCTTCGGACTTAGCTATTTTGGCACCAAAACTCGCAGAGAAACACAGAGGAATGAGAACTTTAACAATTTATGCATGAATAATCATGAATCAAAACAATGTGGCAAAAATGCCAACATTCTTGGTGGCTCGCGGGGTATACAGTTCTGCTGTATGCACGAATCCCAGGCCTGAATCCATTGGGCAACAGAGTCAAGAAAACATGAGAAGCAGGAAAGTAAGTGCTGACTGATAGGAAACATCTCTGTAGACTACTGCAACAACTCTTGTTGACTTACTGAAAACTCAAATAAATCTGTATTTGGCTTAGCTCACCAGGTGCTGGAAAAGGAACTCCATGACAGTGATGAAAGCACGAGGGTTGCAAAATGGAAATGAACGGAATGAGGGGAGTGAGGACTATGGAATGGAAATTGTAAAGGATGGAATGGTGGGAATGGAAGGAGTGAAAGCAGTATATATAGCAGCTGAAGAGGGAGCTACTGTGTTATCAGTTGTAGGGATGGAAAAGCGGATAATGAAAATGAAGGTAAATGAGATGGTGAAAATGCGGTATGAACTACGGATAAATGCTGAAAAGAAAACAAGGATTAGAAGAAAAGGGAAATAAAGAAGCGAGAATGTCAGTAGAGGGGAAAAGAAACAACAGTAGTGGCTTAATTACAGATTGCAGAAGAAAGAATGAGTGAGGAAGGGAATGAAAGAAGGAAGGGGGAAGGAAGAAATTGACAAAAGCCACTAGCTGCTGGGAAGGAAGAGAGAAAAAAGAAAGAAATAAACGTACCTGCGGGCTCGCATGCAAAAAGAGCCGAAGTTGACAGAGGAAATTCACAATACTTTTTTTTTTCTTTTTTCTATTTTTTTTTGCTATATACAAAAGTTTACGACATGATTGGCATGCCGCCACCACAAACCCAGCTTTAGGGGGTTATCCAGTGAATCTATAGTGTCCCGACCAGATCTGATCATACTTGAGTCGGTCCTTGAAATTGGGATGACCTCCCGAAGTTCTCCATGTTGCAAACAGGGGCAAGTTATCCTGCATGCCAGTACCTACACAGTCGACAAATAATGTAGCAAAGAAATTTACCACATGGAGGGCACCTGTGGGTACCAGTTGTAGTAATGGTTGAAGCCAATACCACCATCTTGAAGAGTCCCCTGGTTGTGGGCTGAGAATGGGTTCCTCCAATCCCTTGGTGCGATCACAGAACCTTTCTGAAGATAAATCTGCTTCCAGGATCTCCTCAGGCTCAACCTTTGATGAGGCATGCTCAATGGGTTCTGGCTAGATACTTGCATGTTGTGCATGATTGTGCCCTCTTTGTGCTCAGGTTCTGGAACTTGAATCTGTTCCTCTCCTTGGCCTATCTTTTCTTGATCCATGTCCTGATGAAAACTGCAAGCAATCATATTATCTAATGTTGGGACAGTACTTGCATATGCCCATCGTTGACCTTGGATGAAATTTGCCCCTTGAGTTCCACACAACTGTATTTCAGGTCTCTGCACAGCATAAGGGATCTGCCATGATGAATACTGAGTAGGGTAGACAGGAGTGGTGACTATCGGAGGATAAGGTAATGGAGTTTCTCCCCATGATAATTTTCCTGATAGGAGCAGAAGGTGCTCCGCTTGTAATGCTTCCTCAAATATTTGAGGGAATCTACGTTCGCCTGATTGCAACAAGAGGAGGCTTATGTCCGGATGGAAAGCTCGAACATAGAAGAAGTGGGCTTGGGTGGGTGTTGGTCGGATCATCTCTGGAATTCTCTTCCAACTTCTGCTGAATCGGACATTGAAGTCTGTGATGCTCTCTAGAGGTGCTCTCGTGATGTACATGAAAAGTTGAAAGGGATCTTGAGAGCCGTTAAAGGGATCCTCGTCGAATCTTCTGATTAGTGCTCCCACTAAGTCATCCCATGAGCTGATGCTTTTATGCCCGAGCAGTCTGTACCACTGTAACGCCCTTCCTTGCAAAGACAGAACCAGAAGTTTGATCATAACATCTTCGTGAACTATACCATGTAGAGTCGACAAAGTGGCAATATCTTCAATATGCTCTCGGGCCATTCCCTGGGTGCCATTGTATTTTGTTAGGGCTTTCAGGGCACTTTTGGGAATCTCGTGCCGAATTTGGAGATTCAGAGGGCCAGGATCATCCCATCTAGGACAACATACCCTCGCCATTATAGCAGCGGTCTTGAATCCTCCGAGGTATCTTCTTTTAGCTTAAAAAGGCATCTACGATTAAGAAATTCGGATCTTCAGCTCAGCAGAGTCGCCAGATGAACTTACAAATCTCCGCTATGAGGTCAAGACAATTCATCAAAATCTTGATACCTCCGGGTGTTAAACAATAAAACAATCAGCCTCACCGATTATGGATCTTTGGGAGACAGAAACAATCTGTCCCACCGGGCGTGCCAAAAACTGTTGGTCACGAATCTGCCATAGGAAAGGATTTTAAAATAAATGCACCCTAGACCCGGCCAACATTGAAAGGTTGGGAGAAAGAAATGTCTCCCAGACCAATCTCCAGAGAGGGTTGGTTCCCTTACTAAATCTAAGCTTGATTTTAGACTAAAGTTGCAGGAAAGGAATTGGAAATATGCGAAAAGAAATGAGAAATTACAGAAAGAGATGGGAAATATAGCCACAGGCCAAATTTGTCAGATCGAGAAATATTAGCAACAGATAACTTTAAGCACACTAACAACATATAACAGAAGACAATGACGTAATTCACTTACAACCTTGCACAGATAACCTTCAAAATCACATTCCAGAACTCACTTCCTCACTAGCAATATTTAAACTCAGATGCAGAATTCAAATTAAGCAACAGATAAGAAATACGAGCATAAATGAGGAATGCATAAGATAGAAGGGAAAACACACAGAAAATTGCTTGCAAAACTAGAGGCCAAATATCTTTCATTCATGCAAAGAACTTGAAAAGCTTTTCAGCAAAAGTCTCTCTCTCGATGTCTCTTTTTGAGATATACATTGATATTTATAGAGGTCTTGCCTCTTTGTAGCATTTAAAACATGAAACGAACCTCCTCGAGATCTACAAAATGTGCAGCAACAATAAGGAAATGATCCCCTTAAACCAGCCTCGGAGAAACCAGAAATTAAATGAAACAAGGAACCGGTCGTCTTCATTAAATGGTCATCCTCGGAGCATGCTTGGACCGTTAGAAAATCATGAACAGAAGCTTTGAATAATGGAGGCGTCTTCAATTCTGGTGGCTTTGCTATAGGCTTGAGCACGTTCTTCTATCTTGCACGCATTGGAAAGCAACAAAACATTCAATTCTGGAGTGCTTTTAATCCTTGGAAATCGCAATACTTCATCGGGCCGTTTGAACTGCTTTCTGGCGCGAAACTGTGACAGGTCGCGAAAACGCGACATGTCACGAAATCGCGACATATTTCTCTTCCGTACGCTTTTGCCATTTTGGATCGCGAAAACCAACCATGTCACGAAATCGCGACGTATTCGGCTCTTTGTTCTCTTTTTTCACCTGAGGTCGCAAAAACGTGACGCATCGTGAAATCGCGACGTTCCTTACTATTCTGCTCCTTCTCTGCCTTGTTCTCACGAAACTATGACCTATCATGAAATCGCGACGTTCTTTCCTCATATTGTCCTTGCACTGTTTCAAACCGCGAAAACGTGACAAGTCGCGATTTCGCTACATCTTTCTCTCTTCGGCTTTATCTTCCTGATACGTCACGAAATCGTGACATTCTCCTTTGTTGGGACTTCTTTCCTCAACATGTAGCGAAATCGCAACATGTTCTTTCATCTGCCTTCTTCACTCCTCCAAGTCACAAAAACGTCACCATGTCGCGAAATCACGACAATTCTCCTGCTTCTGTGTCTTTCTTCTGTCCACCTGCGAAACTGCACCATGTCGCGAAATCGCGACAGTTTTCTCTTCCTTGGCCTTCATCCTCTTGCAGGTAGCGAAAATGGAACATGTCGCGAAATCGTGACATTTCTTGTCTATTTAGCTTTTCTCCACAATATGTCGCGAAATCGCGACGTTTCCTTGCTTCCTCTACTATTGCTGCTTTCTGTCGCGAAATCGCGACGTCTTGCTCTTGCTTGGTCTCATCTTCAAAAATGTCACGAAATCGTGACGCCTTTCATGCCTTATGCTTTTTCTTCAACTTGACCGCGATAATGCGACATGTCGCGATATCGCGACGATTTTTACATTCTGGCCCTTGTTCATTTTTCTGTCATGAAATCACGACAAGGTTCATTGTCATTGCCCTTTGCTCAATTATGTCACGATTTCACGACAATTTCTAACATTCTGCTCCATGGCCATTGCAAGTCGCGAAAACGCGACATGTCGCGATTTCGCTACAATTTCACTGCTCTGCCTCCGTTGACCATTTTGACCGTGATTTTGGAACACGTCACGATATCGTGACATTTTCTGACTTTGGCTTCTCTCTCCTCAAAAGGCCCGCGATAACGCGACATGTCGCGATATCGCGACGATTTTGAACCTGTGCTCTCCATGCTATTTTTGGTCGCGATATCGCGACAGTCTTCGGACTTAGCTGTTTTGGCACCAAAACTCGTAGAGAAACACAGAGGAATGAGAACTTTAACAATTAATGCATGAATAATCACCAATCAAAACAATGTGGCAAAAATGCCAACATTCTTGGCGGCTCGTGGGGTATATAGTTCTGCTGTATGCACGAATCCCAGGCCTGAATCCATTGGGCAACAGAGTCAAGAAAACATGAGAAGCAGGAAAGTAAGTGCTGACTGATGGGGAACATCTCTGTAGACTGCTGCAACAACTCTTGCTGACTTATTGAAAACTCAAATAAATCTGTATTTGGCTTAGCTCACCAGGTGCTGGAAAAGGAACTCCATGACAGTGATGAAAGCACCGGGGTTGCAAAATAGAAATGAACGGAATGAGGGGAGTGAGGACTATGGAATGGAAATTGTAAAGGATGGAATGGTGGGAATGGAAGGAGTGAAAGCGATAGATACAACAGCTGAAGAGGGAGCTACTGTGTTATCAGCTGTAGGGATGGAAAAGCGGATAATGAAAATGAAGGTAGATGAGATGGTGAAAATGCGGTATGAACTGCGGATAAATGCTAAAAAGAAAACAAGGATTAGAAGAAAAGGGAAATGAAGAAGCGAGAATATCAGAGGGGGAAAAGAAACAACAGTAGTGGCTTAATTACAGACGACAGAAGAAAGAATGAGTGAGGAAGGGAATGAAAGAAGGAAGGGGGAAGGAAGAAATTGACAAAAGCCACTAGCTACTGGGAAGGAAGAGAGAAAAAAGAAAGAAATAAATGTACCTGCGGGCTCGCATGCAAAAAGAGCCGAAGTTGACAGAGGAAATTCAACAACTTTTTTTTTTTTGTTTTTTTTTTTTGCTATATACAAGAGTTTACGACATGATTGGCATGCCGCCACCACAAACCTAGCTTCAGGGGGTTATCCAGTGAATCTGCAGTGTCCCGACCAGATCTGATCATACTTGAGTCGGTCCTTGAAATTGGGATGACCTCCCGAAGTTCTCCATGTTGCAAACAGGGGCAAGTTATCCTGCATGCCAGTACCCACACAGTCGACAAATAATGTAGCAAAGAAATTTACCACATGGAGGGCTCCTGTGGGTACCAGTTGTAGTAATGGCTGAAGCCAATACCACCATCTTGAAGAGTCCCCTGGTTGTGGGCTGAGAACGGGTTCCTCCAATCCCTTGGTGCGAACACGAAACCTTTTCGAAGATAAATCTGCTTCCAGGATCTCCTCAGGCTCAACCTTTGATGAGGCATGCTCAATGGGTTCTGGCTAAATACTTGCGTGCTATGCATGATTGTGCCCTCTTTGTGCTCAGGTTCTGGAACTTGAATCTGTTCCTCTCCTTGGCCTATCTTTTCTTGATCCATGTCCTGATGAAAACTGCAAGCAATCATATTATCTACTGTTGGGACAGTGCTTGCATATGCCCATCGTTGGCCTTGGATGAAATCTGCCCCTTGAGTTCCACACAACTGTATTTCAGGTCTCTGCACAGCATAAGGGATCTGCCATGATGAATACTGCGTAGGGTAGACAAGAGTGGTGACTATCGAAGGATAAGGTAATGGAGTTTCTCCCCACGGTAATTTTCTTGATAGGAGCAGAAGGTGCTCCGCTTGTAATGCTTCCTCAAATATTTGAGGGAATCTACGTTCACCTGATTGCAGCAAGAGGAGGCTTATGTCCGGATGGAAAGCTCGAACATAGAAGAAGTGGGCTTGGGTGGGTGTTGGTCGGATCATCTCCTGGAATTCTCTTCCAACTTCGTTGAATTGGACATTGAAGTCCGTGATGCTCTCTAGAGGTGCTCTCGTGATGTACATGAAAAGTTGAAAGGGATCCTGAGAGCCGTTAAAGGGATCCTCGTCGAATCTTCTGATTAGTGCTCCCGCTAAGTCATCCCATGAGCTGATGCTTTTACGCCCGAGCAGTCTGTACCACTGCAACGCCCTTCCTTGCAAAGACAGAACCAGAAGTCTGATCATGACATCTTCGTGAACTATATCATGTAGGGTCGACAAAGTGGCAACATCTTCAATATGCTCTCGGGCCATTCCCTGGGTGCCATTGTATTTTGTTAGGGCTTTCAGGGCACTTTTGGGAATCTCGTGCCGAATTTGGAGATTCAGAGGGCCAGGATCATCCCATCTAGGACAACATACCCTCGCCATTATAGCAGCGACCTTGAATCCTCCGGGGTATCTTCTTTTAGCTTAAAAAGCATCTACGATTAAGAAATTTGGATCTTCAGCTCAGCAGAGTCGCCAGATGAACTTACAAATCTTCGCTATGAGGTCAAGACAATTCATCAAAATCTTGATACCTCCGGGTGTTAAACAATAAAACAATCAGCCTCACCGATTATGGATCTTTGGGAGACAGAAATAGTCTGTCCCACCGGGCGTGCCAAAAACTATTGGTCACGAATCTGCCATAGGAAAGGATTTTAAAATAAATGCACCCTAGACCCGGCCAACATTGAAAGGTTGGGAGAAAGAAATGTCTCCCAGACCAATCTCCAGAGAGGGCTGGTTCCCTTACTAAATCTAAGCTTGATTTTAGACTAAAGTTGCAGGAAAGGAATTGGAAATATGCAGAAAGAAATGAGAAATTACGGAAAGAGATGGGAAATATAGCCACAGGCCAAATTTGTCAGATCGAGAAAGATTAGCAGCAGATAACTTTAAGCACACTAACAACATATAACAAAAGACAACGACGTAATTCACTTACAACCTTGCATAGATAACCTTCAAAATCACATTCCAGAACTCACTTCCTCACTAGCAATATTTAAACTCAGATGCAGAATTCAAATTAAGCAACAGATAAGAAATACGAGCGTAAATGAGGAATGCATAAGATAGAAGGAAAAACACATAGAAAATTGCTTGCAAAACCAGAGGCCAAATATCTTTCATTCATGCAAAGAACTTGAAAAGCTTTTCAGCAAAAGTCTCTCTCTCGATGTCTCTTTCTGAGATATACATTGATATTTATAGAGGTCTTGCCTCTTTGTAGCATTTAAAACATGAAACGGACCTCCTCGAGATCTACAAAATGTGCAGCAGAAATAAGGAAATGATCCCCTTAAACCAGCCTCGGAGAAACCAAAAATTAAATGAAACAAGGAACCGGTCGTCTTCATTAAATGGTCATCCTCGGAGCATGCTTGAACCGTTAGAAAATCATGAACAGAAGCTTTGAATAATGGAGGCGTCTTCAATTCTGGTGGCTTCAAAGCTACAGGCCTGAGCACGTTCTTCTACCTTGCACACATTGGAAAGCAGCAAAACATTCAATTCTGGAGTGCTTTTAATCCTTGGAAATCGCAATACTTCATCGGGCCGTTTGAACTACTTTTTGGCGCGAAACTGTGACAGGTCGCGAAAACGCGACATGTCGTGAAATCGTGACATATTTCTCTTTCGTACGCTTTTGCCATTTTGGATCGCGAAAATCAACCATGTCACGAAATCGCGACGTATTCGGCTCTTTGTTCTCTTTTTTCACCTGAGGTCGCGAAAACGTGACGCGTCGCGAAATCGCGACGTTCCTTACTATTCTGCTCCTTCTCTGCCTTGTTCTCGCGAAACTATGACCTATCGCGAAATCGCGACGTTCTTTCCTCATATTGTCCTTGCGCTGTTTCAAACCGCGAAAACGCGACAAGTCACGATTTCGCTACATCTTTCTCTCTTCGGCTTTATCTTCCTGATACGTCGTGAAATCGTGACATTCTCCTTTGTTGGGACTTCTTTCCTCAACATGTAGCGAAATCGCAACATGTTCTTTCATCTGCCTTCTTCACTCCTCCAAGTCGCGAAAACGTCACCATGTCGCGAAATCGTGACAATTCTCCCTGCTTCTGTGTCTTTCTTCTGTTCACCCGTGAAATCGCAACATGTCACGAAATCGCGACATTTTTCTCTTCCTTGGCCTTCATCCTCTTGCAGGTAGCGAAAATGGAACATGTCGCGAAATCGTGACATTTCTTGTCTATTTAGCTTTTCTCCACAATATGTCGCGAAATCGCGACGTTTCCTTGCTTCCTCTACTGTTGTCGCTTTCTGTCGCGAAATCGCGACGTCTTGCTCTTGCTTGGTCTCATCTTCAAAAATGTCGCGAAATCGCGACGCCTTTCATGCCTTATGCTTTTTCTTCAACTTGACCGCGATAATGCGACATGTCGCGATATCGCGACATTTTTTACATTCTGGCCCTTGTTCATTTTTCTGTCATGAAATCGCGACAAGGTTCATTGTCATTGCCCTTTGCTCAATTATGTCACGATTTCGCGACAATTTCTAACATTCTGCTCCATGGCCATCGCAAGTCGCGAAAACGTGACATGTCGCGATTTCGCTACAATTTCACTGCTGCCTCCGTTGACCACTTTGACCGCGATTTTGGAACACGTCGCGATATCGCGACATTTTTTGACTTTGGCTTCTCTCTCCTCAAAAGGCCCGCGATAACGCGACATGTCGCGATATCGCGACGGTTTTGAACCTGTGCTCTCCATGTTGTTTTTGGTCGCGATATCGCGACAGTCTTTGGACTTAGCTGTTTTGGCATCAAAACTCGTAGAGAAACACAGAGGAATGAGAACTTTAACAATTAATGCATGAATAATCACGAATCAAAACAATGTGGCAAAAATGCCAACATTCTTGGCGGCTCGCGGGGTATACAGTTCTGTTGTATGCACGAATCCCAAGCCTGAATCCATTGGGCAACAGAGTCAAGAAAAACATGAGAAGCAGGAAAGGAAGTGCTGACTGATGGGAAACATCTCTGTAGACTGTTGCAACAACTCTTGCTGACTTACTGAAAACTCAAATAAATCTGTATTTGGCTTAGCTCACCAGGTGCTGTAAAAGGATCTCCATGACAGTTATGAAAGCACCGGGGTTGCAAAACGGAAATGAACGGAATGAGGGGAGTGAGGACTATGGAATGGAAATTGTAAATGATGGAATGGTGGGAATGGAAGGAGTGAAAGTGATAGATACAACAACTGAAGAGGGAGCTACTGTGTCACCAGCTGTAGGGATGGAAAAGCGGATAATGAAAATGAAGGTAAATGAGATGGTGAAAATGCGGTATGAACTGCTGATAAATGCTGAAAAGAAAACAAGGATTAGAAGAAAAGGGAAATAAAGAAGCGAGAATATCAGAGGGGGAAAAGAAACAACAGTAGTGGCTTAATTACGGACGGTAGAAGAAAGAATGAGTGAGGAAGGGAATGAAAAGAAGGAAGGGGGAAGGAAGAAATTGACAAAAGCCACTAGCTGCTGGGAAGGAAGAGAGAAAAAAGAAAGAAATAAACGTACTTGCGGGCTCGCATGCAAAAAGAGCCGAAGTTGACAGAGGAAATTCAACAATTTTTTTTTCTATTTCTTTTTTTTTTTTTGCTATATACAAGAGTTTACGACATGATTGGCATGTCGCCACCACAAACCCAGCTTTAGGTGGTTATCCAGTGAATCTGCAGTGTCCCGACCAGATCTGATCATACTTGAGTCGGTCCTTGAAATTGGGATGACCTCCCGAAGTTCTCCATGTTGCAAACAGGGGCAAGTTATCCTGCATGCTAGTACCCACACAGTCGACAAATAATGTAGCAAAGAAATTTACCACATGAAGGGCACTCGTGGGTACCGGTTGTAGTAATGGCTGAAGCCAATACCACCATCTTGAAGAGTCCCCTGGTTGTGGGTTGAGAACGGGTTCCTCCAATCCCTTGGTGCGAACACGAAACCTTTTCGAAGATAAATCTGCTTCCAGGATCTCCTCAGGCTCAACCTTTTGATGAGGCATGCTCAATGGGTTCTGGCTAAATACTTGCGTGCTGTGCATGATTGTGCCCTCTTTGTGCTCAGGTTCTGGAACTTGAATCTGTTCCTCTCCTTGGCCTATCTTTTCTTGATCCATGTCCTGATGAAAACTGCAAGCAATCATATTATCTATTGTTGGGACAGTGCTTGCATATGCCCATCGTTGACCTTGTATGAAATCTGCCCCTTGAGTTCCACACAACTGTATTTCAGGTCTCTGCATAGCATAAGGGATCTGACATGATGAATACTCGAGTAGGGTAGACAGGAGTGGTGACTATCGAGGATAAGGTAATGGAGTTTCTCCCCATGGTAATTTTCCTGATAGGAGCGGAAGGTGCTCCGCTTGTAATGCTTCCTCAAAGATTTGAGGGAATCTACGTTCGCTTGATTGCAGCAAGAGGAGGCTTATGTCCGGATGGAAAGCTCGAACATAGAAGAAGTGGGCTTGGGTGGGTGTTGGTCGGATCATCTCTGGAATTCTCTTCCAACTTCTGCTGAATCGGACATTGAAGTCTGTGATGCTCTCTAGAGGTGCTCTCGTGATGTACATGAAAAGTTGAAAGGGATCTTGAAAGCCGTTAAAGGGATCCTCGTCGAATCTTCTGATTAGTGCTCCCGCTAAGTCATCCCATGAGCTGATGCTTTTACGCCTGAGCAGTCTGTACCACTGTAACGCCCTTCCTTGCAAAGACAGAACCAGAAGTCTGATCATAACATCTTCGTGAACTATACCATGTAGAGTCGACAAAGTGGCAACATCTTCAATATGCTCTCGGGCCATTCCCTGGGTGCCATTGTATTTTGTTAGGGCTTTCAGAGCACTTTTGGGAATCTCGTGCCGAATTTGGAGATTCAGAGGGCCAGGATCATCCCATCTAGGACAGCATACCCTCGCCATTATAGCAGCGGTCAAACCTTGATTCCTCCGGGGTATCTTCTTTTAGCTTTAAAAGGCATCTACGATCAAGAAATTCGGATCTTCAACTCAGCAGAGTCGCCAGATGAACTTACAAATCTCCGCTATGAGGTCAAGACAATTCATCAAAATCTTGATACCTTTGGGTGTTAAACAATAAAACAATCAATCTCACCGATTATGGATCTTTGGGAGACAGAAACAGTCTGTCCCACCGGGCGTGCCAAAAACTGTTGGTCACGAATCTGCCATAGGAAAGGATTTTAAAATAAATGCACCCTAGACCCGGCCAACATTGAAAGGTTGGGAGAAAGAAATGTCTCCCAGACCAATCTCTAGAGAGGGCTGGTTCCCTTACTAAATCTAAGCTTGATTTCAGACTAAAGTTGCAGGAAAGGAATTGGAAATATGCAGAAAGAAATGAGAAATTACAGAAAGAGATGGGAAATATAGCCACAGGCCAAATTTGTTAGATCGAGAAAGATTAATAGCAGATAACTTTAAGCACACTAACAACATATAACAGAAGACAACGACATAATTCACTTACAACCTTGCGCAGATAACCTCCAAAATCACATTCTAGAACTCACTTCCTCACTAGCAATATTTAAACTCAGATGCAGAATTCAAATTAAGCAGCAGATAAGAAATACGAGCGTAAATGAGGAATGCATAAGATAGAAGGGAAAACACAAAAAATTGCTTGCAAAACCAGAGGCCAAATATCTTTCATTCATGCAAAGAACTTGAAAGTTTTTCAACAAAAGTCTCTCTCTCGATGTCTCTTTTTGAGATATACATTGATATTTATAGAGGTCTTGCCTCTTTGTAGCATTTAAAACATGAAACGGACCTCCTCGAGATCTACAAAATGTGCAACAACAATAAGGAAATGATCCCCTTAAACCAGCCTCGGAGAAACCAAAAATTAAATGAAACAAGGAACCGGTCGTCTTCATTAAATGGTCATCCTCGGAGCATGCTAGAACCGTTAGAAAATCATGAACATAAGCTTTGAATAATGGAGGCATCTTCAATTCTGGTGGCTTCAAAAACTACAGGCTTGAGCACGTTCTTCTACCTTGCACACATTGGAAAGCAACAAAACATTCAATTTTGGAGTGCTTTTAATCCTCGGAAATCGCAATACTGCATCGGGCCGTTTGAACTGCTTTCTGGCATGAAACTGTGACAGGTCGCGAAAACGCGACATGTCGCGAAATCGTGACATATTTCTCTTCCGTACGCTTTTGCCATTTTGGATCGCAAAAATCAACCATGTCACGAAATCGTGACGTATTCGGCTCTTTGTTCTCCTTTGTCACCTGAGGTCGCGAAAACGTGACGCGTCACGAAATCGCGATGTTCCTTACTATTCTGCTCCTTCTCTGCCTTGTTCTCGCGAAACTATGACCTGTCACAAAATCACGACGTTCTTTCCTCATATTGTCCTTGCACTGTTTCAAACCGTGAAAATGCGACAAGTCGTGATTTCGCTACATCTTTCTCTCTTCGGCTTTATCTTCCTGATACGTCGCGAAATCGCGACATTCTCCTTTGTTGGGACTTCTTTCCTCAACATGTAGCGAAATCGCAACATGTTCTTTCATCTGCCTTCTTCACTCCTCCAAGTCGTGAAAACGTCACCATGTCGCGAAATCGCGACAATTCTCCTGCTTCTGTGTCTTTCTTCTGTCCACCTGTGAAATTGCAACATGTCGCGAAATCGCGACGTTTTCTCTTCCTTGGCCTTCATCCTCTTGCAGGTAGCAAAAATGGAACATGTCGCGAAATCGCGACATTTCTTGTCTATTTAGCTTTTCTCCACAATATGTCGCGAAATCGTGACGTTTCCTTGCTTCCTCTATTGTTGTCGCTTTCTGTCGCGAAATCGTGACGTCTTGCTCTTGCTTGGTCTCATCTTCAAAAATGTCATGAAATCGCGACGCCTTTCATGCCTTATGCTTTTCTTTCAACTTGACCGCGATAATGCGACATGTCGCGATATCGCGACGATTTTTACATTCTGGCCCTTGTTCATTTTTCTGTCGTGAAATCGCGACAAGGTTCATTGTCATTGCCCTTTGCTCAATTATGTCGCGATTTCGCGACAATTTCTAACATTCTGCTCCATGGCCATCGCAAGTCGCGAAAACGCGACATGTCGCGATTTCGCTACAACTTCACTGCTCTGCCTCCGTTGACCATTTTGACCGTGATTTTGGAACACGTCGCGATATCGCGACATTTTCTGACTTTGCTTCTCTCTCCTCAAAAGGCCCGCGATAACGCGACATGTCGCGATATCGCGACGATTTTGAACCTGTGCTCTCCATGCTATTTTCGGTCGCGATATCGCGATAGTCTTCGGACTTAGCTATTTTGGGATCAAAACTCGCAGAGAAACACAGAGGAATGAGAACTTTAACAATTAATGCATGAATAATCACGAATCAAAACAATGTGGCAAAAATGCCAACAAGAGTATTGAGTTAGGGGGAGCAACTTTTATTCTCAGAGATGGTTTTTTTCTAGTGATTGTTTTTTTTGCATTAGAGGTGTTGCCATCAATGACAAAGGGGAGGATTATTGGAAATTTGAGTTAGTTTATATTTTCATTTATGTCACATGGATCATTGATGTCACATGGATCACATTGAGTTTTGGTGGCCAAAGCATTTCATAAATAAGCATTTATGATATTTTGGAGAGCATGCATATATACAGGGTTTTTGTGAAAACCAAGGCAAATAAAATAAAAAGTTTTATTTAAAACCATGGATGACATATTTGAAATAGGTTTTTCTTAAAACCCAGGTTGGCTTTTCGTTTCATCGAAAAAGGTGCCCCAGTGATGGAGATATTTATTTTTAAATATTTAGTTTAAATTTTAAATTAAATTTTAAATTTTAAAATTAAATATATTAATTTTAGCGCCGACGTCTAAAGAAATAGGAAAGGCATATATATATGCCAACAAGAGCTTATACAAATGACCCCCAACACTTATTTTATGAATGCCTTCGATTGGGGAACGAATTGCAAAAAGAGAGAGAAGTGTGACATTGGTCTATTGAAAAATCGTTCGCAGAGTTTAATAAGACACATAGGCATCTTTGGCCTAGCGGTTCATGCACTGTGTGTTACGCAGGAGGTCCTGCGATCGAGTCCCGCCGTGGTTATTTGCTTTGTTGAAGCGCTCGAAGCGTTGTTAAGTTTTTCGAAGGGTGCAGAAGTTTATGATATAAGTTTTTGTTTGTGTCCCTTTGAACACGTGAGGGCGTGTGGCCCAACGTCAGGTTTGCTGTTGTTAAGGCACTGAGCAAGGGGACGTCACGAGATCAAATCTTGTTAGGGACAGAGGCAAGTTAATAATTTTTTTTAATATATATATTTTTTCTAAAGTTGCCCTAGGAGGAATAAGGGTTGTGATGCATGTTTAGAAAAAGAGAGATTTCTGATGTTTCTTCTTTTAAAGTATATCATATTATATATCATTGGAAAGCTTATTTCGAGGGCTATTTGATTAACTTGCTTAGAGAGAGAAATAGGGTGTATGTAAAGAGATATTTTTGTTTTTGTAAAAGGGATCACAAGTGAAGGTTGTTTTGTTCTTTTTCAAAGGTGATTAATTCTTTCATGAGGGGACATGCTGTATCTTATTGAGTAGGAGTGATAAGGTGTTATTTGGATATTATTGTTGTGATATTAATAATTATCTCTAACCCTTGTTAAAAGTTGAAAAATAAGTTTTTTGAGTGTGGCAAATTTTGTGGGCATCCAATAAGGCATCAAAAGGGATGAGCAATATTCTCCATTGACTTTGTTTATGGTGGTTGATTTCTAAAATATCATTGGAGAGAAAAGGATTGATTGTGGTTTCATTTTTTAAAGTGGTTGGTTGAATGCTTCAAGGTTTTCTTTTTTGAGAGTTGTGTTTAAACCTTGTTTTATAAGCATAGTTGTTGAAGCCCATTGGTTATGCAAAGAACATGAGTTAGAAGAGAACATGAGTATCATTGTTATATGAATTTGTGGTTGAGCATTGTTGGAAATATTTGAGTTGGTTGATACATGCTTGGACTAGGGTTTTGTGAGAAAGAGTTGTCCCTTGTGGTGATTGGTTGAGTTGATTTGATTGAGCCTAGTCAAGTGATTGTGTGAGGTGATTTTTCAAGTCCCATGAAACAAACAATTCTATAATTTTGATTTAGGTTGAGATTGAGCTTTGAGATTAGAACATATTGAGTCTCTAACAATTCTCTTTATGCTTCTATAATATTTGAGTTGAGTTAAGATTGAATTGAGTTGAGTTGAGATTGATTTGAGTTGAGATCATTGTGGATCATTGTTGTCATCCATTGTAGAGTGCATTGCCATTCATTGTTGAATTCATCATTGAGCCTTGCCTTCATATATTTGTGGATGAGATTTGAGTGCTACTTGAGCATGATTGGTTGAGCCTTTGAGAAGGCTTTTGGGACATATTTGTGGTAGTTTTTGTGTATGATTGATTGAGCCTTTGAGAAGGCTTTTGGGACATATTTGGGACAGATTTGGGACAACATTTGAGCAAGCTCTTGGTGAGCTTGTTGAACAAATATTTGAGCATATTCTTGCTAATATTTTTGAGCAGATTTTGAGCAAGTTCTTAGTGAGTTTGTTGAGCAGATTTGAGCAAGTTCTTAGTGAGCTTGCTAGAGCAGATTTTGGGCAAGTTCTTGGTGAGCTTGCTGAAGCAGTTTTGAGCAAGTTCTTGGTGAGCTTGCTAGAAAATATTTTGGGCAAGTTCTTGGTGAGCTTGCTAGAGAAGATTTGGGCAAGTTCTTGGTGAGCTTGTTGAAGCCATTTTTATCAAGTTCTTGGTGAGCTTGCTAGAGTAGATTTTGGTCAAGTTCTTGGTGAGCTTGCTAGAGCAGATTTGGGCAAGTTCTTGGTGAGATTGTTGAAGCAGATCAGTGGACTGCCTACCTGAGCATATCATGATTGCCTTGTTGAGCAGATCAGTGGATTACCTACCTGAGCATATTAGGATTGCCTAGTTGAGCAGATCAGTGGATTGCCTACCTGAGCAGATCAGTGTATTGCCTAGCTTTGAGCGGATCAAAGTAATCATTTGTATTGGGATAAGGATCCTTATTTCTATATGAAATATTATAAGGATATTATCTTGTGGAGTACCCCACATTGGGGGAACCACGTTAAGTCTTATGTCTCAATTGTGTGGTGATTTGTGCACTTTTTTACTATTGCTATATATGTCATTAATGCACACTGCAATTAAGGACACTAATTAATATTGGTTTGGAAAGAAAGTAAAAAGTGGGTGCTATATTGTTCACCCCCCCTCTCAGTATAAGCTTGTGTTCTTTAAAACCCTTGTTTATCCCTAAAATTATATTAGCATAGTCCATTTGCTGATAAAATTCCATTCCAAAGACCCAATCTGTTATCTAATATAGAAGTGGAAAAGGAATCCCCATCAAAACCATATATCTTTATTACTATGCCATGTTTCATAAGTACCAGTCTCTAGTTTCTTGCTCATGGGTTTAGAGACGTGCCATTACCCCTTTTGTTAACTAGGGGACTTCTCCATAAATGCAAGCCATAGTAGAGCCTAGAAAATATTTGTTAAATTTCATATAGGAGCTTGAATTTATGAGGGATGGGGTCTAGTCCACCACTAAAAGAACCTCCCCCTCTAGGGTTTGTGGGCTTATTTCCAATTCAAAGAAAATATTTGCTTTATGATACACAAATATCTAGGTCTAGTATGAAGGATACTAGAATACCCCATATTCATTTTTCTTGAATTGTAACAGTTGGTCATTCATGACCAAAATAAGGTACTAGGCCCAATCAAAGCAGAAGGAGACTTTTGGATAGATCAAAGCGTTTGCTATAACTATTTGGAAACCAGTTTCATTTTCATCGCTCTTCAGTCCAAAGATGACTGCTAGCATGACAAAAATGTTTAGCTATAACTTAAACTCAATAATTTTAATTGGGCCCTTGAGAAATTCAAAGATGCACTGGCAGAATTGGTCAATGAGCCAAGGAAACAACTTCTTCTCATAATAAGACTTTTGTTTCTCTTTATTGAGGTCTTTAAGTTATTTTTTAGGGTGAGTACAAGTGCCTAATGCAAATGCTATTAAATTATCAGGTGTGAGGGAAAATATTGTTTGTCCTTTACAATCATAGACTATTCTATTTCTAGCATCGTAGTTGTTTGCTATCACTTTTACTAGCTTTGGGTAGGGATACACACACTTGGGCATGTATAATAGAAACAAATAATACCATGCAACTGTGGACGAATGCTCCCTTGGATGCTCAATGGATTTCTATTTTGTTGCTCTCTTTGAAGTTTCTTGTCTAAACAATGAACTTTGGGTCATGTATGTCAATCAGTAGGTCCTAGAGTTTGATCTTTCTATTGGACATGGTTTCTTAGCTCAATTTCAAGAAATAGATTGTGGGAATTCTTTCAGACTTCACAAACTTTAATGACTTTCGTGAAATTGTTCTTTGATCTCGACTACTTAACTACTTGAATGCCCAATGTGCAAATAAAACCTCATGGATTTGCTTTTATAGATCAAATATAGCGACTAACCTCATTAATACCAAAAAGTGTGTATGTCCCACTCTTATTACTCAAGATTGATTTCCAAAGTTGTCGGTATGTGTGATCACCTTAGAGCGTGTTCTTGCTTAACTGTTGTTGCATTTTAGACCAATAGGCTATTTATAATTTAAAATCACTGCATGCCACCTACTACTTCTCAAAATAGACATGGGCATGTTCTTTATCTTATACAAAGCATTTCAAGGAGCGTCTATTTATTGGTATTGGAAAATTTTAGCCGTTGATTATAGTTAATTCAACACATTTAATCTGTGTATTTAAATATATTGCTAAGGCATGGGTCCTATGGAATTAATTTTTTGGTGTTTTCTTAGCCTACCCTTTTATTCATCCCACTTAATCATAGATTTATTGGTATGGAATTCTTCCAATGCATGTATCATATCAAACTAGTTCTTAAAAATATCTTGTTGCTAGAGGCTAACATAGGTTTTGTCTCTCCATTCCTCTAGAAACATCAATTATGCCATCCTCTTCTCTCAAAGTTATTGCTTCGAAGAGGCCAATAATTTTTGGCCATTTGATCCTTCAATACAAGAAGTCCCTAATCCATCCTCTATCACAACATTTAAATCTTTCATAGAAAACTCTGCCTCCATTTGAAATTCATCGGTCATAATTTTAGTCTATTATTGATCATCTTCAACTAGGTTAACCCTTTCATATTTGATTTCCTTAATATGGAAGGGAGATGGATTTTACACAAAAATCTTAAACTTTTTGCCCTTGTGGAGGATGACAATGCGAGAATAATCTAAGGATAAGTACCCCTAGCTTGATGATGAACTCTATAGAAAGATAGATCAAAGTATGTTAGAAGGTCAACCACCACCACATATTGAATGATTGTTACCTCTGGCACCTTGTGGAGCACTATTGGTATATCCTTGACCACATAAAATATCTGAATAGGAGTGCCATCTAACTACAACACTTCATGGTTTGAACAAGTATACTCCATTACCATTGCCTTACATAATACCTTTGGCATGACAATAGTGGTTGCTCATGAGTCAACCATGCAATTGTGCACTATCCACCCTTCCATGCACAAGGATGTATAAATAGGTGGTGTCTAGTTCTTGCTCATTCTATGGATTTGTTGGTCATGATCCAAATTCAAATTTTAAAGTTTTAACATTTTAGAATTGACACCTTTTAATGCAGCCTTGAGCAAGTCAATCTGTCTAGGGATTAATAATGCATCATACATGCTTTCCCAAGAAGGGGTTTTCTTTAGCTCTTCTAAAATTCTATATATGATCACTTTTGACAACTTTTGGTCAACTCAAAATTCCTTTGGTAATTCTTAGTGGCTTCCAACCTTTATCTTTTGATCATAGAGAGATACCTCAATCTACTTAGAGCCTGCTCCTTAGAATCTTCTTGAGTGACATTTACTTTTACTGGCTATGGCCTTGGCTACTATTTTACTTGCTCCTTCTGAGGTTAAGTTGGACCTTAAGAGGATCCAAATTTTGTGGCTCTACCTATAGAGGCTTCCTTCAAGGTCTTGTCAAGACTTGAATGCACTCTTCTTCTGTAGGCTCTTCGACTAGCATGACTTGGTTTGGATCTATGGATATGTTCACCACTCATTTTTGTGTCTTTATTTCCCTTTCTGCCTTCTATACTATTGCCAGTTGGGCTAAGTGCTAATAAACCATACATGTGTTTGCATTATAGGTGTCATTGTAGGCTAGGCACCAGTAAGTCTCCTGAGAAGAGGGCATGCATGATCCTTCCTCTTGCTTAGTATACGCAATAATTGTTCTTTTGGCCACATTAATGCTAGAAGCCCCATGATATTTTGAGATGTAGTACCTTATCTCAATATTTTACCTTTCTACCACAATGAGTCTATTGGTACGATTTTTAACTAGTGCTCTAACCTCTTGGTTCTCTATGGATTGTTCTTTAGATTTTGGGGTAGGCAATAGAGGTAAAGAAGGTGCAGGTGGATGAGGTAAAGCTTTAGGTTCCATGATAGGAATAAGTTGAAGGACTGAGGTGGCTGAAGCTAGTGTTTATTGTGTTAGCTATGGCAATTCTAGGAAATATGGCATGGTGACCTTAGGAGGTAATTTTCTAACTAAGATTAATGCATTTTTTGTAGCAATTGTAACTTGGAAAACTTATGGGAATCTCATATTGTTGGCTAGTAAAAAATGCAAACCTAGGTATAGGACAAAGGCTCAAATATAATAAATGTAAGCTTAAGGTCAGGAAGGTTTGATATCTTGAGGGATCTGCTTCCATGTCTTATTGAATTTGATATTGAAATCAGTGATATTTTCTTGCAGATGTATTTGAATGGAGATGAACTAGGTGAGAAATGAAAAGGGGTATCCTATTTCATTGAACTCCAATATAAATGGTTTGACTAGTTGAGCCCATGAACTAATGTTATTTTCATCAAGGGATATATATTAGGTCAACACTTTTTCTCTAAATAATATGGCCAATAGTCTCACCATGACATCTTCATGTTGGATATTATGAATAGTGGTACAACAACCGCATCTTGATAGTGCTCATTGGTAGTTTTATTAGATCCATCATAGGTTGGTAGAGCTCTAAGGGATGACTAAGGGATTTCATGGAGATCTACAAGATAAAGGGGTCCATTGCTATTTCATCTCGGGTAAATTTTTCCAATCATATTTTTGATGGGGACTGCCAGGAGACTCTCTGGGAAAATCTTGCAAAGAGATGGGACTTTGATTAGAGGAAGCTCAAATTAGAGAGTGGGACTTACCTAACCTCTTGCGAGATTTATAAGCAAGTAGTTCAACAAATGCATAGATTCTTTAAACTTTCTAACCTCTCATCTGGTTATCATGTAATTTTGGGGTTCATTTCTTTAGCAAAGTCTTCAATCTCAGGTTCTTCAATAGTGGAGTCACCAAGTGAATGTATTTTTATCCACTTGTGAGGTCAAGACATTCACCAAAATATTGATCCTTTAGTGATGTGAGATGAATGTTGAATTATCCATCCCACTGAGAATGATAAAAATTCTTGGTCTAATATCTTCCTAGTGGTGTGATTTATGACCTAGACCATAACCAAGATTGGATGGGCCCAAAATTGCTTTTGAGCCAACCTTCAAAGTAGACCAATTCCTTGTTGTGCAAAGAAAACAAACAAATTAAATAAGACTAAAGATAGAAATTGAGAGTTAGATAGAGAGAGAGGAGAGAAATATCGGTTAAAATGTGTACGATATTTGGCTAACAACACTACCACACCCCATGCAAAACACACTAAATTTTCTACAAACATGGCCTAATGGACCAAATACCAAATACAACATTACATAATATAGCATAGATCATGCATTCTACCACTCTAATAGCTCACAGTGAGAATCAAAACAACAACCCTCGCAAAATAGACCACTAAAAAACTTTTACAGAAGTGAATATATATTCAATGATTAAATGCTATGCATCCCTAACATTCCAATAGCCCAAAGTGATAATCCAAACAACAAAATAGGCCTAAAAAAATAGACCACCTACCAATATTTTATAGAAATTTCTAGAGACTACAAAACATACATACACATAAGAATTACACAACACTTCATTGGTAGAGGTCAAACAATAGTTGATTCATTAAGCAACAAAACAAAATTGCATAGTTTACAATAGGTAAACACTCAAATTATTGCCCCTCATGCCGAGAAAAATTGTGTTATTTATAGTTTACTATACTAGCCTAGCTTAATCATTACAAGGATAGTATGTCATAGGCATGACAAGAACTTGCACAACCTGGCCTAGTCTAGAGCTCATGCTCAATCAACATGCTTGAAAGAACTAGCTATCACTTTCTTGCTTTGTCTTGGCTAGCTATCACTCTTCTAGCCCAACTAGCTTGGTCTAGATGGCTGGTCTAGCCAATAATAATCCTAGCAGCCCTATATCTTCAACATGCTTGAATTCTTCCCATTATACATTATTGTTATGCCAATGGTCAATATTGTATGAACTTTCATTCATGATCACCAGGGGAGGCTGCCACTGTTGCAAGTTTTGGAAGACTAGTTGTAACTTTTATACCTAACCACTTTGCTTCAAATGGCTGAGGAGTGCCCGGTTAGTCCTACATTCTGACATACACAATCCTTGTTGAAAGAGACTTGCTCAAAAGCCTCTTATCCTTGTCATTATTTGTTGAAGGTTTTTGCTCATCGTCAAGGCCTTAGAGACTAGTCCAAGACCTTTTGGAGGCTTTGCTAACATCATCATTTAAAAGTTTTGGCCACTTATATCTTCTAGCCACTATTGCTTCTAATCACTTTTGCTTTTGGCCACTCTTTCTTTTGGATTTGGATTTTTGACTTGTCAGGTTTTCTAACGTCTTATGCTAACATCTACCTTGAAAAATCTTGACCACTCTTGTTTTAGACTCTAGAGTGGCCAAACTTCTTTACCTTAGATTTTGGGCCTGATAGGCTACCTTTGGAATTTTGGCTAGTCATCTGCAAAAATTGTCAAGCATGACTAGGTTTCCTTATATTTTTAGCAACAAAATTTTGCAAAATTGATAGTCCCATGAGATTCACTGTGACTTATCTATGTGGGTTGTTTGCATTGGCCCACATGTCTCAAGTTTCAACCTAGTGTTTATTCAAATGTTGTATTCTATAAACCTATTGATACCCAATTGATAACTCAAGTTAAAGAAGTGGATAAAGCAAAATTATTTATACAACACATTCAATATCTTCATCATAAATATTAATATATATTTGAGAATTAACAAAAAAAAGTACAGGGAACACCATAGTCAACACTTCTCTTATAATGTCTTCTAGGTTGGACATTAGGTTTGAATTTATCTAAAGAAGGAACACTTATTTAATTACATCAGATGATCAACTCTCTATGTTATGGTCCTTACATAATATTTTATGTAGTAGGGGAGAAATATTTTGTTACTAATCTATCTTCATACTTGGGAATGCATCTAGTTTTCAATATGAATATTCTCAAGCCATTCTCACAACTTCTACTATAACATGCAATAATACAACATTCTTTAGAATTGGATTTAGTTCAATTGTACATATTTTATTAGATCAATGATTGATTCCATCACAAAATATGTTAGGAACCTACTATTAAAATAAACACTCACACAAATACTTGAAAATAAACATATGATCACAACATACTTGGAAATAAAATGCACAATACAAACGTAAATTGCAGAAAAATAACAATCTCACAATAGCACTGAATTGCAAGCCTCTTTGAGAGGGAAACCTCCTTCAATACTTCATTCAATTATGCAAAAAATATAGATACAATACTAACACTTGCAGTTTTAAGGAATTCATCTAGCACTTAACTCCCAAGGTTGGCTTACATGCAAAATGCCACCCGAACTAGAATCTCCTACCTACAATCAATTACATTCTTGAAAAACTGTTATATAGAAGGGCACCATTTGACATAGACGATTCTTAATCCAAAACTATAATAAAATATTACAAAATATTATCATGGATACTACCCACATTCCACAAGGACTATTACATCAAGTGTTAGTATGGGATCCTAACAAAATGCACTCACCAAGGGACACAACCTATTTAGGGTTGTTAAGGTTGGTAAATTTGTAGTGCAAGACAAATGGTATGCCCTTGACCAACTCAAGCATATATTTCCTTAATTAGAATCAAATGTAATGGTACCATTGCTTATTAATTATGGATGGATGATTTGACTAGAAAAGGGTTCGATTAGTTTCTTATTAACCTAGGTTCCAAAATAGTTCAATCTTAGAAGCATTGGTATCCATTAATAATCTTTAGACAACAAACTAGTGTCATATTTTTGTATGGAAACAACATTGTCCATGACACCAATAACAACTATGGTTACAAATTGACTCTAGCACCAATCAATGCCATCACCATGAGGGAGTTAGCATCAAGTGCATTTGTGAAATGGAAGATCCTATCAATAATCCACCATGAGGTATTTGGCATCAAGTGCCATCACAAAAATTATATTTCAATTGTCTAACATAGTAACAAAGCCACAAATGGAAAATCCTATCAATAATTCCCTTATCAACTAATGCCCAACCAAGGAAGAAGGTGAACATCTTTGCAATTTTCATCCTAAAGTACTTCTTTATTAGTTGGAAGGGAACCACTTTAGCTACAAACTTTATAATCAGTATACATATTGTGTATAACTTAGTGGAGTATCATACTTTTTCACCTTTTCTTGATACATTTTGGTCTCCTTGTTCCTCTTTCTACTAATTCTTTCATCATACAATCATAATACTCGGTTTTTAGCACACAATGCAACCCAATGCCTAAATTTATGGTTAAATTTTAAGGTTTTTCAACTTTGTTACATAATAGATTTATCTTCTATAGTTCATTTACATTCAAATTATATGTAAAGAAAACTTTCTATTTGCTTTTATACTTTTAGTTTTTTCTTGAACCATAGAAGTGGTAGGTTGTGCCTTGTTCTACTACACAATTATGAAATATGACTCATCCAATGTAACTAGTTGAGTTGGAAAGTTATGCTCTATAGCACTAGTTGGTTTGGATTAGTTATGGGTAATAATATGAATTTTGATAAAGGAATTAAGATTTTTTCTTTAAGCATTTTAAGGAGTTATTGCAAGACTTCCAAACACTCTATGATGACACTCTCATGAAGGCTATTGCAAAATATACCCCTTCTAAAATAATTTGTGATATGAGAACATATTTAGATAAATCCATTTCCTTTAAAGAGCTTGATTAATGCTTTATTAATGAATGGTTGTAAATAAGGCACAAGATTGGATAACTTTCTTGCTCAAATTTTTAAAGAGTTATGACCTATAATGGGCTTGGACTTCTTCCATTTATATAGTTGAAATCCACAAATTCATTGGAATATTTAGTTGATAAATTGAATTTGAAAGGGTCAATGCATGATGCCATATATAGGTGGAGACCAATCAATCTTCTTGATATCTCCTATAATACTGTAATGAAGAACTCACTAAAAGAATAACTCAACTACTCAAGAGATTATTTGAAAATAACAAACATGGTATATTTTTTAATTGGTTATATGGGATTGAAATGGGACCCACCATTATTTTTTTGATAAGTTAACAAAATTTATATTAATAAGGGTATTTGAAATGCGCACTAACACCTTGATACATCAACAGGAATAAAGGATGCACCATCCAAAAAATCCACGTGGCATCCATATAAAACCTAAAACGTAAAGAAAAACTGGAACAAGCCAAAAGACAAGGACGAGGCTAGAAATAAAAAGTCCTGACAAGACAGGAACTAGAGACATTATAAAAATAACAACCAATTAAGAAATTGCAGAATCCTTGATGTCATCCTTATTGACATTCTTAGAAACATCCTTAAACACATCCTTGGTAATTTCCACGATGTCGTCCTCTTTGACCTCAGGTTTGGCTTCGACGGCGGTCTTTGCTGGAGTATCCTCGACAAAGTTGTTGCAAAACAATAGGAGTTTCAGAGCATTCCTATTCTCTTTCATTTGAGTAATGGTTGCCATGATTGTGGTCATAGCAATCTCCATTTTTACAATAGTAGCAGTGGTGGTCTTAATGATGTATTCCTGAAGAATCTTCTTCATAGGATCATATAGCTCGTCCTTGGTAGCACCTTGCATCTTTCCCTGATTATGAACGCCCTTGTTATTTAGACATTGAGAACTTTTGGTCGGTGTAGCTTTGCTTTATCCTTCTTCTTCGTTGACTGCTCAACATCCTGGTGGCCTCCTTCCATCTTCCTCCTCTTAGAACCATGGATCCTTGAAGAAGAAGTGAAGGATGTATCCTCCTTCGTTGTCTTCTTGGACTTTGTCTGTTGTTCCTGCAGACGCACATTTCCTTTAGGGAATTTCTCCAGAAGCTGAACATAAATTACTTTGAATAGCCCCTGGTGTGAGGGCCAAGCTTCCTCTTTCTTCGAGTGGGTCGCATTAATGGAGTAATCCATGGACAAATACAAAATTTTGGAATATTCAATGGTTTCACCTCCTTGAAATTGTTCACAAATGTAATGTGGAAGCTTCTAAGTTGGAAACCTGGGTCATCGACTGTGATGTACTCCATAATTGGTTTCATCACCTCCTTCCAAGGGGTGGGTAAGTCCTCATGACTCATACTCAGTCTAACAATATTTTGCAAGATCAACTTCAGCTCGATCTCCTTGAGTTTGATATCCTAACCGCTTATCCCTTCAAAACATTCTGCCCACAAATAGTTGTCCAATGATCTATGTGAGGATGTGTACGCCCACCTAGAACTCCACTCCATGGATGATGACAATACCATTCTCCCAGGTAGACGCAAAGGCCAGGTTGATATCCCAATCCGACCCTGAAAAATACTTCAGGAATAACAAGAAACCTCTCACACTCATAATTGCTTTAGCCACCAATTCGATCTCAAGTTTTTCTAGATCCACAAAGCTGATGATGACTGGGAAACAAGACTGCTTGAAAATAGGGAAAACATAATGCTTACTGAGCCTAGAGACACATAAAATGTAGATGAATAATACATACACAAGGTGGGATTTAAAAACACAGGATGAGTTTGAGATTTTATGGAATCTTCTATGCCTCCACCTCACGATGATACACATCCTTGAGAAAGGCAGATCCACCATGTCTCAGATAACAAAGCAGCATGCCTTAGAAAATTGAGAGTTCCAACAACTGCTATCCCCAAAGAAAGTAGAAAGGTGTGCCACACCTTGGAACTCTTGACCAATCAGGTAACAAAAATTTCCAGCAAGTATTCTCGCAAAAAATAATGGACACTAAAGGTTTTGAGAATCGACGAAAGGAGGAAATGGACAGAAGCATGGGATGGAAGAAGTGAGAGGAAATACCTGGGAGGAGGAAAGGCGGTGGGAGAGGATGAAGTAGCAACACATGGATGAAGGACACACGACGAGGAAGAATCGAGAAGGAGCAATCCAAAAGGATTGTGGGAAAAATGGTAATCTTAGGATCATTGAAAAGGGTTGCGAAGGCACTGTTAGAAGTAATGAACACGAGGTCTAGGGAAAACACAAAGGAGATGTACCAAAAATTCACACATGTGCTAGAGGCCTCGAGCATTGAATGCCTCAAAAAGTTGAATATCATCATGGGAATGATAGGATTGCTGTGAAAGATCTTTACAAGACAAAACTCATTTAAATAATTAAGATCTAGGGAAAACAAACTTTTCATGCCAATGAAATTGAAAAGTGGATTGTTATGCATTTTGAACTTTTTTTGACCTTACAATTTCTTCAACCTCGCGAGGAAGGGTGTCAGTCCATGTCATCATTCCCGGGGCAAAAACTCCGATGTTTGCCAACTTGTCTGCCACACCATTTGCTTCCCTAAATACATGTTGGATAATGACCTCGTGTTGGTAAAGGATTAAGCTTTGAGCTTCTTCAACCAGGTTCGAGTTTTAGAAATTTTTAAGTAATTAACCATATTTAAGGAGTCCCCTTCAATAATTACTTTTCTTGGAAATTGCTTAATTAAAAGCAGACCCCTCCACAAGGCTCTGACTTCAGCTATGTGGTTAGATTGTTCTCCTAGAACTTCAACAAAGGCAAAAATGGAATTTCCTTTGCAGTCCCTGAGTACTCCCCCTGCCTCAACTCTGCCTGGATTTCCTTTAACCGCCCCATCAAAATTTAGTTTGACCCAACCTTGGGGAGGAGGCATCCATTTGATATTTATTCTAGATATTTGGGAATGATTAGAGTTGAGATTCTCTAGAGAGATATGTAAAGACTGAAGTAAGGATGCTTCGAACCTAGGGATGGGATGAGGATCATTTGGGGACAAGAATGCATCTTCCTTAGAAATAAAATAACTCTTTTGGTAATGGAATCCACGTCCTTAGCCAAACTGGAAAAAACATGTTTGTTCCTTTCTAGCCAAATTTGCCAGAGAAAGTGATGTAGGCATAATTTCCATATGCCTTGGAGACAAGGATTGCTGAAAGGATTAGGCCATTGAGAGAACAAATCAACAATGGATGGAGGCTTGGCCCAACTAATCTGGAACTTTTGAAAAATATTGTTAAGAATGGAGCAGAAAAAAGGATAGGTAAGGAAGATGTGGCTTGTGGAATCCCAATAAGAAATACATAAAAAACACCTAATAGGCAGAGGGATTCCATGCTTAATGAGATTTTCTATAGTAAGGATCATATTTTGAATTGCCAGCCAAGAAAAGGACACTTTTGGAGTTAGGTGTTTGATCCAAACCAGTTTGAAAGGAATAAGAGTTTCCTCAGGAGCCAGGAGGAGTTGATAAGCCAATTTGATAGTGAATTCCCCAATGTCAGTAGGTTCCCAAATAGGTTGATCGTTGGCATTACTTGAGGGTAAAACAAATGCAGAGAGTAAATCTTCCAAGGAAGTGATTTCTGCTAATAAATTGGGATATTGTATCCTTTTCCATGTGCGTGAGTTGTTGGATACTGTCAGGAAATTAGCGACTCTTTGGCAAAACAATGGATCAGTAAAATCCTTTAAAGCTCTAAAACTAGGAATTGCTATAAGTGGTTGGTTTCCTATCCACTTGTCTTCCCAAAAATTGATTGTTTTTCCATATACAACTTGCCATGGGACCCACCCTTATTACATCATGACCACATAGTGATATTACAACAAATTGGCTATTATGCATGTATCACTTGGCAAGATTCAAACCTAGTCTCCTCCTTGGAATTCAAGGAATTTAACTAGTTGAGATAATGCCATCTATTTAAAAAGCATGGTTTCTTAAGAGAAAGTCCATTCTTAATACTTTGGTATTGGATTGGGAAACCATAGAGTAGAATAGAAAGTTTACCCAAGATGTTGTGTTAGTGATGCGGGAGCATCCAACTGGCAAGATCCAACTAAGCAAAGCAAAAAGCAGTTGGAGTTTTCTATTTTTATTTTTGAAGACTGGATAAACATGCAGTTGATAGCTAAGACTAGATAAGGATGGATAAGAATGCTTGGTTGTCATGCGTAGCCAGCAAGTCATTGTTTTTTTTTATGATTATAAATAAGAAGTGGATGTGGAGCGTGGGAGGGGAGCAAGGGGCTCCAAAGACATTGACACTTTGTGCAGTGCTTGTAGGGGGCTTCTCATATTGAAGCCTCAGAGGAAAGAGATTAGCACTCTGTGTAGTGCTTGCAGGAGGATTCTCATATGAAGCCTCAAAGGAATGGCACTCTATGCAGTGCTTGTAGGAGGTTTCTTATGTGAAGCCTTAGATGAAGGAAATTGACACTCTGTGTAGTGCTTGCAGGAGGTTTATGATGTGAAGCCTCAAAGGAAGAAAATTGGCACTTTACACAGTGCTTGCAGGAGGTTTGCTATTTCAACCTTGGAAGAAGAAGATGGAAGAAGGAGATTGGTACTCTACGGAGTGCTTGCAGATGTGGCCACCATTGTAATGTGGTTTTGTGAATGTTTAAACAAACATAAAAATAAGAAAAATTAATGTTCTCTATTCATTATTTTCTTTACTGATCACGTAGATCAAATTTATGTTAATATTTTTGTGGATGTTGGCAAGATGATGTGTGAGCAGCTAGGAGATACTGTTATTTAATTGATCCCCTCTCTGACGCTGCATAATTTGGTATCAAAGCTAGAAGATCATTGGGGTCGAGCTCTTTGAGCAGGAGCTCACATTTTTCTTGCTACTTGGTGAGTATGATGCGGGAGCATCCAGCTGGCAAGAGCCAACTAAGCAAAGCAAAAAGTAGTTGGAGTTTTCTATTTTTATTTTTGAAGATCGGATAAACCTGCAGTTGATAGCTAAGACTGGATAAGGATGGATAAGAATGCTTGGTTGTCATGCGTAGCCAACAAGTCATTGTTTTTTTATGCTTATAAATAAGAAGTGGATGTGGAGCGTGGGAGGGGAGCAAGGGGCTCCAAAGAAATTGGTACTTTGTGCAGTGCTTGCAGGGGGTTTCTCATATGAAGCCTCAGGAGAAAGATATTGACACTCTGTGCAGTGCTTGTAGGAGGTTTCTCATATGAAGCCTCAGAGGAATGGCACTCTGTGCAGTGCTTGCAGGAGGTTTATTATGTGAAGCCTTAGATGAAGGAAATTGGCACTCTGTGTAGGCTTGCAGGAGGTTTTCGATGTGAAGCCTTAGAGGAATAAAATTGGCACTTTACACTCTGATGTTGAGCCTCAAAGGAAGAAAATTGGCACTTTACACAGTGCTTGCAGGAGGTTTTCTATTAAAACCTTGGAAGAAGAAGATGAAAGAAGGAGATTGGTACTCTATGGAGTGCTTGCAGATGTGGCCACCATTGTAATGTGGTTTTGTGAATGTTTAAACAAACATAAAAATAAGAAAAATTAAAGTTTTTTGTTCATTGTTTTCTTTACTGATCACGTAGATAAGATTTATGTTAATTTTTTTGTGCATGTTGGCAAGATGACGTGTGAGCAACTAGGAGAGGTTGTTATTTAATTGACCCCCTCTTTGCCGCTACATTATTTAGTTAAATTAGATTATGACAAATCATACAATCAAATTAATGGTGTTTTATTCTCACAGTGCTTAAATAGTTGGAATTTGGGTCTCATATGGTTAGAAGAATTGAAACTATTTTGAAGGGTGCTTATGTTCAATGAATAACTAGTTGGGTTCTCTCTAATTCCTTTCCTATTCAAAGTTCTATTTATTGAGGCTTCCATTAGCCCTTTCTTATATGCTATTTTTATAAAGGATATTAGATATTTGTTTGAAAGAGTCTTTGTTGTCCTAATTATTCCATATGTCTCACTTTGCGAATGACTATCTTATTTTTTCTTAGTAATGAGGGGGAGATTTATAATGCATTGAAATCATTGGATTTTTTTTGTCTTACATATCCTTCAAAGGTATCTCTTAAAAATAATGAATTTATACTATCAATAGGTGATTCATGCCCTCCTTGGATACCAACTTTTTGAAAATAGATTTCTCTTAGCAAATTCCTAGATATTTTGGAATCCAATTTGACATATATCTATTCTCCTCTAATATATCAATTTAGATTCTTCTAAGTTTCAAAAAAATCTAGATATGCCACAATTTAAGTTCCCCTCTTCTAAGAAAAATTCAAATTATTGTAATACATTTATGGCTAAACATGTTTATTGTCATCTTGTTGTATCTCTTATAAAGTATTTTATTTGAAATTTACAAAATTATGTCAGAAGTATCTATAATCCAAATAGTACCATTCAATAGTTATGTCATCTATTTCATGGAATCATTATATCCAACCCCAAAATAAATGAGGTGTAGGAATTATTGATTCTTGGACAAAGTTTTTGAGTTTATTATTAGAATAGAATTGTTGGGATATTATAGGCAAGAAGACTTGGGAATTGTTATTTCAACAGAGAGTTGAAAATGCTACTCCATCAAGTTAATGAGAAGGGATGAACATTAAAAATATGTTACTAAATGCTTCTTATTCTAAAGGTAAGACATCTCTTTCTATTCAAGGAATTTTTCAATGTTAAGTTATTTCTATGAAACTTTCTTGGGCAAGGTCTAAGTTTTCCTACTTCTATTATATGTTGGAACAAATTAGTCTACTTTACTAAGGTATTGAGAGGAAAAGATATATTTAAGAAAGGTGTTCACACCTTTATTGATATGTCAAATATCTCAAGTAAGTCTTAAAAGTCTTAGAATAATATTCAAATATTAGTTGGGATATTAAGATCCTCTAGAGTTTATTTAGAAGAGTTGATGATAATATGATCCTTAAGCTCCATATCCATTTTCCTTGTATTTTTCTAAGGGCATTAGCCTAATGGCAAGTTATTGGAGTGATTCTCATTTGAAATCTCGAAAAAATTGAACAAAACATGGAATTGTTGTTTTAATGAGGAGACTTACCAACATCTTATATACTTCAACTACCACACTTATCATTACATATTAAATGTTAAAAGTGTAATCTAACTTATGGCCAAAGCTGACATTGTATGATATAGTATTATATAGGCCTATGGGAAATTGTTGTACAATTGTATTTAATTTATTATAATATTTTATTATGTAAGCCCTATGGGCGATGATTAAACTTGTTAGGGTTAAACCCGCCTTACAACTTGTAATTAACCTTAAATACCTCTTGTTATGTCAACTTAGTTTAAAAATATTTTATGTATTTGGGGTTTTGGTTTTGGTATAAGTACCCCTACCGCTTCATCCATCATATTGGAGTGTTGTGATTCATATATATGGATAATATAGTGACTATATATGGTGCCTATGGGTACCCACTATATCTTTATCTCTTTCATCATTTTTTATGCTTTTTGCATAAGATTTGAGTGGATGGATTGATTCTATTCATTTCTAAAAATAGATGTGAATTCCAACATGGTATCAAAGAAGGTATGGATCAATATCACTTGGTTACACAAAAAGTTTGTTTAGAGCCTCTGATCCTTCCTTCGAACTCATGGAAAAATTACTCTTCAAGACCTCATAAGATTTTGTGGTAAATGAGGTAGAGAGGAGATCTTCTTCCACGTTTTCCATTCATTTTTCTTCCACTTTGAAGATATTATTCCATATCCATCATAAACTTTGTTATCATTAAGGTATGCTTGCTCCTTCTTTGTTTGACATTTCCTTCCTTCCTTGCAAGGTTTCCATAGCACCTTGGGAGAAGGATACCAAAATTCATATTAAAAAAGGGTAAAATATTTACTTTTCTCATGCCCTATTCTATTTGAATACATGACATCATCTTTGGTATGCACAATGCTTATCTTCATGGAGGGGTATGTACTCATTCACGTTTATACAATATGTTACGCTGGTCAAACGATCACTACACAAGGTTATTGTTTAATGGTTCATGGGTTTGAATCTACACAAAACATTTTTTACTTAGCAAGACATAATAAAAACACTAAAGAGAAGATTTTCTCATCAATGTTGCATCCTATGCACTTGATGGCATGGCTAGGGGAGAGCATGTAGGTACCTTGGTGGAGGAAGGTCTTGGGCTCATGAGATGGTCCCTTCCTTTTGGGTTGACACATAAATTTTATTGAAATGATAATGTGTTATCTAAGGAGGCATGCACAACTCAAATAGGAAAGCATCAATGACCAAGTGAGTTATACCAACCATGCAAGGAATTTGGTAAGTGGGATGTATCAAGTTCAAATTGCCCAATACAACAAATATTTTTACCTTTTTAGTTGGGATCTTAAATGAATCCCTCTTCTATGAGATTTTTGGGTTTAGTACTCAATCAAAACAATGATAGGTTGGTTGGTGCTAGGCACTTTGTGTGCTAGAGACATCCGATTAAATTCTTGTTGATCCATGGACACCACATGGGGTAAGCATTCAATTTTTTGGTCGATGTGGCACC
This sequence comes from Wollemia nobilis, assembly GCA_028583015.1. Classification (NCBI taxonomy): domain Eukaryota; kingdom Viridiplantae; phylum Streptophyta; class Pinopsida; order Araucariales; family Araucariaceae; genus Wollemia; species Wollemia nobilis. The sequence continues at coordinate 4,914,255 of JAQPPZ010016717.1, forward strand.
TTTGGGTGCCACCTATCCCTTATTTTACATACTAATACACCTTTGACCAATCAAAAAATGACAAATGGTAGAATTTCAAATGAGAAAATCTACAAAAGAGGGTCTTAGAGCTTAAAAATATTCTTTACTTAGTATCCTTCTCTTGACTATCATCACTGTTTAATCTAGGCCAAGAACAATTTACATAAATTTGAGTATTACAAAGCTATTGGTACTTGTATTGGAGCAAGATTAACCTGGATGGAACACAGTGACAAAGACTCCAAATAATTATCTTATTTACAACAAAAAGTTCCAACTAAAAATGTTTCATGGATCAAGATACCTACTGGGCCTATCCTTACCAAATCTAATCACATCCTTATTTTTCAACCTATAATACCATGATGTTCCCTAAAAATTCCACTGATGAATTGTACCATATTCTTACTAGCTACATTAAAGAATGTATTTCGATCCTTATGCCTCCCACTTTGTCTTTATCTTTGGACAAAATATTGTTCATTAAGGACCTTAAACAAGCACTCTAGGATATGAAAGAGGATAAGACACCTAGCATTGATGGCCTCTCTATGAAATTCTATCAAAAGATTTGTCTGATCCTTTGTGTTGACCTCCATTTGATGCTGGTGAAGGATTCATTCAGTTCCTTCATTAATCAAAACCTAATTAAATCGATTCCCAAGCATTTTGATAAGGACAACATTTTAGGATGGTGCCCCATTACTCTTCTCAATGTATTTTATAAAATCATAACAAAAGATTTGGTCATTCATCTTAGACTTTTTGTGCTAAAAATTGTTTATATGGATTAAATTTGTTTTCTATCAAAGGTTGTTATATTTCAGACAGTCTTATGCTAGCTTGGGAAGTTTTCCAATGGGATCGGGAATTTGGCTAGGATGCTATTATTGTAAAGATTGACTTCAACAAATCCTATGACTGAATTCAATGGGATTTTATCCTTGAATCGTTTAGTTGGATGGGCTTTAGAGAAGGCTTTTGTTAGCGCATTTTCCTCTTTTGCGACATGTCTACTCTTGTTAAGATTAATGAAATCCTCTAATCAATTTCAACTACAAAGATCCATTAGATAGGGCTTCTCCCTAGCTTCTATTATGTATAAAATCATTGTTGATGCCTTGGGTTACTTTTGAAAAAACCAACTTTAAAAGTTTATTAGTGGGTCTAAATCTTCCAAATGGAGGATCCATTGCTAACTCTCATTTTCCCCTGCTATTTCTAAAGAATTGCAAAGAGGAAATTAAATTTAACTAGGAGATCCTGTAACTTTATTAGGATGTCTTAGGATCTTAGAATTAATCAATTTAAAGAAAAAGTGCCTTTTGGCTTCTCCAACATATGCTAGACAACATTCCTTCGTAGATGGTTATCCCTTATTATCGGATTGTGAAAAATCTCGAGATCTAATTTGACATCAACATTTTCCCTCGTGACATGTGGAATTAAGTAATGGTTGATTTAAGTAATGGTTAATTTTTTTAAAAAATTACTATTTTGCCTATCATGGCAAAATCCAAGTTTTCAACAAAGTTATAATGACGTCTTATGTATATAATTCATCTACATAGCTTGCTTCTTGTTGTACTTATCATAGTATCACCCAAACTATCTTTTAATACCATTTGTCTTAGTGGGATGACTGGGTATTTCCTAGAAATTGTGTAATTCCCCTAAAACTAAGGGAGGTATGGGGATTATGGACTTGCTCACTCAAAGCAAATATTATACATCCTTGGAACCTTGAAAAGTGCTATTTGTCAGATCAAAGGTTATTACCTCGAGTGCAAAATTGGTCTACATGGAGTGCATTTACTCAAGAATGATTCTACATTATCAACCCAATATTAGACAATCAAACATTTGGTGGAACATAATAATTCTATTTAATTAAAAATCCTTAACCCTCTTCTCTAACTCCAACCTTTATGACTTAGCTTTTTTTTCCTCTATCTCTTCTTCTCTAACTCCAACCTTAATTCTCTAACTCCTCTTCTCTAACTCCAAACCTTAATGACTTAGCCTTCCTAAAAAAGAAATGAATGGACCATTAACTCCAACCTTAATGACTTAGCCTCTTCCCTAACTCCAACCTTAATGACTTAGCCTTCCTAAAAAAGAAATGAATGGACCATTAACTCCAACCTTAATGACTTAGCCTTCCTAAAAAAGAAATGAATGGACCATTAACTCCAACCTTAATGACTTAGCCTTCCTAAAAAAAGAAATGAATGGACCATTAAACCTGATCTTCATTTTCTTGGAGACTCGTTAAAGTTGCATATAATCTATCAACTTCTCTATAGATAAGATACCCTTTGATAGATAAGATACCCTTTGATCAAGTCAGTACACTGATTCCACATGAAGTTATCATAAAAATGGAAACTTCTGTTATAAAGATCTTGCAATATTAGTGTTGGTCTAATGATGCTCACATCCAAGATTGTAAATCTCATTTTGTTTACCATCGTCTGCTGACCCCATTTCCTCTTTCACTTAGACTCAACATCAAGTGGTAGGTTTTTTTTTTCCATTTCCTCTTTCACTTAGACTCAACATCAAGTGGTAGGGTTTTTTTTTCTTCTGATTTTGAATGAAAATCAGAGTTGAAGTTAAATATCACGTTTTAGGTTGGAGGCTCCTTTAAAAACGGACATCACCTGTTCTTGCACAGATCTTAGAATGTTCTTCCCTCTATACCTTCTACTCAAAGAATGAAACTATCCCCCATCTATCTATTTTAGCTGTGTTTATTTGCCAAAAGTCTGGTTCCACATTAGTCTTGGTCTTCCCCACCTTCTTACAAATATCATGCCTTTCTTTGATAGATCTAAAATTTACAAATATCATGTCTTTCTTTCATAGATCTAAACTTGTCAATGAAAATCCCTTGTTTGATAGATCTAAACCTGGTAATGAAAATCCCTTGTGGGAGTCCTCTAGGCTTGTAATCCTCAAACACATTTGAAAGCAGCAAAGATGTTAAAATGTGTTCACATTTGAATGCAAAGATGTTTAAAGTGTGTTCACTGGTTTGACTCATTGGGAATGTTCATGTTGAACTTACTTTTTTGTGTTCTTTTTGTGTTCTTTCAGGTCTCTAAAGTAAATGCAAGTGCATTACAAGAACAATAATATTGAATTAAGTTGGCAGTGGACATGAACAATAATATTGATTTGAATTGGTAGTGGACATGAACAATATATTGAATTGAATTGGCAGTGGACATGCTAGACTGTTTGTATCACCAATTCTACTGTTTGCATCATCAATTCATAAGATGTAGACAATGTTACACAGATCAGATTAGTTGTGAAGACTGTCCACGGAATCGAACCAGGACAGTCAACCTACCTCACCGGCAATCACTCGAGTCGAACCAGAGCAGCCCACCTGCCCGACCAGCAATCACTCTCCAGGACAGCCCACCTATCCCTTTGGGTAGATTTTATTTCTTTTCATCTCTCTAAAGCATTTCTTGAGTTCCATTTTTGCCCTTCTTTTTCAAATTTCATTTGCACAAAAGTGCGCTTCTCATCTTAGTTCCCTCTCATCCTAAATATAAAATGGAAAAAAAAAAAAAAAATGCAACTGTTTAATTTCTATTAATAACAGAATGTTCTGGAAACAAATTCACAATTTCCGTTCGCGAAATCTGCAACTTTTTTCCGCGTCTGAAAATACAAAACCTATACTCCAGAGTTTCGAGTCTGAAAATACAAAACCTACTCCAGAGTTTCGAACCCTCGACATCTGAAAATACAAAACCTATACTCCAGAAGTTCAAACCCTCGACATCTGGAAATACAAAACCTATACTCCAGAGTTTCGAACCCTCGCCACCGCCTCCGCAAAACTACGAAAGAAATGAGGAAAAGTAGAAAACTTTAATTTGAATAATCAGTCAGTCATCAATCATGAACAATGGAGTTTATGAGCATCGAAGCCTCGTCGGTCTCCGGCGCATGATCTGGAATCATATCTCCCACGGATTCCATCACTCCTTTATCTGAAAACATATCTCTCACGGATTCCATGACTCCTTTATCTGCTTTCAATTCTTCTGAAATTTCTTCCCGCTCGACCTTGACGGAAGTTTCTGTGTCAAATGACTGCGCTTCCTGGTCGGCAGAGACGGCGACAACGCTGACGTTGCTGAGCACGGCTTCCTTCACTGTCACGGCTGACGATGACAGAAGGTCTCCCACCGACTCTATCACTCCCTTCTCGACCTCCTCCTCCTCCTCCTCTGGCTTCTCTTTCTGCACTTGACGGATTTCTTCGTCCATTGGATAGACGGATAAATTCTGTTTCTGTTGGTTTTTAACGCTCGAGTTTCCGGTTCTTGACGGGATTTATAGGTCGTATGGTGTTAGCTCCGCGAGAGAGATGGCGAGCTTTGAGATATTCCGAAGGAGTCGTTGCCACGTTGCATGTCAGTAAGCCGACTTACTCATTTTTTTTGAATAGATGAATCGGTAACATTTTTGTCGGATTGTAGGCATCACATTTGTCGGATGCAGGACCGGTGTTATATTATAAACTTTGGGTTATTAGGTAAAGATAAAGTTCCCATTATAATTTTTTTTAAGTTTTGAGTAAAAACAAAGTCAACGAAACTTGTTTGTTTAAATATTAAATTTTAATAACACATGGATTATCATTGACAAAAAGAGATTGGTCACTATCAACAAAACGTCTTAACCATGATCTCTCAGAGATTGGCCATTATCAATAAGACGTCTCAACCATGATCTTTGAGGGCTCAGCTTATCAATAGGGACCAAACACACAACCACACACACCTACACTCACCTAATCTAAGGTTTGAACTTTAAATCTCCAACAAAAAAAATCTATATCATTACATTTTCCCTAATACTTATCCATTTTTATTTTATGGCATAGCGATTTAAGGAGAAGTGAATTGCCTAATGTCTTGGAAAAGGATTATCTATAATAACTTACGTTAATGTTGTATTACCTTTTAGGGAATGTGTTGAACTAGTTTGGATGAAGTGGATTAACTTTAATTTTATAGGTAAATATGAAGTTAATGATTCATTGTTAAGGAAATTGAAAGAGAGAATTTTTGGTAAACACTTTTTTTTTGAATGGAAAAGCTGAATTATATTAATTAGCTAAACTATAGTGGGTGGAATTAACACACCCCAATGTTCACACTAACCAAAACGGTTAGGAGCAACAACCAAAAGCATTCCAACAAAAAAAACTAGATAACCTTACTAATCACATAAGTTAGGACAACCCCCAAAAGATCAGATCTCCGCACACAACTTTTTGACAAACACTTTGGTATTGATGGACTTATCTTAGTAATTCAATTATATGATATGAGTTTAAATGGTTGAATGAATATATATATATAGAAATATGAAATATAAGTAAATATTTTGGCTATGTAGTTAAGGTAAATTTTTATTGAAAAACATTTTATCCTTTAGAAGTTATATTTTTGCATTAAGTTGTTCGATTTAGATGATTTTTGTGTCATTTTGTGTAGAATTTGAAAAGCTTTGAAATGAATGGTTATATGAAAGAATTCAAACAATATTGAGGAAGATACATTCATGTGAATATAACTATCTAGAATAAGGGCAATATTAGGGCAAATTTTTCCAAAAAAAAGATCTCATATTTTAGGAGCCATATCTTTATGAAAGGTTGTCCAATTCAGATAATTCTTGGACCAATTTGTGTGGAATTTGAAGATCTTTAAAATGAGTGATCATATGAAAGAATATAAATAAAATTATGGGAAAAACAACCTTGTGAAGTCGTCCATCTGGAACAAAACAAGGGTAATGACAAATTTTCAAGTTGCAAAAAACAAAATTATAAATATTTGTCATCTAGGGTTTGGATGATGGGAGGAGCAACGAAGAGTTTAGGCATCAATGAGGTAGGACATTCTGTTCGGGCATAAATTTTTTTAATTAAGTTTCATTTATCCCTTCATTTTCTTTGAAAATATGCGTGCAAATTATTGTAGGTTTATTTTCAAATAATATAATTGCTATAGGATATACTAATAAATTTTAGTAGATATTGAGTTATAGTGTCCTTCCCATGGACTAATTTACAACTAAATCCTTGGAATCATCCTTAGTAGTAGATATTAGGGAGGACCTCACAGAGCATCAATTCTCATTGCTCATAGATAAGACAATCATTGGTAAAATTAATGGGTCTTGGTCAGGGGCTTTGGCTTTGAGAAAATGAATTGATAGGAGATGGAAGTCTCTAGGAGTGAGTCTATCCTTTCTTCCCAAATGTTTCTTTCTATCCATTTTCTGTTCCAAGGAGGAAAGAGATAGAATCCTAAAAGGAGGTCCTTGGTTTATGGGAAGAGCAAGATTCTTTCTTACCTACTATTTTGAAGTCTTTGTAGCTGAAAACGTAAATCTATCCCTATTACTAGCCTAGGTCAGGATGTATGGGTTGTCCATTGCATTATAGGAAATGAATACCTTCAAGGCAATTGGCAACACTCTAGGAGAATTCCTTAAGATTTTAGAAACCTCAAAAGATGAAGTCTTTGGCTATTTATAACCAAATAATATTGGTCGTGATTGCTATCAATAAACCTTTATCAAAATCATTCTTAAGTATGGGGGTAAGTTGTGGATCCAAACCATGGATTATGAAAATATATCTTTAAAATGTAGATCTCATACGATGAGACATATTGAGAGATCATGCCCTACAAAGAGTCCAACAAAAACATATGTAGAAAACCACAAGAGAAACTTATAATTGAATTTGGATGATGATGGTTTTCAATTTCCAAAAAATAGGTCTAGAAAAATAAAAGGAAATAAATAGTGGAGATAAATAAGTAAAGATATTGAAATACCAATTCTTTTGAGGCTTTAGACTATGAAGAAAAATTAGATCAAAGCTTAGAGGACATGGTACAACAAGATCAAAATATTAACAAGGAATCGTCTACTCAGTTTGAACCCGATTTAGGGATGAAATTTCCTACTGAACTTAAGGAATGTACCTCATCAGATTTTGAAGACTCTCTTGAAGTATCATGCACTATTCATGAGAAGAAAAGTGGTAAAGAAAATGTAGTGTTAGATGTTAATACCTCTACCATTAATAAGGAAATACCAAAAATGAGCAAGATAAGCCAAAAGCTTCCTTAGTAGAGGCAAGAGAAGATATATCTAATGAAAAGGAAATTGTGAAAGAATATTGAGGAATAGAATAATAAGATCTACCCTCAATACTAGCAAGGCAAAAAGAGAAAAATCTTCAAATTATCAAGCAAGAGGTAGGGAAGAAAGAGCAAACATGGAGAAAGGAACACAATCTAAGTTGGTTAAACTTCTCTTTACCAAACAAAAAAATGATATTGCTAATTCATACGTGGGGCCAACAACTTCTAATGAGACATGATTATCATTTCATGCAATATAAGGGGTGCTAATGCCCCCTCAAAGTAGAGGTATATCAAGGACCTCTATTTAAGTAATAAGTTTGATATTATTTGTATCCAGGAAACTAAAATGACAAAGGAAAAAGCTTCTAAAACTATGAAAGCAATATGGGCAAGATGTGAATGAGATACTATGGATTGAGGAGTGGTAGGGAAAATTCTAGCATATTGAAATCTAGTTAGAACCTCTTGTGAAACCATTCATAAAACTAGGCATTGGATAACCTCATTAGTCATGTGCTACTTTGTAGATATTTGTTTCCTCCTTATAAATGCCTATGGACCTACAAATCATTTAAGTAGATCATAAGTATAGAGTGGGATTGAAGCCTTCATGAGAAGTAAATACCAAGAAACCTGATTCATGATCTTAGGAGATTTTAATGCCATAACCAAGTTGGATGAAAAATTTAGGGTAATTAGGAAAATAACCTAAAGTATGAGAGATTTCTTAACTTTCATTCAAAACAATAATCTTGGGATTTTGAGTTTGAAGAAGACAACTATACATGGACCAACAATAGGACAGGCCAAAACCTAATAGCCAAAAAAATGGATAGATGCATACTCTCATATCATTGGCTAGATGAAAGGACTTGTGCTAAAATTAATACCTTGACAAGGATTGGTTCAAATCATTGGCCAATAAGAGTTTAAATGATGGTAAGTGAATTAAAAAAAGATCATATTTTAAATATCAGTAGATGTGGGAAGATCATCCTTAATTTTTTGATATGATAGCACAAACATGGAATTCTTTAGGAAACAGTGGGTTGTATACATTCCCAAAACAAATTAAATTAGCAAGATTAAAATAATGGAACAATAACACTTTCAAAATTGTTTTTGAGAAGAAATAACTAAAAGATAAACTTTTAAAATTCCAAAAATATGAGCACAATGATCCAAGTTTGGAGGAAAGGGAGTTGCTTAGTGAATATCATAATATTTTGAATAAGGAAGAATTTTTTTGGAGATTAAAATTGAGATAAACTTGGTTAAAAGGAGATAAAAACACAAAATTTTCATAGGATGTTAATAGTAAGAGATCAACATATAGAATTACTAGAAGTAAATCGATAAAAGGGGTTTGGATTGAAGACCAGAGTGAAAGCAGAAAAGAGGTAAGGTTTTTTTACCAAAATATTCTAGGATAGGAGATTGAATTTCTTAATGATAAGCTATTGTAAGAAGTACCTTCAGTTATAATAAATGAAGACAATAGCAAACTGATGGAGCCTATTACTCTAGAAGAAGTTCATTAAACTCTTTTCTCTTTTGATAAGGATAAATTCCTAGGTCCTAATGGACTCTCTGAAACATTCTATCAACATAACTAGTAAATATTGAAGGAGACTTTATTAGTGGCAATGGAACAATGTAGAGTAAAACAATACATACCTTATAAAATAAATGCAACATATCTTACCCTAATTCAAAAAAGAAGGATGCAGAATTGTCTGATTCATTCAAACCCATAAGCCTATGTAATATGACATATAAGATAATCTCCAAAATAAAGGAAAATAGGTTAAGACCACTATTAGACAAAATTATTTTAAAAGAGCAATAAGGATTTGTGAATGGGAGATAAATTCTAGATGGGATCATAGTAGCTCATGAATTGATACATTTAACAACTTCTAAAAAAGAGAGCAATGATCTTAAAACTTGATATGAATAAAGTCTATGATAGGATTAAATGGAATTTTTTTTGCAATATTAGAAAAAATTGGATTTGGGAAGAAATGGGTCATATGGATTAAATCTTGTGTCTCTACAATATCATATTCAGTGTTGGTCAATGGGCTAGTAACATAATCATTTAAAGCCAAAATGGGTCTTAGATAAAGAGCTCCTCTCTCATCATATATGTTCATTATTATGGTAGAGGTATTGGGAAGGAACCTAAAGAAGGCATACAAATATGGGCTAATTAGAAGACTTAAGGCTAGTAGTAACATCGACAACATAATCCATTAACGATTTGTAGTTGATATAACCTTTTTTCGGAGGGTAGGGGAAAATGAGGCTAGAGCTTTGAATAACTTATTAAAGGAATATGAAAGAGCGTTTGAATAGAAATTTAATAGGACAAAAATCCAAAATTTACTTCCTAAACACTACAACTAGAATCAAAGTAGGGATACATAGGATACTTCAAATGGAGGAGGCAAATTTACCAACAAATTATCTAGGGATGCCCTTATTTGAGAGGATAATGAGGATAGAATTGTGGAATCTATTTATAAGTAAATTTGAGAAGAAACTACCAGTATGGAAAGGTAGATGATTATTATTAGTAGAAAGAGTGCAACTAATTAAATTAGTATTATAGACCATTCTAACATATTAGATGTCCTTGTATACTATGATAAAATCAATATAAAAAACATTAATCTATATTATGCGATTATTTTTATGGTTAGGATTACATGATAAAATGAAAATTTCTTTGGTGAAATAGAGCAAGGTGTGTGATGATAAAATTAGGGAAGGTCTCAATTTAAGAGTTGTTATGGATGCAAACTTAGTTCTAAGGACAAAAATAATTTGGAGATTGTACAAAGAGAGTCAAAGGCAATGGGAAAAAAATATTCTAAGTAAGTACGTTGAGCCCAATGATCCAAGCTTAATAGTTATTGTATTCTCACTACCAGATGGTCCTACATTATGGAACAATTTAAATAAATCATTCGATCTAGAAATTAAAGGTATAATATGGGTGGTAGGAACTAGAGAATTTTTTTTATTTGGATGGATACTTGGTGTGATAAATCAATCTAGATCTAATTTTGAAACCATGGATGGGATTACTTAAAGACATATATGGTGATAGGGTTTCAAACATTATATACAAGGATCAAGAAGGAAAATACAAATATAAAGAGTAATTTTTACAAGTATATCAAACATTATTGCTAGGAGGTAGCTGAATAGAAAAATAAAAACAATTATTTCGAGGGGAGCCATCGTTAAGCTGATTTAAGAGTTGAATAGCTCAAGAAAATACACAAGAAGAAGTAGATATAATGTAAAGCACCAAAAAAATAGGAATACTACAAAAATATGGAGAGATATTTGGAATAGCCCAAGCATTCTAAAAGTCAAAATGTTTGTATGGCTAGTAGGTCATAGGAAAATTTTATCCTAGGATAACCTAATGAAAAGGGGTTTTCATGGCCCTTCACAATGTGTTCTATGTAAAAAGGAGGAGAGTATAGACCATATCTTGGGATACTACTCAATATTATAGGAACTATGACAATGGATTCTTAATATGTTTGATAAATGCATGGTGATGAATGGCATAATTGAAGAATGGTTAAAGCAATTATAGAGCATTTTTAAAAGTAAGGCATGATAGAAAATCTAGAATACATCAAAAGATATAATACTTTATATTGTTTAGTTGGAAAGGAACATAAGAATATTTAAAGAAAAATAAAATAGTTTAGAGGTAATAAAAAGGAATATTTGTTTAGTCATAGAGGAGTCTAAACTAGCCTTATCAACTCACCTAATCCCTAATATTAAAGCAAAGAGCCTTGATTGATGGAGTCAAGTCATCAATTGGAATTATGATGGTGGGTACAAAAGAAACAAAAGAAAGGAAAAAATATAAAGTGGAATCCACTAGAAGTAGAGTTGATCAAAATGAATTTTGGTGGAGATTCTAAAAGAAATCTAGGACCAATAGGAGGAGGAGGAATAATCATAAATAATAGGAGTGAGATTCTGTCACATTACACTTTTAGTACTGGATTCAAGACTATGAAGTTGAACCTTGGGCTTCTTTGAAAGGATACAAAATATGCAAACAAATGAAATGGAACAAAGTATGGATGAAAATATGGAAATACAAGACCTTGCTACATATTTTGAAGAACTCAAGTTTACATTTAAGAAAAGGGTACAAATGTGCAAATAGGCTAGCCAATTGAGGGGTTTTAATAGAGGATTGTGAAGTTAAATTCTCTTTTCCATGGTTAGAAGAAGTATAAAGTTTAGTTGAAGCTGACAAGAAAAATTTGAAAGGAGCAAATTCAAATTAATGTTCTAGAGGATTACAAAATGTTTTAGGGGATACATTTATAGATCAATGCATTGGAGAAAACTAATAGTTTAGATTTGGTAAAGTAGACTATGATTTTGTAAAGCAAGTAGAAGTTCTGTATGCTAAAGTAGAAGAAGATGATACAAATGGACTTCATGGATGAATGAATTAGAAGAAGATGATATCAGATGGACTTGTTGGTTGTTGGTTGGATTATGGGATAAAGTATGGGTTGGAACTTTTAAATTTTTTATATTGCTAAACTATTTATTAAAATAATACCATGATGATTTGTTAAAATGTCATTATAATATGAATGATATACGTTTCATGACTCATTAAAGTGATGACATTTGGGATTAAAATTATTTCCATTGTATTATATAATGACCCATCGCTTAGTTATTATGCATATATTCCTTGATAAGATTTAATCATGAAATTTCAACTTTTTGACATTGCTAAACTAGTTATTACAGTTCTTGTGGTTGCACTTATGCTTCAAAAAGGAAACTAATAATTCATAGCTAGTAAAGTAAACTATGAAAACATGAAGTTTTAGAAATATTACTCTACTAAGATGCAGTGAGTAGACAGTAGAGGTGGAGTTTTGGAATTGTGAAAGTTGCTACATGAAAATGTCAAGAAGGATGTTGAATTCTAGAATATTTGTAATTACAAAGAAAATTGAAGATCCAAAAAATGAAAAATCAAGAATTCAATTTTTTTTATGAAAAATATGTAGGTATCTAGTTATAGCAACTCAATTGAGATAAGAATTGAATCTTTTTGTAACCTCTCAAGCTCTAAAGGATAGATTTGTGATTTTTAAAGGGCGGGGGACCCAAGTATAACCCTTTTTTCTCAAGCAAAAAAATGTATAGAAATCATTTTAACAATTTAACATAAACTTTAGACAAGTATAATTAATTTCTAAATTGTAAAGATGATGTAAAGCACACAAATAATATTTTACAATTTCTTTGTTTGGATGATTTATATCTGATTATATAGTTATAAAAAATAATATTTTTCATAATATTTAATAAATTAACTAAAAGAAAACTTTAATGCTATTTAAAAAAATTACTAAAAGAAAACTTTAATGCTATTTAAAAAAATTACTAAAAGTTCAAAGGAAGAGTTGAAGAGGTGTAAAATGAGCTTAAATATTTCATGATAAATTTTTAATAACAAAGTTTTTTTTGTAAATAAGCTATATGTGGCTTCTACTCGGGCCACTTCCATAAAAATACTAAAATATTACATTTGGTCTTAGGTCAATTAAACCATATCTAGCATGCTTTTTCACCAAAGATATTTTTCATTTTATTTTCTTTAAATTTTTTTTTGTCTTTCTCAAAGTGCTATTTTCCACAATTATCTCCTTGACATTATTTTCATTAAGAGATACATTCTCACTCGGCCATTTATCTTCTAAAATTTGAATTTCACTAACATGAAGAACAACATCGCAATTTGCTAAACTATCTTCTATATGATTTCCTTCTCTATAAATGTGCTTACATTTCCAAGAGATCACATGCAATAGTAGATGATGAACATTCAATGATATTATTTTTTATCCAATCCCCATATCTCTTTATTGACAGCATTAATGAAAAATTGTGAATCCTCTTTAATTGAAATATATCTTTATCTTTTTTCAAATGCAATTTTAACCCCTATAAGAAGTGCCCTTGTCTCTGCATAATTTTTTATTACAAAATTATAACTTGTTATTTATTTAAATTTTGATTAGAGAATATGTTAGTTATCCCTTATCTCATTTTATTATTTTTTAAAGTATTAATTTTTATTAGTTAAAATATTTCAATATCGTATAATATGGATGTCAAAGCCTAAAAAAATATTATCAAATGATGTTAGTTCAAGTGGTTAAAAATGTAGATGAAGAGACACAACTTAAAATCTTGCTAGATAATATAATATTACCATGTGGTTTGTTAAAATATCATAGTAACATAGTGATGATGTAAGATAAGTGGGTTCGTTCCAATCCTATATAAAACTATGTAACAACTTCATATTTTTAAATAAATGTAATATAGGTGGGTTGTTCTAATAACAATAATAATAATATCAAATGACATTAACTAAATTGGTTATATTCCTAAAATTTCAAGGAGACCTAGGTTCGAATCTTGCTACCACTATTTATTCATGATGTAATACGAGTGGGGCTCATTTCAATCACATATAAATTATTGCTAATAATAACAATAAATTTTTTTGGCCCATGGGATTTAGGGTAATTAGTTGGAAGTAAAGAATTTCATACCACAATAAGGTTCCAATCCCATGGGTGAACCTTAACATTTAGCCCATGGGTTTAGAGGAATTAGTTAGAGTGAAGAGTTTCACACCCTAAACCAAGGTTTAAATCTCATGGGTGAGACTTAACACTTAAGAGAAAAACAAGTTGATTCGGGAGCAAGTGCGATCAAGAGTGAGGCTAAGTAGCATGGAAGGAAAGTCATATTTGAAATCCCTAGTTGGAAGTTGGATAACCAAGATGGAGATAAGAGGAAGAGTGAACATATAACAAGTTCAATATAGGAAACAAATGTTACACCATAAGTGATTATCAAAGATGATATGATTGAGCATTACATAATGGTCCTTAAAAGTGGAGGGTTAATATGTAAGTTCCATGGATACTGGCTAAGGCTTTCGAAGATTCAAAATTGGATCAAGCGAAAGTGGAGATTGAATTCAAAGTACTCCATGAATTTTTTTCTAAAGGTTTTCTCCTCATCATATTTCTATTTTAGAAATCAGAGGTAAAATTAGGGGTGGTGGCCCATGATTTAGGGTGAAAGGCCCTTTAAATTTATAAACAAAAAAAAAACTTTTATTTTTTTGATTTCCGCTTTCAGATTCAAAATTGGAAGCGAGAATTCAAAGACTCATAATTTTTCAAAGGTTTTCTCCTCATCATATTTCTATTTTAGAAATCAGAGGTAAAATTAGGGGTGGTGGCCCATGATTTAGGGTGAAATGCCCTTTATTTAAGACCAAGGAGTGAAATTTTATTTGTCAAGACAAAAACAATTAAAAATCTTTCGATGTGGATTAGGTTTTTTCGACTTCCATATAATATTATCAAGGAGGATATTGAGAAGAATATTTGAAATACCCTAGGGGAGTTTGTCAAGGAGGGACCAACTACTAAGGAGTGAAAGCATACTATATGTACCTAGATATGTGCTGCTATGGATATTTCAAAACTTTTGCCAAAATCCATTACATTTAAATATAAATAAATAAAATTGAATTAACAATCGGATTATGAAAAAATTGCATTCCAATGCCACAATTGTTATGAGTATGGATGCATGATAAGAGATTGCAAAGTAAACATGATGAAAAAGAGACAAAAAAATTGGTCATGAGAAAAACTTCAAGATGAAGTAAGGAGATTATATTGTATTAGAAGCTTGATTAGATCAAGGATATTTCACTCCAAAAGAGGAGGCAAAGAAAGCCTATTTGCAACATTAGATGGCAAATGCCACCATTGTTCACCTGAAAAAATAGTTAGAAGAAACAAAGGAGGATGTAAGGGATGGGAATGTACAATATGCAAGTTCAAAGTCAAAACAAATTAAAGGTGTAAAGGAAGATGTGGAGGAAAAATATAAAACAAAGAAGACAAAAGAGGTCAAGGTTTTTCTAGGTAAATTGTCTTCATTTTCCTTTAGTATAAAATCCTCTCCTATAAATAGAAATGAAAGTACTATAGAGGTTATCCCTTGAACTTTAGGGTTTATATGTATTTAATGGTAAATTGTGTAAATTACCTAACTTGTATGAAAAGTGTGCTTTGTGTGTAGATTTGATTATTTTTATTGTTTTTTGCATAACTATGTCGAGGTACCACTTGGACCTGGCATCATTTATTTTCAAAGGAGTTCAATGAATACTATGGAAGGAGTTCAACCCCGAAAGAGAAGGGCACCTTACTCCCGTATTTCAATGGAAAGGTGCCTTACTCCCGTTTTTCGATGGAAAGGTGCCTTACTCCCAACTTTCGATGGGAAGGCACCTTGCTCTCGTATTTCGACGAAAAGGCACCTTATTTCCATTGAAAAAGTCAAAGATAATTGAATCCATGTAAGTAAAATAAAGTGCTTAAATACCAATCAGATGGCACATAACTCTCGTTAACCGACAAACACGTCAGCTACCCTATTTTCGTATGAAATAGAATAACGACTTCCTGAAGGTAGAACGTGAGTGTTGATAATGAGGTAAAACTAAAATCAACCATTTTCCAGCAAAGGTCAAGAGAATAAAATTCATTTGATTTAACTAGACCGTAGACTAATTACACAACAAACATAATTTGTTCTAAATACGTCGAATTTCCTTAATTTGGTGTATAGAAATTGTAATCACATTTTTAGTAGAAATTAGTTATTATAACAGAGAATTCTGTGCATTATATAAACGCACAAGACTTCTCTGAAAAGGAGAAAAACAGTAGAAGTATTAGACTGTAATATAATTCCATTTATGTAACAAAATTTATTCGAAGTTCTCTTATTTGAAGTTCGGTGTACGTAGTTAATCGAGTGGAATCTACTGGAGCCTAGGCTCAATCCTGGCTAGTATTCCTCCCCTCTCCTTTAATTTCCTGTAATTTCATTTCAGTTTTATTAATTTTGTTTCTTGCATTTGATTATTTTTGGCAATTTGATTTATTTACTGCTTTCTTTAATTTTTGCAAGTGTGGTGTGATTTTATTTCCTACAATTTATTTTCTGAAGATTAAGTGGTTTGTATTGAATTAATGCTATACAAAAACACCCCCAAAACTATAGATTTTAGTGGACTCATCTCAGTGGTATTGTAGTCAATCTCTACCTGGTACATCGCAAGTTTACGAGCATCCCTGGGTTGATAATTAGTGAAAGGGTTGTGACATCCTAAGTAGAATTTAACCAATATTTTTACCCCAATAATGGATCCTATTACTCTAGAAGAAGTTCATTCAACTCTTTTATATTTTGATAAGGATAAATCCCCAGGTCCTAATGGACTCTCTGAAACATTCTATCAACATAAATGGGAAATATTGAAGGAGACTTTATTAGTGGTAGTGGAACAATGTAGAGTAAAATAATACATACCTTATAAAATAAATACAACATATCTTAACCTAATTCAAAAAATAAGGATGCAGAATTGTTTGATTCATTCAAACCCATAAGCCTATGTAATATGACATATAATATAATGTCCAAAATGATGGAAAATTGGTTAAGACCACTATTAGACAAAATTATTTCAAACAAGCAAGGAGGATTTGTGAATGGGAGACAAATTCTAGATGGTATCATAGTAGCTCATGAATTAATGCATTTAACAACTTCTAGAAAAGAGAGCAATGATCTTAAAACTTGATATGAATAAAGCCTATGATAGGGTTAAATGGGATTTTCTTTTTGCAATATTAGAAAATTTTGGATTTGGAAAGAAATGGATCAGATGGATTAAAGCTTATGTCTCTACAATATCATATTCAATGTTGGTCAATGGGCTAGTAACATAATCATTTAAAGCCAAGAGGGGTCTTAGATAGGGAGATCCTCTATCATCATATATATTCATTATTATGGTAGAGGTATTGGGAAGGAACCTAAAGAAGGCATACAAATATGGGCTAATAAGCAGACTTAAGGTTAGTAATAACATCGTCAACATCATCCATTAACAAATTGTAGTTGATATAACCTTTTTGGGAGGGTAGGGGAAAATGAGGCTAGAGCTTTGAATAACTTATTAAAGGAATATGAAAGAGTATTTGGATAGAAAGTTAATAGGACAAAAATCCAAAATTTACTTCCTAAACACTACAACTAGAATCAAAGTAGGGATACATAGGTTACTTCAAATGGAGGAGGTAAATTTACCAACTTATCTAGGGATGCCCTTATTTGAGAGGATAATGAGGATAGAATTGTGGAATCCAGTTATAAGTAAAGTTGAGAATAAACTACCAATATGGAAAGGTAGATGATTATTATTAGTAGAAATATTGTAACTAATTAAATTAGTCTTACAGACCATTCTAACATATTATATGTTATTGTATACTATGCTATAAAAAATATTACTCTATATTATGCAGTTATTTTTATGGTTAGGATTACATGATAAAATGAAATTTCCTTTGGTGAAATAGAGCAAGGTGTGTGATGATAAAATTAGGGAAGGTCTCAATTTAAGAGTTGTTATGGATGCAAACTTAGTTCTAAGGACAAAAATAATTTGGAGATTGTACAAAGAGAGTCAAAGACAATGGGAAAAAATTATTCTTAGTAAGTATGTTGAGCCCAATGACCTAAGCTTAATATTTATTGCATTCTCACTACTAGATGGTCCTACACTATGGAAAAATTTAAATAAATCATTTGATATAGAAATTAAAGGTCTAAGATGGGTGGTAGGAACTGGAGAATTTTTTTTATTTGGATGGATACTTTGGTGTGATAAAAGACAACTCAATCTAGATCTAATTTTGAAACCATGGATGGGATGACTTAAAGACATATATGGTGATAGGGTTTCAAACATGTTGTACAAGGATAAAGAAGGAAAATACAAATGGAAAGAGTAATGTTTACAAGTATATCAAACATTCTTGCTAGGAGGTAGCTGCGTAGAAAAATAATAATTCTTTCGAGGGGAGCCATGGTTAAGTTGATTTAAGAGTTGAATAGCTCAACAAAATACACAACAAGAAGTAGATATAATGTAAAGAACCAATAAAATAGAAATAGCACAAAAATATGGAGAGATATTTGGAATAGCCCAAGCATTCGAAAAGTCAAAATATTTGTATGGCTAGTAGGTCATAGGGAAATTTTATCCTAGGATAACCTAATGAAAAGGGGTTTTCATGGCCCTTCACAATGTATTCTATGTAAAAAGGAGGAGAGTATAGACCATCTCTTGGAATACTACTCAATATTCTAGGAACTATGATAATGGATTCTTAATATGTTTGATAAATGCATGGTGATGAAAGTCAGAATTGAAGAATGGTTAAAGCAATGATAGAGCACTTTTTAAAGTAAGGCATGACAAAAAATATAGAATAAATTAAAAGATATAATACTTTATATTGTTTATTTGGAAAGGAACATAAGAATATTTAAAGAAAAATAAAATAGTTTAGAGGTAATAAAAAGGAAGATTTTTTTAGTCATAGAAGAGTATAAAATAGTCATATCAACTCACCCAATCCCTAATATTAAAGCAAAGAGCCTTGATTGATGGAGTCAAGTCATAAATTTGAATTATGATGGTGGGTACAACAAAAACAAAAGGAAGAAAAAAATATAAAGTGGAATCCACTAGAATTAGAGTTGATCAAATTGTATTTTGGTGGAGATTCTAAAATAAATATAGGACCAATAGGATGAGGAGGAATAATCATAAATAATAGGAGTGAGATTCTGTCACATTACGCTTTTAGTACTGGATTCAAGACAAATAATGAAGTTGAACCTTGGGATTTTTTGAAAGGATACAAAATATGCAAACAAATGAAATGGAACAAAGTATGGATGAAAGGCAATTCACTAATAGTAACAAATGCAATTTTAAGGAAAACAAAGCTTCCATGGAACATAAAAGAAATCATTATGGAAATATAAGACCTTGCTACATATTTTGAAGAACTCAAGTTTACATTTAAGAAAAGGGTGCAAATGTGCAAATAGGCTAGCCAATTGAGGGGTTTTAATAGAGGATTGTGAAGTTAAATTCTCTTTTCCATGGTTAGAAGAAGTATAAAGTTGAGTTGAAGCTGACAAGAAAAATTTGAAAGGAGAAAATTCAAAATAATGTTCTAGAGGATTACAAAATGTTTTAGGGGATCCATTTATAGATCAATGCATTGGAGAAAACTAATAGTCTAGATTTGGTAAAGTAGACTATGATTTTGTGAAGCAAGTAGAAGTTTTGTATGCTAAAGTAGAAGAAGATGATACAAATGGACTTCATGGATGAATGAATTAGAAGAAGATGATATCATATGGACTTGTTGGTTGTTGGTTGGATTATGGGATAAATTATAAATTGGAACTTTTAACTTTTTTATATTGCTAAACTATTTATTAAAATAATACCATTATGATTTGTTAAAATTTCATTATAATATGAATTATATGCATTTCATAACTCATTAAAGCGATGAAATTTGGGATTAAAATTATTTCCACTTGTATTATATAATGATCCATCACTTAGTTAGTATGCATATATTCCTTGATAAGATTTAATCATGAAATTTCAACTTTTTGACATTGCTAAACTATTTATTACAGTTCTTGTGGTTGCACTTATGCTTCAAAAAGGAAACTAATAATCCATAGCTAGTAAAGTGAACTATGAAAACATGAAGTTTTAGAAATATTACTCTACTAAGATGCCGTGCGTAGACAGTAGAGGTGAAGATTTGGAATTGTGAAAGTTGCTATATGAAAATGTCAATAAGGATGTTGAATTCTAGAATCTTTGTATTTACAAAGAAAATTGAAGATCCAAAAAATGAAAATCAAGAATTCAATTTTTTTATGGAAAAAGATGTAGGTATCTAGTTATAGCAACTCAATTGAGATAAGAATTGAATTTGTTTGTAAACTCTCAAGCTCTAAAGGATAGAGTTGTGATTTGTCAAGGGCGGGGGACCAAAGTATAACCTTTTTTCTCGAGCAATAAAATGTATAGAAATCATTTTAAGAATTTAACATAAACTTTAGAGAAGTACAATTAATTTATGTATTGTAAAGATAATGCAAAGCACACAAATAATATTTTACAATTTCTTTGTCTGGATGATTTATATCTGATTGTCTAGTTATAAAAACTAATATTTTTCATATTATTCAATAAACTAACTCAAAGAAAAATTTAATGCTATTTAAAAAAATTACTAATAAAGTTCAAAGGAAGAGTTGAAGAGGTGTTTATATGAGCTTAAATATTTCATGATAAATTTTTATAACAAAGTTTTTTTTTGTAAATAAGCTATATGTGGCTTCTATTGGGGCCACTTCCATCAAAATACTAAAATATTACATTTGGTCTTAGGTCAATTAAACCATATCTAGCATGCTTTTTTACCAAAGATATTTTTCATTTTATTTTATTTAAAAATATTTTTGTCTTTCTCAAAGCGCTATTTTTCCACAATTATCTCCTTGACATTATTTTCATTAAGAGATAAATTCTCACTCAACCATTTATCTTCTAAAATTAGAATTTCACTAACATGAAGAACAACATCACAATTTGCTAAACTATCTCCTATATGTTTTTCTTCTCTATAAATGTGCTTACATTTCCAAGATATCACATGCAATAGTAGATGATGAACATTCAACAATATTATTTTTTATCCAATCCCTATCTCTTTTTATGAAAAACGGATCAATTGTTTATTGAAGTCTGTGCAGTTTAAATAAGACTGCAACAACAAGAAATGCCGGAGGTTGCCAAACCAACCAGCGTACAATAGCAAATTGTTACAACAGCAATAACAAATGCACAACAGGACAAATAATGAAATAACAATAGCATAACTACGCTAACATCCCCCCTTATTACATTATTTGGGTAATAGGATGACTACTAGCTATACTAACATCCCCTTACATCATTTTGCAATACAAAGAGAGCTGCGAAACAATTCAAATTTGACACGTCCAAGTGCCTTAGTGAAAATGTCTGCAACTTGAGCATCGGTGGGAATGTGCTGAAGCTGAATTCGGTGCTTTGGAACTTCATCTCGAATGAAATGACATTGTGTGTCAATGTGCTTTGTTATTTCATGATGGACTGGATTCTTGACGAGGTTCAGAACACCCTGATTGTCGCAAAACAAGTGTATTGGAGATTTTGATGGATGGACCATACTTGTCAGAATGCGACGCAACCATATCACTTCACACACAGCTTCACGTGCGGCGCGATATTCTGCCTCTGTTGATGAAATAGCAACCACTGTTGCTTCTTGCTGTGCCAAGAGACAGGACCGGATCCCAGATGAAAAATGTATCCAAAAGTTGACTTGCGATCATCAAATGATCCGGCATAGTCGGAGTCCGTGTATCCTTGCAAGAAGAATTTGTTGTTCCTCTTGTATTCTAGGCCATATTCCATAGTACCACGGACATAGTGAAGAACACATTTTGCTGCTTTCCAATGAGTGGTCTTAGGCTCCTGCATGAACCTCGAAAGATAGTTGACAACAAATACGAGATCTGGCCTAGTATTGGTCAGATATATGAGACTCCCAATCAACTGTCGATAGAGAGTACCATATACCTGAGGTGAATCATCATATCGTGATAACTGAAGTCCATTCTCCATCGGAGTTGCCATTGGCTTGCAATTAGTCATGCGATATTTTTCCAGCAATGTCTTGGCATATTTTTTCTGAGACACTTTTATGGAGTGCTCCTTCTGGCTGAATTCCAGACCAAGACAGTAATGGAGAAGTCCGAGATCTGTCATCTCAAAATATTTGCACAAGTTTCTTTTGATAGTAGAGATCATAGTTTCTGAACTCCCTGTAATGAGCAGATCATCCACATAGAGTACAAGCAACACTATCTCAGAACCCTATTTCTTGAAATAGAGGTTTGCATCTGACGAACATCTCTTAAATCCATGCTACATAAGGTGATTGTCCATTTTTATATACCAAGCTCGAGGAGCTTGTTTCAGACCATATAAGGATTTGACCAACTTGCAAACCTTCTGCTCTTGGCCTTCAACTTCAAATCCTTCTGGCTGAGTCATGTAGACTTCTTCTTGGAGATCACCATTTAGAAAGGCACTTTTGACATCCATCTGGTGAACTTTCCACCCATATTGTGCTGCCATAGCACACATAACTCGAATTGTGGTCATCCGAGCAGTAGGTGCAAAAGTTTCCTCGTAGTCAATGCCTTCCTTTTGAGCATAGCCCTTTGCAACAAGACGGGCCTTATGCTTATCAATTGTTCCATCTGCCTTGTACTTGACTTTATATACCCATTTGCAGCCAATGGGTTTCTTTCCATGCGGCAAATCAACAAGCTTCCAAGTTTTATTTTTCATCAAAGATTCATACTCTGTATCCATAGCGGCCTTCCACTGAGTCTCACTAAGAGCATCTTGCACTGATGCAGGTTCAAGATCATCTATGGTAGACATGAACGCCCTGTCATCATCAATATCCATATCCTATGCTTCTGTACGTGGAGTTACAGAAAGTTCCTCAAAAGATTGACAAAGATCGTCAACCTCACCAGTTTCTTTGGCTTCTTTTTCCTTTTGAGCCATACTGCGTGTACGAGGTCTATCCAAGTTCAAATTGGGAGGAGTGGATAAATTTGCATCTCTGATTGTATTTGTACACCATTTTGGATTCTTATTCGGTGGTGTTGAAGAAGATGTAGAAGGACCTCCTGTCTGTGTTGACGAAGGAATCTTCTCTTCCTTAGATTCCACAAGATCTAGGTGTACTTTAGATGTGCTCTGTGATGTGAAAGCTTCATCAAAGACAACATCTCTGCTGACATGAATTTTCTTGGTCAAAGGATCTATCAAACGATATCCTTTAAAGTGGTCATCATAACCAAGAAAAATACATCTCAGTGTTTTCTCATCTAGTTTCTTCCTTTTCTCTTTCGATATGTGCATGAAAGCGTGACATCCAAAAATACGTAGATGAGATATGGAGGGTTTTCAACCACTCCATGCTTCCTGTGGAGTCATTCCTTTTAGGGCCTTTGTGGGTGCCCTATTCAACAGATATCTTGCAGTGGTGACGACTTACGCCCAATATTGTTGCCCAAGTGATGCAGGAGCATCCGGTAGCACCAGCAGCAGAAGCAGCAAAGTTCGGGAAAAATCGTGCTGAAGAGTCGGGAGAAGAAGAAGCGGGAAGCAAGAAGGAAGAAAAAATGGCCAAGTCAGAAAACTGTCGTGAAATCACGACAGAAATTGGCAAGGAGGAAGTGCAGCAGAAGGGGCCATGATTTCACGTGTCGCGAAATCGTGACCCGCGATTTCGCGACATGTCACGAAATCGCAACAGTTTGCCGGAGAGGGACGAAGGTGCAGAAGGGGGTGCGATTTCGTGACATGTCACGAAATCGTGACTCGCGATTTTGCAACATGTCGCGAAATCGCGACAGGTTGCAGAGCAGAGGAGAGAACGAGAAAACGGTCACGATATCGCGACGTCACGATATCGCGACGTCGCGAAATCGCGACGCAAATTGGACAAGCGGGTGCGGAGGAAAAATGGTCACGATATCGCGACCAAAATGAGAAGCAAGTGCAGAGAGCCAGAAACGTCGCGATATCGCGACGTCGCGAAATCACGACGAGTTTCTCAGTGGAGGGGCAGGAGGAAAAATGGTCGCGATATCGCGACCAAAAGGAGAAGCAAGCACAAGGAGCCAGAAACGTCGCGATATCGCGACATGTCATGATATCACGACGGAGAGAGAAAATGGCATGGGAGGAAGAGAAAAAGATGGCGGGAACGGTGTTTTCGAAGACCGTTCGAAATGGACACGTGGACTGCCACGTGTATCCTCGAAGTTGTAAAGGGCACGTGCCTTGAAGATTGTGCATTAAGGAGAGGGCAAGCCAAATTTAAACACGTGGTTAGCTACGTGTTTAAATTAAAAAGTGGAGAGCACGTATTCGGGTTGTTGAGAACAGCCGCGTGCATTAAAGGAAGAGAACCACCATTTGAAAGTCTTTTCAAAAATAGCTATTTCAGAGCATGGCCGGTATGGAGGAGACGGCAGTACAGAGTACGGCGGTGGTTGCAGGTCGAGGGAGACCACGAATGCAAACAGCAGTGTAGATCGGGCAGAGATTGCCATTAATGACAATTTTGAAAACCCGGGAAGGAGGGAAATTCGAGCGGGAATGTTGGTTGGTGGAGGCATTAATTGCGTGAGAGGGTCGGGGCCTCTATAAAAACCCATTTTATTGTTTTAATCGGGACGGTGGACCGGAGAATACCCTGAGAGTCTAGGAGTGAGGAAGCGGAGAACCGAGCCGAGGGCCGGTGATTGTAAGCCTGCGGGCTCTGATAACATGTCGCGATATCACGACAGGTTGCAGGGCAGAGGAGAGAACGAGAAAACGATCGTGATATCGCGACGTCGCGATATCGCGACGCAAATTGGACAAGCGGGTGCGGAGGAAAAATGGTCGCGATATCGCGACCAAAATGAGAAGCAAGTGCAGAGAGCCAGAAACGTCGCGATATCGCGACATCGCGAAATCGCGACGAGTTTCTCAGCGGAGGGGCAGGAGGAAAAATGGATGTCGCGATATCGCGACTAAAAGGAGAAGCAAGCACAAGGAGCCAGAAACATCGCGATATCGTGACATGTTGCGATATCGCGACGAAGAGAGAAAATGGCACGGGAGGAAGAGAAAAAGATGGCGGGAACGGTGTTTTCGAAGACTGTTCGAAATGGACACGTGGACTGCCACGTGTATCCTCGAAGTTGTAAAGGGCACGTGCCTTGAA
This sequence comes from Wollemia nobilis, assembly GCA_028583015.1. Taxonomy (NCBI): domain Eukaryota; kingdom Viridiplantae; phylum Streptophyta; class Pinopsida; order Araucariales; family Araucariaceae; genus Wollemia; species Wollemia nobilis. The sequence goes on from JAQPPZ010016717.1 coordinate 4,939,387, forward strand.
GATTGCGCATTAAGGAGAGGGCAAGCCGAATTTAAACACGTGATTAGCTACGTGTTTAAATTAAAAAGTGGAGAGCACGTATTCGGGTTGTTGAGAACAACCGTGTGCATTAAAGGGGGAGAACCACCATTTGAAAGTCTTTTCGACAAAACAGCTGTTTCAGAGCATGGCCGGTATGGAGGAGACGGCAGTACAGAGTACGGCGGTGGTTGCAGGTCGAGGGAGACCACAAATGCAAACAACAGTGTAGATCGGGCAGAGATTGCCATTAATGACAATTTTGAAAACCCGAGAAGGAGGGAAATTCGAGCGGGAATGTTGGTTGGTGGAGGCATTAATTGCGTGAGAGGGTCGGGGCCTCTATAAAAACCCATTTTATTGTTTCAATCGGGACGGCGGACCGGAGAATACCCTGAGAGTCTAGGAGTGAGGAAGCGGAGAACCGAGCCGAGGGCCGGTGATTAAGGGTGTTTTTCGTGCCCCGTCACCAAGAGTAGCTCCTGTGAGCATAAAACGAACCATTTCCATGATAGAACGGTTCCTTCTCTCAGCAACTCCATTTTGCTGAGGAGTATAGGCAGTTGTTAACTGTCTCTTGATTCCATGCTTATCTAAGAATGCAAAAAATTCATTAGAGGTAAACTCCACCCCTCGATCTGAGCGGAGGGTTTTAATAGAAGCTCCTGACTCCTTCTCAATAGATTTCTTAAACTGCTGGAAGAATGCGAAAGCTTCAGATTTTAGTTGGAGAAAGAAAACCCACATCTTTTGTGAGTAGTCATCTACGAATAACTGAAAGTACCTCTTCCCTCCACAACTGTTGGGTGTGAAAGGACCGCACAGATCGGTGTGAATTAACTCTAGAGGTTTTCGTGCTCTTGTTGAGCTCTTCTCAAATGGTACTCTATCTTGCTTTCTAAGCAGTCAGAGCACACTGGCAATGTGGCAGAAAGGGAAGGAAGACCCTTTACCATCTCATACTTACCGAGCTCAAGTAAGTAGCCAGAACTAAGATGCCCATATCTCTTGTGCCATAGGGAAGTTGCCTCCTTGGTAGAGATGGTCATGGCAACATGTGGAGTAGAGATAGCATCTAGTGCAAATAAGCCGTGCTTATATGAAGCTGTTGCAATCTGCTTACCCTTCCTGGTAATAGTACAACACTTCTTTCCATTATCAACACGAAAGTTGACAACCATATTTCTATCCAAGATTTGTGTGACTGACGACAAATTGTTAGCCAATCTCGAAACATAGAGGACTTTGTCAATCTGACACTTGCCATCAGGAAGAGTGATTGAAACTGTACCCTCTCCCTGAACCCTATAGGTTTTATCATCAGCAATGGTGATAGGTTTGCCCTCTTTGGCCAAAAATGATTCAAACCACGATCTATCGCCAGTCATATGTTTGCTAGCTCCAGAATCAACATACCAAACGAGATCCCTCTATGTGGAATCTGTGGTAGTCATGAGCACCTTGTGTGCCCATTCAGAATCTGAGTTAGATTCTTCAACAACAACATTCACCTGGGGTTGCTTGTTTTTATTTTGTGGTTTGTTTTGGCCTTTCTGCTTGTTCTTATGCCAACACCTGTTGGTGTCATGGTTGTCTTTCTCACAGATCTTGCACCACCTCTTCTTCTCTTGAGGTTGTTTGCCTTTTCCTTTCGTATCCTGTTGAGAATTTCCTCCTTTACTGAAAGTTGCCTCCTTTTTGCCCATTACCTTTATTCCTAGAACCACTGCTGTTGGTGTATAGGGCTGTATTGGAAGAATCATCCTTGTGAAGTTGGCGTGCCTCCCGTTGTTGAAGCAGATTGACCAACTCGATGTAGGTAATTTGTCGTTGAGACACCTGGATGGAGGTGATCAACATATCAAATGAAGAAGGCAAAGCTCTCATCACAAGTGAAATGAGAAGCTTTTCGTCCACAGTATCTCCCAAAGAATTCAATTTCTCTTTCAATTCAGACACTCTGCACAGAAAGAGTTCAACTGTTTCACCCTGTCTCAAACTCAGGTTATGAAGTTGTTGTTGAAGATGAAGAATGGTGGAATCATTCTTTCCCTCATAGATGGTTTGAAGGGCATCCCATGCCTCTTTACCACTTGCTTTGTCAGCTATATGAGGTTGCACTTCATCTGAAACAAAAAACAAAATGAGCACCTTTGCTCGAATGTATTTCTTGTCAAAAGCTATCTGATTTATGGAAGGACCTATGGATCCTGCTATTGGTGAAGGCCTAGTTGTTGCTCCAGTAACAATATCCCTCAAATATTCCATTTGGAGAATTGCATTCATCTTATGTTTCCATGGTGTATAATTTGGACCTTTCAATAACTGATGCGGATCAGTCATCAACTTTGCAACAACGACCATAGTGAAGGTTCCTTATATCACCAATTGGTCCCCCTTTCGATATAACTTTTGCTAGGCCGTTATACCGTACAAAATACCCGCCCTTACGTGAGGGAAACTATAGGTATTTAGAAAGATCAACAAAAATCACCCGCCCTTACGTGAGGGAGACTATAGGTGAGTTTTAGAGATCATACGATACGTGGAACATAAGCGGTACTGAAAGGGAATCGCCTTGTTGATGGCACCTACCATAGAAGATTCTTCTCATGCGTGGGGCGTAACTTCCCCTAAACACTATGAAGAATACTTCGTCGGATTTACGCCTAAACACAAGTGCGATAAAGGGTAGTGGATGGAGTAAAAAAATGCAAAAATGGCTAACTTATCTCTCCCCGACGATTTATAGAGAACAAGCTCAGACGTCGTTGTAGCAACTATATTAGGCGGCGGATACAGTAGCCCAATCACGACAGCTTTACCTGTAAGTGCTGGCCAGAGGTATCACAAATACCGAACGCTGCAGTGCAATAAATTGCACGGATGGGTTTTAATTATTCCGGGGACTTAGGGAGTGTATTTGATTTTTTTAACTTTTAATGAAGTAGTGCAAAAAATGAAATATGCAACATACAACATAAAAAGTGCCCACAAGAATTAACCCACAAGGTGTCGGTCACAGCCGAAAATGCACCTTTTACAATTTGCCAAATTGCTTTTTCAAAAAATTACTCACATTCCCCCTTTGATTTTTTGAAAAAATATCCCCCCTTAAAAAAAATTTCTTTAACAAAGCATTTTAATAATTATTATGTTTTTAAAATTAAAATAAATAATTTTAATTTATATAGTTTTAAAACTTATGAAAAAATAAATTAAAATTAAATTTTAATTTATAAAGTTTAAAAACTATAAAAAATAAATTAAAATTAAAAATTTTAATTAAAAAATAATAATTAAAAAAACTTTGAAATTTTTTTTTATACCTTTGTAAGGGGGGAGTCGGCGGGATTTGAACCCTCGACCTGCAGGCTCCCAGAGCCTTACCGCACAGCTCACTACCAAGTGAGCTAGCGGGCTGATCCGCTTGGATCAGTGGAGCCCCTCCTTTTCAAACCCTGCTCGTGCCTCCTCCTCTGCAGCGGCCTTCGACTGGCTGGCCTCGCTGCTGCTTCGTCGCGCGCCGGGATAATTAATTTTTTTTTTAATTCCAGCGCTCGAGCGCGGCTGCTCGCATTCAACCGGGGGGAGGGGGGAGGACTGCGCTGGACGCGACGTCCACCGCGTTCAACCGGGGGGGGAACTCATCCGCGTACAATCGTCGGACGGGGGGTGGTTGCATCTCTTGGACGCGTCTGCAGGGTTCGTGCACAGGCTGGATGCTCTGCGCAGCGTCTGCAAGGTCCGTGCGCAGGCTGTACGCTCTGCGCAGCGTCTGCAGGGTCCGTGCGTAGGCTACGGACGCTTCTGCAGGTTGGACGCATTTCAGCGGCATCTGCGTAGGTTGCAGACTCCGCGGTCCTCTCCGCCCTGTGCAGTCCGCGCGTCAGTCGCGCTAGCTGTGTCTAGCGCGGCTGCTCCCTCGACGGGGGGGGCAGGGCGGACGCGCTCCTCCCTCCTCTGCGCAGTCCGCGGCTGTGCCTAGCTGCTCCCTCCTCTGCGCAGTCTGTGCGTCAGTCGCGCTGGCTGTGTCTGGGGGAGGAGGGGCTGCGGGGCGCGGGATGCCTGCGTCCCGCGTAATTTTTTTTTTTCTTTAAAAATTTATCACGCAATGGCGTGAAAAAAAAAAATGCCGCAACAACAACCTTTAGCACAGCAACCTTCAGCACAACAACCTTCTCCAGCCACCTCTCACTGCTCCCTGCATTCTGGCTCTGATGCCATGTAATGAAAAACGGATCAATTGTTTATTGAAGTCTGTGCAGTTTAAATAAGACTGCAACAACAAGAAATGCCGGAGGTTGCCAAACCAACCAGCGTACAATAGCAAATTGTTACAACAGCAATAACAAATGCACAACAGGACAAATAATGAAATAACAATAGCATAACTACGCTAACACATTCAACAATATTATTTTTTATCCAATCCCCATCTCTTTTTATTGATAGCATTAATGACAATTTGTGAATCCCCTTTAATTGAAATATATCTTTATCTTTTTTCAAATGCAATTTTAATCCCTATAAGAAGTGTCCTAGTCTCTTATTATTATTTTTATTACAAAGTTATAACTTATTATTTATTTAAATTTTGATTAGAGAATATGTTAGTTATCCTTTATATCATTTTTTTTTTGAAGTATTAATTTTTATTAGTTAAAATATTTCAATATCATATAATATGGATGTCAAAGCCAAAAAAAAATATTATCAAATGACGTTAGTTCAAGTGGTTAAAAATCTATATGAAGAGACACAAATTAAAATCTTGTTGGATAATATAATATTACCATGTGGTTTGTTAAAATATCATAGTAACATAGTGATGATGTAAGATAAGTGGGTTCGTTCCAATCCTATATAAAACTATGTAACAACTTCATATTTTTAAATAAATGTAATATAGGTGGGTTGTTCTAATCACAATAATAATAATATCAAATGACATTAACTGAATTGGTTATAATCCTCAACTTTCAAGGAAACCTAGGTTCAAATCTTGCTACCACTATTTGTTTATGATGTAATACGAGTGGGACCCATTTCAATCCCATATAAACGATTGCTAATAATAACAACATTTTTTTCCCATGGGATTTAGGGTAATTGGTTGGAACTAAAGAATTTCATGCCACAATAAGGTTCCAATCCCATGGGTGAACCTTAACATTTAGCCCATGGGTTTAGAGGAATTAGTTAGAGTGAAGAGTTTCACACCCTAAACCAAGGTTTAAATCTCATGGGTGAGCCTTAACACTTAAGAGAAAAACAAGTTGAGTCAAGAGCAAGTGCGACCAAGAGTGAGGCTAAGTAGCATGGAAGGAAAGTCATATTTGAAAAACCTAGTTGGAAGTTGGATAACCAAGATGGAGATAAGAGGAAGAGTGAACATATAACAAGTTCAATATAGGAAACAAATGTTACACCATAAGTGATTATCAAAGATGAGATGATTGAGATTTACATAATGGTCCTTAAAAGTGGAGGATTAATATGTAAGTTCCATGGATATTGGCTAAGGCTTTCGAAGATTCAAAATTGGATCAAGCAAAAGTGGAGATTGAATTCAAATTACTCCATGAATTTTATTTCTAAAGGTTTTCTCCTCATCATATTTATATTTTAGAAATCAGAGGTAAAATAAGGGGTGGTGGCCCATGGTTTAGGGTGAGAGGTTCTTTATTTAAGACCAATGAGTGAAATTTTATTTGTCAAGACAAAAATAATTAAAAATATTTCGATGTGGTTTAGGTTTTTTGGACTTCCATATAAGCTTATCAAAGAGGATGTTGAGAAGAATATTTGAAATACCCTAGGGGAGTTCATCAAGGAAGGACCAACTACCAAGGAGTGAAAGCATACTATATATACCTAGATATATGTTGCTATGATTTTTCAAACCTTTTTCCAAAACCCATTAAATTAAAAAAAAAAAAAAAAAAAAAAAAAAACAATTGGATTATGAAAAATTGCATTTCAATGCCACAATTGTTATGAGTATGGATGCATGATAAGAGATTGCAAAGTAAACATGATGAAAAAGAGATAAAAAAAATTGGTCATGAGGAAAAATTCAAGATGAAATAAGGAAATTATATTGTATTAGAAGCTTGATTAGATCAAGGATATTTCACTCCAAAAGAGGAAGAAAAGAAAGCCTATTTGCAAAATTAGATGGCAAAGACCACCATTGTTCACTTGAAAAAACAGTTAGAAGAAACAAAGGAGGATGTAAGGGATGGGAAAGTACAATATGTAATTTCAAAGTCAAAAGGAATTAAAGGTGTAAATGAAGATGTGGAGGAAAAATATAAAATAAAGAAGGCAAAAGAGGTCAAGGTTTTTCTAGGTAAATTGTCTTCATTTTCCTTTAGTATAAAATCCTCTCCTATAAATAGAAATGAAAGTATTATAGAGATTATCCCTTAAAATTTAGGGTTTCAAGAGAAACATAATAAAGGAATGAGGATGGATGAAATCCATAGCAATTTTGAGTTTTAGGGTAGCATAGAAAGGTAATTACTATGAAGAATGAAGTGCTTTTTGGGTTATTCATACCAATTTAGACCCTTCAAAGCAAGACAAACCTATAGATGATAAGTATCACTATGAAAAATGTGAAAAAAATAAAAGAGTATTTAAAATCTATGAAACCATAGGCCATATGAGACATATATTATTCATCCAATATATGGTTATCTCCAACCATACTCCAGTTACAAAAGCATGGTGTAAAACCCTACCCCTATAGGATTTGAACCTTGGACGTCTATTCAGAGTTCCAAATTCTCCACCATTAGGATACTAAAACATACTTTGATGAATATGAAAGTGTTTATGGAGTGGAAAAAGAGAGGAAGACCAATAAACAAAAACAAAGATAAAATAAAACTCAAGGGGATAATAATATAGGAAAACAAAAAAAAAACAACGTAGGTGTTAACAAAAGTGGGGATAAGCCCACAAATAAAATCAAGAAGTGATGATGAAAATAATTTTTGGACTATTAGAGGCATGAATAAGACCCCTAAAAAAAGGTATTAGGCCACCATATTTATAGATATAGCTAGGAAGCAAATGTTCTAGCCATTTGTCGTGTTGATTTTCATCTTGGCAAAATTCAAATTTTAGAAGGTAAATGGAAGAGTGAGATTTTATCTCTTAATAAAAATGATATCAAAGAGTTTATTTTGGAAATATAACAGTTTGAGGAAGATGACAAATATCTTTAATAGTAACACAAATAAAGAATCTTTAATAAAAAGGTAAGTTGGATATGGTTTAATTAACCTGATAACATTATAATGTTTTGCTATTTTAATGGGAGTGGCCCAACAAAAGCCACACAAATGATTAAATAATAATAATAATAATAATAATTTATTTAAAATAGATGAAATTTTGGTTGCAAAGAGGACATCCTTTATATTTATGTTTTTATTGATATATCAAATATCATGTCCCCTATATGTTTAAATAACTAACTTACATGTGATAACTTGAGAACATTACGTACAATCTCATGCCATTGTTAGTGATTGCTAGTTATTAGTTTTTAAATTGTAACTATAGGAATCTATCTGGCATTAAGTCCAAATAATATCCAACAAAAGCATTAAATGTAAATAGTATCGAATGATATTAATTAATAAAAAGTATTTATATTTCTTAATAATGTAATATCATTTATGAATTGACATGGTCTTAATCGGTTAAATTCCTCAACTTTCAAGGAAGATACCTAGGTTTGAATATTACCAAGTTATACATGCACAATTGCCAAGCTATTGTAATACCACTATGTGGTGAGGATCTAATACATACAGGGTTTTATTTAATCCCATACAAGCAATTAAAAAAATAATGTTATACTATTCTTTTTTTTGTTTATTTTAAAGGACTAATGTTGATTTTTAAATATATTGTAAGCCTAGAAAACTCACTTAGGGGTTCGATAGTTACCATTCACACACACAAGGCCTTTATATATATCTATACTTGATCCTAAGCCTTTATCTTTTCTAGATTTGGACAAGCCAAGGAAGTCACTTGAGCACCTAGGTGGAAGAAATAGAAGGTCAACCTTAATCTAAGTAAAAATCTAAAGGAATTATGTGAGATTGAGGAGGTCAGGTTAGGATTTGATATATAAGTATTTCTAGGGGATAATCTAGGTAGATAGATAAGCATGGTAGAATTATAGGTAAGGTAGATGTAGAATATAGTTAGTAAAATCAATTTAAGACAAGTGATTTGACCATATAAAGTGAAGTGCAAGAAAACAAGTAAAGCATTAGAGAGAGAGAAGAATATGTTTAAAAATATTCTTAAGGAGGGACTACTATGAGTTAAAGGGAGAGCGACCACATTATGATAGATAGGGACTTGAAGGAGGAGAAGTTATAGGCGTCTTATCCTTTCTACATCTAAATTTGGCCTAAATTGCTCATATTCACTAGAATTCACTTGGAATCCAAATAAGAACTTGTTGGAAAATGACCTGATTGATTCTCTATTTGTAGTAACTTACTATTTTATTTTAATTCAATGAGAATATTTGTCAACACAATGCACTTGTCAACCAAGGAGAATTAGGTCAAATTAGAAGTGGAAATTAGGCCTCTGAGACTCACAAATGTCGATGGTAGGGTCAATCTAGAGAAAATATCTCATTTTGATGAGAAATATAATTTTTGATAGGCAAAAGCACTAGCATGGCTCACTAGCTAAGAAGAGATACCTTTTGTGATTTTGCAAGCACTCTTGACAATAATGATGTAGAAAGTAAAATTGATAGTTCTTGGGCGTAGTTTCACATATCCTAGATAATCTAATTGACCTATAGGTCTACTAGATTCCTAGTTGGATTTGTTAGGTGGATAGAAGCCTAAGTGTATCTAAGGCTTATGAACCTCAAGGCCATCCCACTCTTACCCATAATCACTACCTGACCTGTGCATCCATCAACCAAGAACAAGTTAGAGGATACGTACCTTTATATTTGAAATTTATTTTAGACAAATTTTTGGTATACATATTCCCCCACAAGGTGTCCATTTCACCACAATATGAATCTAGAAAAAAACACCTTAGGAAGAAAGATGCAACCATTCCTTTAAAATAGAAACAACAATGCACAACTAAAGTAGCATTGGTATTTCAATATTCATATACTAGTAAGCAATCAAGTTGGGTGAAAATGTAGGGTGGAGAGGGTGGGCAAGAGAAATTTCTTCTCGATCATAGATGCAATTGGATAACCACTTGTGGTCAATTTGTGACCAGGTTTAATTTTTTAGGTTCAGTGTATAAATAGTAGGTAGTGGGTTTGGCCTCATTTTAGAACTTTCAAGTTGGATAGTGAGTGAAAGTGAGTAGTTGTTGAGAGAGCTATGACTGAACTAGCTAACTTAGCAAAGCGTTAAGGTCATGCAAATAAAAATAAAAGGGTTGGAGGGTAACAAAACTACTCCAATTGACCTTGCTAGCCAGTCTATAACATGTATCGAGAGGTAGGGTTTTAAGATCAATTCAAAAATTTGATCCAATATATAGTTTGAAATAAAAAATTAAGTATGTCTATGGAATCAATTTGGTAATTGAACATAGGATAATATTGTTTAATTGATACCTTGGATTTTAGGAAGACACAAGGCTTGTCTTTGATTAGTGCTAGATAATCTAAAATTGATATAGATTGTATGAATGGAGTCTTGTAGGATTGTAAGGCATGAATTTAGAAATTTCTAGACTATATATTACTTTTTCTAATCTAATTTTATTGTTGTTGTCATTTTTAATGAGTGGGCTATTTTGATAGGAGACACACTTACCACATATAGCAAAATTTGTTAATTTTTAGTGCTCTTATTGATATACTTGTATTATGACGCTTTGAGTGGTGCATTGGTGAAATTTGACGCTTCACTAGTGGACTTGCACACAAGGCAGTCTAGGATAATGCACTTGCAAATTTGAGGAGTGCACTCACCTAGAATTGAAAGATTGATTATTTTTTAATGATTTTTGTTAATTTGAGTTGATTTTTACCTGATATTTTATTGATTTTTTGGTTTACATTGTAGGTATTGTGATGGTTGAGGGAGGTGAGAAAACATTTAGAGGGAATTCCCTTTATAATAGGATACTTGCTTATGGGTAGGTGATAAATTTATCATGGTTGGTGGAGGTAGGTGGGTTAACAATCAAGGATTGGGAGTCCTTAGATGACCATGGCCTTATAGATATTGCATAGAGGTTGTGTAAGGATAAATGTGAGATAGTGTTAGAAGTTTCATAGACTTAAGAGCCTAGGTGAACAATACATTTAGATGGGTGTTCAATGGTGTGATCCATGAGACCATGATCACACCAAAGGATGTATGGCACAATTAAGAGCATCACTTAGTGGGGAATTCATGGAGGTATATCTCCATGATGCATAATATGGATTGAATGTAGTTGGGTTACTTGAATGATGGTGAGGAATTGAGGAAGGACATGATGAACTCATTCAATGTGGGTCTTCTCAACATCTTGACATTTGGAAGGTAGTGGATGGGTTTATTTGAGACAAAGTATACTATAACAAGAAAACCAACTATTTATCTACATATAGATAAATAAAAATATATAGTTATAGATTATAGAATTAAATTTAGCTAGGGAAGGTATCTTAGTGAACCTCCTTCATGACTTGTTTAGTATGACATAATATGTGCACTAGGAGATAGAGGTAGTTTTATTATTCATGGGATGGATTTATGAGAGATAATTTTCTTACTATAAGGTCAAATGTGTTACCCTAATATATTAAGATAGATAATTTTCTTATTCATATATAGGTGTGGGGAGAGGTCTGTTAGAATTATTGAGTTGTCATTGATGTCAAAGACCGACTTGGTTGATAGCAAACAGTGGACGAATTATTCAAGGAAAATATATTTTCTTCAAGGGTGATGTAATATCAAAGGTTGAAATATTTAAATTAAATATTTAAATATTTCTAATGTGTGCAATGGGAAAAGGTTGAAATATTTAAATTATAATTTAAATATTTTTAATGTGTGCAATGGGCAAAAGTTGAAATATTTAAAAATTAAAATATTAAAATATTAGTGCTATGAGTGCATGGGTCGACATATTTAGTGAAGTGAAAAGTTTGATATAAAAACAAGGTGGAAATTCATTTTGATATGAAATTGAATGATTTCATGCTCGTGAGATGAGATTAGTTGGAGGAGAATAAGCATTGCAAGAGGTGATTTGTGGTTAGCCGATGGGTAGCAGCCCTAATGGTAGAATGCAACAGTGGCACGAAGAAGATGGATGGTGTACTAATGGTGATAGTGTGGTTGTGAAGTTGGAGCACCTGTAAGTTGCTGTGGAAGGCCCCCATCCATTGGACATAGCTTTATTATACGATGTTGCTCTCCTCTGCAGAAGAAGATCGTAAACCATCCCATAAAAGTTCATAATTCTTTTGTTGCATTGTCATGCAGGGAAGAAGCCTTGTGTTGTTACCAGAGGAGTGATCCATGATCTCATCAGGGAAGCAGTCTTGCATTGTCATCAGAGGAGTGAAGCTAAAAATATCAAAGGCTCTAAAACCTTTACAAAATAATTCTCAAACTATTCTAGAATATGCACACATATTGAACAAGGTCAACATTGAGATCAAAGGTCTTCGAGATATGTTGCATAACTTATTATTATTAAACATGAACCATTCACCAATATGCAAAAATATCAAATCATTCATCCACAATACATTATCCACAATAACAATCCACAAATGAGAGAGAGATAGATAATACCCTTAAGGTATAATACAATCAACCTTGGGTTATGTGTGGCCCATGCCAACCCTTATACAATATAATAATATATCCCCAAATATCTATTCCTAGGTACCCTACCAAGATATGAGAGCACACATCGCTTGGAAGGTCATTTTAAGGAGAGTATATTGAAGTTTAATTGGAAGGAGCTGAAGGATTGACATCGATTGAAGGTCTTCGATTGTAGAGGAGAGGTGTTGCAAGTCCAAGAAAGAGCAAACAAAGTTAAGTGCAGGGTGCATACAGAAGTGTAGGTCGAACACAAGAACAACTGAATCAAAATTTTCTTTTTCAATGTTGGATGGTCAAAAATCTTTGTTGCATGCCTACAGATCCAATGTTTGACGTTCAGATCAAGCAATCAAAAAGGAAATAGATGTTAGTTAATTCGTTAGGAGGAAAGAAACTTTTTCACTGCTCCTACTTTAATGAACACCAAGAAGGAGAGCCCCAATGCTGTGAAATGAGAAGACTATGGAGCTTTTTATGGGCACATGAGAAAACAAAGCTGAATTCTTTCCCAGCATAAAATTTGGAGTGAACCATCGAGCAGTGCAGTACTCATAGCAGATAAAACCTAATACGTGGCCATCGCCATTATGTTAGGGCTAGGAAGTAGCTACCGTCATGGTCCATAATTAAGGATTATCACATCCACTAGAAAAAAGAGTTGGGGTCACATTGAAGGCCTATGAATAGTGAGAAGACGTGATTAGACATAGAAAAAGGGAGTTGTTGGAGGATGTTGATTAGAAGACCACCGTCTTGCACTCAGGAGGAGTTTGGAGGTAAATTTAAGATAATATTTATTTATTTTTCTAAGCTAGGAGTTATAAGGAGAAGTCATAAAGTTTAATTCATTAGGAGGAATAAGGAGCATTGATATTTATTTTATAAGGTTTGATTTAATTAATCTAAAGCATTATAGATTAATTAATAGCAACAAATATTGGATATTATTCATGTATCATTTGGCAAGGGCCTAACAAGGATATAAGTATGAATATTACTATATTGTAAGTTTGATATCCAAGTGCCTTAGTGAGTTGAAGAAAGAAAACTCAAGAAAAAGGAAGAATGAATGTTACTATATTGCAATTTTGATATACAAGTGCATTAGTGAGTTGAAGAAAACAAACTCAAGAAAAGGGAAGAATGAATGTTACTATATTGTAATTTTGATATACAAGTGCATTAGTGAGTTGAAGAAAGAAAACTCACGAAAAGGGAATAAAGTAAAAGTAAATTACAACAAGGATTATAATGAGCAAAGATTAAAGTGCAGATTCAAGAAGACCTTTGTGACAAAATTATGTACAGTCATGTATGCCATTATTGATAAGATTTTGGAGTAGACCTGAGCAGAATTATTGATAAGAGTTTGGAGCAGACCTGAGTAGAATTATTGAAAAGAAATTTGGAGCAAAATTGGGTGGATTTTTTGATTAGAATTGTGAGCAGAAGGTTGATGCCTACGTTGTTGAAAAGGAGATTAGTTTCTCCCATAGGTTGGTGCCTACATTTTTGAAAAGGAGATTGGTGTCTCCCATAGGTTGGTGCCTACGTTGTTGTAAAATGAGATTGGTGTCTCCCGTGGGTTGGTGCCCATGAACTTGTAATAAGGATATTGGTGTCTCTTGTGGGTTGGTGCCCACGAACTTGTAACAAGGATATTGGTGTCTCCTGTGGGTTGGTGCCCATGAACTTGTACAAGGGGATTGGTGTCTCTTGTGGGTTGGTGCCCATGAATTTTATTGAAGAAATATAAGCAATATTTTTCTATGGTTTTCTCCCAAAAGGGTGTTTCCACGTAAAACTCTTGTCTCTTATGTGTATGGATTTTGTGCATTGATTTATTATTGCATTCATATTATTGCAGTTATTGTTTTGAAGGAATTTTTTTATCTTATATTGTTCACCCCCCTCTCAGTATAAGTGTGTGTTTCTTCAATTGGTATCAAAGCGGGTTCCTTTGTGAAAGCCTAACTGTTTGAAGGAAGATCTTACAAGAACACACATGGCTTACCAGGAAGGTTTTTCATCAAGTAGGACTCCATTATTCGAAGGGACTAACTATGCTTTCTAGAGTGTGAGGATGCAAAAATATTTGATGGCACATGGCTATGATATATTGCAATTCGTCGTGGATGGGTTCACACCACCTACAACCGATCCCATGGATAAATATGGCAAGAAACCATTTGAAAAAAATGCCAAGGCAATTAATGCAATATTAAGTTGGTTATGTGAATCAGAGTTTGTGAAAGTCATGCAATGCACCACAACAAAATAATTATGGGACAAGTTACAAATAACATATGAAGGAGATGACAAGGTTAAAATGGGATAAAAAATTCAAACTCACAGAAGGAAGTTCAAAGAATTAAATATGAAATATGAGGAAGATATTACCAAATATCTGCTCCGCGTTGATGAAATTGTCAACACCATTTATGGACTTGGAGAAAATATTGATGACTCTAAGATTGTTCAAAAAATATTAAGGTCACTTCCCATGAGGTTTTATGCAAAGCTCTTGAATATTGAAGAAATGAAGGATCTTAAAACCTTAAGCATGGATGAGTTGCACAAAATTATTACAAACTATGAGATGAGGACTAAAAAAAGATCAAACATCCAAACAGGAGGTCGCATTTAAAGCTTCAAAGAAGACAAATAATAAAGAGCCAAAGTCAAGTTAAGAATTGAGCAACGGAGAAGAAGCTAACTTTGTGCAAAGAAATAAGAAGGGACCGAGAAAACACAAAAGTAAGTATACTATGAAATGTTTTAATTGTGGTAACATTGGTCACTATGCAACTCAGTACCCACAAGCTAGAAGTAGTAGCAGTGAATAAGAAGAGGAATACAAGAAAAATAAGGAAAGAAAATTTTATCATGAAAAGAAAAAGAGGCACGGTCAAAGCAAGCATGAGAAGAAGATATTTCAAAGGCACAAGAAGAGTCTTTATGTTGAGGAAGCAAGCAGTTATTCCAATAGGAGTGATGAAAGTCTCTTCGATAGTGAAAGAGAAGAAATCCTATTTTTGGCCATGGAGGTGAAAGAAGATGCTCCCATTTTTGAAAAACAAGAAGAGGAAAAAGACTCAAAAAATGAAGAGGAAGCCATAGTTGACATAGAAGAGAAATCTGATTTTGCTCTTGAAGAGTTGAAGAGGCTTAGAAAGAAGAACTCAATATTGAAGACTCAAGTACAAGAGGATGATAAGACAAAGGTAAATTTTTAACAAGATCTCATTGACTTAAAAGTTAAAATTGAAGAGGCAAAGCAAATTGAAGAAGTTATGACTGAGTAGTTAAAGGAAAAATAGTTGGAATGTGAAAAATTGGAACATGAGATTGTCTCTCTGAGGAAGGAAGTGGAAAATTCTAATAATAATACACAACAAAATATTAGGTTTGAGAAAATCACATAAATCTTGGATGATATTATCAAAACACAAAGATCTTCGGTTATAAATACTGGAATTGGTTTTGAAGAAGGTCAAAAGAAACAAAAGGGGGAGTCAAGCTCAAAAGGAACAGAGGCATAAAAAAAAATAATTAAAGAAGAGCCTAAGACCTATGCTGATGTGTTGAGAAGTGGAAGCATCGAGAAGGAAGAAAACAAAGCATCATCAAGGAACAAGGTCCATCACAAAAACAACAATGAGAGAATCATGTAGCCATATCCTTCAAGGCAATCAGATAGGTTTCAATATTTCTTCCATGGTTATTTTTTATCATGTAACCAATTTGGTCATAAAGCTGTAAATTGCAGGGTCTGTGCTAAAAATAATTTTGGCTTCACCAAGAGGAATTTCAATTCATTTGCACCTCTCATGGACTACAAAATCATTTGTTACAAATGTAATAATTTTGGGCATAGAGCTAAATGGTGTAGAACAATGTTCCTTGAACTTCTGAAATCAAGTAAGAAGGAGGATGGTCAAACTGTTCAAAATAATATGTCCTCAAAAGTTTGAAAAAAGAAAATGGAAAAATAAAAGGAGCATAGTAAGTTGGGAGTAGTTTCACTCCCATCTCATCATTGAACATCTCAAGAAGAGCAGGTAGTAATGGGGCGTTGTCAAGTGTATTATAATTTAGCCCTGAGAAGCCTTTGCCATTGATGTCAAAGGGAGATAATTTCAATAAGGGGGAGCAGATTGAAATTTCAGTAAGAGGGAGCAACTGTTCAGGGGGAGAAACTTGTGATCTTGTTGCAATAAAGGACAATTTTCTTTGTAGGGTTGCCATCAATGACAAAGGGGAATATTGTTAGAATTATTGAGTTGTCATCGATGTCAAAGCCTGAATTGGTTGATAGCAAACAATGGACAAATTATTCATGGTAAACATATTTTCTTCAAGAGTGATGTAATATCAAAGGTTGAAATATTTAAATTAAAAATTTAAATATTTCTAATGTATGCAATGGGTAAAAGTTAAATATCTAAAAATTAAAAGATTTAAATATTAGTGCTATGAGTGCATGGGTCCACATATTTGAAGTGAAAATTTTGATATAAAAACAATGTGGAAATTCATTTCGATATGAAATTGAATGATGTCATGATCATGATATGCGAAGGAGATTAGTTGGAGGAGAAGAAGTGCTACGAGAGGAAATTTACATCTAGACATTGAACATTTACCTCGGTGATAGAATGCAGCGGTGGTGCAAAGGAGATAGATGGCACACTAATGGAAAAAGTGTGGGTGTGAAGGTGGAGTGCCTGTAAGTTGCTATGGAAGGCCCCCATCCGTTGGACATAAATTTATCAGACGGTGTTGCTCTCCTCTACAGAAGAACATCGTAAACAATCCCATCAAAGTTTGTAATTATTTCATTGCATCGTTACAAAGGGAAGCAACCTTGCGTTGTTACCAGAGGAGCAATTTGTGATCTCATCAGGGAAGCAGTCTTGCATTGTCACCAGAGGAGTTAAGCTAGAAATATCAAAGGCTCCAAAACCTTTGCAAAAGAATTCTTAAACCATTCTAGAAGATGCATGCAAATGAAACAAGATCAACATTGAGATCGAAGGTCTTCAAGATATGAGAGCACACATCGCTTGGAAGGTCATTTTAAGGAGAGTCTATTGAAGCATCATTGGAATAAGTTGAAGGATTGACATCAATCGAAGGTCTTTGATTATAGAGGAGAGGTGTTGCAAGTCCAAGAAAGAGTGAACAAAGTTAAGTGCAAGGTGAATGCAAGAGTGTGGGTCAAACACACAAAAAACTAAATCAAAATCTGCTTTATCATCGTCAGATGGTCAATAATCTTTGCTGCATACCTACATATCCAATGCTTGGTGTTTAGATCGAGCAAGCAGGAAGGAAATATATCGTTAGTCAATGCATTAGGAGGAAATAAATTTGTTAACTTCTCCTACTATAATGAACATCAAGAAGGAGAGCCCCAATGCTATGAAATGAGAAGACTATAGAGTTTTTGATGGGCATATGAGAAGATGAAGTTGAATTCTTTTCTAGCATAGAATCTAGAGTGAACCATCGAGTGGTGTAGTCCTCATAGCATACAAAACATGATACGTGGTCATCGCCATCGTTTTAGGGTTGGGAAGCAACTACTATCATGGGCCATAGTGAAGGACAATCACATCCACTTAAAATAAGAGTCGGGGTCACATTGAAGGCCTATGAATAGTGAGGAGCCGTGATTTGATATTCTCACAATGACACTGAGAGGGGGGGGTGAATCAGTGTAGATAAAAATCTAATCTGCAACTCTTAAAACTGAAGCAAATAGAACTTGAAAATAGATAAAGCAATAATCACAAGAGAGCACACCACAACACACAATGTAACGAGGTTCACCAATTTGGCTACTCCTCAAGAATGACTGCTTGGACTTCAATCCAAATCTAGCCTTTGCAAAACACCAATTTTACAATCTGTTTACCAGCATCCATTGGAAGGAGCACCAACCCCTGATTTATCTGCACCTACAGAAAGGAGCACCAACCCCTATTCAAGCACCAACTTGAATCACAGTTTGAAAGTTATATAAATGACATACAAATGCCTTCAATTTTTCAAGACCCAGACTGGTCTATAGTTTGTCAAAACTCAGTAAACCCTTACTGCTCTGCTTGTCTCTCTCTTATAGCACTCTTCTTTCCCTCTTTCGATAGCTCTTTCTCACATTCAGCGACAACCCTTTTCTTCATGCAAATATGCTTTTATAACAGAGTTTTGTTTCTATTTTTAGCTTTCATATTTGCACATGCAACCCGTAACTATTTCTTTAATATTCTCTTCTGCCACTTGTCAACTGTAACTGTCTCTTGATGTAACTCTTTTATTTATTTATAGAACTGCCATTTTGTTAAAATACGTTACATGCAATATATACCTTTACCACAACTGTTCGTTTCTTTTCTGTGCATGCATTTTTTGATTCTATTTATGCGACTATTCAATTTCTCCTTTTTTTTTTTTGTTCTTAAAATAGCTGCATGATTTCTATCTATAACTGTCGCACTAACTCCAGTTAACTCTTCTTAAATTAGCTGCATGCTTTTCCTCTACAACTGCCCCTTTAAATGTCGTTCTGTTCCAGTTAACTGTCAGTTATTGTGTTGTTGCGACCTGTCGCAATATCACGACACTTCTGTCTCTTTCTGCCCTTCTCGCCTTTTACCCACGAACCAGGAACATGTCACAAAATTGTGACATCTTTTACTTCCGTACACTCCTCTCTGCTTGCACTAGCGAAAACCTGACATGTCGCAAAATCGTGACACTTTTCGCTTCCTAGCACTTCTCTACCTTCCGCCCGCGAAAATAGAACATGTCGCAAAATCGTGACACTTTCGCTGCCTTGTGCCTTTTCTGTCTTTGGCCAGCGAAAACACATGTCGTGAAATCGTGACACTTTTCGCTTCCTTGCACTTCTCTGCCTTCCGCCTGCGAAAACGGAACATGTCGCAAAATCGTGACACTTTTGCCTCCTTGCATTCTCTCTCCTCTTCGGGTCACGAAAACCCGACATGTCGCGATATCGCGACACTTTTCTTCCTTAGCGCTTTTTCTCCGAACATGTCACGAAATCGTGACACTTTTCTTCCTTAGTGCTTTTTCTCCGAACATGTTGCGAAATCGCGACACTTTTCTTCCTTAGCGCTTTTTCTCCGAACATGTCACGAAATCGCGACACTTTTCTTCCTTAGCGCTTTTTTTCCAAACGTGTCACGAAATCGCGACAGTTTTCTTCCTTAGCGCTTTTTCTCCAAACGTGTCATGAAATCGTGATAGTTTTCTTCCTTAGCGCTTTCTCTTCAAACCTGTCGCGAAATCGTGACACTTTCTATCCTTGGCGCTTTCTTTCCAAACATGTCACGAAATCGTGACAGTTTTCCTTGCGCCTTCTCTCTCCTCGGCCATGTCGTGAAATCACGACAATTTTGCTTGCGCCTTCTCTCTCCTCGGCCATGTCACGAAATCGTGACAATTTTGCTTGTGCCTTCTCTCTCCTCGGCCATGTCACGAAATCGCGACAATTTTGCTTGTGCCTTCTCTCTCCTCGGCCATGTCGTGAAATCGCGATAGAAAACATGTCGCGATATCGCGACAGTTTTCTTACTTGTCTTTTTCTTCTTTTTTCTTTGATTCTGAGAATCTGGGCCACTTCTGTCTTCCTGGAAACTTACTGTACATGATCTCACTGTCCTCTGAACTCTTGTCCACTTTGTCAACTGAGCTGTCTGTTTGTGTTGACAACAATGACAATACTTTTTCTGCATCTTGCTCAACATGATTAGACATAGAAAAAGGAAGCTTTTAGAGGACGCTGATTAGAAGACCACCGTCATGTGCTCAGGAGGAGTTTGGAGGTAAATTTAAGATAATATTTATTTTTTTCTCTAAGGTAGGAGTTATAAGGAGAAGTCATAAAGTTTAATTCATTAGGAGGAATAAGGAGTATTGATATTTATTTTATAAGGTTGATTTAATTAATCTAAAGCATTATATATTAATTAATAACAACATAAGATTGGATATTATTCATGTATTATTTGGCAAGGGCATGTAAAGGATAGAAGGATAAATGTTACTATATTGCAAGTTTGATATCCAAGTGCCTTAGTGAGTTGAAGAAAGCAAACTCAAGAAAAGAGAAGAATGAATGTTACTATATTGCAATTTTGATATACAAGTGCATTAGTGAGTTGAAGAAAGAAAACTCAAGAAAAGGGAAGAATGAATGTTACTATTTTGTAATTTTGATATACAAGTGCATTAGTAAGTTGAAGAAAGCAAATTCAAGAAAAGGGAAGAAAGTAAAAGCAAAGTACAACAAGTATTATAATGAGTAGATATTAGAGTGCAGATTCAAGAAGACCTTGTGACAGAATTGTGTGTAGTCTTGTATGCCATTATTGATCAAATTTTGGAGAAGACCTTAGCAAAATTATTGATCAGAGTTTGGATCAAAATTGGACAAAGTTTTTTATTAAAATTGTCAGCAGAAGGTTGGTGCCTACATTGTTGAAAAGGAGATTAGTATCTCCCGTAGGTTGGTGCCTACATTGTTAAAAAAGAGATTCATGTCTCTCATAGGTTGGTGCCTACATTGTTGTAAAAGGATATTGGTATCTCCCGTGGGTTGGTGCCCATGAATTTGTAACAAGGAGATTAGTGTCTCCTATGGGTTGGTGCCCATGAACTTGTAACAAGGATATTGGTGTCTCCTATGGATTGGTGCCCATAAAATTGTAAAGATTTGTGTCTCCTATGGGTTGGTGCCCATAAACTTGTAAAGTATCTCTGATAGTGAAAGAGAAGAAATCCTATTTTTGGCCATGGAGGTGAAAGAAGATGCTCCCATTGTTGAAAAAGAAGAGAAAAAAGACTCAGAAAATGAAGAGGAAGCCATAGTTGACATAAAAGAGGAACTTTTTTTTGCTCTTGAAGAGTTGAAGATGCTTAGAAAGAAGAACTCAATATTGAAGACTCAAGTACAAGAGGATGATAAGACAAAGGTAAAGTTTTCACAAGATCTCATCGACTTAAAAATTAAAATTGAATAGGCAAAGTGAATTGAAGAAGTTATAACTGAGCAGTTAAAGGCAAAAGAGTTGGATTGTGAAAAACTAGAACATGAGATTGTCTCTCTGAGGAAGGAAGTGGAAAAACCTAATACTAAGCTATAATAAAATATTAGGTTTGAGAAAAGCACATAAATATTGGATGATATTATTGTTAGAGTAATATTCCATCATTTGGGATATTTACCTATTTCTCACTTAAGTAGAAATTATTTACTGATTAATAAACCCTATAGCTATCCTATGCTATAGTTGAATGATTAATAATATTTTATTATTTGCCTCCACATTTTACTTCATTGGAATCAAAGCCACTGGTTGACCGAAACTTGCAGAGCTGGATCAAGGGGCACGAATCCCGAGATGGGACCCCCTTGACCTGCTGCTCGAAACGGATCTCGAGGTGGATCCTGAGCAGCAAGGCTAGCTTCAACCACAGGAGAGGGCCCTTAGGCCCATTGACCTGCATGGGAATCGAGTGGCCATAGGAGAGAGGGCCTGCAGGCCCATAGATCTGACAGCAGGTGGTTTTCAGACCTGTCCAACCAACAAGAGGGTAGAAGCGTCCTTATCATGGGACCGATACTGGAGATAGATCTGTAGTCGATGATGCCCTTTGATCGATGATCGGATCCTTGCCTCAGACCTACTGATAGGAGGGCAAGCGCACCCTCCCTGATGAGGCTTGACCACGTGAAGGCCTGACACAGCCAACAGGAGGGCAGGCGCGCCCTCCTTGGTGGAGGACCACCACGAGAGGGTAGGAGTGCCCTCCATGCGATGGTCGATCGCACACCTTTCGAGGGGACATAGTACCAGAAACCTACATGCACATGGAACCCCAATACCCCCCCAAGGCTAGGAGAGCAGATAGGGCAGGAGTGCCCTCCCCTCCCAGTTGGAGGTCTCAACCTTAAGATTTGAGAGGGTAGGCGCACCCTTCGATCCTCATCGACATCGAGATCTACGAGGGCAGGAGGTCCTTTGATCCCTGACAACCACGAGATCTATGAGGGCAGGAGGCCCTTCGATCCTTGAAATCGACAAATCATAATGTGAAAAGTGGAGAGATCTCATGATCTTTGGCCTGCATGAATCTCGAGGCACAACCACACAACCTTGAGGACTGACTAGGCGACACGTGGCACAACGACCACATGCCACTTGGACCAGAGGACTGACTCGGACTCGACATGTGGTAGATAGCCACTGGACACGACTTGAATGATGTGGACTCGACCTAGCCCACCCCTTGGCACCACATGGCGACGTCCAAAAGGGCAGGCAAACTCGTCGATTTCCCGTAGGCAATCGATGACTAAGGTGCTTGATGCGGCTTATTAAGCTTGTTGCATCCCATTTTGGGATGCATGTGGGATAAAAACCCACAAAGGCTTTGCTTCGCCGCGGCCTCCTTAAAGTGCAGCCACGCCAAAGCCTTTTCAAACCAAACGGTGGCTCAGTTGGCTAGCGCGACCGCCTTACACAGCAGAGGCCCCGGATCCATTCCCAACGCCTCCAAAATGCACAGGTTTTTTAAGATTTCTCAAAATTTTCAATAATTTTAAAGTTTCTAAAGTTTTTTTTAGCATTTTAAAATATTTTTTTTGATTTTTTTTATAATTTATTTACAAATTGGCTTAAAATATTCAAATTTTAATCAAATTGGACCATTTTTTTTCCAAAATTTTCATAAATTATAGAATTTCATCTTAAATACATATTTTTTCTACTTTATCAAACTTAGAAGACTTGGAAATCCAAAACAAAAATTTTGCCTTAAATATTCCAAAATTAAAATTGTGTTTTCTCTCACCTGGAGACAAAAGAAACATAGGAATTTTTCGCAAATTTTAAACAAAAAAAAAAAATCTGCTTCAACATTTTTTTTTTGCAATAAACCTCCACCGAAGTTCTATAGTTTTCTTCATTTTTTTTGGAGATATAAGACATAGGCTCACAATTCTATTGCAAAATACATAGCATGTTATTATTGAGGAAGCATAACGATTATCTCATTTTTCACAACCCTTCAACACTTTGCTTTTGTTCTCTCCTTCAAGTAAGGAGACATAAAACATAAAATAGCAATTTTTTTTTTGTAAAATTGAGAACAATTCACATGTTGCTCCATATGCTCAATTGTTGAAAGATCAAAACCAAAGTCGTGTGTTGACTGGTCTGGAAGCCTTTCAAATGCGGGTTGTGTGTTGACTTGTCTTGAAAGGAGTGCTCAAATTGTTAATTTTGCAAAATAAAGGGGGGAAGACAACATTGTTCTTCTTTTGCAAAATTGTAAAACAAGGAGGAGACATAAAATATCAATTTTTTGCACAACACACATTCATATTTTGTTGCAAAAATTAAAAAGGTGCATTTTCGATTTTACTTGACACCTTCATTGGTAAATTAGGTGCATTTTTGGTTGCATCCGACACCTAGGTGATAAGAATTTTGAGGGTATTCTTGTTTGATTATTACATTATTTCTTTTGAAATTATAAGTCATAGAATCAAGAACACTCCATACCCCAAAATTTCACAAATTTGTGTAAATCCATGCACATATTTAAAGCCAATTTCACTTGATATTCTCTCCTAAATCAACAAATCCCCTAATTCACTCTTATTTGTTTGGATTAAAATCCTCAAACTGATTATTCCTCTTCAAAAGGAGTTTTAGGCAGGTGCCATTAAATATCTGTTTGAGTGAATTATCTTTCATCTCTTATTTGTTTGGCTTAGTTTCCTCCAACTGATTATCTCTCTTCAAGAGAGTTTTTAGGCAGGTGCCATTAAATACCTCTTGAGAGTGAAAGAAAGAACAAGTTTTTAAGGAACCTTGAAAGTAGCAATTATTTTGCACTAAGGGGGATAATTCCTTTCTTCCTTCAAACATAGATTTTGATAAGAGGGAGATAAAACTTGTAAAGGCAATTAGAAAAGCAGATGTCATCATATATTTTCTTTTAGACTTCATAATAGCAACCATGCTTGAAGTACTTGCAATAAGGAAGGATGATTTGGTGAATTTTTTGATAAAATTGCCTAGAAAACATAGTTTTGCACAACTTGTAAAAATGACAACCAAGACACCATTCAGTGTTGGTTTCAAAAAAGCAAAACTAAAATGGCAAAGGCACATCACAAAAGCCATGTTTCTAGTGAAGTGTCTCATTCTCATTCTGATTCTGATTCTGGTTCAAAGAGAGCACACAAAGTGCTCATTGCTAAAATAGTATTGTAGAGGGAAAACACATGTGTCACCTTGGGCAAAGCACCATTTTCCTCTCTCTTTTTTAGGCTTCATAAATAGCATAAGTTTTTGTTTGAAGTACTTGCAATAAGGGGTGATTGTACCTCTTTTAGGCTTCATATATAGCAAACTCTCAATGTTTGAAGTACTTGTAACAAAATGAGGGAATTTTGTGGTGTAAAATTGCCTAGGAGGCAATATTTGTAAAATCCTTCACAACACTCTTGAGTTGCACATATTTTTTGCAATTAAGGGAGGATATACATTTCTTTTATTCACAAATTTTTGTAAAAAGGGAAGAAGACTTATAAGGGTACATTTTTGGCAGTGACCAATGCCTTAGTCATACTTTTTTCAGAAATTAATTACAACATGTTTTGCAACGAGAAGGGGGGAACTTATAAGGGTGCATTTTCGACAGCGACCGACACCTTAGCTACCTTATATTTTGCAAACTCATATTGTAAATGAATGAACCTCGTATGAAGTGATCTACTCTACTACACATAGCAATTGCAGCAGTTGGTTACCCATGCAATTCGGTTGGATGACTTGATTACTATAAGGACTTTCGTTGGTGTGAAGACAAAGTGAGGAATGACCCACTTTTTGCTTAGGAGCAGCCAGAGTACTGTGACAGAGCAAGAACCAACAAATCGACATCTTTTTCACTATATTGGGACAGTTATATACATTACCCAAATAATGAAATAAGGGAGGATGTTAGAGTAATATTCCATAATTTGGGATATTTACCTATTTCTCACTTAAGTAGAAATTATTTACTGTATGGTAAAAAGTAATTTATTACTTTTTACCACTTGGTTGTTTTTAACTATTCTACCTAGTTGGTTAGTAGGTTAGTAGTCGTAGTCAATTTGACTACGTAGTTAGCTGTTAGTAGGTTAGGCACTTATCACATTAGTTGTTAGCATGGATATTGGATCTATGGTTAAATTCCTATTTTGTAACCTACTTAAACCCTATAGCCATCCTATGCTATAGTTGAATGATTAATAATATTTTATTATTTGCCTCCACATTTTACTTCAATTATCAAAGCACAAAGATCTTCGGTTATAAAGAATGGAATTGGTTTTAAAGAAGGTCAAAATAAACAAAAGGGGGAGTCAATCTCAAAAGGAATAGAGGCATCAAAAAAATAATTAAAGAAGAGCCTAAGACCTATGCTGATGTGTTGAGAAGTGGAAGCATCGAGAAGGAAGAAAACAAAGCATCATCAAGGAATAAGGTCCATCATAGAAACAACAATGGGAGAATCATGCGACCATATCTTCCAAGGCAATTAGACAGGTTTCAATATTTCTTCCATGGTTATTATTTTTCATGTAACCAATTTGGTCATAAAGCTGTAAATTGCAGGGTCTGTGCTAAAAATGATTTTGGCTTCACCAAGAGGAATTTCATTTTATTTGCACCTCTTATGGACTACAACATCATTTGTTACAAATGTAATAATTTTGGGCATAGAGCTAAATGTTGTAGAAAAATGTTCCCTGAACTTTCGAAATCAAGTAAGAAGGAGGATGGTCAAACTGATTAAAAGAATATGTGCTGAAAAGTTTGGAAAAAGAAAATGGAATAAGAAAAGGAGAACAGTAAGTTGGGAGTAGTTTCACTCCCATATCATCATTGAACATCTCAAGAATAGCAGGTAGTAAGGGGGTATTGTCAAGTATCTTATAATTTAGCCTCGAGAAGCCTTTGCCATTGATGTCAAAGGGGGAGAATTTTAGTAAGGGGGAGCATATTGAAATTTCACTAAGAGGGAGCAACTGGTCAGGGGGAGTAGCTTGTGATCCTATTGCAGTAAAGGATAGTTTTCTTTGTAGGGTTGCCATCAATGACAAAGGGGGATATTGTTAGAATTATTGAGTTGTCATTGATGTCAAAGGCCGACTTGGTTGATAGCAAACAATGGATGAATTATTCAAGGAAAATATATTTTCTTCAAGGGTGATGTAATATCAAAGGTTGAAATATTTAAATTAAATATTTAAATATTTCTAATGTGTGCAATGGGAAAAGGTTGAAATATTTAAATTAAATATTTAAATATTTCTAATGTGTGCAATGGGAAAAAGTTGAAATATTTAAAAATTAAAAGGTTTAAATATTAGTGTTATGAGTGTTTGGCCCAACATATTTGGTGAAGTGAAAAGTTTGATATAAAAACAAGGTGGAAATTCATTTTGATATGAAATTGAATGATGTTGTGCTCGTAATATGTGAAGAAGGATATTAGTTGGAGGAGAATAAGCACTGCGAGAGGCGATTTGCGGCTAGATGCTGGGTAGCAACCCCGATGGTAGAATGCAACGACAGCACGAAGGAGATGGATGGTGCACTGATGGCGATAGTGTGGTTGCAAAGATGGAGCACTTGTAAGTTGCTATGGAAGGCCCCCATCCATTGGACATAGCTTTATCATACGATGTTGCTCTCCTTTGTAGAAAAACATCATAAACCATCCCATCAAAGTTCATAATTATTTCATTACGTTATCACACAAGGAAGCAACCTTGCATTGTTACTAGAGGAGCGATCTATGATCTCATTAGGGAAGCAGTCTTGCATTGTCACCAGAGGAGTGAAGCTAGAAATATCAAAGGCTTTGAAATCTATGTAAAAGAATTATCAACCCATTCTAGAAGACACACACAGATTGAACAAGGTCAGCATTGATATCGAAGGTCTTCGAGATATGAGAGCATGCATAGCTTGGAAGGTCATTTGAAGGAGATTTTGTAGAAGCGTCATTGGAAGGAGATGAATGATTGAAATCTATAAAATATCTTCAATTGTAGAGGAGAGGTGTTGCAATTCTAGGAAAGAGCGAACAAAGTTAAGTATAGGGTGCATGCATAAGTGTGGGCCGAACACACGAACAACTGAATCGAAATATGCTTTGTCAACGTTAGATGATCAACAATATTTATTGCATGCCTATAGATCCAATGTTTTGTGTTTAGATCGAGCAAGAAGAAAGGAAATAGTCATTAGTCAATGCATTAGGAGGAAAAAAAATTATTCACTGCTCCTGCTATAATGAACACCAAGAAGGAGAGCCCCAACACTGCAAAAGGAGAAGACTATGGATTTTTTGATGGACATATGATAAGACGAAGCTAAATTCTTTCCTAGCACAAAATCTGGAGTGAAACATCAAGCGGTGTAGTCCTCATAGAAGACAAAACCTAATACATGGACATCACAATCGTGTTAGGGCTGGGAAGTAGCTACCATCGAGGGCCATAGTGAAGGATGATCACATACACCAGAAAAAGGAGTCGGGATCACATTGGAGGCCTACGAATAGTGAGGAGGCATGATTAGATGTAGAAAAAGGGAGTCGTTGGAGGACATTGATTAGAAGACCACCGTCATGCACTTAGGAGGAGTTTGGAGGTAAATTTAAGATGATATATATATTTTTTCTAAGGTAGGAGTGTAGAAAGGCTTAAAGAGCATATATCTACACTAATTGCAACATGATAAACAAATTTGAAAGAAAGAACATATGAAACCAAATTTGCAATAAAGAGTGCCTCCTTTATATTAATAAATGGTGAAACTCAGTTAGATATCCGTCCCTCTCAGGGATACCAAATTTGATATAACGTTCACAAGTGTGGTAGCCCCTAAATGGGGATGATATATTCTAAGGGCTCTTTAGGTCTCCATCAACTTTGCATGAGGGATTACTAGGATGCCTCCTCCATTATCAAGAGGAATGGTGTTGAATGATGGTTTGAATCTTGGAAGGATCTTTCACCTGCGTACAAGAAACAACAAAACACATCAAAAGCATATGCAACCTCTCATGATGAGGCTATTATCCAAGAAATGCAAGAAATAAAGTAAACATGTAAAGAAAACATAAATATATATAAAGATGCTTAATATGTTGACTAATCAGCATAAAGTATGGCTTGAAACATGTATAGAAAGCTAATATTGCATATAATTTGAAGTATTAAGCATAAAAGAAGTTAATCTATGAAAGACTATGAAATAAAGCATGTATGACATAAATGAAGGTAAAGCTACCTATGATGTTGCTAATTAACCATAGAAATACCTACAATATGACTGATCTATGCTAGATTAACCTACATACATGTTAAGAAAAGTGAATCTATGACTAAAATAGATAAATGAGGGTATCAAACCCTAGTTGTGGGTGCTCAGAGCAACCAACTCTATTAGCCACGGTTGATAGTCACATCTAAGACTATGGGCCACTATTTATAACAGTGGCCATGGGCAAAGTATCTTTTCTCTTAAAACTAGGGTTGAGAATGCTCAAATCCTCCGTGTGATTGATGGTCAAGGATTGCCTTCATGTTTGGACACATATTTGTGGTTGATTTCACTCGAATTTGCATTGGATTGGTGTAAAATGGTTAGGTTTTCTTCTCAATTCTTTGGAAGCTCCATTATTACAAAGGCAAATTTCAAACTATAATTAGGTAGCATCTCCATACTCTTCAAAGGTTGAAATTGGCTCTCCAGTTTAGCAGGGCTTTGCTACAATGAAATTGGAATCATTATTACCTCTTTGAGAGATCTATAAATAGACTTATCAAATCCTAATCTTGGCTTCTCAAGGAAGCCAAGATCAAGAAGTTGTTGGCCTGGGTAGTTGGGAGGAAACATCCAAAAGCTTCCTCATCCAAAACCACTTGAGATAAGTTACAACTTGGCCATTACAACCGATTTTACTTGGCTCTGATAGCTCAAGTTTGTTATAGGGCTAGCCGTTGTTGCTCAACATGGTTAGGACCCTAGCCACTATTTTCAACCATGTCTGAGATCTTACCTATTTATGTCATCAGTAGCTAAGGCTGAATAGGCCTAGGATGCCTAAAATGAGTGATTAGAATCATTGCTTAGCCTTGGGAAGGTCCAAGGTCATTCATATGGTCTGCAAAGGTACCCATATGAGTAGTCTCCTAAACATGACATGTTTTAGGTGTCTATAAATACCCCTTTTGTGATGCATTGTGGGAAAACATGACACTGAGAAAAAATAGATCACCTAAAGCCATGTTGTAGGTTGATTGATGATCATTGATATGATCAATGCTAGATGCCCCAATCCTGCAAAGGACGCACATCTTAGAATCATTGCTTACAACCGGATGGAAGACTTAGCTTGAGTAAAACTTTGGACGGTCTATGTATGAAATCAAAACTAAATGACCAAAGAATAGATTGCCAAAATTTTAATTTGCTATGTTTGCTTTTTTCCCAGCAGAAGGGTAAGCTTGTGATAGTTGTTAGCAATGATTCATAAGATGAACGTAATTTACATGATCGAGTGATACTTTGTTGATTTTGATTATGAATTTGATATTATGACTACCCCCTCAAGCGATGAGTCGATGAGAAAATGACAAGTGATTAAAGTGATGAGTTGCTTGACCAAGAAGAATAATTTAGATGATTTAAGACTTTTGCATTTTGTTATATGGCAAGGCCTATTACAACTATGATTTCAAATGTTAATAGTAATTGTACATCTCTATCCCATGGAGCAGTTTGGCTGTAATGGCCTTCTTAGAAAATCAAGATGATAGCAATTCCATTTAAGCTTGTGTTGAATCACTATGTTCAATGATCTACTGAAATATCATAGGAGAAATGAAATGAATACTCGCTCCTATGGAGCAATCCGATTGCAATGGCCTTCTTCAGGATTGAAGTGAAGACATTTCAATTCAGTTATGACTAATTTACCCCAAATGGCCTTATGGTTATTTACTCATCCTACTAGATTGTATGGAGTGCAAGTCGCTACAACTGCCAAGTGTATAGAATAAATAACTGGGTATGAGGTGCACTTGAAATTTGATTTATTTGATTTTTTTTAATTTTGCAATTTTTGAGAATTTTGGACTTGTAGATATTTATTATTGTCCATTTTGAAGCTCCTCATGGTGAGATTTTGGGAGCATTTATTATTGCCTTCTAGTCGTAGTTGACAGCTACAACTAGTTTTTGCAATTTTCTTAGTCGCGACTGACAACAGAGACCAGGGTTGCCCTAATCTACATCCGTGGCTGATAGCAAAAGTTAAGGCTCAAGTGAAAAATATAAAATTAAAATTAGGGTTTTTATTGTTCATTATTTCCAGCTGGTAGAAAGTGAGAGTGAGAGCTCTAAGGTGAGAGAGAGTTATTGATACGGAATGTTGCCCGATTTACCACCTACCACCAGGGCAAACCAGCTTGAAGCATCGACTAGTGGTGGAGACGATGCTCCTAAGGTAGAATATTCTTATCTCATTTATGATTTGAATTTTTAAAATGAACCTCATTAATTAATGGCATTAAATGAACCTCACTAAACTATCGATAACAAACCTCACCTTAGGTTATATTTAGCTATAGGATAGCTTAGGGGGTGGGTTTAGTTTTTTGGGGCTATTTTGGGGTGGGAAATGACCTCGAAAGGGGTCATTCCCGTAGTCACGGTTAGCAATCACAACTCCTAATTTACCAATTTGGAGCCGTGATTGCCAGCTACGGCTAGGTTCAAACATCAATGGTAAAAATTGACCATTGATGCTAGCAGTTGACAACCGTGGCTGCAATGACAACTACTGTTGTCAAAAGCGGCTAAGAAACTTTAGCCCAATTTTTTATTTTTCTTTATTTTGAACTTGTTTTTTGATTGTTTTTTAAATTTTGAAGGTTGATTTTTTAATTTTTTGAATTTTGAAGGTTGATTTTTGATTTTTTCTTTTATTTTTTATTTATTGTGCATCTTGTTATCTTCCCTTTAGACTTTAAATGCATGGGCACATGAGCCTGAATTGTTGCATGAGCTACTCCCTGATTTAATCCATGTTGACCTAGATTGGTTTGGGTTCATGGGCCTGGGATATGTTTTGAGACTACCCACCATCAGGGCATATCAGGATTATATGACTACGTTAGTCCATCGCTGGGATGTGAGGAATAACACTTTCCATATTCCTACTAGAGAGATAACGGTGACATTGGAGGATGTCTACGATATCTATAGGATCCCGATAGATGGGTAGAATATCATCTCTTTGGCTACCACAACAAAGACTACTTGTTTCATAGGGTTTTTGGTGATAGGCGCGAGGATATGCTAGGGGATATTGAGCATAGTGGAGTGCTGTTGGAGCACGAATATAGGGTGAATGTATTCTCACAACACCATGCCATATTGATGCACATCATATGTAATGTGATTCTTGCATATACATCAGGAGTGAGGTTCCTTTGGAACCTCTTGGCTACAGTGTAGGATTTACTTGGGAGAACCATGGATGAGCCACTCATCCTGACATGGGGGAGTGCCCTCTTGGCTCAACTTTATGATGAGCTCTACCACATCACACAATAGGGGCGAGTGGGAGTAGGCTGCAACTTGCTACTATAGATATGGGTCTGGGAGCACATCAGCATAGACCACCAAGGAGGATTATCCCTAAGGATCACATCACTATTGCCTGCTACTCAGTGCTATGGGTCTTGCTGGCCATGAGAGTCAGAGATCTACAGAAGCATATCTCATGCAAGGGATTTACAACATTACACTGATAGACTGACAAGGCTACAGGATGGCTAGATCATATGGCACTCATACTTGAACTACACATCATGGGAGGAGGATGCTAGGTACCTGCTATGGGCTAGGCATGATCGTTGGGTGATTGGGCGTAAGCGTAGGGTGTGGGAGTTATTCCAATTTTCCTTGGGTTACCAGATAGTTCAAGCTCTAGTAGTACATACCAGAGGAGCCAGTCCTCTACCACTACCTTAAGGTGGAGATGTAGCTTGTGTGGCCACAAGTCATGGCTTTGATTGAGGAGGATGATGCCCTATAAAATATAGAGGCAACAGATGCCAGTACGACTCCAGACTATGATGCATTGTGGACTACCAGTCTATGGTAGGGTGGTGGTCCTCTAGTTAGATCTAAGGATGGCGATGTTGTGGAGGCAATATTTGATGACCCACATGGGCAACGAGTGCACTAGAGGATAGAGGGGGAGTGGGGTCATGTGTCTGTATAGTAGGAGGAGCCACATGAGGATGAGGAGGGTGAGGAGGATCCTAATGATGAGGTGTCACAACTGCGAGCCCAAGTGCATAGTCTATAGACACAACTATAGATAGCTCATTAATAGATTCTAGAGAGGGACACCTATTTAGTTATAGTACAAGCTCAAATGGGTGCAATGTAGGCTTAGCTGAGTGTAGGATAGGCTCAATGGTGGTGCTATGAGGAGGAGAGGACTGCCCTCCAAGTACAGGTTGACTCATCCACCATGGAGATAGAGAATATCACCAGATAGTAGGATCTTCTATAGGCATAACTAGATCTAAGGACTATTGAGAGAGACTCTCTCAGAGTTATGATAGGGATTCCTTCGAATCCACAAGCTACTACTCCAGCCACTCAAGGAAAGGTAGCATTAGGTACATCTACTACATGAGATGTAGCAACATTGTAGGTATAGGTGGCCAGGTTGCAGAGTTTGATCAACCAGTATAATGTTGGATGCCAGTATAATGGTGCATATATCAGGTAGCTAGAGGGAGAGGTGGCTTTCTATGGTGGCACTCTACCTACGCGATCGACTACAAGAGGATCTCACAGGAGTCGACAGAGCGATTCTGGGTAGTCATCAGTGCAACCCAATCATAGGTCAGATGCCCGATATGAGATATTAGTGGGTACTAGCTCTAAACAGCCTCGTAGAGAGGGAGCTAAGGGATGAGGCGTCTTAGGGGGTGCACGACACTCATGATATGACAGGTTGTAATTATATCATTTTTGTGTGTAAGGTCTGAGGACCTACACTACTGTAGCCTATGAGCATTTTTCTACCTCCTATACTTATGACACTTTTACACATAGATATGATATTCCAGTTTTATTATGGCTCATTATGTGTATCATTTTATTATTTTATGTTTATTTTATGCACATGGATGCAATGCTTATATGATGTTTTGATTATGCTATATGGATGCGATGTACTAATTACATGCACTAGCTAGATGATAGATGCATACTTAGATGTTATGATCTAGATGTATGGATGCATTGTGATGATGGATGCAATGGTGAATGTTAAATGCATGTTTAATTCATTTGATTTGTTTATGCATTTGATCTATATGATATGGTATGATATATGATATATGATGTGATGCATTAATTACATGAGAAAATGAACTAAACAAAAGAACATGTATGCTCTAATCACTTAAAATATAAGGAATACATCTAATATGTGTTTAAAAAACTAATGGATGATACCACAAAATGTGTAAAAATCATGAATGTAAATGTTAAATCTTATCATAAGAAATAATAATTTAAGCATCCATATGCATGATGAGATGATTTGATATGTATGTATTTTCCTTATAAGCTTCTATAGATCAAAAGATATGCACAAAATAGTCAATGGCCATCTAAATATCATTACTGATATTCATCGGTATCTATCCTATTTCATGAACACCCCTTAATAAACAAAACCTCATAAGGAAAATTATGATTGATTGATGAGATGATTTGTTGCTATAAGGTATTTTTGAGGTTTTCCATGAGACTCAAACACCCTAGTTGATTAATCAAAAGTTGTATAATGACTACACAAGAATCTTGAAAGATAAAAGCTTTTGTTATGAAGACAAAAATATTAACTATCCCTGTGTGTGCAAATGACAATATATATATATATATATATATATATATATATATATATATATATAAATATATATATATATATATATATTTAAGCGAAAAACCCCTTGGGGGGCCGCCTTGGTCTGAGAGACCACGAACAGGGGGTTCTACACCGTCAAAGTCACCCGAGAGTCGCACCCAACCCTGCCCACACCAACATTATCAATTGGATTTTGGATACCCAATTCAGATTTTTGGTAGGGTGGAGATTTGAACCTAGGACCTCCCTTGGAGGATTGCCCTCTCCTCTCCAACTCACCTACAACACCGGGTACCAAATGAATATATTAGATAATAAATAAGACTACCTCATTGCTAGGCGAGATTCATTCAGCCCATTGCTATAATGAGGATCACCAAATGTTCATCATGATCCTAAGTTTGAATGCAGTTAGACTAGACCACTAGGTAATACAGTCCACCTAAAGCTAGCTCATTTGTAAATTACTTAGAACTACCCCAATGCCAGGTAGGATTCATTTAGCCCATTACTATATTAGGGATCACTCAATGGCTTTGAGTACTGACCATTCCAGGGACTCAAGCTGTTCACCCCCTTATTTTATTTTGATTTCTTGGGATACTTGCTCATGCTTAGTGATGCTAATCATTGTTTATTTTGCATTTTTTTTAGCAAGGTATTTGCTTTGATTTTGAGATTTTGCTTATTTTGTAAGCAAGGGATTTCTTTGGGTAGGAGGGAGCTTGTACTTTTTCCAATGATCAAAACTCTAGACCATGTGCATCACAAGATGAGCAAGTAAAAACATTTCACTTAAGGTAGAACCACTTCATAGTGTTCATCTTTCCTTGTCCATACCTGGATTGTTAATGTTTAATTAGTGATGGGATTTTGACATATGCTAGGTGCTATCAAAACTAGACCTCATCTTCAAAAGTAAAGATAGCTTTCTACAAAATTTGAGAAGATCAGTAGGTATGGCTGAATAACTAAAAAACCCTAGTGTATACCTCATAATAACAGGAGGGTTTGTGTTGAAAAACATAATTAATCACAAGGGTGATGGATGATGATGATGGATAGATGCATGATTAAGATAAAAATATGGTGTCGTTTGTAAGATTGTAAACACAACCTATCCTAATGCAAGTGCAATGGATGAGCATGCCTAATGCAATGTAATTAAATGGATGCATATGCAAAATGTAAATGCAAATTGTAAATATTTTTGTACTTTTGATGTTTTGTAATATTTTTAGATTTTATTGCTTTTTGATTTGTTTGGATTTTGTGTTTTAAATGTTTTTGAATTTTGAATTTTTATGTGTAAAATACCTTTAGATGAATAATTTTGAGAGGTTCAGGCTCTTCAACACCTCCTAGAAATGTTAGGTGATAAGTTCCAGGTCCTATCTTCTTTGATATGATAAATGGACCTAACCAGTTGGCTACAAATTTGTCTCGCAAGTGCAACGTCAGGTTTGAGTTCTGTTGGTTCTCTTTTAGCACAAGATCCCCAAATTTAAAGTCTCTCAAGTGGACTTTATTATTGTAATCTTGTTTTAGGTGATCTTGGTAAACTCAAATATGCTCAAGAGCATTCACACGATGTTCATCAAGAAGAATCAATTGATCACGGTAATCTTGTCGTGCAGTGTCGTCATCGATGAACTCTTTCAATATAATGCACAATGTTGGAATTTCCAATTCCAAGGGCATGATGGCCTCAGCGCCATATACTAGTGAAAATAAGGTTTCCCCAATGGGCATTCGTATACTAGTTTTATAAGCCCATAAAGTAAGAGGTAACTGAATATGCCAATCTTTATGGTTTTCTTGAACAATTTTCTTTAAGATTGCTACCACTATTTTGTTAGAGGCCTTTGCTTGCCCATTTGCTTATGGATAATATGGAGTTGCAAAAATGTGTTGAATATTATACTTGGATATTAAATCCCTTACAATTTTGTTCTTGAATGAAGTTCCATTATTCGATATTATCTTGGATGGGATCCCAAAATGACATATGATATTATGGAGTATGAATTCCACAATACGTGCTCCTATCAGTGTAGTTAAATGGATTGTCTCCACCCATTTGGTAAAGTACTCAGTGGCTGTTATGATAAATATGTGTCGGCTTGATGACGAGGGAGATATATTACAAATTAGATCAAAACCCCACTAAACAAATGGCCAAGCCACTTGGATGGGTTGTAAGACCTGCGATGACAAGTGCGTAATATTAGCATGATGCTAACATTTGACACACTTTCTAACATACACTATGCAATCCTTCTCCATAGTGGGCCAAGAATAACCCATTCAAAGAATGCACTTGATAATGGCCATACCGCTGAAATGGCCACCGCATGTGCCATCATGAGCTTGTAAAATCTTCCAAGATGATTGTTGGAGCTCAAGGTAATGAAGGAGAATTCCATCATAGCTATGCTGATACAAGATGTCTCCTAGCAAGACATATCTAGTCGCTTTTTGTTTAAATGCTCTTTTTGTGGTATGCAATAATCCCTATGGGATTACTCC
This sequence comes from Wollemia nobilis, assembly GCA_028583015.1. NCBI lineage: Eukaryota > Viridiplantae > Streptophyta > Pinopsida > Araucariales > Araucariaceae > Wollemia > Wollemia nobilis. Next base: position 4,975,860 of record JAQPPZ010016717.1, read on the forward strand.
AAGCTTAAGGAAATCGTGTAATTACGATAACCAATATTGATAAAAAAAACTTCAAATGACTGAACGACGTGTTCCTACTATAACTTGACTTGCACAAAATCCAATTGGAAAATAATCTTATGGAGAATAGTGGTACCATTCTCTGTAGGACCCTACGATAGCAAAGATCCCCAAGGCACCTTCTTCAAAAAGTCTCTAGATATATAGAACCACTTATGGTTTGGCTCTATCTAAATCATGTGGACTGATTCTTGATTTTTTTGTGTCTCACATCATATCACGTATTGTGATAGCATTTTCACTTGGATGGTAGTGAAGTCAACAGACGGATTCTAAGGGATTAAGGATCCCAAAGATGCCATGGTTTCTGCAAATGTGTTGGATGTTTGAGGGATTACCTCGATGACATACCATTCTAGTTGGGCTAGGTAAGTGTCCACAAGTTCTTTATATACTTTCAATATGGGACATCTACACTAATATATCCTCTTAACTTGATTAACAATGAGCAAGGAGTCACCAAAGATATTTAGCCTTCTAATCTTCATGGTGAGTGTTTTTTGGAGACCTAAGATTAGGGCCTCGTATTCAACATTGTTTTTTGTGCAAGAGAAATTAAGTTTTAATTGACAAGGGCATTGGAGCACCTTGTGGCATGAAAAACATAATCCCTGCGCCACCCCCTTTCTCGCATTTTGAACCATCGAAGAACAAAGACATGTCGGCTTGATTATCCAATTATTTGGGTTTAGGCAACTCTGATAATGTAAAGACTGCATCATTGAGAAGCTCCATGATGAGAGGCCTATGATCCTAAAGAGGAGCCTCTACCAATTGGTCTACTATAAATTTATCTTTGATAGATTTTTGACTGATGAATTCTAGGTCGAATTCTATCAATATCATGATCCACTTTGCAGTATGTGTATTATGATATGTCTTGCTCATCATATACTACAAAGGATTTTGTTTCAATACTACATATGTCATATGGCTTAACATATAGTGGCACAACTTCTTTGTCGCAAATACCACTTCTAAGCACAACTTTTCTACATATGCATATTGTAGCTTGTAACTGACCAGGGTTCAACTACTATAATATATTGCTTGCTCTTTGTTTTGCATGTTCTTTTGGGCTAGCATTGTTCCTAGTGCAAATTCTATGGCAGATATATACAACAAGAATGGCACATCTAGTCTAGGTGGAGCTGATACTTGTGGTATTGCCAAATATTGTTTGATCTTAGTGAAGACTTTTTTATAGTCCTCATCCTAGTTTAATGGGATCCCCTTATGTAGCAGTCGATTCGTGGGTCAATATTTATCTGATAACTACGCAATAAAGCACTTAATGGATGCAACCTTGCCCTGTAGGCTTCTTAATTCCTTGATGTTTATGGGGGGACGCATTTCTAGAATAGATTTGACCTTCACTAGGTCAACTTCGATCCCTCGCTTAAAATTGATGAATCTCAAGAGTTTACCTAAAGTTACACCAAAGATGCATTTCTTGGGGTTCAACTTGACATTGTGCTCTATCAGGCAATCGGAGACTTTTCTTAGGACCTTGATGTGCTCTTCGTGCAACAATGACTTGGCCAGTAAGTCATCGATATAATATTCTAAGATATTATGCATATAGTCATGAAAAATATATGTCATAGCTCGTTGTTATGTGGCACCAAAATTTTTAAGGCCAAATAACATAACTTTATAGCAAAATATTCTCCACGGAGTGGTGAAAGTAGTCTTGTGCTGATATTCTAGTTTAATTTGAATTTGGTTGTAACAAGAAAAACCATCCATGAGAGCAAGCATTTTGTGACTTGTAGTTGCATCTACAAGAGCATCAATATTAGGCAATTAAAATAAATCCTTGTGTGTAACCTTATTGAGGTCTCTAAAATCCATACAAAAATAGATTCTTCCATCAGGTTTACCTAAGGGTACCATGTTTGATACCCATTCTGGATAGTCGATGGGAATTATGAACTCTACATCCAATAGTTTTTGTAGTTCATATTTAACCATCAAAGGGATGGTTGGATGCATCTTTCTAAGTTTTTGCTTGGCTGGTTTCTTGCTAGGGTCTAACGAAAGGTTATGAGTAACTAGTTTTGGATCCAAACTCGACATATCCTTATAGGTCTAAGCAAATAGATCAGGTCTCTCTTTCAATAGAGGAATGAGGCTGGCACACTCCTCAGGAGATAAGCTCTCTCTGAATTTAACCTTCCTTGGATTGGTGGGATCATCGTTGATATCCACTTCAAATGTTTCCTCTATTGACATATGTGACCCCTTCTCAAGTTGGTGAGGCATAGGGATCAAATGGATGTCATATACTGGGTTTAAAGGTTCCACTAAGTTAGAGTTATCCGTAGCATGATATACATCATATGCACAACTTGGCACAAAATGAAATGGTTGCAAAATTTCTTCATTGGGGAAGAAATATTCAAGCTCTAGGGGTGAATTATTGTGATTGAAATAAATGGCCTTAGGATTAAAGTACAAAGGTTTTGAAGGGTCGAATGGATTATGAAGTGGAGTGGTCAAATCAATGGAGACCATATTGATGAAATGGAAGAAATCTCCAGGACCACATGGATGCAACACACTACCTCTAGATTGGTCCCCTTGCTCTAGATGTGGCTCAGGCATAATGGGGATTACCAGGTCTAATTTAGGAACAAACATAACAATTTGATCCTTAGGGGGAAGCAATTATATTAAATTGGAAGGCCTAGGAAAAACCATATGATATTGTAGATTAAAGATACAACGCCAAATAGAAATAAAGAAATCACAATAAAGGAATGCAGAACAGTTGTACAAAATGAATGATTTTTATTAATCAATGGAGTTTAGAAACTCCTTTAACCCTTTTCGTGATAAAAAGTTACAATTTGTGCTAGGGTTCTCCGAAACCCTAGCTGGCACAATGTGGTGGCGTCTCCGAAGAATGTATCCTTAACCTCAACAGAATGAGTGGGCTTCGTTGTATCCTTTGGCTTGGACCACTCCAGCTTAAGCAGCTACTATCAACAAATCAGATCTACCACTAGAATCCTGCACACATTAAAATTATCAAAGAGTTAGAAACTAATAAGAGGGCTCCACTGTGTGAGCCCTCAGAAACAGTCTAAAACCCTAGATTTATGAAATAAAAATAAACAGAATGCAGAATTCAACAACATATTAATACATAAAGAAATATTACTTGCTTTAGACGAATCTATACCTTTTCCTGTTAACGCGGCGAGACCAGGCGACGGTGATGGATGCGGCGAAAGGGTTTAGTTCAGACTTAGGGCCGTAGAAGACTTAGAAGACTCAGGATTAATAGCAATAGCCAACTCCAGACTTAGATAGGGAAGATAAGTAGGTTTAGCCGAAGAGATAGATAGGGTTTGAGCCATCAAGGTGACTCAATTTATAATATACTCTTAGGGCACACTTTAGGGTTTTAACGACACTTTGAACGTGTGGCTAAGATTAAAGTGGATCCAAGGGTAGAGAATAAATCTAGGTTGTGAAACGGATTAAGATGGATGGACGGATGAGATTAAATGAAGGATGGACGACTCAGATTAAATCACTTAAACTTTATTTATATATATTAAATATATTAAAATATTAAAATATATATATAAATATTAATTTAAATAAATTTGGGGATGAAAAATGGTGGGAAAAGTGAAATTGGGCCAAATAATGGTGGGAAAGTGTGGATTTGGGCCAAATAATGGCGAGAAGGATGGATGACTGACACGTGGCTGACAAGAAGGTATAGATGACTTACAAGTGGCTGGATTTTGGTGTCTACAGATATATCTCTTCCAGATTCATTGGTCTTCTTTGAACAGGAGGACCTTGGAATATCACATGATAAATTGGTTTCATATCCATAGGTTCCCTAAGATGATGGAGGTGTCGAGGCCCTAGATAAGCCATATTTGTTTCATCCTCATATTCCTCATTCTCTGAGAAATATTCTCCATCGTCTTCTTTAGAATTATATTCTGGTCCACCTCTCTCAGAGATGGATTTTGACTTACTTTTCTCAGAAGTGGCTTTTGATTCAATTTTTGTTGTTGTAATAGAACTTTGGGGTTCAATGCCAATGTCATCGGCATATTCATGATTTCTAACAACCCAATTAGCTTTTGGAATATAATTTGAACTAGCCTCTAATGAAATGTTATCATGATAGACTAAGGGTGGTTCTATGGAAATTATGGTCACTGGCCAATTGCCCCTTCATGAATATGAATTGGTTAGGATGGTATGGGTTCCAATCAACATCCATCCATATGCTTAGGTTTAGGAGATCTAGAGATATAGCCAATAACTCATCCTGACATCCTATGTCATAACCCAATCCAAACCTATCAGATGACAGCTGATAATGTGGTTGATACGGAGTTCGATGCCCTTGTTCAAATAGACCCAATCTGTAACCATGCCAATGGTAACAATCAAAATAATGAAGGGCATACTCTAGGTTTGAAATATAATGAATATTCATAGTGAATGGTTCATCATCATCTTCTTCTATGGGTGAAAAATCTGCAAGTTGATCTAGACCTCCATATATGAAGTTAGTCTGATTAAGTGGCACCCCAATGGTACCACCATCCCAACAAGAAAGCGATGGGCTTGAGGCCTACCCATATCTTGTGCATATTCTATGATTTGTGTAAAAGTTACATTATGCACCAGGTATTTAGCTAACCCAAGGTTGACTAAGTGAATTATCACCTACGGTGTAGATGAACCAGTTGAAGACACAGGTGAGGTAGGCTGAGGTACCTCCTCGACTATATTTTGTGTTTCCCTCCTCCATAGGATTTGGGATCTCAAAAGTTGCTATGTTGGGGATTTCTTTGGACTCTTTTTTACCCAACACTACCTTTAAATTTGAATCATTCCTAAGCTTAGTTGATGTCGTAGGCCTCTCAGAAGTAGCCATTGTGTTTGAGGTTGGTTGTGGTGCTGATGTTGAAGGACCAATGTACACTGCATTTGAATTACCTTCTGGATGTATGCTAGATGATGTAGGTCTAATATCTAGATACGTAGATGGGAGGATGAAGTCTCCCAACAAGTCAACCTGATTAACATACTTAAATGTTTCTTCATACAAAGGAACCACATGCACCTATCCCTTGTGCACATATTTGATACATTGGTGCAAGATCGAGGAGATGCATTGCATGTCCCTAATCCACAATCGGCCTAGGAGAATATTATATTGCATAGTACCCTATAGAAAGTGACACATCACGGGGATGGTTTTTAGCCCAACTTGAATAGGAAGGACTATAGTGCCTACTGTAGAGCATAACACATCGTTGAAAGCTTGCAATGTAAAAGTAGAAGGCACAATATGCAACTTAGGTAATTTTAGATGTCCCAAGGTCTTCATGGTGATTATATTGATCGATGATCCTGTATCAATAAAAACACACTTGAATGGAGTGTGGTTTACACATGCAATGATGTGAAGCGATGGGTCCGCTATAGCAGTAGAAACTATCTTGATTTCATGATTGTAAAATTGGATCATAGGTTCCTAGCACTACTGCACATGCCTCAAAAAATTAGTGAACACTTCAAGATCTTAGGGTTGAACTTTAATGACCCTTAAGATGTCCATTATCATCTCCTTGTGCCTAGGAGACTACTGTATTATCTCATATATTGATAATTTAGTTGAGGTTATTTGTAGACTCTGGATGAGTCTATTCCTTATTGTCACCATAGGTCTTGTTGGTGGGTCCGAAAAGGGATTTTGCATTGGCCTCTACTAAGGTGCAGCTTGAATTCAAAATGGTGCTAGAGGAGGATATGGTTGATTGTACCTCCTATTTTTGGTGATCACATTCACCATGCCAACAAATCCTTGCATAGGTGGTTCAATCCATACTTGGTTGACTTTCCCAGTGTTGTTCCTCGATGGATCATGATTTGGTAAGGTATTTTTGAATATTCCCATATTCTAGTTGTCTGAAGGCAAGGGATTTTCAATGATCAGCTTGTTCCTATTGATCATATTTTGTACCACATGTTTGAAACCATGGCACACTTTGATATCATACCCTTTTTATCTATGGTATTGGCAGTAATGGTCTTCCCTATATCATTTTGATTTAGGGCGATTAGGATTGAGCAATTGAACTTTGAGCAATATTAAGGCCTTAGTCTCATACAATTTATTGAATATTGATGCCAAAGTTTCAAAAAATGGCATAAATTGGTGAGGTGGGTGACATTATTTATCCTTGCCCTAATTTTTGTTGTGCTAATTATACTGCGTGGGGGAAGGTTGTGCTTGATAATTTTGTGGTTGTTGGTCCTTATCTCCCTTTTGAAGATTTAACATGACCTAATTCACATGCACAGGCTTTACCTGGTGATTCTAATTCTTTGTGTTCTTGTTGTTCCACTCCTTCTTCATCCAGAGTTTCAAGTCGCCTTCTTGTAACTTGATATCCTCTATGACCTTGACTTGCACCAAAGCCTCTTCAAATGTTTGGTATTGCTACAACTATAATAATAGCAATATGTGTTTTATGTAGATCTTAGTAAACATCCACGTCAACTCTGTAGTTGGGATGAAGGGAAGTTTAACCATCATTTTTCTCCATCTATTGCCATATTTTGTGACTGGCTCATCATCAAATTACTTTAGGGCAGTTAGGTTGGATAGATTGGTTTTCTTCTTGATGCTAAAGAAGAAGCGTTCAAGAAATGCATTCACCAGCTATTCAAAGTTGGTGATGCTATGCCTCTTCAATTGATTAAACCATTCCAAGGCTAGGCCTAAAAGGGTTATAATGAAAGTTCTCAGTAATAAGGCATCATTATTTTGAATCTGGAAACATAGATTCATGAAGTTAGTCACATGCTCTTGTGCATCATCATCACCCCAAAATTTGTCTAGCTTAGGCATCTTGAAATGATCAGGATATGCTGGGTAGGAACCGAGGGACATAGAGGCTCATTGTAATAAATTTTAGGGTAGGATTTTGATAAGTCGTTCCCTGTTTCTCAATAGATTTAACCTTTTCAACAAGGGCTCTATATGCTTGAGAGGATAAGATTTCCTCTTCTCTAAGAGATATTTATGGAGCTAAAAAAGATAGATTTCTTTTAGATCGAGGTGGATTATTGTGCTCATCATCCACATATATAGAGGAGAGCTCGAGATATTATTGATCTTGCTCACCTCCCTCTGATTCTTCATACTGATTATGCCTGGGTTGTTCTATCGCTTGGAACTATTAATCCCTTGGAGTACATTGGGGTGTATGTCAAGTATAGTTTTCAATTTTTTTAGGGCACAGTTATGGCTGTGATGTAGTACATCTATGGCATTGCTCCCTATACTCACTATGAAGAGGTATATTAGCCTGATATAGTCTATCCTCTCTCTCTTCGTACTCCTTTTGATCAAGGATGTGTTATTCTCATAGGAACTGCTCGTATTAATGGTACCAAAGCAATATTTGATGTTGAGAGTCCTCATGCTTGAGGCATTCATGCTCTACGTACACATATTCCAACCAATCTTGGAATATGCACTATCTTTGTTCTAAATCCAACCTATGTGATCGATCTACAAGATTGATTGTGTAAGGCCATTGAATTTTTAGCTCTATACAAGGGGCCTTATGAGTATGGGTCCCAACAAACTTGTTTGCTACACTCTTAACCTTGTATATAAAGATGGTATTTATGTTGTGTTGTTGTTTGTGCTCTGTGCTCACATGCGTAGATGGGGAACATACACTACGAGAGCACTTTTAACATTCTCCTTGTTCATGGGTATGCCTCTATATGTCCTCATTGCATGAGATCTCAGAGCGAGAGTGAGCAGTAGAGGTCTTAACCCTAGTCTTCCTAAAAATTGATCTAGTCCATTGAGTTGACCAGTCTTCCAAGGTTCATTTGGAGCTATGTCATTGAATCTAATAGTGGTGAGATCTATTATGAACCTTCCAAGTTCATTGTGATTTGGAGTCCTTAAGAGTCTGTGTTCTGATGCAACCCTATCCTCTTGCCCTTGATTGGGTGGATCTTCTCTATGCCTATCATGTGACAATGGGGGTCTTGATCCACCCTAATTTCTATCACAAGAGGAGTGTGTATTACATCATCTAATTGGGGTGTTCTTATGAGAACCCACATGTGTTGAGTTGTCACCTTTGAGACTAGCTGAACATCATTTGAGAGCATTCTGTGTAGGAGGATAAATCTCGTCATTCTGTGTGTGGTTTGGAGCTTTGATTTCTGTATCAACTGTGTGTTGAGGGTGGCCTCTATATATATTGACCATGATGTGTGAACTTATCTTGTAAGTTTTAGAGAATACAAAGTATACAAAAAATATTTATCTCATTTAAAAATTCTTTGTGTATCCTAAAACTGTTTAGTGTGTTTTGGTTCATTGAGTATATAATCTAAATCTCATCGTATTTTGCAATTTGTTGATGATATTCTTAGACATTTTAAATGTTTTCACCTATATACTCACAATGACATAACCCGATAATGACATCCAGGCAGTCTTTTAGCTGAGATATGGAGATGAAATCCATAACCGAACAAGGAGCATAGGTACTACCGATTCTCACCTAGCACACTGTGGTTAGTGATACACCCCTCCAAAGAGGAATGCATGCTATTTTCCATGGATAGGATAGTTCTTGAATCAGCCTTGGCCATGATCGAGTCTCGATAGTACAATGTTAGACAAGCCAACCAAGTGGTAATGACTTCCACTATTGATCTTGATCAATGGGTTGGATGTGAGAGCCCAATGTTGTTGATGTTCACTTTGATTCATGGTGTGTGTGGGTTCTTTTTAATTTTGCATAAACAAAATGACCATCAGAAAGAACTTATGATTCTTTTCCTACATGCCTATAAAATAGCATTTTATTTTCAAAAATATGCAAGTCTAGATGCTCTTTGCTTTCATAGAATGCATATGCAAAATTAAGATGAAAATTTGCCTTTGGACAGGCCCCAAGCAAACAAACCCTAACACATAAGTTTAACAGTAGTCATTTTTTTGTACAATAGTCAACAGTCTCAGCCGTTGGACATAAAGCAACGAAGAATCTTAGTCATTGGTAACAACAATAGCTAACAAAGCTGGTCGCTGTTGCTAGCAACAAATAAAATTTTTCATGTATTTTCCCTTATGCTTTTGCTATGTGGCCTAATTAGAGCCTAAAATGCAAAGAAATACAAAAAAATGAAGAAACACAGAAGAGGACACCTACCTAGAAATCCTCATCCGAAGTAGAAGCAGGTTGCTTACTACTTTTCCTAGTTTTTTGCTAGTCGTTGTTGCTCAGTGCGGTTAAGATGCTAGTCGTTGTTGACAACCATGGCTGAGACTATGCACCGCTATATTCAAACGCGGTTGGTACCTATAAACAAAAAATAAAGAAAAATCAGCAAAAGCAGCAAAAGTTTTTGGGGTTTTCGTCGTGATCACCATTGTAAAAAGGCTTAAAGAGCATATATCTAAAGCTATTGCAACATGATAATCAAATTTGAAAGAAAGAACATGTATGAAACCAAATTCACAAGAAAGAGTGCCTCCTTTGTATTAATAAATGGTGAAACTCAGTTACATATCTGTCCCTCTTAGGGATACCAAATTTGATACAATGTTTACAAGTGTGGTAGCCCCTAAATGGGGGTGATATACTCTAAGGGCTCTTTAGGTCTCCACCAAATTTGCATGAGGGCTTACTAGGATGCCTCCTTCTCTATTATCGAGGAATGATGTTGAACAGTGCTTTGAATCTTAAAAGGATTTGTCACTTGCATATAAGAAACAACAAAACACATCACAAGCATATGCAACCTCTCATGATGAGGCTATTATCCAAGAAATGTAATAAATGAAGTAAACATGTAAAGAAAACATTAATATATGTAAATATGCTTAATATATTGACTAATAAGCACAAAGCATGGCTTGAAAAATGTATAGAAAGATAGTTTTGCATATAATCTGAAGTATTAAGCATAAAAGAAGTTAATCTAAAAAAGCTTATGAAAAAAAACGTATATGACATAAATGAAGGTAAATCTACCTATGATGCTACTAATTAACCATAGAAATATCTGCAATATGAATGATCTATACTATATTGACCTACATACATGTTAACATAAGTGAATCTACGGCTAAAACAGAGAAATGAGGGTATCAAACCCTAGTCATGGGTGCTTAGAGCAGCCAACTCTATTAGCCACGGTTGATAGTCGCATATAAGCCTGTGGGCCACTATTGACAACAACGACTATGTAAAAAGTATATTTTCTCTTAAAACCAGGGTTGAGAATAATCAAATCCTCTATGTGATTTATGGTCAAGGATTGCCTTCATGTCTAGACATATATTTGTGGTTGATTTCGCTCGAATTTGTGTTGGATTGGTGTAAAATGGTAAGGTTTGGTTCTCAATCCTTTGGAAGATCCATTGTTACAAAGGTAGATGTCAAACTATAATTAAGAAACATCTCCATACTCTTCAAAGGTTGCAATTGGCTCTCCAGTTCGACAGGGCTTCATTACAATGAAATTGGGATTATTATTGCCTCTTTGAGAGGTCTATAAATAGACTTCTCAAATCCCAATATTGGCTTCTCAAGGAAGCCAATATAAAGAAGTTGTTGGCCTGGGAAGTTGGGAGGAAACATCCATAAGCTTTCTCATTCAAAATTGCTTGAGATCAGTTGCAACTTGGCCGTTACAATCAATTTTACTCGGCTTTGATAGCTCGAGTTTGTTACAGGGCTAGCCGTTGTTGCTTAGTGCGTATAGGACCCTAGCTATTGTTATCAAGCATGGTTGAGATCTTAGCTACTGATGTCATCAGCATCTAAGTTTGAATAGGCCTAGGATGCCTAAAATGAGTTATTAGAATCACTTCTTAGCCTTGGAAAGGTCCAAGGTCATTCATATGGTCTGCAAATGTTCCTATATGAGTAGTCTCCTAAACATGACGTGTTTTAGGTGTCTACAAGGAGTTATAAGGAGAAGTCATAAAGTTAAATTCATTAGGAGGAATAAGGAGCATTGATATTTATTTTATAATGTTTGATTTAATTAAATTTAAAGCATTATAGATTAATTAATAGCAACAAAATATTGGATATTATTCATGTATCATTTGGCAAGGGCCTGAAAAGAATAGAAGGATGAATGTTACTATATTGCAAGTTTGATTTCCAAGTGCCTAAGTAAGTTGAAGAAAGCAAACTCAAGAAAAGGGAAGAATGAATGTTACTATATTGCAATTTTTATATACAAGTGCATTAGTGAGTTGAAGAAAGCAAACTCAAGAAAAGGGAAGAATGAATGTTACTATATTGCAATTTTGATATCCAAGTGCATTAGTAATTTGAAGAAATCAAACTCAAGAAAAGAGAAGAAAGTCAAAGCAAAGTAAAAAAGGGATTATAATGAGCAGAGATTAGAGTGCATATTCAGGAAAACCTTGTGATAAAATTGTGTGCAGTCTTGTATGCCATTATTGATTAGATTTTGGAGCATACCTGAGAAGAATTATTGATCAGAGTTTGGAGCAGACTTGGGCAAAGTTTTTTATTAGAATTGTGAGCAGAAGGTTGGTGCCTACATTTTTGAAAAAGAGATTGGTGTCTCCCATAGGTTGGTTCCTACGTTGTTGAAAATGATATTGGTGTCTCCCATAGGTTGATGCCTACTTGTAAAAGGAGATTGGTGTCTCCCGTGGGTTGGTTCCAATGAACTTGTAACAAGGAGATTGGTTTCTCCTTTGGGTTGGTGCCCACGAACTTGTACAAGGGGATTGGTGCCTCCTATGGGTTGGTGCCCACAAATTTTATTAAAGAATTATAAGCAATATTTTGTCGTGGTTTTCTCCCGAGAGGGTGTTTCCACATAAAACTCTTGTCTCTTATGTGTATGGATTTTATGCATTAATTTATTATTGCATTCATATTATTGCAGTTATTGTTTGGAAGGAAAAGTTTTATCTTATACTGTTAACCGCCCCTCTCAGTATAAGTGTGTGTTTCTTCAAGTTCATGTGAACATATGAAACCTACATATTGGTTATAGAAGAGATGGGATGGATATGGTGTGTAAACCTTATGCAAATGCCATATTGGATAGGGTAGAGATTAGGCATGTACTTAAGTGGCAACAACCATATGAACACTATGAGTAAACCATGGAGGTACATTATGTGCTAAGATATGTCAACAACTAGGGTTTGAAGGATTAATTCTATTAATCCCCAAGTTCATACCTCAACATACATGGGATATATAGTGGGATACATTATAATCAGTGAGGGCAAAAATATGAAAAAGGCCATGCCATACATAACATTATTAGGGCTTGAGGGGTCAAAAATATTATTACTCGAGTTTATACCTCAACATAAATAGGATAGATGAGGGGAGTTATAAAAATTGGTAAGGGTAGATACACGATAAAGGCCATACCATACAAGATAGGTAGGGGTGACTATTATGGAGACACAAAGAATGACCCCAAATCAATATGTATCCTTAATTAGATCCATGCTCCTAGCTAGAGGGGAGGATGGGGGTGATGAGCAAGAGGTTTTCCCTCATCACTACGGAAATGAGGTTTATAATTCCCAAGTTATGGGGATTTTTGAGATAAGAGATCCATCACATAGACATACTTGGATGGAGGATATCCCATCTATGAAAGGGGTAGATGAGAGTACCTTGGGAGATGCCTAGGTGTGGGTATATAAGGTGGTTTCCTTAGAGGGTGTATGAGAGGAAGTGTTTTCCTAGAAGGAAAAAAAAAGGAATAAGTCTTAGGGATATCCACTAACAAATAGGACCACACATGTAACCTATAAATTGGGAAGCCCTAGTAAGTATTCTAAGACTTGATATTTGATTCAACTTATGAAACATACATATATACACATGAAATAACATGATAAAACCAAATGAAATAACAAAAACAAATGAAAAATATAGGTACCTTATATGGATGATATGACTTAATTATTTGGGATCTTTCTTGTCTTGCTACTTAGATTTCAACTTTAATTACTCTAGTCCATGGCCTATAGAGTTTGTTGAATTGATGGGTAGACACGTAAATCTACCTATCCAATGTATCACAAGTATGAGCTATTACAAACTTATACTATTGGGGGTGGTAATTGTGGGGCTAGTGAGTCTACTAGTTAGATGGGGTGAAGTTGGCATGGGTAGAGAAGAAGGCTAAAATATTAGAGGCACATGCTAGAGAAGGAGGAATATTTGAAGGGTATTTCCACTTTTATGGAGGACCCTTGTTGGGCATAGGGTAAGCATCAGGGTTGAGAACTGGGTTGACTCAATAGAGGACATGGATAGAGCAAAGTAGGATGACATATTAGGGTGCAACAAGGAGTAAACTATAACTTCCTAAGAGGGAGAGTTAGATTCATAGGGGTATGAATGATAGATGATGATATTTGAACATGTATGTATAAAATCATGCACCTTTGGCATACCCTTTGGTGATTGTACATTATTTTTTAGATATATTGATCTTGATATTTTTGGACCATTGTGCTGTCTTTTCATGCACCGTTTCTTTTATTTATTCATTTATTTTTTAAAATGCACCTCATTTTTTTATATGCATGTATTTCATTTTCCTTTTTCTTTTTCTAATTATTTATGGTCATGTTAGGCATACCAAAACTATAAATGACATCATATTTATGAAAATATGCAATGGCTAATGATCATACTAGGTAAACATTGAATTGATTGCATGTAGTATGCAACATCTATGCAAATCAAAAGAAGTAGAAATTTATAAAAAATAGATATAATAACTCAAAGGGACTAACAAAAATTATTTTAAATTATTATCAAGGAGATAAAACAAGCTAGATGAATAAGAAAAACCTAAAAAAAAAAAAAAAATTAATTTGGGATTCACAAGTTTAGTCTTCCTTGTCAAATATGAAGATATTTTTGTGCTTTCTCTTTGACCATGATAAGAAACTACCATTTTTGCTATAATGGAAGCAAAGTAATGAACTCAAGAATTCAAGTGCATGTACTAATCCATGTAGGATGTTCATGTTGACAATTTTGTCACATTGCCTAGAGGGGTAGTTTAATCAAAATTTTTGTAAAGTGTTTCTTTTGAGTGTTTATTTTTATTGTTTTTTGAAGATATTTGTAAGTATAGCAACAATTTTTGCTTTCATTGCCACCCCCTTTTGTATATAGAATAGAGATGCAAGAGCTTCGCTACTGAGCAAGCTAAGAAAGGAGCTTCGTAGGAAAGAAGATAGCTTTGCCAAAAGAAAGAAGTAGAGAATGAAAAGAGCTTCGCACCCAAAGCATTTCAAGTAGTTGCTTCAGGTGAAAGTTTTACGAAGCGACATTCGAATAACTTCAACCATTGAAGAACAACTTCATTGAAGAAGGAAAGCAAAGATTAGATCGCGGCTCAATTGCTAAGGCATGAAAAGAGCTTCGCACCCGAAGCGTTTCAAGCAGTTACTTTGGGCAAAAATTTGGTGAAGTAAAATTTGAATGAGTACAAACATTGAAAACTACTTTGCCAAAAAACCATCGAAGCACTCACTTTGGGCCTCCCTACTGGCGAACCATTTTTACTTCGTCGAAAGTTGTTGTGAAGCATATGCTTCGGATAGCTTTCATCCGAAGCACTTTCACCCGAAGTGGCATTAGCCTGTAAAGAGCAAGACATTTTTCCAAGGCAAGAATGCACTTCGGCCCAAAAAATCCTGAACCGCAGTTTTGAGGGAGGATCGCGGTGAAGCATTTTGAAGACTCACCAGCGAAGCATCCACTTCGGGTGGAGAACCTTAGTGAAGCAGTTTTGACACGCCTTTCCAGGGAAGTAACAAAAGAGTGAGAGCCATCTTGAGGAGGAATACTTACTTCGACATTTCACATCCCCTAAGCTATCTTGCGAAGCACATTCGTGCGAAGTGCATAACCAAGAAGGAGGATCTGCTTCGGCTCAAATCCATCACGAAGTGAAGTTGCAAACTAAAATTCGACAAAGCGCTTCAAGGGCACGCACTCCAAGCCGAGTATTTTTTTGAGGCAATAAAGTGCCTCATAAATGAGTTTTTACGTGCCCGGTGAACTCGCTGCTCATTTTTGGCAATTGGAAAGGAAGTATCAGTCCCTAAAGAAGAGCCCGACGGGCATGGCGGCCACTCGAGCTCCGCACCCGAAGACCAAGGACATTCAGACAGATCATAAATGCATGTTTCCTCGGCTGACCTAGTCTCAGTTGCCAGTTATGGGAAAATATTTGAGAGCTCAGTCACGAGAGCTGCGGGATCTGAATTCTTAGGTTTTTGAGGATGTACTTCTCTATTTTGTGCATTGATGGCTCAGAAGGTCGTGTCCTCTATAAAAACCCAAGCATTGTAATGTAAAAGGGGGGGAAATTTTTGCTAGAAAACTGTTGTAACTTGAATCTCTGCGATTAATACTAAAGAGCTTTGGGCTTAATTTCTCTCTTGTATGCTGCCTTATATGATTATTTCTGTTATTTTTTCTTCATTTGCATACTATAATTCTACATTCTAGATTTAGGTGTGCAATTGGGTATAGAACCCTAAAATTTTCCTGAAGGATACATAGGGGAGGAAAATATTGTATTAGCTTTCTTTTATGCTGCCTGTGGATAGTGTTTCTGTTATATTCACATTTTTCTTGGTCGTCATAATTCTGAACTCTAGATTTTGACGTAAAGGGAAGGGTAATCCTGGAACTCGTCCAGAGGATACATAGGAGGGTTAATATCATGTTCATTTCATTTTATTCTGGGTATTCATTACTGCTATTTTGAGCTATTAGCTAGTGATCATGCTTATGGTTCTTTCCTACTTTAGACTATTGACATTTCTTCCCTTACCCTGTTATTTCTTTCCTGCACCCTTACTCTTTTTATTTCTTTCCTGCACTCTTATTTCAAAACCCAAGTAGTTTAGTAAAGGAGTCAGCCTTTCTCCAGATATTGGCACGAGGGGCATCTCTTCCCCATGACCTTTCAATGTTGGTCCAGGTCTACACTTTTCCAAAATCCTTTCTTGGGCAGATTTGATGACCAACAGTTTCTAGCACGCCCGGTGGGACCTGGTCAGTCTTACCTTGTGAATGATAGTGAGGATCGATGCTCGTCTCATTATCGAAATAATCTTAGCATCTGGAAACTCTATTTAACCGAGAATCTTTAAGTCGTAGAGACCGGTACCTAAGTCTGTGCCTTCATGCAAACAAGATGGAGAGTTAGGAATAGAGGAGAGGAAACTGAGTTCTTTGAGCTTGATATTGACGCCTTCGAGGAACATTCTAGGTTGGTCACCCCTGAGTCACTATTATGTGGAACATCCTCGCAAGAGGTTGCTATTGATGAAAAAGGATTAACTTCAGATAGTATAGCAGCTAGATTTCTTCCCAATCCTCCCAACTCACCGAAGCATCTTAGTGCCTCCATTCACATTAGTCGTCCTGTTAGCAACCAAGGAGAAGCTTCGAGAATTCCTATTTCTCAAAATATAGGAGTAAATATGGCACAACAGTAGAAAAAACAACAACAAATGCAGTAGCAACCGCCGCCCAGATTGTTCCCGACATGGAATTCTTCGGGACCGCTAAATCTAGCGGGACAAGGGCAATTTTTGCCTGCTGCTATGAAGAAGATCCCTACGTTCGATGGAACTAGGAAGACCGCTATGGAGCACATACATGACATAGTTTCTTTGGTGGAGATTCATGACATCATAGAAGAGCGAGTTATGGTAAAGCTTCTGGTTCTATCTCTTAGAGGGAAGCTCCTCTACTGGTATATATCTTTACCACCTGGTACTATAATAGGATGAGACCAGTTAGCTGGATAGCTGATGAGAAGCTTAAATGAGTCTGCTGATTCATCCTCTCTCCTATATAATTTCACAATGATTTAGAGGCATCTGATGCACGTTATACACATCATTAATTCTCAATGAATTTGTCAATCCAGGGCTGTGTACAAGGCTATCTGTGAAAGGAGTGAACAGGGTTATAACTTAGGTCAATCTAGAGCAACAGGTCTTATTGGTGAAACTAATTGTGTGGGGGATTTAGGACATTCCTATCTCTAAATTGCATGAATTAAACCTTAATCTAAGTTGTAGAATTAGAAACTAATCATTAACTATAGAAATGAAGTTTTAATTACAATTTACAGAATGAGACCTAATTATGTTGCAGAAATAACAGTTGCATAATTGAAAGTCTGATTGTAATTGCAGAAAGAAAATCTATTTACTTTTGCAGCAATGAAAATCTACTTCTGACATGAAAATAAAAATGTCAAGGCTCTGTAATAGAAGGTTGTCAATCTTATGTGCAGGGGTTGACAACAAAACATAAAAATGCAAGAAATTACAAAAAACAATAAATTCTGGAAATGACAGTCTATAATAAATTGAAAGCTTTGCTGAAAGTGGGGATTACAACCAAATAATTAATCACAAAACATAGAATAAGCTAAAATTGCAAATATCATTAGTTGTTTACAAAGGAATGAAATGACAAGTTCTATAACTCATTCTGCTGCAGCAAAATCAGAATAAAAACCTGTTGTTAGTCCTCCTCCTAGGTCTGGAAGTGGCTAGCCTCTTTGTCCAAAAGAAGGTATGAGTATCTCTCTCTCTAGATCTTACTCACACTCATTTACAAGCAATATGAAATAGAAACAATATACTTTATTGATTCAAACACATGATTACAATAATGCTGCTGAAAACTGTTACAGGACTGTAACAGTCACTTTCTGATTATCACCTATTATTCTCTGATTTATCTATCTTCTACTCCCCTTACTCTCTCTACTTCCTAGCTCAACCTGAATGGGAGCCATATTTATAGATGTCCTAATATTTACTAACAAGCTAAGAATATCTCAAAAAGATCTAATCCTATTATGCTGCAACAATTCCTGGTTTTATCCTAGAAGAAGATCACACTTTGATCTTTTCATAAATGGTGGCTTTGGTCGGCAAGGACGACAAAGTCAGATCTGAGATATTTCCCTTTACCCTTTTCAATCTTTATTTCCCTTTTTCCATCGTCAGAATTCGGTCAACAAGTCAAAAACATATTTTGTTTTCATTTCGAAGATAAGTGGCTCATTTCGAAGATACTGCAATTCTCATTTCGAATATCCGTTCATTCTGAAGATACTACAGTTCTCATTTCGAAGATCCTCTCATTTCAAAGACACTACAGTTCTCATTCCGAAGATCCACTCATTTTGAAGATACTACAGTTCTCATTCCGAAGATTCGTTCATTTCAAAGACATTGTGTTTTCTCATTCCGAAGATATCTGTTCATTTCGAAGAGACTTCAGAATGAACAAATGTGGGATCCTTAAATTATTTATTCTGCATTTCTCATGTGGGTTACTTCTCAGGATTAGATTTCAATGGTCTTCATCTCTTTTCACATGTGAATTCCATGTCTTGCCATTCATTGGCAGCTGGCTGAAATTTACATGGGAAAACCCAGTTTTTGCTGCATAGTAACAGTTTTCTTGAATTGTTGCCAGATTTAGGTATAATGAATGCTTGAGACATATCAAAACATGATTAGTGGAATGCTTCTATTAATCTAAGCATATCTCATTTTAGCAAGTCATAACAAAACAACATAAAACTTATACAAAAAGCTATAAAAATTAGAATATAGTATTTCAGATACATTCATCATGCAAATAGTTAATACACAACATATTGAATTAACTTAACTAGCATATTAGATTAAACATAAGATTTTATAGGCAATTTTAATGTTCAAAACATGTTATGATTGAGGCATTTCCAGGCCTCATCATTTTCCCCCAACTTATATTGATGCATGTCCTCATGCATTCTGTTGGGCTATGGAATCACCTATGTCCATGGTCAAATTCCATGACCCGTAGAACAACTTCTTGCCTATATAAAATCCCCTGTTCTTCCGAAGGTCCCCGAGCCATTCTTCAAATTGTTCGTCAGATTGGGCATCTTCTTCAAAGTAGAATGGGACTGGAGTGATGATGGTTGGAGGTCTAAATCTGAGACTTATTCAATTATGTTGCATGAGTTCAATCAACTGTATTACTCCTTCTGCCCTTCTTCTGGACCATTCTAAGTTGATGGGGGAAATGGGTTCTATTTTATGCAAAGACATGGAAAGTTCAGCCCATCTGTTTCTACAGACTGATAATGCTGGCACAAAATTATCATTACAAAAATTGTGGAATCTGTTCACACAGTCCCTCAAGTTTGTCAAGTACATTCTCTTCACATCATCCCTGTTCATCATGGTGAAGTGTTGTCTTGTGATAATGGGGTGATTTGGCTAAATTGCTCTCACTTACAATTCAGATCTTGTTTCAATATCCTTATTCTGCCTCTTTTCTTGGTCCTAATAAAACTGATTCTGCAAGGTGGACATGAATGCCCTTAATTGAACATCTCTAATGTAGATTTGTGGATGAAACTCTACTTCTTCTAGAATAAAGAAACTGTGTAAAAACAGTTCACACAGGAGATTTTTCTGCTCAAAAGGGCTATCAAAGTATGCTTCTAGGAAATCTGTAGTGATGTCCAATTTATATGGAAGATTTGAACTAATCCTCATGACCTGCCATCTGAGGTATTTCTCCTTCAGAATAAGACTATAAAATCTGGCTGGCCGTCTGAATTGGACTAAAAACTCAACAATTTGACATAAATCAGACACCTTTTCTTTCAATGCTTGAATTTATGTTTCCTTGGCCTCTAGCTGTTTTGCTTCTAATTTGAAAATTTCAGTCTTAGTGGCAAGCTTCTCATACCTAATCATCCAGCTGGCTATGTCTGCATTGTATTGTTCTAAGGACACAGTATTAGGTGGTCTGACTACATGTGGAATTCTAGGAGCAGATCTATCTCAACCCATTTTTTTTCCACTTCCACTGGTTGTTCATCTGTCAATAATTCTACTTGCACCCCCTTATCTGCTATTTTTATTGGGTTGTCATCAGACAGTAATTCTACTTGCACCCCCTTATATGCTACTTCTACTGATGGTGTAACAGTTTGAAATACAAGGACATCAATAGGAGTACTTACTTGATCTGTTTCATGCTGCTGCTTGGACTGTTCCTGTGCTGGTGACTTATCTCCAATGTTTTCTACTGTGTTTTTTGCCAATTTTGAAGCATCTTCAGAATGAAAGGGTGCTTCTGAATGAGAAGGCACATCTTCATAATGAAAATGTGCTTCTTCAGAATGAGCTCCTATGTCTGCCTTAGCAGAGTCATCTTCCCTAGATAAATCCACAAGCAGTTGAGCCAAATTATCTTCATCAATGGATATAATTAGCTATTTTTCAGACTGTGACAACTTCTCTCTCAGTTCTGCCACTTCCTGTTGTAACTCTACAATTTTTCTTTCCTGCATCTCAATGATGTTTTCTTTTTCTAAAATCCATCTGGTTTGTGTCTTGACAACATTCCTTGTTGCTCTTAGCTGCTCTATAATATCTTCCTCTATTTTTGCTTCAGAATCAGATGCAGATAAGTCAGCTACAACAGGCTGCTCAATAACTGGCTCTTCCTCTGCAACATCTGTTTGCTCCTATTCAGGAGGCTCTATGAAATTGTCTATAATTGCATCTACTATTTTTGTGGCTTTTTGAACTGTAGCCACCTCCAGATTATCCTACCCAGTCTCTTCCTCCATTATCTGTTCAGGGAATTCTAAGAAGTTTTCAGGGGCTAGTTGTATCTCTGTGACATCTAGACTGCTTTTTCCATCTTCTTGTTCTATGACCTGGTCTGCCATTTCCCTCAAGTGGAGTCTTGTAGACCTAGTTCCAGATGCAAACTTCTTATTTTTGCTCTATTTTTGAGTGACAGCAGGGGTTGTGGGGTTAGTTTCAGATGCTTCTATTTCCCTTGTTGTTTCTTCCCCTGTTGGGCTAGGTGCTTCATTTCTTTGTTCTGACAAATTAGTTGCTACTTCAAAAAAATGAACTTTCTTCTATTTTTCTGTTCTGCTTCTAGTTCTAGATCCTCTTTTCTTTTGCCTTTTTGCTTGTGAAGTTGAAGGTTCTGGAGCAAGGTGTTCTGCTGCTGTTGTTGGGTGTGTTTCTTTTTCTGTAACAGCTTCTGTAGCATCTTCTATAGTAGCTTCTGCAACATCTTCTACAGCAGCTTCTGCAACATCTTTTGCAGCAGATGTTTCTTCTTCTGCAACAACATCAACAATATATGTTTCTTCCTCTTCATCCTCATCTCCAAAAATTACATCATTTAAGGTGGAGTAGAACCTCTCAAAGCTCCTAGGGTTTCCTCTAAAATGGTGCTGGCAAACTAGTTTGATACGACCATGGTGGCGAATACTCCCTTTTCCTTCCTGATATCTTTTTGTCATGTTTTTTAATTCCTGGTGTAGGTATAGGGGAAGATTTACCCTAACCTCTGGTTGTTGCCTACCATGTCTGAGATGATTTAAAATTTTTATGTGATGCCCTGACAACAGTACATACTTCCTTCATAGGTTAGAAATTTGATTACCCATGTGGCTACTTCATCCTAGGGTTCCTGCAGGCTGGCCCTTTTTACCCCCTTGCATGTGTTATTATGTGTTAAATACTTAGGTGCCCTATCATTTTCTTCCAGAAATTGATTAACTGTGTTTACCAATGTATTTTTGCCAGACCTAGAAATTGGAAGACCTTCTAATGGCAGCTCAATAATTTGACTCAAAACTTCAGGGGTTACCTCAATAGTCATGCCGTTAACGTGTGCCCGGTTGTTTCTGAACGTGTGGGCGAACATGCCGACCAAGTCTTCAGAGGACCCATTAAATTTATCCAAAAATGACATAAGCCCTCCATCTTCAAAAATCTGCACCACTTCTAGATTTTCTCGGAGATGGGTGGTATCTTTCGGTTCCATTCTTGTTTTTCACCCCATTTTCCTGTCTTGGTTCGTCACAAACTGCTCTCTTCTATCGCTATTCCTCTGTTGGATCTCTGGTTTTTGGTGTTTGCAACTTTGCAGGGTTTGGTTCCAGTTTTCAATTTCCCTGTTTTTGTTCTTTGAAATGAACCGTAATCTGAGCACTGTACCTCGTAGTCATTTTGTGTTAGCAAATATGTCTTCGAAAAGAAGAGTGGCACACATTTCTATTTTTGCTTCGAACACATGTCCATCAATGATTGCGTAGATGCCCTTGCCGTCAGATCCACCTTACTTGTTTTTAGTTTTTCTATTTTTTTCTGCAGACTCTCACGTGCATGTTTATTAGCATCAAAAATTGGTGGCATACGGTTGGTCACGTCCTTCGTGATTCTGGTATTTTCTAAATGGGTGCAAAAACAAACCATATTCTGACTGACACGTGTTCCTTTATCGTATGCTGTCAAAAGAATTTTCACTTGATGGTATTTCTTTCCTTCCTTGGATGCCACATGGAGGTATTACATTGAATGTTCTTTTTGAAGATTATAATTTGTTGTGAAAACAAAACTTCATTCCGAAGATTATAACTTCATTCCGAAGACGAGTCTTCATTCCAAAGATCATGCTTCTTTGCAATGTCAAATCCTTATTTCGAAGATAAATCCTCATTTCGAAGACAAATCTTCTTTTCGAAGACAAATCCTCTTTCCGAAGATAAATCCTGCTGCATTTTGAAGACAAATCCTGCTTCATTCTGAAGACAAATCGTCATTTCGAAGACAAAGCTTCATTCCAAAGACAAATTTTCATTCCGAAGACAAAGCTTCATTCCAAAGATAAAGTGCAACAATCTACTGTCATTTTGAAGACAATTTCAATCCGAAGACAACACATCAATTAGTCTGAAGAAGATAATAGACACTATTTTTGGCATTCTTGTTCCGAAGATTAGGCAAAAATCAATATTCTTATTCTCAAAACATGTTTAAGTATGCCAACTCTTATGGATATCTTTTATGCTAATGGTTAATTGTTATATACTATATACCAATCATTTACAATGAAGAAATGTAAGAAATATATACCTGATTAAAACAAGTTAATGCAAGTTTTTGAAATATGACTGCTTCTGTTGATGTTCTGCTGAGAATTTCTACAACATTTCAAAACAAGTGCAGTTGGTGAATTTGTACAATGATGGTTCAAAATTTTTTAGGGTTATGCATGCCATAAAATTGGTTTTCATGCATACCAACCCAATAGTGCCTTGAAAATGGTTTTCACTGTTGAGTTATTCATTTTTTTTTTTTTTTACCTCTCCTTTTCTCTCTTTTTTTTCTTTTTTTCTTGATTCTGATTATGCCCATGAAGGAATTTCATGATTTCCCTGAAATCATGCCCATGAAGGAATTCATAATCAGAATTTATTCATCTTTTTGTTTTCTATTTTTCTGATTTTTTTGTATTTTTTTGTCTTTTCTTGAAATCCATGATCATGTTGATTGTTTTGAAGTGGAAGAGGAAATTTCTTCCACCTGTTGTGTATCCAAACTGTCAAGCTACTGCAAGAATTCCTCTTTAGTCAGAGGTGTATGGTATACCCTAAGGCGATGTCCATTCACTACCAACTTTCTCTATGACCCATCAATAGGAGATAAACGGACTACTCCATTGTCAAATACTTCCTCAATCCGATAAGGTCCAAGCCATCTAGTTCTCAACTTTCCAGGGAAGTCTTCATAGCGAGAATCAAACAGTAAAGCCCAATATCCTTGTTGAAGTTTCCTCTGCTAAATGTGACTATCATGCCACAATTTCCTCTGCTCCTGAATTACTTCAATTTGGTGCAGAGCATCCAACCTAAGTTCATCCAATGCATTCAATTTGTAGAATCCTGTCTGTCTGTGCTCGTGACAATTCAATTCCAATTTCCAATGTTGTGCGCAGTGTTAGTAGCTCAAATTCAATAGGTAAGAGGGGCTTTTTACCAAAGACTAGTTCATAAGGTGTGAATCCAATAGTGGATTTCCAAGTAGTATTGTAAGCCCATACTGCTTCAGGTAATTTATCTAGCCAGTTCTTCCTATGAAAAGCTACTTTTTTTGTTAAAATTCGTTCTAGTTCCTGTTGGTCATCAAATCTGCCTAGGAAAGGATTTTGGGTAAATGTATGCGCCCTAGACCTGGACCAACATTGAAAGGCCGAAGGGAAGAGATGCCCCTCGTGCCAATCTCCGGAGAAAGGCCGGCTCCTATGCTAATCTACTTTGGTGTTTTGAGATAAGGGTGCAGGAAAGAGATAAAAGGAGTTAGGGTTAGAGAAAGAAATAAAAAGGGGTAAGGGAAGAGAGATCGGTGATTTAAGGTGGGAAAGAATAGGAAGCACGATCACTAACTGACAACTTGAATAGCAGCAAGGAACACCAAGAATAAACGAAAGAAACGCAACATTAACCTTCCTATGTATCCTCTGGGCGAGCTCACAGGGATTCTCCTTCTCCCTTTCATCGAAATTTAGGGTTTAGAGTAAAGACGATTAGGACAAGTGAATGTAACAGAAACCACAACCCACCAGGCAACATAAAAGAAAACCAATATTACGTTTTTCCTCTCCTATGTATCCTTCAGGTGAGTTTCAGGGAACAGTCCCCAATCGCACACCGGATTCAGAGTTCAGAGTCTCAGTATACAAATGAAGAAAGACAAAAGAATCAAGCACAGAAGGCAACATAAAAGAGAGAAATTGAGCCCAAAGCTCTTTAGTATTAATCGCAGGACATCAAGTTACAACAGCTTTCTAGCAGATAGTTCCCCCCCTTTTTCCATTACAATGCCTGGGTTTTTATAGAGGACCCGACCCTTTGAGTCATAATTACACAGCAAGGAGAAGTACGCCCTCGAGCCCTGAGAATTCGGCTCCCCGAGGCTCTCGTGATCGAGCTCTCAAATCCGTTACCGAAACTGGCAACTGTGATCGGGTCAACCATGGAAAGATGCATTGATGAGCCATCTGGACGTCCTTGGTCTCCGGGTGCGGTGCTCGAGTGGCCGCCATGCTCGTCGGGCTCTTCATCATGGCTTGATACTTCGTTTTCAATTGCCAAAAATGAGCAACGAGCTTACCGGGCACGAAAAAATGCATTTATGAGGCACTTGATCGCCTCGGGAAAATACCCGGCTTGGAGCGCGTGCCTTTGAGGTGCTTCGCTACCTTTTCAACTTTGCTTCGCAACGGACTTGTGCCGAAGCAGATTCTCCTTGATTTGCACTTCGCATGGTGAAGCTTCGCAAGACAACTTCGGGGGTGATGGAGGCCGAAGCATATCTCCTTCGCAAAATGGGGTCTTCACTTCTCGTTGCTTCGCTGTGTCAAAACTGCTTCGACGTGGTCCTTTGCCCGAAGTAGATACTTCGCTAATGAGTCCTTGAGATGCTTCGCCGCGATCCTTCATCAAAACTACGGTTCGGGGCATTTCGGCCGAAGTGTATCCCTGCCTTCAAAATGCATCTTCTACTTCGGGTGAAAGTACTTCACATGAAAGTTTGCCGAAGCAGATGCTTCGCAATGATTTTTGGTGAAGTAGAAATGGTTCGCTATCGCAGGACCCGAAGTGGATGCTTCGACGGCTTTTTGGCGAAGTGTTTTTAGTACTGCGTTCTTTCAAATTCCGCTTCGCAAAACTTTTGCCCGAAGTAGCCTTTTGAAATGCTTCGGGTGCGAAGTAGTTTCATTCTTCCTCCTTTGTATTTTACTTCGGCAACACCGCTTCGCAAAAATCTCGCCCGAAGTAGCTGCTGGAAATGCTTCGGGCCCGAAGTAGTTTTCTTGCCTTAGCCAATTTGGACTACGGTCTGGACCTTCCTTCTTCAGCGAAGTTGTTCTTTTGAATGCCGCTTCGCTCAACTTTCTCCCGAAGTAGTGGTTTGAAGCGCTTCGGGCCCGAAGTTCTTTTTATCGCTACCCTTGTATTCTTCTTCGGCAATACTACTTCACAAAAATTTTACCCGAAGTAGTGCTGGAAATGCCTCGGGTGCGAAGCTCTTCTCATTTTCTTTCGATGAAGCTCTTTTCTCTAGCCTGTTCGGCAGCGAAGCTCTTTCTTTTTTATTTTCTATACAAAGGGGTGGCATTGAAAGCCAAAATTGTTGTAGCTTTTCAAATAAAAAACAACAAAGAAAAAACTTTCTCCTTGAGAAATTGCCCCGTCTCGGCACTTGATTTCCTTTTTCTACCCCTTGAGAAATGTGACAAAATTGTCAACATTCTTGGCGGCTCGCGGGGCAACGAGCTCATCTCGGTGGGAGAACCCCTAGCTTTGATCCATTGGGCCAGAGTCCCCTCCAGATCCTTCTCCTCCTTCTCCCTCTGGGAGTGTTTTCGTAGCTGGTTCTCCTTCTTCTTCTGCTTCTTCTTCCTCCTCTTCGCCTTCTTCTTCTGGCGCGGCCTCTTCGGGAGCAGTTTCCTACGGTGGTGATGGGGCAAGACGCTCACGGATTTTCCTCATAGTTCGGCGGACCTGAGACCAGGCACTCTTCGAGAAAGGTTCTAGATCCTGCAGAGCCTTGATCAAAATGCGGAACCGATCAATTTGCCCGATATCGGCGTGTTGGGCTCTAGTATACAGATCGTTTAAATAGGCCACGATCTTGTAGTATCTCAAAAGGTAATCTGTGATCTGCCTTTCTGTTATTGGCTCCGCCCATCCGTCTATCTCTGAGACGTCACCTTCAAACTGAAGCCATGTCGGCTTAATCTCTTCTTTGGATAGGAGATTCCCATCATCATCTGTGAAGCTCGGGAAGCCCATGGAAGAGAGATCTTGAAAATAGCCCATTGATGTGCGCTGCTCATTCTCGAACATGTCCAAGAGGTCCTTCGCCTTCTGCATTTTTTGCACCTTAGAGAAGAAAGCACGAACTGTGGCCCGGGCTGTAGACCAATCCCTAGCTATCCGACTCATCGCAGGGACCTGCAAGTCTTGATATTTGGCGCTTTGGACATCGAAAGCCAATTTGAGTCGGCTTCTAGCTTTCTGAGTGATCTCATCGATGATTGGCCCTCCTTCGACAGTGGCATTCCGGGCTTCCATGATATAGGCCAAAATTGAAAGGGCACTGGAGGCCCGAGATCTGAAGTTTTTTAGCAAGTGCGAGCGAATCTCCTTGATTCTACTTCTGTCACACAGCCCTAGGCCCTCCTTTTTGTACAGCTGACTCTGCATCTACAAGATTTTTCCTTCGAGCTCTTTGGCCTTCAGATCATTCTCGGCCTGTCTTTGTGCTCGATTTTTAGCTGTACACTCTAGTTGTTGTATCTGCAATTTCAGGGCATGTGCTTCTTTCTTCATCACCTTGCACTGCTCCTCGGCATCTGCTAACTGGGACCGGGTCCTCGCCAACTCTTCCTCCAGTTTGATATTAGCGCTCTCTACTTCAAACCTACGCTGGTTGGCGATATTCGCATGTGCTCGAAAGGTTTCGATTCTGACATGCATGGAAGCTGATTCATTGTCCACATTTAAATGCTCCAGGTCCTTGGATTTGTCTTGGTACTCGTAATCCACTGGAGTCATTTCATCCAAGGGCTTCTGGACCTTGGGGATCTTCTTTACTTTGTGCAGCTTCCCGTCCTTCAAATCGAAGACAACGCATTTTTTGACTTGAGCCAGTGAGCGCCCTCTCTTCTTCCTCGCCTCCTTCAATATTTTCTCTGTATTATGGCGGGCTTGGAGGAGCTTTTTAGCTAGAGGGTTTTCTTTTATTATGGATAATTGGGATTCAAATAAGGCTGGATCTCCAATCGAGGGGGTAAACAAATATAAAGAATCAATGGGGAATGCCTCACCAGAAGGTTCGACGATGGGTGTAACGGGAGCTTCGACAAGCGGGGCTATGCGGTGTGCGATGAGAGAATGGGCTACGGGGTCTGGCATTGGAGTGCTATCTTCACCTTGGATAGGGGCTGAAAGAATGGTGGTGTGGGTGGGCGAAGTAGTCTCAATAGTCATGCCTCGATCGGATGATTCGAGTGGAGTGGGGCTAGGCATGGTTGGAATGGCAACGGGTAGCATGTGAAGAGGGAGAGACTGATGAGGAGACTCGGTTGAGACCATGGTGGACTTGTGCGAGACCAAGGCAAAGGGTGGAGAGTGCATACCTGCATGCCCTTCTAGCAGAGCGGCTGTGGTGACCTCTTGCGTGATAGGCTCTTGCTCCTCTTGGCCTTCAGAACTCTCGACTTCCATGATTTCCACTTTGGGGTCCCCTTCTTGTTGGAGGAGCTCCTCCACATCAATGACGTCTATATCTGGGACCGTTTCAGCACTTGGTGGCATCACACCTTCAACATTTGCTTTGGTCGGGCCTGATGCAGGTTGTTCAGCATGAGCGCTTGGGGGCTTTGTGCGAGGTCGCTTTGGGTGGTTCGGAGGCACTTGAATTTGCTCTTGCCTCTTTCTTTTCTTTCTCTCCAATGGTTGTTCTGCCTCTTCGGTACTTGTGTCATGGCTCTCTGATGGTCCTTATGGTAGTGCCTCTGGAGTAGCTTCGGCTTCTTCCTCCTCTTCCTATTTCGAAGCATCATCAGCTCCTTTTGGGCTTTCGCCCGATCCTGGGGTAGCTGGAGGAACAAAATTGGCAAAGGATATGGACTTCCAGGTTGCAACATTGGCTTCATAAACCACTACGAAGTCCTTATCAGTTGCCAAGAGTCCATAAGAATTCATATTCTGGTGATGGACTCTCATTATCCACCACTCCCTTAATTTTTCTTCGCTCCAATTCTTCAATTCTTCCTTTAAATCATCCTTTGCTTTTTTCCAAAATGTGGAGCTTGGAGTTGGGAGGGGGAACTGGTCAGGGTCAAATTCGACCTCCATCGGGTAGAACTCATGCCAGGGAGGCAATGTCCTCAC
This sequence comes from Wollemia nobilis, assembly GCA_028583015.1. Taxonomy (NCBI): domain Eukaryota; kingdom Viridiplantae; phylum Streptophyta; class Pinopsida; order Araucariales; family Araucariaceae; genus Wollemia; species Wollemia nobilis. Next base: position 5,004,810 of record JAQPPZ010016717.1, read on the forward strand.
CCTCTCCAAATGCCACTCCAGATCCTTCCCATTCGGATTATTCCTTTGCTCCATAATTTTAGGGTGAGGGCAGATGTGGAAATTCTTGAATTTTAAGTGATCCCTCATTACTCCCAAGGGATCATAGAGCCATTGTTGAGGGATCTGGAGCAGACCAAAATTGGTGAGCTTCTCCTCCAAGAAAATGTTCTGCTTCAAGGCAAAAACTTCAATTACTCCCATCCTGAAGGGGAAGTCACAGGTATGTGCCCATTTTCGACCATGGCCGTAGACGACGTTGGTTGCGTCGCTCTATCGAGTGACCTCCAATGCGAATTGATACTCGAAAGGGAAAACAGGGAGCAGGAAGGGTTTTCCTATAAATCCGAACAGGCGAATCACCAGTCCCTACGTCAATTGAAAAACATCTCCCTTCCTCTCCTGCACTACTCTATCTCTCAGACTGAGGGGGACCCGAGGGCAAGAACCCTTCAACAAATGCATGGCGGGTCCCAAAAATTGTTGGTTAAAAGAATAGTAGGACTTCGTCCTCAATAGGAGGGGAGTCCACTGATATACAGGCAGAGGATTTCCATCCTTGCTGCTCGAAGAGATGGCGATATGGGGGAATCGCTTATGAACTTGGTAGAAAAACAACCAGACAAGGAAAGAACAAGGTGCGAAGTATTGGCCTGTCATCGAATTCTTCACGCTGGTAAGCCACGTATGCAGGGTTCGGGCCACCCATTCTGCCCAATCAAAGAAAACCGGGTTGGTACCTGGCCTCGAAGCATCAGGGGCATAGAATTCCCCTCTTGAAATACATTCGGCCAAAGACACCTGCCAGGGTTGGACCGAAGCATCTGTCGACAGGCCCGCCACCCATGCAATGATGGAGAAAATGTCAGTGCTTTTGAACGCCACCAAGGGTAGAGGCATTTGGGGCAGCTTGTTCGAAGGGAGCCCGCTTTTGAGGTTCTCACGCAGGAATTTTAGTATGTAGTTGTTGGAGGTGAACCTCTCCATCTGTTCGCTTAGAATAACATTGCGAACTGAATAACCCTTGGGTGGCCCTTGTTGTGGTGCAAATGCTGCCTGCACATCTTCCTTCAAAATGGAAAACAATTTATGTCCTGAGGCGTCCAACACTTGCCTGGATGCAGGCTGGTAATTCTGTGCGATAGCATAAATTAGTTCTAGGCAGTGGTGAGCCGGTGGAGTCAAATACCAGTAAATTTGAGAGTAATATGCAACAGCTCTCTTATTCTCTGGGGTGAGTCTGCTAGTCATAAACTCTATAGTGCATCGAAGGTCGGCCACACCCTTAGAGAGCTCTGTGTCTCTAATTTTTTCCCACCCATCAATTGGTGGTTCTACCAGCTGTTCCTCTTCTGAGTCGTCTCTTTCTGCTATCGGCTGCTTTTCAGGGCGAGGGGCGGGATCGATCTTCTTTGATGTAGGCCTCTTCTCTTCCTTGCCCTTTTTTGCTTTTTCAGGGCCTGCTACTTTCGGCTCCTTTCCTTTCTAGGTGGAGCTTTTCTTCCCCATGTTGAAAATAATGGTGGTAGAGTCCTTGATACAGAGGGCTTTGATGTGAAGGGCTTAGATGCAAAGGCAGGAGAATTGTAGAATAACCGAAGGCTCTTAGCTTTGTGCGAACTAATGGATAAATAACCTTCTTCTTGATAGAGCTTCACGTTTTATAGCCTAAAAAAGGTGATTACATCAATTTATGGCACCTACCAAAATTAAATTAACGCTTCGGACGGAGGAAGTTGCCATGTCCTTTGATTGGCTCTACAGTGGTGTAGTACGTGGGGCCACATGTTTTGATGATTATGCCCTATATTGGAGATGCAACCTACTGCCACCTTGTACCTCGGTGCAATCTTTTCTCTTAACCGAATCACCTCGGGATGTGCTCCATCACTTTTGCCTTAAATTCATCCGCTTCGAACTCCTTTCAAGGTTGTTGTCGGCACATTCTTCGAGGCACATTTTAAATTCTCCACCTCGCGCATTGTTGGTTCGATGAAGTTGAAATCAATGTTGAAAATGCTTCACGGTGAACCTTTGGTTCGGACTGCCTTTTGATGCTTCGGGCCCGAAGTACTTTTCCTTTGTCGTGCTATTGCTTTGCTTTGGAAACTGCTTCGCTGCGAACCTCCTTGCAACTGCTACTTCGCATCAAAAGTCCCCGAAGGAGATTTTGAAGAGTATTGTTTGGCTTATGCAATCTTGGAACAGGATGTATATACACAAATGAAATATATACAAAAGTACATATACATACATTTTTTTTTTTAAAAAAAAATAAATTGAAACTCAGCGATGAAAAGTCTTCAGATGAAGACCATTGACAGAGATCGGCAAAACCTGGCCATCTGCATCTTTGAGGATGAAAGAGTTGGCCGAGTTCACCTTCATGATTTCGAATGGCCCATCCCAGAAGGCGTCCAGCTTGTCGTGATTCCCAGGCTTGGCCTTCCAGGAGTCCCACTTCCATACCAGATCTCCCTCCTTGAATGTGCGATCGGATGATTTTTTCTTAAACCACTCTTGGGTGACCTGAGTATGCTTAGCGAAGTTCTGGTAGGCTTCCTCACGATCTTCCTCTAGCTGTAACAGCTGAGCTAATCTACTTTCCATTGGACTGACTCCATCTTCTTTTTCTAACAGCTGTAGTGCAGGGATCTCCACATGGGTGGGTAAGATGGCCTCCTTGCCATAGACCAGGGCATAAGGCAAAGTCTTGATTGACTTCTTGATAGAAATTTGATCGGCCCACAAGGCCCGATCTAGAAGGAGATGCCAGGTCCTTTTGTTTTGTTGTATAAGCTTCCTTAGCACCCTCAACAAGGTCTTGTTGGTGGATTCTACCAATCCATTGCCCTGTGGATAGTAGTTGGAGGATACTTTATGATATATCCCATATCTATAGAGGAATTCATTGATTTTGGTGCCTGTGAAGCCAGGACCATTGTCCATGATGATTGCTTTGGGGATGCCGAACCGGGTGATTAGCCCTTCAAGAAAGGTTATGACAGTATTCTGATCAGCATGCTTAGTGGGAACTGCTTCGGCCCACCTGGTGAAGTAGTCAGTAGCGGTCAGGATGAACTTATGTCCCACGGAGGAGTTCGGCGATACGACCCCTATAAAATCCAACCCCCATTGCTGAAAGGGAGTTTCTACTTGTATCGATCGAAGGGGCATCGAAGCATTTCTGCTTCGGTCGATGAACTTCTGACACTGCTCGCATTTGCGACAAACGACGAAGGCATCAGCGAAGAGTGTGGGCCAATAGTAACCCGCCTTGATGATCTTCAGCGCCGTTGTTCTCCCTACGAAGTGGCCTCTCGATAGTCCTGAATGAAATTCTCCCAAGACTCTCCTTTTATCATCATATTTTATGCACTTGAGAAGGACACCATCAATGTTCCTAAAAAATAGGCCTTCGAGGCGCAGAGTATATCGGGCGGACCGCATCCTGAAATGTCTTCGCTGTGAAGCATTTAGATGCGAAGGACAACTGCCAGTGTTGAAGTATTCAACTATTTCACTGACCCAGTATTTCTCGTCCTCTTCCTGGTTAGCGAAGCATCCTTCGGCTAGTGAGTCATCCCATTGAGATTCTGTCGCTTCGGCCGCTGCGCTCTTTGCCAATTCTTGACACAATGCGCGACCGTGAACCAGTTTTGTGGGCTTGATCTCGATGTCAAATTCTTGTATCTTGTTCACCCAACCAGCTCTCTTGCTTCCCAATTCTCCTTGGATGATGAAATTGCGCACGTCGGGGTGAATGACAAAGACCGTGACCCGACTTTGGGAGATGAACTGCTTGAACTTCCTGAGGGATTTCATTACTGCATGTACCTGACGTTCTATGAAATTGTATTTCTCTTCATGGGGATTGATCACCTGGCTCAGAAACGTGATGGGACGCTCTTCACCATCTTCCCCCTTTTGAGTCAGGACCGCAGCATAGCTCTCGGGCTCTCCTATAGCATACATGATAAAATCCCGACTATAGTCAGGGTTGATCAGGACCGGCGCCTGAGCGATTCGGGCCTTAATCTCTTTGAATGCTTCCTTTCTCTCTTTCGTCCAGCTGAATTCGGTGCCCTTTTTCAAAAGTTCGGACATCGGCTTGATGACTTGGGCGAAATCGGGGACAAACTTCCTCACGAAGTTAATCTGGCCGAAGAAATATTGAAGTCCTTTCTTGTCTGCTGGGAGTGGGAGCTTTGTCAAAGCCTCAGCTCTGTCGGGATCTACAGCGAGCCCCTTTTTTGATATCGCATGTCCCAACAACTTTCCTTCGCTGACTGCGAATATGGACTTCTTCGGATTGATTGAGATGCCAAACTCTCGGCATTTTTCAAAAATTTGTTGTAGATGTACGGGGTGATCCTCCCTTCTTCGGGAGAAAATGGTCATGTCATCTAGATAGATGACGATAACCTTATTTAGAAGCTCACCAAAAGCAAGATCCATCGCCCTCTGGAAAGTGGCACCAACATTCGAAAGACCAAATGGCATTCGCTGGTAAGCAAATGTCCCCCACTTGGTAGTAAATGTTGTTTTATGCTGGTCTTCGTCCCTGACCCAGATCTGATTGTATCCAGAGAAACCATCGAGTAGAGAGAAGCGTTGAGCTCCAGCCACCGAGTGTAAGATCTGATCGATTTGCGGAAGAGGGTAGTGGTCCTTGAGAGAAGCCTGATTCAGGTTGCGAAAGTCCACGCATAACCGTATATCTCCGTTCTTTTTTTTGACAGGGACTAGGTTCACTACCCAAGAAGAATGCTTGATGGGATAAATTATCTTCGCCTCGAGCATTTTCAGGAGTTCGGCCTTCATCAGGACCTCGATCTTTGGATTAACCGGCCTTTGCTTTTGTCGGAAGGGTTTGACCCCTTCTTGCAATTCAATTGTGTGCTGGATCAGCCACCGATCGTATCCTCTGAGGTCTTGGTAAGACCAAGCAATTATGTCGAGAAACTTTTTGCATAGAGTCTGGATCTGTTCTATCTCTTCCAAAGTGCAGTCGGTTCCAACTTTTATTGCTTTTCCAGGTTCAAGCTCTAAATCTTGATATTGCTTTTCATTGACTTTGATCATGTGAGAGAGTGCTCGATCATTCTGATCAAAGAGGCTTTCAAGGGTGATTAGTCCCTTGGGAACGTGGTTATTCTTCAATTGAACCAGCCCTTCATCTTCTTCTTCGTCAGAGCTTCTGTCTTCGACTATGGCGGCTTCTTGAATCATGAAATTTACAATCTGCTCATCATTGTCAAAGACTTGCCAATGTAGGTCTCTGTCCGGGACAGAGGGTCTATAGATTATCCTCACAGCTTTGGGCTTGTGCACCATGTCTTCTGCTGGAGAGTACCTGGCTGCGATGGATGCCAGAACATCGGCATGTCGATTCTTTTCTCGTGGGATGGACTGCAGATTGAGAGACTCGAACTGGTCAAACAAGTCCCATACCCTATTGCGGTATGACTTTAAATAATGCTTCTTTGAAGAGCACCTGTTTGTGACCTGGTTGCATACCAGTTCAGAATCTCCAAAGATTTGGAGGTGCTTTATGCCTAACTTGTCAGCTTTCTTGAGTCCTAGGCATAATGCTTCATATTCTACTGCATTGTTGGTGCAGCTCCATGTCAACCGGTAGCAATACTCCTTTTGCTCTCCGGATGGCGAAACTAGGAGAATCCCTGCCCCAACACCATTTTTACATCGGGCACCATCGAAGAACAACTTCCATAGTCCTTCTTGGGCACTTGTTCTATTCTCTGATTGGGTATGTTTCTCAGGCTTGGTGATCGCATAACATCCTATCTCGGTCTCTATCATGGCATTAAAGTCTGCCAATGAGAACTCATCTTCATAACTTAGTTGCGCAAGAGATTGCTCGACCAGGTCCACCTGCTCTACTTGCTCCACTATTGTATTCACTGGATCACCGCTCTCTTCCTCGGACATCTTCTGCACAAGGAAGGAAGAAGGCTTTTCATTGTAGATTTTCACCTTCTTTCCTTTGAATGGAATTTCCAGATGAGAGTAATCCATTGATAGATAACCACCCAGCTTTGCTGTGAATTCCCTTGACAAGCACAAACTGAAGTATGGCTCCAGGTCGACGACCACTACCTCTTGTATGACCGTGATCTGAGGCATCTTATGTAGTCGAATAGGAATGTCTTTGATCACTCCTATAGTCTTCACTGGGGTACCATCCAACTGGAGTACGCCATGGCTGCTTTGCGTATATTCCATCCCTATCTCTTCATAGACTGCTTTCGGCATGACTGTTGTAGCGGCCCTAGAGTCGATCATACAGTTATGTACAATATACCCTTCCATCTATAGTGATAGGTAGAACGGAGGTGGTCTGTTCTTCCCCGTAATGGATGTGGATAGGGTCTGCACAAGAGCAAGCGGTGCTGCCTTTTTTGCTTTAATCATCTTCAATGATTCTTGCAGTAGGTCCACTTGTCCAGGTAGTTGCAGTGCATCGTACAAGCTGATCTTGGCTGGAATCCTCTTTAACTCCTCTACAATGTTGTACGCCAGGGAACTGAGCACTTCGGGTTCCTTTCTCGGCTCATATCTGGTGTGATACTGCTTCGTAGCTTCAACTCTTTGTCGCTTAGTCAGTGAAGGAAATTTGAGCTTTTCCCTAGCCTGCTCCTTAGTTTTTGCCTGAGGTGGTTTGGCAGAGGCCTTTTGAGCTTTTTCTTTGATTGGTGCAGGCGGAGGAGCTTCGTTCGGGGCCGAAGAAGATGATTGTCCCTTTTCGGGTCGAGCATGCACTTTTAAGGGAGCCATCTGAGTAGCATCCACTTCTATCACCTTCTTTCCTCCTCTGGTAAGCACTGCAACCGGCTCTTCTTCGCCAATCGCCAAGTTCTGACTCATTTGCCTGATGACGTTGACTTGACCGCCATGACTACTGCTCGCCAGCATTTGTACATAGTGTTGGTGCAACATGCAGGTATTCTCTTCATGCGGATCATTGCACGTAGAGCACCAATATACATAATCGGAAGTGCTCGGAGCTTCATCGATCGCAACATTTCTCACCGAAGCCTTCCCTTGCTGGACTGCTTGGTCTTTGGTAAGCGCAGGCATAGGATAAGATCTTCTCGATAGGAATTCTTGTTGCGCTTGCTTCCTCTTCACAATGGTCATGTCATTGGACAACGTCTGAACTATGGAGTTCAGAGACTGCATTTCTTGCAAGATTTTGGCTTGCATATCATCAACTTTTGGAATCGAAGGTAATGTAGCCATTGTTGGTATTGGAGGCAGGGCAGGGGATTGAAATGGTGTTGGCAGTACAGGGAATGCCGAAGTAACCGTGGGCTGTGGAGCCAAAAATGTGGGAAAATGAATTTGTGGAGCAGTGATCTGAGACACAATGGGATTCGGGTTCCAAGATGAGATCGGGAGTGCAGGGGTTGCAGAGATCTACGAAGCGGCTGCGCTCGCATACTGGTATTGAGGAAATTCGAGAAGTATGGGCATCGACATCCTCTGTGGAAGCTTGCCCATAGCTATCAAATCCCTTTCCGCCCTCTTGGCTAATTCATACAACTCGGGAAAAGTATTGATGTTAGAATATCTTACCATGATACTGATATCAGGGTTGAAATCCCGAAGGAAGTAGTATGCTGTAGCTTCGTCGGTTGGCCGAAGTCCAATTGGTACTCTCTGCCAGGTTCGAGCGAACCTAACATTGAAGTCTGCGATCTCTTCTTGTGGATGTCTCTGGATTGAAGTGAACTGATGCAGGAGAGAGGTAGGGTCGGAGGACTCATTGAAGTTTCCCATCAACTCGCTCGGCTAATTGGTCCCATCCCGTAATAGTATCGGGTGGTAAAGATCTATACCAATAGAGGAGTTTTCCTCTAAGGGAAAGAACCAGAAGCTTTACCATCACTTGCTCTTCTGTGATATCATGGATTGCCACCAGAGAGATTATGTCCTGGATGTGCTCCAGAGCAGTCTTTCCAGTTCCATCGAACGTTGGGATCTTCTTGACAGCAGCAGGTGGCACTTGCCCTTGTCCCGCTAGATTTAGTGGTGACAAAGAATCCCATGACGGGAACCACCTGGGTGGCGGTGGCTATTGCATTTGTTGTTGTTGTTGTTGTTGTTGTTGTTGTTGTGCCATACTTGCTCCTAGATTTTGAGAAACAGGAATCCCCGAAGCTCCTCCTTGATTGCTAATAGGATGACTAATAGGAATGGAGGCACTAGGATGCTTCGGTGAGTTGGGAGGATTAGGAGGAAAACTAGATGCTGTGCTATCAGAAGTTAGGCCTTGTTCGTCAATAGCAGCCTCTCGCGAGGATGTTCCACGTAATAGTGACTCGGGGGTGACCAACCTTGATCGCTCCCCAAAGGCGTCAATATCTAGCTCAAAGAACTCAGTTTCCTCTCCTCTATTCCTAACTCTCCATCTTGTTTGCATGAAGACACAGACTTTGGTACTGGTCTTTTCGACTTAAATATTCTCGGGTAAACAGAGTCGCCAGATGCTAAGAGTCTTTCGGTAATGAGAGCATCGGTTCTCACTACCACTAGTCAGGTGAGACTGACCGGGTCACACCGGAACTGGTTAGAACTATTGGCCCCGGTGAAGACGGGTTTGAGATTTGCGCTTAAAATATGGGACCTTGGTCCCATCGGGCGTGCCAAAAACTGTTGGTCATCAAATCTGCCTAGGAAAGGATTTTGGGTAAATGTATGCGCCCTAGACCTGGACCAACATTGAAAGGCCGAAGGGAAGAGATGCCCCTCGTGCCAATCTCCAGAGAAAGGCCGGCTCCTATGCTAATCTACTTTGGTGTTTTGAGATAAGGGTGCAGGAAAGAGATAAAAGGAGTTAGGGTTAGAGAAAGAAATAAAAAGGGGTAAGGGAAGAGAGATCGGTGATTTAAGGTGGGAAAGAATAGGAAGCACGATCACTAACTGACAACTTGAATAGCAGCAAGGAACACCAAGAATAAATGAAAGAAATGCAACATTAACCTTCCTATGTATCCTCTGGGTGAGCTCACAGGGATTCTCCTTCTCCCTTTCATCAAAATTTAGGGTTCGAGTAAAGACGATTAGGACAAGTGAATGTAACAGAAACCACAACCCACCGAGCAGCATAAAAGAAAACCAATATTACGTTTTTCCTCTCCTATGTATCCTTCAGGAGAGTTTCAGGGAACAGTCCCCAATCGCACATCGGATTCAGAGTTCAGAGTCTCAGTATACAAATGAAGAAAGACAAAAGAATCAAGCACAGAAGGCAGCATAAAAGAGAGAAATTGAGCCCAAAGCTCTTTAGTATTAATCGTAGGACATCAAGTTACAATAGCTTTCTAGCAGATAGTTCCCCCCCTTCTTCCATTACAATGCCTAGGTTTTTATAGAGGACCCGACCCTTTGAGTCATAATTACACAGCAAGGAGAAGTACGCCCTCGAGCCCTGAGAATTTGGCTCCCCGAGGCTCTCGTGATCGAGCTCTCAAATCCGTTATCGAAACTGGCAACTGTGACCGGGTCAACCATGGAAAGATGCATTGATGAGCCGTCTGGACGTCCTTGGTCTCCGGGTGTGGTGCTCGAGTGGCCGCCATGCTCGTCGGGCTCTTCATCATGGCTTGATACTTCGTTTTCAATTGCCAAAAATGAGCAACGAGCTTATCGGGCATGAAAAAATGCATTTATGAGGCACTTGATCGCCTCGAGAAAATACCCGGCTTGGAGTGCGTGCCTTTGAGGTGCTTCGCTACCTTTTCAACTTTGCTTCGCAACGGACTTGTGCCGAAGTAGATTCTCCTTGATTTGCACTTTGCATGGTGAAGCTTCGCAAGACAGCTTCGGGGGTGATGGAGGCCGAAGCATATCTCCTTCGCAAAATGGGGTCTTCACTTCTCGTTGCTTCGCTGTGTCAAAACTGCTTCGGCGTGGTCCTTTTCCCGAAGTAGATACTTCGCTAATGAGTCATTGAGATGCTTCGCCGCGATCCTTCATCAAAACTGCGGTTCGGGGCGTTTCGGCCGAAGTGTATCCCTACCTTCAAAATGCATCTTCTACTTCGGGTGAAAGTACTTCACACGAAAGTTTGCCGAAGCAGATGCTTCGCAATGATTTTTGGCGAAGTAGAAATGGTTCGCTGTCGTAGGACCCGAGGTGGATGCTTCGACGGCTTTTCGGTGAAGTGTTTTCAGTACTACGTTCTTTCAAATTCCGCTTCGCAAAAATTTTGCCCGAAGTAGCCTTTTGAAATGCTTCGGGTGCGAAGTAGTTTCATTCTTCCTCCTTTGTATTTTACTTCGGCAACACCGCTTCGCAAAAATCTCGCCCGAAGTAGTTGCTGGAAATGCTTCGGGCCCGAAGTAGTTTTCTTGCCTTAGCCAATTTGGACTACGGTCTGGACCTTCCTTCTTCGGCGAAGTTGTTCTTTTGAATGCCGCTTCGCTCAACTTTCTCCCGAAGTAGTGGTTTGAAGCGCTTCGGGCCCGAAGTTCTTTTTATCGCTACCCTTGTATTCTTCTTCGGCAATACCACTTCGCAAAAATTTTACCCGAAGTAGTGCTAGAAATGCCTCGAGTGCGAAGCTCTTCTCATTTTCTTTCGGTGAAGCTCTTTTCTCTAGCCTGTTCGGCAGCGAAGCTCTTTCTTTTTTATTTTCTATACAAAGGGGTGGCATTGAAAGCCAAAATTGCTGCAGCTTTTCAAATAAAAAAACAACAAAGAAAAAACTTTCTCCTTGAGAAATTGCCCCGTCTCGGCACTTGATTTCCTTTTTCTACCCCTTGAGAAATGTGACAAAATTGTCAACAGTTCCCTGTTTGTTACCTCAACCTGGCCATTTGCTTGTGGATGATAAGGTGATGATTTTCTATGTTTGATTTCATATAATTCTGTAAATGCCTCAATGAATTTAGATGCAAATTGGGGTCCTTGGTCTGTGGTGATAGACCGGGGAGCTCCAAATCTTTGAAAAATCTGAGTATACAAGAAATTAGCGACCTTCTCTTCACGAGCATGTTTGAAAGCACGCACCTCTACCCACTTTGTCAAGTAATCAGTGCATACTAGAATATGCACCTTTCCTTGAGAAGGTGGATCAATAGGTCCTACAAAATCAAGCCCCCACCTCTCAAATGGCTCTAAAACCAATTGAGGCTGCAGGTGGCATTTCATTTGTATGAGTGGGTTTCCCCATTCTTTGGCATGCATCATAATGCCTGATGTACTTTTTCACATCCTTGTGAAGAGATGGCCAATAATATCCTGTCCCTAAGATTTTCCTAATTGTGCTTTTATAGAGTAGTGTCCACTCGAGGGTTCATCATGACAAGCCCTAAGGATATCATACACCTCATCCTTTCGGATGCACCTACGTAACACATGGTCAGGACTGCACTTAAAAAGTATACCCCTGATCAATTCAAAAGAAGAATTCTGTTTGATCAACTATTTTTTTCTGTTTTGAAGTGAAATGTGGAGGAACTTTCCTTGTGACCAAGTAATTGGCTATATCTGCAAACCAAGGTGATTGGACTGATATAGAAAATAATTTTTCATCAAGAAAGGTGTCTTCAACTAATTCTCCTTCATCTGTGTTCTGTAATCTAGACAAGAAATCTGCTACAACATTAGCTTTTCCTAGTTTGTTGATTATAGTGATATCAAATTCTTGTAGCAATAGTAACCAACAAATAATTCTTGCACTTACCATAGGCTTATTCATCAAATATTTAATGGCTATGTGATCTGTGTGAATAAATATTTGATAACCTGTGATGTAATGCCTAAATTTGTTGATGGCATAAATTACTGCCAAGAATTCTTTCTCAGTTGTGGTATAATTTTTCTTAGCTCTTGTCAAATTCTTGCTAATGTAGTAGATGGCATAGTGTTCACCATTGTCAATTTGTCCTAATGCTGCTCCAATTGCAGTATTGGAAGCATCGACCTGTATGTGAAATGGTAATGTCCAATTAGGGCCTCTTAAAATAGGTGGAGTTACTAATTTTTCTTTTAGAGCTTCAAATGATTCCTGACATCTTGCAGTCTAGGAAAATTCAAAATCTTTAGTCAATAGGGCAAACATGAGATTGGCTATTGTGTTAAATCTGGGAATAAACCTGCGGTAAAAACCAATATGTCCTAGGAAGCTTCTGACATCAGTCAGAGTTTTAGAAGGAAGGAGGTTCTTGATAATTTCCACCTTCTTTGGATCAACCTGGATCCCTTGAAGAGAGATGTGATGACCAAGAACTATTCCTTCCTTCATCATCATAAAACATTTTTTTGGGTTCAAGTATAACTGGTATGTTTCACAGCAAGTTAAAACTTTGTCAAGATTTTCTAATGTAAAGTCAAAAGTCTGTCCACATACTGTGAAATCATCCATGTATATTTCAACATTGTTGGTAGTCAGATCAGAAAAAATTGCTAAAACTGCTTGCTGAAATGTTGTTGGGGCATTACACAAACCAAAAGGTAAAACCCTATAGGCAAATGTTCCCCATGGACAGGTAAAGGTTGTTTTCTCTTGATCTTCGGTGCAATCTGAATTTGATTATATCCACTAAATCCATCAAGAAAACAAAAGTATCTTTTTCCAGCAAGGGTATCTAACACCTGATCTATGAAAGGTAATGGAAAATGGTATTTGTATGTTACTTTATTCAGTTCTCTGTAGTCTACACATACTCTCATTTTTCCATTTTTATTAGGAACTATAACCAATGGAGAGACCCACTGGCTATCAAAAATTGGGTAAATGAATCTTACCTCCAGAAGTTTTTCAATTTCTTCCTTGACAATATCCCTTAGGGCAGGATTTAGTATTATCTGGGGTTGTCTTACTGGATTGACTTCTTCAGTATAAATTCTGTGGGTACATATATCAGGGTGAACTCCTGAAATATATTTATAGTCCCAAGCAAAAGCATGAACATGCTTCTGCAAGACAACTATCAATTTGTCTTCCTCTTCCCTAGTAAGCTAGCTGTAAATGTTCAAAAAATTTCCTGGTTGGACTTCTATTTGTTTTGTATTTGGAAGGACTGAACTTACTTCTTCATACTTGGTGGTTAGGGAGTTAAGAGGACACTGCTGAGATGGGAGGAAATAAGAAATTTATGTTTTATTATTTTTTGATGGAAGCATATCCTATATGGAACAGTGAGAAGGAAAAATCAAGTGATGGTGCCACCCATGTGGTAGTGAAACGAGTTTTCTTGTGATAGTACGGATGGTTCACCTTCGTAGTTTTGGTTTTCCTCATTTCTTAACAATTGTTGGATATTTATCGCTTCCTCTTCTAACCCTTGTTCATGCAGAACATTCATTAGGATAGTTTCATTTTCTCGAGTTTTATGTGTCATGGAGGTCTTCCGTGTGTTCCCTTACTACCAAGGTGGCTAGTGTGGAAATAATCTTCTCTGATTCTTCATATGAATCAAGAAACCATAACTGACCTAAAAAATTGTTGGAGGGTCTTGCAGGAGGATACAGAGAGATCTGTTTTAGATCAATACCATTTGAAATAGTTATTTTTCCAGTTCTGTAGTCTATGAAGGCTGCTGTAGTTGCAAGCCAAAGTCTTCCCAAAATGATGGGATATCCATGTGTTGAATTTCTTGGTTGTAAAACCAAAAAATCTGCAGATAATTCCCAAGAAGAAACTTCTATAGGAACATCTTCAATGATACCTTCAGGTTTTGCAACTAACCTATCAGCCATTTCTAAAACTGTAAATGTGGGGCTGAGATGTTTGAGCTGTAATTGTTTCATTATATCCTTGGTCATGATATTTATTGTAGCTCCTAGATCTACTAAGACATTTGATATTGGTACTGAACCTATAGTAACTGTGATAACTGGACTTCCTAGGTCACTATACTTTGGAGGTACTAGTTTTCCGGATAAGAGATCAACTATTTTTACTTCAAACTAACCAGTCTTGGGAAATGCTTTATTTTTTCTTCCTGCTCTTCTAATGCACAAATCTCGGATAGTACTTTTAATCACTGGTATATCCTTAATGGCTTGCAATAAGGGCAATGATATAGTTAACTTTTTAAGTTCCTTAACCAGGTATGATTCAAAATTTTTTGCTATGGTATTGAATCTTTCAGGATATGGAATTATCTTTGATGAAGTTAATTGTTCTGCCTGTGGTTCTATTTTTTCTTCTTCTTTCTCTATTGTTGGTTCCACTATAACTAGTTCCAAAGGTTCTTGCTCTTCATTTTCTTTGCTTTTATTGGAAATAGGTTCAGGTACAACTTTTCCTTAACAAAGTTGGATGTTACTACAATCAATAACATTGATTTCAACATTTTCTTCGACTTCGACCACATAGACAGAGGGATGCCTGTCTCATGTCGTTTGGATTAGTGACTGATTGAGCTGGAAGTTGAGGTTGTTTCAACTGTTGTGTTTGTTGTGGTTGATGAGGCCTAGAAATGCCTCAATTATAACATGTTTTGTACACTAAAAATGCCTATAAAATCTTATGTTTTATCTGATATGTTAGTTAAGTTGATTTAATATGCTGTATATTAACCATTTTGCATGATCAATGTATTTGAAATATTATATGTTGATTTTATAGCTTTTTGCATAGTTTTGTGCTCTTTTTGTTATGATTTGCTACAATGGGATATGCTTAGAATAATAGCAGCATTTCACTAATCATATTCTGATTTGTTTCAAGCATTTACTTCACCTAAATCCGCAACAGATGCAAGCAAACCGTTGTCTGACAAAGAAATCGGTCTTTCCCATATAAATTCCAGCCAGCTGTCCATAAATAGCAAGGCATGGAATTCACATGAGGAAAGGGATGAAGACCATTAGAATTTGATCTTAGGAGATAACCCACCTGAGAGATGCAGAAGAAACCAATGGAAAGCATACATTTGTTCATTCCGAAGCATCTTCGGAATGAACAGATATCTTTGGAATGAAGAAAACATAGCATCTTCGGAATGAGCGGATCTTCGGAATGAAGAAAGCAGCGTCTTCGAAATGAGCGGATCTTCAGAATGAAGCATGCAGTATCTTCGGAATGAGCGATCTTCGGAATGAGAATGCAGTATCTTCGGAATGAGCGATCTTCAGAATGAAAACTACACTGTCTTTGGAATGAAGCCACTTATCTTTGGAATGAAGAACAAAATGTGTTTTTGACCTTTTTGATTGATTTTTGAAGGCAAAAAAAGGGAAATAAAGGTTGGAAAAAGTAAAGAGAAATATCCTCCATCTGTCTTTGTCGTCATTGCCGACCAAATCCATCATTAAGGGAAAGATCAGGTTTTAGTCCTCTTCTAGGATAAAACTAGAATTTGTTGCAGCATTTTAGGATTAGATCTTTTGAGATATTCTTTGTTTGTAATCAGATCATAGGATAGCTATAAATATTGCTCCCATTCAGGTTGAGCTATAGGAGAGGTAGAGAAATAGCATATAGATAGAAAATAGAGTAAGGAAGCTAAATACAGAGTATAACTAGGAATTGACTGTTACAGTCCTGTAACAGTTTTTCAACAGAATTCTTGTAATCATGTCTTTTGATCAATAAAGTGCACCAGTTCTATTTCAAATTACTTGTAAATGAGTGTGATTAAGATTTAGAAAGAGAGAGAGACTTACACCTTCTTCCGGACAAAGAGGTCGGCCACTTCGGACCTAGGAGGAGGACTAACGAACAGAGTTTTTATTTTGATTTTGTCATGCAAGAAATGAGTTGCAGAACTTGTTATGTAAATTGCTTGTGAATAGTTGATAATATTTGCAGTATTAGTTTATTTATGCTAATATAAATCTTGTGCTTAATGTTTTAGTTGCAATCTTACTTTCAGCCAAGCTTTCACTTTATTTTCAGACTGTTATTTTCAGCATTTACTATTTTTTTCAGCAATTTCCTGCATTTTTATGTTTTCTCTGTCAAAATCGAACAGAGGATTGACAACCTTCATTATGCAATTTTGATAGTTTTTATTTCCACATTAGATCTAGACTTTCATTACTACAAAAGTAATTAGATTTTCTTTCTGCAATTAGAATCAGACTTTCAATTCTGCAACTATTAATTCTGTAATATAATTAGGTCTTATTCTGCAATTGTAATTAGGACTTCATTTCTATAGTTAGTGATTAGTTTCCAATTCTGCAACTTAGATTAAGATTTAATTCATGCAATTTAGAGATAGGAATGTTCCAAAACCCCCCACCAAACCGATTCCACCAATAAGACTTGTTGCCCTAGATTGACCTAAGTTATAGCTATTTCACTTCTCCCGCAGATAGCCTTGTACACTGCCCTGGATTGACAGATTCATTGAGAATTAATGATGGTATAATGACTACGCATCAGTGGTTGGTTCTATTTTTATTGAAAGTTTTGATTAGGTGCAGGCAGCAAATGCTGATTTTAACCTTGATTTCTTTGCTACCTTGGATAGGACTGGTATTGTTGATTCCACTGTGGTTGATTTTGCATCCAATGTGGATTAGTCCGATTCTGATTCCAGGGTGGATTGTTTTGATTCCATGATGGATTATTTTGACTCCATGATGGGTTGTTTTGATTCCATGATGGGTTATTTTGATTCTGATTACAGGCTAAATTACTCCAATTTGTTTATGGCCATTCTTGGGAATTTGTCCATTGAGGATAATTCCAAGGATGTTGGGGTGGTTCTGATTGTCCCCAAGGCATAGTACCAGGATTATGCCCCCAATTTGTAGGAAAACGAGGGGGATTTTGGTATTGAGAGAAATTTCCCCCTTGTTTTGGTCCAATATAGTTGAGTTCCTCAGTCTGACTTTCTAACACAGTTTTGAGTTGTGGTAGCAGGTGGCATTGATCAGTTGAATGCCTATTTGAACATATACTACAAATGGCTGAGATAGATGTTTTATTCAAAGGACATTCCTGCAAAGCATATTTATTTCTACATCTTGGGCAATAAATTGCCAAAGGTTCTATGTTTTTTGCTTTTGCAGACATTTCCCCAAAAGTTGTGTTTAATTGCACTAGAATATCAGTTTTAAAATTTGCAAGTTCCTCTATTAGTTCCTTCACATCAGTGTCATTTGTATTTTTTTTCCTTCTTCCTTGCTTATTACGAGAGTAATTTCTGCAAAGATCCATAATTTCCTCATTACTGAGAGTATTTACATCCCCTCTTCCCATCAAATCCAATACGTCTCTGGATTCATCTTGCAATCCTCTCAAAAAGATGGTTTTGCATAATTCTAGTTCTACAAGTCCACATCTCCTTTGAACAAAGGAGAACCTATCAAGATAGTCTTCTAATGTTTCATCATCTTCTTGTTTAATCCTAAATAACTCATCTTTCTTGTTCCTTACATGGCAATACTCCTGATATTTGTCTAAAAACATAGTTTCCATTTGATCCCAAGTTCGGATGGAATTTGGATCTAAACTCATGAACCAGCGTAATGCTGAGTCCCTGAGTGTTGAGGGAAAGACCTTGAGTTTTTTTTTGTCATTTACATAGTCATAGGTTTGACATACTACTTTGAATTCAAACAAAAACTGATCAGGATCTTCAGATACAACACCTCGGAAGGTTGGAAGTACTGAAGGTGAAATGATTTTCATGGGAGAATTTTGTGCTGGGTTCAAACAAATATGATATTCAAATGTTCTGGAAGGTTGGGACATATCCTGATCATCTCCTTCATTATGGACATAGCCATGTTGGCCATCTTTATCTAGATTTACTGCCATAGTTTCCTGTTCTCTGGGAACAGTTAACCCTATCCAAATTTCACTCTCAAGAGGTCCAAGACCCTTTGTTGATGATGAGTTTGATGATTTTTATTTCTTAGGATGTTCTAATGATGGTGAAACTAGTGATTTTCCTTTCTCATAATGTTCTAATTATGGTGAGACTGGTGATTTTTCTTTCAATATTTCTAGTAATTCAAACATAGGTTATTCACCCCTTAGGCGTGAAGATCTCCTTAATGGAAAAAGCCAGGGATCCTTTTGGGTAATTCTACATTTTTCATCCCTAGACTTACTCATTCATGTTTACTCTAAAATGACATAAATTATAGGTCAATAGTTGTTATTTTAACCAGCTGTTCTATTCAGATTTTAACCTAAATCTTCATAGTCTAGTCTAATTAACAACTATTGGATTGTTGTTACCTTCTAGCAACACAATTCCCTAGAAACGATGCCAAAATTATGCGTTGTCATTATACACATCATTAATTCTCAATGAATTTGTCAATCCAAGGTTGTGTACAAGGCTATCTATGAAAGAAGGGGTGAACAGGGTTATAACTTAGGTCAATCTAGAGCAACAGGTCTTATTGGTGAAACCGATTGTGTGGGGGATTTAGGACATTCCTATCTCTAAATTGCATGAATTAAACCTTAATATAAGTTGTAGAATTGGAAATTAATCATTAACTGCAGAAATGAAGTCCTAATTATAATTTGCAGAATGAGACCTAATTATGTTGCAGAAATAATAGTTGTAGAATTGAAAGTCTGATTGTAATTGCAGAAAGGAAATCTATTTACTTTTGCAGCAATGAAAATCTACTTCTGACATGGAAATGAAACTGTCAAGGCTCTGTAACAGAAGGTTTTCAATCTTCTGTGCAGGGGTTGACAACAAAACATAAAAATGCAAGAAATTACAGAAAATAATAAATTCTGGAAATGATAGCCTGTAATAAATTGAAAGATTTGCTGAAAGTGGGGATTACAACCAAATCATTAATCACAAAACATAGAATAAGATAAAATTGCAAATATCATTAGTTGTTTAAAAAGGAATGAAATGACAAGTTCTATAACTCATTCTGCTACAAAGCAAAATCAGAATAAAAACCTGTTGTTAGTCCTCCTCCTAGGTCTGGAAGTGGCCAACCTTTTTATCCATAAGAAGGTATGAGTCTCTCTCTCTCTAGATCTTACTCACACTCATTTATAAGTAATATGAAATAGAAAAAATATACTTTATTGATTCAAACACATGATTACAATAATGTTGCTGAAAACTGTTACAGGACTGTAACAGTCACTTTCTGATTATCACCTATTATTCTATGATTTCTCTATCTTCTACTCCCCTTACTCTCTCTACTTCCTAGCTCAACCTAAATGGGAGCCATATTTATAGATGTCCTAAGATTTACTAACAAGCTGAGAATATCTCAAAAAGATCTAATCCTATTATGCTGCAACAATTCTTGGTTTTATCCTAGAAGAAGATCACATTTTGATCTTTCCATAAATGGTGGCTTTGGTCGGCAAGGACGGCAAAGTCAGATCTGAGATATTTCCCTTTACCCTTTTCAATATTTATTTCCCTTTTTCCATCATCAAAATTTGGTCAATAAGTCAAAAGCACATTCTATTTTCATTTCGAAGATAAGTAGCTCATTTCGAAGATATTGCAATTCTCATTCCGAAGATCCGCTCATTCTAAAGATACTACAGTTCTCATTTCAAAGATCCGCTCACTCCGAAGACACTACAGTTCTCATTTTGAAGATCCACTCATTCCAAAGATACTACAGTTCTCATTTCAAAGATCCACTCATTTTGAAGACACTGTGTTTTCTCATTTCGAAGATATCTGTTCATTCCAAAGAGACTTCGGAATGAACAAATGTGGGCTCCTTAAATGATTTCTTCTACATTTCTCATGTGGGTTACTTCTCAGGATCAGATTCCAATGGTCTTCATCTCTTTTCACATGTGAATTCCATGCCTTGCCATTCATTGGCAAGTGGCTAGAATTTACATGGGAAAACCCGCTTTTGCTGCACAATAACAATTTTCTTGAACTGTTGCCAGATTTAGATAAAATGAATGCTTGAGACATATCAAAACATGATTAGTGGAATGCTGCTATTAATCTAAGCATATCTCATTTTAGCAAGTCATAACAAAACAACATAAAACTTATACAAAAAGCTATAAAAATTAGAATATAGTATTTCAGATACATTCATCATGCAAATAGTTAATACACAGCATATTGAATTAACTTAACTAACATATTAGATTAAACATAAGAGTTTATAGGCAATTTCAGTGTTTAAAACATGTTATGATTGAGGCATTTCCAGGCCTCATCAGCATCCACAAGAGGAGATCGGCGATTTCAATGTTAGGTTTACTTGAACCTAGCAAAGGATACCAGTTGGACTTCGGCCAACTAGCGAAGCTGCAACATACTATTTCCTTCAAGCTTTCAACCCTGATATCAGTGTCATGGTAAGGTATTCGAATATCAATACCTTCCCCGAGTTATACGAGTTAGCCCAGAGAGCGAAGATGGATCTAATAGTTGTGGGCAAGCTTCCCCAAAGGATGTCGATGCCCATACTTCTCGATTTCCCTCAATTATAGTATACGAGCGTAGTTGCTTCACAGATCTCTGCAACCCCCGCATACCCGATCTCATCTTGGAACCCGAATCCCATTGTATCACAGATTGCTACTCCATAAATCCATTTTCCTACATTCTTGGCTTCACAGCCGACTGTCTCTTCGACATTCCCTGTACTGCCAGCACCACCTCAACACCTCGTCCTACCTCCACTACCAACGATGGCTCCATTGCCACCCATTCCTAAAGCCAATGATATGCAAGTCAAAATACTACAAGAGGTTCAGTCCCTGAACTCCACAGTGCAAACCCTATCCAATGATATGACCATTATGAAGAAGAAGCAAGCGCAACATGAGTTTCTATCGAGAAGGTCGTATCCTACACCCGCGCTTACTAAAGATCAAGCAATCCAGCAAGGGAGAGCGTCAGCAAGAAATGTCGTGATTGATGAAGCTCCGAGCACTTCCGATTACATACATTGGTGCTCCACGTGTAATGATCCTCATGAAGAGAATACCTGCATGTTGCACCAACATTATGTACAAACGTTGGCGAGCAGTAGTCATGGTGGTCAGGTCAACATCATCATGCAATTAGATCAGAACCTGGTAATTGGTGAAGAAGAGCAAGTTGCAGTCCTTACCAGAGGAGGAAAAAGGTCGATAGAGGTAGATGCTACTCAAATGGCTCCCCTAAAGGTGCATGCTCACCACAAAAAGGGACAACAACTTTCTCAGGCCCCGAGCGAAGCTCCTCAGCCTTATCCAGTCAAGGAGAAGGCCCAACAAGCCCCTGCAAATCCACCTTAGGTGGAAACTAAAGAACAAGCTAGAGAGAAGCTCAAGCTTCCTTCGTTGACCAAGCGACAAAGGGTCGAAGCTACGGAGCAGTATCACACTAGGTACGAGGTGAAAAGAGAACCTGAGGTGCACAACTCCCTAGCCTACAATATTGTAGATGAGCTAAAGAAGATTTTGGCCAAGATCAGTCTGTATGATGCACTACAACTACCCGGACAAGTGGACTTGCTACAAGAATCGTTGAAGACGACCAAGGCAAGAAAGTCAGCATCGCTTGCCCTAGTGCAGACCCTATCCACATCCATTATGGGGAAGAACATACCACCTCCATTCTACCTATCTCTATAGATGGAAGGGTATGTTGTACATAATTGTATGATTGACTCCGGGGCCATGACGACAGTCATGCCCAAAGCAATGTGCGAAGAGATAGGTATGGAGTATACGCAAAGTAGCCATGGCGTGCTCCAGTTGGATGGTACTCCCATGAAGACTATAGGAGTGATTAAAGATATACCTATCCGACTACACAAGATGCCTCAAATCATAGTTATACAAGAGGTGGTAGTCATCGACCTTGAGCCGTATTTCAGTATGTGCTTGTCGAGGGAGTTTACAACGAAGCTGGGAGGATACCTATCCATGGATTACTCGCACTTAGAGATTCCATTCAAAGGGAAGAAGGTAAAGATCTACAATGAAAAACCTTCTACTTTCCTTGTACAGAAGATGTCCGAAGAAGAGAGCAGCGATCCCATGCAAGCGATAGTGGAAGGGATAGAGCAGGTGGACCTGGTCGAGGAATCCCTTGCACAGTTAAGTTGTGAAGATGAGTTTTCATTGGCAGAATTTAATGCCATGATAGAAACCGAGATGGGATGTTATGCCATCGCCAAGCCTGAGAAACACACCAAGTTAGAGAATAAAACATGTGCCCAAGAAGGACTATGGAAGTTGTTCTTCGATGGTGCCCGATGCAAAAATGGTGTTGGGGCAGGCATTCTTTTAATATCACCATCAGGGGAGCAAAAGGAATATTGCTACCGGTTGGTTTGGAGCTGCACCAACAATGCAGTAGAATATGAAGCATTATGCCTAGGACTCAAGAAAGCAGAAAAGTTAGGCATAAAGCATCTCCAAGTCTTTGGAGATTCAGAATTGGTATGCAATCAAGTCACAAACAAGTGTATTTCAAAGAAACACTATCTCAAGTCATACCGTAATAGGGTATGGGACTTGTTTGACCAGTTCGAATCTCTCAATCTGTAGTCCATTCCACGAGAAAAGAACCGACATGTCGATGTTCTAGCATCCATCGCAGCAAAGTACTCTCTAGCAGAAGACATGGTGCATAAGCCTAAAGCTGTGAGGATGATTTACAGGCCCTCTGTCCCAGACAGAGATCTACATTGGCAAGTTTTTGACAATGATGAGCAGATTGTGAATTTCATGATTCAAGAAGCAGCCACCATTGAAAGAAGAAGCCCTGAGGATGAAGAATATGAAGGGCTAGTTCAATTGAAGAATAATCATGTCCCCAAGGGATTAATTACTCTTGAGAGCCTCTTTGATCAGAATGATCGAGCAGTTTCTCATAGGATCAAAGTCAATGCAAAGCAGTACCAAGATCTGGAGCTTGAACCTAGAAAAGCAATAAAAGTTGGAACAGATTGCACTTCGGAAGAGCTAGAACAGATCCAATCTCTATGCAGGAAGTATCCTGACATAGTGGCATGGTCTTACCAAGACCTGAAGGGATACGATCGGCAACTGATCCAACATACAATTGAGTTGCAGGAGGGAATCAAACCCTTTCGACAGAAGCAAAGGCCTGTTAATCCGAAGATCGAGGTCCTGATGAAGGCCGAGCTCCTGAAAATGCTCGAGGCAAAGATAATTTATCCCATAAAGCATTCCTCTTGGGTAGCGAATCTAGTCCCAGTTAGAAAGAAGAACGGAGATATACGATTATGCGTGGACTTTCGCAACCTGAACCAGGCTTCGCTCAAAGATCACTACCCTCTCCCGTAGATAGATCAGATCTTGCACTCAGTGGCTGGGGCTCAGCGCTTCTCCCTACTCGATGGTTTCTCTAGATATAATCAGATCTGGGTTAGGGATGAAGACCAGCATAAAACCGCATTCACTACCAAGTGGGGAACATTTGCTTACCAGCGGATGCCATTCGGCCTTTCGAATGCGGGGGCCACTTTTCAGAGAGCCATGGATTTAGCTTTTGGTGAGCTTTTGAATAAGGTTATTGTTATCTATTTGGATGACATGACCGTCTTCTCCCGAAGAAGGGAGGATCACCCCTTACACCTACAATAGGTATTCAAAAAATACCGAGAGTTTGGCATTTCAATCAATCCAAAGAAGTCTATATTCGCAATCAGCGAAGGGAAGTTATTGGGACATGTGATATCAGAGAAGGGTCTCACCATAGATCCTGATAGAGCTGAGGCTCTATTGAAGCTCCCACTCCCCATGAACAAGAAAGGACTTCAATCCTTTTTTGGCTAGATCAACTTCGTAAGGAAGTTTGTCCCAGATTTCACCCAGGTCATCAAGCCAATGTCCAAACTTTTGAAGAAGGGCACTGAATTCATCTGGACGAAGGAGAGAAAAGAGGCATTTGAAGAGATCAAGGCCCGAATTGCTCAGGCACCAGTCCTGACCAACCCTGACTATAATCGAGATTTCATCTTATATGTTATAGGAGAACCTGAGAGCTATGCTGCAGTCCTGACACAGAAGGGGGAAGATGGCGAAGAGCGCCCCATCGCGTTTCTAAGCCAGGTGATACACCCCCATGAAGAAAAGTACAATTTTATAGAAATGTAGGTGCATGCAGTAATGAAATCTCTTAGGAAATTCAAGCAATTCATTTCCCAAAGTCGGGTTACGGTCTTTGTCATTCACCCCGATGTGCGCAATTTCATTATCCAAGGAGAGTTGGGAAGCAAAAGAGCCGGTTGGGTCAGCAAGATACAGGAGTTCGACATCAAAATCAGACCCACAAAATTGGTTCGTGGTCGCACGTTATGTCAAGAGCTGGCAAAGAGCGTAGCGGCCGAAGTGACAGCTTGTCAGTGGGATGACTCAGCAGCAGAAGGATGCTTCGCAAACCAAGAAGAGGACGAGAAGGACTGGGTCGGTGAGATAGTTGAATACTTCAACATCGGTAGATGTCCTTCGCATCTAAATGCTTCGCAGTGAAGGCACTTTAGGATGCGGTCCCTCCGATACACATTGCGCCCCGAAGGCCTATTTTTCAGAAACATCGATGGCGTTCTTCTCAGGTGCATAAAAGAAGATGATAAGAAGAGAATCCTGGGAGAATTCCATTCAGGATTATCTGGGGGCCACTTCGCAGGAAGAACGATGACATTGAAGATAATTAAAGCTGGTTATTATTGGCCTACACTCTTCGTCGATGCTTTTGCGGTCTATCGCAAATGCGAGCAATGTTAGAAGTTCACCGGTCGAAGCAGAAGTGCTCCTATGCCTCTCCGACCGATACAGGTAGAAATGCCTTTTCAACAATGGGGGTTGGATTTCATAGGGGTTATATCATCGAACTCTTTCGTTGGGCATAAGTTCGTCCTGACCGCAACCGACTACTTCACCAGATGGGCCGAAGTAGTACCCACGAAGCATGCTGATCAGGAGACCGTCATCACCTTCCTAGAGGGTTTGATCACCCGGTTCGGCATCCCAGAAGCAATCATTACGGACAATGGTCCCGGGTTTTTAGGCACCAAAATCAACGAGTTCCTCTACAAATATGGGATATATCATAAAGTCTCCTCTAATTACTATCCACAGGGTAACGGATTGGTGGAATCAACTAACAAGACTCTGTTAAGGGTGCTAAGAAAGCTCATGGAGAAAAACAAAAGAACTTGGCACCTCCTTCTAGATCGGGCCTTGTGGGCCGATCGGATTTCTGTCAAGAAGTCAATCAAGACATCACCTTACGCCCTGGTGTATGGCAAAGAGGCCATCTTACCTACCCATGTAGAGATCCCTGCGTTGCAGTTGTTAGATGAGGAAGGAGAAGTTAATCCTATGGAAAATAGGTTGGCTCAGCTACTACAACTAGAGGAAGATCATGAGAAGGCCTACCAGAGCTTCGCTAAGCATGCTCAGATCACCCGAGACTGGTTCAAGAAAAAATCCTCCGATCGCACGTTCAAAGTGGGAGATCTGGTATGGAAGTGGGACTCTTGGAAGGCTAAGCCTGGGAATCATGACAAATTGGACGCTTTCTGGGATGGACCGTTCAAAATTGTAAAGGTAAACTCAGCCAATTCTTTCATCCTCAAGGATGCAGATGGCCAAGTCTTGCCAATTTCTGTCAATGGTCTTCATCTGAAGACTTTCCATCGTTGAGATAAAACAAAAAAAAAAAAATGTTCAAATTTTACTTTTGTATGTAATTTTTCATTTTTGTATATATACCCTGTTTCAAGATCTCCGAGAGGTTAAGTGTCACAGTGACAAACTCCAGCTTCGCTAAGCCTAGCCAGAATCTCCTTCGGGAACTTTTGATGCGAAGTGACTAATGCAAGATGCTTCACAGCGAAGCACTTTAGCCTGGAAGGAGTCGTCGAAGAACCAAACAAGAGCATGATGAAGGCATAAAAAGTACTTCGCAAAAGAAGTATGAGCGAAGTAGTTTTCAAAGAAAATCTAGTGAACCATTTCTCAAAAGGAATGAGCTTCGGAGGTAGCCTTCCGTGAAGCAAAGTGGTGACGCGGTAAGGTAAAACTACTTTGGGCCCGAAGCATAGAAAATTAGTTCACACCGAAGGTTCACTGTGAAGCATCTTTAGCATCGGTTTCAACTTCGCCAACTCAATAGCGCGCGAGGTGGGAGCATTTAAAATGTGCCTTGGAGAACGTGCCAACGATAACCTAGGGAAACGTTCGAAGCGGGTGAGTTTAATGCAAAGGTGGCGGAGCACATCCCGAGAGGATTCGATTATGAGAAAAGCTCACTCCTAGGTACGAGGTGGCAGAAGGTTGAGTTTTCGATGTCGGGCATAATCATCGAAGCGCATGGGCCCGCGTACAACACCGCTGCAAAGCCAATCAAAAGGCAAAGCAACCTTCCCCGTCAGACTTGTAAATTTAATTTTGGCAGGAGCCATAAATAGAGGTAGTTGCCTTCTAAGGCTATAAAACTCAAGCCTCAGTGGTAAAGAAGGTTATTCGCCTACTGATTGATGCAAGACGAAGAGTCTTCGTTGACAGCCTACAATTCTTTCGCCCTTCGCATCGAAATCCTTCACGTCGAAGTCTTCTGCACCGTGAACTCTGCTGTCGTGAATATCCACAATGGGGAAGAAGAACTCCAAGGAAAAGAGGAAGGAGCCAGAAGTAGCGGGCCCTAAAAAAATGAAGAAGGGCAAGGAGGAGAAAAAGCAGAGACCCAAGAAGGTCGACCTTAACCTCCACCCTGAAAAGCAAGTCGCGGAGGAAAGAGAAGATTCTGAAGAAGAACAACCCGAAGAGCCACCAATTGATGGGTGGGAGAAAATTAGGGACACAGAGCTTTCAAAGAGCGTGGCCGAACTCAGATACACCATCGAGTTCATGAAGAGTAGGCTCTCAACAGAGAATAAGAGAGCCATCGCGTATTATTCTTAGATATATTGGTATCTGACTCCGCCCACGCACCATTGTCCCGAACTAATCTGTGCCATCACGCAGAACTACCAACCCTCCTCCAGACAAGTGCTAGACGCCGCTGGCCATAAATTGTTTTCAATTTTGAAAGAAGATGTGCAAGCAGCCTTCGCGCCGTAGCAGGGGCCGCCCAAAGGCTATACCGTTCGTAATGTCATCTTGAGTGAGCAAATGGAGAGGTTCACCTCCTCCAGCTATATTTTGAAGTTTTTGAGCGAGAACCTCAAGGATGGGCTCCCTTCAGGCAAGCTGCCCCAAATGCCCCTACCCTTGATAGATTTCAAGAGCACTGACATCTTCTCCATCATTGCATGGGTAGCGGGCCCTATCGACCGATGCTTTGGTGCACCCCTGGCAGGTGTCTTTGGCCGAATGTATTTCAAGAGGGGAATTTTATGCCCCTGATGCTTCAAGGCCGAACACCAACCTAGTCTTCTTCGACTGGGCAGAATGGGTGGCCCGAACCTTGCACACGCGACTAACCAGCATGAAGAATTCTAGAACGGGCCAGTACTTCGGACCTTGCTCTTTCCTAGTTTGGTTATTTTTCTATCATGTACATAAGCATTTTCCCCACATTGCCATTTCTTCAAGCGGCAAGGATGGAACTCCTCTGCCTATGTACCAGTGGACTCCCCTCCTGGAGAGGACGAAGTCATATTATTCTTTTAATCAACAATTCTTAGGACCTGCCATTCATTTGTTGAAGGGTTCTTGCCCTCGGGTGCCCCTTAGTTTAAGAGACAGAGTGGTGAAGGAGAAGAAGGGAGACGTATTTCAACTAATGCAGGGGCTTGTGGTTCACCTGTTCGGCTTCACGGGAGGCCCTTCCTGCTGCCTGTCTACCCCTCTGAATACCAGTTCACGTTAGAGGTCGCTCGACAGAGCGACGCAACAAATGCCATCTATGGCCACGGTCGAAAATGGGTGCACACTTGCGACTTCCCCTTCAAAATGGGGGTAATTGAAGTGTTTGCCCTGAAGCAACACGTATTCCTGGAGGAGAAGCTTGCCAGCTTTGGTCTGCTCCAGATTCCTCAAAGGTGGCTCTACGATCCCTTGGGGGTGATGAGGGACCACCTCAGATTCAAGAATTTTCATGTCTGCCCCCACCCAAAAATCGTGGAGCAAAGAAATAACCCCAATGGGAGGGATCTGGAGTGGCATTTAGAAAGGATGAAGACCTTGCCTCCCTGGCATGAATTCTACCCTATGGAAGTTGAGTTTGATCCTGTTCAGCATCCTTTCCCAAGCCCAGACTCCATTTTTTGGAGGAAGATGAAAGACGATCTAAGGGAGGAATTGAAGGATTGGGGCATAGAACAATTAAAGGAATGGTGGAAAATGAGAGTTCATCGACAAAAGATGAAATCATACGGACTCTTGGAGATGGATAAGGACTTCGTGGTTGTTTACGAAGCCAATGTTGGGACTTGGAAGCCCACCTCCTTCATCGACTTCATTCCCCCAAGTGCCCTAGGTTCGGGCGAAAGCCCAAGGAGAGCTGATGATGCTTTGAAAGAAGAAGAAGAGGAGGAGGCAGAAGCTGCACCAGAAGAACTACCTCAGGAACCTATGGAAAGCCATGACACCAGTGCCACGGGATCGGTGCAACAATCAGAGAAGAAGGAGGAGAAGAAGAAAAGAAAGAGGCAAGAGCAAGCTCAAGTGCCTCCAACCCACCCGAAGCGACCACGTACAAAGCTTCCAGGTGCTTCTGGCGGACAACCTGCGACAGGCCCAGCCGAGGAAAATATTGAAGGGACGACGTCACAAAGGGCCGAAGTAGCCTCAGACGTAGATGTCATTGATGTGGAGGAACTCCTCCAACAAGAAGGGGACCCTGAAGGAGAGGTCATGGAAGTTGGGAGTGCCGAAGCTGGAAAGGAGCAAGAGCCAATCACGCAAGAAGCCACCACTTCTGCTCTACCAGGAGGGCACACAGGTATGCACTCTTCACCCTTCACCTTGGTTCCTCACATGTCCACTACGGTCCCGGTCGTAAGTCCCCATCAGTCTCTCTCTCCCCTGCAAAGTCAATCACCCCCTCGCATGTTGTCCTTCGCTACTTCGAGTTTGTCTCATGATCCCGTTAGCCCCACATGCATGTCCACTCCATTTGAATCATCTGGCTGGGACAAGTCCATCGACACTACTTCGCTCGCCCACGCCACCATTCCCTTGGTCCTCAGTCAGGGCGAAGGTAGTACTCCAACGTCGAACCCCATTCCCCACTCCCCTGTTACACACGACATTGTTCCTCTCGTCGAAACTCCTACCACACCCATCGTCGAACCTACTGGTGAGGCATCCCCTATCCATTCTTTGTATTTGTTCACCCCTTTGGCTGGAGATCCAGCCTCATTTGAAACTGAGTTATCCATGATAAAGGAACGTCCTCTAGCTGAAAAGCTACTCCGAGCCCGACAGAACACAGATAAGATGCTAAAGGAGGTGAGGAAAAAGAGAGGGCGCTCTCTGGCCCAAGTAGAAAAGTGCATTGTGTTCGACCTGAAGGACGAAAAATTGCATAAAGTGAAAAAGGTCCCCAAGGTCCAGAAGCCACTGGACGAGATGACCCCAGTGGATTATGATTATCAGGATAAGTCCAAGGACCTAGAACACTTGAATGTAGATAATGAATCTGCATCCATGCATGTAAGGATTGAAACTTTCTGTGCGCATGCAAACATCGCCAATCAGCACAGATTTGAAGTAGAGAGTGCCAACATCAAGTTGGAAGAGGAGCTAGCAAGAACCCACTCCAAGCTAGAGGATGCAGAGAAGCAGTGTGAGCTGATGAAGAAGGAAGCAGATGTCCTGAAATAGCAAATAGAACAACTGCAGAACTCAACTAAAAACCAAAGCAAGATACAGGCCGAAGCTGATCTGAAGGCCAAAGAATTTGAAAGCAAGATCTTGCAGATGCAGCAGCAGTTGTACGAAAAAGAGAGCCTAGAGTTGTTTGATAGGGGCCGAATAAAAGAAATCCGCTCACACCTGCTAAAGAACTTCAGATCCCGGGCCTCCAGCGCCCTATCAATCTTGACATACATCATCGAAGCCCAGAATGCCACTTCTCAAGAAGGGCCAATCGTAGATGAAATCATCCAAAAAATCAGAGGCCGACTCAAACTAGCTTTTGAGGTCCAAAGTACCAAATATCAGGACCTGCAGGTTGCTGCTATGAGTCGGACGGCCAGGGATTGGTCTACAGCCCAGGCCACGGTCCGTGCCTTCTTCTCCAAGGTGAGGAAAGCCTAGAAGGTGAAAGACCTCCTGGATGTATTTGAGCACGAGCAGCGTGCATCTCTGGGCTACTTTCAAGATCTCTCTTCATTAGGTTTCCCTAGTTTCATTGATGATGATGGGAACCTTCTGACCAAGGAAGAACTCAAGCCGGCATGGCTCCATTTTGAAGGTGACGTCTCAGAGATAGATGGGTGGGCAGAGCCAATTACAGAAGGACAAGTCACAGATTTCATTCTGAGACATTGCAAGATCACGGCCTGCCTCAATGATCTAAGCACAAGAGCCAAGCATGCCGACATAGGGCAAATAGATCGGTTCCATGTTCTGGTAAAAGCGCTACAAGATCGAGAGCCTTTCTCGAAAGGCACCTGGGCTCATGTTCACCGAACCATGGAACGCATCCATGATCACCTTTCCCCATCGCCGCAACCGGAGGCCACGCCAGAGGAAGAAGAAGAAGAAGAAGAAGAAGCAGTCGTGGAAGCACCCGTAGAAGGAGAAAAAGGAGAAGGGTTTGGAGGTAACTCTGGCCCAACGGATCAAGGCTGAGGGTTCTTGCACCGAGGCGAGCTCGTTGCCCCACGAGCCGCCAAGAATGTTGACAATTTTGTCACATTGCCTAGAGGGGTAGTAAAATCAAAATTTTTGTAAAGTGTTTCTTTTTGTAAAGTATTTCTTTTTGTTATTTTGAATATATTTGAAAGTATTGTAGCAATTTTGGCTTTCATTGCCACCCCCTTTGTATATAGAATGGAGATGCAAAAGCTTCACCACTGAGCAAGTTAAGGAAAAGAGCTTCGCAGGAAAGAAGATAGCTTCGCCAAAAGAAAGAAGTAGAGAATGAAAAGAGCTTCGCACCCGAAGCATTTCAAGCAGTTGCTTCGGGCAAAAGTTTTGCAAAGCGGCATTCGAAGAACTTCAAGCATTGAAGAACAACTTCGTCGAAGAAGGAAAGCAAAGATTAGATCATGGCTCAATTGCTAAGGCATGAAAAGAGCTTCGCACCCGAAGCATTTCAAGCAGTTGCTTTGGGCAAAAATTTGGCGAAGCAGAATTTGAAGGAGTGCAAACATTGAAAACTACTTCGCCAAAAAATCACCGAAGCACCCACTTCGGGCCTCCCTACTAGCGAACCATTTTTACTTCATCGAAAGTTGTTGCGAAGCATCTGCTTCGGATAGCTTTCGTGCGAAGCACTTTCACCCGAAGCAGTATTAGCCTGTAAAGAGCAAGACATTTTTCCAAGGCAAGAATGCACTTCGGCCCAAAAAACCCCGAACCGCAGTTTTGAGGGAGGATCGCGGCGAAGCATTTTGAAGACTCACCAATGAAGCATCCACTTCGGGCGGAGAACCTCAGCGAAGCAGTTTTGACATGCCTTTCCAGCGAAGCAGCAAAAGAGTGAGAGCCATCTTGAGGAGGAATACTTACTTCGGCATTTCACATCCCCTAAGCCGTCTCGCGAAGCACATTCGTGCGAAGTGCATAACCAAGAAGGAGGATCTGCTTCGGCTCAAATCCATCGTGAAGCGGAGTTGCGAACTAAAATTTGGTGAAGCGCTTCAAGGGCACGCACTCCAAGCCGGGTATTTTTTTGAGGCAATCAAGTGCCTCATAAATGAGTTTTTACGTGCTCGATGAACTCGTTGCTCATTTTTGGCAATTGGAAAGGAAGTATCAGTCCCTGAAGAAGAGCCCGACGGGCATGGCGGCCACTCGAGCTCCACACCCAGAGACCAAGGACATTCAGATGGCTCATAAATGCATGTTTCCCCGGCTGACCCGGTCGTAGTTGCCAGTTATGGGAAAATATTTGAGAGCTCAGTCACGAGAGCTGCGGGAGCCGACTTCTCAGGTTTTCGAGGATGTACTCCTCTATTTTGTGCATTGATGGCTCAGAGGGTCGGGTCCTCTATAAAAACCCAGGCATTGTAATGTAAAAGGGGGGGAAATTTCTGCTAGAAAGTGGCTATAACTTGAATCTCTGCGATTAATACTAAAGAGCTTTGGGCTTAATTTCTCTCTTGTATGTTGCCTTCTATGATTATTTCTGTTATTTTTTCTTCATTTGCATACTGTAATTCTGCATTCTGGATTTAGGTGTGCGATTGGGGATAGAACCCTAAAATTTTCTCGAAGGATACATAGGGGAGGAAAATGTTGTATTAGCTTTCTTTTATGCTGCCTGTGGATAGTGTTTCTGTTATATTCACTTTTTTCTTGGTCACCGTAATTCTGAACTTTGGATTTCGACGTAAAGGGAAGGGTAATCCTGGAACTCGTCCAGAGGATACATAGGAGGGCTAATATCATGTTCATTTCATTTTATTCTTGGTATTCATTGCTGCTGTTTTGAGCTATTAGCCAGTGATCGTGCTTTTGGTTCTTTCCCACTTTAAACTATTGACATTTCTTCCCTTACCCTGTTTATTTCTTTCCTGCACCCTTACTCTTTTTATTTCTTTCCTGCACTCTTATCTCAAAACCCAAGTAGTTTAGTAAAGGAGCCGGCCTTTCTCTAGAGATTGGCACGAGGGGCATCTCTTCCCTTCGGCCTTTCAATGTTGGTCCAGGTCTAGGGTGCGTACACTTTCCCAAAATCCTTTCCTGGGCAGATTTGATGACCAACAGTTCAATATGAATGCTCAAATATAACGCTCCATGAAATAGGCTCAAATATTAATACATGCTCTCATATAGGTGCGATATGCATGAGAAAATATTGAATAAAAGCATAATCTCATAAAAGAGATATGATAGTGCAAAGACATCATGATGATTAATGATGATAGCATGAAGATGGACATAAGAAAATCATGTTAAGGTATTAAACAAGATAGACATATGTTATCTTCCCAATGGATTTTCCTCCTCTATCCCTTAAATTTTCTTTTGACTTTTTTAAAATATGCTCTTTGTTTTCAATAATGTTAAATGCACCTACCTTTTGGTTTTCAATGTATTTCATGTTGCATTTTTTTTGGAGGGGGAGGGAAACAAAGATGTTGTTTTATTTGAAGTTCTAATGTCATAATTGAGCTACACTACCAACCCTCAATACTAGTTCCATATCCTTTATGTGGACAATATATTGCTTTGAAAATTTAGCCTTGAAATAGTAGTAAGATCATTTGATGTTTTTGTTTTGTAGGAGAGAGAAATCCCATGAAAAGAACAATCATATGCTAGGAAGAATATTCAAATGTATAATTTTAAAAATGATATTTGGATTTGGCATGTAAGATGATATATAGAACATATTTTATAAACAATTTGCTAATTTTGTTAAATCTTTGACATCTTGAATATTTTATGATCAAGTAAGAAGATATTTCACAAGTTCACCTTGCACCTTAGAAAATTTTCCTAGTAATGTTTAAAATATGGAATATAAACAAATTGAGGATGGAGATAAACTAAGCATAGTACAATTATGATTGAATGCCATTAGCAATCATTCATACTCTAAGGACTCCTTCGTTAGGATAAAGTCTAGTATGATGATGAATAACGAATGCATAAAATAAGATAGAGAATGCATAAAATAAGATAGAATCCCTCATTAGTGGTTGAGGGTGGGAATAATCCCTCAATGGGGGTTATGCATAGAATGAAATATTAATATGGTTATAAGGGTAAGCCTCCCAAGTAGTTCCATGAAGAGGATATGCAATTTAGTCATTTGGTCCTTGAGACTCAATAATAATGTAAGCTAAATTCTATTTTTGAGAAGAATAGTATCTTTTATTATAAGTAAGACTTCTTACCATATTGTTGTCTATTTTTTTAATGAGACCCATTTCATATATTGAAGATATACTTCTCATATTTTGAACATGCCTTAGGCTAGTAAATAGGATTAGAATATCTTGATCGATGGTTGGATATGACATATGTAGGTAAAGATTTAGAGAAAGATATATGATGAATTGGAATATAATGATGTGGCTTAGGTGTTGGGATTCTCCACAAGGGGTACTAGGAGAAATTCTCAAGTGGATCATGGATAAGTGAGTTACAAAATGAGGGAATTTGAGGGAATTTGGCTTAGCATATATGGAGTATTTAAAATATTTGATTTTACTAGTGAATGGTTGGTAAAGAAGACAATCATTGGAAGAGCAGAAATAAATGAGTGAATCTTCAATTTTTGAATCTAGTGAGCACACTATGGTAAATTTATCCTTATTGTATTTAGAAAATTTAGATTCTTTAAAATATTTAGGGTTATCCTCAGGATTTTATACCTCTTAGAAAATAAGGTAAGCTAGGTGAACTTAGGCTTTTGGATTACTAGCTTCTCATCTTTACATCTCTTATTCTCATGGTAGTTTTTCTTATTTTTTAAAGAATTTCATGTAAGTTTCACCACCGATGATCTTGAAGTAAGTATAAGATTCTTTTTGAGTTGCTCAGAATAATCTTTAGGGATAATATTGAGAGAGTTTTGAAAAATATTGTGCACACTATACATTGGCCTTTATTGAAATTTTATGGATAGCTTATATCCATGTGTACAATGGTGTTTTGAAATTCTATTTGAAATAAGTCAATAAAATTATTTTCCAAGGGGTCTTTTTGGGAATGGTCTGATATCAAATATTTTTAGATATTAAGATTTTATTGGTTAGATGTTGAGTATTATCACTCTTAGTAATGTAACTAGAAAAAAAAACATCATATCTAGATCTTTCTTATTTTTGAATAGCTTTAACGTTGAAATTATTACCAAAGAGAATTTCATATAATAATTTTTACAAGTGGCAACATGTGATATAGGAATGCCTAAGAATATCATACCAAAAGCAAAATACTTCATCATCAAATCGAGGGTTCTTAGTTTTTTTTTTACAGTTCATATAAGTGGTTTGTCTAGATTCTTAGGTATAACTCTGATTTTATCCATTGTCATGGGTATAACACCATCAAAGGCATAATACTTTGGTAGATTTGTTTACATCGATCCTCTTAGGATTTCTTCACGAAGCAGAGAGGATGATTCTCTTGTTGTCCATTAGCATTAGTAGTTACCATATTTTCTAATAGGTAGACATTGTTAATACTATATCTTGTAACACTTTTATTATTGTTCTTAGATTTTATATTTAGGAATCCTTCTTCTTCTAGACTTCCTATGGTTTGAGCATATTGCATACAATCTTGCAAAGTTGTAAAGTTAAATTGTATTTTGAATCCATTTATTAATTGGAGGTAAGAGAGCTTTCCTAAACATTTTATTAACACAAGCACCATCAATATTGTGTTTGGTTTGGTAGCTAAGGTCTTTTCATATTTTAATTAAGATGTCAATAGTTTCATATTAAATTTTATGGGCCATAAAAATTTTATGAATGACATCATTACATATTTTTCTAGCTCTAAAATCATATATAAGCAAGTCAACTAGTTGTTCAAAGCTATAGATGAAACCTATGGGTAAGTTTGAATACCATTCCAGCATGAGTACATTAAATGATCTTGCAACTAATTTTTCAATAGCATAAATAATGAAACTTACCCACTCTCTGTAAGTATTAAAGAACCTATTAAAATATTTTTCATTTTTTTTTATCCACCATGAGAAAGTGGAGGTGTTGGAGGTAAGGTATGGGTAGCAATATAAAGTGCTAGAGGTCTATTGAGCCACTTGTTAATCTTAGAATTTTGTACTTAGGTAAAATTAAAAGCTTGTTACCTTTTAATTCATGTTGGAGGTATGATCATTAGAATTTTACTTGGATAGAATGGTACCTCTGAGTATACTTTTTAAGGAATTACTTATTGTGCTTGCATATATTGCATTTTTTTGCTTAATGTAGTACAAGGTACTATATTTAATTTTAAATTTCTAAAATTGGTGGCCTAATGAAATATATTAGGTATGAAGGATAGAGGATCTCAATATAAAGATATAGGAGTTAAAATTTTAGAAGCCTTAGAGGACTAATCCTTTGCAAATTTTTGGAATATTAGGCAAGGAGCAAAGTTAGCAACTAAATAATTGAATAGGAAGTAAAATTAGCAACAGAAGAATCAACTAAGAGTGAAGAGACTTATTCATTTATATGGTTGGCAATTCATTAACCACGTACCAATCCATCAACCAAGTCCTGATTTGCAAACCAGGTGGAGATTCATCAACCAACCAGTGAAACAAAGGTAAAGTTGTGAAGTATAGGGGCCTAATAGTGACATTGTATTTTTGTTGTAAAGGTAAAAGTAAATTGTAGTTACTTAAGGGAAAAATGGGTAAAATACTTCTTATAAATAAGAGCCATTAGCTCATTTGTATCATCTTTTGACTATGTTGAAAAAGTGCTAGAGCTACAATGTATGATCAAACATTGTAATCTTAATATTTTTTATATTAATGGAAATTTGTACATGGTGCTTGTGTGTCAACCATTTCCTTTGACTTATTGGTGCAAGAATAAATGGTGGTTTTGGCATTGATTTCTCACCTCATGTTGGTCCTCCTTTCCATTTATTTGTGCTATATTGATGCTTGTAGGTAGATAAAATGATAGGTATACGTTTAGTGAATAAGTTTTGTCATTTTTGTGTTTTATGTAGTTTGTACATAAAGTGTTTGATGAAATGTTCATATGTATAATAAAGTTATAAAGTTGTGATGTAACATTATATGCAATAATGTGCAATATTTAGTGAAGTATTAGTTATGTACAAAGAATTCATTATATGATTTATGAAATAAAACGTAAACTTAATTCAATGCATATCAAATGTAATTTAATAAAATTATGAGGTGTCAAGTAGTTAGTAGGTTGGAGGATGCAACTACCTCCTTAGTTGTATAAATAAGACCCTTCCATTATTAGTTTGTATTATTGGTATGGTTGTCCAAAGTATATTTTTGTGTTTGTTGGCCAAAATATATGGTTATTGTTGGTTTATGGTGGTTGTTGACATCGAATAGTGGTTGGCATGGTTGGCATGGAAGGAAGGGTTGGATGGGTATTGTATGTAAGGAGAATGTCATACATGTTCTACCATACATGCCACTGTTAATACAATATATTTTAATTATCATCCTTCATCTATTGCTATTGTATGTTTTGGCATGGTTTATTGTTGTAGTAGTATATATGTAGTTGTTTCTTCCAAGTTCTATATGCAAGATTGCAATTGCAATATGAGAAGTTACAATTATAGGTGTGATGTATAAGTCATTGTCATACATGTGATTTTTGTGCAAGTAAATTGGTGTACAAGTGCATTGTCATACAAACACATTATCGTACAAGTGCATTATCATATTTACTTGCTAATTTAAGTTGTCACTAGTTGCATATTGAAGTGTTGAGGTTGACTTGATTGAAGTCATTGCTAATTGCTATATCTATCATATCAAATTGTTCCTCCAAACATTGGAATACTCATCACCATGCTATAATGCTTAATTACATTGACATTATTTAGTCATATTAGTATGTCAATTGATCATGTGCACTAATATTTCTTTCTTACATTTGCTTTAAATTCCTTGCACTCATACCTTCATCAATTTATTTTCTTGCATTTAAATTAATTTTAGATTAATGTAGGTTAGTGTTGGAGCTAGCTTGAATTTTTAGGTCAAGGATACTTAAACCTACTTTTTTCCATTAGTTAACATGAAATTGTGGGTGCTATTTTGATTAGACATGTCCATGGTTAAGCAATTTCTTAGCACAACTAGTTTGCTTATATATTTTTTTTCAAATCTTTGCCACTATGTTAAAAATTTAGTAGATCTAAAAAGGGTTTGTTTAGGACCTTAAATCTTATAAAATAAAATAAAATTTCAATAAACCCATATACATTTTACCTAGATCTGATAGTTTTGCACTCTTATCTCAATCTTACATATTATTAATACCATTGTAAATCCCTCTGATTCAAGTGCAAATGGTAACTTCATTGATGATCAAAATTCAAAAAGTTGTTCAAAAGTGATAGAAGTCTTAGAATCATACTTCTACTATAAAAATTACTTATTTATGGGGACATTTCTTGACAAAAATAATTAAACACAAAAAATCTTAGAACTTTCCAAGTTTATTTTCTTACGATTTGTCGATGTATCAATGATTCACTAGGTGTTTATGCAAGTTCCTACGAGATCATTCATCCAAAATTTTCAAGTCCTCAGATTCATTGATTCACTAATCAAACTAGTGATTCATTGACCAAATATAATAAAAATACTATGTCACCTCTTTACCAGTGAATCTTGCCACACGGTAAGTCATCAATCCAACAAATCATTAACTTTTTAGTGATTTTTCGACTTAGGCAGTGATTCATCTATTTTTACCTTATTTTTGTATATTTTATCAATATAATCTATTTTTTTAGTGGTTTTATTTTTATGGGGGACATTAGGCATTGAACAGATACAAACATTAATAAGCTATATTTCTAATGAATACAATATTCAAGTCATGCAATAAAGGTAAAATATTCGAGCAAGTAAAATTAATTGAATACCAACCAAAAGAGATCGAGGGAAGAAAATCTACTATACCAGTGTGGATTAGAGAATTAAGTTAATATATTTTAGTGACCTCCATAGAGATACTAATTTTAAATCCCATTAGCTAAAGTTAAAACCTATTGCCCCCAATATCTTACTAGTCAACCAAAGTAGGTGACGTATGTAGTCTCCCTATATATAATATTATCCTAACCAATACCAAGAAGACCTAGGCCTCAACTAGACCCTCCATTCCAAGTATGATTACAAATACCTTATTCAATATGCCTTAAATATCACAAGATTTACCTTATGTTAATAATCCAAAACCTTATGTATTTGGTTCTACAATGTCATAAGTAAACATGAGCACAATAATGTCAAGACCAACTAGCCAATTGATGAGCCTATGATTCTCTCAACCTGGTCAATCCTTACAAGTTGGTTCTAGATAGCAAGATGTATGTGTAGATTAAAGATACAACGCCAAACAGAAATAAAGAAATCATAATAAAGGAATGCAGAACAGTTGTACAAAATGAATGATTTTTATTAATCAATGGAGTTTAGAAACTCCTTTTAAGTACAACAGGGCCTGTAACCCTTTTCGTGATACAAAGTTACAATTTGTGCTAGGGTTCTCCGAAACCCTAGCCGGCACAATGTGGTGGCGTCTCCGAAGAATGTATCCTTAACCTCAACGGAATGAGTGGGCTTCGTTGTATCCTTTGGCTCGGACCACTCCAGCCTAAGCAACCGCTATCAACAAATCAGATCTACCACTAGAATCCCGCACACATTAAAATTATCAAAGAGTTAGAAACTAATAAGAGGGCTCCACCGTGTGAGCCCTCGTAAACAGCCTAAAACCCTAGATTTATGAAATAAAAATAAATAGAATGCAGAATTCAACATCAGATTAATACATAAAGAAAGATTACTTGCTTTAGACGAATCTATACCTTTTCCCGTTAACGCGGCGAGACCAGGCGACGGCGATGGATGCGGCGAAAGGGTTTAGTTCAGACTTAGGGCCGTAGAAGACTCATAAGACTCAGGATTAACAGCAATAGCCAACTCCGGACTTAGATAGGGAAGATAAGTAGGTTTAGCCGAAGAGATAGATAGGGTTTGAGCTATCAAGGTGACTCAATTTATAATCTACTCTTAGGGCACACTTTAGGGTTTTAACGACACTTTGAACGTGTGGCTAAGATTAAAGTGGATCCAAGGGTAGAGAATAAATCTAGGTTGTGAAACGGATTAAGATGGATGGATGGATGAGATTAAATGAAGGATGGACGGCTCAGATTAAATCACTTAAACTTTATTTATATATATATTAAAATATATTAAAATATTAAAATATATATATAAATATTAATTTAAATAAATTTGGGGATGAAAATGGCGGGAAAAGTGAAATTGGGCCAAATAATGGTGGGAAAGTGTGGATTTGGGCCAAATAATGGCGGGAAGGATGGATGACTCGACACGTGGTCGGCAGGAAGGTATAGATGACTTACAAGTGGCTCGGATTTTGGTGTCTACAGATGCCCCTTTTGAGCCGCTTTGTGTGAAGACACAATGTAGCACAAAAACTTAAGACACCCGAAAAGTCGGATCGGACGCAACTCTCTCTCAAGACTAAAGCACAACTTTGAAGACCAAAGAATAAAAGAATATTTAAAATTTTTCAGCTTACTCCCTCAATTGGCGAGCGAGAATGGTTCTCACAAGCCAATTGGAAGAAATTCGGAAGATAATGAACCGTTTTTGCCCCAACGGTGAAAAAAGGGTTGGTGCATGCACCATCCGTTTATGTCCCAACATAAAAGGGGTTGGTGTACAAACCAGAAAAGAATATGATTGAAGACGATATGAGTGATGTGAAAGATGGACCGTTTTCTGCCCCAATGGTTATAAAGGGATTTTTGCCAAACTGTAAATTCCATGATCATGTAAGATGAATTCCACTATAGGAAAATTAGAAATTGATAACGGATGCCCCAACTCCTGTGTGTGAATCCATACCGTTGATGAAATTGCCTTGTTGGCGCCATTGATATGCAGAGATGAAAGATGCATGAAAGAGTCCATAACTCATAGATGCTCCTAGTGACTGTATGGATAATTCCTCGGGTCGGAACCAATCAACCTAGGTAGCCACAATCTCTAGCAAGACTTAAAATAATGACGATATGAAAGATTGTCCATGTTTAAGGCCCCATGAACTAGGCCATCAATGACAACTCGTTGAGCAAATTAATCTTGGTATGAGGTCACTTGAAAAGTAGAATACCCAAAATTGATTTCCAATTTTCAAACAAGTGAAATAATTGATGATGATAAATGGTAAGTGTCCTTATGGTGGTTTAATCCTCTTACCGAATTGCATGGATTCAAATCGCCGCAATCGCCAAGGTGATAGAATATACCACTAGATACGAGGTTTACTTTAATTTGATTTGGCAAAAATATGCATGATGAAAGAAGAATGAAATTGACGATAGATCCGAAGAATTGATGAATGTGGTTAATTTTGTGAAGGTTTTGAATATTTTTAACCCAATTTGTAAAACAATGATGAATGATGCGCTTTTTGAGCAGAAATGACAAAATTTGTGTCCAAAACTCGTTGTAACCTTCACAAAATGTTTTATTATGATAAGAAGAATGGATGAATGCAATTTGATGAAATTTGGAGGAGGTAAGCTTCAATTTTGTAAGTTTTGTTCCTTTATTCAATACTGACACCAAACGCCGGTCTGCGTTTGTGGTTGGAAGAGACGCCCGCCGGTGTTTAGGCGCTCTGTAGACGTAGGACTACGTTTGAATCTGCCATGAAACGCCCTACTACGTTTCAGGGCACCAAAATCAGCTATTTAAACAATTTCAACGAGAATTTCGCTCATTTGTGCGTTCGAGCTTAAGAGAAGTGCGTCTGAGGGAGTGGAGTGAAGTGGAGTGAAAGGTTGTGTGGGAGAGTGAAGCACGCGGGAGCTATGGCAGAGATGGGAGTGGACGCGCCAGTGCAGCCACCTGAGGTATTTGTTCATTTAAGCAAGTACTTATTATGTGTTTTTTTTTTTTTTGGAAAAATTTGTAACAAATTTTTGTTTTGTT
This sequence comes from Wollemia nobilis, assembly GCA_028583015.1. Classification (NCBI taxonomy): domain Eukaryota; kingdom Viridiplantae; phylum Streptophyta; class Pinopsida; order Araucariales; family Araucariaceae; genus Wollemia; species Wollemia nobilis. The sequence continues at coordinate 5,046,560 of JAQPPZ010016717.1, forward strand.
GTTTTGCATCTTAGGGTGTTAGAGGCACGACACCGATTCTCCCCTATCATTCCGGGGATGAGGAGGTCATTGTCCCAGAGACCGGGAGATATTGAGGGGACGAGGCAGTTGAGGTAGTTCGGATGAGCCTCTAGGCACACCACTAGGTCTAGGGCTCCTACTAGGTCTCAGGGGTCCTCTTTTGATGGTTAGCTTAGTGCTTAGATGCACTCTTTATGAGCCTTGGTGCTCTATTGTATATTGTAGCCTTTTGGCATTCATTGTACAGTTTGACCTTTATACTATATATATATACATGGCTTTTATTTATTTGGTGTTTTACTCTCTTTTGTGTGAATGCCTATGTTTTTGTGATGCATGTTTTTATATGTTTTAATGTTTTTGATGCATATGTGATGGAATGGAATGCAAACTTATAGATGATTAATGCGAGACTAAGTAAATGAAATATGCACTAAGAAGCACTCATACTTTTAGATAGTTAGATTTAGCGAACTCGTTATCATAATTGTTTAATCAGGGGCACCGAACTTGGTGGCTTGTGAATGGATGACGTATGGAATGACATGAATATGGAAGAAGATATGGAGGGTGATATGGAGGTTGATATGGAAGACTGTTTTACAAAGACTCAAACATGCTAGTGGTATCAAACAAACTTACTAACACTCGCCTAATTCAACTAGGACCAAATGTGTGTGCATGCGAGTTCATTAACCAAATCGGAAGCATGGTAGTGACTCTAGGCAATCAAAAACCTCGTGTGTGTGCAAGTGTGTTCATTAACCTCATCTTGCATAAATTAGGTAACCCCCGTTATGGAGAAGACCCCGAAGCTAGTTTGTCCGTATGAGCATTCGGAGGTCTCTTTTTGAGGAGAGACATGTCGCCACGCAATGAGTATACTCCACCGCCACTCAAGCGCCTATAGCCCCGATGAAGGTTAACTCCATAGTCCATGTTGTTTTTGACCTTTGTAAGCCTTTGGGATGACTACCTATCCGTCTGATTGGACAAGTAGTACGATCCTTACAACTTATTTGGGATCAGTGGTGTGTGAAAAATGTTCATTTCCTTAGAGCTTTGGGGAATCGGATTCTCAACCGAAGTATGATGAGAATTTTACCCTATCCTTACTACTCGGTTTATATTTATATTTTGTGATTGCTTGTGATAGTGGTAAGAACCACTGTTTTATGGACTATGTTTGCATGATAGGACAAACGAGGATTACCCTTTTCACTTCAAGGCACAACCCAAGGATGGTGTTATCTCTCTTTGACACAAGATGTTTTTAAGATGTGAAAATGTGATAGGTTCAAGACCGCTTTTGAAATCATTTCCCAATACTCAAGATTTTATTTAGTGTAATTTGTGATATGGCCCTAGAGAACTTTGACATGCATTTCGAAGTTTGCTTAAAACACTAGGAATGGCCGAGTGACTGAAAACATTTTGGCAATGTAAATATGTGCAAATGGAAAATGGGTGTACGAATGACAATTCGGTTTGATGGATTTTATGAAGGTGCCCCCGATTAAGGCAACATGACTTTTGCTTGACCAAATTTTATATCCAAAAGATAGAATGGTCTCTAACATGATATGCAACTATGGCTGAAAATGAAATGTTATGGTTTTGAATGAGATGTATGCACATGAAATGCAATGTTTTTGAATGAGATGTATGCAACTAGCAATGAAATGCAAATTCTTTTTATTTTATTTGTTTTTTTTTTTTTTTTTTTTTTGTTGTACAAGCCATGTATATATGTACATATAAAATTCAAACTATGCGTAGAATGCCCTCAAGTGTATAACATTAAGTGGTTCGGGTTCTTCCTCTCCCTCTAAACTGGCAAGTCTATAAGTTCCATTACCCACTCTTTCAAGTGACCATATATGGACCTAACCAATTAGCCGCGAATTTATCTCGAAGATGCGGCAATGCATTGGTGTTTTGTTGATTCTCTTTAAGGACAAGATCCCCTACTTGAAATTCTCTTAGATGAACTTTGGCATTGTAAGCACGTTTCAATCGGTCTTGATAAACTCGCAAATGCTCTAAAGCATTGATTCGTTTTTCATCTATGAGTGTGAGTTGATCAAGACGTGCTTGTCTAGCAAGATCATCATCGATAAATTCCCGCAAATAAATTCGCAAGGAAGGGATCTCGAGCTCAAGAGGCATGATTGCTTCAGCTCCATAGACCAAAGAAAATGGCGTTGCCCCAATGGGAGTTCTCGATGCTTGTTCCGTAAGCCCATAATGCTAAGGGGATTTGTGTATGCCAATCTTTATGATTTTCTTTAACAAGTTTCTTAAGAATAGCAATTATGGTCTTATTGGAAGCTTCAGCTTGTCCATTGGCTTGTGGGTAGTAAGGAGTTGAGAAACTATGTTGGATATTATACTTTTCGCAAAGAGCTCGAACATCCTTATTCTTAAAAGACTTGCCGTTATCAAAAATAATTTTAGAGGGAATACCAAAACGACAAATGATATGGTGAAGTATAAACTCCACAATTCTAGGACCCGTCGTACTGGCTAGAGGAACAACTTCAACCCACTTTGTGAAGTATTCAATGGTCGTAATGATGAAAGTATGTCTGTCCCGAAGAGGCAGTGAAATCTTGCCAATTAAATCGAGACCCCATTGTGAGAAGGGCCAAAGGCTTTGGATGGGTCTGTAAAACTTGTGATGGTATATGGGTTAAATTAGCGTGTTCTTGACACTTTTTACATTGTTTAACATATTTGCAACAATCTTGTTCCATAGTGGGCCAATAATACCCCATACGTAAAATACGCTTCGCAATGGCCATTCCACTAAAATGACCACCACAAGTACCATCATGGGCTTCAAGCAATAGCTCTATGTGTTTCACCCGCTTCTAGACAACGGAGGAGTACTCCATCATATCCACGTTTATACAACACATCCCCCAAAAGAACAAAACGAGCTGCCTTTTGCTTAAAACAACGACGGGCGCTTCGAGACAAATCAGATGGGAGTGTTCCAAACTTGAGGAAGGCTACTATCTCACTAGACCAAGGCTCATATGGATCCGAATGGATAAAGCAAACATCTTTTTCATCCTTAGACTCAAGCACGGACAATTGCAGACTTAGAGATTGTGGAAATGATTAGGGGTCGTACCTCTCCAAGGGAGTCCTTTGGAATCAATGATCCAAGAGAGGCCATGGCATCCGCAAATCTATTAGTCGAACGAGGCAAACTAGTGATCTCATACCAATCAAACTTAGAGAGCAACTTCATTGCTACATCATGATAAAGCTTAATGGTAGGTTCTTTGGCTTGGTATTCTCCCGTAATTTGTTTAACCACGAGTTGAGAATCCCCAAATATCCGAATACGCTTAATGCTCATAGCTATGGCTGATTGAAGACCTAAAATTAAGGCTTCATACTCTGCTGTATTATTGGTGCATTGGAAGTCTAGTTTGAATGATAAAGGGATGGGAATCCCTTGAGGTGTATGAAACACAACTCCAGCGCCTTGACCTTTCGCGCACTTAGAGCCATCAAAAAATAGCGTGATGTCAACATCTTCCTCCGGAATGATGTCCTCTTCTTGTTCAATGATAGCAAATACCGAATCATCTGGGAGCTCAATAATCAAAGGATGATCACTAGGTAGTGGAGCTTCCGCAAGTTGATCGGCTATAACTTGACCTTTAACAGATTTTTGGCTAATGAATTCAAGATCGAATTCGGTAAGCAACATTATCCATTTAGCGGTACGAGTGTTATTATAAGTGCGAGACATCATATAACGCAGAGGGTTTTCTCTAGCTATGACATATGTTGTATGGCTAAGCATATAATGACGAAGTTTCTTAGTGGCAAAAACCACCGCTAAGCACAACTTTTCCACATAAGCATATCGGGTTTCATAGCTTACCAATGTTCGACTAATATAATAGACAGATTGCTCACGATTTTGTTCATTCTTTTGTGCAAGCATTGTCCCTAAGGCAAAGTCCGTTGCCGAGATATAAAGATTGAAAGGGACCCCCGGACGAGGCGGAGCTAAGACTCGGCAGAGACGCTAAGTACCGCTTGATGTCATCAAAGGCTTTCTCGACACTCATCTCGTCCATGAAAATTGTACCCCCTTTTGTAGTAGGTGGCAAAATGGCCTACATTTATCATAAAGTTGTGCAATAAAGCGACGGATTGAATTAATCTTTCCTTGCAAACTACGCAACTCCTTCAAATTAGTTGGGGGACACATTTCCATAATGGCTTTGACCTTGTTTGGGTCCACCTCAATACCTCGTTTAGAGATAATAAAACCTAGGAGTTTGCCCGAGGTAACACCAAAGACACATTTCTTAGGGTTCAACCTTACTTTATGCTCTAGAAGTCTATCAAAAACTTTTTCCAATACATCAAAATGCTCTTGTCGAGTTTTAGATTTTGCCAATAAATCATCCACATAATCTTCGATAATCTTATGCATATAATCATGGAAAATATAAGTCATGGCTCGTTGATAGGTTGCACCTGCGTTCTTAAGGCCAAAGGGCATCACCCCGTAACAAAAAGTTCCCCAAGGTGTAGTAAATGCTGTTTTGTGTTGATCTTCAGGGTTTATTCGAATCTGGTTGTATCCTGAAAATCCATCCATGAACGAAAGCATTTCATGACCAGCGCAAGTATCGACAAGAGTATCAATGTTTGGAAGAGGAAAGTCATCCTTAGGACACGCTTTATTTAGATCTCAAAAATCGGTGCAAACACGTATTCCCCCGTTAGGCTTGCGAACGGGTACCATGTTAGAAAGCCACTCAGGATAATCAATCGGGACGACAAATTTAACATCCAAAGTTTCTGAATCTTCGATTTAACTATGAGGGCCACGGTAGGATGCATTTTCCTAAGTTTTTGTTTGACAGGTTTAGCATCTTTTTGTAAGGTGAGGTTATGGACAACCAAATTAGGGTCTAGGCCTGGCATGTCTTTGTAAGACCATGCAAATATCTCCTTCTTCCGCTTGAGTAGAGCAATCATTTGCTCTTGTTCCTCTGATGATAGACTTTTAGCCGCTTTCACAATTTGGGTGCCATCTTGGTCTGGACTAAGGTCTACATCGATAGTTTCTTCAATAGACATGTGGGAACCTTCCTCAAGCTGATGGGGAGTAGGGATCAGATTTATGTCATCTAAAATGTCATCAGGCTCCTGCGCCTTGCTCTCGTCTATGTCTCGCTGGAAGACCTCTCGGCTTAGAAGATGAAGGTGAATGTGGAGGTGAAGGAGGAATGTAGTTGGCGGAAGCCCTTAACAATTCCTCGAAAAGGATGAACTCTGAAATAGATGGAGGAGATGAAATCCGATCCATGTCAATCAGGTTTGGGTTGATCGGGATTGGCTTATCCGGATCATATGGATTATGGAGCTGGGTGAATAAGTCTTCAAAATTCATTGTCGACTTATGGAAGAAAGGATGGGCGGAATGGAAGGGAAAACCGATGAAGACCTCGTAAGACCTGAAATGCAAAACAACATAGTTTTTCAGCTTTTTTTTTTTTTTTTTGTAGTTTGAGTTTTTTTTTTTTTTTTTTGTAGTGGTGAAAACCACTATTACACACATACATAAAGCAATAAAGTATTTTTATATATTTTGATATTTTTTTTTTTTTTTTTGGGAATTTTCTGATTTTTTTTTTTTTTTGGTAGTGGTGAAAACCACTATTTTAGTATATACATATAATACAGGTTTGGATTATGGCTTATGGATGTGGCGGAGGGGGTGGTTCACCTCGTTCTTGTGGAAGAAGCAAGCGAAAGATGGCCTCTTGGAGAGGGAACAATTGGAGATAAAACTCGTCTTGTTCAATGAGGGGAACAATGGGCGCCGACTCTTCTTCGGATTCATCACCATTTGACATGACGTCAAATTCTTCATAGGCTTCATCTTCGGATTCGTCTGGGTGGAGGATTTCTTCTTCCGAATTAAGATTAATGCTTTGAAAAGCTTGTTCAAAAGAAGAAAGGGATGGAAGTGGTTGGTAGCCCGCACCAAAACGCTCGTGGGTCTCTCGGTATGGCATATCGATGCGTTCGGTTACCCCTTGCTCGTATCGACCTAGGCCAAATTGCCGCCAATTATGTCTGTGGAAATAGCGAGAGGGAAAACCCTCCATCCTTTCGATATTGGCAGTGGACCGGATGCTTGGGTTCTAGTATGGTGGTAGGACTAGAAGATGACTCTATTCCCCCATATACAAAATTAATGGAATTTGGCATAGAACCCATGTTATAAACCGATCCAATGGATAAATGTTGGTCATGTGGACGACCAAAATCTTTAACTCGCTTGCACATTGAACGGTGTGATGTGGACATCTTGGATGGCATACTCACCAATACCCGCATCGCTTAGATGGACCTTGACTTGGGAGGGAGATGGACTAGATGATGGAATAGAAGAATGTGGGATAGAAGAATTGGAAGGATTTGGTTGGGTTGATGCTTCACCGACTTGTGAAACATCACCGGTGATGGTTGGGAAGATGGAGGAATAATAGGTGATGTTGAAGAAGGTGTAGAAGAAGGGGGTAATGACGTGGAAAGAGATGATTGGTCATGGCCACATGTGCATGTGGTCACTGATGAAGAAGAAGGAAGATTAGGAGATGAAGAAAGTGGTGAATGAGATGGAATAGCGGAAGAGGAAGATGGTTGCGATATGATGGGTAGCTCCTCGAGAATGGGAGCTTTAGAAGAAGATGGTATAGAAGAAGTAGATGGGGTCAAGAAAAGATGAGTGGATGGCAACACAATCTCATAAGGATTTGAGACATAGTTGCAATGTTTGAAGGGTTCAATGTCGACAGGTACACAATGAACTCCGTCCCTCATATACATACTTCGGACATTGATGCAAAGATAGAAGGGACACATCTCATCTCCCTAAGCCAAGGCCGTCCAAGCAATACATTGTATGCCATGGACCCTTCCAAGATGTGAAACAAGGTATGCAAAGTTCGGGCCCCTACCTCAATGGGCAAGATAACCGTGCCAACCGTGGAAGATAAAGCATCATTGAATGCTTTAAGAGTAAAAGTCGACTTGGTGATAAGGGATGGCGACAGATCTAGATGACTCAACGCCGATGTTGTAATGATATTGATTGAGGAACCGGTGTCAATTAAGACTCTCTTGAATGGCTTGTGATCGATCTTGGCCATGATATGCAGTGGAGGATCTATACTTTTCGTTGACATAGGTTTGATTTCAAAATCATAGAAAGTGATGGAGGGCTCCATGCATGTTTGAATACTCCCCACAAAGTTGTTGAAGGCATTAGTATCTTGAGTTTGAAGCTCGATTGACTTTAATATTTCCATTAATGCCTCTCTATGCGGGGGAGATTGTTGAATGAGGTCATAGATCGATAACTTGGCGAAAGCCATTTTTAAACTGGTAGTTAATCGGCTACTCAATGACATGATGGGTCGTTGGCGTTGAGTAGAATGATTTAGCGGTTGTTGAGAAGTACTAGCACGTCGTTGGGTCACTGTTACCTGAGGTGGACTGGGAGTTTGTACAAGTGGCTGTGGTTCAGCCTGATTTGGTTGGTTCGCCCTTTGACCTCGGGTTACTACGTTAATAGTACCCACAAAACCTTGGTATTGTTGTACATGGTTGACTTGATTAGGAGGAGTTACCTGAGTTACTCCCCCGGAAGTTGTTGGAGCTTCCTCCCGATGTGGAAGGGGTGTTTGAAATACACCAAGATTTTGATTTTGTTGGGCTAAGGGGCTATCCAATTTAATGGCTCCAATCTCAATAAGATCTTGGATCACATGTTTGAAAGCCGTACAATTATTGATATCGTGTCCATTTTGCCTATGATAAGGACAAAATAGGTACTCCTTGTAATACTTCCCCCTTCTAGATGGTTCTAAAGGTTTAAACTCGGTAAAGTTAACCGATTTGTGCTATATAACTTGTTGAATATGACCGCATATGGTTCATCTAAAGGTGTGAACTGTCGCTTGGGACGATTTGTTTGCCAAGGTCGAGTTTCCATGGTTGGCCCAGTATTGTGAGCTGGTTGAGGAGGGGCGGGTACCGCATGATAAGCAATTGGTTGCGGTTGACTTTGCATTACTTGTTGTTGTTGAGCCATTACGGGCTGGCTCGCCACCACTTGATTAACTTGGTTAACATTTGAGGCCGTACTAGCCTGTGCTTGTTTGTTTTGGCCATAATTATTATTTCGTTGTTGGCCCTTTTGTTGCCATTCTTTTCTACGGGGTTTTAAAACACCCTCTTGGACTTTAATGTCTTCTATGATACTTGCTTGGGCCAAAGCCTCTTCAAAAGTCCCGTATTGTTGTAATTGGAGTAACCAAGAGATATGTTTTAGACAACTCCGGGTGAACATTTTGGTTAACTCCTCCATTGGTAGGGAGAATGGCAATTTATTAATGATAGCCCTCCAACGGTTTCCAAAGTCATAAACGAGCCTCATCGTCATGTTGCTTGAGCTTGTATAAGCTCGGACAATGAGACTTTCCTTTGTACATTTAGGGAGAATCGTTCTAAAAATAGATTAATCAATTGCTCGTAAGCATAAATGCTATGGTGAGGTAAATGATTGTACCATTGTACAACATCTCCTCCTAATGTCTCGAGGAAAAGTTCTCGAGCATAAGAGCGTCATTATTTTGGATTCTAAAGCGAGCATGCATGAATGAGCTCACATGTTCGTGAGGATCCTCAGCTCCTCAAAATTTGTCAAACTTCGGTAATGTGAAATCGACCGGATATGGCGATGAAGGTACCGAAGGATGAATTGGTTGATTGATCAACGACCTTAGCGTAGGTTTCGACTAGATGAGCCAGGCATGTTGAGCATAAGGTTGTCAATCTGTTGTTGCATAGCATGGAGTCGAGAATCTTCATGAAAATTTTGATTCGTTTGATGATTATGATGATGCAATGGAGGAGTGGAAAAATGATGAGATGGGATGAAATTGCCTGGATTAGGCGGTGTGGAATGGACAAGTTGTTGGTATGGATGATACCGGAAAGAAGGTGATTGGGGTGAATGATGAACTGGATTGGGTTGGGAGAAAGGTGGGGTAGGAATGGACACCACCGAAGATTGGGGTACCCGTGTGGGGCCCGAGCTAAGAAAAGCTAGGTCGGGTAGAAATTGGTTGGGGTGTAGGATTTACTACGACAGGTGGTTGGGCATTTTGTTGCCTCTTGTTGCTCGAAGCAACTTGTCGAGGTACTCCCTAACCTTATTAATCTCTAACCCAAGGGAGGTGGGATGATTGGATGAAGGTGGAGGGCAGGCTGCCATGGTAGTCACAGGAGACTCGCGTAGCAGGGGCAATGAAGGTGGCTGAAGTAGGCGGTACTCGGGAAGAAACAGAGACCGTGCCCCGTGTAGGGGTGAAACCATAAATGGTTTGGGAAGAAGAGGGTTGAAATTGGTCATGGCTAGAGGAGGTTCCACCAGCCTCATAGAGAGAATTGGTGTACACCCAGGTAAATGGAGGAGAAAGTGGTCGGGAAGACACTACATTTGTCTCCAAAGGAGGACAATTGAGCATCCTGGGAAGATGTTGGAGATGAAGCCGACCGAGCAGATACAACATTAGCCTCAAAAAAAGGGTTAGTGTAGACCCGAGTGAAACCAATGGGTATGGTTGATGCAATATCCTGCTGAAAAATAGAATCTTCCATAGGGGAATCTTGGATTGGCTCAAGGATATAACCAAGTGCCATCTCTTAAGTGAGTTTGCACTTGGGCCATATCAATGTGGGTAATATGACAGGAATTGTCTTCCTCCATGGGCATGGCCATGCGATAGATGGTAAAAGGACGTGAAAGACCTACAGGCGAACCTGCCCGAAATTCACTAGGATAAGTGGTCATGTTGGTGGTGGGGATGTTATTGTGAATTATTCATTTGATTATTTAGATTTAACACTTTAGATTGATTCCTTGTTAAGACCATAACGCAATAAATCTAAACAAATTCAGAAAAGAAGAATGCAAAACTTGAATGATAAATTTACACTAAAGAAATTATCGAGAAAATAGTCACAACCTAGGTTTCAACCAATGTGTCTTACCCGCGGTTAATTACTTATTTTCTGATCTTAATCAGTAGTAAATTTTAAGTGTCCGGTTTATGAGTTTTGCATGTGATCTAATCTTGAATTATTCACAAAAAAAGGTAAAAACTATGGCTAGGAAAGGACAACGAGATTCTTACCCGGTGATGAAATCCAAGCAAGTTTGCTCGGGGTGACCTATGGTGTCCGAGGCGAAGTTTAATGGATGGAGATGAATTCCACCGTCACTAAACTTCAAGCAATACCGGGTGATGAAATCCAGATATTACCGTTTTAAATGCAATATGAAATGCAAAGAATTTTATTTTAAGTGTTTTAGTTGTCTAATGTATACATACAAAGCTATAAATCAAAAGTTCTAATGATCTAAGCAAGAGGCCACCGAAAATATTCCATTTCCTCTGAAGAAGTGGAGTACACCGTTTAAAACCCCCTGCCTACCAATGATATCAGATATCAAAGGAGCAACCGGAAGGTTCGTCCACTTCTCTCGCCTGGAATCACCCAATGGCAGGAGTACTATTGACATCCAATCAATAGTCCTACTTAGATAACTAAAACAGATAATTCGTAGCTATTCTAATATGCAGCTAGGTATGCAATTTTTTTTTTTTTATGCAAGCAACAACCAATAATGCAATGCAGAAAAATGTAACTAAAAATGTAACAAAAAAAAATGTATATACAGCTTAACTGTTCTTTTCCAGATTACTTAGTTTTTGTTCATTTTAAAGCAATGATCTGAAAAAGAAACAGAATACAGTAGAAAAACCAAAAACGTAAAAAGTACAGCTTTAACAAAGAAAAAAAAAACAAAATGCACTTACTCGGAGCCTACGCTTTTTTCTGTAAAACTGCCTTCAAACGCCCAAGGGAGTCTACGCAGTCTGAAACGCACCTCTGCGTTTCGGATCGGACTTCCGGACGCCGCTCTGCGTCCGCTGCGTTTCTCGCAAACTCCTCGTAAACCCTAGTTCGCTGGAACAAGCGAATTTCACGATTTTTGGAACCTCGCAAAATAAAACAAAAATAAGAATAGATCAAGAAAGCAAGTATTAAAAACATGAAACCCTAGGGGGTCCCACCGTGATCGCCATTTGTAGATTAAAGATACAACGCCAAACAGAAATAAAGAAATCACAATAAAGGAATGCGAATAGCTTGTACAAAATGAATGATTTTTATTAATCAATGGAGTTTAGAAACTCCTTTTAAGTACAACAGGGCCTCTAACCCTTTTCGTGATACAAAGTTACAATTTGTGCTAGGGTTCTCCGAAACCCTAGCTGGCACAATGTGGTGGCGTCTCCGAAGAATGTATCCTTAACCTCAACAGAATGAGTGGGCTTCGTTGTATCCTTTGGCTCGGACCACTCCGAGCTTAAGCAACTGCTATCAACAAATCAGATCTACCACTAGAATCCTGCACACATTAAAATTATCAAAGAGTTAGAAACTAATAAGAGGGCTCCACTGTGTGAGCCCTCAAAAATAGTCTAAAACCCTAGATTTATGAAATAAAAATAAACAGAATGCAGAATTCAACAAAAGATTAATACATAAAGAAAGATTACTTGCTTTAGACGAATCTATACCTTTTCCTGTTAACGCGGCGAGACCAAAGCGGCGACGATGGATGCGGCGAAAGGGTTTAGTTCAGACTTAGGGCCGTAGAAGACTCAGAAGACTCAAGATTAACAGCAATAGCCAACTCCAGACTTAGATAGGGAAGATAAGTAGGTTTAGCCGAAGAGATAGATAGGGTTTGAGCCATCAAGGTGACTCAATTTATAATCTACTCTTAGGGCACACTTTAGGGTTTTAACGACACTTTGAACGTGTGGCTAAGATTAAAGTGGATCCAAGGGTAGAGAATAAATCTAGGTTGTGAAACGGATTAAGATGGATGGACTGGATGAGATTAAATGAAGGATGGACGGCTCGGATTAAATCACTTAAACTTTATTTATATATATATTAAAATATATTAAAATATTAAAAATATATATATAAATATTAATTTAAATAAATTTGGGGATGAAAAATGGCGGGAAAAGTGAAATTGGGCCAAATAATGGTGGGAAAGTGTGGATTTGGGCCAAATAATGGCGGGAAGGATGGATGACTGACACGTGGCTGGCAAGAAGGTATAGATGACTTACAAGTGGCTGGATTTTGGTGTCTACAGTATGTAAATTCAACATGCAACTCCCCATAACATTGTTTCTCAACCATTATAGGGTCATCCCAAAAAATTCTATAACATCCTTCTATCACCCAAGGTTCAAAGGTACCATCAACTTCTAGTATGTAACAAATTTTAAAAAATCAGTCAAATATTGGTATCACAAAAGGTCAAGTGGGTCAACCTTTACAAAATTTATAACCACATCAAAGTATCTTGTAAAATTCATTTTTTTGCCCATACTACCATGAATGCAAATAACCCTTGGGGATACTCAAAATCTACTATTTCCTTCAAGGGAACATCCTATATGGTATTTTCAATTGTTGCTTCCAAACCAACCATTCTATCTATTGCAATTATAATATGATTCATGGCCAATTACCAAATTGTATGATATATTGGATAGGCCTAAGGGTATTTCATTATACAATATATTTATTATTTGTAAAAACCCTTATGGGCTAAGGTTAACCTTATTATGGTTAAACCCTTGTAATTAACCTAAAGCCCTCTTATTTTTTAATGAGTTTAGACAAGTTTTTATGAGGGGTCTTGGTCTCCTCATACCGAGTGGGGTTTGAACCTTAGACCTCTCAAAGAGAGGCCAACACCCTTACCACTACAGTAAGCTTGTAGCTCCTAAAGACCTTTGTTATGTTGGCTTAGTTTAAACTTTAGTTTCTAATTGGGGTTTTGGTATTAGTATAAATACCCCTCCCACTCATTTCATTATTAGAGTGTTGTATAGTATTCTCTATGAATATAGTGATTTATGGTGCCCATGGGTGCCCACCAAATCTCTCTTTTTTATCCTTTTTGCTTTTTGTATATGGTTTGCTTCTATTAATTTCTAGAAAATAGTGTGAATTACAACATGGTGTTAGAGTGGGTAGGATCAACTTCACTTGGTCACATAAGGAGTTTATTCAGTTCCTTCGTTTTTTCTTCAAAAACCTTGGACAAATTTATGTTCAAAGCTTCACAAGTTTTTTTGGCATAAGAAGTAGAGAAAAAATAATCTTTTTTCCTTCCACTCAACGTATTGCTAAATCTCTACAAAAAAGACTTGTTTTCATCTTTCAGATCCTCCTTGAATCTTCTCTAGAAGTAATGTAGCAACAAAATAAAGGAGAACATTTTGAAATTCAAAATAATTTTGGTGCCTTTATTTTGGCACATGAGGGATGATTTGTGCATGCCCCAACCATATCAGTGGATAATGCAACTTGCAATGCCAACATTTCTCTTCGTAAGGAGTAGATGTCCTGTGTATAATGTTGCAAAGATACCAAGGTTGCTACTAGGAGTGGGAAAGCACTCTGTGTAGGAGGTTGCAGGGTTAATAGTAAAACTACAAGTATATGTTGACTAGAAGAGTGCTCATGAATTTGATAATAAAAATGGCATTCATATAAAAAGCTATGAACTATGCTTGGATTTATGACATCTTGTTTTATAAGGATATGATAATGTACTCTTGATGTGTAAATATATTTCTAAAATAATACCATAATGAAGGTGGCCATTATTTGGCTCAAACAACTACTCACAAGAGTACAATAGTATTGTACTATTGGTCCATTATATTCTTTGATTGCTTTCATTGGATGAAAAGCATGTTGCATATTTACAAACCAAAGAAGGAAAGAACCTATACCCCTAAAATCCATAGTCATGACAAAAAAATATCAGTAGTGGGGCTTTCATTTCATTGCAAAGATCAACTGATTGTCTAGCATTAGGCATGGTTGGATTTTTACTATCACAAATTATTTCACTAGGTGGGTCAAGGTTTCCCTAATCACTCTAATTAAAAGGTAGTTATCCAACTATTAAATGATATAATCACCATGTGTGGGATGCCTTTAATAGTTATTATAGATAATCCTATAGTGATCATAGGTGCTAAACTCCTACAATTTGCACTAGAATATAGGTTTGTCTTATAACCTTATCAAATTATTATATGTAGGGTAATAGTTTGTTAGAATCTACAAATAAGAATATTATAAAGATCCTAAAAATAATAATCACTAAATATAAGATGGACTAACATACCAAATTAAATAAGTCATTATGAGTAGGCAAGGCCACCCAAAATATTCTATGGGGACCTATTATACAAATTAGTGTTTGGCAAAGAAGCAATGCTACCGGTTAATATAGAACTTCCTTAAGTCCAAATGTCTCGATAGTTGGAACTAGAAAATACTAATATCATCCCTATACAAGTTCATATAAATTCATTACTATAACTAGAGGGAGATAGGGATAACACATTCCAAAAATTTGTGCATAGCAAAATATCATTAAAAAGTGGTTTGAAAAATGAGCTACAAGTATGGAGTTCAAGGAAGATCTAGTAATGAAATGGGATGAAGATAGGACTAAACTTGGAAAGCATGAGAATTTTAGTTCCTTCTAAAGTAAGCCATATTATATTGATAGAGTTAAATCTTCTAATGCTTATAATCTGGTCATGATGGATGGAATGCCATTGCCCACCTAAGTGAATGGGCAAAAATTATGCCCTCTCGATCCCAAAGAAAATATTTTTGTAAATATGTACATAGTGGATGTTTTTCCCTTTTATCTTGCTTTTCCATTTTCTATCATATTCTATTCTCCAAAATTTTCCTTTTCTACCTAGTGAAAAATCTTAAAAATGACAATTGGGTTCTCTCTCCTTTGCATCCTTATCTAATACGTACTAGCTCATTTGATAACAAAAATTGGAGGAAATTTTGAGAATGTTGCAATTTTTTCACTAAGGGATAAAAGCCTTTGATTTGTTTGCAAGAGAGATCAATGCAAGCATTCATCAAATAGAGTGCATGTTCAATTATTCCAAGTTGATGTCGTTAATTCACTAGCTTTTATGATGTGTTGTCTAAATTATTGTGTCAACATGATGTAGGAGCTAATTTTGCATGCACAAACAACCAAAGGATGAAACTCTTTTAGGGTCTCATGATAATATAAAAATAAGAGTGAATGCAAAGTGATGTTATGTTTATGATACCCCCAATCCATTGACATAGTAGATTAAGATAGCAACATGATATTGATATTATTTAAGAACCAAAGACATGTGATCTATTATCTTGAGAGGCAAGGCACGAGGAAAATGATGATGTCATGTTGACATCACTCTAGAAAGATGTTGATTCATCATCTTGGCATGCATGTGATACAAATTTATTTTGCACACATAGCATGGTTTGCATAAAAACTATAACTACCTCCTTGTCAAACCCTAATTTTTGTTTTCACAATGCACAAAAAATTATCTGCTAAGCCTACAAACTGCAAGTTTCTAAGTAGAGAAGCTAAAGTATACCTTGGCATTTAGGGGATTCTAATTTGGAGGGGTTTTAATCATTCCTATTGATATGCAAAGTGATAAATTTTCATTGTCTTGGTTAGACCCTAGTAGTGTTATAGCTTGAATCAAGATATGATTAATTTAAAAGCCTATATGAAAACATCCTAAAACCCATTATTTTACATCATGAGCATTACAATCACCCTCACAAAACCATACTCCTAGCCAAAAAAAAAATTCTAAGCAACAAAAATTCTATGCATGTCATGAATACTCACAAGGTCTAAAAAACATAAGTAAAGGCCTAAATGGTGAGGGTAGTAGTGATGTTTTTTTTTTTTTTTAACATGGTGGAATTGGTAGTCACCATAAATCTGGGTAGGCTATCCAGCTTTTATAGCCGCCACAGTATTCTGCGCTATCCACCCCATAAGCCTCCACACATATCTTCATGTAATTCGCCCTTATAACTGCCATGCCACAATAATTTTAAACCTTTTACGCTGTTGAAAGTACTAGGAAATGGAAAAGCATTCAGTCCAGCGAGGCCCAAGATTTAAACCTTGGACCTCCACCCCCCTTATGGGGTTTGGATGAACCAATTGGTCTACACCTCGGACCTAGGGTAGTAGTGATGTTGCAAGGTGATAGTTTGTAAATAATTCCATATGAAAATTTTAAAACCATTTCAATTCCATTATCTTCCAAATTGAGGGTATTCTATTTGATTTATTGGTGACCTTAATCAATAGTCTACTAAAAAAAAATTAAAAACAATATTTTCTAAGTCAAAAGTTGATAATTTATCGACTACATCTTCGATATGTTGACCAATCAACTAGACAAAAGGAAACAAAATTTAAAGTATTGTGGTTGATGTTTTGTTGGTTGATTCCTTATTTAACACCAAGGCACAAATTGCTCATTTTAACACTTAGTAGAATTTCTAGAGTTTGGTAAAGTTAACCTACTAAACTTCACATAATGGACCCTACCGGTATTGAACCCACCATGAAAGTTATTGAGGTAGAATTTGGGGAAGAATATGGGTCTCCTCTAGAAAAATTTGCAAAAGAGACCTCTAAATAGTTGTCTACCTTTAGGAGGTAGGCCAAACCTCCAAAGAAAACATGAAATATATTTGGTCCTCCCAGGAAACCTAGGGAACAAAAGAGAAATAAGGTCATTACTCAAACTTTCCAAACAACATACAATCTAGTTGAGGAAGGAGGCCTCAAATACAAACTAGATGATACCCAAGTAGAGGTATTTCAAATATTTGAAATGAAACTTAGTGATTATTAGATTATATACAGGTTGTGGACCATTAGAATTGGGTAGTTTTTGTTACCTAGGGTCTAAGACTGCCCTAAGACGATTCATGCATGTATTTCACATAATGGATCCTACCGATATTGAACCCACCATGAAAGTTATTGAGGTAGAATTTGGGGAAGAATATGGGTCTCCTCTAGAAAAAATTGTAAAAGAGACCTCTAAATAGTTGTCTACCTTTAGGAGGTAGGCCAAACCTCCAAAGAAAACATGAAATATATTTGGTCCTCCCAGGAAACCTAGGGAACAAATGAGAAATAAGGTCATTACTCAAACTTTCCAAACTGCATACAATCTAGTTGAGGAAGGAGGTCTCAAATACAAACTAGATGATCCCCAAGTAGAGGTATTTCAAATATTTGAAATGAAACTTAGTGATTATTAGATTATATACAGGTTGTGGACCATTAGAATTGGGGCAGTTTTTGTTACCTAGGGTCTAAGACTGCCCTAAGACGATTCATGCATGTGTTGTAAGGTGTAATAAGGAACAACAAGCAATCATCCTAAAATAGAGGGATGCATCCCCCATTGTAATAATTCCTATGGCTATTATGGATATTGTGATGATTCAAGATGAAAACATAGGGTGGGTCCCTCATTCACAAAAAACATAAACCATATTTTATGACAAAAGAGGCTAACAAGAATGGGAATATTTCCTGACCACCAAGCTAAAAAAATTTGACACATGCAAAGGGATTCAAATTACCCCTAAAAATTGACTTGTTTAAGAATGAAGCACAAGAGGTCTTGTCAACAATAGCTTTTGTGATGGGTACAATGATAGATACTGATATTAGAAAGTAGTTGGGGATACTCCATGCAGTTCGAGATATAGTGTGGTACTCAAAAATTTTAATTTGTGCTACCTATATATCTAAAATGATAAATATTCAATTGGAGTGGTTTGAGGATTTTAGAGTTTTCAATGTTACTTATTATTTTTATGGCTAATTTTACATCTATATTAGGATTGGTTCCTAAACCATAATCTAAATCAAAATGGGAATGATGATAAGCCACTATCAATTTTTGAGTGTATAAATATACCTTGTTGGATGCCTAAGAGGTTTTGTTGTGATTTTAATATATATGTATAAGATTCTATAACAAAGAGGATGTTATATGGGCTCTTGCAATTATCATTAAAAACTAGATCACTAGTGCAAACAACGAGGAAATATATCAATAACTTATTAACGAGGAAATATATCAATAACTTCTATTTGAAAAAGTACTCATATTTTTTTAGAATATATGGGTACTCCCAAGAGATATGGAGACTACAAAATTTTGTTCTTAATACCATTTTTGTGTTAGAAGTTGTGAGGCAACAAGAATTGGTGGATAAGAGATTTTTTTTTTTGGTAAGTTAATTAATTTTATTTCAAAAAGGGTATTTGAAAGGCACCCCAATGCCTTTTACATCAAAGGATTCAAGAAGAACACTACAGAACTAGCTTGAACTGAACAAAGCAAAACTAAAATGCCAAAGGCCAGAACAACCAAGAGAAACCTTCCTCAGGGATAGAGGAATCAAGAGGAACAAAAACAAAAACTATCAACCTTCATCCAATAACAAACCCAACAGTCCTACGGAGCAGAGGAACACTGTTCAGAAAAAAGGAATGAACAAAAAACCCCAAAGAAGCAGAAATACATAGGCGCAATTCAAGGATTAGCACCAGGATGCAGAGCAGAATCATCATCAGTTTCAAGAGCAATGTCCTTCGCTTTGTCCTTCGCTTGGTTCTTCAGGGTGTCTTTTGGGCTGTCCTTCAGACCTTCAAGGCATGCTATCTTAGCAATTTCCACAACATCATCATCTTTGACCATGTCTTCATCCTTGATGCCTCCTTTGGTGTCATAAGGGGCTTCAACAGTAGAAATCATGGAGGAATCATTGAAGTTGTCATAGAAGAACAAAATGCTGAGGTTATGCCTCTGTTATTTAAGGCTAGCAATAGCCTTACCAATAGCAGTATGAGTAGTCTCCAGATGAATGATAGAGGTCATCGTGGCATGAACAACCTATTTGTGGAGAAATTTTTCTACCAGGTCAGGCGAAGAGGATTGAACTTTAGAAGGTTTGCCTAAAATGGAGGATGGGGTTTCCACTAATTCTTTGAGCTTCAGTCTCTGTGAGCTTCTAACAGGGGTGGTTTCAATTTTAATTTTCTTCCTAGAGACAGGTTGAGGCTTATCATTTTTGTACTTCCTCTTGGGATTAGAGGGTTTGGGGCTCGGAGTAGAGGAAGAGTTCTCCTCCTCAGAGTCAGGAGTGGGAATATTACCTTTAGGGAATTTGAGGAGGAGATAACGGTAAAGGACCTTGAAAAGCCCTTGGTGACAAGGTAAGACATCATCCTTTTTCTAGGTAGACACAATGGTGTAATCAATAGACCAAAAAATTATAGCAGGGATATTCATGGCCTTGGCATCACGAAAATGGTTAACATATGCTAGGTGGAAACAACACAGTTGTGAGTCAAGATTATCACATGTTAAGTACTGCATTACAAGAACAAGGATTTGCTGCAAAGGAGGGGAGATATGTTCACGAAGCAAAAAAAAATTGTAGTTTTTGTAAACTTTTGAGTTCTTTTCAAAGTAGGTCAGCTCTGCATCCCAGTTGTGTTTGTTGCGCCGAATTACTTTTCCATCCATAGGGTTGACCTGTTAGATCCGCCAACAACTCAAAGGTAATGTGGAATTGAACATCATGGATCATGACAAAACCCTTGTTCCATGTTTTGGTAAAGGCCTTTGTTATGTTGTCATCAACCCCAATGAATAACTTGAAGAACTCAATCAGGGCCCTATTGGTTTTGTCTTTCCACAACTCTCTAATCAAAGGGTTGAGCTTGAAAATAGTTGGTTCAATGTAGATAGGTTTGCTTTCTTTCATTATGGTTGGCAAGGGATGGTACAGATGAAGGTTAGGTGAAAGGATCAGAATGGGCAAGACCAAAAAGGATGGAAAAGTTTTGAAAACAAAAAGGGCATGCAATGAATCAAATGACAGGGTGGCACTATCATTAGGACTCCTGATATGTATCCAGAGAAGCAACATTGAAAAATAAATAAAACCTTCGCTATGCAAGGATTGGCTAGGGCAAAGGTCAAAATGGTAATTCAGGTGTTGGTTGATGGGCCAACCAATCGAGCATAACAGGTTCAAAAGAGCAGCATGACCGTTCGAGGTACAAAGGAAGCTTAACCAGTAAGAAACCTTGACACGAGCCCCTAGAAGGATGGGGATGATCACCAAATTGGTTGTCAGGAATGAGCGATTGTCAAAAAGTTTGAAGATGAATCTCGAGGATAAGGGATTACACATATCAAGGCAAACAAAAATGAAATGATTAAAATTCATGCTAAAATTCACCTTGGGGTAATAAAACCCATCAATTACCCAAAAATGATTGTGAATTTGAATATGGGCGGTGTGAGGTTGGAAAATGGAGCAAAAGGTTTCATGGACCCAATTTCCAATGTAAATAAATATGGTAGGAATAGGACTCATCCAAAGGATAAAAATGCGAACCTTGGACATCTCATGAAACAATGGATGATGAGGACGCACCTTGGAATAACAATTAGGGCTCAACATTGGCAATATGACTTTGGTCCTATTTAAGAAGATCATCCACCTTGGAAGGTAGAATATCCATCCACGTTAGAAGTCCTTGGGCACTTACCCCAAAATTGGCAAGTTTATCTGCAATGATATTGGCCTCTCTATAAGCATGTTGTATAATGTAATTATGTTACCACTAAAGTCTAGAAGTCTAGAATTTTATGTTGACAAAGGCTAGAAGTCTAGAATTTTTTAATCATAAAAATAAGATACCTAACGATGACAATATTAAGCATGCAAAAGAGTGACTCAAAATGTTTAGCCTATTAGCATGTGTGATATGTGGGCCTATGATCTTGATATTATGTTCATGGGAACATTGTATAAAAATGGTATTTCAAAAAATTATATCTATGAACCTTGGCTCGACTTAGAAGTTGAGAAAAAATTGAGTGAGTAGGAGACCATGGAGAAACTAGATTTTGACCAATCTTAGGAGTGCAAGTATAAGGTCTTGAAGGAAAATCCATTCCCATGGTTTTTATTTTATAAGGTCATTTTAAGAAATTATGGGAAGAAAAAACATGACGATTATGATCCCAACAACCCCATTAAATACCAAAAAATGACTTTACTCATTTGGTTAAGACACAACTACAACATGGAGAAAGTAGCAACTTACTTCAAGATGAGACATGACACTGGTGCAAAAGACCAAGTAAAGTTTCTAAAAGGAAGGTTTGATAAATATTTATCTTGAATATAGAATGAATAAAACTCACAAGAGGAGGAGAGAAGGAAGGTATAGGAGCATGCATGACTAAAGGTCCCACCCCCTTAGATCTCTACTAGGTAAGGAACTATTACAACAATAAATGAGACCACTCAAGTAGCAATTAAATCACATACCAAAGAGGAATACTAGATGAGAAAGGGACCATGAGGGTTTCTATGAAGATGAAGAGAGGAGATCCAAATCCCTTTGCCAACCCAAACTAGAGAAATTGCCCTAGAAGAAGGATAAATTTAGGTCAAAGGTGTAGGGAGACTAGAGGTGGCATAGAACCAATTCAAGAAGAACTAATGACCATTGATGAAAACTCTACAAAATTAAGAACAATATATCTTAAGGATGATGTGACACATGTATAAGCTTCCACCTTGGAGGCTCTTCAATATTTTATAACTATACTCTATATTATCATCTCTTCTTCCCATCTTCTTTTGCCACCCTATCTTTTGTATGCTTCATAATATTTTTTGAAATACTTATTTCTAATATTACCCATATTATATTGCATATCTATCTCTACCCAAAATAGGTACAACTATCACTAGTGAGTGGAGGAGACACATTTTGCCATAGCTTCTACCAAAGAGGCTACAGTCACCTTACAGACACAAGCCCTTGCTACCAAGTAATGAAGGTAGAAAGTCAAGGATACATTGTAAACTACCACAACCACAAACACCCCAATATATTCCACCACTTTTTCATCAAGTACCACCACATCATTGATTACCACCTACTTTACATCCACTACCCCCATCACATCCCAAACTACTTTGATAATGGGTTCCCACATGTGGTCCACCCACTTCACCAGCCAACATTATGTGTTGGAAAAGTTAAAATAGGTGTAAGTCACTAATTTATCTTTAAATTATGTTGAATAACTTGAGGAAACAATGTCTCCTCCTAGCCAAACACTTGATCAAGTAGTATAAATTATTGAAGGTGCAACCCTGAGACATAATTATAGGTCAACACCCAACTCTAAAATGGTCCCTTACCCAACCTTAGCCCTAAACTTATTACCAATCCAAATGGTTAGATCATTAGCACCTATAGGTATGGACATCATGGATGAGTACCCATATAAAATGCAATAATAAAATTGAAGATATATTTATATGTGGGTTACTTATAGATGGGATACTTGCTCTCAAGACACAAGTAGCAAAATGGGGTAGAAAGATGTTTATTAAAGCACAACTAATAGGTCCAAGCCAACTGGCTATAACATCATCAAACTTCATAATCTCTAGATTGACAATAACTAAGACACCTTGGGCTAGTGTATCTTTCAAAATAAGCTAACCTGGCAATTTCTATGAATCACATTTAGCCAACTAGGGATAATAGTGGGATTAGAGAAGATAAAGGTTTAAACTTGGGAGGAGGATAATACCACTAAACCAGAAGAGGATACAAATGCTTTGATAAGAGCACAATGAGTTAAAGTAAAAAATAGAACAAGACAAGTAAATGTGGCAACAATTAGAATAAGAGAAGAATGTTTTGGAAAAAGAGCTATAATTGCAAAAATATAATAATGATGAAGTCTTAAAAAAAATACTATGGGATTGAACAACTTAAGAAAATAGAGAAAATCCCCAAAAGGGAGATCAAATCTATAAAAACCAAGCTTTTAGCCATAGAAATAATAAAAGTTCTCTAGGATTGCATCTTGGATGAGGTCAAATAGGATAAAGTATATTCACAATACATCTAAAATTATAAGAAATTATTTGTCAAAGCCCATGTTTTCAAAGTTAGCCTTGAAAACCAATCATATATAAATCATGAGATGACTACATAAAGCCACTAATCAACAACTCTAATTACTAGGTCTTCCCAAGAAGTAGACTATGCAAGTGTGGTTGATGATTATCCCATTGAAGCAAAAAATTCTAGAAACATTGTTTAACCTCCTATGAGGGTCTTAAAAGTGTTGTGGAGAAGATAAAGTATAAGATCACATAGTTGGTTCATGGAGAAATTTTCAATCCTCTTTCAGGTGAAGGAGGCATTATGCCTAAAGATCAGTATACCAACCTAATTGAAAAGGAGAAAAGAAATATCATGCATACTGACAAAGCTTCCCCAATAGACACAATGGTTCATGCTCTTGATATTATTTCAAATTTGGATTTAATGCTATATGGGGTCATATAGTTCCCTAAGACAAAGAAAGATCTACCAAGGAAAGAATACGATGACTTAATTATAGCCCTGGAATAAATGGAAAGTGTTAGAATTCATTCTAGTTATGAGTGGAAATCCTTACAAGACCTATCATATATGTTAAAGGAGGGGATACTTCCACTAAATTACAATTTTGATAAATTTTGATGACTTCAACACCTAATAGATTAGGGCTATTCTAGGATTCATTGTCAATGAGGCTTGATGTTCCTATAAGTTGCCAATAATGTAGTATAAGGTATTACCATTAATTGTTTTTTTTTGTAAGGTGGTATCCTAATTGAAGGTGTTAGGTAGGAGGGATGGAGGATCTTAACATGAAGATGTAAGAGTTAAAATTTTGTAAGATTTAGATATCCAAGCCTTTACCAATTTTAAAAATATTAGGCAGAGAGTAAATTTAGTAGCTAAAGAATTAGCTAGGTATGAGGAGCCACAATTCACTAACTTAGAGATCCATCGACCTAGTTTCAATCCAGAAATGAAGTATCAATTTGACCACATCTAGTGAAATGAAGGTAAAGTTGTGGAGTATAGGGTCCTGGTAGTGACATTTTATCATTTTGTTATAAATGTAAAAAATTAATTGTAGTTAGGGGGAAAAGGATAAAACCCATCCTATAAATAAGATCCATGGTCTCATTTTTATTGTCTTTTGGAAACTTAAGTAAAGGACTAGATCTATGCTCTATGATCAAATATTGTAATCTTACTATTATAATTATTAATGGAAAACTATGCATGGTGCTTATGTGTAGATTATGCCCTTTTACCTCTTGGTGTATGAGTAATTGTTGTTATTTGAATTGCTTTCTCACCTATTTTAAGTTCTATTTTCCATGTATTTTTGCTACCTTGATGTTTGATTATATTGATATTATTCAGTCACACCTTAGAGTGATCTAATTGATCACATGCACTGATCTCATTACTACTGCAAATGCATTTGTTTCTTTCATTTGCTTTACATTCCTTGCATATTTACCTTCACCAATTTATTTTCTTACATTTAAATTATTTTTATATTAGTGTTAATTAGTGGGGAGCTAATTTGAATTCAAAGGTTAAGGGGACTTAAACCTCCCATTTTCTTTCAACTAACATGAAATTGTGGGTGTTATTTTGATTAGACATTTCTATGGTTCAACACTTAAGTCCTCCACCATATTTTAAAATTTTCATTATCTATACATTGTACATTTATTTGATCCAATTACTAATCTTGAATTTGGGCATGTTGATAGACTTTATTTTGTTGGGTAGTATTTTATGGAGGCACTTTATATTGAGATACCTTATATTGATTGATAATTTGTTGAGTATAGACATTTTGTTGAGTTGTCTTTTGTTGGGATTATTTTTTTATTGAAATTTTATTGAGTATTGGTATTTTTATGTTGCAACTTCAAACAAAATTAGCCTTGCTTTTCTTTAGGCAATTGTCTAAGTGCAGGATTAACATTAAATATTTCTTCCAAGTTCTTGAGTACTATTGTTGTTGAACCTTTGGTTGAGTCTTTAGGTGAGAGGTGCTACTACCTTGGATTTTAGTCTTTTATGGCTCTTGTTGCTGGTTGAACCTTCTAATATTTTAGAATTATCTCTAAATTTTATTTTTCTAATTTGACTAAGTTAGGTTCTCTTTATAAGGAGGGACAATTATAGAAATAAAATATGGTTCTTGTTTACAAGATCAAGAATCCACCTCATCTTTTTGATTTTTGTTTTCCTTTTCTTGGCTACTATGATAACTTTTCTCATTTTGGGTAAGTAAATGTCATTTAATGGGGATCATTTTGCTTATTTTCTTAACTAGTATGGTTATTCCTAACTTAGTTCCTTGTTTGAACTACATAGATTGTATGATTGATATTGAATTGAATATTTCCTCTAGGAGCTTGAACATCCACAAAGGGGTTGGTGAAAGGAGTTTTATTATCTATAAAGGGATTATTAAAAGGTTCACCCTTGTTGGTGTACATTAAGAAAGGAAAATTTAAGTGTGAATGCTAGAATAGAAATTGACCCCCTCATAAGGAGAGGTTCACATTGGGTTCACCAAGATGTTTTACCTAGACTTATACCAACCAAGTTTTAGCATATAATATATTCTATGATAGATTATAGTGCATATTACATTATAGACACATATCCTTTGATCCATTGGGTAGTTGGGTAAGTTGGTTGAACTAACCAAACCACCACCTTAGCATTGTATTTATTTCTCAATTTTCTCAATGAGAAATGCTTCGGTTTTCGTTACAAGGTATCAAAGCGAGAATGCGTGGAAGGGAGAAGGACATAGTTGGGCATGTTTCCCAAGGTAGATGTAGTCAAGTATGTTTTCCAAGGTGGATAGTAGTTGGGCATGTTGTCCAACGTGAGCAATGGCTTCATCATTTCCAAGGTATGCGATGGAAATGGTTTCTCTATTACATTGCAAGGCACAAGACCAAAATTTTACATGTAGATCGAGGCTGGCAATGGTTTCTCTATTGCATTGCAGGGTACAAGATCAAAATTTTACACATAGATCGAGATAATATTTTGGTTGACATGGCTGACTAGACCATGTTGATGTGGTAGAACACATGGGGCTGACTGGACTGTGCTAACGTGGCAAGATAACACATGAGGCTAAAATGGTGGTTGACTAGATGTCTGATGTGGTAGGAGAACATGTGGCAGCTTGCTAATGTGGTGGCTGACTGGACCTTTTGGGAGGTGCATGTGGCGGTAATAGAGAGGTTCTTTTTGGACGGTAAAAGGTTTGATTGGCAGACCAGATTACCTAAAGGTAATCAAAGGTTTTAGTGTGCTTCACCTTTCTTAAAGCACACCAACATCGTTGCACAAGTGATGTGGGACAAATAATCCCAAAAAAAAAATTCTTCATAGAGTAATGATGCCTGTTATAAAAGGGATATTTTATCCCTTCCTCCTCATTCACTCGATAGGCGGGTTGGTCATTGCTCTGTGGCACAGATATTGTTGAGTGCTCGATCACGAGATCGAATCCCACAGGTGCCTAGCCTCACAAATTTTTGTTGCTCCATTTCTTGCTTAGCAACTTTTACATTCTGCCATTTTTGTCAAGCAAGAAGTTGATAATATTTTTTTTTTCAGTAAGTTTTTGACAGCTTTTGTCAACAAATTGTTTTACCCACAAAGGATCATTTTTTGACAATGGAGGGGCATTTTTTTCTACCCAAAGAATGAGAAGGAGCTATTTAAGAGGTATTAAAAAAAAAACTATTTTTTTTATTCCTTTCAAGCAATTTTTTGGAGGGATAAGAGTTTTTTTTGGAACTTGAAAGGGTATTGCACAATTTTTTTCATCCTTGTTTATTTTGCAACAAAAATGGGGGATTCAAAGCATTTTATTTTGCAAAATTCTAAGACAAATGGGGGAAGAAAAATTGTTGATTTTTGGAAGTGAATATCTTCATTGTAAAACTGACATTGTAATAGGTGCATTTTCGATGGAAATTGACACCTAAAGTGTTTAATTTTATGGGCACTTGTGATTGTATTTTGCATTTAAATTTCTTGTTTTCTTGCATTTCAATCATAAAGTAAAATATACAAAGCAAAGAAAAGACCTCAAATTTTACACCTATTTGTGCAATTTATTGCACAACAATGTTCGGTATATATGATACCTTTGGTCCACACTTATAGGTGATGTTGTCATGCTTGGACTACTGTATCTAATGCCTAATATAGCTGCAACAATGACGTCTAAGTTATTTTTATCTATCAATCATCGAGGAGAAATAAGGCAAACTAGTTCTGATATTCACTCCATTCAATACCCTAATTCTTTCTGATTGCTTGGCTTAATTTCCTCCAACTCATCAACCTTCTTTCGAAGGGTTTTGAGGTAGGTGCCATCAATATGATCGAATTCCCTTTCACATACTCTTGCAAGTATAAATAAAGGGGGACCATTTGGTGTTATAAGGAACCTTCACAATGGCCACTATTCACAAATATTTGTCAAATTCATAATTGCTAAAAGGTTCTAACTTTGCACCATGGAAGACAAAGATGAGAGCTATCCTTTAGGTTGAATATTTGTGGGATGTAGTGACTGGCACTACAAAATGACCTAGAATAGTAGGGCCAGATCAAGAGGCCTTTGATAAAAAGGATAGAAGATATCTCATGTTTATTCTTGCTTGCTACTACAGATGAGGTCCAACATCGTATCTGTGATGCCAAAATTTGTAATGAAGCTTGGGATGCTTTGATTACCATTTATGAAGGTAAGAATTAGTCCACTATTCTAAACCTTCAAACTCAACTACATACACTCAGTATGAAATCTAGTGAGACATTTGACCTATTCCTATGTAGAGTGGCAAAATTAAAAGCCAAATTGAATGCTATGGGACAGATAGTGGATGATGCTCTCTTGACCTCAGTCATATTGAGAGCTTTGCTAGAATCCTATAAAGTGTTGATCACCTCTCTTAATATATCTGGTAGACAAGTTTCATTTGTGGAATTGGTGAATTTACTTCAAACTAAGGAGGCAAATCAATTTCAAAAATATGAAGTACCATATAATGCCCTCTACACCAAACAAGGGGGTAAGAAACAAGGTAATTTTCAAAAGGGAGGATCTTCATCAAAATGAAAAGGGAAACAACATCAGTAGAAATACAAACAATATTACAAAATTTGTGATATGAATAACCATGACACCAATAGGTGTTGGTTTAAGAATAAACAATAGAATGACCAAGATCACAAGAAGAAGGGTAAAGGGAAATACAAACCACATAAGAAGAATAAGCAACCCAAGGGGAATGTTTCTTATGTTGAATCAAACTCGAAATCATATTTTGAGCAAGCACAGAATGTTCTCATGACTCACACTTCATCCAAGCCAAAATATGCAGTATGGCATATTGATTTAGATGCCAGTAAATACATGACTGGAGATAGATCGTGGTTTGAGACATTTGAGGAAAAGGAAGGTAAGCCAGTGACAATTGCTGACAATAAAACCTACCAAGTCTAGGGTGAAGGAGATGTTTTCGTCACTCTTCCATATGAAAAATTTCATATTGAGAAAGTTATCTATGTTCCTAGATTTGCCAACAATTTTTTGTCAGTCCCTCAGAGCTTGGATAGAGACATGAATGTTGTTTTTCGTGTTGAGGAGGGTATAAAGAGATGTTTCATCACCAAAAAGGGAAAACATATAGCAATAGTATCATACAAGAATGTCTTTTTTATCTTAGATGCCATTACTACACCTCATGTTGCCATGGCAACAACCATAAAGGAGACTACTTCTCTTTGGTACAAGAGATATGGGCATCTGAGTTCAGGATCTTTGCTCAAGTTGAGCAAATATGAGATGGTAAAAGGTATTCCCAACCTTTCATCCATATTGCCAGTATGCCCGGATTTCTTAGAAGGGAAGCAAAATCAGGTACCTTTTGAGGTTAGCTCTTCAAGATCTAAGAAACCTTTGGAGTTAGTACACACCGATCTATGTGGTCCAAACAACTATGGTGGAAAGAGGTATTTTCAATTGTTTTTGGATGATTACTCACAAAATATGTGGGTTTTCTTTCTCCAATTAAAGTCAGAAATATTTTTGTATTTTTATCAGTTCAAGAAGCTTGTTGAGGAGTCAAGATATTCCATCAAAATCCTTTGCTCAGATCGATGGGGGAATATACCTCCAAGGAATTTTTATCATTTTTGAATACACATGGGATTAAGAGATAGCTGAAAACAACCTATAATCCACAACAAAATGGAGTTTTTGAAAGGAGGAACCATTCCATCATGGAAATGGTTTGTTGTATGCTTAAGGGAGCACATCTTGAGCAAGAGTATTGGGTAGAAGTAGTGAATATAGCATTGTACCTCCTGAATAGAGCTCCCACAAAAGCTCTATAGAGTAAGACTCCACAAGAAGCATGGAGTGGTAGGAAACCCTCCATTTCTTATCTAAGGGTTTTTGGATGTAAGGATTTCATGCACATACCAAAATAGAAGAGGAAGAAGTTAAATGAGAAAACCCTACAATGTATTTTTCTTGGTTATGATGAGCATTCAAAGGGATATCGATTGATAGATCTTATGACCAAGAAAATACACATAAGTCAAGATGTGGTATTTTATGAAGCTTTCACATTAGATAACATGTCTACAACTGTATACCTAGAGGAAGAGAAGCCTAATAAAGAGGTTCCACTCCCATAGAACAAGGTTCCAAAATGGTATACTAGTACAGTGAGAGATTCAAAGTTGACATCACTTCTAGATCTAACTCTAGATTGACCTTGTACTTGTAGTATGACTCAACAAATGAGGGCAAAGGCATCAACTTCAGAGGTTAATGAGCTTTTCCAACAATTTGATGAACTGTCTATAGATGCAGAGGAAGAAAGAGAAATAGATATGGATGATGAGAGGGTTTATATGTCAGCATTGAATGAAAATGAACCCATAATAGTTTAAGATGCACTTAGTAAGCCTCCGTGGAAGGCTTCTATGGATGTAGAACATACATCTCTCATGAAAAATCATACATGGAAGCTAGTAAATTTAACTTTAATAAAGAAGCCCATTGGTTGCAAATGGGTATTCAAAGTGAAGTATAAGGTAGATGGTACTATTGATAAGCATTACGCCCATCTTGTTGCAAAGGGATATGCTCAACAAGAAGGCATATATTATGAAGATATTTTTGTGCCTACTACAAAAATGACTATCATTCAATTACTTTGTGCCATGGCAGCTCAGTTTGGATGAAAGTTACATCAGATAAATGTTAAAATTGCTTTCTTGAATGTTGACCTACAAGAAAAAGTGTACATGACCCAACCAGAAGGATTTGTTGTTGAAGGGCAAGAACAAAAAGTTTGCACATTGATCAAATCCTTTTATGGGCTCAAACAAGATCCACGAGCTTGGTACATCAAAATAGATAGTCACCTAGCACAACATGGATTCAAAATAAGTCCTTTAGATATAAATCTCTATATCAAGAACAATGGTTTTGACATAGTTATTTTGGTGCTATATGTGGATGATCTGATCATAACAGACAGTTCAAAGAACATGATTGATGCAGTGAAATATGATATGAAACAATATTTTAAAATTATGGATCTAGGACTTCTTCACTATTTTCTTGGTTTGGAAGTGACTCAGAAAAAGAATCATATCAGAGTCACACATAAGAAGTATGTCAAGACATTGGTTGATAAATATTGCATGACTGACTGTAAGTCTAAAGCAACTCCAATGGAGCCTGGAATTAAGTTATTGTGATATTATAAATCACCATAGGTAGATGGACTCTCTATCACCAAATTATTGGGAGTCTCATATATCTGACAAATACCAGGCTAGATCTCAGTTTTGCTATGGGTTATCTTTCAAGGTTCATGTAGGAACCTAAGGTGAGTCATTGGAAAGCAGCAAAGAGAGTTCTTCATTATTTCCATGGTAGTACATACTTTGGGTTGGATTACAAGAAGAATAGCAAGTTCTATTTATAGGGATACACGAACTCAGACTATACTAGATCCATTGATGATCACAAGTTGACCTCTGGATACATTTTTCATATTGGATCTAGTCCTATATCTTGGTACAGTAAGAAGTAGCAGGTGGTTGATTTATCATCTACAGAGGTAGAATATCATGCAACAAGTGGAGTAGTCTACAAGATAATATGGTTAAGTCACATTCTTACAAACATGGATCTTCCAAAGAATCTTCCACTTCATTTGTTTTGCAATAATCACAGTGTTTTGAATCTCGTCAAGAATCCAATATTTCATGATCGTGCCAAACACATCAACACTCGATGTCATTTCATTCGTGATGAAGTTACAAAGCATCACATACAACTCCAGTACATTCCCACTGATGAGCAAGTTGCAGATATTTTCACCAAGGCACTTACACGTGTCAAATTTGAATTGTTTCGCAATGCTCTTTGTATTTGCCAATAATGTAATAAGGGGGGATGTTAGCATATAATATATTATATGATATATTATAGTGCATATTACATTATAGACATTATAGTGCATAGCCACCGATCCATTGGGTAGTTGGGTAAGTTGGTTGGTTGGTTGAACTAACCAAACCACCACCTTGGCATTGTATTTATTTCTCAATTTTCTCAATAAGCAATGTTTCGGTTTTTGTTACACCAAGGAAGTCACTTTACCCTACAGGTGAAGGCAACATAAGTTCAATACAAACCTAAATAAAACCCTCAATAAGTTATGTGAAATTGTAGGAAGTATTAATATCTAGTATGCAAGTATTTTTATGGGAATGACCTAGTTAGGTAGAGAAATATGGTAGAAGTATAGGTAATTTTGAAGTACAATCTAGATAGATCAATACATAACGTGATGCATTTAATTATACATAGATATTTTCAAGATGGTACAACAACTCATCTTGAAGGAGGGTTTGGTACTAACTTACCTTCTACCAATTTCTAGAAAAAGTTAGCAAATATTGTGTCTAAAAGATATAGTGTTTTGTAGTTATGGGTAGCATTCCCTCTCGTGTCAAGAAAAAATAACAATATATATATTATTAGGTGACTTAGATATTATATAGATGATTCTAATTTCCTTTGTAATATTTTATCATAAGGTGGAATTTATATAGTTAAGTCATCCATTTCATATATCTAACATTATCTAGTTTGCTCTATGAGTAAAGGAATTGTAAAGGACTATGTTTTAAATTGAAGCATAGTTTTCTTACCCACAATGTAATGGTACCACTTTGATAAATATTAAATAATGCCATGTAAATCCTTATCATATGTGGAGGAACAATGGCATGCATCAAATACTATCTTAGAATGGTAAGTCATGGATATCCATTTTGTTTTTTGATGGTGTTGAGTGCATAATTGGATACTTTACTCTTAAGCTCAAACAATTGAGTGATGTATGGCATGAATCAAGGTGGTCAATACAATGTTAGTTCATTTAATTTCTATGTATATCCATAACCACCCTCACACATAGGATGAGAGTCTTCCATACATATATATTTCCTACAATAGGGTTATTCACTCTTTCATAAGATCATATTCTATTATAGGTATGTTTGGGTTTCCATCCTAGCACCCCATTGGATGTTGCCTTCCATATATTAGATGTCCCCATCACAACAACTCAAGCTAAGGAATTCAACAAGGTAAAAATATTCTTGTATTATGTGCAAAACATATAGACTCAAGTATAGTGAATACTTCAACACCAACAATAGAAGTACAAAGAGCACCATGATCAACATAGGATATCTCACACATCCTAGGTCAAGAATAAGGTTTATATCCACCTAAATAAAGAGTGCTTCTCTAGACCACACCAAAATATCAAACCATTGTGCTATGGTCCTTACACCTTTTAGTGCCATGCAATAGAAAATACCTTGTTCTTGACTTGTTTCCATACTTGGGGATGCATTTAATGTTCCATGCAAAAATCCTCAAAATAACTTCCTCCTTTGCTAGAGCCAATGTTGGTATAACACCCAATAGATCTATATCTAGTATAATTGGAACTTATCATAAAAAACAAGTTGATTGAGGATGTAAATAAGAATATAGGGAACACACAACTTATTTGGGGTTACAAAATAGGGTCAGTTTCCATCATAGAAAAAGTGGAACATACTTGACCAACTCAAGCATATTTTTCCAAAGTGGAGGTTGATGCAATGGGGGACATTGATCCTAAAGTAGGTTTAAATTATTTGAGGAAAGTAGGTGTTTCTTAGGGTTTATCAAACCATTATGCCAAAGCTCTACCACCTTTCTCAACTTGGTGCTTATCTAAACTCTTCATTAGGTAGGTCAATACCAAGCTACACTTTGAGACCATAACTACTTCAACACCAAAATTTTGGAACCCACATAATTGGTACCCATGAGAAATAACAAAAACTTCTAGTGATAAAATATATGTCACCATCAACCAATAATTACAATGCACAATTCCAAACTATCAATCTAGTCTAGCCACTTATAGACTTTAAGAACTAGTATTTAGCTTTTTTAGACACAAGAAGTAGGTACTTGGTTGTTTTTAATACTGCCAAGACTCACTCAAATTTAAATCATGTTGCCTTACAATTCCTTTTATATATATATATATATATATATATATATATATATATATATCTTAGGATTTCTCTTCTCAACTATAAAATGTTTTAACCAAAACACATATGCCTTATCATTCTTTTTGCCTTCTCTCTCACTTCTTCTAGTTGTTAGTACACCTCTACATAACAAAGTTCCTAGAACTTGCAATGCTAATTGTAATAAGCATCTATACTAGTGTTTCATACTTGATGAAGAACCTTAGTTTCTAAGTTTGTAATATTCTATTGATTCAATCTATAGGTACATATGTTCCTTATCAACCAATCAGAAGATCCTATGTTTTATAGTGCAACTCTAATTATAACTTGTAAGCATCACTAATTGGTTTTGTGAGTTGTCATGTATACCAATCATACTAGGGATTTAGGGTGTGGATCGTTAAGATAAAAAAAGAGCTTACATTTATTTAGTGAAGTCCATGGTAGGGGAATATTTTAAATTTTTAATAATTAAACCTATTTTCTCAATGCCAAATCATGATAAAGGGCTAGTTTCATCATATGATATTTAAATATATTAATTTAGGTGTTACTATATATTATAAAAATCCAAATGGAATCCTCCTAAGGTATTTGACTCAATACAAAGTGATATAAAACTTACATTATCTATATTTTAATGATCATGGGGGATATTTCATTAGTCATACCATTGTCCATAATATATTAGGAAAATGTTATTTTGGACAATATTAGAGTATCATGCTAATAATTATATCATAAAAAATGATAAGTATCCATTTCATAAGGATGTGATTCATTCTTTAACACAATATATATCTCACATTAAATTTGTTTCTCTACATGGGATCTCAATCTAGTCTATCCTATTTTTCTAGTAATTGTGTATGGTCACAAGTCTATTATTATGGCTATAAAATGCTTACAAACTGGGACAATGCCATGTCTTTGACCAATCAAATTGCTCAACTATAGTCAAGTTTTTTATCATTCATTTTTTTCATCTATTATTATCTATTATAATGGTGGACTAATTTAAAAATAATGAAATGAGAGAATTACAACTAAAATTCATACTCAACATTATTTTTCCATGCTTATCCAAATGATAATGTGAAAGTAGAATCCTCTAACAAATTCTTGGTCAAGGAATCATATAAATATTGGCATTTAAAGTTATATCTAAAATTATAGGCATTTGTATAAGTACTCATAGGTTCATAGGGGCCATACCATTTTTCCCATGTATGGCATCAAAATTATCTTACCTTTGAGGTTGAAATCAATAATTTGAGTTAAATATATGTGAATAGTAAATCTATAATGAGCCAAAAATATCGGAAATGAAATAGGATGAGAGGCAAAGTATGAAGAATAATATGTGTGCAATATGGAAAGACAAGTTCTCTCTTTAAAATTTTGTAGGATAATGATGTTAGGAACCTTTCAATTAAAATAAGCACATCAATAGAATTGTTGCAATAAATAACATAATTAACAAAAATAAAACAATAATATTATAATACGAATAGAAATGCAACAACTTTATTGAACAAAAACATTACAATACATAATTACTGGTCTGTTTGAGGGGGAAAATTCCTTAGAAACAGATCTTCGATACAATATGAAAAGACTTGATACATTCCATTCACACCCTTTCCTTTTTAAATACTCCTACCAACCCTAACCCTAACACTCAAGGGTTGGTTTCACATGCAAGTGGGAACCCGAGCTAGAATATTCAACTAAAGAATAAATTACATCTTTTATAATAGTTATATTATGTGGGCCCATATGTCTAGGCACCCCAAGTGCCACATACACATTACAATGTATTACATAATTGTAACGACCTAAAAATCTAACTAACTAGATAATTTTTTTAAAGCATATACTCGATAGGGATTTACACATCCCTAAATAGCGTATGTCAATCTAAGGAGTTATCTAAGTCCTAATATAATTTTTATAAGTTGTTTGTCTCATATTCATGATGGGCCAATTTATCCCCTTCCTTAATTTTCTAAAAAGGATACACCCATCCCTATACCATACATAAGCCTATATGTGTAGGTATACTAAGTGTATGATGAATAAGCTATCAGTCTCATCCCACAGATGAGCTAACTTATCCCTTTTTGCCTATCAAAATGGTACACCCATCACTACACCATACATAAGTTTGTCTATGTAGGTGCACTAAGCATAACATAAAGTAAGCTATCTATCTCATCCCTATGATGAGCTAACTTACTCCTTTCATCATCCCTAGTGATAACCATGTTTGTTTAAATCTACTTGATGTTTTGCAAGCCTATCTAGTTTAATTTTTAGAGAAAAACTTTAAATCAAGGTTATTTGAAGTTCCTTCCTAAGGGATCCCATAATCCCTTAGGTTTCTTCCTCTACTTCTAATACATAAGCATAATCACATTTAGATATCAATTCTATTCATCTAACTACATTAAATCATTTAAGATCTTCTAATATTTATTTTCTTATAAGGATATGATTAAGTCTATCTACTTAATTTAAACATGGAATAATATCTACAAAAACATCAAAGAAGGTACTTAAATAAGACATCATGATCTAACTAAAACATTAACAAAATAGAATAGTTTATGAAACTATGACATCATAAATTCTTTATAAATACAAGAGATACATATTTTATTTATATATTAAATCATTACATAACCCAAGTATGGTAAAAGTACTTCCATACTTTTAAAATAATAAAGCATTACAACATTATCAAAGGTAAATGTCTCGGATCCAAGTGTCCTCCTTGGTCCTTCTTGCTTTTCCATTGCTCAATTGATGGTGGTAAGGGATCAAGACAACTCATGGATATTATGAAGCATGCAACTAAATGCATCTACTAAATGACTTATGAAACAGGTGAAATTATAATTGGATACCAAATTGCAACTATACAAACTACTCAATGTATTTGTTCATAAATTATTCACTCAAAACATCAGAATAAAACCTCATACATCCATTCTTTATCTTATCATAAAAGGAGAGTCATTTTATCCTTTAGGAATGAAAGTCATTTATCATTTATTAAGCATAGGGTAATTCAACAAAACCTCCCTTTTATCAATCAAAGGTCCATGCTTTTAACATACAAAACCATTTCTTTAATCAATTAAGGTCCCATAACCCTTAACCAACTAAATACTTACAAAACCATTTATTTAATCAATTAAGGTCCCATAACCCTTAACCAACTAAATACTTACAAAAACCATTTCTTTAATCAATTAAGGTCCCATACCCTTAACTAATTAAATACTTACAAAAACAATTTCTTTAATCAATTAAGGTCCCATACCCTTAACTAATTAAATACTTACAAAAACCATTTATTTAATCAATTAAGGTCCCATACCCTTAACTAATTAAATACTTACAAAAACCATTTCTTTAATCAATTAAGGTCCCATAACCCTTAACTAATTAAATACTTACAAAAACCATTTCTTTAATCAATTAAGGTCCCATACCCTTAACCAATTAAACACTTACAAAAACTATTTTTTTAATCAATTAAGGTCTCATACCCTTAACTAATTAAATACTTACAAAAACCCTTTCTTTAATCAATTAAGGTCCCATAACCCTTAACCAACTAAATACTTACAAAAACCATTTCTTTAATCAATTAAGGTCCCATAACCCTTAACCAACTAAATACTTACAAAAACCATTTCTTTAATCAATTAAGGTCCCATACCCTTAACTAATTAAATACTTACAAAAACTCTTTCTTCAATCAATTAAGGTACCATACCCTTAACTAATTAAATACTTACAAAAACCCTTTCTTTAATAAATTAAGGTCCCATACCCTTAACTAATTAAATACTTACAAAACCCATTTCTTTAATCAACTAAAAGCCCATACTTTTAATCTTAAATAGAGGTCCCTTTCATTTAAAATACAATCATAAAACAAGCTTAATTAAAACTATATCAAAAAGGAGGGGATTGGTTGAATCGATTAGCAATCACCCAAACAAACATAGACCACCATATTCCAACAGTAAAACATGCGCACATGCAAGGTTGAAAACCTAAACAATAACAATCATGTCAATGAAGTAGGCTACAACAACCACTAGTTCAGTACCAACCCATCGATGTCCTAGCCTCTGCCAAGCGATGGCCCTCCCGACCACCACTTGGTGGTCAAGCTAATAGGGGAGACTTCCCCTATTACCACTATCTAGGCACTCCCACAGGGGTTATGTGGGATTAAAACCTAACATGTTTATAAAATCTTTAACCCATCTGCATAAGTGTACAACAACAACCACAAAAGCCACATGGTAGCCATAAAATCGAACAAGCAAGGACATAGGGTGAGATCAAACAGGTCAATTAGAGGCTTAGGCTTCATCAAGGCAATCCAAGTGCTTAGGCACTTGGCTACCAAGCCATCTACACTTGGGTCATTTTTAAGGGGTCTTCACCCTTCCCACAACACATGTGGGATTAAGCCATAAAATCTATAAAAATAAAATATTGAACCGACCTCATATTTCCACTTGGCAACTGATAATAAGGTAGCACAATGATAAACAACATATGCAACCAGGGGTTTCATAAGCCTACACCAAGCCTTCAAGCTTGGATACCAACATAGAGGTATGCTAGCCCTTTTAAACAAGGCTTGCACCCCTCCCACCATGTATGTGGGATAAAGCGTAAGCCTGAAGCTTTATCCCACATGCATTGTGTGGGGATTCATAGGTCCTTAAGACCTAAAAATAACTAAGATTTTACCACCATATGAAGGTTGGGTGGTGGCGGAGTGGATTTTTTCCTATGTCTGAGGTGGCTTCAACCGATGATGATTCCTTGGTCGTTGACAAAGTTTGGAGGAAAGGTCAAAATTTAAAATTTTCATAAACATTAATTGAAAACCCTAGATAGATTAATCCCACACACATCATGGAAAAACACTTCGATGCTATAAAATCAATAGGGCAACCATAAGATAATTGGCCACCAACTGGTGGCTGAAAGAACCCTCATACGCAAGCGAGTGAAGGTGTGGGAGAACCTGTTGGTGGTGTTGTTTTATTTGGTAGCTAAGGAAAGGAGGAAAAGGTTTAGATATGGGGTTTGGAGGTATAAACAAACTAAAAACTATTTTTATTTCATAAAAAGGTAAGATACATGATATCTAGGTTAAAATCCAACCTGGAGCTAAAGTTGTTTGAAATCTTGTTCGTTGCCTTCATCCTCCTTCTCGCCTCCAAATTCCTTTCATTCCTTCCTCCTTCAAATGCCTCCTTTTTCCATCCCTTGGCCCTCTTAACAAGGCAAATTATCTACCCAAGCCCTAAAGTCTCCATTTTAACATAAATGCAACCTACCAAGAGTAATGTCATCCTAAAATCTAAAGTTGAATTTAATTTTCTCTGCAGAGCTCTGGAAGAGAAAACTAGGGCATCAGTTGGGTAGCCAAAGAGATTTCTAGTTACTATGGATTTGAAGACAAGATTGTTGTCCCAGGAGAGCCCAATGGGGACACCTCCGGATCCTATTCTAGAGAGACATATTTCTTTTGCATATTTGTTAAAGGATAAATCTTCATCAAAGACTGAAGAAGCACAAAAAATTGCATTAAAAATTCTCTTTACAGTTGTTGGAAATAGATCAACATCTCAATGAGTTAATGGATGCTTGCCACAGTTAGAATCAAGGCCAAAGATTTTCATTGAGCAAAGTATGGTCGAAGAAACAATTTTATATAGATATAATCATGATTTGATATGTAAATTCATAGGTATTCACCCTTCGCTGAATTTTTTGCATTCCTAGGTCCGAAAAAACTGGGAGCCTCTTGGTGAGTATTCTTTGTGGTTTATTAGCAATGGATATTTAATTGTTAATTTTTCTTCACTTGTCGATAGAAATAGGGCTTTCGAATCATAAAAGAGGAATCATGGTCCAATAGGATTATTTTTTCAACCTTGGAGAGTGGGATTTCATCCTCGAATTGAACCCATTGTTGTCCCAGTTTGGATCCATTTGTATGCACTTCCAATAGAGTTTTGGAGTGAGCAGGTATTGGAAATTATCGATAATTCCCTTGGAAGAAATTTGGGTGTTTCCAAAGACACAATAGAAGGAAACACAACTGTTTATGCAAGATTATGTGTAGAAATGGATCTTAGCCAGCCTCTACCGGTAGAGGTGGAAATTGAACTTGCAGGACTATCTTGGATTCAACAACTGGATTATGA
The DNA here is from genome assembly GCA_028583015.1 of Wollemia nobilis. Classification (NCBI taxonomy): domain Eukaryota; kingdom Viridiplantae; phylum Streptophyta; class Pinopsida; order Araucariales; family Araucariaceae; genus Wollemia; species Wollemia nobilis. The sequence goes on from JAQPPZ010016717.1 coordinate 5,086,520, forward strand.
GGCATTGCCCTTCAGATGTAGAGTTTACAACAAATATGGGAATTTGGCCCAATCTTGCCCAAATAATATGAAAATAAAAATGGAGGCTCCTCTAGGAATGTCAAATCTTCCTAAGGATGGTAAGTCAACAATCAACAAAGAACCAACCAAAATTTCTCAGGGTAAAGAAGCACAGGGAGATGGTTTTGAACAGCCCAAAAGAAGGAGAAGGCAAAAGAAAAAATATGGTAAAGAGCAAACCCAACTCAAGACCTCCAATAGGTATGAGATATTTAAGACACTAATGGACCAAGAAGAATAATTCATGGAAGGAGTGGATGGGAATAATAAATAACAACCATGTTCAAGCTCCTCTTTCATCTCCCCCCATCATAGAGTAGGTAATTGAGTATAGTGAGTTACCGTAGTCAGAGAGTGTAGGGGCATTGATAGTGCATAACCAAGAGCAACCAATAATTAAGGATGTCAGCATGGGAATAGTAGAAAAGAACATAGAAAGGCCAACTCTAGGGATAACTCAAGTGGAAAAGAGATCAAAAAATAGCAGCTCTCAAGGAGTGGGTAGAAAATCAAATAAGGAATTGATAGCAGTTCAAGGAGACAAATTTATCACTGGAGGATCGGTGAGGCCAATATATTTTTACTACTCTCAAGGTAACCAATGATTATACAATCATGGAATGTTAGGGGTTTAAACAGTAGAACCCATCAATTTGTTGTTTGAAGACTCTTAGAAAAATGTAAAACATATTTTTTGCTTATCCAGGAGACAAAAATGTTGTTGGATCTTATGTGTAAAACAGTTAACAGAATTTGGAGGGGTGTTGGTCATATGGAAGTGGTTGTCCAAGGGGCCTCGGGGGGGATAGTTACTCTTTGGAACTCTCTTGAATGGACTGCAATAGAACATATAGCTTGGAGGGGTGTTCTCACATCACATTTTAGAAATAATGTCACAGTTGAACATGTTTTAATCACAAATTTTTATGGGGCTCAAAACCTAGATTCATCAATGGAAATCTGTGCATAACATGAGAGTCTCAAGGGAAGATTTAGACTGGATTATTGCTGGGGATTTTAATGCTAAATTATCCTCTAGAGATCAGGAAGGGGGAGCCCCAATTTTGGACCCAGGGGATCGACTTATGATTGCCCAAGTCCAGGCATTACACTTGGTGGATATTAAATGCCCTGGAACCAACTATACTTGGATTAATAAGAGGAGGGAGCCACATAGCAAGAAGGTGAAGTTAGACCATTTTTTTGTTTCAAAGGAGGCATTTGTAAAATGGAATATAAAATTCCATATTTTGGAGGGTCCAGTTTCATATCACTTTCCCATTTTGTTGGAAGGAGGGATCGGGATAGTGCAGCATCACAAACCATTTAAATTTGAAAAATTTTGGTTACAAAAAGAGGAACTTCAAAATAAAATTCCACAGTGGTGGGAAGGTCGCCCAACATATGGGACAACAATGTTTATATTCCACAAACAACTTCATTATGTCAAATATCAACTGAAACAATAGAGGTGAGCTAACAAGACAGACTTCCAGGTCCAAAGAGCTCCATTGGTGGCCAGATGGGATGAGGTTCAAAAACACTTTAGGGAAGGAACAATTACAGAGTAGCTCAAAGAAGAGGATGATGCATTGTGTAAAGCGGTTGAGGACATTGACAACCAAGAGGAGACCTACTGGAAATAGAGAGCAAGAACCACTTGGTTATTAGAAGGTGATAAAAATACCAAATTTTTCCATCGGATTGCTTGTGCTAGGAGATAAATGAACAAAATGGAAGCTCTTCAAGATGATAACGGACACTCCTTTGATACAATTCCAGGTATGCATTTCCATTCAATGGATTATTTTTCTAAACTATTTAAGGAAAGTATGGTGCAAGATGAAGAGGTTCAAAAAGAAGTTATTGTTGCCATACCCTCTATTATCTCCGAAGAAGACAATCAGACCCTATTTAAACCCATTGATAGATAGGAACTAAAAAATTTAGTCTTTGGAATGAGCACCGAAAAAACACCAGGTCTAGATGGCTTTCCAATTGAGTTTTTTCAGGCCTTCTAGGATAACTTGGAGGAGGATGTAATGGTTTTTATAGAGGAGTCCAAAGGTAGTAAAAGAATGCTTAAAGCATTAAATCATACTTTCATTACCTTAATTCCAAAAGGGGAGGAGGGGTACATATTTCAAATTATAGACCTATTGCCTTATGCAATGTCATATATAAAATAATCACAAAGGTAATGGTTGAGCGGCTAAAACCTCTTCTACATAGCATTATCTCCTTAGAGCAAGGGGGTTTTATAGAGGATATGAAAATCTTGGATGATGTGGTTCTAGCTCAGGAGGCAATCCATTCAATGCAAACATCTCGTAATAAAGGAATGTTCATAAAATTAGATATGTCAAAGGCTAATGATAGGGTGGAGTGGAGCTTCTTTTCAAAGATGATGGCAGCCTTTGGTTTCTCTTAGGATTGGATAGAATGGGTTATGAGTTGTGTTTCTACTCTGACATACTTAGTGTTAATCAAGGGTCTTCCCTTGCAACTGTTTGGAGCTACTCGAGGCCTTTATCAAGGAGATCCTTGCTCTCCCTATCTTTTTCTCATATTGGTTGAAGGATTGGGTAGACTCATCTTGAGGAAAAAACAACAAGGTTTGCTAACAGGTATCAAGGTGGGTGAGGAAGTTTTGACTCACCTACAGTTTGTGGATGACATAGGATTGGTGGGAGTGGCCAGCTTAAGGTAAGCAAGAATTATTAGAGATACACTTAATGTCTACCTTAGGGCTACAAACCAAGTCATCAATGATAAAAAATTCAAAGTGATCTTTTTCAATCTTGATCAAAGGCTTCAAGATAGAATTTTAGAGATCTTGGGATTCACAAGGACTTATCTCCCAGTAGTATACTTGGGGATCCCTTTGCATTTTAAAAAACTAAAAATAGATATTTGGAGGAATATTTTGGACTGTATCAAGGACAAAATTAATCATTGGTCTCACAAATGGTTAAGCTATGGGGGTAGATTAACTTTTTTATAGTCAATCATTCAGGCCATGCCAATTTATAAATTTTCTATCCTTGCTGCCCCACATACCATATGGAAAGAGTTGAACAAGGTGGCTAGAAAATTTTTATGGGAAGGAGTAAAAGGAGAGAGGAAATGGACCTTAGTAGGTTGGGATAAAGTAAGCCATCCCAAGGTAAAAGGAGGTTTGGGACTGAGAAGATCAAAGTTAAATAATAAAGCTTTGGTCGGAAAGGTTTCATCGGAGGTGGATTTCCCAACCAACTTCTTTATTTAGTAGAATCTTAACTAGTAAATATTTGGGATAGGTAAACCCAAATGAGGTGGGTCATTTCCCTTTGGATGGTAATGGATCCTTAGTGTGGCAGGCTCTCCAGTTAGGAGCTCAGGTAGTAAAAGATGGATTATTTTGGAAAGTGGGGAGAGGGGAGAAGGCACAATTTTGGACATATTCATGGGATCAATACCCACCTATCATTGTTGAATTTCTTGAACTGCAACCAATAAAAATAGCCATAGAAACTAGGGGGTGGGTCCAAATTAAAATTTATTTCAACACTATTCAGCTAGGGGATTATAATTTTAAGAAGTTTAAGAAGTTGGATGAGTGGCCAATTTCAATCCCTCCGAATTTGACACCCATCATGACTAAAATCTTTGCAAAAATATTTCTCACAGGTAGATATGAGGAGGATGAATTATCTTGGGGCTATGGGAGCCTTGGTGTCTACACAGTGAAGGATGGATATTATAAGATCCTTCCAGAGCCTCCTCCTCATACATATCAGGTTGAGGATTGGAGAAATATTTGGCAGTCCAAGGGTTGGACGAAAGTAAACTTTTTTGCCTGGCAGTTCATGCATAATGGAATTCTTAATTTTGATAATCTCATATGTAGGGGAATCATTAGTCCATCTCAATGTGTTTTATGCTACAAGAGTTAGGAAACAACTGATCACTTGATGTTTGAGTGTCCATTCAAGCGCCAAATTTGGGAGAGATGGTTTTTACATTATAAAATTCAAGTTAATGGTGATTTGAATCGGATTAATATTTGGGAAAGATGGAAGAGGGGTAAATTTAAATCTAAAGCTCTTTGTATTGGTTGGGAGATTGGATTAAACTTCATTTGGTGGCAAGTGTGGTTGGAGAGAAATTCCAAAATTTTTAGAGAAACTTTTTCTTCTTTAGATGGGATTTGGCAGGTCATTTGGAGCAAAGTCACAAAAACTGTGGTAGTATATGCTAAAGAGGAAACTCAGGTTGTTATTGGGACAATGGAAAAGGAAGTTGAAGTGCAAGAGGTACAGGATAGAGCTAGTTGGAGACCACCCTCAGAAGTCTAGATTAAAATTAATACTGATGGAGCTGCAAAAGATAATCCGGGTAGAGCTAGAATTGGAGTGGTTTACCGGAATCATGTTGGAACAGTGCTCTATTGGGAACTGCAAGGCTTGGTAAGAGCCACAAACAATGGAGAAAAAGCCTTAGCTATCAAATCTGCTTCTATTTGGGCAGTAAAACAAGGTCATAGGAGGATAATCCTAGAATTAGATTCTCAAATAATGGTTGGAGCTCTAGATTGCATGAGGAACTTTGATTTGAAAACATGGAGGTTGAGGATTCTTGTCACTCAAATTAAGGAATTATGGAGGGAATTAGATGATGTGATTCCAGTTTATGTGAGTAGAGATCTAAATAAAGTGGCAGATTTCTTGGCTAAGATGGGTACTGAGAAGGAGGTAGGGGTTCAGTGGCACAATGACATGGGTATTGAGGATGAGATGATTAGGCAGGTTGGTGAGCAAATCCAGTGCTTAGCTAATTTAGATAACCATTCTAGAAATATTGTTTAGGAGATTTGTGCTTCAATGTAGATATTATTTTATAGTTGTAAACAAGTGAACAGTCATTGTAGAAATATGGTTTAAGATATTTGGCTCCAATGCAAATCTTCTTTTATTGTTGTAAACATGTGTTCTCTTTGGCTAAGGTTGGGAAAAGTTTCATCCCAAATTGTAAATGATCTTTGTTTTAATACAAGTTTTTTCAAATTATTTTTTAAAAAAGAGTAATGTCATCCTTACCCAAGGTGGCCAAAAAGGGGATATTTGAATTTAAAAATAGTTCTTCCCTTTTCAAAATATCTTGCCTCAAAAAATCCCTTTAATTGATTTGAAATAGATGAAGTCATTCCTTTATTTATCTAATTTATGAAAGATGAAGTTATTCACTTATTTTTATAAAAGGTAAAGCTATTCTTTTCTTTATCTAATTTATAAAGATAAAGTCATTCTTTTCTTCATATACTCAAAAAGGTAAAAGAGAGAATTAAATAGAATATTTGAAACATTACTATTTGTAATATTGAATTCGATTTAATTCAAACCATAAAGGTCATTGATCATTCCTCATTCAAATAAAATACCTATACTAATATTAAATATTAGTATGGTATTTAAGTGGACTAAGGATTAATGGAACCTCTATATCCATTAGTCCTTTCTAAAGGGGGTTCTTTTCCCAATCCTTTTACACACAACACACATGTAAACAAAATCAAACAATCAAGTGCATCAAAACAAGGTGGGTGATTTATCGTAAACCCAATCACCTATCTTAGTCAAGGACTTATAGTAACTTATAGGTTACCAACTTTGGCTCTAGATGGTTGGATCATTGATGATCACCACAAAAGTAAGAAAGCATGCATCTATATGAGGGTAGTCGTTTATGTTACCCTGAGCTGCCATAGTCACCATTTCCTTTTTTAAGTACCTTGTTCTCAATGGTCGATTCTACCTCTCCCACCCATGAGTGTACCTGGTCTTGCACATCGACAATACATCAGTAATACCATATTCCTCAAAGATAAATCAATATAAACATTGCATAACCATCCAAATGCATCACAACTAGGCATCAAATAGTCATTCATCAATACATAGTCTATTAGGCAAAAATTCCTGCCAAGGTGGGTCATGACAATAATAATGTTTGGATGGGGCATTACATAAAATTGTTTAGATAGGGTCCTAATATACCCTTCCCATTCAAAAAAGCTTTATCCTCAAAGTTTAATATGATGAAATTTTTGTTGTAGTTAGTGAAGCAGCTCCCATGTGACATATTTTAGTTGAAGTTCCTACCATTGTACAAGAACATATATTATGGTACGATTACAAAGAGTGTGAGAACATCAATCCAAAATATATTCAAGATCTAGAACTATGGATCCTTCTTCATTCAACTTAGGTAGTGTGGATTGAACCTATACCTTGCTATAATTGACCTTCTTTAATAAAGAAACATGAAATATTAGATGAATCTTGGAGGTGGGTGATAGATCAATCTTATAGGCAACTAAACCAATCCATTGTAATACCTGGTGAGGACCATATAATTTTGTTACAAGTTTTTAGTGTCCACGAAGTAGTACAAAGGATTATTTGTTTGGTTTTAGCTAATAAAAACCATGTCTCCTATGAAAAAATTGTTCTCAAAATAGTGTTGATCAACTTGCTGACTTGTACGGTTCTAAGCCATATCTAAATTTTCCTTGAGATTTTAGATAAGTGTTGCATATTGACAAAGAATGGTATCTACTGCTTGAAACCTAAAACTACCTAAAATGTAGGAGGAAGGTGTTGGTGGAGGATTTCCATATACTACTTCAAATGGCATGACCTTGATAGCCATGTGATATGAAGTGTTATACCACTACTTAAATAGAGGAACCTATTTAGCCCACTATGTAGCATCTTCTAATGTAAAACAACAAAGATATCTTTCCAAGCATTTGTTGACAATATTTGTTTGACCATCTATTTAAAGGTGGTATATTAAACTTATTTTAAGGTGATTGCCCTACAATTTAAGTAGTTCCTATAAAAATGACTGGTAAAATTAGGGTATCTATAAAAAATAATAGATTTAAGCATATGGTGTAGTAAAATTATGGATTCCACAAATATTTGAGAAACTATAGAGGTGGCATAGGGATGGGATAAGGAACAAAAATGAGCATACTTTGTGAGATGATGCACTACCACTAGAATGACTTATTTACCCCCATATTTGGGCAATCCTTCAATGAAATCCATAGAGATATCAGTCCATACTTGTGTCAAAAATGGAAGAGGTCAAAGTGTTCTTAGGGTGATAACCATTTCTCCCTTCATCTATTGGCATGTATCAAACCCTTCCATAAAGGTTTGAATGTCCTTTTTTATTCCCTTCCAAAATAAAGTGTGTTTGATCCTTTCATAGGTTTTAAGAAACCCTAAATTTTGTACAGTGGGTGACACATGTATTTCTTGCAATATGAGTTCTCTCATTTGTGAATTTTTAAGAATGACCAACGTTCACAATACCTCAAATTTTGTCCATACCACACATATCTAGGGCATGAGTTAGGATCATCTTGGAGTTGTTGAATCATATATTGTAAACTAGAATTCTTAGCTATATCTTCCTTGAGCTAATTGGCCCACTGAAGAAGTGGTGTTGGTATAGCATCATACTAACATGAGTGCATATTCTATATTCTCCTTTTATTTTTTATAAATGATTTCAAAATCATACCCCAACAATTTAGAGATCCGCATTTTTTGTTTTGATGTGGATATTCACTGCTCCAAGCAGTACTTAAGACTTTTATGGTCTATTTTGATTGAAAAGTGATGCCCAATGAGGTATGTCTGCCAAATATTGACAACATGTAAAATGACCAATATCTTCTCCTAAGTTGATTTTCCTAAATTTTTGCTCAATAGTGTCTTGTTGATGAATTCCAAAGGTTTGTCTTCTTGCACCAAAACCACCCCAATTCCACTATATGAAGCATCACACTCAATTATGAAATACTTGGAAAAATTAGGTATAGCTAACATTGGTGTTGATATCATGGCTTGTTTTAGATACCAAAAAGCTTGTTCCACTATTTATGACCACATGAAAAACAATTCTTCAACATAGTTGTTAGTGGTGTTGTAATATTCCTATAGTTTTGAATAAACTTTTGATAATATCTAGTAAGAACCAGGAAACCTCGAAGGTCCTTAAGGATTTTAGGCTTTGGCCATTCTTGTATAGCTTGAATTTTCTTGGGGCCTACTTTAACTCCTTCCATTGATACAATGTAACTCAATTACTCTACTTGTTGCATGCCAAAAGAACACTTTGACCATTTTACACAAAGTTAATTCTTAGACAAAAGTTGCAAGGCTTAATACAAATGTTTGAGATGCTTCTCCTAGGTACAACTATAAATCAAAATATCATCAAAGAAGACTAAAATGAATTTGCATAACAATGGATGAAAGATTATGTTCATCATAATCTGGAAGATGGAAGGTGTATTGGTAAGACCAAAGGGCATGATCAACAATTCAAAATATCCTTGACGAGTTTGAAAGGTAGTTTTAAGAATGTCTTATTCCTTAATTCAAACATGATGGTAGCTTGAATGCAAATCCAACTTTGAGAATTATTGTGCGCCATTCAATTCATCTAACAACTCATCAATAATAGGAATAGGAACTTTTTCTTTTATGGTTATTTTGTTGAGTTCCAAAAATATACACAATCACCATGATCCATATTTCTTATGTACCAACAATACTAGAGAAGAATAGGGACTAACATTGGGTTGAATTACCATTGCTACAAGCAATTCCTGCATCATTTTCTAAATTTCATATTTTAAACATATGGGTACTTGTATGGCCAAAAATTTGGTGGAAGGCTACCTAATACAAGTTGGATGGTATGATCATGAACACATCAAGGTGGTAGACTCTTGGGCTCCTAAAAAATATATGCATGTCTCTCTAAAATAATTTTTGACTCCTATTGCTCTATTTCTTTAGTATTGGATGTTTTTATAGCTAAGAATTGGGTCACTATCCTGTGAGATGATTTCTTTGAAATATTTTCAATTCTATGAGAAGAAATAATTGGGTAGCACTAGCATGCATACTTTGAGAGTGTATTTTATCCCTTGCTAACTAAATTTCATCCATAGTTTTAAAAAATCCCATAATATTGGATCCAAAGTTCTAAGCCATTGTGTTCCCAATACTACATCACACCCTCCCAAGGAAAGAGAAAACATATTGGCCTTAAGATTGTACTCACCTATTTGCACCCTAATATTTCCACATTTAACCTTGCAAGGAAAATTTCCTCCATTAGCTATCATTATTTTAACGGAGTTACATTAATTTATATAACAATTTGCCTTTTTTTCACCCGAGGATCAATGAAGTTATGTGTACTACTAGAGTCAATAAGGATTATGATTCTCTCACCCTTGAAATGTCCTATCACCTTCATAGTTCAAGAAATACATATTCATGCTAGAGCATGGAATGAAAGTTTTGGTTGAGGTTCCTATTGTACTTTGCCTTTGTCTGAACACTCCTCTTCCTATTTATAGTGTTCATTCATTTAATATTCATCCAATCTAGAAAATACAAATTTTTATGGACACATTTATGTTTGGGAGAGTTATTTATCATCACAATTATAATACAACTCTTGTGATATACGAGCTTTCGTTTCCTCTTGATCCAGTCACTTGATGGTTGGTGACTTACTTCCCAAATTTACTATGGACTTAGATGGAAATGGGGGTCGGCCCTGAGGAAATTTGGAAGTACATCTTTGAGCAGTGAATTTTTCCTCAGCTAGCCTAGCCAAACCGATTGCTTGCATCATGGTTTATGGTTTGAAAATTTTCACCTTGGCCTTGATATCATCCTTCAACCCACTAATGAAACAAATTTAAAAAATACTCATTCAAACCCCTTGTTTGATTAGCCAAATTTTCAAACTAAGTCTGATATTTGTGAACAGTGGAGGTGTACTTCAATTTTGTAAGGGCTCCTATGAAATCCTCATACTCACTAGGGATGAATCAAATGAGTATTTGTGTTTCAAATTCTTCCCAAGAAATGTTGGGACTCATATATTTCACCCATTGATACCATTGGAAGGCTTTAGATTCAAAATTAAAAGATGTCATTATAATCTATAAATGCCAGAGAATGTTGTGAAGCTTGAAATATTAGGTAATACAACTTGCCATCCAAATATTTTCCTTCAATTTAACCTTGGTTAAGATGTTTGTATGCATGGGTAGCCCCTTGTAAGTAAATTTCAAAATTATGTAGTTTTTCATGAAATTCCTTTCTTAATTTATTGTTCTCATCATTCAAGTAGCCCATAGAGTCTTTCATATATTGAATTTCCTATTGCATTTTGCTTTATAATTGACTAAATTGTTGACTCGATTGACTCATTTGTTCACTCAATTGATTAGTTTACTCCATATTCCTCATATCTCCTCTAGTTCCTCTAGACATAGAACTGTGATTGGGCTTTCTAAAAATACTTCACTAAAATAGAATTCTTGTTTTAGAAATTACTATTTTTAGTAAGAGTCCTAAAACAATGTTTGGGTGCTATAAACAAAAATTATCATCTCAAAAAGATGATTAAAATGAATTTTACCCCAAAATGATATTTTTACTCTTAAAAAATATATTTTTGGGTACTATATACAAAAATAATCAATGTTACAAGATGATCATAATGGACTAGGTCTCAATATGATGTTTTTTAGCACCGTAGACTTTCTTTTTCTATTCTTTTTTATTGATGGTTACACCAGGTTCCTTCTACACTAATTGAATTTTTATTAATGTCTATTTTTAAAATTGTATGGGCTATAAATATTCTATCTATTGCTAATTTTAAATGCATCTATAGCCAACACTATACCTAACTATTATTGACACTGCTATTTTGTGCCCGACTACCAAGAACTATTATTGTATTATCAATTCCATGATAAGTGTAGTCTCCTTAGTATGCTCAACTCTATATTTTAGGTTTTTAGGTTGGATAGTTTGTGTTAGGGTTTTATAGATGATAAAAATAGGGTTACTATAGACCAAGGTGATGGTTTTTAGGCCTTAATACTACCACAAATATCATAGGATCGAATATAATATAGCCACAATACAATAAGGTCAAGATAATGATATGAGTAGAATATTATGAGCAAATTAATATGTATATCAAGGCTAATAATATATCAAATAACATTCAATAATAAATAATAATATGAATGTAAATAACTAGAATCATACATGTACTAAGCATATAGAACAACTTATAATATTAATTGCTCAAAATGTATGTAATATTTATTACTCCACTTTCTCTTACAATGATATTACTTGATCTGATATGAAGTATCCTTATGGAGTATTTATTTATAGTAGAATGACTTGTTGGATACTTGACTATTCCTTTCCATATGCCAAGTCTCATGACCCTTGGTTCCTCTACTTGACACTTTAATACTTGATGAACATTTGACTCTATATTGTATGCACACCTATACATGACTCTTACACTTCCATAAATTGCACACTCTAATCTAAGACACTTGTGTACATATTTATATTACATATTTGATCTCTTACATATAAGACACTTACATACTAACTCACATGACACTTGTGCATATCTTGCACATTCACTCTTACATAAAGGGAAATAATACTCACACTCTAAACTATGACTCAACCCTAATCTATTATTTACAAGATGTACCATGAAGGTACCATGAGGGTACATTAGCATGTACTAAATAATTTAATATACTCCAACACCCCCCATATATTACATTTGTTGGTTATTGAAGACTTTAGTCTTCAATCATGGTCTTCATCTTGATCTTCAATCTTCAAGTGATCCTAGGACCCATGCTTGCTTGGATATCTTTTTCATTTCTTCTATATTTTTTAATCTTTTTATTTGCTTCTTCAATTTGTTCTTTTCTGTCTTGCTCTTATTATGTTGCATTCTTGATCTTGATGTTCTATAGCAACTACAATATTAGTACTATAGGGGGAAACTCTTGCACCCTTGGAGATCTATCACTACAAAACTTCCTTGATCCAATTAGCACTATGGACTTTGGTGGATCCACCTCTTTGACTCAAAAAAAAATTATCCGAAGACTCTAGACAGACCAAGTAAGGTAAGGAAACCCTAGAGGTGAGCTTATAAATTCACATACATGCTCATGCTCATCCATATTGTGAAAAGAAAAATTGTAACATAATATTTGACCAAGCTTCAAAGTAACTCCCAACTAGTGCTTTGATCAATAGACCGGTGCCTTATCCATTGGGCAATTGTAGCAAGACTTAAAACATTGCTATGAAATGGAAAGAGAGGGGATAAGATAATAATTGAGCCAATCACGTTAATTCAAATAATACAAAATAGTGACTAAATATATTAGTGAAATAAGGTGACATTTACACATTCAAATGATGTAACATGTAAATAGTTCAATAAATAAAATTGTGCATAGAAATGTTGAAAAGAGGAAGTAGGATTATATTAATGCGAAATATCATTACAATGGAATTCTGGTCAAGATAACCAAAACTCATTAAATAAATACAAAGAAACTCTCCATTGAAGTGATGCAATAAAGAACTTTGAATCTTTGTACAAATTATGTAACAAAGAGCCTCTTGGATTTCAATCTTAGCCACTAGAAATGATCTCAGTAAACTAGGCACCTCCTTAGAAAAAACCTGCACAATAATGGAGAAGAAAAAAGGATGACTAAACAAGACATAGAAAGAAAATACAACTAGAAAAGGATGGGCACTCTGGTATACCTCTCACAAAATTTTACTATACAAAACTTGATGTTCATTTTTTATTGATGCAACTCCTTTTATAGCTTCATGATAGCCCATTTGTGTTACAACTGCAACTGCCTCCATGGTGGCCCATAATTGCTGCACCTACCTCTATCTAGTCTATACCATTAATTGCAATTATTGTAGCTCCTATTTGTAGCTCAATCATGGTCTATAATTGTAATTGTTTTCATTAAAAATATGGTGATGGTCCATAATTGCAATTGATAATTAAGTCCAGGTGATGACTCACAACTATAATTATCTCCATATTGCATTTTATGCCATCAATTCTCTCTATTGTGAGCTATAATTACCTCTATTTATTTTCTCTATAATACCTTTGGGTCATTGAATTATTTAATTAAAACTTATCCACTACAAAAATTAATCCTTACATGCTTTAATTAAACCCCAGCCATTGGCAGAAATAACCTTAGCCACTGCACAAAAAATAAGATATCAAAAACATTTAACCATTGACGATCGATTTAATTAAATTAAGACTTTAATAAAATAACTTTATCCACTTAAATATTCATGACCTCACTAGAAATATATCCCATTTGTTTTGACAACTATTCAATTTACCCATGTGGTATCCCCATAATGGTACCGCCAACTAGTGCCTTTGGGTCACCCTGCGTGGGATGCGCCCTAACCACCATGAGGTGGTCAACTTACTATGGGCGAATCCATGCTTTTAAACCTTGTAATAATTGGTCCACACTCAATGTGGGACTAAAGGATTAAACAAAAAAATTACACCCTCACGTGTACCTGAGCCAATCAGTTGCATGCTACCATGTATCATGCATAGTTGGAGGAGGCTTAGGTTTTTTCTATGTAGTGATTGATCAAAGTTGGATCCACATGTCAACCATAAAATTTATTTCCTTTGCCCTCATTCCTACACCTAGACTATTGGACCTAGCCCTATGGTTGAATCCAAACCATTAGATTCTTCCCTCATGCCTACGTTCAAACCATGATCTAGCCTAATGGAGTCCACATGGTGACTATGGATTGTCTTTTTTCTATCCTTATGGCTATACCCAAACTTTTGAATATGGACCCACACTTACTTCTAGACCATCATATTCTACCCTTGTTCTTGCATCTAGACTTCTAGATCTAGCCTAATGGAGTCCACATGGTGACCGTAGATAATCCCTCTTTGACCCCCATGCCTACACCCAGATCATCAGATTTTGCATGCACATATGATCCATACCATAATATTATACACACACATCTAAGCCAAACTATCATATCTAGCCTAATTGATTCCATGTGGTGACCATAAATCATCCCTCTTCTACCCCCTTTACTTGTGCCCAAACCGTCAAATTTTACATGCATATTTAAGCTATCTATCTCTTGTTTGAACAATTGACCACAAACTAGGGTAGTGAGTCCACATGGCCTAATCTAGACCATATACCTTTGACCCTCCATGTAGACCTGAGCCGTCCACCTTGGATCAATAAGGCGATATCAATAGAAGTGCTCCACAAAATTTTGGCTTAAGCTTAGATTTGTTTCAAAAATATTAATGAGGATGAAGGGGGATAATTTAATTAAAGTACCTTAGGAAAGGAATTTAGACCATGATGTGGGCATAATAGGTGGCAACATTGACTTCATGAAACAAAAAGGCTTAGGGAACCAAAAAAAATCTTTTATGAATGCTAGGATATAAGATGGAGGGGTCATGAAAATGATACAACGACTAGCAGATAAGGTTAATGGCTAGATATTTTGAAATGCAAAAGAATATTTTAGGAGTTTTGAGGGACACCTTGGAAAAAAAATGGGGGGAGGGAAATAAAAGACCCCTACTTAGGCCTTAGGAAATAAAAGGCAACCATGGGGGCCCCAAAATTTATTTTGACATAAGACTTTAGACTTAGGAAAATTAAGTCCCGACCTTAAAAAAAAATCAATTTTCTTGAAAAGTCCTTTGAGCACATTACATTTACAAAGTTTTAAAATGATGAGCATTTTTTTTGCAATAATCAAAAAGGGCAAAGAACAAAAAGGTAAATTCTAATGAAAATTGACCAAGGGATTATTGCAAATTCTTAGAAGGACCACAAAAATTTAATTCTTAACTATGCCCAAAGTAACCATATAGACTAGATCTATGACCTTATTAAGACATTTTACATTTTGAAATTAGGGGTAAACCACAAGTTGGATTTTTAGGATCCAACAAGTACCTTTAGAGTTCTTTGAGAGAAATACAGATTATTAACTTTGTTGAGAGAGCTTTAAATTCATTTTCATCAGTAGTTTCTTCTATCTCTTGAATTTCATGAATTTCTTGAGCTAAGTTTCCTTTTTTATTTCCCTCTCTACATTGTAATTGTGGTTGATGTTGATAACCATATTTATATTGAGAATGAACTGACGTTGAAAACATTGAGGTTGAAGTTGATGTTGTCATTGAAAATTATACTGATATTGATATTACCTTTGTTGTATAGAATTATATATTTGACCACCTTGATTCATATTCATCTGATTTTCTTGATACTGATTTCTTTAATTGCATCTACAAAACATTTGTGCTATGACACTTTTTCTTGAATATTTAATAATTTCTTGTATTTCATTTGGATCTATACCTTGGAGTTGAAACAATATTACCTTGTGTATTATCCTTTGATTAGAAGGCATTTTTAACCATTTCATCCTTGACTAAATTTTCTACTTCATATTCTTGTAGAATTTTGACTAATTCATCAAATGTAGTATCTTTTCTTAAAATTTTCAAAGATGTGACTATATATTTGTAACTTTTTGGAAGTGCTCTTAATGTCACTTGAACAAGAAAGTTATATTCTACTTTTTCTCCTAGAGTTAATAGTTTTTCTTTTATATATTCTATCTTTCAAATAAATAGTTCAATACTTTCACCACTATTAACTTTTAAGGAGTATAATTGAGATTGAAGATTAAGAATAGTAGCTTTGTTTTTCCCTTCAAATATTTTACATAGAGTATTCCAAGCTTCTATAGAAGTTTTTGCTCCACTTATATAAGGTTGTATTTCATAATTTATTCCAAATTTTATTATCATAAGTGATTTGGCATCACCTTCTTCATATCTTTGAATTTCTCTTACATCTTCAATAGGTTTTGTTTTTGTTCCACTAACTATATCCTAAAGTTTTTCTACAACTAGAATTGATTTCACTTTGTTCTTCCATGAAGCAAAATTTGGTCCTTTCAAAAGTTGAGATTCAAAAAGGAAAAACTTTTTGTTAGACATAGTAGTACTCATTCAATAAATACTTTGATGTAGACAACCTTATAACTTCTAAGTTAAAAATAAATCAAATTTTCTAAATTTATTCCTCTGGAGTAGAAAGTATTATATCTCCCTAGTTTTAGAAACTAAGAATAAATGTTTACAAATTTATGTTTTCCTAAGTATTTGTTGATTAAATTTGCAAATATTCAAAAACTTTAAAATTTCAAAATTTTCTTTTCAAAAATAGAAAACCAAATCCAACTAGAAAACTTCACAAAATTAAATAACCTAGTTGCAAACCTTATTACTCCAACCTTATGAAAAATATAAAACCAAATCAAACTTCAAATTTAAAAAACTTCAAATTAACTTATTACTCCAAATCTAAATTCAAATATTTCTATAAAACCTTATTACTCCTAAAATTTAATAAAGCTTATCCCTTCGAAAAAAACTTTAAACAACTTTTAAATACTTTAAAATATCAACTTATATACTCAAATAAAATTTATAACATTTGCTAAACTTATGTCTCCAAAATAAATTAAAATAATTTTATAAACCTTAAGCTTATAAATATTAATTGGAAAATCTAACCTCTTCTCTGCTACGTACAAACGTCTTGGTATTACTACAATTGCTCCATGTGTGTGCTCGATGCCTTCCACCTCTTGCTTGTGTTCCTTTCAATCTCTTGGGATGTGGTTTTGCTTTCACCACTTGTATGTTTGCATGAGGGAATATAATCATTTCAAGTGATAACACTTTGATGTAATCTCCATTATACTACACCAAACCTAATTGCACTCACCAATTGATGTAACATTAACAACAATTTGTCTTGCTTTAGGTGTAACATAATATGGATGTGTGGCTATCAGGTGTGGCTTCTAAAGTGTAGCATTGTGTGGCTCTTTGATGTTGCTCCTGAGTGTAACACTGTGAGATTCTCAAGTGTAATATAATGTGGCTTCTGATGCTACTCTCAAGTTGAAATATTTTCTTGTGAACACTATGCGATGTTGTGACCCCTCGTTACTCGCATCTTTGATGCCTAGATTCCTTCAGTCCTATGCTACTATAAATCAAATTGCTATTGGTATTTATTGCTCTACTAACTTGGTAGAACTTATAATTGCCAATGTTGCTCAGTCCATTAATCCCTTTATTGTTTATGCCAATATTGTTGCTTATTATTGACTCTAGTGTGTTGCAGGTGTGACAACTTCAAGATATTGAAGTAATCTTGTGTATATATTTACCTAGTTCAATACTGCAAGGATAAGGCACTACTATGTCTCACCTTTCATGTTAAATAGTTGCTTAGACTACTGCATTTCCTAAAATCTATTGCACCCTTAAATTGCTTGAAACTTTTAGCAAATTCATTAGATCATAGGCATCTTCTCTTGGTGAGATCTTTGGACCGCTTACTTCTATAGCTCAAACATTAAGCTTCAACCTTAGGCATATTTTGAATATCAAACATTTGATTTCTTCTTCTTGAATGTCATCCACTTTGATTTTCTTGAACTTAGACTTGTATTCTACTTTATGACATACTCCTTTTCACTGCTTTCTCTTCTATATCTTAGGTTCTTCTTAGGTCTTCTACCTTCTAAATCTTGAATCTTATATTCTATTATTCTCTATATGGCTACCTCTATAAAGCCTTAAAGAACTATATTTATATCTTGAGATTGATTTATCTTTATCAAGACCTGATATATCTTTCTTTTGATGTTGTTATCCTTTCTTGTAATTCAATACTTCTTTCTTCAATATCAAGGTCAATTTCTCTGAATGACCTAGATACTCCTTTATGTCAAGGTCTATATTCAAGATCTAAAATTATTCCTTATGTCAATATCTGTCTTCAAGACTTGAATGTATTCCTTATGTCAAGATTTCTTTCTTTCCCAATTTGCTACTAACGTTTCTACTACAAATAGAAGATGAAATTCTTCTCTATCCATTGTAAGAAGATTCTCACTCTTTTGCTATTGCTTTTCCCTGAAATCAATAATATCTTAGGTTATTGTTGGTGCAACCTAAGAATACAAAATCAATTTCACAGTCTATTTTACAACTCAAATCTCTAATGTCAAGGTGATCTTGAATATCCCTGATTCCTCTATCAATGTCAAGGTGACGTTGATTTTCCTTGATTCTTCTATCAATATCAAGGGTTGGCTATGTCCTTGAATGATCAACTATCTCAAATTTGATATGCCTTCAAATATAGTTGAGTCCTGGTATTCACTGGTTATACTCCAACCATGGAAATACTAGCCTTTCTACTCATTATGACCTTACAAAAGAGTTTGAGTCTCACTGTCTTTAAAGTGGATAGACTCCAAATCAATTTTATCAAATCGGATAAAATCGATTTTTATAACTAGTTAAACTAAATTCTATCAACCTGAATAGAATATATTAGTAGCTCTAGTAACATTGATGGCTTTTTAGGCCTTAATACTACCATTAGGTTAAATATCACAAGATCGAATCTAATATAACCACAATAAGGTCAAGATAATGATATGAGTAGAATATTATGAGAAAATTAATATGTATATCAAGGCTAATAATATATCAAATAAAATTCAATAATAAAAAACAATATGAATTAAATAGTCTGAATCATACATGTACCAAGCATGTAGAACAACTTATAATATTAATTGCTCAAAACTTTTGTAATCTTTACTACTCCACTTTCTCTTATAATGATATTACTTGATCTGATATGAAGTATCCTTATGGAGTATATATCCATAGTGTAATGACTCTTTGGATACTTGATTATTCCTTTCCTTATGATAAATATCATGATCCTTGGCTCCTCTACTTGACACTTGCATACTTGATGAACACTTGACTATATATTGTATGCATACCTATACATGACTCTTACACTTCCATAACTTGCACACTCAAATCTAAGATACTTGTGCACATAATTACATTACATATTTGACCTCTTACATATAAGATACTTGTGCACATGGAATCAAATTACACTTGCACACTAACTCACATGAAACTTGTGCATTTCTTGCACATTATAACTTTACATGACACTTGTGTATATCCTACACATTCACACTTACATAAAGGGAAATAATACTCACACTCTAAACTATGACTCAACCCTAATCTATTATTTACAAGATGTACCATGAAGGTACCATGGGGGTACATTAACATGTACAAAATAATGTAATATACTCCAACATCCCCTATATTACATTATTTGGTTTAGTCTTCAATCATGGTCTTCATCTTGATCTTCAATCTTCAAGTGATCCTAGGACTTGTGCTTGCTTTGTTCTCTTTTTGTTTTCTTCTAAATTTTCTTGATCTTTTTCTTTTGCTTATTTAGTTTTTTCTTTTGTGTCTTGGTCTTATTATATTGCATTCCTATATCTTGATGTTCTATAGCAACTACAATATTAGTACCTTTATAATTCTTTGAGAGAAATACATCTTTATTGATTATTAACTTTGCCGAGAGAGATTTGAATTCATTTTCATCAATAGTTTCTTCTATATCTTGAATTTCAAGATTTGTTTGAGCTAAGTTTTATATTTTATTTCCCTCTCTATATTATAACTGTGGTTGTTGTTGATAACCATATTGATATTGAGAATGATACTAACGTTGAAAATGTTGAGGTTAAAATTGATGTTGTCGTTAAGAATTGTACTAAGATTGATATTACCTTTGTTGTATAGAATTATTTATTTGACCACCTTGATTCATATTCATATTATTTCCTTGATATTGATTTCTTTGATTGTATCTATAGAAATTTGTGCTATGACTCTTTTTCTTGCATATTTGACAATATCTTGTATTCCATTTGGATCTATATCTTAGAGTTGAAGCAAGATTACCTTGTGTATTATCCTTTGATAATAAGGTATTGTTAATCGTTTCATCCTTGACTAAATTTTCTACTTCATAAAATGTAGTATCTTTGCTTAAAACTTGCAAAGATGTGACTAGATGTTTGTAGCTTTTTGAAAGTGCTCTTAATGTCACTTGAACAAGAAATTTATCTTCTACCTTTTCTCCTAGAGTTAATGGCTTTGCTTTTATATCTTCTACCTTTTGAAAAAATAGTTCAATGATTTCACCACTATTAACTTTTGAGTACAACTACGATTGAAGAATAGTAGCTTTTTTTTTCCCTTCAAATATTTTACATAAAGTATTCTAAGATTATGTAGAAGCTTTTGCTCCACTTATATATGGTTGTATTTAATTATTTATTCCAAATTTTATTATCATAAGTGCTTTTTCTTCACATCCTTCATATATTTGAATTTCTCTTACGAGATCAGTAGGTTTTGTTTTTGTTCCACTAACTATATCCCAAAAAAAATCTACAACTAGAATTTACTTTGTTCTTCCATGAAGTAAAATTTGGTCCTTTCAAAAGTTGAGATTCAGAAAGGAAAAACTTGTTGTTATACATAGTAGTACTCATTCAATAAATCCTTTTATATAGATAAACTTATAACTCCTAAGTTAAAAATAAATTAAAGTTTCTAAAATTATTCTTATGGAGTAGAAAACCTTATATCTCCCTAGTTTTAGAAACTAAGAATATTTGTTTGCAAATATATGTTTTTGTAAGTATTTGGTGATGAAATTCTTTTGTCTCCCAAATAATTAAATTTTCAGATATTCAAAAACTTTAAATTTCAAATATTTCTTTTCAAAAATAGAAATCCAAACCTAACTAGAAAATTTCACCCAAATAAATAAATAACATAGTTGCAAACCTTATTACTCCAACCTTATAAAAAAATATTTTTCAAATATAAAACCAAATCAAACTTCAAATTAACTTATCACTCCTAATATAAATTCAAATATTTCTATAAAACCTTATTACTCCTAAAATTTAATAAAGCTTATCCCTTAAAAAAAACTTTAAACAATTTTTAAATACTTTCAATATTAACTTATCTCTCTTAATACTCATAAAATTGATAACCTTTGCTAAACTTATGTCTCCAAAATAAATTAAAATAATTTTATAAACCTTAAGCTTCTAAATATTAATTGGAAAATCTAACCTTTTCTCGGTTGCATGCGAACATATCGGTCTTACCGTAATTGCTCTGTGTGCTCGATGCCTTCCACCTCTCGCTTGTGCTCCTTTCAATCTCTTGGGATGCAATTTGGATTTTGCCACTTATATGTTTGCATGAGGGAATAGAAGTGTTTCAAATGCTAACACATTTAGGTAACCTCCATTATACTGAACCAAACCTAATTGCACTCACCAACTAATGTAACACTAACAATAATCTAACTTGCTTCAATTATAACGTAAGATGGACGTGTGGAAATCAAGTGTTACTTTTGAAGTGTAATATTGTATGGCTCTCTAACATTGCTTCTAAGTGTAACACTATGAGATTCTCAAGTGTAATGTCATGTGGCTTCTTGTTGCTACTCTCAAGTTGAAATATTTTCCTGTGAAAGTTATGCGATGTTTTGACTCCTCGTTACTCTCATATTTTATGCTGACTCCTTCAGTCTTGTATTGTTGTAACTTGAAGTGTTGCATGTCTTTGCTACTCTATCAACCTGGTAAAACTTGTTATTGCCAATTTTGCTTAGTCTTTTAATCCCTTTATTGTTTATGCGAACATTGTTGCTTATTGTTGACTCTGGTGTGTTGTAGGTGTGACTTCAAGATGTGAAGCAATCTTGTGTATTATTTTTTCGTGTTCAACACTGCAAGGATAAGGTGTTGCTACATCCCACCTTTCATGTTAAATTGCTGCTTAGACTACTGATGCTTCTTTTTTCAATGTCAAGGTCAATTTCTATGAATGACCTAGATACTCTTTTATGTCAAGGTCTATCTCCAAGACCTAAAATTATTCCTTATATCAAGGTCTATCTTTAAGACCTGGATGTATTCTATATCAAGATTTCTTCCTTTTTCAATCTGTTGCTAACTATTATGCTGCAAATAGAAGATGAATTCTTCTCTATCCACTATAGGAAGCTTCTCACTCTTCTGATATTATTTTTCCCTGAAATCAATAATGTATTAAGTTACTATTGGTGCAACCTAAGAATTCAAAATCAATGTCAGAGAATATGTGTTTTGTAACTCAAATCATTAATGTCAAGGTGACATTGAATGTCCCTACTTCCTCTATCAATGTCAAGGTGACATTGAATGTCCTTGATTCCTTTATCAATGTCAAGGGTTGGCTATGCCCCTAAATTATCAACTATCTCAAATTTGATACACCTTCCAATATAGTTGAGTCCTGGTCTTCACTAGTTATTCTCCAAATATGGAAAGAAAAGTCTTTCTACTCACTATGACCTTACAATAGAGTTTGAGTCTCACTACCTTCAAAGTGGACAAACTCTAGATCAATTTTATCAAACTAGACAAAATGGATTTTTATAAGTGGCTAAACTAAATTCTATCAACCTAGAATAGTATATGTTATTCGCTCTAATACCACCGATGGATTTTTAAGCCTTAATACTACCACAAATATCATAGGTTAAATATCATAGGATTGAATATAATATAGTTGCAATACAATAAGGTCAAGATAATGATATGAGTAGAATATTATGAGTAAATTAATATGTAAATCAAGGCTAATAATATATCAAATAACATTCAATAATAAACAACAATATGAATGTAAATAGCTTGAATCATACATGTACTAAGCATGTAGAACAACTTACAATATTAATTACTCAAAATATATGCAATCTTTATTACTCCACTTTCTCTTACAATGATATTACTTGATATGATATGAAGTATCCTTACATAGTATATATCCATAGTAGAATGAATATTTGGATACTTGACTATTCCTTTCCATATGCCAAGTCTCATGATCCTTGGCTCCTTTACTTGACACTTGCATACTTGATGAACACTTGACTCTATATTGTATGCACACCTATACATGACTCTTACACTTCCATAACTTGCACACTCTAATCTAAGACACTTGTGCACATAGACTCAACTTACACTTGCACACTAACTCACATGACACTTGTGTATTTCCTGCACATTACAACTTTACATGACACTTGTGCATATCTTGCACATTCACACTTACATAAAGGAAAATAATACTCACACTATAAACTATGACTCAACCCTAATCTATTATTTACAAGATGTACCATTAAGGTACCATGGGGGTACATTAGCATGTACCAAATAATAGAATATACTCCAACAGAAGGTGTGTGTACTATCCATAGCCCTTTGATATACTAAAACAATGATCAATAATGCTTAGACCAATATTTCAAGTCACTACCCAAAGATATAGCCTATATTCTTAGATGCACTACCTACCTCTTTTATTAGTAAGTGAAGGTAATCTTCTCAAGTGTTGTATGTGGTTCACTAAGGATAGATACATAGTTGAAAGCTTATTAGGGCTAAAGGTCTCTCAAACTTGGGGTCTTCTATATACTTGAAGGTATGTGGGAGCTCAAGTTTGTATACAAGTGTTGTTTGAGGCCTGAGTATTGGAATTTGATCACCCTTCACTTAAATAAATGCTTTATGGACAATCTAGCTTAGCCAATAACAAAAAATTCTCCATGATGTTTTAAAACCCCTAACACAATATTTCTAACCTATTAAACTAAAACAAAAATAATTGACTCTATTTTTCATAGAGCATTTCATAGAAAAGAATAAAAGGAAGGAATGCTATACCTAATAGAAATGGAATGGAAGGATAGGAACTATTATAGCTATAAAAGAGCACAACCCTAGAAAGTGCTCTTAAACCACTTGTTATAAATATTCCAATTAAAATAAGCACATCCATACAAATATTGCAATAAATAACATAATGAATGAAAAAAAAATATTGCAATATGAATGGAAATGCAACAACTTTATTAAAAAAAACAAAATTGTTTGCCTCTTTGAGGGGGCAACCTTCTTAGAAGCCAAGCTTTAATACAATATGAAAAGACTTGATGCATTCCAGTCATACCCTTTCTTTATTAAAGACTCCTACGAACCCTAGCCCTATTGCTTAAGGGTCGATTTCACATGCAAGTGGGGATCTAAGCTAGAATATTCAACTAAAGAATTAGTTATATATTTTATAATGGTTACATTATATGGGCCCATATGTCTAGGTGCCCCAAGTGCCACATACATGTTACAATATAGTATATAATAATGTTCAGATGGGACAGTACATATATTATTATGATGGGATCCTAATACATGATAAATATTATGAGTACCATGAGGCTCATCTCACAACAAGAGAGTAGGGTGTCTTGTTGTAGTTGTAGCTTCCTTTATTTGTAATATTTTAGGTTTAGACATATATTTGATTTCCACTGTTCACGTTGTTTATTTTTTTCAACCATTTGTGTGACTGTTGCATGTTTGAATAAATTATTTTTAGATTTGATTTATTCTAAAATAACATAGGATAGCAGTTATCTAGGGTTAGGAAAATTTACAAAGAAAGCAATTTGTGTCATACAACAATAGAGGGCAACAATTGGTTATGGCACCAAAGTTATGGTCACCTAAATTTTCAAAGCATGTATTTGTTGAATTCTAAAGATATTATCCATGGGCTGCCTTGTACATAATATATTCAAAATACTTACTTCACATCATCCCTGATGCACAATTTGTTGAGTGTGGGGCAACTTCTTGAGAAAAACTATAAACTTGTGTTTGAGAATGAGTGATTCATTTATGATAAAGTAAAGAGGAATAAAATAGTAGGTGTTGTACCTATGACAAAGAATAGAATGTGTCATTTGAATCTTGGAGGATAAGAAAGAAATTTGTGTCATACAACAATTGAAGATAACAGTTGGTTATGGCACCAATGTTTTGGTCACCTAAATTTTCAAAGCATGTATTTGTCGAATGCTAATTAAATGATCCATGGGCTGCCTTGTACAAAAAAAATAGTCAAAATACTTACTTCACACTAGCCTTGATGCACAATTTGTTGACTGTGGAGCAACTTCTTGAAAAAAACTACAAAGTAGTGTTTGAGAATAAGGAGTGCATCATTTATGAAAAATAAATAGGAACCAAAAAGTGAGTGTTGTTCCTATGACAAAGAATAGATTTTTTCCTTTGAATCTTGGAGGATAAGAAAACAATTTGTGTCATACAAAAATTGAGGACAACAGTTGGTTATGGCATAAAAGTTAAGGTCCCTTGAATTTTAGAAGCATGTATTTTTTGAATGCTAAACAAATGATCCATGGGATGCCTTGTACAAAACTATTCAAAATACTTACTACGTACTAGCCATGATGCACAATTTGTAGAGTATGGGACAACTTGTTGAGAAAAACTACAAACTAGTGTTAGAGAATAAGGAGTGCATGATTTATGACAAAGTAAATAGGAACCAAACAATGGATGTTGTGCCTATGAGAAAGAATAGAATATTTCCTTTGAATCTTGGTGGACAAGAAAGTCATTTGTGTCATACAACAATTGAAGGCAATAGTTGGTTATGGAACCAAATTTATGGTACCCTAAATTTTCAAATTATATATTTTTTGAATGCTAAAGAAATGATCCATGGGCTACCTTGTACAAAAAAATATATTCAAAATACTTACTTCACAATAGCCTTGATGCAAAATTTGATGATTTTGGAGCAACTTCTTGAGAAAAATTACAATGTAGTGTTTGAGAATAAGGAGTGATCATTTATGACAAAGTAAATATTAACAAAATAGTGGGTTTTGTATCTATGACAAATAATAGATTGTTTCCTTTGAATCTTGGAAGATAAGAAAGCAATTTGTGTCATATAATAATTGAGGACAACAGATGGTTATGGCACCAATGTTATGGTCACCTGGATTTTTGAAGCATGTATTTGTTGAATGCTAAAGAAATGATCCATGGGCTGCCATGTATAAAAAAATTCAAAATACTTACTTCACACCAACTCTGATGAACAATTTTTTCAGTGTAGGGCAACTTCTTGAGAAAAACTACAAAGTAGTGTTTGAGAATAAGGAGTGCATCATTTATGACAAATTAAATAGGAACCAAACAGTGGATGATGTACCTATGAAAAATAATAAAATATATCCTTTGAATCTTGGAGGATAAGAAAGCAATTTGTGTCACACAGTAATTGAGGATGATAGTTGGTTTTGGCACCAAAGTTGTGGTCACCCCAATTTTTAAAGAATGTATTTCTTCACTGTTAAATAAATGATCCATGGCTTACCTTGTACAAAAAATATTTAAAATACCTACTTCACACCAACCCCGATGCACAATTTGTTGAGTGTGGAGAAAATTCTTGAGAAAACCTAAAAAATAGTGTTTGATAATAAGGAGTGCATCTTTTATGACAAAGTAAATAGGAACAAAATAGTGGGTGTTGTACCTATGAAAAAGAATAGATTGTTTCCTTTGAATCTTGAAGGATAAGAAAGCAATTTGTGTCATACAACAATTGAGGACAGTAATCAGTTTTAGCAACAAAGTTATGGTCACCCAAATTTTTGAATCATATTTTTGGTGAATGCTAAATAAATGATGCATGGGTTACCTTGTACAAAAAAAATCAAAATACTTACTTCACACTAGCCCTGATGCACAATTTGTTGAGTGTGGGGAAAATTCTTGAGAAAAACAACAAAGTAGTGTTTGAGAACAAGGAATGCATCATTTATGACAAAGTGAATAGGAACCAAACAATGGGTGTTGTAACTATGACAAAGAATAGACTGATTTCTTTGAATATTGGAGGATAACAAAGCAATTTTTGTTGCCTAGAAATTGAGGGCAACAGTTGGTTATGGCACCATAGTTATGGTTACCTGAATTTTTGAAGCATGTACTTGTTGAATGCTAAAGAAATGATCCATGGACTACCTTGTACCAAAACAATTCAAAATACTTACTTCACACCATCCTTGATGCACAATTTGCTGAGTGTGAGGCAAATTCTTGAGAAAAACTACAAAGTAGTGTTTGAGAAGGAGTGCATGTTTTATGACAAAGGAAATAAGAACCAAACAATGGGTGTTGTACCTATGACAAAGAAAATAATGTTTCATTTAATTCTTGCCGGATAAAAAATATATTTGTGTCATATAGCAATTGAGGACAACAGTTGGTTATGGAACCAAAGTTATTGTCACTTGAATTTTTTAAGCATGTATTTGATGAATGCTAAAGAAATGATCCATGGGTTTTCTTGTACAAAAAATATTCAAAACACTTATTTCACACTAGCCCTAATGCACAATTTGGATAGTGTGGGGCAACTTCTTGAGAAAAACTACATAGTGTTTGAGAATAAAGAGTGCATCATTTATCACAAAGTAAATAGGAACCAAACAGTGGGTGTTGTACCTATGAAAAATAATAGAATGTTTTCTTCGAATCTTCGAGGATAATAAAGCAATTTGTGTCATACAACAATTGAGGACTATAGTTGTTTATGGCAGCAAAGTTATGGTCACCTGAATTTTTGAAGCATGTATTTGTTGAATGGTTAAATAAATGATCTATGGGCTGCCTTGTATAAAAAATATTACAAATACTTACTTCGCACCATCCATGATGCACAATTTGTTGAGTGTGGTGCAACTTCTTTAGAAAAACTACAAAGTAGTGTTTGATAATAAGGAGTGCATGATTTATGACAAAGTAAATAGGAACCAAACAATGGGTGTTGTACCTATGAAAAAGAATAAAATGTTCCCTTTCAATATTGGAGGATAAAAAATCAACTTGTGTCATACAACGATTGAGGACATCAGTTGGTTATGGCACCAAAGTTATGGTCACCTAAATTTTTGAAGCTCGTATTTATTGAATGCTAAAGAAATGATCCATGGGCTACCTTGTACAAGAAATATATATTCAAAATACTTAACTCACACGAACCCTAATATTTAACTCATATTTAACAAAATGGTTAAATTTGTTGTGTGCAAAAACTTATTGAGAAAAACTACAAAGTAGTGTTTGAGAAAAGGAGTGCATCATTTATGACAAAGTAACTAGGAACCAAAAAATTAGGGTTGTACCTATAACAAGTAATAGAATATTGATAAATAATATAATGTTTCCTTTGAGTCTTGGAGGATAAGAAAGCAATTTGTGTCATACATAATTTGAGGACAATAGTAGTTATAGCACCAATGTTATGGTCACCTGAATTTTTGAAATATGTATTTTTTGAATGCTAAATAAATGATCCATTGGCTCCCTAGTATAAAAAATATTCAAAATACTTCAAACCAACTCTGATGCACAATTTGTTGAGTGTGGGGCAACATGTAGAGAAAAACTGCAAAGTAGTGTTTAAGAATGAGTGCATCATTTATGAAAAAATAAATAGGAACCAAACAGTGGGTGTTGTACCTATGATAAAGAATAGAATATTTCTTTTGAATCTTGGAGGATAAGAAAGCAATTTGTGTCATACAAAAATTGAGGACAACAGTTGGTTATAGCATCAAATTTATAGTTGCTTGAATTTTTGAAGTATGTATATGTTGAATGCTAAAGAAATGATCCACAGGCTGCCTTGTACAAAAACAGGTATTAAAAATACTTACTTCACACTAGCCCTAATGCAAAATTTGTTGAGTGTGGGGCAAATTCTTGAGAAAACAGAAAACTACAAAGTAGTGTTTTATAATAAGGAGTACATGATTTATGACAAAGGAAATAGGAACCAAACAATGGGTGTTGTACCTATGACAACGAATAGATTGTTTCCTTTGAATATTGGAGTATAAGAAAGTAATTGGTGTCATACAACAATTGAGGACAACAGTTGGTTATGGAACCAAAGTTATGGTCATGTGAATTTTTGAAGAATATATTTATTGAATGCTAAATAAATGATGCATGGGCTTCCTTGTACAAAAAATATTCAAAATACTTACTTCACACTAGCCCTGGTGCACAATTTGTTGAGTGTGGGGCAACTTCTTAAGAAAAACTACGAAGTAATGTTTGAGAATAAGGAGTGCATCATTTATCACCATGTAAATAGGAACCAAATAGCAGGTGTTGTACCTACAAAAAAGAATAGACTGTTTCTTGTTAAATCTTGGAGGATAAGAAAGCAATTTATGTCATACAACAATTGAGGACATCATTTGGTGATGGCACCAAAGTTATGGTCACCTGAATTTTTGAAGCATGTATTTGTTGATGCTAAATAAATGATCCATGGGCTACCTTGTACAAAAAACATTCAAAATATTTACTTCACATCATCCCTAATGCATAATTTGTTGAGTGTGGGGCAACTTGTTGAGAACAACTATAAACTTGTGTTTGAGAATGAGTGATTCATTTATGATAAAGTAAATAGGAACCAAACATTGGGTGTTGTACCTATCACAAATAATAAAATATATTCTTTGAATCTTATAGGATAAGAAAATTGTGTCATACAACAATTGAGGACAACAGTTGGTTATGGAACCAAAGTTATGGTCACCTGAATTTTTGATGCATGTATTTGTTGAATGCTAAAGAAATGATCCATAAGCCGCCTTGCACAAAAAGTATTCAAAATACTTACTTCACACCAGCCTAGATGCAAAATTTGTTTAGTGTGGGGCAACTTGTTGATAAAAACTACAAAATAGTGTTTGAGAATAAGGAGTACATCATTTATGATAAAGTAAATAGGAACCAAATAGTAGGTGTTGTACCTATGAAAAAGAATACAATGTTTCCTTTGAATCTTAGAATATAAGAAAGCAATTTGTGTCATACAAAAATTAAGGACAACAGTTGATTATGGCACCAAAGTTATGGTCACCTGAATTTTTGAAGCATGTATTTGTTGAATGCTAAAGAAATGATCCACGGGCTGCCTCGTACAAAAATATTTAAAATACTTACTTCACACCAGAGGCACAATTTGTTGAGTGTGGGTAAATTCTTGAGAAAAACTACAAATTAGTGTTTGAGAATAAGTAGTGCATCATTTATGACAAAGTAAACAGGAAACAAATAGTGGATGTCGTATCTATGACAAAGAATAGTGTGTTCATTTGAATCTTGAAGGATAAGAAAGAAATTTGTGTCATACAAAAATTGAGGACAAGAGTTGGCTATGGCACCAAAGTTATAGTCACTTGGATTTTTGAAGCATGTATTTTTTTGAATGCTAAAGAAATGACCCATGGGCTACCTTGTACAAAAAAATATTAATAATACTTACTTCACACTAGCCCCGATGCACAATTTTTTGAGTGTGGGGTAACTTCTTGAGAAAAAATACAAATTAGTGTTTGAGAATAAGGAGTCCATAAATTATGAGAAAGTAAATAGGAACCAAATAGTGGGTGTTGTACCTATGACACATAATAGAATGTTTCCTTTGAATCTTGGAGGATAAGAAAGCAACTTGTGTCATACAAAAATTGAGGACAAAAATTTGTTATGGTACCAAACTTATTGTCACCTATATTTTTGAAGCATGTACTTGTTGAATGCTAAATAAATTATTAATGAGCTACCTTGTACAAAAAACATTCAAAATACTTACTTCACACCAGCCCTGATGCACAATTGTTTGAGTGTGGGGCAACTTATTGAGAAAAACTACAAAGTAATGTTTTACAATAAGGAGTGCATCATTTATGATAAAGTAAATAGGAACCAAACGATGGGTATTGTACCATGACAAACAATAGAATATTTCCTTTGAAACTTGGAGGATAAGAAAGCAATTTGTGTCATACAACAATTGATGACAACAATTGGTTATGGCACCAAAGTTATGGTCACTTGAATTTTTGAAGCTTGTATTTGTTGAATGCTAAAGAAATGATCCATGGGCTTCCTTTTACAAAAAATATTCAAAATACTTCCTTCACACCAGCCCTGATGCACAATTTGTTGAGTGTGGGGCAAATTGTTGAGAAAAACTACAAAGTAGTGTTTGAGAATAAGAAATGCATGATTTATGACAAAGTAAATAGGAATAAAACAATGGGTGTTTTACCTATGAAACATAATAGACCATTTCCTTTGAATCATAGAAAGCAATTTGTGTCATACAACAATTGAGGACAACTTTTGGTTATGGCACCAAAGTTATGGTGACCTGAATTTTTGAAGTATGTATTTGTTGAATGCTAAAGAAATGTTTCATGGGCTGCCATGTGTAGATGCAATAATGGAAGTTTATGAATGTTCCACAATGGGAAAGCATCATATAGAGAGCTTTCCAAAAATAAAATCATATATAGCATCATATCCATTGTAGATGTTTCATTTAGATAATTGTGGTTCAATGTACACACCAAGTGTTGATAAATCCTTCTACTTTATCACCTTCATTGTTAATTATACTAGAAAAATATGGGTATGTTTTTTGAAGAATGGAAGTGATGTTTTTGAAATATTCAAGATCTTAAAAGCTAAAATAAAGAATGAAACTAGATATAGAATCAACACATAAAGGACTAATTCTTGTGGTGAGTATTATTTTAAGAAATTCAATCAATTTTGTGATGAGCATGGGATAAAAAGACAATTTACAAAAGCCCATATACCTTAGAAAAATGGAGTGGTGGAAAGGAATAATAGTACAATAATGGGGATGGAAAGAAGCATAGTTGAGAGAATCAAAATCGCCACATAATCGACAAATGATTGACTCGGAAAAAATTGGGAATCAACAAAAAATTAGGGAAAGAATCGACAAAAAATAAAAAATAAAATGTAAATTTTCATTGAAAAAAGTTTTTTTCATGCATATTACAATGAATTAACATTATCCAAATCAAATATTGCAATAAAAGTAGTAATTCATGTCAGGATATCATACAAGGCTTAAGCTTTAACTACACATGAAAGTGACAAAACACATCTTGTATTGCTTATAAAATATAACATGAAAGGTATAAATTACAAAATGTGTCAAAATACCTCAATAGGCCCACTATCTAATATCTTGCAATTCCTTTACCCCTTGCCCTAGCAGAAGACCTAGTCTCTTTTTGTTGATGTGTGATCGTAGGTGTCGCTTCTTGTGCTAGTGCCTCTTGTTGGTCCTTGGATGCTATCTCCTCCACTAGGTCTTCAAAGTTTTGTAAATCATCCACAGTGAATAGAGCCTCTTCCCATTCATCCTACTCCTGCATTGCATCTATGATCCATTCAGATGATGGACTAATGTCACTTAGGTCAATGGGCTCAGTACTTGTTTTTCAAAAGTTCTTTGGTGGAGACGAAGGTTGTAATGCACAAACACAAGATCAATTAATTTTTCTTGTGTAAGTTTGTTGTGCTTCTTGGAGTGAATGTGCTTAAACATACTCCAATTGTGCTCACAACCTGAAGAGCTACATGGTTGAGATAATATTCTAATAGCCATGTGCTGCAAATTGGGCATAAAATCACCAAAGTCGTCCCACCATAAATCTAGAAACAACAACAAAAATAAATATTTCACATGTAACAACTTAAAAGTTTAAAACAAAATCAAAAGACAATAAATAATAATTCGATGAGGGTTACCTGGCCTCAATGTTTCAACAACACTCTTGCATTGCTCATATGGAAATTGGTGACCATGACATTCCTTATAATCTTGTATCTCTGCACACATTTTATCATGCAATTGTTTACTAGCTAAGAACACATGATCAATGCAATCTTGAAGGCCAAGCTCCACCTCATAATCAACACAAAATATAGCAAAATAAAAAAATTTGGGTTCAAATAGTAACCCATTGCATGAAGAGGGCTATAGATTTGTGATATCCATCGATTAACAATGATAGTCCAAATGACATCATATTTGGTGTGGGCATATCCATAAAATACAACAATTTCCTCTTTTGCTCTATCCATAGTCTCATATACAAATCCCATTGGAAAGTGTTCTCCATAAACAAGATGAAGAACCTTCACCAAAGGCTTTGATACCTAAAAAATACTAATAATTTAAAGAAAAAATTTATACAACATAAATAAAATAAATTAATAAGTGTAGTATTGTACCTTGATGGCCTCATCCATGGCCATATAGAAGTCCTACTCAAACATATTAGTATAGACATTATGCCCCTCAGGTGATATTCGATATCTTGCAATTGCTCCAAAATTTTAATCATCACTCACAAACATTTGCTTCAATGACCCTCTTGCATTATAAATACTCTGCAATGTCACAAATTTTGTGGCGAAGTGTGTAATACTAAGCCACACTAGCTCCCTCCCATTAGTAAATCACCTCATGAGGCTGACTCATGTATGGTTGTAAATGAATTTTGTGATAGCCTTAGCCTTCCTTACAATATCTACCACCCAAGGTAATTTCCCAATATCCTAGAGGAGCAAATCGAGACAATGAGTTGCACATGGGATCCAAAAAATAGTGGGGAATCTCTCCAAAATCCTCTTGGCTACCTTATATGATGTTGCGTTGTCTATGATTATTTGTACAACATTATCCTCCCTAACCTCCAACACAACCTCCTCCAACAACCCTGTAAGCATTTTTATACTCTTAACATGTGTTGATGCATCTATGAACTTGAGGAATGCAGTTCCTCTTTTAGATGCAACCAAAAACTTAATCAAGGTTCTTCCCCTCTCATCCGTCTAGCCATCAGACATTATTGTACAACCCTTGTTCCTCCACACCCTACGTTGATCTTCAAGCACAACCTGAAGTATTGCATATTGATATTATCATATTAATATATATATATATAAAATTAGTCATGCCATATATATATATATATAGTCAAGCACAATCCCACAACCCGAATGTTGTCCATAGATTGTCAAAGGAAAGGGCCCCTAAGGTCATCATAATTTGATACCTTAAATCCTGCGTCGTAACTTGCAACGACATCTATCATGCACTGCCAGTATGGAGACCTTGCACTTTGAAGGGAATGTTAGAATAATCCCAAAATGTGACAATGGTTGTCCTCACTGCATTGTGCTTCTTTTGGTTCCACGCAACCATACCCTCAAGCATGGATTGTGCCCCTGGCATGGAACACTCTACAAAATAGGACTCTCTCATCCTACTAGTTGCTTGTGTACATGATGGACTCGAGACTCCCTTGTTGAAACCGGCTAAAGCTGCTATTGGTATGAGGTTTTTGGGAGGGGGGTTTGAGATGGCATCGATATGACTTCTTTTGAGAGTATTTTTTTCCTCTGACTCAGCGATCATGGCCTCTACTTTATTTCTAATTTATTTTGGAACATTAGGGCATACCTTTACATCTTTGTGATTTCTCTTTTCCAAATGGAATTTGAGAGGATAAACATCTCAATGAAGAGGTTACTTACAAAAATTACATGTAACATCCCATTTCTTTGCCACTCGCATTCCATACTCCCATGCTGGATCTAAACGCTTCATTTTTTATATGCCTACAGATGGAAACAAGTAACAACAAAGTTACAAAAAATCACTTGAAAAAATAAAAACCTAAACCCTAAACCAAAAGGCTAGGGTTTAGGGTTTAAAAATGAAACATTGACAGTTGAAAAATGGGCTTGCATACATAGTTATCAAGCAACAATATTTATTTAAAAAGAGAAGGAAAAAAAAACCTAAACTCAAGGGCCAAAACCCTAGACTAGGTTTAGGGTTTAAAGTTCAAAGTTCAAAGTTTCAAACATTAACAACTGAAAATGGGCTTGCATACATAGTTATCAGACACCAATATTTACTTAAAAAGAGGGGAAAAATCCCTAGCCTAGGATTTTTAAACTTCGAAGTTCAAACATTAGCAAGTGAAAAATGGGCTTGCATACATAGTTATCAAGCAACCTTAAGCAATTTCTAGTTATTTACTTAAAGGGAGAAAAAAAAACCCAAAACCCTAGACTAGGGTTTAGGGTTTAAACTTTAAACTTAAAGTTTAACAAATATTGATAGCTAATAATTTGGATTGCATATATCAATTTAGTATCTACTTAAAAGGAGGAAAAAAAACCCTAAACTTGAAACCCTTGACTAGGGTTTGTAAAGTTCAAACACTATTTGCAAACAACCCTAGTCACAAAACTATTTAACAATTTGCAAACAACCCTAATCTACATTCTAAACCAGAGGAGAAAAATAAATAAATAAGAGTTTTCAAAGAATTTCTTACCTCGGATGAATCTTTCGGGTGGTTGTTGTTGGCTGTTGGATTCCTTCACACCACAATTGCTCGCTCCTAGGATGCCCTAGAGTGTTTGGGTCAAGGTGGTAGCAATAGGCAGAGGGTTTCTTCTTTGTTTGGAAGAGGTGAAGTGAAAAAATTAAGGGAAAAATAATATTTTCCCTTAAATCGGCCGCAATCTCTACACATGCGGCTACGACCAGTTCTTTCCTGATTTTTTGAAAAAAACAGAATCGCCCATTTTTCAAAAAATCGGTAAAGAATCGCTGACTCGATGATTCATGGTGATTTGACTCGGCATTTAGAAAAATTGTCGTGGAATCATGATTCCTACGATTCTTTGGTGATTTTCTCTACTATGGCAAGAAGCATAGTACTAGAAAAAGGTTTGGGTAATCATTTGTGGGCTAAAGCAGTTGCAACAGTAGTGTACATCCTCAACAGAAGTCTCATAATTGCAATAGATATTATGACTCCTCATGAGGTATGGTATGGAAATAAGCCTTCAGTAAGTCACTTGAGAGTGCTTGGTTGTTTGGCTTATGTTCATGTTGAAGATAAGAAAATGGAAGAAATTAGATCCAAAGAGTCAAGTATGCATTTTTGTTGATTATTCTGAAGAAAGTATTGCATATAGATGTTATGACCCCAAATCTAAAAATAAATTATTTAGTGATGTAATTTTTATGAAGTGGAAGGGCATGGAGAGCAAGCAAAAAATACTATAAATACAATTATAATTGAAGATGTTGATGTGTCACAAGCATCGAATGGAAACAACAAACAAATATTTGAAGACAAGCACAAAAGGGAAGAGAGCATTACAATCACATTCAAGATGCCAATCATTGGATCAGAATTTTAAAAGTATATTCACAAGAAGCCAAGGACAAGCCCAAGAACAAAAGCAAAAGGAACAAAAAGATAATATGATGAACAATTCGCTATTTTTTAATATTGAAATGGAGGCATCAAGTTTTGAAGAAGCGGTCCAAAGCAAGGTATGAACCAAAGCTATGAATGAAAAAATGAATTCAATTAAAAAATAATAGTTGGGAATTATGTGAACTTCCAAAGAACAAGGGGGTATTTGGAGTGAAGAAGATGTTCAAGGCCAAATACAATAGTGATGGATTAATTGAAAAACACAAAGCAAGGCTATTGGTAAAGGGGTATGGACAACAGATTGGCGTATATTATAATGAGATATATGCACCTATTGCAAGGCAAGACAATAAGAATAATATTATCCTTACAACCCAAAAAAGATGAACTATACATCAAATTGATGTACAGAATGCATTCTTGAATGGAAATATTGTAGAAGAGTTTGTGGAACAACCACAAAGATTTGAAGTGAAAGGTAAAGCAGTATATGTTTAAAAGTTAAAATAAGCATGGAAATGGAGACCTCAAGTTTTGAAGTAGCCCAAAGCAAGGTATGAACCAAAGCCATGAATGAAAAATTAAACTCAATTGAAAAAAATGATACATGGGAGTTATGTGAACTTCCAAAGCACAAGGGGTTAATTGGAGTGAAGTTGGTGTACAAGGCCAAATACAATAGTGATGGATTAATTGAAAATCACAAAGCAATACTATTAGAAAAGAGGTATATACAACAAATTGGCATAGATTATAACAAGACATATGCACCTTTTGCAAGGCAAGACACAATAAAAATGGTCTTATCCTTGGAAGCCCAAAAAATATGGACTATACATCAACTAGATGTAAAGAGTACATTCTTGAATGGAAATATTGTAGAAGTGTTTTCAGAATAGTCACAAGGATTTGAAGTGAAAGGTAAAGAAGGATATGCCTAAAAGTTTCAAAGGGCATTATATGGACTGGAACAAGCATCAAGAGTATGGTATTCAAGAATTGATGCATACCTATTCAAGTATGAATTTGTGAGAGCTACAAATGAACCCACATTGTACTACAAAAGGGAAGGTGATAATATTTTGATTGTTTGTTTGTATGTTGATGATCTATTTTTTAGAGAAAGTTCATAAAAAATGAAGAGATAGTTCAAGCAATCCGTAATGTAAGAAATTGAAATAAGTTATTTGATGCATTATTTCTTGGCATGAAGGTACATCAAACACATGATGGGATTCATTTTACAATCTAAATATGCACATGATATGTTGAAGAAGTTTGGCATGGAAATTTGCAAATATGTTTCTACCCCACTTCCATAATATGAAATAATGTGCAAAGATGATGAAAGTCAAAGAGATGAGAGGAAGTATAGAAGTTTCATCAGCTCGAGGTTTGTTTGTGAGAAGAAGACAAAGAAGGTTGTGATAAGGAGAGCCACAATAGAGGTAAAATAAATAGGAGCAACAGTTTGAATATTGGTCAGCCTCAGATTCCTTTATTCAAGGGAGAGAACTATGATTTTTGGAGCATTAAGATGAAGACATTATTTATTTCTCAAGATTTGTGGGATTTAGTTGAGAATGGTTACACAGAACCTGCAGATGCATAAGCTCTTGCTACTTGGTCTCAAGCATGACAAGATCAGTTAAAGGAGAACATAAAGAAGGACTCAAAATCCCTTTTCTTTATTCAACAAGCAGTACATGATTCAATTTTTCCAAGAATTTCTACAACAACAAAATCAAAAGAAGCATGGGATCTATTGTAGAATGCATATCAAGGAACAAAAAAGGTAAAAATCATCAAACTTCAGACACTTAGAAGAGATTTTGAAAATATTTTTATGAAAGACTCTGAATCTATGCAAGATTTTTTTACTCGAGTGATGGGCTTAGTAAATCAAATTAGATCTTGTGGGGAGAATTTGTTAGATCAAAAAATTGTAGAAAATTTTTTGAGAAGCCTTCCTCCACGTTTTGATCCCATTGTGATTGCTATTGAAGAATCAAAGGATCTAACTTTATTTTCAGTTAATGAGCTTATGGGATCTCTTCAAACTCACGAGCAGAGGATGAATAGATCCACTAAAAAATCTATTGAACAAGCTTTTCAAACAAAGCTTGATATTTCAATGGATAAAGGAAAAGCATCATCTTATAAAGGAACAAAAAATTTTAGAGGAAGAGGACGTGCAAGCAGAGGAAGAAGTAGTGGACGAGGAAGAGGCAACTACAATAGCAATAGAGGAAGAGGCAATAACCACTATGAAAGAGGTAATCAAAATTTTGATAAATCACAAGTTCAATGTTATTATTACAAAAGTTTGGTCATTATGAACATGATTGCTGGAAAAAGCATAAGCAACATGCTAATTTTTCTAAAGGAAAAGAAGAACAAAGTAGTTTATTTTTTGCTTGTGATATTACAAAAGAAATCTTCGATGAAGTATGGCTTTTGGATAGTAGTTGTAGTAGTCACATGATTGGGAACAAAAACATTTTTGTAAATATGGATGAATCAATCAAGTCTCAAGTACGGCTTGGAGATGACAAGGAGATTTAGGTCCAAGGCAAAGGCACCATTGCAGTTAAGACAAAAAAAGGTGAGATAAGGTTTATTCATGATGTTTTATATGCCTGGATTAGCTCATAATTTGTTGAGTATAGGACAACTTATTGAAAAGGGATATTATGCTATTTTTAAAAACAATGAATGTGTTATCTATGACAAAAATGGTAGCAATCAGATTGTAGCAAAAGTCAGTATGCTACAAAATAAAATTTTCCCTCTTAGACTTGCATATGGAGAAGCTCAAGCTCTAAAAGCAGTCTTAAATGATGAATCTTGGTTATGGCATAAGAGGTATGGACATATAAATTTTCGAGGGCTAAATCTACTATATCAAAAGCATATGGTGAGAGGGTTACCACTTATTGAACGAGATGATCAAGTTTGTGAAGGTTGCATTTTTGGTAAGCAACATCGAGATTCTTTTCTAGTAGGAAAGGCATGGAGGGCAAAGAAACTACTTGAGTTAGTGCATGCTGATATTTGTGGTCCAATGCAGACCTTATCACTCAACAAAAGCAGGTATTTTATTATTTTTGTTGATGATTACAATAGAAGAACTTGGGTATATTTCATCAAAGAAAAGTTAGAAGCTTTTTCTATCTTTCAACAATTTAAAGCTAATGTAGAAAAGCAAAGTGGTTCTTCCTTGAAGACTCTATGCACAGATAGAGGGGGAGAGTTTACATCTAATGAATTTCAAGATTTTTGCAAGAAGTATGGTATTCAAAGACAATTGACTGTAAGCTATACTCCTCAACAAAATGGAGTAGCTGAACGTAAGAACCATACAATTATGGAGATGGCAAGAAGCATGTTGAAGGCCAAGGGTCTTTCAAATATTTTTTGGGTTGAAGCAGTAGCCACATCTATTTACTTGATTAATAGATGTCCAACAAAAAGTGTAAAAAATATGACTCCTTATGAGGCATGGAGTGGAAGAAAGCCTAGTGTGGCTCATCTTAAGGTGTTTGGTTGCATTACTTATGCTCATATTGTCGAAGAAAAAAGGCAAAAACTTGATGATAAAAGTGAAAAATGTATTTTTATTGGCTATAGTGAGGAGAAAAAAGCCTACATGTTGTATAATCTAGTGACAAAAAGATTGATAATTAGTCATGATGTAATTTTTCTGAAAATAATGCATGGCAATGGAATGGAAGTGTGCAAAAAGAAAAACCAGTGATTGTGGATATGGAACAAGATGATTCATCTTATTCTACAAGCCCAGGCAACAGTTCAAGTTCTACTCCCACTCTTTCATCAAGTTCATCATCTTCTTCATCTAGCCCAAGCCCTCCTACAAGTCCTCCATCAAGGAAGGTAAAATATCTTAAAGAAATTTATGAAAGAACTTCTAGTTTAAGTTTATTTATGGATTTTTCTTTATTGTCTCATATTCAAGTAGAACCAAGATATTTTGAAGATGCAGTGAAGCATGAAGTTTGGTGTAAAGCAATGGATGAGGAAATTGCAACCATAGAAAGGAATGAAACATGGGAGTTAGTAGATCCTCCACCAGAAAAGGATGTGATTGGGCTAAAGTGGGTCTACAAAACAAAATATAAAGTAGATGGATCCATTGAAAGACATAAAGCAATATTGGTAGCTAAAGGCTTCTCACAACAACCAGGTATAGATTACAATGAGACCTATGCTCCTGTTGCAAGGTTGGATACCATAAGAACTATTTTGGCATTGGCAACACAATTTAAGTGGCCAGTATATCAATTTGATGTTAAATCAACTTTTTTGAATGGTTTGTTGGATGAAGAAGTATTTGTTGAACAACCACCAAGTTATAAAGTTGCAGGAAAGGAACAAAAGGTTTACAAGTTAAAAAGGCCCTTTATGGACTTAAGCAAGCACCAAGAGCATGGTACAATAGAATAGATGGGTATCTTAAGAAAAATGGCTTCATAAAAAGTGAAAGTGAACCTACACTCTATGTCAAATATAGAGCTAGTGATTGGGCAGGATCCATTGATGATCGAAAAAGTACTTTAGGAAATGTATTCAGCTTGGGTTCAAGTGTAATTTCTTGGTCCTCAAAGAAGCAAACAATAGTTGCACTATCAACAGTAGAAGCATAATATATTGTAGAAACATTAGCTTCATGTCACGTAGTTTAGTTGAAAATTATTTTAGCATATTTGAAGCATGAAAAAAATATGACAACAATTATACATTGTGACAATAATTCAACAATTGTCATAGCAAAGAATCCAATCTCCCACAGTCTTACTAAGCATATTGATATCAAATACCACTTTATCAAAAATCTTGTGGTAGAAGGACAAATTGAACTAAAGTTTTGCAAAACCAGTGACCAACTTGTTGATGTGTTTACAAAAGCATTATCAAAAGAAAATTTCATAAGAATGAGAGAGATGTTGGAAGTTACTACATTAAGCATTAAGAGAGAGTGTTAAAAATAATGCTTAATGTAAAATAAAAAAAAGAAGCAAATATTTCATGCTCAAACAAAAAAGCTTATGACTTTTCTTTGATGAAATATACCCAAGTTCTTCTAGTGTAATCATCAACAAAAATAATAAAATACCTGCTTTTGCTAAGTGACAAGGTCTGCATAGGACCACAGATATCAGCATGCACTAACTCAAATAGTTTCTTTGCCCTCCATGCCTTTCCTACTGGAAAAGAATCTCGATGTTGCTTACCAAAAATGCAACCTTCACAAACTTGATCATCTCGTTCAATAAGTGGTATCCCTCTCACCATCTATGTCTAATATAATAGATTTATCCCTCAAAAATTTAGATGTCCATACCTCATGTGCCATAACCAATATTCATCATTTAAGATAGCTTTTAGAGCTTGAGCTTCTCCATATGCAAGTCTAAGAGGGAAAATTCTATTTTGTAGCATACTGACCTTTGCTACAATGTGATTGCTATCATGTTTTTCATAGATAACACATTCATTATTTTTAAAAATAGCAGAATATCCCTTTTCAATAAGTTATCCTATACTCAACAAATTATGAGCTATTCCAGGTGCATATAAAAAATCATGAATAAACCTTATCTCACCTTTTTTTGTCTTAACTGCAATGGTGCCTTTGCCTTGGACCTGAATTTCCTTGTCATATCCAAGCCATACTTGAGACTTGATTGATTCATCCATATTTACAAAAATATTTTATTCCCAGTAATGTGACAGTTACAATAGTTATCCAAAAGACATACTTGATCGAATATTTCTTTTGTAATATCACAAGAAAAAAATAAACTACTTTGTTTTTCTTTTCCTTCATAAAATTAGCATGTTGTTTATTCTTTTTCTAGCAATCACGTTCATAATGACCAAACATTTTGTAGTAATAACATGGAACTTTTGATTTGTCATAATTTTGATTACCTGTTTCATAGTGGCTATTGCCTCTTTCTCTATTGCTACTGTAGTTGCTTCTTCCTCGTCCACTACTTCTTCCTCTGCTTGCATGTCCTCTTCCTCTGAAATTTCTTATACCTTTATAAGATGGTACTTTTCCTTGATCCATTGAAATATCAATATTTGATTGAAAAGCTTGTTCAACATATTTTTCAGTGGATCTATTCATCCTCTGCTCATGAGTTTGAAGAGATCCCATAAGCTCATTAACTAAAAACAAGGTTAGATACTTTGATTCTTCAATAGCAATCACAATGGGATCAAAATGTTGAGGAAGGCTTCTTAAAACTTTTTCTACAATTTTTTGATCTAACAAATTCTCCCCACAATATCTAATTTGATTTACTAAGCCCATCACTCAAGTAAAAAAATCTTGCATAGATTCAGAGTATTTCATAAAAAGATTTTCAAAATCTCTTCTAAGTGTCTGAAGTTTGATGATTTTTACCTTTTTTGGTCCTATATATGCATTATACAATAGGCCCCATGCTTCCTTTGATTTTGTTGTTGTAGCAATTCATGGAAAAATTGACTCATGTACTCCCTATTGAATAAATAAAAGGGCTTTTGAGTCCTTTATGTTCTCCTTTAATTGATCTCGTCGTGCCTGAGACCAAGTAGCAAGAGCTTGTGCATCTACAGGTTTTGTGTAATAATTCTCAACTAAATCCCACAAATCTTGAGAAATAAACAATGTCTTCATATTAATGCTCCAAAAATTATAGTTCTCTCCCTTGAATTAAGGAATATGAGGCTAACTAATATTCAGACTATTGTTGCTAGTAGCCATATTAAATTGTTGCTCCTATTTATTTTGCCTCTAGTGTGGCTCTCCTTATTGCAACCTTCTTTGTCTTCTTCTCACAAATAAACCTCACTCTAATGAATGTGAAAACCTTAGCTACCTAATGTACTTGACAATAACAAGAGCAGATATTGCATACTCAG
The DNA here is from genome assembly GCA_028583015.1 of Wollemia nobilis. Classification (NCBI taxonomy): domain Eukaryota; kingdom Viridiplantae; phylum Streptophyta; class Pinopsida; order Araucariales; family Araucariaceae; genus Wollemia; species Wollemia nobilis. Next base: position 5,129,559 of record JAQPPZ010016717.1, read on the forward strand.
TCACTTTGGTTTCAAGATTCATGATTAAGCAATTAGAAGATCATACCAGAGCAGCTAAGAGAACTTCAAGGTATGTGAAAGAAAATTCAAATTATGGAATCCATTATACTTCAGCCAATAAGATTAAGTTGGTTGGATACAGTGATTTCAAATGGGAAGGCTCAATTGTTTGTAGAAAATCTACATCATAGAATTGTTTTCATTGAGAAATGGATTGGTGACTTGGAGTTTGAATAAACAAGCAAGTTTCACTCTCAATAGCAGAGGCATAGTATATAGCAGACTACATCAACAAGCACACAAGCAATATGGTTGAGGTGGATCCTAGAAGACTTTAGTGAAAAGCAAGAAAGACCAACTACCATTTTTTGTGACAATAGGAGCGCAATTCAAAAGACTAAAAATATTTTTTTTATATAAAATCAAAGCAATTTGATTTGAAGTATCATTTTAGTAGAGAGTTCAAAAAAAAGGAAGTTAAATTGAAACATTGTAATTTAGAAGATAAGTATGCAAACCTGTTTACAAATATGGTGGCCAAGAATCACTTTATTTCACTCATATAAAGAGTGAAATTTTCCTCATTCACTCTGAATTGGGAGAATGTTGGAAATTGTGATACTAAATAGGACAAAAATAAGAACCAGATAAGAATAGGAAAAAAATTGGAAGAGAATAAGATTAAGACAAAAATAAGAACACGACAAAACTAGAATTGCTAATGAAAAGTTTAAAAAATGAAAAACAAATATTCTCACCCAGATTTGGATAGAATGTGAAGCATCAAGAGTCTCTTGAGAGTCGATACAACCAAAAAACATCCTATTGTATATATAGGGGATTTTATTGAAGTAGAATGTACAAATTTAAAGATTAATGAATTTTTCTTGGAGGGTTTTTGTGCAATTTTATTTTCTCCTTTATATACTATGTTAATTTATCTTTTAGAGTACTACTACATATCACAAAAAAATCATGCACTTATACTTACGAAGTGCCCCTACAGTTTTAGAAAAACGTACAAGAAGTCATGTTGATCTCATTTGACTTGGCATTCAATTTTTTAAATCATTTTAGGACTGTGAATGCTACAATAAGGAGTTGTGGTATTCCATATGGTAGTTTCATTTGTGTGGTATTGAAGCCTATAGAGGGTCATGTACGCATAAGGTTTAAAATAGGTTCTACACACAAAGGACTGGGAGTTTGAATTAAAATTGAGAGGTGAAATTCAAATCAAAGATAAATAATCAGCCAAGAAGATAAACAAACAAACTCAAGGCAAACACATTAGCATTGCATAATTTATAATATGACAAGATTTTTATAATGAATGTACAAAACACAAGAAGGTTTTTACGAACCAATTCATTCTTAAACAACTAACTAAACTTTCAAAACAATAGAGTTATAAATAAATAACATGTAATAATATAATGTATGAGCATTGCCAAGAAATGAATGCAATTTTCACCTGTAAATTTAATAAAGTGTATAATCGGTTATCTAAACCTAAGTACTAGCCAATGTGAGAAAGACTCTAAACCTAAATACATGTGATTTAATGACATTTGAGCCAACAATGCAAGAATGAATAAAACTTAAGCCAAAATCATAATGCACTTGCAAACGATACCACTATGATGATAGAGGCAAGGATCTTTCTAGAAAAACAATGCAAAGGATAAGAAGGTATATGTTGACACTAACAATAATATATGGAACTATAGTAGATTAAAATATGGCTAATAGGGATCAAATGGTATTAGCTTAATTGTTAAATTCCTATACTTTCAAGAAGGATACTCGGGTTTAAATATTGGCAAGCGATGCATGCATAATTGTCGTGTTATTATACCACTATGCGGTCATGATGTAGTACGGATGAGACCCATTTCAATCCTATATAACCCATTAAAAACAAAATTACTAATAGGACAATTTGTTTTAAACTTTTGGACTAATTATGCTTTAACATTCATTTAAACTATTTGGTTTCCAAGTAATAAGATTTGATTTTCTATATTTTTATCGATATACTTAATGTTAAGAAAATGTTTATATAGTTCAAGCTGATTTTCATATTTTTGAGCCTTTATGATAAGCCTTAAGGTTAGGAATATGCTACCATATAAGTAGAGAGACATTTTAACTAATAGTCTATCAATATTCATTGTCTATGATAACATTGTAGTTAACTCAATAGTCATAAAAAGCATTGACAAATTATATATACATGTGTGATAAGTCATGAAAGTTTAAGAAAATAAATCTAAACTTATGACAAGACAGGGACAAAGGGCCATGCCCTATTCTTGATGAAATTAACATTCTATGCTCTCTTACATGGATGTCTCCTCTTATTTTGTCTCACCTTCAAACACTTTGATTTCTAGTTTGTGCAACATGCATTCAAGTGCCTGGTTTACCTTCCTCTCTAGAGAATTGATGCCTTGCTTCTCTGAAGCTTCACTTCTCTAGATTATTTTTTGTCATTGCTCCTTTGGATTCTAGTTTGATTGTCTCATTGGATTTTGGTTTGCCTAGCCTTGCTAGATTCTCGTTTACCTTACCTTTCTAGATTCTGGTTTGCCTAGCCTTGTTGGATTTTGGTTTACCTTGTCTTGTTGGATTCTAGTTTGCCAAGCCTTGCTAGATTTTGGTTCACCTAGCCTTGTTGGATTCTTAAGAGAATGATTTCTAATATGCTTAGCTTCTCTAGTGAACCAATTTTTGGTTTACTTTCCTCTAAGCAATCTATTTTGCTTTTTCTTAGATAGATTATACTCTTTTCCAAAAATTCAACACCTATTTATTTTCTTGTTCTTAGACGTCTATATTTTTGGTTCTATTCTTAGATGGGTAACCTTCTGGTTCACTCTTCTCTATTCTTAGATAAATATCTTATTGCTTCATCCTTCTCCTTAGGTGACTTATGTCCTGATGATTGATGCATTCACTTTTTAGAGATTCAGCTCACTTAACACTGTGATAGTGCTTACAATATTTCTTTAGTACCTTATATAATCCTTCTTTAGCTTTATGTGTGCTTTCTCTAGCACCTTCTAAAAGATATCACTAACACCTTATGCATGTTTTTCGCAGGCCGAATGTGATTCTTTCTATATGAAGGTCTCCTTGGAAATTTTCTATGATGTTGAGCTCTTGGGACTCTTTATTAATGTGTGTTCACTTTTTGGAGATTCGGATCACTTAACACTTTGATAGTGCTTACAATATTTATTTAGTACCTTATATAAGACTTCTTTAGCTTTATGTGCACTTTCTATAGCACCTTCTAAAAGATATCACTAACACCTTATGTATGCTTTTACACAGGTCGATTGTGATTCTTTTTATATGAAGGTCTCCTTGAAAATTTTCTATGATGTTGGCCTCTTGGACCTCTTTATTAATGTAGGCCTCTTAAGCCTTCTTTAATAATGCAGGCATCTTGGGCCTTCTTCAATAATGCAGGCCTCTTGGACCTTCTTCAAGAATGAAAGCCTCTTGGGCCTTCTTCAATAATGTAGGTCTCTTAGGCCTCCTTCAGCAATGCAGACCTCTTGGAACTTTGCTTCAAAGATGTAGGCCTCTTGGGCCTTCTTCAATAATGCAGGCCTCTTGGGCCTCCTTCAATAATGTAGGCCTCTTGGGCATTTTCTTCAATGATGCAAGCCTCTTGGACCTCCTTCAATAATACAATCTTCTTTTACCTATGCTCCAATGCAGGTCTCTTGGACCTTCTTCAATGCATACCTCTTGAAATTTTCTCTACTTTTTGATTCTATGTACTTGCTACTTCTTCTCTCTATACATTTTTGCTTTTATTCTTTATTCTTCTTTCTATATTATTTTATGTTGTTTTTATCTCTATCTCTAGAAGCTGAAATTCCTCTCTATCTTTGTAGGAAGCTTCTCAACCTCTATAGTAATGCTGCTACCTTCTACCAATCTAAAATTATCCATGTCTTAGGTTGCACCTAAGAACCCAATATGATATTTCTTCTTACTAGGTAACCCAATATCAATATTAGGGTGGTTTTGAATGTCCTAGAATGACCAACTTTCTCTTGAGTTTTTTTAAATGGGTTATATGGGATTGAAACAAGTCCCACCTATATCACATCATAACCAAACATTGGTATTACAAAAAAGCTTGGATATTATGCATGTATCATTTTGGTAATATTCGAACCTGCGTCTCCTTAAAATGTTGAGGAATCTAACTAGTTGAGATAATGCCACTTGATAAATTTTTCAATGAGTTTACACAATTTTTTATGAGGGGTCTTGGTCCCTTCATATTGAGTGGCGTTTTAACCTTGGACCTCTCAAAGAGAGTAGAAAATACTTACCATTGTAGTAAGCAACCAACTTTCTCCTAAGTTGGTTCAACATCAATCTTCAATATCCAACTTTTCTTCTGGGTTGTCTTCCTCTATAAAATTTTCCATTCTATCTTCTAAGTTGACCCTTTCTATCAATATAGATGAGTCATAGTCTTTAGTAGTTTTTCTTCAACCAAATGGAAAGACCCTAGTATTCAAATCAAGGTGACTAGTCCTTGTCCCCTCAAATTCTAATCAATCAGACCTTTAAAAATAGATTCCAAGTCTGCACTACCTTCAAAGTGAATAGACTCAACTAACTTTATCGAAAGTGGACAAAGTTAATTATTTATAATGGTGGCTAAAAATGAACTCTATCAAAATGGACAGAGTCAAGTGGTAGCTTTGATACCATTGTTGGCTTTTTAAGCCTTACTACCACAAAATATCATAGGTCCCAAATATAAAATAGCCACAATATTAAAGATCAAAATAATAATATAAGAGTAGAATAATATATGACCCAATTAATATGTATATCAAGGCCTATATAATAAAGCAAATAGCATTCATTTATATAATTAAATATGAATGTAAATGGACTAAGTCATTCATGAACTATGCATGAAGAAAACTTACAATATTAATTGCTCAAAATCTATATACAAGTTTTATTCCAAATTGGATCTCTTTACAATCAAATAATAAGATAATAAAATTGCTTTCTCATGGAGCATTATCTCCATAATATAGCCATATTAATGTGACTCTTCAAGTACTTGACTATTGCTCTCCATATGACAAGTCCCATGACCTTTGGCTTATCATCTTACCACTTGCATACTAGACTCTTCACTTTCTTCTTACATGGACACTTAACTCTAATACACTTGCACACATCTACATGCACTCCTAATCTAAGAAACTTGTACACATCCTCACATTACATATTTATACACTTACATACATGACACTTGTGCATGTTCTCTTGATTTACACTTGCACTCTAACTTGCATGACACTTGTGCATTTTCTGCACATTGTACTCTTACATGACACTTGTGTATTTCCTGCACATTAACACTTACATGAAAGGGGAAATATAAATCACACACCTAAACTATAGACTCAACCATAATCTATTACATATTTATAATTGTACTATGAAGGTACCATGGGGGTACATTAACATGTACCAAATAATGTAATATTCCTCAACACATATGTCAAACTTGGCAAATAAGATTTGATTACCATATATTCTAGCACTTGTTACATTACAAATTAAGTGTAGATAAGCAAAACTATTGGATTGATAGGTTATATATATTTCAATTTATCAATGATGTTAATAGTACTCTATGGGTATGAAGTATAGGCTAGTAATACATCAAAATTAAAAGGGAGAAAAATAGAAAGCATTTAGAACCATTTGATCAGAAGCATGATAAAAATACAAAATTTTTATTTTATATTGAATATTTTAATAGAAAACAAGTATTTTCCTATGGAGGCAACTACTATGATTCACCTTCTAGGTTGTTTAAAAAATATTGACAACATAGATGCAAATAATTATCAAACGCTATATCAGGAGAAAATTTTAACATAAAAAGGAATACATGGATGAAAAACAACAAATGGATAAATAGATTGGATATCAATTTAACTAGATGTTCAAAGAAATAAGGATATAAGAAAAAATTCAAGGTTACAATGTGGTTAAAGGATCTAGGAAGGAAGAAAAAACACTACTTTATTGAACCAAAATAAGTATATATAGGGACAAATATTAATTGGAAAGGAATATTGTTATGGCCTAATTGAGGACTAGCTCATATCAACATAGATATAAGGAAAACAAAGGAAAGAGACCAAAAGCGAAACGGGAGAAGAGGATACACATCTCTTGAACATCAAGGGAAGTGGACACAAAGATGTATTTAATTTTAAAATGCAAAGCTTGTAATCGTATATGAGTTAGTTGTGTTGATACTCTAGTTATAAATTTCATGCATAAACTATTCAAGAAGTTTAAAGTAAAAAATTATAAGAATTTATCATCAAATTAAAAAAAAAACTTTAAAAAAATGATGGATCAAAATTCATACTTTCAAATAGTATTATTTATTTTTAAAACTGAACTAATATATGCTAAATGCTAATATTGATTTTTTTAATAACCTTATAATTTTTTTGGACTCATTGATATTAAAAACATTTTCAATTTTTTAGTTAATTTTCGAAATTTAAAGGTAAATGATAAAATCTAAATTCATTACGAAGGACTAATTTTGTTCTTGGAAAAAAATGGCTTTTAAAGAAGTGGCAAGCCTTTGAATTTGATATTTGATGTTAAAAATGAAAAATCCTTGTAACCATAATTTAGATAAATGTATACAAATTAAAAACTACCCTAAAAATGATGTCTGGTCACCCCTAACTTGTTGATGTTATTTTATAATTTTTGTTTTATCTTTTTAAATATCAATAAAAATAACCATGCAATGTATTCTATTTCATCCCAACATACTACAAACTCATAAAGAGATAATTCTAATAGGCAATTTTACTACAAGGACAACAAGTGAGTAAACCAACATGTTAAGCAACAAGGAGGATCTAGCTAGAAATCCATTATGACTAACAGAAGAAGAAAACCAACAATTGATAAGATGCTTAGAGGACAAAGAGGATGGAATTCATTTTGATGTAGAACTATTGATCCTACATGACATACATAGATTGATCATTTGCAATGGTACAAGTAGATGGAAGAAATATGGAAACTATACATGTAGAACTTACAACGGGGTAAGCATTGTCAACTATGTCATTTGCTCATAAAGTTTAATAGAGATAATAATAGAAGTAAAGATGGAAGACTTGAAAATAGAGTTAAAATCATATTACAACCCTGTGTGTATAAAACTATCACGACAGGAAAGAAGTAAGAAGACATAAAAATGCAACCCAATCAACAATCATCAATAGATGGAAAGGTCCTCATAACCCAATAAAATCGTTTAATTTTCAAGGTAGTAAAAATAGATATTATAAAGGAAGGAAAAAAGAGAAAGCAAGGAAAAAAGAATTGTGAGTTAACAAATAAAATTTTAGAGGCATTAAAATGGTGTAAAATCTCTAAAGTTAGAAAGAAAAAAAAGGTAAATTTCTAACAAATACATGGTACGATGAAGGATAAAAAGGAACAAGAAGAACTTTGAAAGAATAGAATAAAGAAGAGGACAACAAAACTTTGTACAAAGGAATAATGAAATCCATAAACAAACAAACACTATAGCAATCTAGTGGCTAGAATATACAAAACAACTATATCAACAAAAGTGAGAAAAAGATGCCCCTTTTATAATCATCACAATAGTGAATGGGTAAGGCTTGTAAATGGATGGACTATAGAAAAATGCTTAAAATGAAGAGTAGAGAACTTAGCACCACATTTCAAGAGGACATTCAATAACATCATCCATGGCTTTTAAAGGGATTGGACGAGTCTTACATTACCTATCTTCACGAGTGGAGGTATATAAAATCCCTCAAATTACCATGGTTGAAAGTAGAATCAACAAGTGGGTGGAAGAAAAAGAAAAGAGAAAAAAGAACAAGCAAGTATTAGACCAAAACATTTGACAATATACCATCTCATCACTTTGATACACATTATTAAAAAAATATGGGATGAAAAGAAGCAACCTATTTTTGTTTTATGGACTTCATGAAATTATTTGACATAGTGCCTAGAAGTAAACGATTACATAGAATGAAAGACTTAAGCATACTAGAAAAGTATAGAGTAGCAATTCACAGACTCAATGAGGAGGTCCAAGCTAAAATAAGAATGCAAGCAAGCCTTTTAGAATATTTTAGAAATGACATACTGGTTAAATAAGGATGTTCATTATCCCCTACCTTATTTGGTTTATATATTGACAAATTAGAAGAATGACTAAATCTAAGAGGAGGAGACAATGTTCATTTAGGAAAATATGTGGTGAGGCTTCTTTTGTATGTAAATGATCTTATTTTGATTGCAAGGTCAACATAGGGTTTGAGAGAGCACTTAAAGGCCTCAGAGAAATTTTGTAAGGAGGCAAGCATGCAAGTAAATACTAATAAAATCATGATCACGATATTTTGAAATCAAAAGAAAAATAATCTTCCCATTCTGAAGGGGCTCTTTTGGAAGAAGAAACAAAGTATAAATATCTTGGGATAGACTTCAATAATAAGCTTAGTTGGGAAACATGTAGAATAAAGAGAACATTGGGAGGATGGAAAACACCTTTTGCACTACCAATAGAAGTAGAAAGACTAAATTATGGGATTGAGACATTAGATGGGTTTTATTTGGGCAATAATGGTACTAGTGATGTTGTATGTGTATGAAGTGCAGGTTAGCAATACATCAAAATTAAAATGGAGGTAAATAAAAAGGGTTTAAATATGTCTGATTACAAATAAATTCAAAATATAAGTGTGACTTCCATGTGAGATTCTTCTAGTAGAAACAAATAACTTCCCTATAGAGACAACTACTATGGTTTGGCTTTTATGACATCTAAAAATAATGAATAAATAGATGCAAATAGATGACCTAAAGTTGTAATATAAAAAGATCTAAACAAAACAAAGAAAATGTGGATGAAGCAAAACAACAAATGAGTGAACAAATGAAATATCACCTTGGATGAATGTCCAAATAATAACAAAGGCATCGTCCCCAAGGGTTAGGTGGATTGGTAATTGTCTGTCTAGCTAGACACTTACCAAGAAGAGACCTAGGTTCAAACCTTGGGGCATGTCTGCTGCAAAGGTAGCAGTCTAATATGAATCCTTTGAGTGCGCTCTAGACCAACGATAAGGGTATGAATCCCGAGTGACCTGTGGTCCCCTTCATGTTGGGTCAACAATAATGAGGTGGTATAGGCTTGTTGGGAGCATCTCCCGTGGTTTAAACCCTACACTTGACAGTTACTAAAAATAGTGTGGATATAACCAACTCTCCTATGTATCCAAAAAAAAAAGACATCAAAATATTTGTTTAGAAAAATATTAAAACAGTTATGTGAGAAAAGAAGTTGGGAAGAAAGAGAACACTATCTTGCGACAATCACCACCAAAAGGTTTATATAAAGGCAAACAACAATTCAAGAGTAAAGATGCTCAAGACCCAACCAAAAACCATCTCACAACTTCTTACATGTAAAACAAGTAAATAGAAAAAATTATAAAAAATGGAAAAATATATATATATACATTTTATACGTTAAAAATAGTTAAAAGTAATTGAAACAAACAAAACACTTTATTTTAAAAAAAACATACAATAATATTTAAATTAGCTATATTGATGCTCTAACCATTATTAAAAATAAGAAATTAAAAAATAAGAGAATTTTATATGTTATTAATATAACCATTCAATGTATGCAAAATAATAAAAAAACATAGTATTCTTATGTCCATGGAAACGGTGTTTTCCCTAACGTCTCTTTCTCACACTCACATGTCTAACCAATATTCAAAGACACACAAGTACGAAGATATATTTAAAAACTCATATTCAAACAAAACAAGCTAAAATGTAACCACCCACATGCAAACCTCCAAGTCAATTTACCAAAGAGAAGTAAGTGAACTATCTTTGTTCGATACCGACGTTAGAGAAGTGAACAAGATTACGTGCTTTGATGGTCAATTAAAAGAAATTCGATGTTCCCAACAAAATCTAAATGCCGTGCGTAGGCAAATGTTGACGGACATCACTTGTGAAGGTCATCTTGTATGAAATTCAAAACAGAGATCTCAAATTCATAAATAAGTCGTAAAGGTTAAGTGTTTGTTGATTTTTAAATTCACATAATATTGGTGATTTGGTTGAATAAAGTAAATAAACAACATTTTACACGAAGATTGTTTTGTACGACATGTGGTACTACTTTATATTTAATAAACTAATAAACTATATTTTGATAAACAATTTTTTTACGAGGATTATCTCATAAGACATGTGGCCTCTTTGTCTACGTTAAAATTTACTTTACACTTGATATTCAACCTGTATTACATCATAACTACATTAAACTTCTCTAAATTGAAAAACATAATTAATTAAATTAATATCATTTAATAATTTAATAAACTATTTTAAAATATACATAAATTTAAATTTAAATAATTTTAAAAATCCAAATCTATTGCTATTTTTGAAATGTAATGAATCAATCTCATTAAGAAAAAAAACATATAAGATATGAAATTTCATCTCTATGTGATAATTTTTTTAACTTTTAAAACTTATATAGTTATTTACTATATTTTTAAATCTTCAAAATTTGAAGTTTTATTAAAATTGAGCATGTCAATTCATTGGGATGGGGATGGGCTAGAAGATCTTCCTCTCTTTATTGCATTTGTGTTTGACCAGCAATTATCTCTTGTAAGACTGACATATCCAAACCCCAGACCATTCAACAAATCATTTAATGGGCAGACAATGTTGAATTCAGTTAAAATGACCAGGTAGGGCCATGAGTAGACTTAATGGGCCTTAATGGTCAAGGAACTCCTACCCCACTCTCGCTCCTTTTGTACACATAACAATATAATACCAGGAGACGTCTTTCTCACTTTAAGGCCTCGAAAAGTGGTGCATCCAAATGAAATCCAATAATTCCTATTCGATAGGGAAATGGAATTGCAAGACTAATTTTATATATATATATATAGATAGGAGCAGCTTCTCATACTTTCCTCTCCATTTCCTTTTACTTACTATGCTTCTGTGCTGAAGCTTTCACGTTCCCTTTTACTCACTATTGTTTTGGCTGCTGCTGCTCTTGCTCTGGTTTTTGCAGCAAGATTTGGTCTTGTCATTGGAGGGATACAGGTTGAAAGGGACTGCAATGGCCAGCCCAACATGGACTTAATGTGAACACTCCAAGGTACACACTGTTTAACAATTTTTTCTTAACTTTTCTTAGGAAATTAAGAAGTCAAAAAGATGTTGGATAGGATTTGTCTGAATTCCATGGGTGTTGCTGTCAACTCTGTGGGTTCCCAGATTTGCAATCCTAGATCAACCATGCTTCATACCCATTGTTTGATTTTGATGAAATGTCTATCATGGTTGATACCCAGGATTTGATTACCCACCACGGTTTGATTTTGCTGGAATTTTGACCAATCCTGGTTTTCATGATTCTGGGAGGCCCTAGTAAGTGAACCCTCCATGGGAATGCTCTGTTATTGTTGCATGTAAAAGTAAAAATGAAAATGTATATTTTTGGTAGTTGGGTCTATATACCAATGCTTTGTGCTTGTTGCATGGAAAAAAGTAAGAATGAAAATGTAGCTTTTTTGTAGTTGGGTCTATGTTTTTTAGATGCATAGATTGTTTTAAGTGAGTGGCATCATTGAGGCCACATTCAATATGGGGAATGTAGTGTGTAAACATTGGCAGAAGGGAAAACAGCATGGGGGGTGGGGGATATTAGCATTAGCAGAAGAGAAACCGCAATGGGGTATTTAGTGTCTTAAGACTAGCAGGAGGGAAAGCATTAGATAGGGGGGGAAAAATGGCTTCTGATGATGGAGAGGAAAAAGTGATTGCCGCCGCTCAGCACATTGTAAAGGCTCTGGGCACCACAGGTAGCATGACAAATGATATGATTGAAATTCTGTCCAAGTTTGATGACAGGTTCTTAAGCATGAGCGAGAGGTTGCCAAGGAAGAATGCAGACTTTTGTGCCTCTGAAGGCCTGCAAGAGGCATTCGATTCATTGGAGCAGAGGATATTGAGATGGGATACAGGCACCCAGAATTCTGGCAGAAAGCAAACTATTTGGGGGGCCGAGCCTGCAGAGGCATTGACATACCTTGAGGCAGTAGATGATGTGCAGAGGATGATAGAGTCATTGAGTATGAGTCCTGAAGATGAGAAGGATTTTGCTTCTTTGGATCGGGCACAGAGCATCCTTCAACAGGCCATGGCTTGCTTGGAGGACGAGTTTAGGGTAATTTTGGAGAAGCACAGCGAGTCGGTTGAGCCTGAGTGGCTTTTTGACCCCATTTATCAGCCTTCTTTAAGTAGCTCTAACAATGATGGTAAGGGTTCCCTCTTATCTGCTGAATATGAAGGGGATGAGGATGATGTGCTCGATGCTGAGCCAGTCAATGACTTAAATTTCACAATTGATATGTTTCCTTCGGAGATTGTTTCTGATCTTAATGAAATTGCCAAGCGAATGGTGAGTGCAGGGTATGTGGCAGAGTGCGGCCAAGTCTATGGCAATATAAGAAGGATGTTTCTCGAGGAAAGTATGTTAAGGCTTGGTTTTGAAAAGTGGAGTATAGAAGATGTACAGAAGATGGAATGGGAGGCTCTTGAGGTTGAAATTTCAAGATGGATACAGGTTATGAAAGTAACCACACATGTGTTCTTTACAAGTGAACGTAAACTCTGTGAGAGAGTCTTTGCAGGCATGCCTTCAGTTTCGGGGGCTTGCTTTATAGAGCTTTCCAAAGGGGCAATGCTTCAGCTTCTGAACTTTGCAGAAGCTGTTGCAATTAGTCGCAGGTCTCCTGAAAAGCTTTTTAAAATTTTGGACATGTTTGAAACTTTGCGTGACCTTCTTCCTGAAATAAATGCTGTATTTTCCGGTGAAGCTTGTTTTGAGGTGAGGTCCGAGGCATCTGCAATTTGGATGCAATTGGGAGAAGCAGCTCGTGGAACATTTGTTGAATTTGAGAAAGCCATCCAACGGGATTCTACAAAAAATCCTGTTCCTGGAGGTGCCTTGCATCCTCTCACACGATATGTAATGAATTACATGCGGTTTGCATGTGATTATAAAGAGACTCTTGAGCAGATTCTTGGTGATGACAGGAGTGAAGATCCCAGAATGCCTGATGGATCCCACAGTCTTTCCCCTGATGATGGCAAGAACAGTGCAGATGAATTGTCACCCTGGTCCATACAGACCATTTGGATTATGGAACTTCTAGAAGGCAATTTAGATGCTAAGTCTAAATTGTATAGGGATCCTTCTTTGAGCTACTTGTTTCTCATGAACAATGGCCGATATATTGTGCAAAAAGTCAAGGATTCAGAAATTGATGGTTTATTAAGTGATGATTGGTTGCGGAAGCATGCATCAAGAGTTCAACAATATCACAAAAACTACTTAAGGATTGCATCGGGTAAAGTCCTATCTTGTTTAAAAATGATGGCATGTAAATGATGGGATACATGCCAGTGGAAATTTATTCGGTAGCGTTTCTAGGGGAGTGCTTAAAGAAAGGTTCAAGAATTTCAACAACTTATTTGAAGAAATCCACAAAGCACAGTCTGCTTGGACTGTTGTTGATGATCAACTTAGGACTGAGTTGCGCATTTCCAATTGCCGAGATGGTAATTCCAGC